>JAHQRK010000005.1:2400000-3621440 GCA_019828595.1 Aphanomyces cochlioides
ACTTTGCTGTTTCCCATAGTAATTCAAAGATTAGTACATTTAAGCATACAAATTTCAAGTTTAAATTTCTGCTAGTAGTTAGTAGATTTAATATGTCTGGTGTCATCGTGCGTCAAGCAGTCGTGGCTGTGCCGTCAGTCAGTTCCTTCGTTGGTTTGGGCAATATTTGCCTCCCTTTAGAAGCACCGCAAGCTTTGAAGATGCATATTTGCTTGTCTGCTTGCTTTTGATACAAAATGCTGGGGCTGCCTCGGGGAAATGTGGTTGCAGCTTATCTTTGACACCAGTCAATCATATGGCTCTCAATCAGCATGGCGCGGCCGACTAGATAGCGCGCTGGGGGAACCAAAGCTTGCCCAGAGCTGTTAGTTTATTGTACGCCACGAGAATCAACTCTAGAAAGCCGTGCAAAGGCACATCGCTCGTTGTCTCCACGCCAACCTGTCCGCGACATGCTTCTTGAAGGCGTTAAACGCCATCGACACCTTTACTTGTAGGATACAAAACGAACAAAAACTATGCAAGTAGATGTGAATTAACCAACAATACGTAATTGAAGTGTAAAACGAATAGAAAAAATATTGTGATTGTAAGTTATAATATAAAAATGCATATAATTTGTTAAAATTTCTTCTTACATATTAAGATCTGTGTTTTCAACAGATCTAATAGTTTAAAACACATGAAGGACGTCTGGTTGGCGACCGACGGACGAATCTGCACTTGTGAAACGGAAGGGCTGCACAGAGATGTGGAGCCGTGTGATCAAGTCCCTGGGCTCTCAAGCCTCAGGTGTGGCTGCCGCGGCGGCGGTTGGCGCCGGTGTCATGTACGCCTCGATGCAAGTCGAATCGAAGCCTTTGCTCGCGAATGAAATCGATCCTCGTGATACTACGCGTGGCTTGTTGCGTGAAGTGATCTCCAAGCTCAACCGCATTGAAAGCGCGGTGGCCAACCCCAAGCGCGAAGGCCCAGGCGTGGATGTTGTCTTGGGTGCGCAATGGGGCGACGAAGGCAAGGGCAAGTTGGTCGACATGTTGTCTCAACAATACGACATTATTGCCCGTGTGGCTGGGGGAGCGAATGCTGGCCATACGATTGTCTGCAATGGCAAGAAGTACAAGTTTCACTTGGTCCCATCCGGCGTACTCAATGAAAACGCCGTGTGTGTGATCGGTAACGGTGTCGTGGTCCACCTCCCGTCTTTGTTGGCCGAATTGCAACAATTGAAGGACGTTGGCGTCGACTGCACGGGTCGTGTGCTCATCTCAGACCGCGCACATATGGTGTTGGATCTCCACCAAGAAGTGGATGGTCTGATGGAAAACCGCCGCGGTCGCAACAAGATTGGCACGACCAAGAAGGGCATTGGTCCGGCTTACTCGTCCAAGATGCTCCGCAATGGCGTCCGTGTGGGCGACTTGCGTTACTTCGACGACTTCGCTGAGAAATTGCGCGCTCAAGTCCAATTCTACAAGGAGAACTATCCCGACTTGACCCTCGATGCTGAAGCGGAAATTGAAAAGTACCGCCAGCTCAAGGATGCAATTTTGCCCATCACGGTCGACTCGATTGAGTACCTCAACAAGGCTTACATTAGCGGCAAGAAGATCCTCGTTGAAGGCGCCAACGCTACCATGTTGGACATTGACTTCGGCACGTACCCTTACGTGACGTCGTCGAATCCTTCCATCGGTAGTATCTGCACTGGTGGCGGTATCTCCCCCAACCGCATCAATGGCATCATTGGTATTGTGAAGGCCTACTGCACGCGTGTCGGCGAAGGGCCTTTCCCTACTGAATTGCATGACGACGTCGGTGAGCACCTTGGCCGTGTTGGCGCTGAATTCGGCACGACCACGGGCCGCGCCCGTCGCTGTGGTTGGCTCGACATCCCCCAGATGCGCTACTCCAACTTGGTCAATGGATTCACCGAGATCAACTTGACCAAGCTCGATGTCTTGACGGGTCTTCCTGAAGTCAAGATTGGTGTTGCGTACTGGCACAATGGCAAGAAGGTCAACGGCATGCCGTCGAATCTCCAAGTGCTGCAAGAATCGACCGTGCAGTATGAAACCTTGCCTGGCTGGAGCGAAGACATTTCCAAGTGCCGAACGTTCGAAGAGCTTCCCGAGAATGCGCAAAAGTTTGTGTTGCGTGTGGAAGCGCTCCTTGGCACGCACATCAAGTGGATTGGTGTCGGTCAAGACCGTCTCGATGTCATTGAACGTCCGAGAAAGTAGAGAGAGACAGACTTTGCCATGTATTTTTCATAGCAATCGTTTGATTTTTCATTTCACAACTTCTTGCTCGCCTGCTGTTCTCTTGCTATTGACGCCGCTGTTGCTATTTCGTGCTCGATGAACCTTGCATCGATCATGAATCTTCGCTGCATTGTTACATCCGTCGACGGAGCATGGTCGATCATTTTCAGGTTTGCCGCATTTCCTTCTTCCCGGTGGTTGTATCACACCACTAATACTCCGGTCTGGCCACAGTCCAAGTGGACGTAGCTGTGTATGAGCCAACACTATGCCGATGGGTTGCTGCCTCACTCCTGAATCGTCACTAAGTTGATTTTCGTTCTCACCATGAGCCATAATTGCTGCATGCATGGCGTTGAGGTGGGTCAGCACGTTTGTAGTAACCACTAGCTTGTATTGGGCCACTTGTTCTGCCGCCATGCCAACCTCCTTTTTGAGTAATTTGAGGCGATCTTCTGAGGCTGTGCAGAAATGTAACCAAGCCAAGTCTGAGGGTTGCCGAGAGAGCGGAGAGTGTAGATACAGCGAGGCTTTCAATGAGGACAACTGAGCTTTCATGGCAGCAATGGCAGCTTGGACATCAACGGGCCATCTGGAACCTTGATTGTCTTTCAGCAAATTAATTTCTTGACGTAGGTCTTCAACTTGATGGATCGTTGCTTGTTGCAATAGTCCGCTTAGTCGATCTGCACCCCCTGAGCTTTGGATTGTCGTTTTCCCCAATCGCTCATTCGCAATTTTAGCTTGTGTTTGCTTCAATTCCTTCTCGAGGCGAGTGTTCTCGGCTTCGAGTGTTTGGATTGTCGTTTTCCCCAATCGCTCATTCGCAATTTTAGCTTGTGTTTGCTTCAATTCCTTCTCGAGGCGAGTGTTCTCGGCTTCGAGTGTTTGGATTGTCGTTTTCCCCAATCGCTCATTAGCTTGTGCTTGCTTCAATTCCTTCTCGAGGCGAGAGTTCTCGGCTTCGAGGGTTTGGATACGTTCATGACCACCGAGTAGATTCTTTTCCACCTCAAGCTTGAGCGTCTCGTTATCAAATTCGACATCGACTAGTTTCGCCCGTGTGATAGTCAATTCCTTCTTAAGTCGCGCCTTTTCTTCGTTATCAATTTCGACATCGACTAGTTTCGCATGTGTGATAGTCAATTCCTTTGTGAGTTGCGCCTTTTCTTCTTTGAGTTCATTAATTCGAACGATAGCTCGTTCCAGCTTGCGTTGCAAAACGTTCGAGTGTTTTGCATGGGATTCAACAAACGCAGACATGGAGCGCGACACTTCGTTCATGGTCTTCTCAAGCGAGATAGGGTTTTCTAAAGGAATTGTTGACGTTGTGTCCTCGCCTTCTGAAGCTTGCTCTGTAACGTCCATCTCTCGCTCAAGTTGCACCGACCGACCCAGTGTCTCGTCCGAAGCGGTCATAGTGCTAGACCCATGAGGAGCAGCTGCTAACAATGTCTTCCTTCTGGCTGCATCCAATCTTAGCCTCTTACTCGTTCGCTTGACCATACCGTTCGACTTATCGAAGTGATGTGCATCATGAGAAAGCTCAATCGATCCGTTATCCGGATCTCATATCCGGATGTCGAGTTTTGATACTTTTGTCCATCCGGATAATATTCGAACGCTGCTTTTGAACACAGTTCTCCATCAACTCAGCACTATTTCCTTCACTTGACTGCGAATGGATAACTTGACGACAGAAGATTCTTCCTAAAGCCTTTACGACGCTTAGGAATGATGCTATCCTACATCGAGGACTGTTATCGTTGACCGACCGTCGAGTTACGTGTACATCGGGCAATCCTCATACTATTTTTCGGAGCACAACATTTTCTCCGGAAAACACGAGACCGCTAGGGTTTTGGGCAACAAAGGAGAAAACATTGCAGCTTTGTAGATGGGTGCCCCTGGACAGCTTTGATGAGCCCTGCTTTGTGTGAGGTAGACTTCGGGCCACAGAGTATATAAAGTATAAGAGGCCAGGATAAATTGTTACAGGTTTTTGATATCAATTTTTTCCTCTGAAAAGTGATACATCTCTTTGAGCTGTTGAAGCATTTTGGCGCGCTTTTTTCAGTTTTCTATTTGCGCTCAAGCTTGGCGAGGACTTCGGGGGTCTGATGCTTGAGAACCTTGCGGATCTGTGTCGCGACCTCTTTGCCAGTGAACTCCGCGTCGTCCTCAAATACGTCTTGGCATGCGAAGTAAATGTCGTTCATGAGTTCCTTGACGAGCGTCTCGCGATCTTCGCGATTGAGTGCAGCGTCAGCTTGGGATTGCCGCAACTGCTCTTGTAATTCAACGACTGAGCGTTGCGCGTCTTCAAGTTTGGTGCGATGAGCAGTCCTTTCTTGAATGAACTCGTCCAGATGCATTTTCGCTTCGTTTGCGTCTCGTTCGTGGGCTTGTCGTTCGATTTGGATCTGCTGTTGGAATTGCTCAAGCTAGACAAAGTCATTCACTGACGATGCATGTATCATTACCTCCATCTTCAAGGCATTATATTGGCTCTTCACTTGTTGCAGTTCTCCTGTAAGTTCCTCGATACGATTGAAACTAATCGTTTTTTCCTCATGCATTTTCTTTTGAGCAAGCATTGCGATTTCTCTGGCCTCGTCCAGTTTGCGCTCTTGTTCTGCAGTTTGCGTTTGCAAGGTTTGCGTCTGCTGTGCCACAACGCGCTGGATTGCAGCATGATCTTGCTCCAACTGAGTTCGAAGACTGCGTTCTTTCTCCAATGCGACCGTCCACCTTTGGGCGTCGCTTTCCATCTGAGCACATCGTTGCTTGGTGTTTTCGAGCTGGAGCTGCAAAGTTTGTACCTCACCATACACGGACGATCGATCAACTTGACGTTGCGAGTCCATGCGAAATCGATCTATGTCATCCTGGAGTTGATTATTGTATCTTTGCAAGTCTTGCACTTGGTGCGTCAATCTCGCGTTCTCTTCTCGCAAAGTGTCGCTTTCGGCCAATGCTCGTTCAATGCTCTTGATCAACGAACTAGATGATGTAGATCCACCCATGTCAAGACGTCGAAGACTGTTGCTGCCGCTGCTGTGGTAAGATGACATGGATGTTTGACTGCTCAGCACACGATCCATCTTGCGTTGAACCTCAATGAGCATCCCTTCGATCGACAAGGTCGTACGTTGGACTCGCTGAAGTGTCGCGTCCATCTCAGAATTGTTTCCGACAGACAACGGAGGTGCTATTAGCTGCATAGGAGGCGCTTGATACATTGGTATTGATGTTGGTGCGGCAACTGGAGGAAACGATGGCGAAGCGAAGGCAAATGAGTTGGACGAAGGAGGTAGTTGGAATTGCTCAGGCGACTTCGAATGTGGCGACGCAAACGAAAACGAACTGGATGACGGAGGGGCTTGGAATTGCTCCAGTGGCTTTGATGGTGTCGTTGTTGGCTTGACTGGCTCGGGCTCAAGCGAGGCACGTTCGCGAGCATCGTCTAACTCTTTGCGAAGGCGAGCCAGCTCCATTTGTTGTTGCAGGAGTGCTTCATGCTCACGTCGAAGCGAATCTACTTCGGCTGAGTCTGCAGCAGGCACTTCAGCTCTAACAAGAGCCTCCGGTAGAACAGCGCGAGTGGGATTTGCTGGGACTTCCTGCTTTATGGGCGTAGAAGGCACATCTGGACGCGGAGCAATAACAGTTTCTGTCACATCTTGCTGCGAAGTTCGTCGGCTTGGTGCCGTTGGCAGGACCAAGACGCTGCTACCCAAACGGGAAAGATGTTCCATACGACTCACGAGGTCATCTCGACGGTCCTGGTCGTCAGTCGACACTGGTGCAGAAACAGCAGGTGCTTCACTTCGCTTCTCTTTCTTCACTTTTACAAGCTCCACGTAGGCAAGGACGTACGACGAGGATGCAGACACGGCAAGGAAAATATATCTAGCGCCGCCTCGTTGCATGCCGACAACTTGGCCCGAAAGGCCAGGTAGACCTTCTGTTGTGGTGTCTCCCAGCTTGACTTTGAACAAGTCGTCTTTCAGAATCGGTGGAGCATGGACCACATCAATGGGATTGCCATCCGTCACAGCATCGAGGGACCATGCTTGAATCTGGAGCCCTGCAATATCACCAAGTTGCACTGCGTAGCCTTCGCCCACGCGCGTATCTGCGTGCACAGACGGTGAATTCGCGGCACGATACATGTAGAGCTTGGCACAGGCGATGGCTTGGAAGAACGCCGTGACTTGTGCGTCGTCCTTGAAGCGCATTGAGTAGTTTTGATTGGAAGCGTCGTAAAAGTTGACGTAGTGATCTTGCTGCGGCGTGAACTTAACATGGACATCGAGCGGTGTCGAAAGCACTTCTTCCTGTGCGCGGTTGTAGCAGAACAGTCGGTATTTCGTCTGGTTGCTTCGCATGAGAGCAAGACCCAATGCCGAGTCACTCAATGGACGATAGCCTTGCGTTGCGCTGTCATATTGGTGCACGTAGACACTGCCGCTGTAGACCAAGATGTCGGACATCTTTGCGACCTTGACACAATTTGTGAGGAGAAAATGCTTGTTACACGCATTATACCAAGGGAATCCATTTCATTGGCTGAAAGAATTCCATTATTTGCCAATTAAAACCATATAAAGTATAAATTGGTCTTTGATTCGCTGAAATTATAGCGTAGCACTTTCTGTCGATTTCCGTCAACGGCAATTCGAACTACTGTAAAGCTTCTTATGCAGCAGTAGGCCACACAAGGCCAAGTAGAAGCTCAAGTGATGAATAAAACTCCCCGGACTTGAGCGAATCATGTATTTGAGTAGTTTATTGCTATACAGAAAAAAACCAACATTCTCAACAAACATAACAGAAGAAAATGTATGAGCTGCCAACGCTTATGTGATTATATGTCTTTTATGGTGTACTCGTCATCTCTGAGGTAAGCATGGACTTGTTATCTTCTTTTTGTATTGTGCTTTGCATTCAATGTCATTTCCTGGGGTTTACATCTTAATTAAGGATGAGATAGACAGACACTTAAAATCTATATGGACATACATTCTGTTAGCTTGTCAAGATTGACATTCAATAGCAAATCAGCCAATCATATTCATATTTTTGCTTTACTATCATTTGATTGGCTAAATTCTATTGAAAAGTCTATTGCACTTTTTTCTCCTTTGGTGGTGGCACGTCGAGCCGAGTGAGCGTGTTGATGAATGTATACCTCGAGAAGACGACAAAGAGGCGACGGAACCACACAAACTGACTGTGATGAAGTGCCATCGCTTGGTAATTGACCCATGGCGCGATTGCGACGACGGCCGAGTTGGACAACGAGACGAATACAATATCCAAGAGCCCAAGGTACTTGCGCCAAAGAGGCGTGCTGTCCAAAGTATAGACATGCAATAGTCGCAAGGATTTCTTCGTCTGAGCTTGCTCCAAAGCGTATTTGACGCCATGATGCACCGAAATGTGGTTTGGATGCCCTGATACGCCGTAATCGTCAAACGTAAAGATCTACATCCAAGACAATGAGCAAAGTTAAGCAAGGGACGGATCCTTACAGTGTCAATCACATTGTCTTCAGCATATTGGAGGACAACAGATGCCACATCTTGTGGCTTCCAAATTGCTTGCATGCCATCCTATGCAGAAACAGTCAAACGTTTACTCGTGAGAATGCCAAAAGAGTACGCGAAAGAGAGCGTCGTCGAGAATCGTCAGTTTGAACTGATTCATCTTTAGATATTTCCACACAGCGATAAGCTCTTGCTTGCGTACAGCTCCCAGACCATCGAAGTCCCCTATAGCACCCGTAATTAACCACGAGTAAGCATGAATCGCCGTACCAGTGGACAAGCAAAGTAGATGAAAGTTGGCTTTGTCTTGCAAGTTCAAAAGCAGTGGGAGGAAAAACATGCTCTCATCATCAGGATGAGCAATTACGAGCAAAAACTCTTTCTTCTCAGCGTCTGAGCGTCCGTGAGCAGAGTGAGACGTCAGCTGATGTATATAGTCGACACTTTTCACAGTCACAAGCGCCATCGAGACGAGAATCGCCAGCAGCACCGCGACAATCGCGCCAGGCGTCCCCCACATCCACGCGAGCATCTTGACAACAAAGCAAAATTAATATTTTCTTTCTACCCAATCAAAATGCTTACTAAAATAGTGATAAATCCAAATTATAACCAATTAAAAATAATTAATAAATTAAATAAAGCCAATAAGAATCGAGGAATTTAATAAATGGAATATTTTGATTGGGTGAAAAACATAATTTATTATCCAATTAAATATTTTCATTGAAATTGTGACAATTGAAGTTTCATTTGAGAAAGTGCTTGCCATGTCTGTTGCCGCAGCAGCAGTCCAGGATCTCTTGATGAGCCACATGGGCTTTGGACCGAGACTGACGTATCGCCACCTCTTCTCATCGCCAGATTTTACATCGCTACAGCCCAAGCAGGAGCTATTACAACGCGCTTGCTCGACAGGATGCGCAGCCGTCGTTGATGATTTGCTGCTATTCCTATCGCATACCTTGTCTGACGCAATGTTTCATCGAGAACTTCGTCTCTCAAGCAATGCTCTAGCACTCGACCAATGGGCCAACTACCTTCGACAGCAGCAACGAATTAATCACGTGGGTAGAAGCTTAAATGTTCCATCTGATAGCTGACTTGTAGGGATCAACGTTTGTGTCACTGCAGGATTACCCGCTCATAGCGCTCTTCAGAGGTGTAGGACGCTACGCTGACATGGCAATGGAAATCATGCAGCTCATTCTAAACGAGCCTAATCGGACGCTCGCCATGGACTGGGCCGCAGAAGCTGCGACGATTTTTGAATGCACGAGACAACCCGAATGGCTCCAGACTCAACTCGCCCATTATGTCCATCTCGAGCGTCTTCTAGCCAACACAGAAGAGCGGGACGGCGCTATTGCACCACATGGTCAAACTAAAGCTGGAATGTTTGACCAGCGATCTTTCACACAAGGACTGAATTGGCACAAACGACACTTTACTCTGGAAGAACTGTGCGTCGTCATTCGCAAGCACGAGCCTGACAAAGTCGAGCGGTCTGCTAATCCGTTCCTGGACAAACGCGAAGAGCGCGTCATGCTCACCATCGACATGAAGGTCGCGAAGCGGCATCACGAGTCCAGTACGCACGCCAAGCAGCTCGCTCGTCCTTATTGCATTGAGATCGTCCAGCAAGGACGCACCGTGCTGCTCATGGACATGTGGTCTGAAACAGCTCAGCTTGAATGGCTCGACGCGCTCCAAGCCAACATCACTCGGCTTGGTTTAGCTTCCGTCTGGCGAACACATCCACGACCATGCGTCCTGGGCATGTCTGTCGCTCAATTTGTTCGCTATTGCCTCTTGTATCCTGATGGCAGCGCGCCATCCCCGTCCTCTTCCAAGGTATGTTACATTTCCAAGCTATAGCTCATGGCAAGTGTCTAGGACAAGGATGAAGCTTTGCTGGCATGGCAATCACCACGAGTTCGCCAGCTCTCCGAGACGTTTAACCTCGACCCGAATCGACTGCTCTACTTGAGCATCTTGTATTGCGGGGAAACACATGCATGGGATGCACTCCAGTCGCTCACGCAGCCTGGCAAAGTAAATTGATGGCGTCGACTCTTCGTGCTGACATTGCTGGATGTAGGTCAAACGTTTATTTACGTCGCAGCCGCAGTCGACGATCGGCTTTGGTGCTTTTGTCGACACGGCCATCGTATACAAAGCCCCGCGGGAGACCATCGAGTTGTACAAAGCTCTCTTTCTCAAGCAGAACAAAGGCTGGACGTCGCTGCAATTGGCATCCTCTGCAGCTCAACGGACGTAGCAGCAGAGAGTGAAGTGTTTTCATATTCATTGTGTCAAGATTAAATAAGCTGCTAATGATGGAAGAAACGTCCAAGTTGACGCCAAGTCTAGTGTATTCGATTCCAAGAGCGATGTTGCTGGTGACGGAGTGGAGGTGATATCAGCTCGTCATGGTCTCGAGGACGCCCAGGAGTGATGAGGTTGATGCTCAACGATGCCGAAGACGATGAAGAAGCATGGGGCAGTCGTGGAGGTGGCACCAAAGGCGATGGCGCTGCTGCAGAATTCGTGGAGGTTAAAGACGAAGCTCGGGTTTTACGAAAGGACCAGTAGAAGAAAACACTGCCAACGAACTAGGTGAAGAGCGTCATGAGAACGCAGAAACATGGTAGCAACGTCTACCTGGACAAGCGGAATGAAAGGAAAGCCCATCTTGCATTGTCCGCCGACGAGGGAGCAGTTGTATTCTTCACGGAGGATGCATTTATCATGGACGACAAAGGTGACAAGACGCCAGATCTACAAGAAGGGTGAGGAAACCGGAAGGCTCGGGAAAGATGTACTTGGAGACCAATAACACCAAGGGCATAGAGCTCGGTGAGGATCAAGACACGGAGGATGCGCATATCAATGCCATGATTCATTTCATCAGTTGCGGCGGCATCGTCTGAGAGAAGAATCGGACCTGGTGACGGTGGATGTGTTGGGCTTTGCGTGCAAGACGATGCCGCGGCGCGTTTCCTCGCGGCGGCAATTGCTAATGTACGTTCATTGGCTTCGTGGATAATTTTGAGTCGGCGGTAGATGTGCAGACCAAAGTACAATGCCGTGGATGAAATGATGAAGAGCAGGATAGGTCCCATCGAGTACTGCATCAGGATATGCCAGGCTTGAAATGTTCCTTGCCCGGGATTAGACCAGAGGTAGATTGAACGGACGCCGACAAACGTCGCCCACGTGAGGAAGATCATGAGCCATCGAAAACCTTGGATGAAAAAGTCGTACTTGACAATATCAATCGGGTTCACTACGACGCGAGCATAGAAGGCCGCGTAGAGGATCCTACGCCAGACGATAAGAAGAAAGAGCCATCAATTTGAGCTGTACATGATTGTATAGAGGCAAGCAGACGAGACGTCGCAGAGAAGTCCACTAATCCAGACGGGATAAATGGTCGCATACGACATGGGATCGACTGATCGCGCAATGAATGCCACGCTCGACACAATCAAAAGAATATAAACCTGATGCTGGATCGATGAGCCTAAAGACAAAACAGTCATTGATGCAGAGCAAAGCACGATGCTTACCGCCAACACGTCGAAGGATGTACAACTTGCATATGCACGCAAGGAGACCCACCATGCCAACCACTGCACACGTAATCCGGAGGGCATTGTACTTTTGGCTCAAGTTTGGATCGCCGTCCAGGTACGATAATGCGCATTCGCCCTTCTTGTCTCGTGGCCCGCGATGGCCGAATGGACACGGGTCGAGCATTAAAGATAGCCAGAGTGCGAGAAATATAGAAATGACACCACATGGCAGGAGAAAATTTAGAGAAAATTCCGAATTAAAGAACCATAAATTTAGGAAATGACTATTTCCCCTATTTTGGCTATTTCCCCCCCTAAAATTCATTTTTGATACATTTTTGCCCTCGCTTCCCAAAAATCGACTGCCATTTAAGAGCTCTTAACTACTGCAAACACTTAAAATGTGCCAAAGTTATGGGCGTCATCGCGGGAGCTCACGGCCATGCCCCTAAGTGTCGTAAATGCTAGGCATAAATGTATCAAAAATGAATTTTAGGGGGAAAAAGTCATTTCCTAAATTAAATATTTCGAAATTCAATTATAACAAAAATTCATAATTTATGGCAACAACACGAGTGATTGACTCCTAAATTCCTTCCGATGCAAGAGAAGATTGCTATTTGCAGCGAGATAAAATACCTTCGATAGAATTCCCTGGCGATTGCATGAGATTGATGGAAGTGTGAGTTTTATCGAGTGGATGAGTGAATTATAGAATGAAAAAAACAATTTTTATGACATGAATTGTTTATAAATGAATTTTTGAGTGTGGGATGAAAAAGATTTGAAAAATGAAATTTGCCACAACACTTGGACAAGAGGATGTGATGGATTGTGTTAACGCGCGCGACGAACGAGACTTTCGCCCACGAGCAGTGAAGTTGGCATATCTGAATGACCTTAGCGGCTAGAAGGCTCGGCTATGGACTGCAAGGAATGTTACGGGTGAGCCCTAATCACGATCGAATGGCGCGTCACCATGTCAACGTCCGGCTCGAAGATTGCAACCCGACGACATGGCCGTGTCGTCCGCAAAGTGTCGTGGAGAAGTGAAGTCATTTCCAGCACGAAGCATGTTTGCTCGGACTTTCAACTCCCCGTCTAGAAATTTTACTTTCGAGC
Source organism: Aphanomyces cochlioides (assembly GCA_019828595.1). Classification (NCBI taxonomy): domain Eukaryota; phylum Oomycota; class Saprolegniomycetes; order Saprolegniales; family Verrucalvaceae; genus Aphanomyces; species Aphanomyces cochlioides. Next base: position 2,412,517 of record JAHQRK010000005.1, read on the forward strand.
ATCCATGCCATGCGAGAAGGCATTGCGGTCGCCATTAGAAGTGGTCGATAAAACGGAAACATCAAGCGGATTGATAACACAGGCAATGGAAGGCCTACGTAACAAGAAGTCTTCACCAGTGTGGTGTCGAAGCTTTGTGTCGTCGCTGATCTGGCGAGGTACAACATGACGATCATTTGTTCGGATTGACGGAACGACGACAAGGTTATCTTGGGTTACAACACTGGAGACAATGAGCACCATACATATCAAAAGAGAACGCGCCACCGATGGCAAATACATATCCACGAGATGCTTGGATCTTCTCAAGAGAAGATCGATCGCCGTTGAGAGCGTGGACAACACTTGGGTGAAGTTGAGAGAGATCTCATCGGTGGTCTGAAAGGGTATACGCTCCTTTGAGCTTGGGCTGCAATTCCGATTGCCGAAGGGAATGTGAAGTCGGTCGAGGGATGGACAATGAAGCTCCGTCCATGACAATGACAAGCGAGCGATTGGAAAAGAGTTCGTCCGTGACAGTCTCCTTTGTGAGAGGCCGAGTCTTGCGGAATGACCAGTACATCACGACAATGCCAGCAAACTAGATGCCGCAATCAAGCTTAATGCGATGGAAAGTGTGGACGATATACCTGAACAAAGGGAAGAATCGGCAACGAGAACGTCAGTGCGCATGGACCGCCATCTTTTCTCGAGCAGTTCCATTCACGTCGGAGCATGCAGCCATTCTGGATGAAATCGACGAGGAAGTAAACCTGGATGGAGAAATCAGCGTTGAAGAAACAGAATATCCAAGACCTGAGCGCCAACTGCGAAGAGCGAGAGGATTTCCATCAGCACGAGCACTTTGAGGATGCGAGCATCGTTGTTGAGCTGCATCTTGGCTTGGTCATCTTCAAATGCACTTCTCGATGGTGGTTCGTCTTGACTGTCCGATCGCACGACGTTATGCTTCACAGAAAGTGCGCTTTGGCGCAATGCAGCAATAGCCATCGCGCGTTCATTGGCTTCACGGATAGCCTTGAGGCGACGGTGGATGCATACGCCAAAGTAGATTGCAAGCGTGGAAATGCACAAGAGCAAGACAGGACCCATGGAATACTGGATCAGAATATGCCACGATCGAAAGATGCGATCGCGAGGATCTCCCCACACGACGAGGAGGTAGATCGGACGCACACACAAAAAGACAAACCACGTGAGGAAGAGTGCAAGCGCTGTGAATGCTCGAATTGGAATCTCGGTGTATCGAGCGTCGGCAGGATTCAACACAATGCGCGCCCAAAATGCCACGGAAAGAATCCTACATCGTTCCATTTTAGCAAAGAAGAGAGAAACAAGAGATCATACAAGACACTGTAGAGGCACGCTGTGCAGATATCCGAGATTATTCCACTCACGAGAGGCGAGTAAATAAAGTCATGGCCCATGGGATCGACTGCGCGGACGACAAATGATGTGGATGCCACGACGAGGAAGCTATAAACTTGTTTCTGGATCGCTGATCCTACAAGACCATTTCATATCAAGATCTCAGCTAGTAGGAGGAGAGTACCGCCAGCACGGTGGACGTAATACAGCTTGAGGATACATGCCAAGAGAGAGACGACACCGACGACAAAGAGCGCGATAATATACGCGGTGTATTCACTGCGGTATCGACTGGCATAGGTATTCGTGACGTCGCATGAGTTTCCTTCCATGTAAATACCAAAGCAGCAAGTCGTCTTCTCGATGAGATAGCACGACCGGCCTTTCTTGTCGCCCATGGCTTCCTCAGCTGGTTCCTATGGCGATCTCTAGAAATGCCGATCGGCGAGTACAAATTCCATATGCGGACTTTGTCAACAAGCGAAATATCTTGAAATTTGTATCCATATCCTCATTTGACAAAACTAGAGTATGCCCTTGGACCTAATCCAGCTCTTTCCTCACGGCGGAGCAAGGCAGCAGCATCGAATAGAACGCCCTTGGGTACAATGTAGTACTGGGTTGCTTGTACTCTTGGTGATAACAGGCTCAGTAGAATATGTTGGCCGAATAAGGTCTACGTTGAGTGCTGTTTGTTGTATTGTGTGAAATTGTATGGCATTTTGTATTCTTGATGGATAGTGACATAACAAGAGTACATATATGAACTGGCTATGCTAAGCTTTATGTCGATCGAGGCAACGTTGGGTCGTGAACAAACGACCGCCAGGCGAAAGCATGATGCGATTCTAGCGCTACGAAGCATTCATCATGACTGCAAGGGGAAAACGCGGCAGAAATCGAGCTGAACGCGCCTTCCAGCGTCATATCGACTTCAAAATCTCTCTACCAATGGAGAGTCCGGTTGAAGGTCTTAGCACTAAATACAACACTAAAGAGCACCACGAGAGCTGGAACTCAACGTTGTGATCATATAGGCGCGTAGCATTCGTTACCTGGATGGACTTTGCATTGCCATGTCAATAATAATCAATTTTTTTAAATTATATGTAAATATCAAGATAATAAAAAGAGAATATAAAATGTTTTGATTGGCTGAAAATAAAATCGACGGAAAATAAGGAAAAATAGATTTAAAAATGATTTTAGTTTAGTTTAATTAATTCGAGTTTTATTTCTTGAATTTATTTGATTGGCTAAAATTAATCGAAGTGGTGTGTGGCACAGCAAGGCCAATCCAGACAGCCCTCAACCTCGGTCGATCAAGGAACGATGACGTTTGTCGGAAGTGTCGTCGGCGCTGTGTTTGGCTTGAACACCAAGCTCCTCTCGAATGCGTTGCAGAAAGTGCCTCTCATGCGCCGTACGTCACTGAATTGTTGTCTTTTCCGAGTCTTACCGCTTGTCTAGACCCATGGGAACACGTCGGTTTGATCGCCGCCGGCGCTTTCATCGGCAATGTTGTGTCCAACAACGTCGAAAACGACAAAGAAGAAGTCGAACAATTGCGAGCTCTTTTGGGCAACCCAGAACAACGCAAACCATTGCCGTCGTCAGACTAAACCGTCGTAAGAAATTGCCATTTCATGTAGACACACACTCGACGTTCTCGAACCACTTCAGCAGACAACGACAACATGGATGACAAAGAGACGACACTGCCGACATCCACGCGAGACACTCAATCCTTTTTCACACACGTTGATTATCTATACTGTTATTGACTGGCGGTACTGTTGGATCGCTTTCGCTTGGAATTTGAAGTCTTCTTGTCAGTGGCTTTGTTGCCACTGACGACCTGCAGCATTTGAGACACCATGCCTTTCACAGCAGGACTTGTGCCATTGTCGAGCGCTTTCACTTCGGCAGCAAACGCAATCGCGTCCAACGAGTCGTCTTGTGCATCCACGCGTGCTTTCAACAAGGCCAACGCGCAGCCCGTCACGCCCTTCAATCGCTTGCCTTTGACTTTGCCGAGATTTGCCACCAAGGCTTTGTGAAGAGAGGCGCCATGGGCAGCAAGCTCAGTCGCCGCAACGGCCCCCTTGGCTTTGAACAGCGTTGTGAGGTATCGCAGCGTTTCCGCGCGAGAGAATTCATCTGCAGCTTTGTCTTCGATGGCGATCGTGACCAACGTCTCTAGCAAAAGCTTGGACGCAAGCACTGGCGCCGTCTGGACGAGTTGGTCCACGACGACTCGCGGCAGCTTGGCGTGCTTCTTGGTCAAGAGCGTCAACACTGCAGGGGCAATGACATCTTGGATAGCGGCAGTATGAGCCTTGGAGTCGGCCAAGTAGGCACGGACGAGGTAGACGACGAGCGCCGCGGCGACAGTCGCTTGCTTCTTGTCAATGATTGTCGTCGTGCACACTTGGACAATCGCTTGGAGCGCCGCGACGGCAGCAACAGCGTCGACTGACGGCGAGTCGGTCTTGCGGCGGGCGATTTTGTTCAAGACGGCGCTCATGCGTTCACTCCAGACGGCTTGGTCCGCGTGGGGCTTTACAGACGTCCATGCTTGGAAGAGCGGCTCAATCATCGTCAAGGCATGGCGGCTGGACGGCGCGGCGGCGTAAGCTTGGAGTAGATCCAAGACGCGGACTTTGAAATGGATGGCGGCCATGCGGAGTCGCTTGGCATGTTGCTTGGCCTTCTTCTTTTCATTGACATGTCCAACCAAGGCAGACAACGCGGCATCTTCTCGCTGGAGTTCAGAAATCGGGATCTCTTCTTCCTCCTCTTCCTTCTCATCGTCACCGCCGTCTTCTTCGTCATCGTCACCGTTTTCTTCGTCATCTTCTTTGTCATAGTTGGTCAACTGCGTTGGTTCAATCGGAGCTCCATCGTCGTCATCGTCTTCTTCGTTCATTTCGAGGACATTGGCGTCGTCGTCGTTTGGCGCCACGACAACTTCGACCATGCTCTGGATGCTGCTCGCTTCAAGCTGCTCCATGATGGAGCGGAAGACGTGGCTCACAACGTCGCGGAGGACGCTCGACTCTTGCGCGAGCATGGACAAGAGCATGTCCGTCAAGACAGCGAGGGGTTGCTGCTGGGACTCCTTCTGGCCGTTCGTCGCCTTGGTCTTCTTCTTCTTCTTGCTGCTGGGGCTTGCAGCGCTCGTTGCAGTGTTAAGCTCCGCCAGACATTTCTCCAAATCTTGCAGGACAGACGACGTTTCGTCGCGCTGGGCCGCATCGAGCAACTGAAGGCCGACGCAGACGTAGAGCAGGAGAAAGCCCTTGAGTCGGAGCTGGTCCTTCTTCTCCGTCGCGCTCTTCAGCTCTGTCTGCAGCGAGTCGAGTTGCTTGGTAACGTTGGCGCGTTGAGTGGCGTGGTCCTTCGACAACGGCGTCGTCAAAGTCCACTCCTTCGCCATGGAGTTCCAGCAGTTCCACAGACGGAATGGCGCCGACGTCGTCATGTCGAGCGCTTGGTTGTCCTTCAGAACGTGGCTGCCAAGGCCCATGAGACCGTAGACGCGCTTGACGCATGCCGCACGGACATTTGCCGACACCGCTGGCTCATAGACCGCCTTCTTGGGTGTGAAGAAAGCTTGCTGCATGAAGAAGGACAGCGTGGTCGTCCAGACGGCGTCAGTGTTCTTGGAGTCTTCCTTGTCGCTCGACGACGGCGCTAGCTTGAGCGTGGCGGTGTACATGGTGTCCAAGGCCCACATGCGCGCACTGGCAATGCGTTTCGCTTGGAATTCTTCGCGTTCCTTGGCTTCGTCCATGGCCAAGAGCGCGTCGAAGCCTTTGCCGCGCTTTCTTTCTGCTTCCTCTTCTTCATCTTCCTCGTTCAAGACGTGCGAGACCAAATGGACAAGCGGATGTGTGAACTGATGCTGGAGGAAGCGGTAGAACTCCAACGGCGCCTTGGACGCAAATGTGTCGAGGCACGCGATCGCCGCTTCATGCAAGTACGTCTTCTTGGAGACGGCATTGTTGTACAAGCATTTGATCACGTGCGGCGTCAAGATAGCTCGCAACGTCGACGAGTTGACGCGGCCGACGACTTGTTCGAGGAGTTTCAACGCCGTGCCACGGCGTTCATGCGTCGACGCCGGCGCGACGAGCATGCCTTCAACCAAGACCGACCACATTTCCTGGAAACGCTCTTCGTCGAGCTTCTTTGGCGTCAAGAACTGGTCCAAGAGGCGGCGCCATGCAGAGTGAAGGCGGGGATAGCTCGTCGTGGACGTCTTGATCGGTTCGACGAGGTGCTGGAATTGGTGGCGCGCAACGATCGTCGTCAAGACGCCCTTGGGTTTGTCCAAGTTATGGGCGGCCATGTATTGCCGCAAGCCGATCGCGAGTGCAACTTGATCCGCGTTGAAGTCGGCGACGTTTCCACTCAGCAATGGTTCAATGCGTGGCCAGACGGTGGATTTAAAGGACGCAGGAGGAAGCTCATGGACGACGGTGAGCAGACCTTCGTAGCAAGCTTCGCGGAACCATTTCTTCCATTTGGAGAGCGCGATCAATTCGTCCAAGAGCTTTGGAAGTTGCGGGTCGTCATGGGTCATTCGACCCGATTTGTAGATCGCAAGGAGGCCAAACAAGCGGCCAAACATGTGCTCACGTTGTTCCATGCCTTTCATCGAGTTGGATGCATCCATCGTGGTCAGGACAAGGTCCAAGACGGATTCGACCGAGAGCAATGGAAAATGATGCAAAAGAGCCGTCAGCGCCGTGCTAAAACCTTGGCGAGCTGCGTCTCGAGAGGATGCAAGACCGCGCACGAGACGCTTCAATGTGTACGAGAGTTCATCGCTGTCGTTGGCTTGTGTCAAGTGCGCAATGATCGAATCGACCGCCGCGACGCGCGTCTCGACGTTCAACTCGGCGAGATCCCAAAACACTTTGAGAAATGCATTGCGAGAGTCTGAAGATGGCGCCGCACTGGAGCTTGCCGTGGCAGTGCTGGGCGTCGTGGCTGTGGCTGGAGCAGCGTCTGTCTTGGCTTTCTTGGCCATCTCGTCCGCGACGCTTGTGTGGATCTGTTGACCAAATTTGATTGGTAATGATCCCATCGATTTATTTTAGCACCAGTCGTTCAAAACCACAAAACCCCTGCACCCCTGAACCCCGAAACCCCTCGACTTGATAACCCCCAGACTGTAAACCCCTACAACCCCAAAAATTGTCGATGAACCGATGGACATTTCAACCTGTGAAGTTTCTCGCCATGACATGACAAAGCTGCGTAACAAGACAAGCCTCGCCAGCTCCAGTACTCATTGTGTTCATTGTGCTGGTCAGATGGACGAAGGGTTTTGAGTTGGATGTCGTGGAATCCCCTTAGATGAGCTCATAGTGGAAGGTGTGTAGACATGTGTGCGGGAGCGCCACGTCGAAGTTTTCAAGGTAGGTTTGTCGACGATGGAGTCCATGCTCGACTCGAACCAATTTGTTGTAAATACACTTGGATTCCATTTGATCAAGACGACACAACATTGAGATCGAATCTTCCATGCTGTGAGTGCTATGATTTATCTTTCATCTGGGCCAAGATCTTCTTCTTCCAGTCGACGTACTCGTCGTGCGTCGCGTGCACTGGTGCGGGGTCGGAACTTGGTTCAGGAGTGGGTTTGACTGCGGAGCTCGGTTCTACACGACGATCAGAAGCACAGTCTAATACAAGGATGTACGTGGTTGGTTGCTTGAGCGTTGTTCAATGAGCTTTTTGATTTGCTCGAGCGATCGTGTGTTGGATGACGACGACACGACTGGTTTGGTTGTCGGTTCGTTCGGTGCATCGTCCTTATCTGGAGTAGCTTCGTCTTTCCTCTTTCTCTTCTTCTGAGCTACAATCATTGATAAATCGCTGGCGAACTCACAGACGTTCTACTTGTTGATTCCACTGGAATAAAAGTTGATAGAGTTTGCTTGCATAGCGTCTAGACCGAGGTCATCCGGGCGTCACGCTTCTTGTCATACCTCGATGGATGTCACTACGCTTGCAAATTCCTTGGGTTGGCATCTTGTCAATTGAATCAAACTGTTCTTGTCAACTCGCAACTACGCTCGGCAGAGCTTGCATTACGACATCAGTATTGACCAGACTTACATGAGCTTTTTGCGCACATGCGTAAAATACCGCAGCTGGAAAAAGAGGCCGCGTCATATCAACATTGCGCTGTTGGTTCACAGTGAGCTTTGCCATCATGCGTTGCTGTTTCGCGTCAGCTCGAGTATTCCATAGTACATACCTTGTACTCATCCTGGACGGCAGCGACAAAGTCTTTGAGAGTTGGGCAACCAAATTTGATGCACAGCGACGAAGTTGTAATTGTCGTTGCGGCTTGCACGCGCAGGATGCTGCTGATCGAGCGAACGCATTGCTTGTGTTTGGCTAGACTCGTGCCTCCAGAGAATTTGCACAACTTCTTGCTGTCGAATGGCTCCTGAAGCAGTTCGCATGCCAATTCAAGACATGCCGCGGGACGTTGAAGCATTGGTACCGACGAGCCACCCTACACCACAATCAGTCACTGCTATCCTAGATCGCGAGTACCCCTTGGAGTTTTACATCCAGCATGCGTGCATACTCCTGAGCTTTGCTCACGACTGATGCCGACATACCGCCATGTTTCTCTGCCAGAGCTTGGATGTCCATGTTGAGAGTGGCTCTCAATGATGGGTGTAAATTATCCGGATTCTGTGTTGTCCGGATAAGATTTTGGATTGTCCTTGTTGACTGTGAATTTGCCTTGGCGCCCCCAGTTTTCAGAGTCTTCTGACGTGAGGTATTGATCGTCCTGACAGTAGTAAAGTGAATCCAATTCAAAGTTTTCGGACGGGATGTCTTTGTATCTGCCTAGTCAGGACGATGAAGACCTCCCGTCAGAAAACTCTGAATTGGATTCACTTTGCTTCAATCAGGACGATGAAGACCTCCCGTCCGAAGACTCTGAATTGTATTCAATTGCTTCAGTCAGGACGATCAAGACCTCACGTCATCAGAAGACTTTGAATTGGATTCAATTGCTTCAGTCAGGACGATCAAGACCTCACGTCATCAGAAGACTTTGAATTGGATTCAATTGCTTCAGTCAGGACGATCAAGACCTCCCATCCGAAAACTTTGAATTGGATTCACTTTGCTTCAGTCAGGACGATGAAAATCTCCCGTTCGAAGACTTTGAATTGGATTCACTCCTGACTGAAGCAAAATGAATCCATTTCAGAATCCAATTCAAAGTCTTCGGATGGGAGGTTTTGATCGTCCTGACTGAGGCAACGTGATTCCAATTCAAAGTCTTCGGATGGGAGGTCTTGATCGTCCTGACTGAAGCAAATGAATACAATTCAGAGTCTTCGGACGGGAGGTCTTCATCTTTTTGATCGCAGTCTTGAAGCTTCACAGGTGTATAGGTTTTGCTGTGTGTTGGTTGAAGGAGAGACTGCCGTGTTGGCGTTGGAGCTGTAGTAATTGTTCGAAGTTATTCGTGCACGATACCAGGCCGTCCATCTTCATGAGCAAAGTCCATTGCGCTGTATGAAATTCCTGCGTTTGCTTTGTCGCGTTTCGAGCGATCAACTTGCTTTCTCGCTCCTGGGTTGTCATGGACCGGCGTGAAATCGCCAATCTGACGTCGGAGCTTCTGATGAACGCTCCATATTGTACCACGCAGTGGGTGTCGGCGTTGATCTTGAGCTCCGCGTCGGCCTTCCGCGTCCTCTTGACTTGGCGGGTTGGATCTCTTGAGGAGGTGCCGTTCGCTCGTTGAACTGTTTTTTTTACCTCCGTCCAGATCGAGAACGTGAGGCCTGAGTTCGCCATCTGGATCTTGCCTGAAATGCTTGGTTCTTTGGCTGCGTTTGGTTGGGGTCGGCGCTTGATGGGGTGACAGCAGACCCCCCAAGAAGGAAAGCCATCCAGTGGACCGCCTTGACATACAGTATAGTCATCGCTTGCATCGCGCTTGGCGCCTTGTTCTTTTGGATCTTTTTTTCTCTTAAAATGATTGCTGGGGTGTTTCATTTTTGCACTCAAGGTGGGCGATTTCGAGTCTGGATTGGGTCATAGGAGACCGTAGGAAGAGGAGGTGTCTTGGATAGAGTCGATGATTTGCGGAAGGAGGGGCTTGCTTTCTTCATCCAAGCCACCATTTGAGTGTCTTCGAGTCGACGCATGCGATCCAGAGCAACACAGATCGCATGACAATAGTTGGTTTTCCGGTGAATCGATCAGTCGTGGAGGATCGACTTGGCCGTGCATTGAAGGACTTGTGAGCCAACAGGAAATGTTGCATGAGATTGACGTCACATCGCTTGCGATCGTCTTGGTCTGGCACCTTGTCCATGGGATTCAGTGAGTCTTGTCCACTCATCACTAGCATTCTCGCTTGATCGAACGTTGGTGTTCACACAGTTTGCTCGACGTGCATAATTCCTGTGAGACAAAAAGCACCGAGAAAGAGCAGTCGTCTCACATGTTCATGGCGCTCGGGGCTCGCATCAAGTGCTGCCATCATGTACTTGCTGGCAGACACACCACTTTTACTTGGACGGCGTAATAGAGTATTGGAGAGGTGGCTGTTCAAGTCGACGGGACAACGACCATGTTGGAATCGTCGTGGCTGCATGAACACGCGCGATGGAGCGAGTGCACTGTTTGTGCATTGAAAGACCCATGCTTCCAGCGAAGTTTCACTTCTTTTTTCAGTCCAATCGTGACTGGAATAGCGCACGTGCCACACCACAACAAGTCGTTGTACATGGGAGCATTGGCCTCCCTGATGCCATGGCTGCCACATCATAGGTCTTAGGTACCTTTAGGAGGATTAAGGCTTCCATGCGCGCATACTCTTGGGCTTTGGGTACGACTGGATTCGATAGATCGCCCTCCTGCTCCTTCCAAACCTTGATTGTCGATGAGTTGCCGCCTGCCACCTTGTCCTGGCTGCCATTTATCCGGACATCCAGATAAAGATGCCTCCAAGATCTTATACTTTCGAAATCGAATATCTTGCTTGCCTTGATATTGTATCTTAACCTGCATATCTTAATAGTCTCAGACTGAGAGCATGTCGAAGCGAATCAACTTCGGCTGAGGCTGCATGAGGCACTTCTGCCTTAACAGGAGCCACCGGTAAAGCACTAGTGGGAGTTGCTGGCACTTCACGACATTTCGGCGTAGAAAGCACTTCTACACGCGGAGCAATTACAGGTTCTGTCACATCTTGCTGTGAAGTTCGTCGGCTAGGTGCCGTAGGCAGGTCCAAGACGCTTGCTGCCCATGCGAGAAAGATGTTCCATGCGACTCACGAGGTCATCTCGACGGTCCTGGTTGTACCACCTGTTCCTCGCTTCGCTTCTCTTTTACAAGCTCCGCGTAGGATGCAGAAACGGCGAGGAAAATGTATCTAGCGCCGCCTCGTTTCATGCCGACAAGTTGCCAGTCTGCCTGGTCTTTCGGGCCAGGCAGACCATCAGTCGTGGTGTCTCCCAGCTTGACTTTGAACAGGTCGTCTTTGAGAATCGGAGGAGCGTGGACCACATCAATGGGGTTGCCATCCGTCACAGCATCCAGGGACCTTGCTTGAATCATGCCAAAGCGATCATCGCTTTGGGATTGATGGATCGAGAGACTTGCTGTCGACCGTCGGCGCCTTTCTGCATTGACTGGAAACTTGAAACGCTTGACGATGCCTCGATGGACCCCGTGACTGACGGTGACGACGACATGGCTACTGAAGACTTCCCGATGGACGATGTGAATGCAAGCCAGGAGGACAAGTCCTCCGAAAGCTGGCTCACAGGCCCCGTCGGTGACAGCGATCAAGACATGACCATTGAAGATGCCTCGATGGACCCCGTGACTGACGACGACATGGCTACTGAAGACTCCCTATTGGACGACAGTCACGGGGTCCATCGAGGCATCTTCAATGGTCATGTCTTGGTCGCTGTCACCGACGGGGCCTGTGAACCAGCTTTCGGAGGACTTGTCCTCCACATCGTCCATCGGGGAGTCGTCGTTGTTTCGCCATTGTCATTGCATTTTTTATGCTGCATAGACCAGTTGCGCTGGTTGCCTTGATATGATGTGAAGCTGCTCAGTCGGGGTTGGAGCGGCAGTAATTTTGTCAAGATGTTCACGACGGACACGATATCGGCCTTCTTTTTCGCTCGCAGCCAGCACTTTTGTTGCTTGGGGCTTTGCGTATGATATTCTGCCGCAGGCCGTTTCTGTCCTCGCTGTATGGTGTCTTGCGTTAGGAGACATTTCAGCGCTTCATGTTCCTCGTTCTCCTTCGTCGCGACGCACTCTTCTAGCTTCGCGATCTTCACGGTCGGCGTCTCGTGTGCTGTCGACCTGCCCGTCGTGCTTTGGATCACTTGAGGAGGTGCCGTACGCTCGTGCATCTTTATTTTACCTCCGTCCAGGTCGAGAACGTGATACATGAGTTTGCCATGTGGAGCGCGCTGCCTGGAAAGCTTGATCCTTTGGCTGCGTTGTCTTGAGGCAGGGTCTTCATGGGGGTCAGAGTAGACCTTCCAAGAGGATACGCCACGCAGAGGACCGCCTTGACGTATAATGTAGTCATCACTGACATCGCGCTTGGCGCCATGTTCTTTTGGATTTTTTTGCTAACGTAAATCACGAGTCTGAGTTGGATCATGGAATACATCGGAGACCGTGGGAAGATGAGCTGTCTTGGATAGAGTCGATGATTTTCGGAAGGAGGGGGATCATCCAAGACACCATTCGAGTGTCTTCGAGTCGATGCATGTGGTCCACGTTAACACGAGTCACACGACAATACTTGGTTTTCCAGTCAATCGATCAGTCTTTGAGGATTGGACTGCTTTGATGGCCGTTCGCGACTGGAAATTGTAAGTGAGATGGACGTCACATAGCCTGCAAATGTCTTGGTCTGGCATCTTGTCCATGGGATCCACTGAGTCTCGTCCACTCGTCACTGGTATTTCCGCTAGATCCAACGTTAGTGTTCACACTGTTGGCTCGATGTACATGCCTCGTGTGTTCACAAAGGCATTGCACGTCGAACGAGCAGGCATGTCGCATTTTCATGGCGCGTGGGGCTCACGCCTAGTGCTGCGATCAGGTTCTTGCTGAGAGATACACCACTCGTACCTCGGGGCTGCGTAATGAAGATTTGGAGAGGTGGCTGTCCACGCCGAAGGAACAATGACCAAGTTGTAAATGTCGTAAGTGCTTGCTTATGCGAGATGAAGCGAGCACACTGTTTGGCCTAAACTCATGTCTCCAGACTTTTCATTGCTTTCTGCACACAACATGGCTGTCTTATAGAACGGTTCTGCAGAGCTTTGGACCAAGGCAGAAAATGATGTCACGGCAATGGCAAATGGTGATGTGTTTGCTGGCGACAAGCACGACGACATGCCAGCCTTGCCTAGCGACGAAGAATTATATCGTAGCGAGTGGACCAAGGCAGAAAATGATGCGACGGCAATGGCGAATGGTGGTGTGTTTGCTGGCGATTCTTCGTTAAACCCACCACCATTCGCCATTGCCGTCGCATCATTTTCTGCCTTGGTCCATTCGCAGCGATATAATTCTTCGTCGCTAGGCAAGACTGGCATGTCGTCGAGTTCGTCGCCAGCAAACTCGTGAGTGGCTTTGATCTCGCTGTTTTTCACGCAATTTGTAGATTTGATTTCGCTCGTTGTCGGGAGGAATCAAATCGACAAATTGCGTGAAAAATAGCGAGATCGAAGTGACTTGTGTGAACACTTGTGTCAAGATGTACATGGCGACGACGAAAACGTTGAAACTACACAAGATAAGATGAGCATTATGCCACAAAAAAAGGATCGTCGTACATGCGGTTCTCAGGTTTGGTTTCTGTTGTCACATCGACTTCAACGACATCGGTATTCTCGGTGTGAGTCTCAGTGATGCGGACGTCTTTGATTTGTTCCGAGTCATCAAAATGGTCTTCGCGATCGACGGGAGCAATTCCCACCGAGAAATACGTCACGTAGAGCCATGCTGCATCGAACACCCACAACGGAAGGAGCGTCACAGCCCAGGTCCAATCCACATCTCCATGGATCTTGAAGTATACAAGCACTACCAGTGAAATCAATCACGTGACGAATAATTCACAGCAACCGTACGTGGTCCCAAGAAAATCGGAGCAAAGACAGCGAGAACAACAGCGCCAAACACAAATGAACTCGTGATACGGTCCTTGGGATCGGCGCCAACAGTGACAAGCACTGCAGCAACGTGCTTGTTGACATTTTCTTGGTTGGTGTTTTCAGCAAAGTCAGACATTTGGCGCACGAGTGGCACATTTGGTGCACGTCGAGCAGACGGTTCCTTCGCAAGCAGTGTCTTCGTCTCGCCTTGCATCTCATCAGCCTTGTGCACTTGTCTGAGATTCTCTCACGGCTGGACATGCATACGTCCGTGCCAGTTGAAAAACCAAATCTTGCCGTGTGAGTCGTGCTACATGGGGCTACGACGGATTCAATTTTAACCAAGGAAAGCATACCCGACGGCATGTGCGAGGTCGACATGGTATCGAAGACTTGCGACGATGCGCTCCATGTGGACCAGGGGCTCCCTACAACTTTCACAAATTGGCGGCTCAACGCTAATCTGACAATCCGCCATGGGGGAGTTGGAGTAACCGTGTATTGTGTTCGATTGATGGAGAGTCGCCAATCTGTTGTAGCTGGGGTAGGGAGCCTCCTGCTCTACACAGTGCGTTCTGTCGTGAGTCTTTGGTGTCGTTTTGGCTTTGCGCACGCAGCTCTTCTAGATAGAGTCCGAAGCAATCGACTTGATTTGGTCTTTGTGGTGCTTTCATTCACCTAGCCGATGACGACAAGAGATTTGCGACATCTCCAGCGAACAATCGAATCCACGTGGGTTGCCTAGTTCTCTATCGACAGGTGAGACTTCAAGTGGTTGGAAACAAGCAGCACCGACCTGTGGAGATCCACCACTTTGGCTTTGATGGGTCGAGGGATAGGCTGGCGATCGGCGGCGCCTTTGTGACTGGCAACCTGAAAAGCGCGCCACCTGACTGTTCATATCAAGCAGAACAAGATATTAGTTTTCACAAACAATGTATAAATGTTGAGAGGTCAAGTTTATCTGGAAATCCGGATAAATGACAATTGTGCCAAGGTGGCAAAAGAACAAGCGGTCTTGCTGTTAGCAAGTACGCACTCGATGTGAAGCCAAAGTGCAATGAAGATGCGACACGACTGCTCGTTGCAGGAGCAACGCTTGTTGTGTACACGAGTCATGTATGTCGTGCCGATTGTGTCCAATTCCGTCGATGACAGTCCCGAAGACACGACGACCGACGACTCCCCCAGGGATGTCTTCCTCGAAGGCATCCATGGGGGAGTCGCCCTGCTGCTCCCTCCAAACCATATGGCTTGCCGCGGAAGACACCAAGACCAACGCCGAGGCTGCCAAGAGAACTTTCAAGCTCTTGCCTCTGCTGATGGATATTTTAACCCACACATAAGATGGACCTCATATTAATATAGCTTGCACTTGTCTTGGCATCTTGTCCATGGAATCCACTGAGTCTCCGTCCACTAGTATTCTCGCTAGATCCAACCTTAGTGTTCTCCGTCGAAATTCGACCGCTTCTTGTGCCCCAAACTCCTTTGTCGCGATACGATTTTCCCGAGTTCCGCGATCGTCATGGACATCACAAGCTTTTGTGCTCTCAGAAACGTAATCATACTGTCCATGGTCTTGGTTGGTCGAGTTCAAAGCACCAAGTGAGGATTGAGGACAAAACATTCAAGGAAGCTTGAGTGAGTGAAGAAGCGGTCAAATGTCCTTGCTGTCATGTGCAGACGAGGTTCAACACAAGCATGGCAACGTCAAAGAAATGGACGAGTGGAGGGTCAGCACAACACGACACGTCAACAAAGCGATGCTGCCTGCGAAGCATGAGTGACGACGTAAGGAAGGAAATTAAGATAATTTCCGCGACGGCGCGAACGTGTTGGGGAACGTTGTCTCTCAGTCAGCATGGATGAGTTGGTCGAGCGACGACAAGTTGGGAGACCCAAGTTCGGCGACATGATATGAGAGTTCATGTCTGGGTCAAGGAGACGGCCACTTTCCCGCTGGCACACGTCTGCTACCTCTAGCCAGCAACATGGCTCATCTATGTACGATCAAGACAAAAACCAAAGGCCTCTCCTGGCCTGAAACATCCTTTGGTGACCGTCCTATCTCGCCGCTCGTCCTGCGTGACAACGGTGTGATGTTTGATGACACTTCATGCAAGTCCAACGTCATCGACCGTCGACGCTAGCTGTCACGGTCCAGCCAGGTATCCTTGAGAAATCGAAAACTCCAAGTCGACAGGCTGTCGATCTTACCTCGGTATGGACGAGAAACGGCACAGCTTCGCTTGATCCTTCTTCAACGCTCGTGATATTTTCAGACATTGCTTCCGCTCGTTTATTCGTCACGGCGGACGTTTTGCTCAGGCTGTGTAGTGCATTCACACCCGCAATCGCTTCAATCACATACGTGCCCGAGACGTAGCTCACAACGCTAAATCGGGATCGTGATCCCGGGCTCACGATACAATTTGTTACATGACCCGATGGAATTTGTCTGGGCATTCCTAACGGGATCATGACCTTTAGGTGTCGCCCTCTAGGGACAAATGCTGCAACCGAAGATATCTAACAATAACGAGATCCCTACTTGACGATGGCACACGTGAGAGCACGTCTTTGGTCATCGAGAATGGGACGACAACACTAAAACCCATCGTTGTGCCTCCAATCTCGGACGACTGCGCTCTCTCTTGAAATTGGAGTGAAGACGACGAATTCTCGATGTGCAGTGAAGCAAACGCTAAAGGTAGACTCAAAATACGACCAAATCCGCTCTGCCATCGCGATTCGTAGAACTCAAAGAGTTTGGTGCTTGAGTCTTTGGGAAATTGCGCCGTGATCCCATGATCCCAAACCAGGTCATACCCCTGGAATTGGGTCACCGTATCATGGCGAAAAACCATAAGGCCATGATTTCGTCCAATCAAAACTCTTAGAGACTTTGGGGTCATGACCCATGATCCCGTTAAGACTGCCGTGCGAACGCCATCTGTCGCTCGCTACCACGGATGGTTGTTTTGGTTTCCATTGAATCTTGGATGATTTTGACGTCGAGTGACAACTGGTTGCCACTACCGGCTCGATGTCATGCTCTCCACCGAAGATGTTGCGCCCGTGGCGGACGAATGGCGACACGACGAGAAGTACAAATAGTGCAAATAGTGGAAAGCTCTTGTCGTCGTAGACGAGTGCGTAGGTAAAGCTATTCATGGGCATCCATGCTCGGAAATCAATGCCAAAGAATGTGTGGATCGAATGGGCCAAACGAGTCATGTGTGGACCATCGTTCTCGTCTTCCTAGTAGACAAGACTTGGCACTGGCACCATCGTCGTGGGTTTCAAGCTCGACAGGCGCTTGAGACTTGGTAAAACATCCGTCACGTCGTCTCCGCCGCGGCTGCTTTGCACTCCAACGAGGCAGCGTTGACGACATGCCAGTTTGTTGTGCTGGATTGACTACGAACTTCGCTCATGGCCAATGCAAGATCTTCGCGTCGTCGGGTCGTATTGCCATCGTCTTGTCACATGTTGGATCGATTTTCATGCCCTTCCGGCATTAATGGATGAGTGTTTAAAGTCCGAAGAGAGGCTACAGGCAAGCCTAAGTCTGTAGACTCTCCTCGGACTTGAAGCTCTCATCCACAGATGCCGGAAGGACATGAAAATCGATCCAACATGGCGACATCACGAGCTTGCTTCTGTGGCAGTACAAAGGTAATCTCGGTCACATTGTCGTCCTCAGGAGGGCTCAGAGCAGTCACTCACGAGAGTAACCACTCGTCTTTGGCCTCGTGAGTCTCTGCGTGGTACCTCCTGAATGGTAGACGTTGCCGTCGCTGAGTGCGTCTCAGCAAGGACGACAAAGTAGATAACACAAAACAGAGGAGAAATATTAGTTTTTAAAGCTACCATTAATGGCGGAAAGCTTCAGTCTCATCCGAAGTCTACCTAGACGACATTGTCCTCTTCAGGAGGCACCACGCAGAGACTCACAAGGCCAAACACGAGAAGCTATGCAGATGACAAAGTTAAATTCACGGGCAGAGACTCCCGGGGCTTACCGTGAAAAAGACAACGCCAGCGACGATAAAGTAGGGGAGGAAGATGTACACAACGGGAAGATCGGCCACCCAGTTGAGCTTGACCATGAGCAGAATGAAAGGAGAAAAGGTAGCCAATGCCCCGATCAATGCAAAGAACCCAGCCAAACATGGCCACGTAGCAGATGGGACAGCTTCATCGTCGGTGTTGTTGGCAATGGAGAATTTCGTCGCAGCGTAGACGCCCATGGGCTACGAATATGGTTGAAATGTGTGAGGATTTTGACAAACTTACGACAAGGACGACCGCAACACCAACGCCGATCCAGTAAGGAAAGAACACAGCATTCCATCCCCACGATAGCGTTCCATCCAACTTAGTAGCGATTAGAATGACTTGACCAACGTGAGCAAACGCAGCGCAATTGCCTTGCATAAGCGCGGTGATGTAGTAAGGCGTCATGAGGGCAGCCCATTGCCAAGTGATAGAACCATCCAACTTGAGTGTGATGAACACTTGTGTCAAGATGTACATGGCGACGACGAAAACGTTGAAACTACACAAGATAAGATGAGCATTGTGCCACAAAAGAAGGATCGTCGTACATGCGGTTCTCAGGTTTGGTTTCTGTTGTCACATCGACTTCAACGACATCGGCATTCTCGGTGTGAGTCTCAGTGATGCGGACGTCTTTGATTTGTTCCGAGTCATCAAAATGGTCTTCGCGATCGGCGGGAGCAATTCCCACCGAGAAATACGTCACGTAGAGCCATGCTGCATCGAACACCCACAACGGAAGGAGCGTCACAGCCCAGGTCCAATCCACATCTCCATGGATCTTGAAGTATACAAGCACTACCAGTGAAATCAATCACGTGACGAATAATTCACAGCAACCGTACGTGGTCCCAAGAAAATCGGAGCAAAGACAGCGAGAACAACAGCGCCAAACACAAATGAACTCGTGATACGGTCCTTGGGATCGGCGCCAACAGTGACAAGCACTGCAGCAACGTGCTTGTTGACATTTTCTTGGTTGGTGTTTTCAGCAAAGTCAGACATTTGGCGCGCGAGTGGCACATTTGGTGCACGTCGAGCAGACGGTTCCTTCGCAAGCAGTGTCTTCGTCTCGCCTTGCATCCTGGAGGGAAAAAGAAAAAGTGACTATCTTTCACCTGACTAGTATGTACTAGTCACTATATAGTACTACGTAGTACGTATTTAGTACATTGCTACTACTAATAACCAGTATGTGGGCAAAAATTCAATCCTATGGTGGAAAATGAATGGTTTACTAAGATTTGTGCCATGTACTAGTTTTAGTACTAGACTAAATACTAGATTTACATCTAGTACATACTAGTCATGAATGTCAGTGTGGTGAAAACGACGAATCCATCGACGAAAATTCCACAGGGAGTCCACATTGAGGCTCTACATGGCTCAGTACACAATTCGTGCAATGCAGAGCCCTCGGCAGACTCGCAGACGACGATGTTTGAGAACGCCCTCGACGTAGGAAGCGCCACCAGATCGTTCTCTCTCTTCGAAGCCGCATAGAAAGTGGTGTTTCCCATGACCTCTTCTCGGCGACTTGACCCATCGCACCTACACAAGGGATTCATGTGGTTGTGGCTCTCTCATTTCTGTGGATGAATTAAAAGTCAGGGATGAGCGCCACCCATTTGGTCGACAGAGAAGAAGGAAGTCCAGAAAGGCGATACGAGCTTCCAACGCGTCTCCTTCATCTCACCTTTTGTGGATGTGCAAATAACCTTGTTGATTGTTCTCACTACTGTACCAACCGACAAACCAAACGACGGGCATCTATTGCGTCGAGCAACCCGTAAGCAGGGTACAAAGCTCTTTTCGTTCTCGCTGTGGACATCTACCGCAAAAATTACTTTAGAATTAATTTGATAGACGTCGTGTTGTGACTACCCTGAAGCCCCTAAGACTAGTTCCGTCGTTCTCCCTTGAGCTCTGCAGAGCTCTTCAATCCAAGAATATGTTAACTGGCTAAAGCGCGCCTGACTTCTCGACTGTTTCAATGATCGTTTGGCATGGAATTTCTGTGGTCATTCACTTTCACCACGATCTTCGGTAAACAAGAGGAGAAAATGGCCGGCATCCTGTCGGGGATGGCTGCGAGCTCCATCAAGCAGACTGCAATTATGTTTGTGACAACCCACAAGTTTGTGAAGACAGTGATAATAGCGAAAGTCATGAACATGTCGCGACTAAGGCGTCTGAGCGAAAAGAGGTGCCAAAACATCAACGAACGAAAGACGCGATTAAGGAGTCAGAAGAATTGCCGACAAAGAAGAATCAACACGTCGACTGAACACGAAATCCAGTCGACGACGAGTGCAGGAACACAAAATCGATGATACCACGATGGCACATGAGTTACCTGACGACGACGATTTTGTCATGGATGAAGACAGCGAGGACATCGAGATGTCATCGTGGTATCATTGATTTCGTATTCAGGGAAAACTTCGCGTGCGGACATCTCGATGTCCTCGCTGTCTTCATCCATGACAAAATTGTCGTCGTCGTCGCGCTTGCATCGTGAGGCAGCACTTTCATTGCTTGGCGCACGACTTGGTGTGGCTAACGCTTCAAAACCGCTTCTTCACTCACTTGCGCTTCCTTGAACGTTTTGTACTCAATCCTCTCTTGGCGCTTTAAACTCGACCAAGACCATGGACAATATGATTGTGTTTCTGAGCACAGTAGCTTGTGACGTCCATGGCGATCGCGGAGCTCGGGAAAATCGTGTCGCGGCGAAAGAAGGGAATTTTGACGATGGACGGAAGACACCAAGACCAACGCGGAGGCTGCCAACAGTAATGTCAAGCTCTTGCCTCTGTTGATGGACATTTGAACCCACTCGAAATGGTACGTAAGATGGACGTCATATCTTGCAGTTGTCTTGGCATCTTGTCTATCGGATCCATTGAGTCTCCGTCCACTAGTATTCTCGCTAGATCCAACGACATGACTCGTGTACACAAAAAGCGATGCACCTGGAACGAGCAGTCGTGTCGCAGCTTCATTGCATTGGCTTCACATCGAGTACGTACACAGCTTGACTGCTAGTACTTCTGGGCGGCGTAATGAGAGTTGGGCGGAACAACGACCAAGTTGGAATCGTCGTGGCTGTTTGCTTACGCAAGATGGAACGAAAGTGCTGTTTATGCTTTGAGAGACTCGTGTCTCCAGCAATATTTCACCACGTTTTTCAGTCCAATCGTGACAGGAACATGTATCACAAGTGCATGAGCCTCCTGATGTGAGTACCTTTTGTTGCATCACACGGCCAAAACTCACGAGGACGCCTCCCGTCATCGAGCGAAATCAAATCGACAAATTGCGTGAAAAATAGCGAGATCGAAGCCACTCACGAGTTTGCTGGCGACGAACACGACGACATGCCAGCCTTGCCTAGCGACGAAGAATTATATCGTTGCGAATGGACCAAGGCAGAAAATGATGCGACAGTAATGGCGAATGGTTGCCATCGCATCATTTTCTGCCTTGGTCCATTCGCAACGATATAATTCTTCGTCGCTAGGCAAGACTGGCATATCGTCGTGTTTGTTGCCAGCAAACACATCACCAGTCGCCATTGCCGTCGCATCATTTTCTGCCTTGGTCCAAAGCTCTGCAGAACCGTTCAATAAGACAGCCATTGATGCGGCCAAAGCGCGCTTGACTTCAACATACATATTAGATTTCACACGTATCAGATGTGGAAGGTTTTCTTATCTGGATATCCGGATAAATGGCAATCATGTCGAGGTGGCAGGCGGTAAGCCAGACTTCCAAGGTGCGGAGGGGGCTGCAGGGTGATCTATCGAATCCAGTCGTATCCAAAGCCCAAGAGTATGCGCGCATGGAGGCCATAATCCTCCTAAGGGTACCTAAGATCTATGACGTGGCATCCATGGCATCAGGGAGGCCAATGCTCCAATATACAACGACTTGTCGTGATGCAGCATGTGCGCTGTTCCAGCCACCATTTGGCTCCTACAAGCGGTGAGAATCAATGGCGCTCTCGAAGGAGAATCAGCGTACTCTCTCCACCCCGCGCGTCCAAGCAGCCACGACGATTCCAACTTGGTATACGTACTTGAAACGTAACGTTAGACAGACTCCAGTCCAAAGCTTTATCACGCCGTCCAGAAGTACAAGTGGTATACATCTGTCGGCAAGTCGTGATGATAGCTCACACTGAGCGCTTGAGACGCAATGTCGATTCGCACGGCCGCTCTTACCAGGTGCAGTTCAAAGAGTTATGTAAGTGGAGCCAACTACGTGGACACTAACGTTGGATCTAGCGAGAATACAAGTGACGAATGGACAAGACTCAGTGGATCCCATCGACAAGATGACTGGCCAACACAATTGCAGGCGATGTGACGTCCATCTCACGTACCATCTTCAGTTGGTTCCATGTCCTTCAAAGCAAGGCCACGTCAGCAAACCTCCAAAACCATACACTGGAATAACCAAGCATTTTCGTGCGACTCGTGTTACTGGAGATCGCATGCATCGACTCAACGACACTCAAATGGTGGCCTGGATGAAGAAAGTGAGCATTCTCCTTCCTTCAATCATCAACTCTATCCAAGACAGCTCATCATCCCGCAGTCTCCAATATATCATCGATCCAATCCAAACTCGAAATCGCCCACTTCCAGTGAAGAAATGAAACAACTAGCACTCATATAAAAAAAGATAAAAACATCCAAAAGAACATGGCGCCAAGCGCAACCTCGATGATCAAGAACTTGTACACAACGGCGCTCCTTTATGCGGCCGTTCTCCTCCACGTATTGTCCTTGGTTCCGAGGACGATCCAAGACCAACGACGCAGCATCAGTGCGAGACCACTAGCAACTTTTCAAAGCAACTTCGAACAAGTCGACGACGGCCGCAAAATCAACACGCGCACGGCAATCCTGACAACAGATGGCGAAAATCCCTCCCCAGCACAAACATCCCAGAGAAAACGCGACAGCACGATCAAGGTCGATCGGTGGTCCTCCCGTCATCGAAATCAAATCGAGAAATTGCGTGAAAAATAGCGAGATCGAAGCGACTCACGAGGACGCACCCGCCGAAGTCACCCGAGCGGTAGTCCTCCCGTCATCGAGCGAAATCAAATCGACAAATTGCGTGAAAAACAGCGAGATCAAAGGCACTCACGAGTTTGCTGGCGACAAACACGACGACATGCCAGTCTTGCCTAGCGACGAAGAAATATATCGTTGCGAATGAACCATGGCAGAAAATGATGCGACGGCAATGGCGACTGGTGGTGTGTTTAACGAAGAATATCGTTGCATTCGCTACGATATAATTCTTCGTCTCTAGGCAAGGCTGGCATGTCGTCGTATTTGTCGCCAGCAAACACACCACCAGTCGCCATTGTCGTCGCATCATTTTCTGCCTTGGTTCATTCGCAACGATATATTTCTTCGTCGCTAGGCAAGACTGGCATGTCGTCGTGTTCGTCGCCAGCAAACTCATGAGTGCCTTTGATCTCGCTGTTTTTCACGCAATTTGTCGATTTGATTTCGCTCGATGACGGGAGGACGCACCCGCCGAAGTCACCCGAGCGAAATAAAAAAATCGACAATTTCGGTCAAGAATGGCGAGATCGAAGCGACTCACGAGGACGCACCCGCGCAATGAAAATCGATCCAACATGTGACAAGACGATGGCAATACGACCCGACGACGCGAAGATCTTGTACTGGCCATGAGCGAAGTTCGTAGTCAATCCAGCACAACAAACTGGCATGTCGTCGACGCTGCTTCGACGCCAGTCGAGCCTCGTTGGAGTGCAAAGCAGCCGCGGCGGAGACGACTTGACGGATGTTTTACCAAATCTCAAGCGCCTGCCGAGCTTGAAACCCACAACGATGGTGCCAGTGCCAAGTCTTGTCTACTGGGAAGACGAGAACGATGGTCCACACATGACTCGTTTGGCCCATTCGATCCACACATTCTTTGGCATTGATTTCCGAGCATGGATGCCTATGAATGGTTTCACCTATGCACTCCTCTACGAAGACAAGAGCTTTCCACTATTTGCACTCTTTGTACTTCTCATCGTGTCGCCATTCGTTCTTTTCCCAGGTAATCAGCCACAACTTCTGATGCATCTGATGTCTTTGAAGTCTTCCTTTGCCTCAAGATCGATGGCACTGTGACCTGGACGTGGAGTGCAGCGCTAGCACCTTTGTGGGTCATCACAGTCTTCAATTATCTCTACATCCCCTGCTTGCATTACGCCTTACGAGAGCCCATCACTGAACCTGTCGTCCGAACTGAGCCAGCATCGCCTGAGCCATCCACGACGCCTGAAGCTGTCGACGACCTTGAGCCTGAGCTTGTGTCTGCTTTTCAAAGCGCAGAGACTGGTGTCGACCTTCCGCGTCCTGAAGATGTTGACCGAGAAGCTTTGCCGCCACCAACACGGTCAACGTTTGCAGGGTATGGCACCAATTCTTCCCTCCCTTGCTTGATAATCCTGCAGGCGTCGTATCCTCATGGGGATATGCATTCTTCTCACGCAGCTTTTTGTGAGTTTGCGCTTGGACTCAACGATCGGATGGTCTTGGCTTGTTGTGCTCATCCCGCTGCTTTCCTTCTTTGTCCTCGACTGGGATCATACATACTACGTGCCTTGGAAGAAAGACGGCATCTTCCACATTGCACAGATCGTCTTCCTTGGCTTAAAGCTCGATGGAAACGTGTCGTGGGCGTGGTCCATCGTCTTCCTACCTACTTGGCTTTCCGTCGCTGTCATCCTAGCCACAATGGTAAAACCTCAACTCATGAATTAGCTCAAGAATGGTTGTAGGTTCATGCAGCATGGCGCCGCAAGTCGAGTGAATCGCATGTGATTGTCAGCTTTGTCAATTTGCTACAAGTCATCTCGGTGCTCATTTACTTCTCGCCTTTCATTCTCACCGTCGTGCGGCTTGATACATCCTTCTCAGCCTTTATCATCTTTCTTCCTTGGTTTGCCGTCATGGTGGCCTGGTGGGCGGTGGTGAGATCCTCAATTTGCTGTGATTTACAGCTTCTCACGCGTCCCTGCAGGTGATCGTCGATGCCTTTGCGGCAACGAATGCGAGTACAAGTGAAGATATTCTCAACCACGTTGAAATTACGTCGTGGTACTTCGTGCTCCCATGGGACGTCTCGAATATCCTGCCACTCCTTCTCATGACCTTAGTAAATCGCGATGGAATCCTCCTGCATTGACGATGTCGTCCTTCTAGTGGCCTATCCTAGCCTACATTGCTCCGTCTGTAAGAGAAGAACCAGAGCCTCCTGAGACGTCTGTAGCTCCTGCAGCTCAAGAGGGAACGCCACAGGCAGGACGCCTACGACCACCAACTCGTCAACCAACTTAATAGAGAAATGATGCATCCATTATTGAGATAGACACTTCATACTTGTGAGATTTTCTTGTTGCGCATCCTTTCGGACCAAACTAAGTTAAGCACGCGCGACTTGGCCGGCAATGCGATCCAAATCGGTTTGGCCGTGGCTGGTGATCTTGCGACCGCCCTTGTTGACACCTTCAGGGCACTTTTCAATCACCTTCATTTCTTCCAATTGGTGGAGGATGTGGCGGATCAAACCACCCGAGGCCTTTTGGAATTGTTGGCGGAGGACACCACGGCGAGCGGCACCACCGTACACCTTCTTCAAGGCACCCACACCGGTGTATTCGCGCAAGTAGATCTTGCGGGCAATCGAAGCAGCGCGGACGTAGTACCAGTCCGAGCTGTCAGGGGCGTACTCCTTGAACGAAGCAGTCTTGACAATATCCCACCAGGTGGGCAATTCCATCTTGCCGGAGCGCTTCAAGTGTTCGGCGTATTCCTTGATAAAGTCGGCAGCCTTGACATCACGCACAGTCACACCACGAGGAGCATCGTAATCAGCCATGTTTAAAGTCTACGCACACATATCGGTGAGAACACGTCTGTACCACCGCAAGAACGCTCGCGCAGGCCATGCTTTCTGAGGACAGACAGCACGATCCGCTAAAGCATATCTGCAGGACAGTCTCGGTTCTCTTGGAGAACGTCATTTCACTCGTCCTGCATAGAGAGACATCGACTTACTTGGAACTCGGCAACAAGAAGAGTGTTCACGTCTTGGAGAAACTGGGAGGCAAAATGGCTGGTGGAAACAAATCTCGATAATAATTCGCCAAAATTCAAACATTTATCTGATTTAATTGGTAATTAATCGGAATTCAATTGATTTTTCAAAATTAAATCCGCGGCGCACTTTACCACTTTACGTACTTTACAGGGTTGGTTTGAGTGGTGGCCATTGGATACACTTTTAGAACCATTGCATTCAAGTTTTGGCCACGCAGAGAGCGCGATGCTTGTCCTCTTTGAAACCGCGGCGGGCCATGCGCTCTTTAAAGTCCAAGATGAAGGCAAATTGAGCAACGTCGATGATATTCACAAGCATTTCGCCAGTGCTGATAAGGCTAACTCGCTGTACGATCCATATCTTGTGAAGAGTCGTGGCTCATTGAAGCGCATAGGTTGAAATTGAAGGCATTCAATGCGTTCAAAGACACGACGGAAGCCGTCGCTGCTGCTGCCGACTGCGTCGACGGCACGGTCGGCAAGAGCTTGAAGAAGTTCTTGAAGAAGCACGTCAAAGACGCCGGCGTGTCGGATAAGTTGGCCGTCATCGACAAGGCGTTTGGTGGTGCCATTAAGGAAAAGCTTGGCATTCAATGCGTCCACGACAACACCACGCAAGAATTGATGCGTGGCATTCGTGCTCACATGAACACACTCATCTCGGGCTTGGACGACCAAGATTTGAAGAACATGACCCTTGGTCTCTCGCACAGCTTGTCCCGCTACAAGCTCAAGTTCAGCGCTGATAAGGTCGACACGATGATCGTCCAAGCCATTGGCTTGTTGGATGAACTTGACAAGGAAATCAACACCTACTCCATGCGTGTGCGCGAATGGTTTGGCTGGCATTTCCCTGAAATGGGCAAGATTATCACTGACAACTTGCAATACGCTCGTGTCGTCTTGAAGATGGGCACCCGTCCTCATGTCAAGAACCTCGACTTCTCTGACATCTTGAGCTCTGATGTTGAAGCTTCCATGCGTGAAGTTTGCGAAGTCTCCATGGGCACGGATATCTCTGAAGAAGATGTGCTCAACATTGGCTCGCTCTGCACGCAAGTCATCTCGTTGACTGAATACCGTGCTCAATTGTTCGACTACCTCAAGAACCGCATGAACGCCATCGCGCCTAACCTTACCGTCATGGTTGGTGAATTGGTTGGCGCCCGTTTGATTGCCCATGCTGGTTCGTTGATGAACTTGGCCAAGCACCCTGCTTCGACTGTGCAAATTCTCGGTGCCGAAAAGGCCTTGTTCCGTGCCCTCAAGACCAAGCACGACACTCCTAAGTATGGTTTGATCTATCACGCTTCGTTGATCGGGCAAACTGCCCCTAAGCACAAGGGTAAGATCTCGCGTGTCTTGGCCGCCAAGACTTCGCTTGCTGTGCGTGTCGATGCCCTCGGCGATGCCACCGAAGCCACGATTGGTTACGACAACCGCTCCAAGGTCGAAGCCCGCATGCGTCAATTGGAAAATGGATTCACTGGCACTGTCAGTGGCAAGGGCAAGGCCAAGAACGAAGTCAAGAAGTACGTCAAGGACTCGAAGCCTGTCAAGAGCTACAACGATGCAGAAGATATTCAAGTCGAAAAGAAGCGCAAGGCTGAAGTTAAGGAAGAAGTCGAAGAAGAGGAGGAAGAAGCTCCTAAGAAGAAGGCAAAGAAGGACAAGAAGGAAAAGAAGGCCAAGAAGGAAAAGAAAGAAGAAGAGGAAGAAGTCGAGGAGGAAGTCGTCGACACGACAGAGAAGAAGAAAAAGAAGAAGAAGAAGAAAGCTGAAGAGTAGATAATGGATATATGAAGAACCGCATGTACATTTCGTCTTGGTTGATGTTTCCTTTTTAGTCATCATGAGGCGGATGTGTTGAAATGCTGTCAGCCGCTAGAAGAGTCGCTTCGCGAGAGCTCGCACACGAAGATCAAAATCTGGCGAATTGATCGGTGTGTCGTGAGTGTAGAATGGGTTCAAGAGCAGCTTGACGTAGAGATCGTAGACTTCTTGAAAGAAAAGCTTGATGGCATCTTCGTTGCGACTCTCATGGAGGAGGAGAAACTTGATATTGGTCGCAGTCACAAACCCCGAGACAAATTGCTCGTTGAATTTGTCCACAACTTTCATCCACATGTTGTTGTTCGTCCACATCGCTTCCTGCACGACATCCAACGATGAATTGAGTACGAACTCATCCACGTGCGCTGTATCTTCCTTCCGTGGCTTCACATCCAGCGAGTACAAGGGGTCTGTCGACCCCACGATCATGAAGAGCGACATTCCGCTTTGATAAATGGTCTTTTATCCGGACATCCAAATATCCGGATAAAGTTTACTGGCATTGTATCCGGATAGATGGCGTTTATCCGGAATATCATTGTCCGGATAAAGTGCATTTGGGCTTCACCGACATGATTGCCGCTTTCCTAGGATTCGTGGCGCTTGCCGCTGTGCTCTCGGTATGGCGCCTACGATGTATTTTGCCACGAAGAGGCAAACGAACTGTGCCATCTAGAAAGCTTCCTCCATCGACATCCGTCCGAACGCTTGTTGTGCTTGGATCTGGTGGCCACACGACTGAAATACTCAAGCTCATCAAACGCCTCTCGACCACAAGGTATACACCGCTTGCATTTGTGGTCGCTGCGACGGATCATACGAGTCAGGAAAAAGCCCGGATTGAGCGAAAGGTTTAGTGGCTTGTCTCAATGCGTTGATTCCGCTGACGAGTCACGAAATAGGGCGAAGAGTTGCAATTTTTCACTATTCCACGGAGTCGTGAGGTATGCCCGGCTCGAATATTGTTCATCTGACACTCTGCAAGGTCGGTCAGTCGTGGTTGACGACCGTGTTTACGACAGCGTATTCGTTTCTGTACAGTATGTGGGTTGTCATTCGCTTTCAACCCGACCTCTTGCTCTGCAATGGACCAGGTATGGCAGCAACGATCCCTACATGTTTTGTAGCATGACGCTCTCTTGTGTAGGCACTTGCATCCCCATCTGCGCCGCGGTGTTGCTGCTTCGCTTTCTTGGGATCAAGACACACTCCAAGATACTGTTCTGCGAAAGTTTTGCGCGCGTTCAACGGCTATCCATGTCTGGCAAAATCTTGTATCCCATCGCGGACGAATTCATCGTCCACTGGCCAGAGTTGCAAGCGCAATACCCTCATGCAAAGTACCTTGGTACAATTTGCTAAGTTGATCTCTACTACTTCTACAACCATTGGTGAACTTCGTCTATGCTCTCCATTCCAATCGCATCAATTCGTTGCGGTTCTACAAATTCATCGTCAATCACCTCATCGTCTATGAAGGCACTTACTGTTTCTGTCCATGTGACCATCTTTGCCACTTGCTCCGGCGACAAGACGGCTCGGAAGTAAACATCTAGCGAGGGGGCAAACGCGCCCAGCTCGAATGCTTGACGCCGTAGCGCTTTGAATGCTTTGACCAGCAGCGCAACTTTGACCGTTTGCTGCTGTCGCACAGACGCTGCCAACTCATCGAGCTGCGTGATTTGTGTCGGTGTCAAGCCCAGGACGTCCTCGAGCCCGTTCGATTTGGCGTTGTACAGCATATGCATCTCCATCAGACTTGACTGCAAGAGTGATATTGTCCGCACCAGCGCTGCAAATACTTTCTCCAAGTGATCTGACTTGGGCTGGCCGAGCAGCCGTCGCTGTCGTGCAGACTGCATCACGACGGCAAACGATGGACTTAACGGACTGGCGCCACTCATGAGATCCAATTGCGATGGTTCAACTGGCGACCGGCCAAAGTGATGCCTTTGGAGCGCATCTTTGGAAATCTGGAGATGCTGGATACCATCTTCGAGCACTTCGACGTACTTCTGCTGCTTCTTGCGCGATTCCCGCGCTGAATCACGATTCCTTTCGAGCTTCTTGTCGCGCTTCTCGGCTTCTTCATCCAACAGGCTCTGGAGCATCGAGCTGATTTCACCCGTGCCGGGTTTTCGTGCCAGGGGGACTTGCGGCTTGAGAGGAGGTTTCGCCAACAGCGGCGGTGGCGGCGGATTTGTTGGCATGACGAAGGGAAACATTGGTGGTGCGCCATAAGGCGATGCAATGAAGGCATTCATCATCGGATTGGGATACGCATTTAGCATTGAATTGTTGTTGTACATGAGGAAATTGGGCGGTGCCTGCTGGGGTGGTGCTGCCATCATGGGGTGCATGTTGGGGGCACCAAACGAACTCGTCGCCGCCGTCGGGTCGAACCCGAAGGCAGAAACTGTAGGAGGCACTTGGTGATTCATTCCGTACGGTGTTGGAGGTGGTTGAGCAAATGCTGGATTGCCAGGATGCATCGGTGCATGAAAGGGGGGCATTGATGCAAACGACGACGCTGTGGGTGGAGCTGGGGCTGTCTGTGGGTTCATGTACGACGGCGCCGTCTGTGGATTGAACATGGAGGATTGAGTAGCTGGTGTTTGGTTGTTGTTCGTATGCTGTGGTGGTTGAGGAGGTGAGTATGCAGCGACATTGGCCATTGTTTCGCGAGGCGGAGAGATCGGTGGATTTCCGCCATTGGATGAAGCATACTGGTGATTGAATACATGCGATTGAGGCTTGTCGTACGAATTGACAGTCGTTGCAGTGGCTGTAGAGACTGCAGGAGGTGGCAAAAGCATCTCGGAGATCTCTTGATTGAAGCGTCGTTCCGCCGATGAAATGGGGGGACTCATCATGTCGCTGTCTTCTGTCTTAACATTGTTGCCCATAATGCTATCCAATAGAGATACTGGCTGTCGTTTCTCCATGTCCTGAGCTGCAAAATTGACGTTCTCGTCATTGACTTCGTTCCAGTCGTCCCATAAATTACGGGTTAAATTCGACGGCAATGCACTACAAGTCACATTTGTCAGCATCGCGGGTCTACATCAATGGAGATCGTACCTCAAGACTGGGTCCATCAACATGGCTGCATCGTCCTCGTCATCACCATTTTCAACAGGCATATCCTGCACACAAATCCATATCTGAGCTTTCCATGCCCTCCATCTATGTACTTACATATGGACTGTACAAATAGTTGCGTTTGGGCTTTGTAATCTTGGACATGACGCACTTCTCGAGTCTGCCAGCGTTTTTCCTTGTTCAAATGGACTCTATCGAGCGCTAACCGACCCGCTCTCGGGCCGGGCGGGTTTTTCAACTCCAGCTGTCTGTCAGTAGCCAATCAGAGCACAGAATAGATTCTAGTCAACCAATCCGACTGCATCATTGGATCCCGTTATACAAGCCGTCACTCCGTTTAGAGACTCACTCGTCTAACTAGCTGTCGATGCTGCACAAAAGGGATAGCCCCATCATGAGAGAGCTCCTTGGGTTATTGGCAGTGGAATATATCCTCGTCTCGCGCTTCTGGGCTGGCAGGAAGGAATATTAATTTTTACAGGATTCTTCAAGCAGATGACATATGGCAGTCAGTAATATGCACATATGGATTATGACAGGTAGGTTTTCAGGCTAAATTTCAATAAACTGATATTTTCCACAATGAAGTGATATGTTGTATTAATTTATAGAGGTTATCAATGTACTGTAGTTGAGGTCGCAATATCTTATTGTGTGTCAAATGGCATGGGGATCTTGTGGCGCGGCTGTTTGGGGGATGCGCCATGTGTTAGGCGGTAGCCTCGGGAAGATGTGCAGCGCTTGAGGGGCTCTCCACTGCACTTTCAGGTTGGGGGATGCTGCTTTCGTCATTAGGATCCATGGTAACGCCAAGACCACCACCAAAGCATGTGACAGGGGCGCCCCCATCGCAAGCTGCAATGCAAAGCATCATGACGCCCACAAAGATCAAGAAGAAGGCGAGGTCGGTGTAGAAGAAGATCACGCCAGACATGTACTCATCGGGGGTCATGATTTGATACATGCAATGTGCGTCAAAGGCAAACCACATGATGACTGCAAACGTGAAGAGCATCACAATACCAAAGGTGGTGGAAGACATAAGACCTGTCCCATGAGCGGCAAAGGTAATACAAGCCACCAATGTCACAATTGAATAGGCAAACAATGCTGCGATAGCACTGTGGACGAGCTCGTGGTCGCGTCGACGTGTGCTGAAGAACGTCATGAACAGCATGACAAAGAAGCATACCAGACAAGCGAGGACGGATGCCTTGGTGTCGAAATAGAGACCGAATGCAGTCACAGCCACCGCTTGGATAGACGTGAAAAAGCATAGCAAGACAAAGTTGAAGGGAAAGAAGAACTTGACGAGGTAGAGCAAGAAGAGAACGATAAGAGCAAGGCAAGAGCTTCCACCCAAGGCAACACCAGTATCATCGTCGGCGAACTCGCGCAATGAGTCGGTACAAAGCGGGGAATAGGTAAATATGATGACGAGGAGTGATAGAGCTGCGAGATGCAATGTAAAGAGTCCTAGGACTTTGACACGGAAGGCGACTTGGATCTCCAGTGGTAGCGTATTGATGCTCCCTTCAATTGGTCCGTCTGATGCAAGGGTAGATATCGCAATTAAAGCATTCTGGGTGGGTCGCCTCGTTGCACGCATCTTGCGATTGTTTTGAGTTATCACAGCACTTGCAACTTGCGTGGGATCTCTTGCCTGAACGATCTCATCCTCGGCATTGCCAGTCTGAATGGTTTCCATTGTGCCATCTTCAAGGTCAATTGCGTGGCTTGGCTTTGGTGGAGAATCCAAAGAGAGAGGGATGTTTCCAGTGGCATCTAGGACGTCTAATTCCTCGTCTTCAGGCACAGAAGGTGGCGCGTCGGAATCCAGGCGCACGCTTTTCATCGAAACTGCAATGCTCGGTACCGTTTGGCTCAGTGAATCCAAATTTAGCTAGCCAATCAATGAACAGTGCTGATGGAGCTTTACCACTATGCGTAAACTTTACAGTCAACTTCGTTGACTCGTCAAGTGTACCGTACAGTTTGTATAGTATACGGTAATGGTAACCGTTAAGCGTTAACCGTAAACCGCAACTGGAAACTGTGCGTTGTGACTGGTGGTTGAGTGGGGGGAACATTTATCTTGAAGTTTGTATACCTGTAGAAGGGTGGGAAAGCGACAAAACCATTTTGGACCAGTCCAAGGAAACCGCGCAAAGGTAGAAGATGTCGGACAACGAAGATAACAAGGGCCCTGATGACGAAAAGAAGCAGACGATCACAATCCGTGTGAAGGACCAGGTAGACATGCGACTTTGGTATCGATTTCTGACGCGAAATGTTCGTAGTCTGGAGAAGAAACGTTCTTCAAGGTGAAGCCCCACACCAAGATGGAAAAAATTTTCAGCGCCTACGCTCAACGCAAGGGTGTTCCAGTCACAGCCCTCCGCTTTTTGTTGGATGGTACGCGCATCGGTGGTGACCAAACGCCCAAGATGGTACGCCCCTCGGTTGCAAAGATTGGAGATGTTGATCCTTTGTTCTTTATAGCTTGAATTGGAAGACCAAGACCAAATTGATTGCGCGTTGGAACAAGTCGGGGGTGCCTCGTTCTAAGCAAAAGGATAGATAGTTTCGTGCCATGTATTCGAACGTGCCTCTTTCCAAGGGGTAAAGGATATGGGGCGTATACGTAGCTAAGTATTGCTTTTGAACGTGTGTATTAATCCGAGGGTTTCCGGTTTAAGAGAGCAACCTCCTCAACTAAGGGTACATGTGACTCTTGATCCAGTTGGGAGGATTGCTTGGAATTGTTACCAAGTCCATATCGAAGAGCTCGATGAACTGCTCGTTCTGCAGGCGTACTTTCGACCCTGCAAAACGTCGATATTCTTCAAAGATTGAGCTCAAATGCCACTGCTGGATTTTGCGCAGACAGCCAACCACAGCGCCTGTTCGATCGCGGCCCAAGTGGCACGTGAGGAAAAGAGGATAGTTGCTTCGGTCCAAAATAATATCCAATGCAGCTAGTACCGTTTCTTCACTCATAGGCTCCCATGTTTTGCGTCGATTCTCGAGTTTTGTGTTGCCACCAAGAACGACGAGTTCAATCTCCTGTTCTTCGACAAAGCTGAGCAATTGTGCATTCGGTTCTTCGGGAGCGAGGTAAACAATCTTGCGTAGATTCAGCCGTTCCAAGAAGGGAAAGTTCAGTTCATTGGGAATGCCGCTCCGGTACAAGTCTTCTTCGATCATGCCATAGTTGACGGGAGGAATGAAGTACGACATCGCGTTTCCATCGACACACCTTCTGTCCGGATAATCCAGATGAAGATCTTTGGTATCCGGATGGTGTGGATTATCCGGATTTGAGTGTACTGTCTGACCACTTTACGTGCATTCCCCAACATTGCACGTACAGTACATTATTGTATGTCAAGATTGATAGTTGAAAGGTCACGATCATGATGGGACTCATGAAGACCGTCCTTCCATCCTTCGACCGAGGAAACGCTGTGTCAAGCAATAATACATAATTAAGTGCATTAAACGCGACTGGGGCTAAAATGGGGCCGGGGATCTTCATCGGATGGTGCATCGGACGACTGGAGATGCTGTTCATCCAGTAATCCAAGTTGGAGATCCGACTCTGCGAGCTCGTCGCTCTCTCGCAAGAAGCGAATGAGAAATGACGCAAGCACCGTCGTGCAGATTAGAATGAGGAAAACATAATTGTTGTTTCCGTCAAAACCGTACTGCGCCAGCGGTGTAAGGGCGTAGCTCAGCGTGCAATAGCCAAACACCAACAATGTCGCTACACCAGAGAGCACACCATAGAGCTCTGGAGGAAAGCACGTCACTATCACACAAAAGAATAAGTAAGACTTTTGCAATATGCAAGCGTACTGATGTATCCAAATTGAATGCATCCAAAGAACCCATTCGACGCAGCCATGAGGACAAAAGTCAAGTTTTGAGCCGGCAGTGATGGAATCATAAACGACCCACACAAGAGCAAAAACGTCGCAACTGTCAGGTACGCGGTCGCGCGAAAGCCATATCGAAGCATGACCATGCCACCAAAGGGAGAAAAGATAAAGGACAAGTTGGACACGAGCGGGTACAAGTAGTTGGTGTAGTGATCTTTCACACTTGGGTCGTTGTCTTTATTGAGAGATGCGACCACATTTGGAATTGCTCCTCCACCAAAGACGAGGATCAAATACACCAGAGCACCCATCGTAATGTATGCCCAGAGATCCTTCCGCTTAAAGCTTGTCTTTGCCCCCGCCCAGATATTCTTCATCTTGGATTTCTACCTCACAGAATGAGCAGAATGCAATGACAGTCGAAGCTTACGTTGACTGTAGGCCGAATGAACTGAAAACCTGGCGTAATCACCGAAGTATTTTCGCCCACAATATGATGGACAGGGTACACAAGGTAGACGATGACCATGGCTGCAACGAAAAGGCCACTAGAGCGACAATGACTTTAGGAAAGGTTGACGTAGGAGTAGATCTTACGTATATGACAAATAGAATGTTTCGCGGGAGATGTCGAGCTGTAGGAAGACATACACATAGCCTACCGAGCCATGATGAAATCATCAAGGTGGTGGACTCACCTGAACAACTGAGTGCGGCTACGAGAAGAGCCGTGTAGAGTTCGTGTTCACGGAAGAGCATCGAGAGCTGAAGCGAAGCATAGAGGATTCCCATGCCACCAAACCCGATCAAGGCATAGCCAATGACGAGCAAGATCTCGGTGCCTGACGCAGAGTCTCCATACGCCATGCACACATTGCCAGCAATAGAAAACTACAAGCTTCCACAGGTGAACCAACATGCCAAAGCTGTAGATATCGCACCAAGTAGGCAATCAGAGTCATGTATCGAGGTCCAATGGTGTCGAGCATTGTGCCAAAGACCGCTTGTCCAAGCACAGTCATGAGGATGCCTGTCGAGTAGATGCTCTGGAGCTGGACTTCCTGTTCGGAGCACACGAGTGTCGTATTCGGTGGACACAAGTCATGCCATTGTTTTTCTTTCACGAGGCGGCTATACACTGGTCCAAACCTATGCTCCTGTGTTGGACGGGAGAAACACGCAGGATGTCTTACCCATAGGTCAGTCCGCCGGACGTGAGGAATGTGAGGAGCCACGCAAGGACATACATGGGCAAACGAGGGACACGCATCGATCCAAACCCTCGCGGCGTATGTGGCGTCGGCTCCTCCAGCACACACACCTCCTCTGTCTTGCTTGGCTTCACCATGGTCATACCAAATGGATCAGTGGTGAGTTTCCGTCTGGGTGCTGCTCTCTTGAGAACAACAAGCGTTTCTGTGGTTTCGTCGTCCGATTCCAAACGACACTGATTTGTACTCATACTGCGAACAGGTACGTGCGAGCACGACAAAATAAATCAAAAATTAATTTAATCGAAAAATAATACAAAAATTATTTTGAATTCATTGTATTTTTTGTAATTATTTCAATAAAATTCCATTTTCAGTATGGTTAGCTATTTTGAGCGGTTCGACTAGGGTGAAGAATTGTCAATGGTGATATATTACGTACGCTTATGTTGTGCAAGTTGAGGATCAGATGGCATTACGAGAAGCCACGCTGGGAGCAAGATCAGTAGTTTAAACGTACATTTATGGTTTAACGTACGTTAAATCGATGAGGATGTTCTGCAGTCGCACCTCTCTCGCTGTTGGAATCACGATGATAAGGATATAGTCGATGGCAATTAGTGCAATCGTCTGGTGTGTATCTTGGGTAGAATGCGTACAGGATTGGAAATGGGCGCAGGAGAAGATGGAAAGGAGAGTTGGAATTGTGGCATATCGTCATTAGCAAAAAATAGTTTAAACGCGCTTTAAGTTTAACGCAAATGACAAGTTGTTGCTTCTCGACGGTGGAGGAAACTTTCAAGCGGCAGATGATGGTTCAAGGAAAACCAGGACCAGATTTTGATAAGGAAGGGATGGAGGTGGAAGAGCATTCTCTCTCTCGCGCAAACAGATTCCCAAGGGCTGATGCGCATGGCTCTGCGCGCTGGAATTTAACGTGACGTGCACCCACAAAAGCTGGTTAAAAGTCTGACGGCTGTGCTCATGATGGAACGAATGTTGAGTCGCAATGTCAATTGTAAGACTTACGAGGACGAATGGGGGAATGAATGCATGGAAGTGAAAAAAGTTGGCCGTTGATTGCGAAACGAATGCTAAAGACAACGACAAGGATGCATCTTTGAAGTGGAAGCTTGCTATTCCAAGAGGAACAGCGCTATGGAGATCCACTCTGGAAGAGTTGAGATGGAGCGCACTGTCGTTGTCGTCACGATAGGGCGAGGAATTTTGCCTGACATATCCAGCGTGGTGTCTCTGACACAGTGAGATATTTCGTACTTGGATACATCTAAAGATTGTGCTGGGCGTCTTGAAGTGTCCCCCTCGTAAATTTCAACCTTCACGGCCACGCCATTGCTAATGTTCATGGAGTAGAGGCAGCCAGCTTAGCTTGGGGGAAGTGGCAAGGGAGACATGTATATCACCCTTTGGCCCCTATCGAATGGAAGGAGGAAGACATAGCTGTTGCTGTCTTCAAAAGTGTGCTGGGCCACCGCTGTGAGGGGCTAACTCTAAACGCCAAAAGCGTCGCTACTCTAGAGAAGACACCATACACTTCACGAGGCTAGCAGGAATGTCATGAGACACTAGAGTTAATGATCATTTATACTGCACTTAGGTAGACGTAGTGGACGCTTCCAATGCGTCCATGAGTGGCTACCGCGAGGACGAGCGTCAAGATATGAGCTGGCAAGAACGTGAGTATGAACGAGACCACAGCAGGGTTAATAACTGACTGTGGGGCTCGATGTCTTGCGAATACCACGGCGCGAAGCAGCATGAATCCCCCCACGGACAAGAGCAACGACGCATTCGACACAAGGGGATAGAGGTCATTCGCGTAGAGATCTCTGCACTTGGTGTTGTGATCGTGGGTGAAGAAGGTGACCACACTTGGAATAACTCCTCCGCCAAACGCAAGCATCAAGTAGATCATTGGCCCATGCAAAGAAGTGCCCCAAATGTGACGGGTGAAACCTACGTCAGCTTTGATCTCTATGTGGATAGATGAGCATGCTTGAACGAGTGAGTGGTCTTGCAGTAATTGAGGCTCGAATCAACTGAAAGTCATAGATTGTCGTCGTTGGGCTTTCGGTTACGATACGGTGGACGGGCTACTCGAGACCAGGGCCGTCACCACGACATCTCTAGAGAAACAGCGACATGAGGAAGGCGTGTAAGTGGGAAAGCCCTTCGTGTAGCCTAAGGAAGCATTTTGAAACCTATTCAGGTTGTGGACTGACCTGAACAACTGACTGCTGCTACGAGAAGATTCGTGCACCATTGGATTCACGAAAGAGCCTCAAGAGCTGGTGCGACGCGTTGAGAATCCCAGTGCAGTCAAGGCACAGCGAACGACGAGCAATCTTTCTGTGCTTGACGCACTGTCTCCATACGCTATGCAAATATTCCCAGCCATTGAAAATTGTGTCACAGGCAATCAGAGTCATGTAACGAGGTGAAATCGTGTCGAGCAACATGCCAAAGATCGCTTGTCCAAGCACAGTCATGAGGATGCCTGTTCAGTGGAAGCTCTGGAGCTGAACTTTGTGTCCTGAGCACAAGTCTGGCGAAGAATTTTTACCTCGAGACGTGTCGAGATGTCTGATCGTTTTCGGCAGCATTGGGCGAGGGCAATCCATCTCATGATGGAGCGGAAGATTCGCCCATCTGACGTGCTATCTTCACAGCTTTCCGACAGCGCAGGCTAATCTGAGACTTCATCGTCTTTGTCGACGGGATCCCATAAGCCAATCTTCATCTTCTAGTTGCATGCGCTGTCGACATGGCTTTCGACGCGCTGCCTTGTGAAATTGTAAGAACATGCGGGGAATGATGCACGCTGGACATCGCTTTGGCCTCATTCATTCACAATATTCCTCTGAATGAGGATGGACAATCTCACCCAACTCGTCACGAACATGGAGAAGACTGTTGGTTGTCAAAGCGCTTCCGCTTGGTACACTCTTCGTCGAGCAGAGCAAGCTTGAGGCTAATTGTCACCTACGACGTCGTTTGAGTAATATAACGTTGGAGCATGGTGCCCCAAAAGGCAATAGACAAAGGACGAATGGGCAACAAGGGATAGAAGTAACTTGTGTAGTGATTCCAGTGCTTTGTGTTGTCGACTTGGACAAACGTCGGTTGTCGGTTGAATAAATTGAAAGCCCGGATCGCATTTTCCGGCACAGCATGATTGAGGGTAAATACAAGGAAACTGCGGTCATGGCAAAGGCAACGATGTACATGTACGTGGTGGAAGTGCTTGAGGAAGTGCTGAAAGAGAGGGAACTTATGACCAAAAGAAAGGAGCAGCGCAAAATACCAAGCTCTATCAGAACATAGACATAACCTATCCAACAACCATGAAAAAAATCAAGAGGCCTACAAACGAACCTGAACAACACGAGTTGACTTGTGTGCAAGTTTGACTCGCGAAAGAGAACCTAGAGCTGGAGCGAATCGTTGACAATCCCCACAGTCAAGGCATATACAACATTGAGCAGTCCTTTAGTACAGAGACTCGAGTTCAAGCAAATCCTGAGTTCAAAAGCTTGAGGTTTCCACAATAGACATTTGAAACGCGTGAAGTTTGTATGAGACTTTGGTGCGAGGTGTCATTTCACAAGTTTCTCTCAGGGGCTATGAAAGTTGACGTTTCCGGGCTTCACTGAGAGATTTTATGATGATCTTCTTTTGCCTAGATCTCCACAGTCAACTGGTGGAAGAAGAGCTGTGGTATCAGGAAATGCAACTGAAGTCTGCCCTCCACAAGCAGTTCAGCTTCAAACTCGACTGGAATCCTCACAACGAACGATGATTAGCCCGACGATCTTTGGCACATTGTTCGATACCATCGAGCCTCGCTATATGTCTTGAATTGCTTCATTGGTGCGTTTCGCATCCTCTCTCAAAGTTCACTTCTAGTGCACAATAGTTTTCAATTGCTGGCAATATTTGCGTGGCCTATGGAACTCGTTCCATCGCTGCAGATGTAGTGTAGTTGGTAAGGTCAGAGGAAGATGAGAAGTGAGTTAGATTAGCCAGCTTAAAGTTAAATCTATAAACTAAACAATACCGTATAGTTTTCGATATACACTCGGCACGACTACGGAACAATCTTCTGAGGGCCGTACACTCCCTGAGAACACACGCGCCTCTGGCCAATCTCAACTTAGTCAGACGGTGTCGTCAGCGTTGGACACGCTTGACTCGACACCCGTCTTGCCAGGCGACAACTATTAACCATTAATTCATTACATTCTCCCCCCCTTGTCGCCCTGGCGGCTTGATTTCTTCGCTTGAGGTCTTCGAGCAGTTTCTTGCGAAACATGTTTGATGTCTCGCTCCAGCTCCCACGTAGCTTCGTGTTCAGGCAACCCATGCCACTTAACCACATATTCTTTCTTACGATTAAACTGTCTTTGAAAAAAAAAAAAAAAAAAAAACTTCAGCAGGGCTTCTACGAAGTAGAGCTCATTTCCTTCGTCATCGAGAACGATAGGCGTGGCCTTGGGGATGGGTCGGCCTTGAAATCGCTCGGGGTTTGGAACGTGGTGCTTCAGCCGATCGACGTTGAAGACGTCGTGAAGTCGGCTCATGCTCCTGGGCAGCTCAAGTCTCATAGCATTGGGATTAATTACTTCGCTTATCTTGAATGGCCCAATGTATCGTGGAACTAGCTTTGCCTTTTCCGACTGGCTAGCTACCTTGGCATGCTTCAACGGGATGTTTCGCGTAGCTAACATAACAAAGTCGCCTTCTTTAAAGGTTACATTGGCTCGTCTTCTATCGTAGTATTCCTTTTGTCTTGCTTGAGCCTTCTCTAGGTTGTCCAAAGCCATTTTGACGAGTTCTTTGCAGCGCTCCGCAAAGTTCTTGGCATACTCGTTCAGTGTCTCGATGTCGTTCAACACTGGATTGCGTAGCTTCCTTCCAGTATCGACTTCGAATGGAGTTAAACCAGTAGAGTCTGTTTAAGCCTTGGTGGGCATACTCTATGGTGCCTAAATGCTCACTCCAGTCATGGCCCAAGTAGGACACTTGACATCTCAACGCATCTTCGAGCGTTCTGTTCTGTCGCTCGGTTGCTCCATCGCTTTGAGCTCTGCCAGCAGTAGTCATGAAATGCTTAACTCCCATTATCTTCATTAACTCCTGCCAAAACTGGCTGGTAAACTTTGGATCGCGATCGCTGATGATCACAGCAGGTAGGCCATGATTTCGAACGACTGTGTCGAAGAACTCCTTGGCTGCTTGCGGTGCGTCTACGTTTGACACCGTGGCGCAGTACTTGGGACGCTTTGAAGTCTTGTCAACGCATGTCATGATTGCATCTTTGCCGTTCGAGACAGGCAAACCGGTGATCCAGTCGACGGACACTGTGTGCCAACACTCATCGGGGGACTTGATAGGAATCATTTGTCCATTAGCTTTAGCTCTACTAGACTTGCATCTTGCGCACGTTTCGCATGTGGCGACATAAAGCTTGACATCGTCTTCGAGACCTTTCCAGTAGTACGATTGCGCGACGTGGAGTTGCGTTCGACGGGCACCGGGGTGAGCTGTGGTACTCGTGTCATGACTTTGCGAGATAATCTCGCACTTGAGTTCATCGTCGTCTGGAACGCAGAGTCTCCACACTTGATCCTTAGACTTCACAAAGTAAAGATTGTCTTTCTTTACGAACTTAGAGCTATCGCTGTACTCTTTGCTTTTGGCATAAGCTCGCTCGAACCGCTTGACTAAGTCGTCGTTCATCTTGAATGTGCTATATGACACTTCTTCCGCATGGTTGATGACTATGTGTTGTGGAACCTCGACTTCGAGTAGCTTTGACTCCGTCTCCTCCCCCCGAGAAGGCGAGTCAGTCATCAACGCAAGTGTACGCATGTCAATAGATCGCAGGGTCGCGACGCGCTCAGTCCATGAGTGGATGCGCGATAGCGGTTGTAGCACAAAGCATCGCAGTGATGAACAGCGCAAGTGTTAACTTGAGTGCTGGACCGAGGTGGTCGAGAGAGAGCATCAGCTACAACGTTCATCTTGCCTGGCCGATGATGCAGCGTGAAATCAAAACTTCCAAAGAAGTCAAGCCATCGTGTTAGCTTAGCGGTTAAGACTGGAGTCTTCAGAAACCACTGACATGTCGAGTTGTCGGTGAAGACATCAAAATGCGAACCGTAGACATAAGGTCTCCATTTGGTTAACGCTAACTTGATCGCATACAACTCCTTCTCGTGTGATGGCCAATTTCGCTCGGTATCGCCCAATTTCTTTGACAAGAACGCAACTGGGCGGTCGTTGCCATCATCGTCTTGCTGGGAAAGTACTGCTCCGCAGCAATAGCCTGAAGCGTCGGTCGTGATCATGAAGGGCTTGTCGAAGTTTGGTAGTTGAAGGACTGGAGCTTGCTGTAGAGCCGCTTTGATGGTGAGGAAGGCTTTCTCCTGGCGATCACTCCAAGGCCAGGGAACACTGTCTTTCGCTAGATCGCTCATAGGCAACACAAGATTGGCATAGTTAGCTATGAATTTACGATAGTAACCAGCCATCCCGAGAAAACTCAACAGCTCCTTGCGATTAGTGGGAGATGACCACTTCTCGATCGCTCGAACTTTGTTGCTGTCGACTTGCAAGCCTTCGGCAGAGATCGTGTGACCCAAAAAGTCGACTTTGGGTACCGCAAACACGTATTTCTCCAGCCTTGCATACAGCTTCTCCTTGCGCAACACTTCGAGAACACAACGCAAATGGTTGACATGTTCATTAAGATGCTTCGAGTGCACGCAGATGTCATCTAAGTAGACGACTACAAAGGGGAAACTTGTCAAAAGAGATCGCATAAGTCTTGACCAGATGCCTGGCATGCCTGCCAGTCCCATCGGCGCAACACACCACTGCAAAATCTCCTTGTGCGTTCGAAAGGCTGTGTACTTCCGAGCATGGGGCTCGACCAGCATTTGGTGATACCCCGACGCAAGATCGATCTTCGTGAAAACCGTACAACCATGCATGTTGTTGAACAGGTCTTCGATGTTGGGCAGCGGAATCTTGGGGATTTCGGTCTGTGAGTTGACATGGCGGTAGTCAAGCACCCAGCGTATAGGAGTGGTAGGCATAGCAGTCTTTAGCCACACTTGCCGCGAAGGCAGCTTGCCGTTCTCGTCCTTCTTGGTTACGCCAAAGATGTTGGAAACCCAGTCGCTCGTTGACAATTCAACCCAACCTTTCTTTTTCAAGTTATCTACGAACTTGTCTAACGCCGCTTGCTCAACCTTAGCTAGACGGAAGGGAGCTCGGTTCTGTGGCTTCGCATCGGGCTTCAACTGCAGCTCGAACTGCACAGCACGCTTGGGAGGCAACTTATCAGGCAGCTCGGCAGGAAACACATCCTTGAACTCTTCCAGCAGTTCAACGATCTCTGGAGGCTTAGGCAGAGGCTGAGGATCGAAATGACAAAGCTTTATTATCCATCCAGGCACGCTAGTCGAGACGGTATTGACTTCTACTTCATCGTCTATCGACTCAATTTCATGCTTGCGCCAATTGATGACTGGATTGAACTTCCGGAACCACGGTTGGCCCAGTATCACATCAAATGCCTTGTCTTTGAGATCCTATTCGGTCATCACGGTGTCCTTGAACGTGAAGAATGTTGAGGAACGTGTCGCCAGTGTGCGCCAAATATTTGATCCCCCCAATCAAATGTTTGGTGCACACACGTCACTTAATCTAGCGTTCTCCATCGTCTCATTGGCGACGGCCACACGCATTGCCGGCACGACTACACTGTCTACTTCAAGAACAGGCTTTCATTTTATGCATATACTCTAGAGTAGTCTTACATTTTAGTCTAACTTGATAATCTCACTTTCCATTTCACCTCAAGAGGTTCTGAGCCCCACAACTCACGGTATGTGTGTGTCTTGCTGAAGAAGTGCAGTGAAGGTCTTCGGCAGAGTTGTTTCATCAACATCGTCCCCATTCTGAAGTCGATGAAACTGGAAGTGGACAAAGCTGTCAAAGCGGTGGTCCAGACTTCGCAAAAATTGGTGAAGTGCAAAGCCATGGCCAATCTTGACATTGGCATCAAGAGCATCTTCAAGTGTCATCGTTCAGTGAGTGGTACACCCGACCCCTTTCCTTCCTCGAATACAAAGAAGTCGACGCTGTCGTTGAAGGCACTATGCCCGATACTGATCCCGAATACACAAACAAGAACCGTCTGGCGAAAGCTCTTATACTCGCCGCACTCGATGACCAACACGTGCGAATGGTTAAGAAGTGTCAACATGCTTCTTCCATGATTAACATACTCCGCGACCGATATGGCAACAAGTCATTTCTGGGACAAGGCCATCTATTCGAGTTACTATTGAAGACTCGAATGGAACCCACTGAATCTGCACGCGTGTACTGCGACCGCTTCAAGAACACGTGGACAAAATTTTTAAATTCCATTGTTCAAGTTCAATGAATGTGATTGGATGAAACTAATTAATTAAAATTAGTTGTAACCGCGAGATTTGATAACTGGAAGAAGCTTGCGATGCAACAATTCGTGGAGTTTGTTCTCAAACTTCTCCTCGGCAAAGTTCACTGCGGACTCAAGAGTGCGCTTGATAGTCAAACGAATGCCTTCGGTTTCTTCAACGATGTGTTGAAATTCGGGATCCGAAAATTCGTTTGCGATTCGGCCACCGAGGCAGTTGGCAATACGTTGAGAACGCTTTATAGAGTCGATGAGGTCGCGGAGGACTTTATCGGTCGTCGAGTCGGGGTTAATGCGGCGAAAGGACGTTTTCAGAAGTGTGTCCTTCTTGGCCTTGACTTGGCGCTGCTTGCGGAGCTTGTTCGAAATGGTCTTCGGAACAAGTTCTTCGAGGGGTGTCTTCATAAATTGGCAAACTCTACTAGGAGTTTAGTGCCAGCCAATCAGAAACTTACAGTTCTTCCTGCAATGGTACTGACCCGATATCTCACAAAAGGAGAAACAGGCGAAACTGTA
Source organism: Aphanomyces cochlioides (assembly GCA_019828595.1). NCBI lineage: Eukaryota > Oomycota > Saprolegniomycetes > Saprolegniales > Verrucalvaceae > Aphanomyces > Aphanomyces cochlioides. The sequence continues at coordinate 2,457,331 of JAHQRK010000005.1, forward strand.
ATGTAGCTCTTGATTGGTTTCTTGAAACGGTCAGGCGGTCGGCGGCGAGGCGACTGAGGCGGCTGAGGCGGCTTGGAGGCGGTGCAGAGGCGGCGAGGCGGTTAGTCCTATGACACGTCAGCTCCTGCTGAACCATTCAATGCTGCCTTTGCCATGACTCCACGTCGGCCCCGCCGCAATCAAGCCCAACCCCGCAATCCTGTCGTCTGCTCATACTGCAACATCCGGAATCACACTGAGGATGTCTGCCGCCGCAAAATAGCAGATCAACGCCAGCAGCAACAACAACAATCGGGTCAAAACCCCGGCTCTTCTCAACGCCGTGTCCGCTACTTAACGGGACCTTCTGAAGCACCTGTTGAAGCTCCATCGACGACTGACCGTACTTCTGGTCAACAACGACAGAATACGTCTCGTCGAAACAACTCGCGACCTTCCAACACCAACCATGCTAGTATGATGGTGTACACGTCGAGCTTCACATTGCAAACTTCCACTCCATCTGTTCGTATCTCGTCAGACTGGATCCTGGACTCTGGTGCTAGCGATCACTACTGCAACAACGCTGCTTGGTTTAAGAACCTAAGACCCCACGAAGGGGCTGTTCGAGCTGCTAACGGAGAAGACATGCCAATTGAAGGATGCGGAACTGTTGTTCTTGAAACGAACACAACCGCTGGCATCGTCTCAGTCACCCTCAATGACGTATGGTACATCCCTACCATCCAGTTCAACTTGTTCTCCCTGCCAAGAGTCACGGAACGAGGATTCAGCATCAAGTTCATCCGCAATGCCTGCTTTATCACGCGTAATGATGAAGTATACGCGCAAGGCTTCAAGCACAACCTGCTTTATACGTTGGATATCGCCAATCCTCTTCCAATTGTCCCCGATGAGCCTTCCCGGGATTTTTCAAACCTCTCTTTGGCTACGACTCCATCTGTCGATGTCTGGCATGCTCGACTTGGTCATATCAGTGTCAAGCATACGAATAAGACACGTCAATACACTAAAGGGATTGATATTGATGACTGCAAACATCAATTTTGTGAAAGTTGCCTCGCTGGAAAACAATCGCGACTGCCCTTTCCACAGCGGTCATTAATCTCGTCTTCCGCGCCGTTTGATCTTGTTCACTCGGACATTTGTGGACCGATGCGTCATCCCTCCATCAGCAATCGAGCGCGATACTTTATCACGTTCACCGATGACTATTCGCGATATGGCTTCGTGTATTTTCTGAAGCACAAGTGGGAAGCTCTACAACGTTTTCAAGCCTTTACAGCTTTCTGTCGCACGCAATTCGATCGACAAGTGTGTTGCCTTCGTTCTAACAATGGCGGAGAATACATTTCACATGCCTTCTCTACTTTCCTCATTGACAACGGCATTCGCCATGAGAAGACAGTGCCCCACACTCCGCAACAAAATGGAGTCAGCGAACGAATGAATCGTACACTGGTCGAATGTGCTCGTGCTATGCTGCATTATTCGCATGTACCCTTGCAATTTTGGGTTGAAGCTGTAGCTCATGCTATATACTTTCGAAACCGCTCGTACTCTTCATCCACACCCGGTACAACACCCTTTGAACCCCTCTGGAAATCCAAACCAGACCTATCCCAACTGCGCATTTTTGGATGTGAAGCCTATGCTCTTATTGATGAAAGTGCTCGCTCCAAGTTTGCATCCAGAACTATTCGTACAATGTATTGTCATTTTGGCCCAAATTTGTGAAGTAGTTGTGAGTTCAGCACAATCTTGTTCCAAAACAATTGTGCATTAGCCAATCACAAAACAGTCTTGTCAATTCATTCAACACACGACATTCCACATCAAGCACCATCATGCAGCAATCAACCCCGGTCAGTTCTGTGAATCGAGCGATCCACCGAGTGTCGCCATACCCTGAACGGCGTCGCTCACCTCGAATTGAAGAAGACATGTCATCATTGGGACAACAGCAGCTTAGTGTGGCTCCTTCGACGAGATCCAGTGGTCCATCAACCCCAGAAACCATGGTCTCTAGAGTGGTTGAATCCACTGTAGAGGCCATGGATTCTCATTCAACAGCCCACGATTCACTCTTCCGATTCACAATAGATTGTCGACTCAAGAAGACGACCGGCCAACGGATGGATGGCGCTGACAAGCTTGGCATGCATCTAATCACATTGAACGACTGGCCAAGCATCAAACAACGAATCTGGAATATTTGCGTCTCATCATTGCAGCCACTGGCAATCTTTTCCGGCGATCCACCCATCTGGACATTATCAAATGACATACCAACCATTGCAGACTTTGAAAAGTACTTTGCGTTTCGCATTGAAACACCGAACGGGGCTAGAAACTTACCGATGTGGCAAAATAGTCATGAAGCTCATAAAGAACTGACGAAATTTAGAGAGAAAACGATCACTGTGTCAGCTTATAAATGGGGAAATGAACTCTCCACTGGATCTCAGCTGAGCTCGTTCATGAAGACGTGCATTGAACCGACAAGAATGGATCGCTCTGGCGCAGCCTCGGAAGAAGAACACCAAGATGTCATTGCTCAAATGAAGTCTCAATGGGAAATATTGACTGCACCTGAAATGGCGTGAAGAATTTGGGCTAACGAAGTTTGCCAAATGCCAGAAGGCCAGAGAAGTCGTGCAATATCCAAAGGACCGACTCCAAATGTCATAAACTTTTTTCGTACTGGATCATCTAGTGCACATGAGCATTTACTACGTCTGAAGAGAAATTGTAGATTGGCGTTGGATCTTGTCAGTGGCACTATGCAGCAGTTTGAGACTTTGCGTGCAGAAATCATTCGTCAACGCATTATCATGGATGCCCAACTTGACGCTTTTTCAACAATGCTTCAATCCAAGAAAGAAATCATCATTGGTTATGCTGATGATTTAGATCCACATCCAGACGATATGGACGTATTGCGTGTCTTGGGGGAAATTCCAATCCAAGAGGACGTAGATCATACATGAACACAGAGCGTTAGAGGACAGACCAAACGTTTATCTAATTCAACTCAGGATTATCTTCGTCTCTATGTGTAAAATCGAGTAACTCATTGACGTCTTGGGAATTATGCAAAGCAATTCGAACTCTATCGTTTTGCATGGCCAGACTAGGATCAAATACACCGGCCTTAGTGTAACCACAATGCTCGAATATGCCTTGCATGTCGAATCTTTCAAATTCCAGCAGCATCCTCAATACAAACGATTTAAGAGGCTCGCGAGAGTTCTCCACATAGTGACGCTTCATGGATTGTTTCACAAGCCCAAACAAGTACAGGGAGCGACGTTGAATAACAGCGTGGCATAATTAAATTTGAATTGACCAATCATAGATCTTTATTTCTGATAACAAAATTTTATTGGCTAAATTTTTCGCGGCACAATTTCCCATTCTTTTGAATTTGACAACCGCGAAAATTGATAGCCTCGGATGAATGCTACCAAGACTCGACGTGCCAGACCTACCGTGGCTGAGAAGTTGCGCGCTGTTTCCATCGCTGAAAGCACATCTGTTCGCGAAGCCGCAAGAATTACCGGGTGGAACGAGAGTTCCTTGCGTGAATGGATTCGTGACACTGACAAGTTGAAAAATTTCAAAGGCTCAAAGGCACGAAAGGGATGTCTAACCTTTGAATGGATGCACGAATTCTCCTTCTTGAAGTTCTGCATGATTTAAATATGCTACCTTTAATACCTTGTGACCTTTGTTAACTGTTTCGTTGTTTCAAAAATCATCTATGTGAATTTCCTCTTATCAACAAATAAATTGCTATAATTTATATTTTGTCAATGAACCAGCTGTCGTATTTTTATTCAAGGGTTTGATTAGCTCGATATGATTGGCCATATAAGTCCAATTTCGTGGCCAATCAAAAAGCTCAAACGCGCTGTTATTCAACGTCGCTCCCTGCACTCTATTGGATTGAAGAAAGGGCAATACGCTGGCAGAAACAATGGTACAATTCCAATAGATCTGAGGTAGTAGACAATATCTGGATTGCAATGGATCTTCGCACCATCTAAAATCCATATCGATCCCGGACCAGGGTATGCCTTAACTGACTTGCCAGAGTGAGCATGAATACGGCAGCTGTCGATAAACTTTGATCGATCAAATGTTCCGTCTGTATGGAATATTTCAACAATTCCATCTATTCCAATCCAGCACAGAATGGATACACGGGCCTTCCTGTTGAACTCACCCCTGAAGGCAAGTTTTGTCCCTTTCAAACAACAGCCACGTGTTCGGAGCATGCCGCGATTGCCGAAGCTCGCTTCATCCAAAAATTGGATGTTAAGTTGACTCCAATCGACAATTGACATTTCATTCGTGAATCGAATAATGTCCGTCAGTTTGATATGGATAGCTCGTCGCTCTAGTACTTTTCGCGTATAACCAGCCTCATGTAAGATGTGCCACACAGTCGGGATGGATATTGTTGTGCCAAAGAAATGCTGAAACGCCAGTTTTGCTTCATCCAGGAAAGCCAAGGGTTTTTTGTTGTAATAATCGATGATCCATTGCTTTTGAGTATGCGAGAACTTGCAGAGTCGAACCGCTTGTTTTCGTTCATACGTGCCATCAGATTCGTATCGATTGATCAATTGTCAATTGTATTCACGTGCTTCTTGTATAAGCCTGCAAGCTGTTGTTTTGAAACACCGAGAAAGTAATATCCATACAACGCATGCATGATCGTGTTGTTTGAAGCATGGCGTTGCTCTACAGCTTGCAAGATCGCCGACATGCTTGATGAGACTGGATGAGAAAGCAGAATAGAAATGCTGTCCTCTGATTGGTGTTCCGACACTCTTGGGGCCTATGACGTCATTGATGACGTCACGAAATACTCTCATGTGATTGGTGTTCCGACATTTTGCCCGACATTTTTTCTGACCGGGTTAGGTTGCCTCCCACAATTTCAGAACTAAAGCACAATACATAAACCGAACACAAGTGGGACCAGATTTGACCATATATCGAACATAAAGCCTTCGATACGAAGTCTTTGTCTCACTAGACTGTGTTCACAACATATATTTATGTGTGTAAGACATGTTCCAGGAATCACAAAGCAAAATCATTCCAAACTTTCAAACCACTCGGAAGTCTCACTCCCACATATTTTCAACATAAATTTGACACAGATCTGCGATTTATGTCATTTTTGGGCGTCTTCCAGTGGTGTGGATATATACGAGACACAAGCATTGTCGAAAAATGTCGTTGATACATTCCATTTTGGTCGAGTTTATTTCAAAAATCGACACCTACGATATATCAACTTCATTATGAGATAACTTGGTTTTTGCTCACAAACACCGATTTTGCTACACAGATCAGTTTTTGAAAATTTGGTTGTAACTGAGACAGTGGATATGTCTCACCTGTAACTCTTTCTTTGAATGAAAAACTCGTTTTTGATTATTGGGTCTATTGGGTTGTGGTACAGTGTACTACTCCATTCCTCAAAAATGGCCCATTTGAATACTGATTTCCCTCTCAGTTTTAAACGGGTGATATTTATCGAGTTTCACAAGTCATTTAATTGAATGAATATAAAAGTTTAGAGGCTACTCTCACTATCAGCCATTCCCATACTGACTTCGTGGCTCACAATGCCAGTGCGAGCCCAGCAGTTCACAACAGTGCTTTGGGAGACACACTTCCAAGCGTCTTTTGCCCACGACATAGCTTCGACCAGAGGTACCTCGTACAATCTGTCTTGACGTCCATTCATCATTGAGTCGATTTGATCTAGAGCATTTTGCAATTGCCGTTGCTTTACCTTTGCCTTAAAGGCTGCAATGATTCCCGCATCTTGGGGCTGTAGGTGAGCTGTAGTGTTCTTTGGAAGCATCTTCACCTTCACATTTTCCAGTTCAGCGTCGTCGTCAACCATATGAGGAGGAGCATTGTCCACAAGCAACACGATTTTTCGACCCTCTTCAACCATTCGAGCATTCAATGCAGACAGGTAGGTCTTGAAGATTCGTCCATTCATCCAACCCTTCTTGCTAGATTCATAATTGAAGCCCAGTTGGTGCGCGGAGCTGCCGTTGAAGCAACGAGGCCTAGCAGCTGTCCCTATGAAGAGAGGATCCACGTGATCCGTGCCTGCTGAATTGGTGGTAAGAGCGACGGTAATTCGCTTTTTTGACTTCTTTGTTCCAGGGACACGGCTTCTTGTGATCGAGCGGTGGGGCGACATGCAGTAGAACAGCGCTGTTTCGTCCATGTTGTACACGTTCGATGGGTCGTAGCTGCTGACAGTTCGAATCATGTCTTGTCGTCCTTCGCTCACAACATTTGGAGCCACTGAACCGGCCTCTCCATGTTGCACTTTGGACGACAAGCCGTGCCTTATTTGAAATTTGTGGAGCCATCCTTTTGAGAATTTGATTGTTTCGGATTGTTGTATGTTCAGCTGTGTGCAAATCAAAAGGGCTTGCTTTCGAATAAGCTCCCCCGTTATGCAAACACCAAGTTCTTCGCAACGTAGCACCCAACCAACGAGCATTGTTTCGACTGCAGGGAGTGCGACTGGCCGGTCAATCGATCGCTCTTTACTATCAGCGCGGGTGGAGCGAGTAACTTGGCGCTTGATTATGTTTCCGATTGTTGCCTTTGTAGGCGGTTTTGCAAGGTTAAACGTTTCGGCCGCCCATGCTGAAAGCACTGAATAAGACGCACCAGGACGCAGTGCATGTTCGAGGCACAACTTGTGCTTGTCATCCAATGTCATTCTTGCCTTCGTCTTCCTTGGGGTGGACATGTCTTCAAACACAAATGATACAATTCAAATGTTTGAAAGTACTCTATATTTTGATAATATTAATTTGTAAAAATTATCAATTGTGGGCCGTTTAAAAGTGAGAGGGAAAACAGTATTGACAAAAAAATACTGTCAAACGTGATTGGCCGAGAGGAATATGAGTGGTAAAAAGCAAAAATTGATTATCTTAAATGGAATCATTACTGTACCAATATGACTACGTAGATGAAGCCGCTGCACGTGCAGATAGCTCAGCCGGTGTGGAGCAGAATGGTTTTTGAATCAGTCCACCAGTATCTCGACGTTGTTTCTCCTTGCCTTGGTGGGGAATCTTGTAATTGTTGCCGCCACCAACAAGCATTGATTGTTCCATGACACTCGTTAATGTAGAAAACACATTTTCCAACTTTTCTTCTCCCAACGCACGGAACGACTCTTCCACAATATCGACAAGTTGTCGAATATCCTTCGCTCGGCGTTTCTGCTGAAGTGCTTGAATTGAAGCGAAGTAACCCAAGTCCAGGACATTAAAGTCCGGCGAATGAGCTGGCTGATTCCGTACGACAACCTCAAGGCCTGGACCTTTCCATAAGACACATGCTTCCAAGTGCGCTGATGCGTTGTCCTGCTGGACATAGACTGTCTTCCACTTGCGTGGCCATTTTGAAATGATCGCTGGCAAGACGTTCTTCATCATCATTCTTGTGTAAGCCTCGCGAGTAACACTTTCGTTCTTCAGTTCAATCGTCCCAGCGGGTCGATTCTTCGACGTTCTGCGCGCAGCTTCCTCAGTGACAAAAGGCCAAATGCCAATCTTACCATCAAACTTCTTGTTTGCAAGTGTCGTATCGGGGTTTTGCGACAGCACACAAGAACATGACCCGCCCGACATAACGCTTGTTTTGAGTGGTTCTGTGTGGGGGTTCCTCATCCAAGGTCAAGATAAAGCGAGCGCGGTCGTACGTCAAGTTGAACCACTTTTCATCCACATGTATAACATCTTCCATAGGGCCAAAGGAATACGTCAAGTCGCCACTGGAATCTGTTGCTACGACAACCTATTGGAGACAATGTATCGCTCGATTGGCAATTTGTCCTGGGTGGAGGGCAGGACGAAGGGACGACCGTGAGTTCTTTATGAGCCCTGCGTGGACAGCTCGCCAAAGTGTTGTTTTGGATATCCCAGTCCGAAATGCTATCGTGGCGTATGTTGTGCGGTCTTCTGCTGGCACAGACTCCAACTTCTCTACAACGTCGAGAATGGCAGAAGGACGGCGCCAAGATCGTCCACGTTTCTTGACTACGATATCCTCAAGAAAGCTTGACTTGTTCAGACGGTGACCAAATTGTTTCCATATCCTGTACACAGTTCTACTGTCGACGTCGTACAAGGTGGCGACAGCCTTCAGTGCGCCTCTCTCAAGAACTCCTTCGCTTGCGCGACTCTGTAGATAGTTCAGAATCTGGAGCTTCTTGTGGGCTGCTGTGTCTTGACTAAGGCAGGTTGTACAGTGGCCCACGAAAGTCATGGCACCCCATCGAAATTTTTTGTTTTATTGGTATATCTCAATGAGTTTGCGTCGGTTGAGATTGATAATTAATCCACTCGATAGAGACATCGAATGCACAGAGCATGACTTGTAAGAAATGGCATTTTAAGCTCCAGCACGTGAGAAATTTCAATCCTCATTTAGACAGAGCTGTCGAACCCTATGATAACATTCAATGAAACAAATCAATTATATTGATTCAGTACTTAGTACTACAGTACCACCTTTAGCTAGAATGACATCTTCCATGCGCTTTGGCATTGACTGAATCAATTTCTGAATGTAGTCCTGGGGGATTTGATCCCAAATAGACACGATTCGAGCCTTGAGGCTCTCGATTGATGTAGCAGGGAGTTCACGAAGCCTACGACTTATGAACTCCCACACATGCTCGATGGGGTTCAAGTCTGGGCTTTGGGGGGGGATGATCGAGGGTTTCGATCATATTTTCGTCGAGAAACTTCGACACAAGAGCTGCCTTGTGAATAGGCGCGTTGTCATGTTGGAATACAAAGTCCAACGGGAGTCCCAATTTCGCGACGTTGTCACCGATTTCATCTTCAAGCAGACATTTATAGTCTTCCGACATCATTTTGCCGTCGCAAAATCGTAGGGTGCCGACACCGTTGAAGTTGATGGCCCCCAAACCATGACGGTTTGGCAGCCACTCTTGAAGGTCGGTTGAAGACAAATGTCCTTGAACTCCTCACCGGGTCTTCGCCACACATAGATCCTTCCGCTTGACCCGGTGAGGTTGAAAGGACTTTCGTCACTGAACAAGACTCTCTTCCAGTGTTCTGGTGACCATAAAAGATGCTTTTTGGCGAAAGCTAAGCGCTTCAACCTGTTCGCCTTGGAGATGAACGGTTTCTTCCAGGCGGCGCGGCCATTCAAACCGACTTCACGGAGGCGACGACGGACTGTCTCCTCCGAGACAGTGACATCATGAAAAATCTCAAGTCCCTTGGCGATTGTCGGGGCACTGGCACGCCTATCCTTCAATGCTTCACGATGGATCAATCGATCCACATAAACGGTGGTCGAACGACCAGTTCCTGAACGAGGAGAAACGGTCGTTCGACCCTCGGTCTTGAACTTGATAACGATGTTTCGGACACTGGAAGGAGCCATATTGAGCTCCTTCCGCAATTCGCTTGTAGCCAAAGCCCTGTTTATGCTTCGACAACACGCGAAGCCGGAGCTCAATCGGATGCTCCTTCCGCTGGGACATTGACGGAAAAAATGAGTGGCTTGGAGTGTGGCAATGGGCAGGATTGAGTGAAACAATATGTGTTGAATCTTGTTTCACTCAATCTAATCGTTGCCACACTCCAAGCCATTCGTTTTTCCCGCCAAAATCTCAGGGTGCCATGACTTTCGACAGCGCTATCAAATTCAGGACTGAATTTTCTCATGCACTGGAATTCAAATGGTTCGTTTTGATTGGCCAAAATATGTATATTTGATATCTCTATCGAGTGTAATGATCCTTTATCTTAACCGACGCAAACTCATTGGTACCGATAAAACAAAAAATTTCGATGGGGTGCCATGACTTTCGTGGGCCACTGTACAATCTGGTTCGTTGTGCAAAACGTTGTGCAATCGTTGTAGCACAACGGGTCTGTTGTACTAAAATTGTATAACGTTTTGTTATAAATCAAGAAAAGTTTGTTATAAAGCATGTAATGAATATTCAAAGCCATCTATTAACAGAACAGCTTGATATAAATATTCAAAGCCTTCTTGATTATTAAGAGAAACAACTTTTTTATATTGCTAACTTCGTCGATTTGCCGAATTGATTTGAATGCCTTTTCTCCTTAAATGTATCTTTTGCCAATTAAGAGATCCTCCTAGAACCATCAGCTACGCTGGGGATGCGCGAGGTACCATTGTTTCATCTTACCATAGCTTTGACTGACGCTTGTGCATCAGAGCTCCATACACCTTACATAATACACTTCTCGCATGTGTAATGTTCCTGTTGCACAACGTGTTGTATTAGTAGCAGCATTACCTTGTTGAGCAAAAACTCAAAACGGGGTTGCACCCATTTGACTTTACTTGAACTAATTGAGTTTGACAGTGATTTTGCCTGCATAAATTTTTAATTTCGGGTCAAAGTGTATACAAATTCCAAGTACGGCCGCAATTTTCCTTGAACTGACTGTTTTGAATCGTTGCTAATTGGGAAACTTCGACGCTGATTGGCTCATTAAATTATGTCGAGTGTAGTGCGAACGTCAAGCTATCCAATGATATCTTTCGCGTGGTTGAACTGGAAGACATGATAGATTTATCAAATTATAAAGAGAAACCGGCCATTATTGTGGAACACAGTAGTACAGTATTTGCAAAGTGCAGTACCGACTGCAGATGTCGTTGAACTTTTTGTGATACGGCTACACATTTCTTTTCACACGTGTCCTTCGACGGATCCATGGCGGAGAACGCGACCAAGCTTGAAAACCTGGACGTGCAAGCTCCAGAGCCACCGCGCACCCCACGTGGACCTGGCTCGATCGAGATATCTCGACTTACCATGTTTGTCATAGCGTGGCTCCTCACTTGGCTCACGTCTGGAGGGCTTACCTATGGGTAAGTTTCATTCGAACCGACGTGGCTTACATTGACTCGTAGGTTTGGGCCGCTCTACAGTCGCCTCGTGGAGGAAAAGCAATGGCATGAACTTTGTCCAGCCAATACGACTGAGGTGTGCTCGGCCCAGGAGGTTCAACTTCAGAGCATCTACTCGACTGGCATCCTCATGACAGTGCTTGGCCAGACAGTCTTTGGCACATTGCTCGACACGATTGGCCCTCGATACATGACAATGATTGCCTACCTAGTATGACACCTTTATCTGGCGCTTGACTAATGGACTTTCATTTGGTAGTTCTCCATCGCAGGCAACATTTGCATGGCGTATGGCGACTCGAAGAATGGAACGGACGCCTTACTTGTTGCTGGCTATGCCTTAATTGGTTTCGGTGGCATGGGAATACTTTATGCTTCGCTCCAGCTTTCACAATTGTTTCGCGATCCTGAAGTGTTCACAAGTATCATGGTGGCTGCGTTTAGTTGCTCAGGTCACTTTATTCGTAGCCGGCACGAGGTTGAACATTTTGTAGGCTATGTCTACGTGTTCTTGGAGTTGCAAATAGCCCGCCATTCTTTTTATGTCGCCTATGCGTAAGTTAGAGTTGACCAGCTATCTCTGAGAGATCTTCCTGTAGAATACTCGTCGCTGTAGCTTTAGTTGTCGTGTATCTCGTCTTCCCCGTTCACCACGTCGTTGAGGAGAGGCAAACGGTTGTTGCCCCTGGATTTCAATTCATTCGACCGAAAATTGACGTACACAGTTGCTTGAAATCATTTGTCTTCACAATTTGCATCGTTGTAGAAGTTAAAATTGAAACATTTGTGGGCGGGGCTGAAAGTCCAACTCAAGCGTCGAGATATCTATGCCCTCATTTGCATGGGCGCCTTGCTCTACTTGGTCATTGTGTTTGCGGGCGGTGCCATTCCAAGTATTGTGACGTTTCTTGACAAGGAGACAAGTGCCCATCTCAAGAATGAGTACACGAATTACCTCTATCCTCTCTTGTCCAACTCGGCGTTTTTGTTTTCCCCGATTGCTGGTTATCTCTTGGGGAAACTTGGCTTTCGCAAGACCATATATGTGGGCATCTTCATGTATGGCTTGCTGTGTGGTTCTTTCATGCTGCCGTCACTGCCAGCGCAAAATTTGAGCTTTGTCCTCATGGCTGTTTGCCAAGCTTTCCTCAATACTGTCCAATATGTCTACGTCAGTAAGTAGTTTATTCTCATGCTCATTTCACGTACTTGTAGTGCACTGTTTCCCACATGAGTTGTATGGCATGCTGTCGGGCATCATTACTCTGTTGGTGTTTGCCTACTGCCTACTTAGCTATGCCCTCACACCACTTGCCCAATATACCTTCGATGGCAACAACAACTACATCTTCCTCATTCTCCTAGGCACGACATTTCTGTCAGCCTTCCTCGTGCGTTTTCTCCGAGAAGAGTCCGAGTGCATTGATGACGATCTTCGCTTGAATTTGCTCGATATTCGTCACGAAGTTGAAACTTCACGAGGAGAGCGCCACGTGTAAGTGATGGCATACAGTCATCCCTCGAAATAGTGACCCCACTATAAATTTATAATCTTTCATAATATATATATTCTCAACTTTACTAATATATGAGACCCCGGCAGACAAAGTGATGCTTAAGCCATTTTTCGACTTTTGAGATAATCAGCTTTGAATCTGAAGTACCACTCTTTCAGCCACCTCCACTTCATTTGAGATATGGTCATGGGAAGGAATTGTAATAAAATAAAGCATTCATTATATTACGGACAATAAAATAAAATGAGTGACCATGCTGAAAGTTCCGATGGCGCTGGGTCCGAGTCTGCGTGGTGCGCTGAAGGCTCCGACGAGAGCGAATACTGGAATGACTCTGTACTTCCAGCAAAAATCAGTCCTTGATGGCAATAAGTCCTTAGCTATGTATGCTGACAACTGCGGTGGTCAAAACAAGAACAATTATGTGATCAAGTTTTTGCTCATGGCAACGTTTACCGGAAGACTCCATCGCGTGGACTACAACTTTTTTGTGAAGGGACATACTAAAAATTCGTGCGATCGTGGCTTTGGCCACACAAGAAAAAAGTTTTTGAAGACCGATTGCTGGACATTTGATCACATTCTCCAGGTTGTTCAATCCTCGTCATCGTCAAACAAATGTGTGACCCTGGAAAATGAGGAGAAGCCGTTTTCCGACTACAAGCCAGTTGTCGACGAATTGTTTTCGAATCTTCAAGGCATTCAGAAGTATCAAATGTTCAGAATGCAAAGCAGCGAGCCTAGTGTTGTTGAATGCCGCCGCTACCCAAGCGACGAACCAAAAAGATTTGACCTCAGACGTACGTACGATGGAATTGTTGTTGACAGTGACCGAGCGCTAATGTTGTGGGAGCAAGCGCAAACGATAGACCGTCCTCGGTTCAATCCTGAGAAGGCTCGAGACTTGTACAAGAAGATTCGTCCATACGTGCCACTGCAATTTCGCAACTGCGGCTACTACGACAAGCCAAATGAGGTAGTGACCGAAGCTGCTAAACGAATCAAGCGAGCCAGAGCACAACAACAAAAGCGAAAGCGGCTTGATGATTAACTGAGCACTTGAACACGATGTATACTTGATTCAATAAATGTTACTCAGCCAACAAACAAAATGATTTTTATTTGCTGACACGTCATACAAAATGATGGCTAACGAAATTTTAAAAAAATTTCATCAAAAAATTTACCGGAAAAAAAATCCGGTTAATTTTTTATTTTTGCTGTTTGAGCATCTTCCAGTACGTTTTAAGCAAATTGGACGCCAGAAATCGGTAGCTCGTGTCGAGTATTATCCAATGGTGAAATAAAAAAATTGAAAAATTGAAAGCCGCGGCAAGGCCGTCGCGCCGACAACCATGTCTCAATAACCTTGACGAGTTCTGGGGATATTAAACCGTCAAAATGTAGCTAAGATAACGCTCTATCGCCCTGTATAGCTAACTCCAACTTCAACAAAACCCCTTAAGCATCATTTGGTCTGCTGGGGTCTCATATACGTTTTTACAGTAAATTTCAAATTTCAAACTGAAAATCGAGCGCAAAATGGAGCGCATGCGACTTACCCACAAGCAAAAGCGACAAATCATTCAAGACAAGGCACAACACCCGTCAGCAACCCGAACTCAACTCCAACTGTGGTCAAAAGAGGAGTTTTTAAACTCAATCGTTTGTCGTCAAAATCGACAATAACCAGCATATTGCACGGGATTGACAGCGCGGACATGCTAATCCTTCACCCCTCACTGTTTCCGGCTACAATCGCAAGTCATCCTGCATTTCACAAGCTTATCCTACGAACCATGTCTCCACGGAGGTATCCTTAGACTAAAAAGTAGACTCCAATTTAACATACAAGTCATTTTGAATTGGCCCTCGGTTCGTTCTCAGGACAATAATTTCTCTCAGTACTCTTATCTATTACTTCAAGCACTAACGCAACACGGAAGTATGAGAGTAATTTTTACATACAAACGTCAAGTCAAAAATGAGTAATTTTATATACAAATTCCAAGTACAAAAATGAGTAATTTTTACATACAAACGCCAAGTCAAAAAAAGAGTAATTTGAGACAAGTTCGTTCATAATAGCAGCATTGAGTGGTCAACATTGTATTGCCCGATATCCATGGCAAATATCCATTTGGTGTGATGTTGTCAATTATTTGGTGTGTTGCTCAATACTTGGTGTCATGTTTTGTCACGATGTTACCCATGTTGCTGGACGTGCCAGTTGTCGATAATATTAATAATCAAACAATTCCACATACAAAATGAAAATATTGTCCTACTATTTAAAATAATACCTGCCAAAGATGAGATGGATGGCAGTTGAGTTTTTCTGGGACGATGCAAGGTGAGATGCATGTCTTAGGATAGCTTCACTCGGGCAGAAAAGGCCGCTGAATAAGCGGTCAACACACTGTGCAGTAGGGTGACGAGCCCTTTCTGCCACTTTAAGCCATACTCTGGCCAGAGGCTTGGACTCCGAAAGGCGAATTCCGACGCGATATACGAATGTTACGAAGTAGGGCCTTTTTGACTCGAAATATCGGACATTTTCATAGAGCAGCCAGGGACAGCTAAAACGTGTGTTTTTACTGTATTTTCATATTGACTTTGGACGAGTAAATCCTCTCCCCATAGTTCAACTTTTTACAGTAAGGGGACAATGTGTAACGTTGGTTACCACTATTGCAATTGATGGTGCTACTTTTATTGATGGAGTACCACTGTTGATAGTGGGCCTACGGCGAGTATCATGAATCAATTAAGGGGTGTTGCATGAATACTTAGCAGGTGTATTACCCAGTATCAAAGTTTCAACTCATTGTGTGATGGGGGGGCGTGTGCGGAAGGAAACTCACACACTCACACAAGAATTTGTCGGTCAAAGGCTCTTTATGAGACTTTCGACCTGCAAGCGTTTTGAGAGTGCAAAGGGTACAACGAACGACTCGGAGTTTGCAAGGTTTCGAGTGGAAAAAGGTTGGGATAAAAGGGGGAGGTGTTTCGAAGCCCGTCGAAACTCGCGTCAAAACTCACTTCGAGCGCTGGTTAAGGGCTATTCACAAGATCACAGTACAAGGGGGTCGCTGGCACACCGGGCACAACAACCAAAAACAGGATCACGCAGCCGCAATGAAAGTCGGTCGTGCGCTCCAAAACTAACTGTCTTGGATTGGGGTACTTCTTCGAACAGGTGAAGCTGTTGACCTTAGGTCATACACGACAAAGCGAAAGTGAATTCAAAGGTTAACTATCTACTCGACTTTTCTCTATTCTGGTCCATTGTTCCTATATCGTTTCTGCTCACTCTCTTTACCGCAGCGTCCCCCAGCATTGGCCAAGCTTCATCTGTAACTTGTTCGCTGCTTGTTGGTTGGCCCTCGTGCTTTCATCTGTCGAGGATGTGCCATCGCGAGGCAATCGGTTGGTTCACGCTTCGGTGGTGGCGCTCTACAGTCATGTGAATGCGCGCGCGTTCTTGTTTTCTGTGTCTTCTGCATCATGCTTCATCACAATTGGATGTATGAGTTCAATAAGCGATATTAAACAATGTGATGTTTAATAAATACCGCGAATTCTGTACGATTTATGAAAGAAATGAGTAGTATTTTCTGGCAAACCACATTATGTTAAGCTTAAGTGGCGGGACACACATCCACAGTATTTTTACGATCCAATCACATTATCATTTTTGTGTTGATGTTTTTGTATGAACATTTGTCTGACGCAGTTTTGTGCGTAGAAAATAACAACTACTCGGCCTCTAAGAAAGGCAAAGGCAATGGCAATTATGACAATGACAATCAAGGACATGCGATCGATAACTCCGAACCTGGGAAGCAAGCAGAGCGGAATGAAGTACATGCTACCGAACAAGAGTCTGCATCAACTGGAGCTAATGGCTGGGCTGTGGATGACGATGCCTTGAATCAGGGCAATATTAACGACGAGGCGGCTATGAGAATGGCCAAGAAGGCGGAGTACAACAAACGTGCTCGCGAAAAGAAACGGCAAGCTATCGTGGATGAAGTCGACGAAGAGGTGGCAATGGAAAAATCCAAAAAGGCGGAGTACAACAATCGTGCTCGCGAAAAGAAACGACAAGCTCTCCTGGAAGAGGTCGACAAATCCAAAAAGGCGGAGTACAACAATCGTGCTCGCGAAAAGAAACGGCATGCTATCGTGGAAGATTTCGACAAAGAGGTGGCTATGAAAAGATCCAAGAAGGCGGAATACAACAAACATGCTCGCGAAAAAAACACAACACTGAGGTTGCGAATCAAGGGCGGGGTGCCATCATTTTGCACCATACGGACATGGATAAGAGCGACGAAGAGGAAACCAAGGAGGGAGAAGACAGAATCCATTTTCACGCTCAAAGTGACCATCATCTCAAGATTCTGGCAGCTCAGGAGCAAGAAGATCGCGAGCGCAGAGTTGACAATCGAAGGATCTATGCTGCGCTACAACCTAACCGTATGAATGAAGGAGGTGAAGAAGAAACCAAGGAAGAAGATATTTCCGATGGAAATGTGGATTGCAACACTGACAATCAATTACTTGCCTTGGCAAATGCTGATCCTCCGCTAAACCTGGATGTAGATTTGATTGATGTACCTCCTCGCGAGCAAGGATTAAGTCTCCGGAATAAACCCAAGGGTCGCCCGAAGAAGAAGAGTGATCACAACAGTGCACGCGTCAGTTTCGATGACTTCGATGAATCATTGGTGCCTCTTCATACTATTGAGCAGCGTTCGATTTGCCGCCATTGCGAAGCGAAGATTTGGTCAGGCGAAGAAAAGGACTGCTGCGGTGGAGGCACTCGAGAGCTGCCTGTTGCTACCTGGCCTGACACACCCGAGTTTCGCGAATACATTGCTTTGTTCAAAACCAGAGGGTTTGTCAATAACACTCGCCGGTACAACGCCCTCTTTGCCTTTACATCTATTGGTACCCAAGAAATTATTCACGGCAACGGTGGGCCGAGATCTTATACAATCCAAGGCGCTTCGCATCATTTTATTGGACCAATGTTGCCTGCGGACGAAGAACAAGCCAGTAGAACCTCCACCCACCACATGCCACGCTCCCATTGGACACAACCGTAGATTACCATCTAAGGTTCGCCTTTCTCCATCTAGATATACTATGTCTCGGACATGTTGGTAGTCGCCTTGAGCATCATCTAAGCGCATAGTCGCCTTGAGCATCATCTAAGCGCATGGCCATCAATGTCTTGCCGTCAAATGCGCCGTGAATAGGACTGGGTACCTCGAGCGTCTGTATTATCACTTATAAGTCGTTCGTGTTATCTGTGCAAGTACTGGCATTTTTGCACAACAAAACAGGGAAACTATTGAGGCCAATTCGAAGTAAAATAAGAAAGAAGTGAATAAGGAGTGCGAAGTAAATGCCGTCTCCTTAGTTTCAAAATAATATGATCTCTGATTGGATAATTTATTTTTCTTTCGGTACGAGTCGACGGTTTTTTGGTCAGGACATGATTTATCTCCTGACGAAAAAAAAATATTCGTCAGTCAACAGTAGCCAATCAGAATGCTCGGCGTTAACTTATTTTTTTACGGCCTGAATCAAATTCAAAATTCATAGTATGGCTTCAAACGTTTCATGTGTGTGAGCAAATCTTTGTTATTTCCAAAGCAAAACGCTCCACCCAGGGGCGTAGCCCTGGCCTCACCCTAGTAGTTATTAATAATCGATCAGTTCTCTAGCTAGTGACTTCGATAATTTATATATTAGGGGGGTCACTATTTCGAGGGATGACTGTATCCGTTTTTCTGCTGTATCGCTCGAAATAGTTAATCCTCGTCAAAATCGAAGTTTATTCCTCTTGCGAATGTTCAGAAACTTGCTGATCTTTGAGATCGATGACAAACCTTGACAGAGAGAGAGCCATGAAGGTCTCTCGTGTGTCAGTCTTTGCCATCTCGTGGGTGATCACCTTTCTCACGTCCGGAGGCTTGAGCTCTGGGTCAAACGCTCTTTGGTGTCTTACTCGATATTATCGGTCCACGATATACAACAATCGTCTCATTCTTGGTACGTAAGTCCATGCTGCGATCGCTCAACGTTGTGTAGTTTTCCATCGCTGGTAACTTCTTTATGGCGTATGGAAACTCGCACAACGGCACAGATAGCCTCATCGTATCTGGTTACGTTCTCATTACGTTTGGAGACATGGGTGTGCTCGTCTCGACCATTCAATTGTCTTATTTATTTCCCGAACCATCGGTTTACATAAGCTTGCTTGTTTCCGCATTCAGTTGCTCAGGTAAGTTGTCTACAAGATCACCACATGAATAGGTCCGTCGTGTAGGCTACATTTACATTTTTCTTGAGCTCGACATCTCCAGACAAGCTTTCTTTGTCGGCTACAGGTAAACCATAATGACTAGTTCATCCCAAATGCGCTTGTGCTGTAGCATCCTTGTTGAAAATCAAGCATTTGGATGAAGTCGATTTTCTACATCAAGAATCACCTAGAACTGTGCAGTAAATGTAGGAGTCAGGAAAATCCACCTTATGTAACGAGTAAATTTGATGAAGCCTGTCAGAGGAAACTTGAATTAACTTATGAGTTCATCGTAGTTTGAATGAATCTTACTGATAGGGGAATGACACGTGTTAATTTCAGCAAAACAAGAACATGTGCAACATCATTTCGTGATGCCTAGCGATGCTAACTTGACTAGTCAGGCTGAGTATGAGTCGGAATTTACTAGTTTTTGTAGCATTCCACTTGGCGAGCCAGCAAACTTCTGGGTCCCGAAATATCGACCGACACGAACGATTCTATCATAAAAACCGAAAATGTGAAATCATTCATCGGAATAACACGATCATACCAACAATTTGCTAGTGAATTGACACTTGATCGCGATGATGATCTTGCATAAGTGATATTCCAGTGGATATGCGGAAGGATCAATATATTTTTTCTGCTACATTCGATCGATTAATGGTTCCATCTACACTACCTGGCAGTTCGTGGTCGATATAAAGTGCCACCAACTTGCTCTGTGAAGCAATCGATACTACTACCATCTTCAATACCAATGCCATCAACGGTAACGTTGCCCTTGAGGCGAACACCATCATAGAAGAACCGGAGTGTCTCGACGGGCACACCCTTAATCTTCGCAAAGTTGTCGAATATTTTTTGAAGGTACGCAGTTCGCTTTACTTTGAACTCCAGATCTTCGTCGTCAGTGCATTTGAGCTTCAGTTTGATTGTTTTGGATTTGACTAATGGTACATTAGCTTGTTTTTGCTGTCTCATCTTTTCGGTCTTGATGACGTCGTCAGGCGCGGTCTGCTCTGAAGTACTGGGCTGGCGTTGCATTGAAAAGTATGGGCTCCCATCGTGGTCTAGTTCGTCTGCTGCAAGTGTTTGACGCTTGGTAGGTCTTGGTTGTCTTTTAAATTCTCGAGCTATCACGCGTTTAAAAGGATTCTTTGTGGATGCAGTGGCTATTGTCAAAGTGGAAGTTGAAGGAGGCTCATTCAGCTCTCCATCGGTACACATCTGTCTTGATTGTCGGGAAGCACACTTATTTAACTCTTGCGCCGATAATGGCTGTGACTGGCTGGCATTAGCTTTACTGTGATGTTGAGATTGATGCGGATTGTCTTCAAGACTTTCTGATATCACGTTGATATTAAGCGAATGAAATTCAAAGGGAGTCGTAAACACCGGGCTCGGGTGTTTCTTCATTGGAGTCTCTTTCTGGCTTGCAGGAAAGGGCATTGTTGAATCGATAATAGGGCTAGAAGACTCAGGGGTCACATTTCTCGAAGTCCCAGGAATATGCTGCGGTACTGCAGGGTCGATAGGAGCAATATTTTGGCCAAGTGAAGGCGAAGCACTCATGTTTTTGCTGCAGTAGTCTTTATTGTGTCCATTCTTCTCATTATCGAGATGCTTGTTAACATTGTCTTCGGCTAAGGTTGCAATATCATTTGAGACCGTCTCGTCTCCCACCACTTGTGTTGACTCTATATAATCGCAAACTCCTGCGACGTCAGGATCTTGTTGCATCATATTTGGAATTTCTTCGCTCGGTGTTCTCGGTATTTCGCAATCGACCCCACTTGATAGTATTGTTTGTTGGTGATTCGGAATCGTTGCTTTGCTGCTGTTATGGGGGGGCGATATTCCAGTCAAGTGTTTTGTGGGAACGGGGACCACATTGTATGAATCTAAAACATCATTGTATGCATCCATCGGTGGTGAAGCGAAAACAGACAAGCTCTTGACTGGTTGCGACGTATGCAGCTTGGGTGGGAGATGTGGGCCATTGGTGTCATTAACTTGCTGAGATCTCATGGGCTGCGCAAAGAAACCATCGTGGAGAGGCGAAGCACGCCCACGCTGTGAAGGTTGCTCCGAGAACATCGAAGTGCGCGACACTCGTCAAATCTTGAAGTGCAGAAGATACATTTTTGAAAAAGCGCGCGAAATTAAATACAAGACGTAAATTTATACTTCGAATTTGTATGAGAATGTGCGACTATAATATTCATTATAAGAGGTTTGTTGGACTTAATTGCAAAAACTATATAGTATCAAAGTATATCGAGATGCACAGTATTGTCCGCTTGGATTTGCTGTCTCAAACTGATATGGCGACGACAACGTATTTGGCAGTGTTTAACGCCGCAAGCCTTGCAGGATGGACGTACATCATGGCAGAGACAAGTTTGGTCTTGTACAAGGACCAAGATATTGTTATATCCTCGGCCAAACTCTGGAGCCTGGTTGCGTATCCACTCAAGTTGATCCAGATATTTGCAGTGCTCGACGTTATGCACGGCATCTTTGGGATTGTTCGGTCGCCTCTTGGACTCACTCTTTCTCAAGGTATAGCAGGAGACACCACTCACTGTATTGACTATCTACGGATAGTGTGCACACGGTTCTTTAACCTCTTTGTGATTTATTCATTGTGCCCAGACTCACGTTACCACGAGGGCTTCATATTGACCGTTATTGTGTGGGCACTCATTGCAATTGCTCGCCACGGTATTTATCTGCTCAACTTAATTACTGGTGTACGTATGTGGCATTGACAAAATAGCTTAAGATGTTCGTTGTAGGGTCAAAATTGGTTTGTCTCCTTGCAAATCCTATTGTGTCTCGTGTTGTATCCTCTTGGTTTAGTGGGTGAAGCCAGCTGCGTTCTAAAAGCTCTTCCATTCCTATCGGCTGGTGTCTACTCGATTCAAATGCCCAATGACCACAATATCTCCCTCTCCTTGCTCACCATTGTGTACATCATGTTCGGGCTCTCATGTATCCACCTCTTTTTGAGGCTGTCAAATGCAGCAAGTCAGAGCAGGCAGCCAACCCTTCCAGCTGGATATCATGATGCAGCTTTGAAGTCCAAGTGAGTCTAGTTTGCTTCAATTTTAGAGTGTGGAGACCAAACTGCCCCCCCCTGTAAATCTTCGAAGAGATTGATTTTATGTCGATATGCTTGATCTGTCTCTTCTTATCCTTTGCGTGTAATTAGCGAAATAGCTACTCAGTACTGGAAATCCACAAAATCTCCCTTGAATTTCTCTTTCATCCACAGAAAGCAGGACATACTCATGTGTTTGTTGATGGATAACGATAAGGTAGAGCTCAAGATTAATACATGTAAATTGATTTCGATAATTTTAATGTATTGAAAAATAAGTACATTAAGTTAATTGTAATCAATAGATTATTGTTGATTTGATACGAATTTCCAGACCCGTTCAATCGAATCACGCCGGCGGATCGATTCACCAATCGACGCCATTGGCTAATAAATATTTTGGGCGATTTTGATTGGCTGAATAGAATTTTAAAGAAAGTACAGTTCCCATGAGAGAAAGTACTGTTCTAATTTTCATTCATCCAATGTATTGGCGCGATTGGAGATTGATACAAAAAACGAATCCAAATTGGGAAATTTCTAGCGAATCCACAATATACTAAGATGTTTACATCTGCGGCATCTGTGTTAAGAATTTCATATTTTTGTATGGGGTGTGTTAAAGATTCCAACACAAATGCCTGGAATCCATGTTCAATGATAAATTTATACTTGATTTCATTATATGTATCCGGAAAGTGCAAGATTCCAGGCAATCCATCACATTTATTTACATTCGGCTGATTGGCCAATATTATAAAGCTAGAAGTACTGAGCAGTATCAAGCAAAGTTGAAAAACTTTTAGATGCAATCGCTCTTAACTCCAATACTTTGCATTGCTCGAGCAATCAAAATTTCATAAGGCATTCTATGTATTTGAGGATTATTCTAACGAAATTTATTTAATTGCCAGTGGCTTGCTGCGATTTTTCTGAATTGTTTGCCTCTGCTGTTCCTCATTGCTGAACTAGATGAATTTGGTCGAATTCACCAGCACGGCATATTTTAAACTAATGAACATAACTGTGTTGTGAGTAATAATAAAGTTCAGGTGCCCAAATGAATGGCACAAAGCTTCTCGTAGTTCTGTGATTTGTTTAAGCATCGGTATCGGTGGTAATAGTCATAGTAGATCGCACGATCAATTTGAGAAACACTTCAGCAGAAGTGTTGAGAATTGCAAAGCTTTGTTGAAGGGAAAATTTACGAAAATGCAGTTTGATGTCATTGTTTATTCAGACTTGTGAAAGAGATATCTTCATCAGAGATCTTAAGGGAGGGCGACAAAGGAAGATATACGACTATATTCATTATTGTGGGCGATAAACAGAGAGAAAGCATTCACCCTCTTGTGTTTCAAAGAATGGAATTAAATCTTTGCAAGAAGCTGCTGTGTTCTCTGAACATTTCATGTCTGTCAAAATAGATTTATGACCAATCATATTGAGTATTTTGGTGTGATGAAACTCCTAACACAGATGCCGTCATTATATACTTTTAGAGTACAATTATTTATGAACGTCATCAAACAAGTCATTTACGTCATTGACTTCACGATTGGCTGGCTCCATCCGTGTTGACACATCCACAATCTATCGACGACCACTCCAACTTTATTGGCGACATGATCAAGAACCTCTACTTGACGCTGTACAACCTCGCATGCTGTGCCGGATGGGCGTATGTCCTCGGCTTGACGTTCCAGACTGTGAACCAAGACCGCAACATTGATGTTTCCACTGCGAAGCTCTGGGACATCGTTGAGATCCCTCTCAAAATTGTTCAAACAGCGGCCTTCATGGAAATCCTCCACGCCATGTTTGGCATCGTCCGATCGCCCGTCTTTTCGACTGTCTTGCAAGGTAAATAGTGCTTCACACATGGATGTGTCCTTATTCATTGCCATGGAATAGTGAGCTCGCGTCTTGCTCTCTTGTGGATGATCAATGACTTGGTGCCTGAAACGCGCACGCATTGGGGATTTGTCATGATGGTCACCTCGTGGTCGCTCGTTGAAGTCCCTCGCTATGCCTTCTATGCTTTGAACTTGTGGAATGCCGTCCCAGACTGGTTGTTCTTCTTGCGCTACCACTTATTCATGGTGCTCTACCCAACTGGTATTTCGGGCGAAGTGTCGTGCATGTTGTCTGCTCTTCCCTACGTCACTAACGGCGCCTACGCGATTCAAATGCCCAACGACCACAATGTTGCCATCTCGCTCCAGTTTATGATTTACCTCACGTTGGTTGTTTACGTGCCAGGCTCACCTTTCATGTACCAAAACATGAACAACATGCGCAAGAAGGCATATGCCAAGAAGAATGAGGCCAAGACTCTCAAAAAGGACTAAGTGCCTCAAAGAGCTACCTTTTTGATCTTCTGCTCTGTCTCACTCTTGAAGATAAACACCAAATATCGTGTTGCATCCATCTTATAGATATTCTTCCCTGTGGCTCTTACTCTTACGACCAGTCGCCACCTTGTTGTCATCATCCGAATCATGAATTTCAGCGAATTCAAACTCCGCCGCCGAGGTTCTTGGTTGCTTTGGGGCCGCGAGACCACGAGGTGGTGGCGAATCGACATCGTCGTCATCTGAATCCGAATCGGACGACACATCCGACTCCATGTCGACCAAACTCGACAACACATTCTTGTCAGCTGCACCGCGAAGCAAAATCGTATCGTTCACACTCACGACCGATTTGGACAAAGAATTTCGCCTCACGCTTTGTAACTCTTCAGCAACCAATTCGGATGCCCAGCGACCTTCAGCAGCTTCCAAGTCGTGGGGACCGCCCATGCCTGAGTTGTATGGGGCTCTGTGGGTAGCAGCGTTTTCAAATTCTTCAAAATCTTGTTCGAGCACAGACTTAATACGTCGTTGCTTCTCCTTGCGCGACCTGCGAAGAACGAACATGGCGATGATCGCGACCATGGCAGCAGCACCGACGCAAGCACCAATAATACCAACCAAGGATCCAGTGGACATCTTTGAATTGCCGCCATCCAATGCAGTAGGTCCACCGAGGCTTGGAGCGGCCTTTGCATTAGCAACAGGTGGCGCGACGACGGCCTTGACTTCATCTTGTTGGCTGATTTCTTTAGGATTGCTCAAGGCTGCAGGACCTGTAGAATCTGTAGACGCAGCGGCTGGAGTTTCAGGAGGCGATTCCTTCTTGGCGGGTTTCTTCTTTGGTTTCTTGACTTTCTTTCGCTTTTTGGGTTTCTTTCCTTTCTTGGCTGGTTTCTTTTTCTCTTTCAGGGCACGTTCAATCCTGCCGTACGTTGCTGCCGACGCTGCGTCCGTGCTGAGGCAGAACCAAGACGAAGCCAAGGCAATCGCATATACCGGATTCATCCTGCTCAAACACAGAATGCAAACGACCCCGGTCGCCGATTGATGCTCACACCAAGTACAATTGACGACAGGGAAATGTTTTCTCGACACGTGATTGGTCCATACCAGACTGGGCAATTTCTATGGGCCGAAATCTCTTGAGATTTGTATACAATTTGCAATCGTAGCCCAGTTGCAATTGGATGAAACTTGCCAATTGCAAGAGTTTCGCTTTTGACGCACCAGAGCATGTCACACTGGCCTTTGATGCTCAACAACATGGCAGTCTTGGTGCGCCCAGAGGAACTAGGGAAAGAAGTTTTCACCATGTCCTCCCCAACGGAGGCTAAATACTCCGAAAGCCGCGATTTCTATCCAAGAATTATTTATTAAATGTTGGCTGTCAAGGCTGGCTTGACCAGCTTGAAATCTCGACTCTATTCGAGGCTGTGAATTGGTCATAGCTCCTGATAGACTTTTTACTCAGGAATGAGGAACTGGTCTTAAACTATGGACATGGGACTGGCGTGCTTTGATTCCGTGCGTACCACATCGTGATGAATGAGCGTACGAGCAATTCGACTAGCGAAGTTGCTTTTTCTTTGATATATCAATGACGAGCTTTATCGCTCTCTCTCATTGAAGATTGAGAGCTTGGACCAGGTTTAAATTGCTGACACTGCGGAGGGTGGTCTATTGGTGACAATCAACCACCACAACGAGTAGGAGCATGAATTTGTCGTCCGGAAAAAAAACGGATAACGTTCCAACTTAATTTTTCCGACATCACGCGATGTGGTGAACAACAATCGGGGATCGTTCACAAGACAATTGACGGCAAATAGAAAATTGTTGGCTTTACCAACGTGTCGTCTGTCGCTTCGGATGCAGTTTGTCGAGATTACTCCTGCACAGACTTGAGCAAACCCACTTTCTTGCAAACAGGCTGCTTGCTTGTTGTAATGATACTGTATAACTTTATACATTTGAGTCTACTGTTAAAAATGATATGTTTGATAGTAGTTTGATATAAGAACATGTTCTTCTAACGAATTTCGATATCGTTGGTGTTTCGATCCCCGCCACAGGCTTTCAACGTTGCGAGGCCATCGAATCCTTCCGCGGACCTTACACATACAAATATCATGGTACGAATGACCTGGAAATGCTTCTCGATTGACTCACGCTTTCTTCTAGTCTGGATTGATCTTAAATCCCAAGCCGTTCCTTGCAGGATTGACTGGTAAGGCCGTCGTTGTCAAGCTCAAGTGGGGCATGGAGTACGAAGGATTCCTTGTATCGGTGGACTCGTACATGAACTTGCAATTGGCCAACACAGACGAATACGTGAATGGAAACAAGACTGGGCATCTTGGTGAAGTCCTGATCCGATGCAACAACGTATTGTACGTCCGTGGTGCACCTGAAGCCAAGAAAGAAAGCACGTCGCCATAGCCAATCTTTATTATCCCCACGTAATCATCAGGCGTGGCTGCTAGCTTGCCGATAGTACATCTACACTACTCATTCGCACAAACATCAAGCTGGCACGACTACTTCTATTATTTCAAAAAGCCAAATAAATCATCGTTCATGTCGACGTCGATCGAGTCCCATGCGAATTCTTGCATGGACGCGTCCGCTGCTGATGGGGCCATGGCTGCTGTCGCCTGGTCATCGTCTTTGTGTTCCGGCCAATCTGCTTCAAGTTGATGCCTGAAACTTTGCTGCC
This sequence comes from Aphanomyces cochlioides, assembly GCA_019828595.1. NCBI lineage: Eukaryota > Oomycota > Saprolegniomycetes > Saprolegniales > Verrucalvaceae > Aphanomyces > Aphanomyces cochlioides. The sequence continues at coordinate 2,484,341 of JAHQRK010000005.1, forward strand.
TTGTGGATCCGTTGGTTGCTGCTGGTGGACTGATACTTGCAGGTGTGGTAGCAGAGGGTGCCCCTGACGCACTGGTGGTTGTGGTGGACGCACCAGCACTGGTACTGCTCTGTGAAACTTCAACCTTTCGCTGGAGCATTTGCTGATGGAGTCGCATCTGCTGTTGCATGCCAAGTGCAAGTTGCATCTGAATGCGGGATGCATTTTGCTGGTCCAATGAGAACCCTGACGTTCCATGAGGGGGTGGGGCTTGTTGAGTTGGATCCAAGCCGGGAGCAAGTGCTGGGGAGATGAATCCACCGGTTGAAAGCATTGGAAACTGTGCCAACTGAGTCAGTTGATCCTGGAGCGATGTTGTGCTGGGTCTTGACGACACTTGAGGTGCAGGGGCGCCAGTAGAACTGTTGAAAGATGTAGCACGGGAGAGAGAGGTGGGGGCCAAGGTAGCAATGGGATGTTGTAAATGGTTGTCGAGAGGACTGTCTCCTTGACGCACTGTGACTTCAGCAAGCTTTTCCTACGATAAGATCATTATTATCTACACAGATCTGGAGGGATCAGTACCTGCAGCTTGCGTTGTAGGACCGCTTGTTCAAAGAGCTGCTGCTGGATTTCCTCTTGAAATTGCGCTTGCATTTGAAGTGTCTTGGATTGCACGTCGAGTTGTCGCGTTATGTTGGTCGTAGCGGCAACCACCTTGGACACTTTGTCGTCTGGGCCATCGTCTTCGTCCGACGATGCCTCATCTAAATCTTCTGACGATCGTTTTCGTTTGGGAATAATAGGAAAGAGTGACGTCACTGCACCTTGTGGCTAGAAACAAGTATAAGATGCCACAGGAGATGGGTGTATGGTTACCATGACTTTGCCCTTGCGCTTCTGTTGTTTGTTGGACTCGTTGACGCTTTCGTCGAAAAACTTAAGGAATTCCACTCGTGATCGGTCATAGTTGAGTCGGTATTTCTGTAGATGGGACTTGAGATGTTCGGTTGTGAGGCCCGACATGCAGGCTGGTGTGCCCATGAGAGTGAGTAGAGCTTTCGGCGACGCGTTCTTGAGACCCACGTCAAAGACAGCAGCGACAAATAGTCGATGTAGCTCATCCGGCCAGATAAATCGCTTTGTTCTGCGCTCGTATTTGCGACCTGTTCCATTGTTTGTGCCGCTTCCTGTTCCTCCACCGGCCTGTGATGCGTCCGACACACCCGAGTCGGCACTGGTAGCTTCGTTTGGCGGATGAATATGGCCCAGCGCGTTCGACGCGTGGTTTAGGTGGTGGTGGTCGGCTTGATTCGACTTGAGCGACCGATCTACTTTGTTGTTGGCTCTCAGGGTCGTCATGTCGAGCATCTTTGAGTTTGCTGATGCGTTCGGAACCGTCGATTTGTTGTTGGACATCTCGTTGGGAGAGAAAGCGATGACACAGCGGCGTAGCAAGATCTAGGTTCTCGGCTCGCCTTTGAATCTATTCATCTGAAGTGAGCAATGGCAATCCATCTGCCCATGAACGTACCGATGGTCAATGGCGAGATTCCTCCAAGATTCACGCAAGCTCTTCGCTTCGACCGGTTGAGTCAGTGGATGATACTACCTCGGGCAGAAGGGCAATAAGAACTTCGAAGTAAGCTACAAAATTCGAGATTCGATCCACAACTCCAATTCTATTTTTATTCATTATATTCCAACTTGCATACAAATATCAAATGATTTAATCATCTTGGGCATGATGTTGTATCGCTGAATCTTTGTGTCGAAGTGGGATATATTTATTCTCAAAGGTTTATCCCATGACGAGCCTCTCGAACGTTCTGAAGAATGCCACACGATTCGCCAGCTCTCCACGCTTTCTTGCAAAAATTTGATCGATGCTGTCAATATCAATAGGGAAAAAGGATATGGAGACTGACTGAGTCAATCAACTTGCATAAAAGCACAGGTGGAATGCCTTTCATGAATCCACCGAATCTTGGGACATACCAAGATTCAAAGTGGTACTTTACATTTCAGGTGTCCATTAAGCCGAGGTGGAGTGATGGTATTCTGATTGCAAAAAGTTCATAACTTTGTCAAAATTTGTAATTGAATTTTCGTAAAATTTTGATCCTTTTTATGAAATTGGCGAATTTCATCAAATTACCACATTGTGTGGCAGGTTGAATGCGGACATCCAGCCGCCTTGGAGACTCTTCCTTTTCGCCTCTTCATGGATGACAGTAATGATGTTGAGCGTCTTGCACTCTTTCACTGAAATGACGAATGACGCAGAGACTGTCGTCCAGCCAAACTCATGTGCATCCACAATGCGATGTGAGACAAACCAACCAATCAATTGAAACATGGACAAAAGCAGCCATTGCAAACGTGGCGCGAGCACCGACAACGATGTCATTGTGCCAGCCATTCATAACGATTGACGCTTTTATCTCAGGAATAAGCCGTGGCAGAGTCAGGATTACTCAAAGATTTGGTCGTGTCGGCTGTCTTCACAGCTTGTTGCTTTCGCCAGCATTTGACGGCAGCAGACAGGATAGCGATCAAGCCAGCAAGAGCACTGATGACAATCGCAAGAATCTTGTAGATGGATGGGTCAGTGCATCCAGGTGGACCTGAATATTCAAACCAACTGCAGACGCATTCGCCATTGCTGTGCAAAGCTGCGCGTTGCAAGTTGCATGTAGTCTGGTTTTTACTTGGCGGTACGTCGGCAGCGCATGTGTTGTTTGAGGTGCCTGGAACAACTTGTATCGCCAATTCGGAAGACGCCGAGTTGCAAGGATCGGAACTCCATCCTCGATAGAAGATGGTTCCAACCGAGTCAAAACAAGCAACAAAGGCATCACCATCGCGTTTCATGGTGGCATCTCTGAGCTTCGGGAGGGCTTTTTTCTCTCCTTGCACGATCACGTAGGTGACGTTGACCACACCAGGCCAAACGAATCGAATCGTTTCGCCAGTCTCAATTTGAGGAATATCGCGCACAAAGATTGGCAATGGATCAAATGTCGGTGTGCCGGGGTCCGGCTTGTTGCAAAAACAGCAAGCACGGCCGACACACTCGTTCCATTTCGTTGGGTCAAAGTTGAATGATGCGATCGAATCGAGGCACGTCGCACAGCAATTCGACGCAGGTGCGTCTCCTTTCACGCTGAGCCAAAGCAAAGCCAGGGTCATGCCACGAGTAAGCACTAGAACGCGCTGCATTGTCTTGACAAGTGTTGCTTTCTTCTACATGTTGCTCCCGTCATGCTTTCTTCATGGTTGAAGAAGTCTCGTTTGTCTTTTATAGTGTTTTCTATATGAAATACCTTAATATAAAATAAATAATTAAAATTGAATTTTTAAAATACTAATTGAAATTCTTTTTGTTTTTTATTTTCGATGTTTGCTGGGTTTTTTTCGTTTGGAACAATTTTCTTATTGCACAGAAGAGCGAAGATGCGTGTGGTTGAACGAGTTGGAGACGACCGCCCGACTTCAGGAGCCCAAAATCGTGATGCTGCGAGACCTCCTCAAGAAGTTGACCGTGATGTGACCTGCCCTACATTGGTTCGCGTCTTTTGCAACAGCTCGCACTATCGGTACGTTGAAACCCACCACGACCTGTTGGATGATGTCTGGATTTCGAGTAGACCTGAAGATTTTAACAACATGCTGACCAAGCCATTGGCAAATGAATATCACGTGTACACATGGCTCGATGCGACTTTACGCGAGATTGCAGAACTAGTCCAGGATGCCAACGAAGAAGCAAGAAAACGCAACCGACTTGCGATCTCGCTTGTTTATCCCGACCGTCGTGGAAAGTTTATTGTCAAGAAATCAGGCCTCGTCAACACAAACCGTAAGGGTCCAGATGACGACAAGACTCTTGCGTCATTGGGCTTTCAGAATGGCGACTTCTTGGACGTCGCGATTTTATCCTAATAGACGAGCTCTATTTTGACTGTCTGCCTGGTGACGCTTGCTAGGTGACTTCGCATTATGTTGATGTTGTTAGTAGTCTTTCTGCTCCAGCATTTCAATGTCACGGGAAATATCTTCACGAAGTGAAGGCTGTGTTTGATCAAGCTTTGCCTTTTCAATTCGATGCATCGAGATTGTCCGCAGAGCATCTTTACACGTCCGATTCGAGCCTGCAATCCAACCTTAGTGACAAGTGTAGCGTGAATCAACAGTACCGCAGATCCTGATCGTCTGATATTTGATGTCTTGGTGCTGAAATTCGCCGACAAAAGTCAAGCAGGCCTGGACTTGCGTGGCATAATCTCGATCACATCGTACAACTGCAAGCTGAGTTGTTGCGTTGTAGTAAATAACTGCGACGCTGCCATCAAGTCATTTCAAAGAGTGTGCCTTTGTGTACCTTGAGTTGCATGCATCATCAACCCGACGCCGATATCGCCAAAGTTATTACCCATGGATGCAATAACCATAGAGTAGATGTCTCTTGGGTGAATCGTGGACTTCTTCTTCCCTCGTGAAGTTGTTATGTCGACGATAACGTAGCGATTCTTGAAGCGGACCATGCTTTGGTGTCTTGTGGATTGTTGGCGGTGAAAATAAACAATGGCATATCCGTATAACATGCAATTTATCCGGACGAACACAGTGAATTAATTTCACATTGTTGAAATGTCCTTTTGAACTTAATCTACGTAACACAGTCCAAATGGTCTGTGCGTATCATTCACCACCAGCAACGCGTCGACACTAGAGAAATTGGACTTCAAAGGTCGCGTCGATCTCATCCGCTAAGATACGTGTCACCATGGCATTTCCATTGACATTCACGACAGTCGAGATGCGATCTCGGATGAAATCCGCGGCGAGAACGACTGCAAACGACGGTGGCAATGTCACGGATGGAAAGCATGTTGTCCAGAGAGTCATGAGGTAGACCATGCCGCCGTTCGGAACGGGAGCTGTGCCCATCGAGCCGAGCCAGCCAACGATAAAGATGAAAATCCATCGCAATGGCGTCAGTTTATCACCATGGCCATCGATTGTCGCCATGAAGACAACGGCGATTGGGTAATACAGCGCCGGTCCATTCAAATTTGCTGGCGTGCCAAACGGCATTGCAACAAGCGAGAGCGCTCGACTCACTTTGGCGCGTTGAATGCAAGCCACAGCGACTGGAAGTGTTGCCATGGACGACGCACAACCAAATGCAAAGACGTAAGCTGGCACAAGATGGCGGAGGAAGGTAAATGGATTAGACTTGGTCCAAATGCTCACAATCAATGGTAGCACGATCAGCGTATGCGTCACCACACCGATCAAGTAGGCTACAAACAAGTAACCCACTTGGTTTCCCCCTTGGAAATCAAACTTGGCGACCGCCGCGGCAATGAGAAAGCCAACTGCGATGGGTGTGACCTTCAGGAGTCCATAGAGCAGCCGGAGAAAGACATTGCGGAGCTGACGCAATAGCGAGAGAATTAGATTCGAGTCGTCACTGCCGTCTGTCGAGTGTGCTACTACGTAGCCGAGCGGAAACGAAAAGAAAACGATGCTGAGGAGTGATCCATCCACAAGCGATCCAAAGATGTTGGCCGTCACAACGAGGTTGGCTATGGCAGTCACTTGGTCCATCAAGCTGAGCTGGCCCAAATTTGACCCAACGGCAGCAGCAGCGACCATGCTCTTGGCCCCAAAAACAGCTTCAGACACCGAGCTGCTGTTTGCAAAACAGCCCAAGGAGCCATTAACGGCGGCAAGGAAAAGACCATCAGCGCACTGCATCGTTAGGTTGTAGCTGGTTGTAACTGGCGCGCCATGGGTAGGACCCTTCGTAGCAGCGACAAAGAACGACTGAAAGACCATGGCCAGCGCCGTGCCTTGCAGAGCAGCCGTGATGGACGAAACCAGGTACGGCAAGAGAGTGCGCAATCGAAAGATGGAGGTGCGGCCGAGAGCGACAGTTTCAGCCACAACGATCGTGAGCACGCAGAAGACCATCGGGACAATCAGGCAGCGTAATGCACGGATATAGAGATCGCCAGGGAGCGACACCACTTTGAGCCACTCGGTACCAATCTGAAGCTGGTAAAACAGAATGCCAAGGCCAGTGCCTATGGTAGCCCCGGCAAAGACAGAAAGTGTCTGAACCTTTGGGGTTTGCGGGCCAAATTCACCCAGCACGGCTGTGCTATCGCCCAGCACTGGGCTTGGGGATTCCTTGTATTCATCGTATGGAGCTGGCGTCGTGAAGTTCGTGCGTAGGACTGGACTGTCTACGTGTGGAGATGCCGAGTCAGTCGCTGCAGTCGGTGTCGGCTGGAGATTGCTGCGCCTGGCCAAAACCATAGAATTCGGTTCGTAGAGAAGGATCCCAGCTTGTGGTGTCGTCATGCTGTTTGGCAATGATTTCGCTCAAGCACGAGGAATTCCGTCGAAACGGACGTGAGGAAGAGATCGTCGAGGATTGTCTCCCGCCGAGAAAACGAAGCAAGAGATCTCATGGGCGATTCTGCCATCGTCCGAATCACATTTGATTCATGAAAGTCTCTCGGACTGCTGGAGGTGTGTCCAATCCTTCTCTCCACAGCTAAAGCCGCGTCAATATTCTCGTATCGATCCAAGTCCAGGTGTTTCCTCACCCTGAGGGTGTTCATGGCGGTTGAGCCATAGAATCATCTCGTCCTCGTCGCAATCTCCTCCATGGACTAAATCAAGTAAACACTGAAGCGCTGAAATCGATGAAGCTATACATGATATATATTCAACCGTCTTGATCGTCCACCTACGGGGAGGAATGCCTACTTTGGAGCGCTGCCAATGTCCTCAACATTGTGCAGTCAAGCTGTCAAGACCATCTAAGATAGTGCAGCAGCTAGGCAATTTCCTTCACCACGTCAGGTTCAGAACTGAATCAAGTTACTTATGATCGACGACATGTGGAGAAGCGACAAGTTGACCATGCCGTTTCATATATCAAGCTCGATAGCTGCTGAATCAAGTTGTCGTGAGCTTCAATCGCATCCAGAGGCAGCCGCCAAGCCTTCATGCAGCGCTCCTTGATCGAAAGCGATGGTTCATGACAAGCTTCGACGCATGCTTCACAGATAAGACTGCGTGGTTCATGAGGAGACTTGACCTCTCCAAAGCCATTCGGCAAAAGTGACGATCGAGGCAATCCACCCAATTCCCTCAGCATGTGCTCGTGGGCTGCAATTCGCTCGGATGGCATCATACTTATGGCTACCATGCGCTCCTTTGTCGACACTGCACTTGTTAAAGTCGCATGGACAAAGCTCTGGTCGCAAAGGCGGCACACAGAGCTGTCTGCTATATCTTGGTTCAAAGGTTTGTTTTCGTGTGGTGGGCTTTGTGATTGCACCAATGGCGATGGTTGAGTGCAGGGAGACGATGTCAGTGGGCACTCAAGAGCGTTGACATCTTTCGTAGCAGTTGACTTGCGTCTTGGCGAGCGCAGTTTGGTCATGACTGCATGAATTACAACGGCTAACGCTAGCCCGATAAATGGTGCAACAAGTAGGAAAGCTATCATCGGAGTGCCCGTCGACGCTTGAGGAGTAGATGTCGAGTTGGTCACACTCGGTGATAAGGTCGTTGTTGTTAAATTCAATGGTAGGTGCGTGGATACAATAGAAGACAAAGATGCTGATGACGCTACTTGTCGGGAAGGCGTCGATGAGATAGGTTGATTCATTGATGACCCGTTGAACGCTTTAGCAAGTGGTGATTGAGACTTGGACGCTAGCGTTGGAGTCATCGATGGTACTACTCGGGGCGTTATTGAGGGCATCGTTGTTGAGGGCATCGTTGGAGACGTGGATGCTGCGCTATCGATCTGAGCGCTCACACCTGCCGTAGCAAGAGCAGTCAGCTGAAAAGTCATTCGTAGCATTATGCAAAGTGTGCAAGCAAGCAGGAACTCAACCACCAACTTTACCGTAGAAAACGTGTACTAGTATTTTACTTTACGACAACCTTGAAGCCTCAGGAGGATCAGTGAGCTAAGCACGGACGCCTTGAGCAATTTTGTGGAGTGAACACTGTCAAGTTCCGGGGCTGAAACTTGTGGGTTCCATCCGTGGTCGATCCCCATCATTAACAGAGCCGTGTAGCCGATAGATAACGCAGACTCGCAGGATCCTTTTGCTTTCAGTCGGTTGTACATATAGCGTTACTGGCGAATATAGAGAGCACGGAGCTTCATTCGATGGAAGACGCAAAGCCATGGTGAACCTCGCCAGGGTTGTTCATCGTTTCATGTCATTGTGACCTTTCGAGTTAGTGATCCGGATAATATTATCCGGTTATTTTCAACAACCTCCATTGGTTGGCGTTCATTATTTTGGTCGAGGAGCATGGCGGCGCGCAACATCATCCGCTTCTTGAAGAAGGCCGAAGTGAGCTTCTCTTCGTTCGATACTCGTGCCTCGGGTGCTTGGTACGACCTGATCTAGCTATCCTGTGAATCTGACTTGTGGCCTAGTGAGTTTTACCGACAATTGAATGCTACCAAGACGAAGAAGATTAACCCCAAGTGCGAAATTCTGTACACAAACACGATTCAAGGCAAGTCGGACCCGCTCATTAAACTGACATTCAGTACGATTCGTTGCTCTGCTGGTTCAGAACCTTATCTTTCTCGTAGTCAACGACAAACAAGAGAAAATGGTCGTTCCAGGCCGTGACATTCGTGACATCTTCAGCGACATTGATGTTTACTGCACGCAAATTGAATCAGACCTCGAAGCCCAAGGAAAGAGCATGGATTAAATGCGTCAATACGTCAACTCATGTCATTTCTGTGATGGTGTGTGGCGATTTGTGCTCACGGCTGGCTTTCTGGCTGCAATGCATGGCGAAGTTTTTGAGACGTCTTGAAACGATTGCACAACCTGACTCTATGTTTCTGACGGAGATAACAGCAACTTTGCTGCAGTTCAGTTGACAGTAGATCACAATGGCAGCATTAGATCGTATTGCAGCTCGCAGGGGCGCAACAGGAACAACAATGCTTCTTTGGCTTCACAGAAGTTAGATGGAGTATTTTGAAATGCAAGAAAGTGCAGCAGCAGACTGTCGCTTGTGTTGCCACGAAAGAAAACCAGCCAACAAAGCAAAAATAGCTGACACATTGGACACACAACTTTGAGAATTCCAGTGATGCACTGTCGTAATCTCTACGTCTTCAGCACTTCTTGTGGTGACTTCATTGCCTTTCCTGTTCGGCATTCATGTCGTTTGCAAAGAGCTCCTGTTGCAAGGTGCAAATCAAACGTCGCAAGAATTCTGCTTTCAAACACCTGAACAAACAGGGGATGGAAGCGTGTTAGTGGTCCAAATTCATCGCAAGATAGCTGGCAAAACCAGGACGCTTCATTGCTTCGTTTGTCCACCGCTTAGCGACGAACATTGCCGATCTTCCATCATGAATTCGAAAATGCTGGAATTTCTCGAAAGGCGAACATCCGCATAAAACTCTGAAATTAAATACATCCTCTGAAATGTTATGGATAAAACCCATGGATGTCCATTTCAAATTTGACTCGCACTATGGCAGATCCCAACAAATGGCTCGGATTGCTTCGATGGAGCATGCAGCAACAAGACGGCACGGCGCCTTCCGAATTTAAAGCCATGGACCCTAAGGACAAGGAATGGTTGGAGAGAGTTATGAAGGAATGCGTGATTGACGAAATCGAACGGATGCATCAGATTATTCGCGTTTGGAGTGGAGAAGACCCGCGTACTGTCTTGCCAAAACTCATCAGTGATCCACCGGCCAACCCATTCACCGAGGAAGAAATTGAAGATTACAAAGAGGCATTGCTCGACGAAATGCTCACGCGCATCGATCAAATTGACAATGCCCAAACGTTTGTGAAGATTGGTGGTCTTACTAGCTTGCTTTCGTTGTTTGACAACCCACGTGCAACGATCCGAGCTGGCGCTGCTGAGGTGTTTGCAACGTGTGCTCAAAACAATCCTCCCGTGCAAAAAGCAGGATTGGATGCTCATGTCCTCGAAGCTCTATGCAAATTGGCCCGTGATGAGAATGCAATATGCCAAGTCAAAGCCATTCTGGGTATCAGTTGCATGATCCGTAGTTTGGACAAGACAGCCGAACTTTGGTTCGTTCAAAAGTGCGATGGTCTTCAACTACTGCAGACGTGCTTGACCAAGGGCGATCTTCGATTGCAACGAAAGGCGTTGTTTCTCCTCCGATATCTGGCAAACGCCGACTTGGCCAATGCTCAGCAACTCTTGGGTCAAGGTCAATATATCTCTGCTTGCAAAGAATTTATCGGCAAGGATGATGTCGACCTCAATGAAAGTTCGCTCCAAGCCCTGGCTGATTTCGCCGGCTGTGGCCCTGCGTTTAAAGCTGCATGCAAGAAAGCTCAGCTCGTGCCTCTCGTTCAAGCTCGAATTGCTGCGATCGATGCATTGCAAGGTGAAGAGGCAGAATTTGCGCAAGAAGAGAAGAGCTTTGCACAATTGCTGCTGGAAAACTTGGACGTCCTCGAATAATGTCCTTCATTTTCATCCATAGACGAACACAACGATAGTTAGATTCACCTAATTCACTATGTATACTTGGGAGAAAGTGTTGACACCGTTGGCCTCTCTGCGGATGGTTACATCCCAAAATAGACAATTCCAGACGTGCCATGACCTGTGAGGAAGGCGAAAAGGGCGCGAAAGACGGCAAGACGTACGATCTCTGGTACGTCGGAGTGATTCTCGGCATCGGCGCCTCCATTTGCACCAACATGGGCGTCAACTTGCAAAAGTATTCCTTCATGCGTGAAGCCAAGAAACCTGCAATGCTGAAGCGCGGTTATTTTTTCCAACCCCTATGGATGTTTGGTATGACCCGCGAAGACGACCAAGTCAACACGTTTGCTCTAGGGCTCTGGCTAGTCATCGTTGGGAGCTTGGGTGATTTTGCAGCGCTGGGCTTTATTCCACAAACGCTGGCAGTGCCAGTGGGAGGCTCAACGATCGTTGCCAATGTATTCTTCGCCCACAAGTTTTTGCACGAAGCATTCACGAGAAGAGTAGATAGCACAACACGTGCCTCATACTGAGACTGAACGAATGCCTAGGATGGCATTGGCACTACACTTATTCTCGCTGGCATTGTCGTCGTCGCTGCGTTTGCTGACAAGTCCAATGGGTGTCATACGTTGGATCAGCTCATTCACTTGTACTCGCAGCCGTACTTTATTGTTTATGCTGTCGGCGTGTCTCTCGTGATTGTGGTCTTCTATGGCTTTGTCTACCACATTCGACGGATCATCAAGCGCTACGGCAAGACGTCGCCGCAGTATCGACCATTCACGACGGTTTATCCTGAGGAGAGGTCCATCCTTCTGACCACCCTGCGTAGTTTCACTCACTGGTGTTTCCAACATTGTCGGGAGCTTTTGGAGCTCAATCCATTCTCTTCGCCAAGTCGGTCGCTGAGCTCATCAAGAGCACCATCGCTGGCGTAAACCAGTTCACGACGGCTGGAACTTATTTCATCGCGCTCGGCATGTTTGCTTGCATATTCCTTCAAGTACTCTTGTCGAGTGAATGGACTCACTCAATCACGATGGTAGATTCATTGGCTGGCCCAAGGTCTCGAGCACTTTGACGCGGTGTTTATTGTCCCGATCTTCCAGGTGATGCATCTCGATGATGATGTCGTGATAACGCTGTCTGCAGTGTGTCTTTATCTCAATCTCAATTGTCGGTGGGGCTGTCTACTTTGACGAGTTTGCCGCCATGTCTACCACCACTGTAGGTCTAAGGACGGCACTTGACTTGACGTGTCTGTTGTAGCTCATCATGTTCCTCGTTGGGGTGCTAATTACCCTGACGGGTGTTGGCGTGCTTTCGCAGCGAGATATGACATCACTCAAGCCCCGTCAAAAGCTACGAGCTGGTGTTCACATGATTGTGTTCATGAAGCGGGCACAAAAATGTCGTGGCCAAGATTATAAATGGGTCGCACACTCACCTCCCACTGAAAAGACGGTGGTGCCCGTAGCGAAACCATCCCCTGCCAAGGTGAAATCCAATTCGATCCATCCCATCAACCAAAGCGGCGCGTTCCAACTCAAATAGATCGTCGAGATTGACAAATACTTTCCCATGCCATCAATTTGCAAAAAGCTTGTTTCATCGACTTCGTCAATGCACACAATCACCACCACGTATGCGGTGGCGGTCGCAATGCTGTCGTTTGAGCTCGGATCTTTCCGTTAAGTTGCGCCAGAGTCATCATATACTGTACTTGGGATCCTTCACGAACTCTGCCTCCTCGACTGTGTGTGGCGTACTATGCGCCAGACTGTATGTGTCATATTGGAGACAAAGTTTCGAGTCTTGGATCGAAACTTTGCATTGCTCGTAGAGTCTTTAATCGAGTCTTGGATCGAAACTTTGTCTCACCGCAAACCTCTGTAGAACACTACGAGCTCCTGGAATGTAGACTGGGGTCGTCCACGATGTGCATCGAGTACACTGTACAAGGTCAAATGGGTGTCGCGAACGTTTCCCCGGATCATTCCGTCATTGACGGACATACCAACTTGTTTCCTCACCATCGTTCATCTTCAACGTCAGTCATTTCCAAAAAATGCTTAATGATTGGTTCAAATTTTTCTATATAGCCAATGAAATAACTCTAATTCTTTTATTTTATCCAATTAAAAGCTTCCATTTCGAACATAAACATAGACAACCGTGTATGGAGGAAGAAGCATGAAAAGGACTGAGCGAACATGTGTAGACACACGACTTAGTCCTCAAGTTCTTTGACAAGACGAACGGAAGGAACAGGCGTGAGCGAGGAATCGAACGGTGGATGGGCCACTTTGTAGTTTCCTATGATGTAAAATGTCTCACCAAATCAGGATGGTGATATATTGGGAATAGCATTTCAAATCGTACTTTAATTAAAAACCGGACTTTATTGAGCATGATTTGTGAAAGGCGCGCATTGGAGCCGAAATATCACCATACACAGTACGCAGGTTCGGCGAGAGCACAAAGATGGAGGCAGGACAAGACGCCCTGCTTCGGCTGGCTTCGGAAGAGAAATGGGACGAGCTTGCTGAAGTCCTCGATGGAAAGACTACGGAAGATTTTACACAGGTGGATGAAGAGGTGCGTGCGACGCGTTTGATCCCGCGGAAAGTGCAACATTCAAAATAGGGAGACACAGTGTTCACGATGGCGTGCTATGCAGGAAAAAGCGCCATTGCATCCTCACTGCTGCAAGATGAACGTGCGGACGTGTTTCTCAATGTTGCCAACATGGTACGGTTTTGAGACGACACTTGACGCTCACTTGATGCTTAGAAAGGTTTCACGGGACTTATATCGGCTGCTTCGGAAGGTCATGAGGATGTTGTCGAAATCTTGCTTGAGCGCACATCCATCGACCTCAACTACGCTGACAATGTACGTTGTGTGGATTTGATTCGCGGGATGATAATTTTCCCTTAGGAGGGATTAACAGCTCTCATGCATGCAACTCGGAATGACCATGCATCAGTCGTGTCGCTTCTCTTGAGCTTGCCTCATGTACATGTGAATCAAGTCGATTCGGTGCAACTTACTGTGCAGCACAAACTCTAACGCATTTCTAGTCGCAAACGTCTGCTTTTATCCACGCTTGCAAACTGGGAAATCCAGCCATTGTGGAGCTGTACGTGCGCCATTCAATCATCAACTTCAATCAAGCAGATGAGGTTTTTCACTTTCAATTCGGAATTTCACATTCGATTTCGCAGGATGGATGGACAGGATTTATGTGGGCCTGCGACGATGGGCATAAAGATGTCATCTCACAGCTTGTGCAGCATATTCCAGTTGATATCAACCGTACTGGGCTGGTACGTGCTCCTAGAAACCAAAATGTGCCTTATGCTTTGTCCTCTAGCGTGGAATGTCTGGGTTCCTACTGGTTTGTAAGAATGGTGAATTTGAACTGGTTCGACACTTGCTCGATCAAACAAATTTAAATGTCGCCCAAGAAAACATTGTTCGGCATCATCAAAACCACCTTTTTGAATGTTTGAGTAGGAAGGCTGGACTGCGGCCGACTTTATATCACGTAAATTGCATTGTGCAGCCCATGGAGACACCAAAGAAAATGACGAAATTGTTGACCTTATTGGTAAAATACTAGCTCGCGGTGGCTTGCTCAAGGTTTGTTTATTCGGCGATGTGCATATAAGCAAAATAATCGTGTCGTGTTAGCATCCTATGTCAACCATGGAGTGCCGTGGCGAATGCAAAGGAGCAGTCATGAACTTGGCCGAATGGGCATTTGAGCATAAATGGTCTAAAATTAAGGAGCAGCTACGAGACGGGTACTTTGGTGATATCAACAAACCATATCGGGTGCGGTTGAGATGTTCAAGCGGGAATATTAAACTCTGAATAGGGTGCACGTCTTCTGGAGCGATGCAGCAAAGCTGGTGAGCACGAAGTCCTTGCTTTGGTGCTTCAACAGCCCGATGTCCAAATTGACTACGTCAACAACGTCTGACAAGTAAATTCAAAGCTTGCAAACTAACTGAATTGCAGGAACGTCATACAGCCCTTGACTTAGCCGTTGCCAACAAGCACGTCGAATGCGTTCAGTTACTGCTAGCTGCAGGGGCTAGTTTGCACCACGTGAGTCCTAAAATAATTAAGTCAGTTAACATTACAATGCTCTAGGATAATATGTCAACACTGCGGCATCTACGCCACGGTCCAAAGAATCCAACAAAAGCAGCAGAAATTAAGTTTGTGATCGAGGCGGAAGAGAAACGTCGGAAGGAATATCCTCTACATTGCCTGCTCCAATTCCGAAAGTTTGACAAATTCAAGGAGCACCTAAAGACTGGCCAAACCTCTTTGGATAAACCAAACCCAGTAAAATGACATCTTACGAATTTCTAGACCATCACATCTTCGTAGGCTGGGAAGACTGTGTTGATGCTTGCTTCTGAAGAAGGACTCGTCGATATTGCAAAGATCTTAGTACAAAATGGATCCGATGTCGACATGCACCAAGGAGATGAAGACAACGACGTACATTTTTTCGTCAAAAATGTCTTTCAACGCATTGTGAATAGGTGTTATCTCAACGTGGATCATTGTCATCTGTGCGAACAAGCGCAGAAGATCGAGTACAACTACTACCTATATCGCTCAAGGACTAA
This sequence comes from Aphanomyces cochlioides, assembly GCA_019828595.1. NCBI lineage: Eukaryota > Oomycota > Saprolegniomycetes > Saprolegniales > Verrucalvaceae > Aphanomyces > Aphanomyces cochlioides. The sequence continues at coordinate 2,499,529 of JAHQRK010000005.1, forward strand.
ATATCTGTCTAGGAAGGAGATGGCCGCACAGCTCTCATGTACGCGGCTAACCGAGGACACAAGGATGTTGTCGAACTGCTATTGAACTACTTGGCTGAAGTCGATCACGTAGATCACGTACGGTGATGTCAATTGAAGCCATTTCTCACTCTTCTACGTAGACTGGCAAAACAGCGCTTATGATGGCAGCCGAAGTTGGATCCGAGGAGGTCGTCCAAGTACTGATCGAGCACGAAGCAGATGTGGATATACAACAAACTTCTGCAGATGATGATGTATTATTTATGCTCCCTAAAAATCATGACGCGCAACTTTATAGGGTATCGTGAACAAAACTGCGCTTGCATACGCAGCCATTGCTGGCCATTACGAAGTGGTGGAGATTCTTCTTGAGAGTTTGGCTGACACTGACATGGTGTATCGCCTCGATGGAAAGGAGTACACGATCGACGAGCTTGTCAAGTTCAAATTGAAGGAATCTCCGACTCACCCGCTTCGTCAGAATTGGCGCACGTGTTTGGACTTACTAAAAAAGGAGATGTCTTACCGTGCCAACTCGACGGTGTACGTCCAAAAGCTTCGATCTAAGTTTCAAGCACTCACGGAAGACGAACCATTTGACGAAACTTTATTTCGCCGAGCAATTAACGCCGAGCCAAGTCTGGGTAGGTTGTTTCTGAACGATTGCCTCCGTGTCGAGCGCCACGAACTCAATTTTTCCAAGCTCGAGTTAATATATGGCATGGGCGATGATATTCAAACAAGCGCACTGCATTCCCTTTTGCACCTCAATTCGGACAACCCTGATTTTATGTTTCGAGCAAAGCAATTGCTAGAACACGTCGTTTTTCAAAGGATACTTGCTCTGAAGTGGGAGGTTTGTCGTCCCTCGAAGCATTAAAGGCTCACACAGTGTCTAGTTCTTTGCACAACGCCTCTTTTTCGAGCAGATCCTGTCGTACATTGTGTTTTTGATCTCAATGTCGATATCTGTCACCCTCCACGGAAGTGGCAATGCCGATTTGGATGATGTCGAAATCAGCATGTGGGCCATCACGCTCAGTTTTTCGTGTGTTGGCTTTGTTGCTGCGCAGCTTCTCCGTCCCAAACCACTTTGGATCTTGGCTCGTCTCCTCTACGACGGCAAAGTCAAGTTTGAACCGATGATTACTATCCCAAACCTCTCGGTGTTCAAGTCGAGAGCACGCTGGTGCATTTTGCTGTTTGTAATTGTGGGCACTTTGGGCTGTGCTATTCCTGTCCTCCTTTACGTCCTACCACCCATCAAAGCTGATTTTGCAAGAGTTGCCCGTGAAGGGAATCACGAAAATGGTTATGTTGATTTCGTCAAGTGGCTCGTTAACGGCACACTATTTCTTGCGACTTGCTACTTTACGGACTTGGAATGGCGTGAATTTCAAGGCGATAGTGGCACACTGAGTGTCAAAATCTCGACATATTTCAAGTCTGGATTCAATTGCTGTCAGTTGCTCACGTATATGCTCATTTTGGTCATTTATGTGCCGCATGAACTCAACTTGGTCAACGTCATCGATGATAAATTAATACTTTGTCTTGGCTGCTTGCTCACCCTCGGTTTGTGGATCCTATCGCTCCAATACGTTGCTGTATTTCGTACGGGTGGGTATTTGCTCCCGATGATGTCCGGTATCTTGCAAGACGTGTGGAACTTCCTCACGTTCTTTGCTGTTTTCCAGATTGGCCTCACCTGCGTCTTCTATCAAATGTTCCACAACAATACCGACGTCAACGGCTACGAATCGTTCTTTCACGCCTTTTGTACCACCTTCTTCGTCTTGTTTGGTCAGTTTAATGACGATATGTGGATCGATGGGTCACCGATTCGCGAGCAAGATCCAATTATTTACAACTTCTCCATCGTGCTCGTCCTGCTCCATGCCAGTGTGGTCACTGTGATTTTGATGAATGTTTTGCTCGCCACAGTCAACAAAACTGTCGACCGTGGACTTGGCTGGTCGAAGGTCGAAGCACTGTGGAGTTATGCAGAGTGTATCTTGCGTCTCGAAGTCACGTTGGGTGCTGAAGCCCAAAAAGGGATGGTATTCATCGATGTGCCATCCCCAGGCGACATTCCCATGATTCAAGAGGAAGAAACAGCGCCTCTGTTGGTACCGAAGTCAATGATGACATCGGTTCGATCCAATTCATGGCAGTACAGCGGTATTTTGAATCCAGCCTTCTTCGATAGAGTGTCCAAGGCCGAACTCGGAGACGATATATTGAAAGTCACGAAAGATGTCGAAGAGCACGTCAAGGAATGGGATGATTGCGTCAATGACCTCGAAACTGCTACACTCGAGGAACTGGAAAAGGTCATGGGAATGCTGCAACGAACATCGCACTATACCACGGCACCATACCACGACGAGCTATGCTGTATGTCTGATGCAATTCCCAAAGTTATGCATGTCTTCATGGACGCCAAGAAGAAACGAGCGCCTCGAATTGCGACAAAAGCGAATCGCTTGCATCAAATGCACAAAAAAGTTCACCGCGAGCTTGTGTTTATGAAAACTCAAGTGTCCAAACTCCCCAAGCGACCGTCTGCAGCGCTCTACTACAAGGTTGTGCATGGAAAAACCTTCTCGGAGACACTGGCGGGCGTCAATCAAACGATTCAGAAATTGTTTGACGATGTTGTCGACAAGATTTCGCTGGCACAAGAGCAAAAACTAAGCGACATCAGCAACCAACTCTATGAAGCCACGAAAGACACCTCTGAACAACTCGTGGCCCACACAGGACTAATCCAAGACGTCGATCAAAAGGTCCAGTCGATCATTCAAATTGACCAAGCTGTTCGGGATCAACAAGCCGAGCACCAAGCTCAACTTCTCGTGCTGCAACAACACGTGGCCCAGCAGCATCAGCTGCTCGAGTCGATGGCTGAAACCCTCGAAAAATTGTCAGCTTCTCAAGCCCATATTCGATCCCGTCGCCGTGCCCCTTCATCGAGACGTTTGCTCAAACGATGAGACGAAAACTGTACTGTACTTACACTCAGCATGTCGACAATCACGAAACAACAGTGCTATCAATCAATGTCGAGGTGGCCTCATATATATTTTGGCTTTGCATTTTCGACTTCATTTCGCAGAGGATACACAAAGCGGTTTACGATCTCTCAAACTGGTCTTGTCTTCCACACATGTTCTCGTCATGCTGAAGTGTTTAGTACTTGTGGTCTCCAACAACGTACGTTCTACCAGATGGGAGAGGATTAAAAGGACACTTCACTGTGTGCAATGCTCGCAAGCCCCAAATGATGTTGTCATCCTCAGCATGGTGAAAAATGATAAACCACCTCGACAGAGTCAATCGCTTTGGGTGACAAGGACAACCATACTGTAAACTCTCAGACGACTACACCCTTGATCGTCGAATGTTGCCCAGCATGTCAACAAAGCTTTTGACAGTGGATCGAACATTTGCATCTCGAAAGAAAGCAGCTGGGCGGTACGGTACATACATCGAGCTGGCAGCCTCTCGTCAAGCATACACACTCTATTGTCATGTGTAACATGCTAAAGACACTGAAAGGCCACGTGGCTCACAACTTATAGGACAAGGGGATTCTCCAGCGAAGCTCTTATCCATGTTTAGAGCCTTTCGACAGATCGTTTCAGTTTCCACCCAACCCCCGATGGACAGCAAGAACGAGCGAGGGCAATGTTGCAATGTCGTCCTGGACAGAGGTCATGTGCGATATTTAAGTTTATCTGAACCGACAAAAGGGTGCGGATAGCACTGCATCTGGTCTGCATCACCAAGTTCAACAATCTGGTCTTACTCGACATTACCGCCAGGGTTGGTTACAAGTCTGTTGTTCCTTGTGCTCTTTCGGCTGGACAAAGTCGGTCTATTTTCATGGCAGGCATCCAATTGCACACTGAAATACACTACACACGAGCTGGAGGGCTCTACCAGGGAGGGGCAGTACAATTTGCGACGACGAATACTTGACACATCAATTTCCAAGACGTCAACATCAAGAGCACGTCAGTTCTTATCATTTTCCAATACACTCATCTTCAATATTCCTGACAAAGTGGCCGCGGGAGAAGGGTGACATAGAGCTGTGAACGTGCACGCGCACCCATCTTACGAAGTGGGATACACTGTGACGACCATCCCATGACCCACTTTTGAAAAAGAAGACAACATGGCGTCGAAGCCAAAGGATGACATCCTTCACTTTGACGAGTCGATCACGTCCATGCCGACACGACGGATATCGTCCATGTCGTCCTTGTCGTCCATGTCCTCATTATCGAGTGGCAAAACGAGTAGCAAAGGCAATGCCCCATATGAGAGTGATGCCGTGCGCACAAATTATATGACCCATGCGCAGCCAACCAAGGCTCAGCAAGGCTCAGACTACGAGAGCGTGGAATCCCCAACAGCCATCTTGGAAACCAGACCCTCAAAGCCCAATCTCGACTTTGGATCGCGATCGGCAGAGTTCCAGCCCATCTTCGTCTTAATCGGTGCCGTCGTCGGCATTGGACTTGGCATCGGACTCTACTACTGCAATATCTCAGAACAGTGGACAATGCTCGTTGCTCTTCCTGGCGACTTGTTTGTGCGAGCGCTGCAGTGTTTGATCGTCCCGCTCGTCTTCTGCTACATGACGATCGTTGTGACAGAAACGATTGCTCTTGGTGACTCCTCGGTCATTCGATTGCGAAATCTACTTCCGTTCATGGTATCGTCGCTTCTGTCGACAGCTCAAGGCTTCTGCTTGGCTTTGCTATTCAAGAACCACTTTATCCCCCCTGCAGGAATGAACAGCTTCGACGATCTCGATGCCAGCAGCGCCATCTTAATGAAGTGCGGTCAAGGTATGATGCTCGGCTATGCATCTAATGGCACTCTGGCCTGTGTGTCCGCCGACGCGACGGGTTTCAACGGCACATTTTGGATGACCAACCAGACGGCCGCCGCAGCCGCTAGCAGCACAAGCAGCCTTATCGAGCAGCTCAGTTTGATGGAACAGATTGTCGGCATCTGTAATACGATCGTCACGTCCAACATCTTTGCTTCAATGGCCAATGGATCGCTCTTGAGCATTGTCATGTTCGCCATCCCATTCGGATATGCCGTGGCCAAGACAACCCACAGCGACAACTTGAGCACCAACCCCATCTTGACGATGCTCAAGCAGCTCCGAGACATCTTCTTGCTCATGCTCAACTACTTGCTCAAAGTGACGCCGTTCGCCGTTGTCTTCCTCATGGCTGGCGCCATCGCGCGATTCAACTCGGTGGAATTGGGCAAAGTCTTGTCCGAGATAGGATTCTTGATACTTGCCTACATTATTGGTGTGGCCTGCCATGCGCTGGTTGTCTTGCCGCTCTTCATGTACGCTATCACGAAAGCCAACCCGTTTGCGTACATGCGTCACCTCGTGCCTGCGTTTGTGTTTGCTTTCAGCTGCGCTTCGTCCATGGCGACGCTTCCTGTGTCGATTGCTTGCATCCAACGAGCCAAGGTGAACCGCAGTGTTGCTCAAATAGCGATGCCGTTTGGTACACCGGTGAATCTGAACGCAGTTGGCATTTACTACCCCGTCGTTGCGATATTTATGGCCAACATGTCGGACCACGGCGACGAATGGACGCCGGTGCGTCTGGCGATTCTTTTTCTCGTGAGCTTCCTTGGCTGCATGGGGACAGCCCCCGTTCCAAATTCTAGTTTGGTCTACACGGTGACGCTCTGGTCGACCTGTTTTCCAGGCGTGGCTTTGCCAAAGGCATTTGCACTCGTCGTATCGGCCAATGTCCTCATGGATCGCATCAATACGATGGTCAACGTGTGCGGCAATGCCATGGTCACACGAATCCTCGCTCATCTCGTCAAGGAGCCGGAAGCAGACCAAGTTTGTCATCCAGTTGAAGACAAAACTGAAGAAATCGGTGTTGATGTATAATCTATTTAGTTGTGTGTTGCTTGAGTTTATCCTTGTCAATGTGCCAAGACATGATGGACATTTCAACCGTGTGAAGGACTCGATGAGAAGTGTGAAATGCCCAGAGGTTCAGGATGCAACAAGACTTGAGGCGTTTCAAATTCACCCACAGCACGCGTCAAGGCGGCTACGTTACAGACGAGCTGCAGTCGACCGCGGCGATCTTTCCAAACACCCCCATCGACCATCCCCGCCGCGCTCGACGACAAAATTCTGCGTGGCAAAACCTTCTCTGAGGCATTTGCTGGTGCCAACTAAGCCATCGAATATCTATCGACGACGCTGTCGTCAAAATTTCGCTCAGCGACATCAGCAACCAACTCTGTGAAGCTACGAAGGACACATCCGACCAACTCGAGCTCATCCATGCCGTCGATCAAATTGTCCAGTCGGACATTCAAATCGACCAAGCCGTTGGGACACAACGCGTAGCTCAGATGCATGAGCTGGTCGGGATTGCAATCTCGACAACACACAGTCGATCCCATCGTCGTGCCCCTTCATCGAGGCGTTTGCTCAAACGATACGACACCAATTGTGTGTGCACTTGGCATCTCTGCAGCAGCCATGCTACAACAGTGGTGATACGAGTAAGAGCATCGCCAACGGTAGCACGGTAAACGGTATTTTACCGTTTTTGGCTCGAAATTTGGCGTTTGGGCATTCCCAACGGGGAACGGTATAATACCGGAAGCGGTATATTTTCCCCGTCGAACGGCAAATTCGACGATTTTGCCGCACCACCTTCAGCGACGGTATTTGATGTAGTTTTTGTATACTATACAAATCGAAGTATAATCAATCCACCAATTAAAACACAGCACACAACCCTAATCTTCTTGTCCAAAGCGTCTCTCGTGTCATGGCTCCAACCCGCGGCTCCAATTTCACACAGGAAGACGACTGCCAGCTTGCAAGATCATGGATTAATATTGCTGAGGACAACGTGAAGGGATCAGGTCAAAAGAATGACCAATTTTGGATGCGTATCATGGATCATTTCAATGAACACACGCGCGGCGAGAAGCGCTCGTCGCGCTCATTATCGACCTGTTAGTCGCCAATAGTCGATCAGTGCAACAAGTTTGTCGGTTGCTATGCCATGGCTACATCATCTTTAGCAAGTGGTGAAAGCACAGGGCAGAACGAATCTGATGTTATCTCTAAAGCTTTAACTCTCTTTACGAAGCGGTCGTCGTCCAAAGGGAAAAAGGTAGCGTCATCATTTGCTTTCATGCATGTATGGGAAATCCTACGTACAGTCGACAAATGGCAGGATCTTCGAGCTATCCAAGCTGGCGCAGGAAACTCAAAGCGAATGAAACTCGATGAAAACGACAACTTAGTTGTTGAAGTCAATGACCGTACTCGGCCAGTTGGTACTAAAGCAGCAAAAAAGGCTAAACAGTCATTGGAGAGTGATGCCAAAAGCCGGATTGTAATGGCCGAATCGCAATTTCAGCGTGCTCAAGCGATGAATTTGCAAGCAGAGTTATCCTTGATGACTGTTCCCTTGGATGGTTTGACCGACGTTGCCCGTGAATACATATTACTGAAGCAAAAAGCTGTACTTGATCGAATGAAAAACAGAGAGGAAGTCAAACAACAAGACTCAGATGAAGATAGCAATGATGAAATTATTGAAGTTATTTAGCTATCTAACTACATCTTATTCTCTTTCTTCCATGACCATAAGTGATCGACTAAATCATTACGCAGACGCAGATATGCCTCGTTGTCTTGAGCCTTGTCCAGAGCACGCAATAGATTGTTAAATGTAGGACTCTCTTGACGACATTCAATGTAGCTGTCGCCAATGTATATTTCACTGTAGAGTGCTGCGGATGATTCAGCGGTAATTTCGTCTCTCTCGTACTCAATGATCATGCTGTGCAATATTACACAAGCTCGCCACATTTTCACAATGTCGTGCAGATCCCAAAGTCGACATGGGTTCTTGAGAATAGCAAAACGAGATTGTAGTACGCCAAAACAACGCTCAACATCTTTTCGGCAAGCCTCTTGCATTTTCGCAAACCATTGTCTTTTGGCTCCCTGAGGTTGTGAGATTGTTTTGATGAAGATGGGCCAGTTAGGGTAGATGCCATCAGTGAGTAAATACGACATGTTGTACGTGTTGCCATTCACTTTGTATTGGCAATGGGGAGCTACACCACTGAGTATCTTTTCTATCAGGGGTGACCTGTCAAGTACATTAATATCGCTGTTCGATCCTTGTAGGCCTATGTAAGAATGCCAGATCCATAAGTCCGGCCCAGATACAGCCTCCATAATGATAGATCGAACTCCAGTACGATCCTGGTATTGTCCTTGGAATGCAACCGGACATTTCTCCCAGGCAAGGTGGGTGCAGTCCAATGAGCCGAACATCCCAGGAAAGCCTCGCTTGGAATTCGTGGCGAGGTTTCGCTGAACGTCGAGGGGTGTTGGCTCTCTCTCATACACAGGACTGAATTCCTCAATAATAGCGGTAGTGAACAGCTACAACAGGTTACTACTTTACGTCCATGTTCTACTTGTCATACCTTAAATGATTCCATAGCAGTGCTTTCTCCTATTTTGACGTATTCATCAACACCGTCAGCTACTAGTCCATAGCAGTGCATTCTCATAGCCGCTACACATTTCTGTAAAGGAGATAGGCCTTTACGTCCTGCTGCGTCATAGCGCTGAGAAAAGTATACATCTTGTGCCGCCACACCCTCCATCACTCGTTCAAACAATGGTCGACTGCACGTAGGTCAGATGGGTTGCAATATTAAGGATACCTCATTCGAAATCGTCGCTGGAATCGAGCGCTATCATACACAGGAGTACTCGAGAAATAGTCGTTGTACAGACGTTCATGAGCCGCTGCTCTATCTCGGAGCACAGACTTGCGCCCAATGACCGAACCGCCACGACGACTGTCACCGTGTTCATCACACATAGACATAACTTCATCCTCATCGCTCCACGCTGCGATGTCTTGAGCCAACTTTGCACGCCAAGCATCCATATGTATTTACCGTTTTACAGTCTAACTGTTGGGGTTGCCCAACTATAGTTTACCGTCGCGGTAAACGAAAGATTTGCCGTCCTGAATACCGTTTCACCGTTGGGGATGCTCTAACACCGTGGTGGCTTCAAATGTCAAACATGAAGAGAAGACAAGCGAATGGAACGATCGCACCACGTACATCATGCATGGACGATAATTTGTGAATGCGCTCTGCTCTTGGAGACTCCAACAACAGTCAATGCACTAGACGGGACAGCGTGGAAGGGACGTTCTGTCTATCAGCTGTGTGAAATGCTCGTAAGCTCCAGATGAAGTTGTCATGCTTGGCTCAGTGGAACGCTCTCCTGGTAGACTTGGATTCAAACCACAGATGCAGAATGATCAAGAGCATCATGGAACACCGAGTGAAGTCGTTGGATCTGCCACATCTCTCTTTCTCATACAGTGCAACAGTTCAACCGAGGGATAGACCAAGTGAATCGACATGCTCGATCGAATGCGAATCCGCATGGAGAGAGAGGCGTTGCATCACGCCGTCTCGCGTCAACCGTAAGTGCTCTTCTATCACGCGTTACACAGCTAGTGACACTGAAATCGCCACCACGTGGCCCACAACTTATTGCACGACGGGATTCACCAGCGAGATCAAGGCATACAGTACCGTACAGAACAGCTTGGATCCAACCCTCGATGGACAGCAAAGAGGAGTGAGCACAGTGTTGCATTGTCGTCGATGAAAGAGGACATGTGCAGTATTTAAAGCCGTCTGAATTGACACAGGGTGCTTGCGCATGGCCATGCATCTGGTTTGCAGAACCAACAGCAAGCGCTCGCCAAGTGTATGTACTTACGAGTCTCTTCCAGCAGGCGGCAATTCTCCATCAGAGCATCATTATCGCCACGTCAAACAATTCGCGCTGGAAATTCACAAGATCTACTGCACAGTGTCGACCAGAGGAGAGGCGGACAATTTGACGACGACAAACACTTGGGACGTCGGTTGTTATCCATTTCCGATCCATTTGGCGCGAATATGCTCATGATGTGGCCAACAGTGACGGGTGAAATGGAATTGACAGAAGAGCGCACCCATCTTGTTTAGTAGTACCGGATTTGACAACCACCGTATGAACCAGTTTGGAAAAAGGAGATAGATAGCATGGACTCGCTTCCAAAGGAAGGCATCCTTCTCTACGATGAGTCCATGAGCACCATGCCGACACGAAGGATGTCGTCGATGCCGTCCATGTCGAGCGATATGGCCATTACTCTTCAAGAGGGCGATGCCGTCCGCACAGATTATGCCTCCCCCGCATGGCCAAACAAGTCACAGCGCGGCGCGGCCTACGAGAACTTGGAATCCCCAACATCCATCTTGGAAACCACCAAGCCAAATCTCGACTTTGGATCGCGATCAACCCAGTTCCAGCCCATCTTCGTCTTGGTCGGGGCTGTCGTCGGCATTGGGCTTGGCATCGGTCTCTACTACTCCAATATCACAGCGCAATGGACGGTGCTTGTCGCCCTTCCTGGTGACTTGTTTGTGCGTGCACTGCAGTGTTTGATCGTCCCGCTCGTCTTCTGCTACATGACGATCGTCGTGACCGAAACCATTGCGCTTGGCGACTCGCCAATCATCCGACTGCGAAACCTGCTTCCGTTCATGGCATCGTCGCTGCTGTCGACAACGCAAGGCTTCTGCTTGGCCTTACTGTTCAAGAACCGCTTCTTCGCCCCCGAAGAAACGAGCAACGCCGATGATCTGAATCCCAGTAGTGCCATCTTGATGAAATGCAGTCAAGGCATGATGCTCGGCTACGCCTCCAATGGCACTTTGGCCTGTGTGTCGACCAACGCGACGGGCTTCAACGGCACTTTTTGGATGACCAACCAGACGACCGCCGTCGCCGCTAGCAGCACAAGCAGCCTTATCGAGCAGCTCAGTTTGATGGAACAGATTGTCGGCATCTGTAATACGATCGTCCCCTCCAACATTTTTGCATCGATGGCCAGTGGATCGCTCTTGAGCATTGTCATGTTCGCCATCCCATTCGGATATGCCATGGCCAGAACGACTCACAGCGACAACTTGAGTGTCAACCCCATCTTGACGATGCTCAAGCAGGTCCGAGACATCTTCTTGCTCATGCTCAACTACTTGCTCAAAGTGACGCCGTTCGCCGTCGTCTTCCTCATGGCAGGTGCGATCGCGCGATTCAACACGGTCGAGTTGGGCAAAGTCTTGTCCGAGATGGGCTACCTGCTCTTGGCGTTCATCATTGGCATAGTCTGCCATGCGCTGGTTGTCTTGCCGCTCTTCATGTACGCTATCACGAAAGCCAACCCGTTTGCCTACATGCGTCACCTCGTGCCTGCGTTTGTGTTTGCTTTCAGCTGCTCGTCTTCGATGGCGACGCTTCCCGTGTCGATTGCTTGTATCCAACGAGCCAAGGTGAACCGCAGTATTGCTCAAATAGCGATGCCGTTTGGGACACCAGTGAATCTGAACGCAGTTGGCATTTACTACCCTCTCGTCGCGATGTTCATGGCCAACATGTCTGACCACGGGTGCGACTGGACGCCAGTCCGTCTGGCGATTCTATTTCTCGTGAGTTTTCTTGGCTGCATTGGCACAGCCCCCGTTCCCAACGCCGGCTTGGTCTACACGGTGACGCTCTGGTCGACGTGTTTTCCAGGCGTGGCGCTCCCAAAGGCGTTTGCACTCGTCGTGTCAGCAGACGTCCTCATGGACCGCATCTCGACGATGGTCAACGTGTGCGGCAATGCCATGGTCACCCGAATACTCGCGCATTTCGTCCAGAAGACGCAGGCAGTCCAAGCCTCTCATCCTGCTGAAGAGAGAACTGAAGAAGAGTGCGTTGATGTTTAATCTATAAAGTTGTCGTGTTGGTTTGGTTTCCCGTCGTCAAAAGACATGATGGACACTTCAAAGTGTGAAGTTTCGATCATTTACAAAAATGTAAAAAAATCTGCAAAATGTTTTCAATTTCCAGTGTATTTTTCTCTATTTTTGAAATTTCTCTGAATTTTTATTGCGTCTCCTATTGCGTGGAACCAAGCGGCATCAGCAACAAACGCGATGAAGGACGCATCCGAGCAACTCGACGCCCAGACGGGGCTCATCCTAGACGTCGACTTGAAAGTCCAGTCGATCATTCAAATGGGCCGAACCATTCGGAGCCAACAAGCTCAACTTTGTCGCTGCAACGACACGTAGCTCAGCAGTATCAACTGCTCGAAGCAGTGTCTATGACCTGATAGCTTGTTATTCCCTTGCACGATCCTGATGTCATGGAGGTGTTTGCTCAAACGACGCGATGATAATTGAACGCATGGAACACCTGGCATCTCTGCAGCAGCCACGCCAAACGGGTGGTGTCCATCAGTGACAAGATGGGGCTTCCAAAGGTCTTTCACTTTGTCTACTCGATATCGTTTTCGCATCCGTGGGGAGATGCCAAGCACGGTAACGATCTCGTTGATCGCTCTTGCTTTTCATGCATGCTATAAATTGTGAATGCGATGGTGACAACAGTCAATGGACCGAGTGGGACTCGATTCAAGGAATACAGCCTCTTGTCTCATGCTTGCGAGCCACTGTGATGATCAAGTTGTCGTCGTGGGCATCAAGGAAAATGACAAAACTTGCATTCAAACCAAAGATGCAGCTTCACGACTCGTGAAGAGCGTCATGGAACACAACGTCGACTCGTTGGATCTGTATGCCACATCTCTCTCTTTACCAAGCGCGTCGCCCTACAGTACAAGAGTTCCACTGAGTGATAGACAGAGGATCGATCAGCTGACAGTAATTCGTCATTGTGGAAAGCCGCGGCGTGTCTGGCAAAGGAACAAGACCGTGTCAACCATACGTGCTCTCTACTGCCATGACTCATCCAACTGTCGACACTGACAGTGCACATCGCCTAACAAAATAACAAAATCGAGCATATATTTATTTTTACTAAACGTTCATGACAATACAGTATGAGAATAAGTCAGAGAACAAAGCAGACACCAAAATATGCCGAATTCCTCTTTGGTTTAAGCATAAACTGAATTTCCATCATAGCACTTGCTTACTTTTTTGTAAATCAAAATCGAGTAATGCTCTTATATGGAATAATGTATGGAAAAATGTTCATTTTGAATGTCAGAGCCATGAGGGTTAGGACATTAGTTTTCATAAGAATTATAAATTATGAGAAGTATTCGTTACCGAGGGAGCGACGGAATTTTGGCACTGTGGCAATTGTCCAATCATTTGCAGGTAATTTAGGTTTGCAGTTGGGACATATATTCACCCAATCACTGTCAGTAAGTTTGGAATCCCACAGTGCTTGTATCGAGGTTCAATACTTCTCCAATGTCTTAGCGCGATACACTCGAAACCATCGCTTGATAACAAAGAAAATGTTTGTTTTAACTTGTTTGAGCTTGTATTTAGTGATGATTTCAAATCACAGCCTTAAAAATTAGTTGGTAAAGATTATCTACTTTGGTCCAATCATATATAATTAACGTACTTGTTTATTTCGCATTGGATGATATAATGCACACTCTAATTCAAACAATCCCAGTACCACTTGTACTAAAATTCCGTCGTTCCCGGATAACACGCTATAATAATATTATGGAGGTTCTACTGCTGTCATGGGATTGGTGCTCGATTTTGATCCACTGCTCAATTTTGTTACAACTTATTGCACACACGGAGCTTCTCCAGCGAGACAACCACGCGCCTGTACAGAATCGTTTCAGCTTGGATCCAACTACCGACGGACAGCAGTGACGAGGATGCGCAATGTTGCGTTGTGGTTGCTTCAAGAGGTCCTGTGCGATATTTGAGGTTGTCTGAACCGATCAAGGGTGCGCATGGCACCTGCATCTGGTCCGCAGTCGCAGCGATCGCCTATTTCACCCATGAGTCAGTGGATTCCTTCCTCCAGCACGCAGACCTCTTTCGAGTGAGCAAAGTCATCATCATCGCCATGCTGGCACACATAGGAAGTGCTCTTCTCCATGTGAGAACTCGACTTCCAGAGTGTATCAAGACGATTTGACGATGAGATGCATGTGAGAAGTTTCGTGTTTTAGACGCCAACGTCAAGCACGCGTCGTCGGTTCTTCGCAATTTCCCTCTCCTTTGACTCGTCTGATGATGTGGCCGACAGAGCCAGGTGGTGGATTGGAGTTGAAGGGAGAAGAGTACACTGTAGTGCACGCACCCATCTTGTCAAATGGGATACAATAGGATGATCCATCCACTTTTGAATAAGGAGAAGACATGGACACGCTCCCAAAGGAAGGCATCCTTCTCTACGACGAGAACACGATGCCGACACGACGGTTATCGTTCTTGTCGTCCTTGTCGTCCTTGTCCTTATCGAGCAGTAAAGGCAATGCCCCATATGAGACCGAGACCGTGCGCACAAATTACACGACCCGTGCGTCCCATGCGCAGCCAAACAAGTCTCAACGCGGCACCAACACACCGTACGAGAGAGTCGAATCCCCTGCAGCGATCTTGGAAACCAGAAGTTCCAAGCCCAATCTCGATTTTGGATCGCGATCGACACATTTCCAGCCCATCTTTGTCTTGATCGGTGCGCTCATCGGGATTGGACTTGGCATCGGTCTCTACTACTGCAATATCTCAGACCAATGGACGATGCTCGTCGCGCTTCCCGGCGACTTGTTTGTGCGTGCGTTGCAGTGTTTGATCGTCCCACTCATCTTCTGCTACATGACGATCGTCGTGACAGAAACGATTGCCCTGGGCGACTCCTCGATCCTCCGCCTGCGAAACCTCCTTCCGTACTTCGCGTCATCGCTGATCGCGACAGTTCAAGGCATTTGCTGGGCGCTGTTCTTCAAGAGCCACTTCAGCACCTCAATAGAAGTGAATAGCGTCGACGAGCTCAATCCAAGTAGCGCCATCTTGATGAAATGTGGTGAAGGCATGGTGCTCGGGTATGCCTCCAACGGTACTCTGGCCTGCGTGGCGACCAATGCGACGGGTTTCAACGGGACGTTTTGGATGACCAACGAGACGGCCACATTAGCAGCTAGCAGCACAAGCAGTCTCGTCCAGCAGCTCAGTTTGATGGAGCAAATTGTCGGTATCTGTGATACGATCGTCACGTCCAACATCTTTGCGTCGATGGCCAGTGGATCTCTCTTGAGCATTATCGTATTCTCCATCCCATTCGGGTACGCCGTGGCGAAGACGACCCACAGCGTCAATTTGAACGCCAACTCTGTCTTGACGATGCTCAATCAGCTCCGAGAAGTCTTCTTGCTCATGCTCAACTACTTGCTCAAGTTGATGCCGTTCGCCGTCGTCTTCCTCATGGCTGGTGCCATCGCACGGTTCAATACAGTCGAGTTGGGCAAAGTCTTGTCCGAGATGGGCTACCTGCTCTTGGCGTTCATCATTGGCATTGCCTGCCATGCGCTCATTGTCTTGCCGCTCTCCATGTACGTCGTGACAAAAGCCAACCCGTTTGCGTACATGCGCCACCTTTTGCCTGCGTTCTTGTTTGCGTTTGGTTGTGCATCGTCCATGGCGACGCTTCCCGTGTCAATTGCTTGCATCCAACGAGCCAAAGTGAGCCGACGCGTGGTCCAAGTGGCAATGCCGTTTGGTACACCTGTGAATCTCAACGGGATGGGGATTTACTATCCTCTCGTCGCGATGTTCATGGCCAACATGTCTGACCACGGGGGCGAATGGACACCCGTTCGTCTGGCGATTCTGTTCCTCGTGAGCTTTCTCGGTTGCGTTGGCACAGCCCCCGTCCCCAACGCCGGCTTGGTCTACACAGTGACGCTGTGGTCGACGTGTTTTCCAGGCGTGGCGCTTCCAAAGGCATTTGCTCTCGTCGTATCGGCGGATATCCTCATGGATCGGATCGTCACAGTGGTCAATGTATATGGCAATTGCATGATCACACGAATCCTCGCCCATATCGTCCAGAGGACGCAATCAACTCGTTATCCTGTCGAGGACGAAACAGAACAAGTCGGTGTGAATGTTTAATCTATTAAGTTGTCGTGTTGCTGGTGCTCCTTGGTGTTGTTGGTCGATAGACACTTGAACAGTGTGAAGTTTTAATAAATGGGTTGAAAAAATGTGCAATAATGCTAAATTTTCTGTGAATTTTTCTTTCTTTTTTGTAAATTTTCCTGGATTTTCTGAGGAGTTGTCGTGTTGGTGTTGTTGGTCGATAGACACTTGAACAGTGTGAAGTTTTAATAAATGCGTTGAAAAAATGTGCAAAAATGCTGATTTTTTTGTAAATTTTCCTGGATTTTCTGACGAGTTCACACTTTGGCTTGGCCATGCATGCGAAGATGCTGAGCTGTCTTCACAGCGCTCGACGGGCATAGTTGATGCGTCTTGGGCGTTGACAGGTTCTAAATGCAGAGAGACAGACCTCTATTTGCTTGTTAGGCCAATTCATATACGGAAGCTTCAAGAAGGGTGCATGGAGCAGTCATGGGTTGCTCGAAATCGTCATCTTGGCGAGAAAGCGCGGGATAATGCAGCATCTGGACTGCATTTTGTCATTCGATCCTACAACCTTGTAGGGCAGGACATCCTAGTCGCTCCAGGGGCGGTCGCTGCAGAGCAACTTTGATATCGCTGAGTAGGGACAATGCTCGATGACTATTTCTGCTTCGTTGTGAAGGAATAATCTTCTCTTTTGAGTCTCTGCTGTGCTCTCGCGATCGATTCAATGGGGCGTTCACCTCCAATGCATAGATCGACACCAACATTTGAACATGATTCACAGCGCCTCGCGCGGGAAACGACGAAACGACGAGTATGTCAGCCTTGGCATTGCATTGCTTTATTCACAGACGGTTTCGACATGGCGCCAAAGTTGACATACGGGAGCCACCTGTTTCAAGCCGGATGCCTGTAACGAGAGCCACCCGATCGGTCGACGACAGTGCATTCTCTCGCTTCAACAGTGTGCTCAATGGTCATGCGACATACTGCTAAAGACGCTGAAACTTGGCAGGGGCCGGTCTAGTTTCCGAGTCAGTTTGCATGTAATATTGCACGAGGAGATTCACGAGAGAGGAAGTGTGCGCAATGTTGCATTGTGGTCCTTGAGAGAGGTCGTGAGCGGTGTTTCGAATCTCGTCTGAACCAACAGAGGGTGCGGACGACAACGCAGCACTTCTGGCAGCAGCGATCGTCTAGTTCGCACACAAGTCGCTTCGTTCCTTCGTCCAGCAGGCAGGCCTCTTCAGAGAGAGAGCTGGAATCCACAAGAACTGCAGAGCTTGACCAGAGGAGCAGGATCATTTGACGACAGCAAGCACTTGGGGGGTCGATTACGACGACTGAGATGTCAAGTGCACGTCGTCATATCGCATCCATGCGACTCCAACATACAGCTTGAGAGGAGCGATATGGTATTGGACAGAGGGGAATTGTTCATGTGCACCCATGTCGTTTAGTGGCACCACAATTGCCGGCTCGCCTGCGATGCACTTTTGAAAAAGGAGATCACATGGCATCGAAGCCGAAGGAAGGCATCCTCCTCTACGACGAGGCCATGAACACCATGCCGACACGAAGGATATCGTCCTTGCCGTCCATGTCGAGCGATATGGGCAATATTCTTCAAGAGGGTGAGGCTGTGCGCACAAATAATGCCCCGCCCGCGCGACCAAACAAGTCTCAGCGCGGCGCAGCCTACGAGCGTGTTGAATCCCCGACAGCCATCTTGGAAACCACGAGGCCAAATCTCGACTTTGGATCGCGATCAACACATTTCCAGCCCATCTTTGTCTTGGTCGGCGCCGTCATCGGGATTGGACTTGGTGTCGGACTCTACTACTGCAATATCTCAGACCAATGGACGATGCTCGTCGCGCTTCCCGGCGATTTGTTTGTGCGAGCGCTCCAATGTTTGATCGTCCCACTCGTCTTCTGCTACATGACGATCGTCGTGACGGAAACGATTGCCCTGGGCGACTCCTCGATCCTCCGCTTGCGAAATCTCCTTCCGTTCTTCGCTTCATCACTGATTGCAACAGTTCAAGGCATTTGCTGGGCGCTGTTCTTCAAGAACCACTTCAACGCCCCAGCAGGAGTGAACAGCGTCGACGAGCTCAATCCGAGTAGCGCTGTTTTGATGAAGTGCGGCCAAGGCATGATGCTTGGCTACGCCTCCAATGGCACTTTGGCCTGCGTGGCAGCCAACGCGACGGATTTCAACGGGACGTTATGGATAACCAACCAGACGGCTGCCGCAGCAGCTAGCAGCACAAGCAGTCTCGTCCAGCAGCTCAGTTTGATGGAGCAAATTGTCGGTATCTGTGATACGATCGTCACGTCCAACATCTTTGCGTCGATGGTCAGTGGATCTCTCTTGAGCATTATCATATTCTCTATCCCATTCGGGTACACAGTGGCCAAGACAACCCATGGTGACAACTTGAATTCCAACTCCACCATCGTGATGCTCAACCAGCTCCGAGACGTCTTCTTGCTCATGCTCAACTACTTGCTCAAGTTGACACCGTTCGCCGTCGTCTTCCTCATGGCTGGTGCTATCGCTCGGTTCAACACGGTCGAGTTGGGCAAAGTCTTGTCCGAGATGGGCTACCTGCTCTTGGCGTTCATCATTGGCATCGCCTGCCACTCTCTCATTGTCTTGCCGCTCTTCGTGTACGTCGTGACAAAAGCCAACCCGTTTGCGTACATGCGCCACCTTGTCCCTGCGTTTGTGTTTGCGTTCGGCAGCGCGTCATCTATTGCGACGCTTCCCGTGTCGATTGCTTGTATCCAACGAGCCAATGTGAGCCGACGCGTGGTCCAAGTGGCAATGCCGTTTGGTACACCGGTGAATCTCAACGGGATGGGGATTTACTATCCTCTCGTCGCGATGTTCATGGCCAACATGTCTAACCACGGAGGCGACTGGACACCCGTTCGTCTGGCGATTCTGTTCCTCGTGAGCTTTCTTGGATGCGTTGGCACAGCCCCCGTCCCGAAAGCCGGCTTGGTCTACACAGTGACGTTGTGGTCGACGTGTTTTCCAGGCGTGGCGCTTCCAAAGGCATTCGCTCTCGTCGTATCAGCGGATGTCCTCATGGATCGGATTGTCACAATGGTCAATGTGTATGGCAATGCCATGGTCACACGAATCCTCGCCCATCTCGTCGAGGTGACTTCTTCAGCTCAAACCTCTTATCATGTCCATGAAGAAACTGAAGAAGCCTGTGCTAGTGTTTGATCTATTGAGTTGCAGCAGCTTCTCCTTCGTGCTGTTGGCACACTTTCGACAATGACGGACACTTCAAAGTGTGAAATTTCGGTCGACTCTTTTTGATAAGTGAAAAAATCAGCCAAATAACTGCAACTTTTGCTAATTTTTTGCCAAATATTTTGTAATTTTTCCGAGTTACTTGAGGGTCTTCTCGAATGAGTGATGCGAAGACACGAGATCGCACGATGCGACTTCTCAACTTTATCCTGTCGTGTACTGCTACTACTTTGAGAGGCGGAACATCCTGGTGGCTCCAGGGGTGGTCGCAGAAGCACTCTTCCCGTAAATATGACGAGTTGGGCAATGTGTCGTGCGTGAGCGACATCCCAGAGGACGATGATGCAGGACGGAATCGGGGCAATCACTTGAAAGCCGCCCTTGTATCTTGATCTCAGCATGCCAAACCGCACTCAAAACGACTGACTTGCCATCATTGCACCAAGGGGACTTGGCGAGCAGGCACGCACGATCTCCCCGCGGAAGATCCTTCGAGAAGTTGGCGATGGACAGCATGCGAAAGGCTTTAACATTGCCACCACCGCCAAGTTTCCATACGTTAGCAGTACTGGTGCAGGATGAATGGACAGCCGCCTGACCTCGTGAACTGCACTTGGAGATGAGTCGATCCACCCGTACAAGCGAGAATGCTATTGCCGACTCAACTGGGGTCATCTTCTGTCGCAACAGCTTGTCCTCATCGTGCTGTCTATTGTGATGTCATTTAACTCCATTAATCGCCCGGTCCAGCGACGACCTACTTCTCCATAAAATTAGTTTTAAGTGGATAAAATAGTTTTGATGAATTGTTGTGTAAATTCACTTTATCTGACCAATCATACTGTCAAATTACTAAAAGTAGAGCCCCACAAACGGAACTTGGGCAGTTCTTGCACGTTTATAATGGCTGAGCTTCATACCACGCGGACTCGGAGGAGGGAGCCCCAACGTGCACCAAAAAGGGACTTCTTTATATTTACTCTCATCGGAAAGGCGGCAGGTAGGCCGTAAGGCCGTGCCGCCACCCTGATGAGGCCTGTTTGAGTTCTTGGCCTGGTCGTCTTGACTATTATTGGTCAAATAGTTGCCACATACGCGTCATGATTGGTAGATTATTTTATCCAATGAATTTAATTTTATAGGGCTAGGTCGTCGCTGGACAGGGCGATTAATGGGGCTAGATGTCATTGCGGCAGTAGGAGGCACTTTGAACTCATTCATCGATATACGTGCGCGTCCGTGCAACCATTACTTTGTGTCCATAGATGGAGATTGTCGTCTTCGAGGGGGGAAGCTCCATTCTATCACGCAGCACAGCATGACGAGCTCTGCTGCTCGTCCAATTCATATCCCAAGTTCATGCATGGCGTATGGACGCCATTCTCGCATGGTAACCCCCTCTCAACGACGAAGTTGTCGACGCGATTTCGCTGGCGCAGGAGCAAAACCTGAGTCAAGCAGCTCGATAAAATCCACGCAAGACGCGTCGGAGCCACTCGACGCCCTCAAGTGGCTCACCCAAGACGTCATCAGAGCACAGAGCTCAGCAAGCTCAGCTGCTCAAGACGTGCTCTTGATCCTGCTGTCGTCGTCATGCCCCTGCGGGAGGTTGATAGACGTTTGCTCAATCGATGCGACAAAATCGCACGTTTGAGATCTTTTCCACTGCGGTGGAGAAAGCACATGACTCTCCCTTGCATCTGTTGTTTCGCAAGCAGAGCAAACGCGTGGAAATGCGAGAAGAGATCAAAAGAGACCGTGCCATACGACGTTCTCTCTCTCAACTGCGCGCGATAAATTGTAAGCTGCTCCTCCGTCAGCTGCCTCCTCTCCTTCCAACCACTTGCACGAGACCACAAAGGATTGTCTAGACAAGAGAACGCACTCTGTAGCCATCATCTTGTCATCTCCTTGGCACAGTCGCACGATCACAGACAAGTCTTTCCTGTCGACTCTGTGGTGGCACATCCTGACACTCTCTACGGCACAACCAACGACGCTTCCATGCGACAAGAAGTACCTTCATGGAGAGTGCGGGATGCCGCCGTTGACCGGACTTATTCTCAACGACGAAGGTTTTTTCTTTCGAGCATTGCGCAAGTCGTCCATGGCGGCTGTCGACGTCAAACCACGAAAATGGACCCGCGACGACGGCTCGTTGGATGAGTAAATGTGCTACACACTCGGTGGGATGGCAACCCCGCAGTTGGTAGCACGATCCATGGCACCGTCCATTATGGATTAAGGCAAAGCGTGGTCGTTTACGAGTGCGGCCAGAATCGCACGTCATCACAGAGCCAGAGTCGATTGACGGTCCCGCGTCCATGTGTCCGACCAGAAAGGTTGTGCCCCGTGTCACGAAAGAACTTGTCAACAAGTAGACAGCCGCGAACAATCTGGTGCAGATGGTGAGGTGGTTGGCGGAATCCACCTACGCTTTTATCCATGCAAACAACGAAGAAAAGATCTGTAGCAGAGACGCCACGACGCGCTGACCCGGTCAGTCCAGCACCTCTCGCACCACATGCGCCGTCGAGATACTCGGCTTGGCCACGTTGTAATGGCAGCAAATCTGTAGCTACACTGACCCACAACGCGTAGCATAAAGCGCATCACCGACATTGGAAGCAGGTGCTTCGATAGATCGATGGAAGGCGCTCGAATCGACTTGATGGACGGGTTCCATGGCGGTGGTGGTCCAGTGGCTATCAATACGAGGGACATTTGAGAGAGGTGAGATATTTACGCGACTTGGAATGTGAATTGAAGGCAGTCACACTCGACCTGAGAAGAGCTCCACCTCTCGCATTTTTGAAAAAGCAGACACATGGAAGGAAGAACGAAAGGAGGCATCCTCCTCTACGACGACACGATGAGTCCCGCGCCGACGCGCCGGATGTCGTACGCGTCGTCCAAGACGAGCGGGAGCCGACAAGGCCATCCGCCGTACGAGACCGACTTTGTTCGAACCAACTACAGGTCGCCAGCACCAGCAACAGCCACGTCTCAACACGGCACGGCCTACGAAAGCTTTGAATCCCCAGCGGCGATCTTGGAACCCTCCAAGCCAAACCTGGACTTTGGATCGCGGTCGACACAGCTCCAACCGGTTTTTGTCTTGGTCGGCGCCGTCGTCGGCGTCGGCTTGGGCATCGGTCTCTACTACAGCAACATCACCCCCCAGTGGACAATGCTCATCGCGCTTCCTGGCGACTTGTTTGTACGAGCGCTGCAGTGTTTGATCGTCCCGCTCGTCCTATGCTGCATGTCGATCGTCGTGACGGAAACCATCGCGCTTGGCAACTCGTCGATCATCCGATGGCGCAACTTGCTGCCGTACTTGGCGTCGTCGCTGCTGTCGACGATCCAAGGGTTCAGCTTAGCACTCCTCTTCAAGAACCACTTCAAGGCCCCCAAAGAGTTGTTCGATGAGCAAGCAAGTGCTTCGTCAAGCTATCCCATCACCATGCAGTGCGCCCAAGGCATGATGCTTGGCTACGCCTCCAATGGCACTTTGGCCTGTGTGTCGGCCAACGCGACGGGCTTCAACGGCACATTTTGGATGACCAACCAGACGACCGCCGTCGCCGCTAGCAGCACAAGCAGCCTTATCGAGCAGCTCAGTTTGATGGAACAGATTGTCGGCATCTGTAATACGATCGTCCCCTCCAACATTTTTGCATCGATGGCCAGTGGATCGCTCTTGAGCATTGTCATGTTCGCCATCCCGCTCGGATATGCCGTGGCCAAGACAACCCACAGCGACAACTTGAGCACCAACCCCATCTTGACGATGCTCAAGCAGCTCCGAGACATCTTCTTGCTCATGCTCAATGGTTTGCTCAAAGTGACGCCATTCGCCGTCGTCTTCCTCATGGCTGGTGCCATCGCGCGGTTCAACACGGTCGACTTGACCAAAGTCATGTCCGAGATGGGCTACCTACTGCTTGCTTTCATCATTGGCGCCGCCTGCCATGCGCTTCTTGTGATGCCGCTCTTCGTGTACGCCATCACGAAAGCCAACCCATTTGCGTACTTGCGCCACCTTGTCCCTGCTTATGTGTTTGCCTTTGGCTGCTCGTCATCCATGGCGACGCTTCCCGTGTCGATTGCTTGCATCCAACGAGCCAAAGTAAGCCGCACGATCTCTCAAGTGACGATGCCTTTTGGCACGCCGGTGAATTGCAACGCGGCTGGCATTTACTTTCCACTCGTCGCCATGTTTATGGCCAACATGTCCAACCACGGCGCCGACTGGACGTCCGTGCGTCTTGTGATCCTCTTCCTCGTGAGTTTTCTTGGCTGCATGGGCACAGCCCCCGTTCCCAACGCCGGTTTGGTCTACAGTGTCACGCTCTGGTCGACGTGTTTTCCAGGCGTGGCGCTTCCAAAGGCATTTGCGCTTGTGATGACGGCCGATGTCCTCATGGATCGCATCGCGACAGTCCTCAACGTGAATGGCAATGCCATGGTCACACGTATCCTCGCCCATCTCATCCACGAGACGCGGTCAGTTCATACCTCTCATCCTGTTGACAATGAAGCTTAAGTGTAGTGTGTTAGTATAGAATCCATCGAGTTGTTGTTCATCCTCGGCTTGTAACTTGGTCATCATTCGATGGACATTTCAAACTGTGAAATTTATCGGTTGATGCTTGCAAACATGCATTGCCATGGCATGAAAAACGACTACAGTATCCCCACTAGCTCTTTCGAAATGGCGATGACTCTGGATCGATAGAGATTCAAGCGTGGCCGCAATCGTCCCGCAGCTTGGGCCACCCATGGCTTTGACACGGCGCTAGATGCAAGGACCCAACGAAATGTTGACATGTGTCTTGACTTCTGGCAATGTTACACCGTAGAAAACATCGCCAAGAGTGTCAAGTACTCCCGTTGGACCACCGCGTTCATTTCATCGCGCTTGCCTCTCGTCCGTTCCCTTCAGAGGTCGAAGACGTGTTCGTACAGCGTCTGTCCACAAGTCCACGAGTGGACCAACACCAGTGGCGCCATCGCTCATTGAGCACTTCCTCTTTAATTTAATTTTTACAAATTTATTATAATTCAAATATTTATTTATAAAGTATATAAACGTACAATGGTTTTGTAATATACTGTATAAAATAATAACTATTGTAAATAAGTATTTGTAGGGATATGATATGTTGCAGGGAGGTGGATTGCCATTTCACTCGTTTGAAATGTCCATCGTCCAAAGTATCCAGTTGACTTAATTGAATCCGGACTTACGACCTCTTGACAACCACGAGACAACAAATCAGCATGAGTCGCCAACTGCTCCACTGGGCGTCCGAAGAGCTATGGGATGCCGTCGAGGACGGGCTGGACGAGCTTGTGCCGAATGACCTACAAGCGATCGACAGCGAGGTATGGCCGTTGTAACGGTTTGCAGGGTTGAACTGTGTCCAGGGCAACACACTCTTTACTCTGGCATGCTGCGCGGGCGAAGCACACATCGTCTCGCTCTTGCTCGCGCGTGATCCACAAAGCGACCAAGTTGTCAACAAGCCCAACAACGTAAGTCTACGAACTACTAGCAAGCTTATAACGCCGCGGTTTGGTTGTAGAATGGCATGACGGGATTCATGTATGCCTGCATGGAAGGCTACACCGACATGACCGCGCTCTTGCTTCAGCATGCGACCATCGACGTCAACTTGACAGACCACGTACTACTTGAAAGACGGATTTGATGTGGTTAATAATGTCCAGGACGGCATGTCAGCGCTCATGCTTGCAAGTCGCCATGGCCAGGCTGAGATAGTCACGATGCTGCTTCAGGACGCTCGCGTCAATGTGAATCTTGTCGACAAGGTGATCGTCATCCCAACGGCTCGTCTAATGCGGTGGCCATGGCTAGAACCACTGCTCAGCTTTCATCCACGCTTGCAAACTTGGCGACAGCGACATTGTCGAAACCTTCCTCGAGCAATCCAACGCCGATTTCAACCTCACCGACAAGGTTGGACGGCCCACTAGCGCTGCAATGGACGATCGCTCATGGAATACACGCGTGTAGGATGGCTGGACGGGCTTTATGAGCGCTTGCTCGGACAGAAACAAGAACGTGATGACGCTCCTGATGAAGGATTCCCGCGTCGATGTGAATGCGGTCAACCACGTCGGCATGTCTGGGTTCCTCATGGTCTGTCGGAATGGCGACTTTGAGCTCATTCGACTCTTGCTCGAGCATGCCAAGCTCCACGTCTCTCAAGAAAACAAGGTCATGACGGTGAAGCGCGCTTTGAATCTCATGGAATCGCGTAGGATGGATGGACTGCCGCCAACTTTATCTCGTGTAAATTGCACTGCGCGACGTACCAAGACACTCGGGAGAACGACAAAATTGTCGACTCGATCGGGAAGATTTTGCGCCGCGGCGGCTCGCTCAAAGTCCGACCCATTTCTTTCGTTCCCTTCTTCACGGTCTCTTCTAGCACGTCATGATGACCGTCGCATGCAAGGGAGAATGCAAAGGCGGCGTCTTGAACTTGTCCGAGCTCGCACATGGAAAGAAATGGGAAGACCTTCGCAATCAGCTACGACAGAAGTACCTCGGCGACATCAACAAGACGTACAAAGTAAGCTCGTCATCATGCACTTCTTGGCCTTGGAATTGACGTCTCTCTAGGGGAAGACACTCCTGGAACGCTGCTGCAAGGAAGGGAAGCTCGAGTTGGTCGCGTTGACTCTCCGCCACAAAGGCGTCGACGTTGATTTCCTCAACAATGTACGCCACACCACAACGACTTTGAGCTCATACGTTGCCCTAGAAGTGGAATTCCGCGTTGGATGTCGCGATTAGCCGCAATCGTGTCGAGTGCGTCAAGCTCTTGCTAGGCGCCGGTGCTGCAATTGAACATGTTGGTTGAGTTCAACGACTCAAGGTGACTTTGAATCTGTCGTAGGACAACAAATCGGCGCTGGACAAGCTGAATGAAGGGGCCAAGAACCCGCAGAAGGTCCTCGAGATACGCCAACTCGTGCAGGACGAAGTGCAAAAGCGACAAGAGTTTCCACTCCACTGCTTGTTGGAGTATGGCAAGTTTGACGAGTTTCACAAAGCTCTCCAGACCGTCAAAGTTCCACTGGATCGCACCGATCAAGTACGTACTCGGAGCCACTCCTTCTCTAGATCGAACTTGACGATGCTCACGACGCCTTTCTAGCATGGAAAGACGGTGTTGATGCTCGCGGCGGAAGGTGGATTGGTCGAAATTGTCCGGGAGCTTCTGAACCACAAGTTGGATATCGACTTTCAGCAAACAGACAAGGACATCGATGTACGCCGCATGTACAGTGAGGGGCGTCGTCGTGACTGAGCTTTGTAGGGATTTCAAGGCAAGACCGCGCTGGCTTATGCAGCATTGAACGGACATTTTGCAGTCGTCGACGTCCTGCTCTCCCATCTCGCCGACATGGAAATCACGTACCTCAAGGATATTGTCGAGTATTCCATCTTTGACCTCGTCAAGGAGCAGCTTAGCTCTGAGGAGGCAACGTCACAGTACGACTCGAGCAGCTTGACAAAGTGCTTGGATCTCCTCGAGAAGGAAAAGAGCTATCGTGCCAATTCGTCCATCTACGTCGACAAACTCCGCTCCAAGCTGCAAGCGATGGCCGACGACGCTCCATTCGACGAGGTTTTATTCCGCCGATCGATCAACGCCGACCCGAGCTTGGGCCGCCTCTTTCTCAACGATTGCTTGCATCCCGCCCGCCATGAGCTCGGATTCTCCAAGCTTGAAGTCGTCTACGGCGTCGACGACGTCCATACGAGTGCGTTCTACTCGATCCTCCACTTGGAGTCGGACAACCTCGAGTTCATGAACGAAGCCAAGAAACTCCTCGAGCACGTCGTCATGCAGCGCGTCCTGAGCCTCAAGTGGGAGTTCTTTGCGCAGCGCATGTTTCTCGAGCAGCTTCTCATCTACGTCGTGATGATTTCGTCCATGACGATCTCGGTCACGATGCACGGCGAGCTCAAGGAAACCGAATCGTTTGCGCATGAGATCGCATGGTGGGCGCTTTCGTTGGTTTTTGCGTGCCTCGGCTTTGTCGTCGCGCAATTGTTACGGCCCAAGCCGCTGTGGTGCGTCTCGCGGTTCCTCCATGAAGGCAATTTGCGTTTGCGCCGGGGTATAACATCCCCAACTTGTCCAAGGTCAAGACGCGCGCCAAGTGGATCTTCGCGACGGTCGTCGTGATCACGACGCTTGCAATTGCTCCTGTCGTCGTGCTCTTTGTCCTCCCTGGCTTGGAGCGCTTGCTCCAAGACGAAGGCTGGGGCTACACGCTCTCTCTCAAAGCGGCCATCAACGTCGTACAACGGCGTACTTTTTGATCTTGGAGTGGAAAGAATTCCGCGGCGAGAGCGGCGTCTTCTCCTTGCTGCCGTGGATGGCCAAGTCGACGCCATCGTCGATTGCCGCGTCGTCGTCCACGAAGACTCGAACGAGGAAAACAAGCTGGAAGTACTTTGAATCGGCCGTCAACTGCTGGCAAGTCTTGACGTATGTCTTGATCCTCTTTGTCTACGTGCCGTACCAACTCACGCACTTGACGGCGCCTCCGCATGGCGGCTTGCAATGGTACGCCGATGCGATTCTCTGCCTCGGGTGCTCCTTGACGCTCTTCGCTCCAGTACTTTGCCGTCTTCCGCACAGGCGGCTACCTCCTCCCGATGATGTCTGGCATCCTCCAAGACGTCTGGAACTTCCTCTCCACCTTTGCCGTCATCCAGCTCGCGCTCTCGTGCACGTTGTACCAGTTGCTCCACGACAAAGGCCAAGTCGGCTACGACACGCCATGGCGCGCCTTCACCACGACGTTCTTTGTGCTCTTTGGCCAGTATGAAGACATGTGGACCAAGCCCGACGACGACACGCTCAAAGACAGCGCCGTCATTAGCCCATTCGCCATGATGTTGACGTTGTTCCACGCGACGCTCGTCACTGTCTTGCTCCTGAACGTCCTCCTCGCCACGATGAACCGCACGGTCGACCGCGGGCTCGATCTATCCAAGACGGAAGCGCTGTGGAGCTACGCGCAGTGCATCCTCCGCATGGAAGTGACGCTGACGGACGAGCAGCGCGAGCAAGTGATCTTTATCGACCAGTCTGGTGGGCAAAATGTCGGCCAGCGCCATCGCACAGTGTGGCGACTTGCGACCGATAGCTCTGTCGGCGACGACACGATGCCGCTGCTGCCGACAAAGCCCGAGCGGTACAATTCGTCTTTCCGTCGCCGCGCGGAAGTCGTCGGCATCCTCAACCCGGCGTTTGAGGAGAAAGTGGCCAAAGCCGACATGCCGATCGGCGACGAAGATGCTCAAGTCATCAAGGGACTCGAGGAAACGATCAAGGAATGGGATACGTCGCTCGAAGAGCTCCACACGACGACGCTTGGCGAGCTGGACAAAGTGCGCGCCTCCATCAAGCACACCAACCATTTCACGAAGACGCCCATGTTCACGGACGAATTGGATCATTTGTCAAGGGCGAAGCGCAAGATCATGACGATTTTTGCCGACGCCATCAAGAAACGCGCGCCTGAGGCCATGGACAAGGCGAAGCGCATTCAGGAGCTGGACAAACGCATCCAGCGGGAAATGTACGACTTGAAGGCGCAGTTTGCGAAATCCCCCGACAGCTTGTCGTCCACGACGTTCTACCACATCGTGCATGGCACGAAGCTCACGGATGCGTTGGCCTTGTGCGATAAAACGATCGAGCGGCGGTTCCAAGCCGTAAAGGACAAGTTTGCGAGAGAAGCGATGCAGGAACCGACGCTGAACGACTTGCGCAATCAGCTCCGCGATACCAACGACGCTCGCATGAAAGCCATGGCCGACAAGTTCAAAGAACACGCCGCCAAGCTCCACAAAGCCGAGGAAAAGATCCAAACAGCGGTGCACGACCAGACCTGGGAAAATATCATTCCTTACTCATTCCATTCGGTGCCGCAAGTGAATAACTTATCGCTGAGACGTGCTGTAGAGAATAAATTATTCGAATTATTCATATCAAGACATGTACTATGCAATTATTCATCGCTATCTTCCATCACTACTTCGTTGACTGTCCAGATATCAGCGTTTGCGAGCAAAAACATTTGGGCTTCGACATTGATGGGTAGAGTAGACATCCTGTGGTCATTGAAAGCATACTTAGGCCCTGTATGCTGACGAGAAATATGCGGATATTTGTCAAAAAGTCGAACACTCAGTCCCATATATGCGGATATTTTGAGGTGACATCATGACCGTTTTGACAAGATATCACACTGTGGATCACACCAGTTTCTACTGGTTAAAATTAAGAAAATTCCCAAAGTCTCGAGTCCCTCTTGAGATGGAAAGAAGTTATTTGAATATCGTTCTGTTGGATTTCTAATGAGCTGCATCACATAGAGAGCACATGATGCACACATGGGGATCGTTTTTGTCAAGAATTTGCGGCGATAAAGTCGTGTGGTCACTCTTTTTTGGAGAATAGAATGAATTATCTTAGCCGATTTTCTGCTCCAACGTCTTTCACAAACATCAGTGCTGTGATAGATTACTAGGCCAGGATAAGAAAGGTTAGCACACAACAACAATTTCGTACGCGTATGACGAGTATTTCCTTTAAACAAGCGCTAGCAAAGCTGACTAGGAATCTTGCGCCTAATACAGCTCTCTCTAAACTAATGAACAACCCCGTATTTCAACACGGAAAGGAACATGCTGTCTGAACTAAATGATTAAAGCTATCGCAGTGTTAAAATATCAGAACTCTATGGTTGAGATGCCCGCATTTCTGTGGTAGAAGCGGAAACGATAAAAAGCAGCGCCGCGCGAAGCGCGGCTCTCATGAGCTGAGAAAACAAAGCATACGTCATAGGCGCATTAGACTAATGCACTACCGTTGTTTAGGATCTCACTGGCGTGACATGGACTTAGAACAGCCTTTTATGATATTTGTATGTGGTGTGACAAGTGTGATTTCCATACAAAATGACTTGCAGGAGAAATCACACCGTGGATCACACTTGAGTGTGATAAATACCCCATCAAATACCTCTTTCTGTGTGAGAAAATTTCTCACACAGAGAAAGCCAATCAAATGGCTGGGTTCGGACTTGGTGCAACTTTGATAAAGCCAATCAGCACGACGAATTGAAATTCAATTTTTTTTGTATTGGACCTTGACCGGATGAATATCCACCATCTGTAACTTATTGACCAATGAATTGTTAGAAAGTGGGCGGTTACACACGACATGAGTCAAGTATCATCCATTCCATGGGGTACTCGAATTGAGGAATGCTGTATCAATCTCAATGTTGAGTGCTTGCAAGGCAGCAAAGCTCGGTGGCTCGATGGTTTATCCTCGATTTCTGAATGTGCTAGGTCATTGGTTCGATGCTCGGGGTGGCCATGATTTTTTTGGCAAAAATTCGGAGGAATCTTTTCAATCCCAGGCTGCACGATGGTTGTCAACATCACACATGGATACGAGATCAGCCGTCGAAGGGAAATCCTCGTGCTAGACGTCGTCTATGTCTATTCACACATGACAACTTCTATCTATCTGTGTCTTGAGGCAGTGATAGAAGAAATAGTTCAAAGTCTATCCGTTCTCTGAACAATGATGATGATCAACCAAACGAAATGCTACCCAAGAACAAAGCCATGCTAAGGCAAATATCCACAAAATAGAGCATAGTAGACAATAATGACAACAATAGCTACCTTTCAGAGCCTGAACTCTATGAATTCATTCGAGTAAAGAAGCTGGGATGATGTAAACGTCCTCATGTATGTGTGAAGAGGGATCAACCATATTTTCACCAACGAGGAACCAATACATTTTCCAGCGAGTAGGTGATTCAAAGATTGAGAGGAATTTGAAGTAAAGTCACAACAATCGCAAGAAATGCGTACGACATGAGCCCGTATGCATCGAATATACCTGGTACCACAAACGAGATCAAGGAGGATGCCTTTGTAATGTTATAGAGAAGTCGAAGCGAGAGATGCAAATATTGTTTAGACTTCTTGCATTTAGACAATTCAATGTGTCTACAGCTGAATGATTCGTCTAGCACTCTTTGGAGTTCTATCTTGCGTTACTTTGCCAACAGCTTGGACCTTCAGCTTGTACAATTTGGAGGTGCGTATCATGGCACCACCGCGCTTGAACAAACCTTGTGGTTCGTAAAACTGGTGAAACTTGTCCCAACAGTCAAGATCGTCTCGTGGACAAATGTAAACGTTCTTGGCCGGATCTTTTGGTGGTACCTCACGCGAGTACACAAGTTGACCTCGTGCTCGAGGCAAGTTCGAGTTGTTATAACCTATTATTTCTTGAGATGGACATTCTTGTATTTTACCTTGTCACCACGCTCCCACAGACACACACAACAAAGTCGCTTGTTCTTGTTGTTGGGATATTTGCCTTTGCTGTTGATACCCCGATCGCAAGGCGAAGCAGCATGGGGAAGTCGAATGGCCGTCTGTGGGCTTGGTTGCAATGGAGGTTGAACGTCATTTATTCCCTCTTCTTGGACCAATTCGTGGGGCATTGGCTCAGCTGAAAAAGCAACTGGTGCATCGTCAGAAAAGCTTGAAAGGTTAGATCAATCAAAACTATTGGATCTACCTATTCCAGTCAATCTCAAACATAAGTTGCTTTGCGAGGGTCTGATGAAAGTGCATGTGTGCATCCCTCTGTCGCACGATGTCATACTTCGACCACAGTACATATGTGTTGGCCAGTGCAATATCAACCAAAGCGAACGCAAGTTTTCGGTACCATTTCTTGAAACTCGCCCCTTTTGCAATTGAAAATCGTTCCCGGATGTTATCATGGCGGTCCACACCTTGCATTTACTTGTTGTAATTTTTGACAATTTGAAGACAAGGTTGCTCGTGTCGTCGGCTAAATCATTGACAATTAGATGAATAGATCAGCCTTGTAGACAGACTTACTTTCCAACCCGTCGTAACACCACCGTCTCCCCAGTCCCATCTGCAGTGCTGAGAAAGTTGACGACATTGCCATCAAGCCACGAAAGAGCAACAATGCCATGGTCGCGAGCATATGCGACGCGACTGAGCCCTCTGGCATTCTTGAATAGAGCAAAACGAGGAGTGTGAGCACGATTCGATCGCACAGTGCCTCGGCAATAAATTCCTTTCGACACAAGTGTAATGCACAGCTGAACGGATGTGTAGAAATTGTCCAAATTGATGACTTTCTTCGAATCTACATGCATGGTCATTCAGGATGATTTGAAACTCACTTGTCCAATGCTTCGTGATATCGAAGACACGCTGTTGAAGTGCGCTGGGCTTGACAACTTCGACAGAATTGTCCCGATGTTTCTCGTTGGCATGGCTGTCGTTCATATTGCTGTCTTCGTTTTCTGTCCCCACATCGGTTGGCGTGTCGAATGTCGAAGAAGCCTTGGCATGCACTTTAAAGTCATGAACATACCAACTTGTAGCACAGGCCGCAGTGTAAATTCGAAAGTGATATTTACCCAGCGGCTTCATCGGATTGTAGACTATGAGCGAGCGAGCGTGAGATGAGCGGCATGGAATGGACGCTTCATCTACAGAGATTTCTCGACCAGCAATCACAAACAACTTAAATGAGGATTTCAGCAGATTGATGAGCGGTCGAAGGCGCCATAAGGGATCGTCCTCAGTTCGAACGTCATTGAATGTAAGACAAGCACGGAGAGCTTTAAACCGATCAATCGTCATGATAGACCTTATTGTCGTTCCTCCTACGAAAGGATAAGTGGCGTTCGTGTAAGTATGCAAAAATTGCACCTGGCAGGAAGAAGGAAAGCCGCTCTGGGTCTTGCCAGTACAGCCTGTATTCGCCAGCGCGAACCACGCTCATCATGATCAGAATTCCAATGAACTTCATCATCTCCCAAGACTGGAATCACACAAATATGGACGGCCACCAAAATGACCACGACTACTTGCCTCCCGCTGTTTGTGTGCGTTCTTGTTTGTCATGAGGAGAACCGTCGCCAATAGTCTAGTGGCATATGCTAAAACGCCTGGGTGCAATTTAGAGAATAGATCATTGAGCGAGCAAACCTTTGACGGGATTTTCAAACAACCCCTCAAACTTGGCTTTCACTTTCAACTCTTCTGGTGGCGTCACATCATCGTCATGGACAAATAAATCTTGTGGACCAGAGCATTGAACACCATACTCCCACTTCACATTTTGAAGTTCCTCAACGTGCTCCGGCGTGGTGTCGTCATTTTTTTTCCACGATCGTTCAACGTACTCCGTCAAATCGTCGTCAGAGCTGGAGGCATCTTCGAATCCGTCGTCTACATCCTTTGTCTCTTCTTCTGAGTGGTCGCGATTCAGATCAGCGACGTCTGACAACATCATTTCGTGGTGTTCACGACTAAAAGCCGAGATTGACAGAAATGTTCTAGATCTATCAAACGCAGCTGCAGCTCGGATACGAGCGTAATTGGATATCCCTACAAGGGCCAGAATTTCAAGCATATTGGTCGAGCAACGTACCTTTGAGCATTGTTGTAGTACAAACTGTCGGCTCGTGCTTGTGAAAACGCGTATCCACCCAATTTATTGTACACATAGCAATATATTGTGTCTCGTTCGCTCTTGGCTTGTGAGGTCCATTTTTTTCGTCCTTTTGAACGGACTTCGCGACTTTGACGGACTTGAAAGTTGTTGCACGCACACATCCACGGAGCCAATAGGGACCGCATGCTTCATAAAATTTCAACAGCTTCGGATCATTGCCATGAATTTCTACTTCTTCCATTGGCCTAAAAGCAACGTATTGCATCTCCGTGGCTGACTTGAAAGATGTTGCCAAAGGCGATGACTTCGTCGCCCCGCATTTTGAGCTGGACAAATGATTGTTTGTCATACTATATTCTGATCCAACATGGCCAGTGCTATTTTTTGCAACATCCAGAGGACTCCATTTCACTGTCGATTCTTTCATTTTTCTTGGAGACTTAGGAGCGGGGTCTCCATGCTCCTTCCTCTTCCTCTTCGAGCGCTCCTTCACAACAGGTGTACACCATTTTTTACATTTACTACAGCAAACCTAGACACACTAAATAAGATATGTTGATAAATGTATGCGACTCAACCTCGATACCAAATTGGTGTATTGAGCAGGAAGAATGTATATAGTGTGAACAACCTTTTCACGAGCACTGCACGGCTTGATGCTTTTTCCTTGAATCGCTGTGTCTTCACCACAGAGCACGCATATATTGGAATGGCCAAACGAAGTGATACTCTTCAAATTGGGCGCCTATTTGACCATAAAATTAGATGCAAATTTGAGCTTATTATCTACACAAGAGAGTCCTGTGGGCAGCAATGCCGCGCCTCCTCGGCTAGCACTGTAGCAATCAACACTGCACACCTGAATTCATGTCAATGTAAGCTTTGCAGTCGAGCTTACCTCCGATCCCTCAGGTACTTCGTCCCAATTTTGCTCGGCTGCAAGCTCCAACGCGCACATATGGTGGACGTGACCGCCACAACGAGCACAGCGGCGGAGAACCGCCGTTTCTCCATCAAGCCGGCATCGCGCACAGAGGTTACTCGCCATAACGGTGACCAGGATGTATGCGATGTTCATAGTACCCGGGGGCATCCAAGACCCAAATTGCCATATTTCGATCAAATCAAGTCAGATTTTAATAAAAATTTGTGTGGGGTGTAGGAAATAAAATATAGAATATAACTTCAAAACATTATCCTATGAAACTAAATATTCTGTTATCTAGCATCGAAAACCTTTTGGAATGTTAGTCAATTTGCATCTTTCATCCATATAACCTCTAAAAACCAATAAAAAAATATTCGAGGTTTTGTAATATTATATATTTTTATATTTTTCATATAACTTTTTAAATTTATATTGTTTCGGACTTAATACACCAGCCGCCATTTCTTCATTTGCAACGCCTGAGATGACTGGTAGTCGTGTATTGGAAGAGGCTATGACGTACGTCAAGCAGAAGCGCCCTCCGGCATTGACCAAGGAAGAAAGACTCGATATTCTCCGTCTCCAAGCGTTCTTTCGTAGCCAAGGCTCTTCACACGTAAGCGCAAGGGTTGCCGAGGCTCTTGGTCGAAGTGAGAAGGTCGTCAAGGAAGTGTGGAGAGTATACGTCCAGGAAAGAGTTGTCCAAGTCGCTGCTCCACCGTCGAATCGTTTCGTCCATCCGTCGCGTATACCCCGTAATAAACACGTCCTTGAAGAAGTTCAAGCTTTTGTCCGCAATCGACGCCTTGAACGCATGAGAACAGTGGCTCATGATGTGATGGATTTTCTTTTCCAACAAGGGTACATGTACTTGGACTACAGCTGCTGCAAGTCCCTTGCTGTATCTGAGCGCAACGTTCAAAATTACTTGCTGCAAATGGGATTCAAGCGTGGAAAGAAGACTGGTGGTGTGTATGATTTTGTGTTGTCGACAAAGAATGAATTGGCAAGAGACTCGTATGTTCAAAAAATGCTGGCTTTGATGGAATGCGAAGACGAATCCGACCGTCGTACTTTGTCTACTTGGATGAATCATATATTCATCATCATTACTCTAGACACCATGACACGTTGTACCATCCTGACGATCTCTTGGACAAGAATGTCAAAGAGTACCACAAGGGTCGGCGCTACTGCTTTATTGCTGCAATCGTCGACGGCGGAAAAGACAACTCTAAAGTCATTGCGCTTGATATTTTCGAAGGAGGAAAGAAGCAGTTGAAATCCATGCTTTTGAATCTGGACATTGTGGCTCGAAATGGCAAACTACCCAAGGACTACCATGCTATGTTTGACACAAATTACTTCGTGAAATGGTTTCAAGTCCTGTTGAAGGAGTTGAGAAGACATGGTATTGTGAATGCATGCATTGTGATGGATAACGCAAGCTATCATAAGTCGCTCCCACCAGACACCCCGCGAAAAGGCAGCAAGAAAATCGAATTACTCGATGCATGCAGTCGTTATGGCATTCCTTTTGACGCAACGGAAGTGAAATCAATTCTATGGAATAAACTTAGCAAGCATATCGAACAATATATTGCACCCGTTGTCAAGACGATGGCAGAGACAGAGGGGCATATCGTCATGTATACCCCACCATACTACTCCCGTTTGCAGCCAATCGAAACAATCTGGGCCACAACCAAGGGCTATGTTGGTCGTCGATATGTGAAAGATGCCACTACATTCAAAGACGTGTTTGAACGACTTCGAAGTGCCTTTTCTGAATTGACATCGGCCCAAATCTATGGATGCATATCGAAAGCGAAAACGGAATTGATGAAGCTTCATACCTATATCTTGACGAAAGATGCTTCAGACGATGGACAAGATTGCCAACAAGAAATTCCTGACGATCAAACAAGCGAGAACCAAACTGGCGATGAATATGGCTCTGATATGGAAGGCAATGATTAATGAGCCCTTAAAACTAGTACCTGTAGTTTTCGATAATTTTGATGTATATATATTGCACAGGTTTTTCAATATGTGTTTTCGTGCCTGTCACGTAAATCCTCCGATAATTTATGTCTCACCCATCTTGGCCCCTGGATGCCCCCGACAACTCTCAGAAGAGGAAGCGAAATGGCGAATTTGTTTTGTGAAAACAAGAATGTGACGGATAAGCAGATTTAAATTTTCAAACTGCGTCCAATCAAAGCTAAGAGAGCTTGATGCCACCGGATAAGGTTTGCCACTTATCCAAGGGATTTTTTTGCACTTGTTTTACAGAACACGCACAATTACTTATGTTGTTTTGCCTTCCGATTGGCTTTATGGCTACCTCATTTATATTATACTTTTCAACTTTATCCGGTATGCGACATTTCTTGAGAGGTTAATCCTTGGAATTGATTGGCTGCTCTGTGTGAGAATATTTCTCACGCATCAGATTTGTTGGAAAAAATATGCAGTCTGAGAATAAAAATATGCCCAACTTGAACTTCAGCGTGAGAAATATTCTCACACAGCAAAAATCATACTTTATTCAAGATGTTTCTTAAGTATAGTTTCTCTTCACTTCCTCTTCCTAGAAGGTTAAAATCCATGGTTTCAAAACGAATTTCTCCAATAGAGAGATTTCGCAAATGACTTTCTCGTGAAAAAACTCATGAAATGCATAAAGTTTCACAGAGCCTGTTCAGACTTGATGCATTTCGTGACAGACGGCTCGTGATCGTGTCGTGAAAACGAGTCGTTTCATGACACTCGAGAGTCGTCGAATATCCTCCAAACTTTGATATCGAACACTATTCTGTTTTGAAGTTTGTTAACAATCTATCGCACACACGGCAGATTCGTTGACAATGTCTGAGGATGGCAGGGACATGGATCCACCTGAGCAACCACAGCAACAAGTGGTCGAGCGAAAAAAGCGGTTCATCTTCAAGGACAACCACGACGAGCTTCTCTTGCTGGAAGTTCTTGGAGACAACGGATTGTTTACGCACGGTGTAAAGAAGTCCGAAGCGTGGGCCAAGACTGAAAACAATCTAAGGCTGCTTGGTGTGGAAGCAACGGCACACAGTATGCAATGCCGCTTGCGCTCTTTGTACGAAACGCATATCAAAGAAGAGAACGCGTCAAAAGCAGCTAGCGGTGTAGTCGAGACATTGACTGAAAAGAAGCGCTTATTACAAGAATATCACGACGCGCTTATGGACGAGAAATAAGCGAAACTCTCGAAAAAGGTAAAATCTGCTGAGGTTGACAATGCAAATGAGATTGGCGGCAAAGCATTACGCGATGCTGCCATGATGAGCATGGACACAAAGCAATCGTCTGAGTCAAAGCCGAAGCAGAAGCCAAACAAGACTTGAAACGCCGCAGAATTGAAATCGACTTGAAGAATGCCGAAAATCAATCTAGAGCACTTGCGCTTCAAGAGCAACAAATGAAGTTGCAAGCCAATCTTATTGCAATACTTCAGTCATTCGCACCAAAAGAACAATGACTGTGAGGTATGAATGTAGTCATGTATTAATTGATGTATATCTCGTCATTCCATTTGCATCATCCAGATGATAGATAGTCTTCAATCGTTGGTGGATCGACGCCAAAAAAGGCACTCGTTTGATTGCCAAGTCTTGTGCAAGTCAGACAATTCGTCAACACAGCACCGATAAGATATTGCATGCCAACCGGTGAAGCGAAGACCTTCAGATTTTTCTTGAAATCCAAAAAGACCCAATGACGAACAAGATCTCCAAAGCACCATTCGACGGCGACGCGCACTTTACTCATTCGGCGGTTGAATTCCTTTTGACGAGCAGTAAGATTGGCCGACTTGTAAGGACCAACAAGCCAATTCAATACTGGATAGGCGGGATCACCGTAAATAACGGCATTGACCCCAGCAGCTTCCATTTTCTCTCTAATTTTGCTCTCTCTCAGCAAGGCTACATCATGTCGCCTACCTTCAATTGGTCCATAGAGCGAGACAATCAATCCATTAGCCATGACGATGCTTTGGAATTTTATCGCATGGACTCGCTTGTGCCCATTATAGGCTTGTCGTTGAAAGAAGGTTGGTCGGGAGATCGGGCGAACTGTCCCGTCGATGAATCCCATACAACGTAGTTGCATTCTTGACCTTTTTGATATAGCATTCACAGACCTCTCGGCATACTGTTGTATAATGCGGGTGTCAAATACAATCTTGTCTTTATACTTGTCGTAGAGTGTGAAGAGAATGAACTTGAAGATTCTACAGAGAACAGGTTTTGAACGACCAAAGTGCATTGACATCTCAATCCAACGATTTGGATAGCTGAGACGTTTAAGCAGGATTAAAACGGCATCTACGTTGGTCACACGGGTTCTGCATGGTAGTATGATTGTTGAGCTCAAGTTGAATTGAGTAAGCATTGACCTGAAACCTGCCTTATTGAACCTGAAGAGCTCAACAAAAGTCGCGTCGTTGACCAAGTCCATGTCGAAACGAGTCGTCGGAATGGATATACTCTCACGGATTGTTCGATTGAGCAGCATGTACAAGAGCACATTGTCGCCATGCTCGTGCGCCATGAGAGCCAAGGTTCGCGCCAAATCATCCATTGTTCGCTTGTTTTTCGTGAGTTACAAAACGTGCGAAACCATGAATAGATCCACTGTCGCTAAATATATCATGAAACAATCTCATGACAAATTCGATGACATTGGCCACTTTGCGAAACATCTCTAATATCCGAGTTTGCATCGTACATCGAATCGAGCAGGTCCAAAGCATAGACATATCACAAATCACAAAAAATACTTGGACGACACGGGAAATGGAACCAGTAGACATCATTGTGTGGATGACAATGAGTATGGCAGCAGCGGCTGCAATTGTCCAAGAAGACTCGGACTCTGAAGACGAAGACAAGGCGTCCCATCAGCGGTTCATTCGCCCTGTGGTTGGAGGATTCATTGATTTTCTACGCATGCAGCATGAGTTGCCTCACATGGGAGACACGATGTACAAGGACAACTTACGCATGCCACGACATACGTTTGATTTGCTTGTGCGGGAATGCCGTCCTTGGATTCCAAAGCGCATGCCAGTCAGGGATGTCATTGGCGTTGCGGTCCATTGGTTGGCCACTGGTGCGTCAACACGGGTCCAAGAAGCACTATTCATGAATCAAAATTTTACGCAAATAGCCAAGTACCGCAAGGTTGGGGTTTTAGCCATTTTGAAAGCGATGAAAGAAAATGGAATCTACGTGAATGAGCCGCATGAAGATGATCGAATATCGAACACAACAGCTGCGTTTGGATTAGAGCATCCTGTGTTTGGACGCTGCCTTGGTGCTTTGGATGGAACTTATGTGCCAATAATCGTCCCACAGACAATGGAAAGTCGCTTCCGAAATCGAAAAGCGGACATTACGACGAACGTCTTGGGCGTCGTAGAAGAAATGGCACGCTTTATTTCTGTATTTGCCGGTGCTGAAGGATGTGCGTCCGACGGATATGTATACAATCATGTGTGTAAGAAGCTCTTGACTCCGTATCGATCGACAAGGTACCATCTTCGAGAGTGGGCCAATGGCGAAGACGATCGGCCACAAAAGGCTCGAGAACTGTTCAATTATCACCACAGCAAAGCAAGAATCATCGTCGAGCGAGCCTTTGGAATGCTGAAGAGGAAATGGCAAGTTTTGTCGTCTCCAATTGAGGTAAACGTGAACTATGCAGTCACAGTTATTCATGCGGCTTGCGCATTGCACAACTTTTGTATCAATCTGAGCCCAATATATATGGATGACTTTAGCACGAGTGACCTCACAGCATTTCAAAATGAACTCAGTGAACTACACGAAGACAATGTTGAAGATCCTGGCTTGTCAACTGATTTGTGGCGAGACAACATTGCCAACGATATGTGGACA
This sequence comes from Aphanomyces cochlioides, assembly GCA_019828595.1. NCBI lineage: Eukaryota > Oomycota > Saprolegniomycetes > Saprolegniales > Verrucalvaceae > Aphanomyces > Aphanomyces cochlioides. Next base: position 2,540,332 of record JAHQRK010000005.1, read on the forward strand.
GCTTACAACGATTATCGTAACAGACTTCTTTAGTTAGACTAACTAGTTTGAGTTACTGTTGTCATTGGACTCCGAGGGCTTCACACTTCTTTGCAAAATCTCCAGCATCGCGTTCATCGTTGCACTCATCGCTTTAAGAGTTTCCGAATTTGTCTTTCGTATGTCATTGCGCAATTCATCATTCACGTGCTTTCTTTTACGCGCATTGACAAGAGCTTCATTGATAAGCTTTGCTCGACGCTGGGTGGCTGTCAAGTTGAACGAATCCTCTATGGTTGTGTCAAGAGAGAGGCTATTACTGGACTCGAGATCATCCGTCGCAGTTTCCACACAAAATTGCTCCGTTTCAAACAATGGCTCATCGTCCGTCCCACGTATGTAGCTCCCGTCTGCCATTGAGTCACCACATATTTGCCCGATGGCTTCGTAGTGAATGAAAGGGCCGTGCCGAAATCGTGAGAGCTTGTTTGTTTTTGATCGAGACAAGGAATCGAATTCATTCCACTTGTCGTCATCGAGTCCAAAGAATCCCGTGCCAGAAAAGTGCTCACACAATCATTTGTAGTCAGAGTAGTCGGTCTTCAACCGCTTCCAACGTCTTTGCAGCTTCACGACATTGTTGATGTTGTTTCTGCCATTGAAGACATGCAGAATGGAGTTCCAAGCCATGCGTTTAAGCGCCTTGCCACCTGCTGCGATCATATCAGCCTTGGATGCTTGTTGTCGGTATTCTTGAACCAGAAGCTTGTCCATGTCTTCGTTCCACTTGGCTTGAGCAGACTCAGCCTTCATGTCTTGAGTGAGAAGGCAATGTGAGAGTCAGTTCACAATTGGACTTTGTGGTTGGAACCTTGAGAACTTTTATTTGGTTAAATATCGATTATTAAAGGCTACTATATTTCAAGGTGTGTATTTTTTCCATTGTTCAGTATATTTTTTATTCGCAATTTGAGATATCCGCACATCGTCGATATTCGCATTTTGTGAGCATACGGCCCCTTACACATTGAGAAATGGCGCTCACATGCGTTGAAGGTGGGTAGCATGTAGCGCAAGTCCTTGTACACCTTTTGCACCTTTTGGCGCTTCGTAGCCTGTCCCACAATCGACAAACGCTTTGGCAGTGACGAGCCCTCAGCATCACACAGCACAACAAAGGCACTCATGGCATCGCGCTCATCGCCGCTCAAATCTTGCGTTCTTTGGCCAAGGATCTTCACAATGCAATTGGTTTTTCAATGTTTCGTCCTCCCTTGAAAGTGTAAATTATATTAGAAATAGTATATTGTTCGTTTGATACAAAATTGTGAGGAACGGTTTGAATCAACCGAGGTTTCGGATCGATTCCGAATCGAACGGCCTTCTCTGATTGGCTAGAATTAAAAATTTAAAATTAGTCAGCCAATCAGAATCGATCAGCCACCTGACTCACGCAAAACACACACTGATGAAATCGATTTGAAAATGAATTCACTTTTTGGTCAAAACCACAAATTTGGTTGAAAATGACAATACTATACATAGACACTACTACTCCGTTCCGCATTAGTGGAACGCTTGATCTTTGACCTGCCCGCAAAAATCAAGTATTTTGAGTTTTATGACGCTTCAAAATCGCTTTTAACAGGGGTCGTCAGCATCCACACGTCTTACGGATAATGATACGGATAGAACTGAATATTGGAGTGCTGTCACACTTTGGCCCTTCAAAAAGAAATACTCGATGTCTTATGAAATGTCAAGACTATAAAAAGAAAAGATTCATTTATCCGAAATTTGCTCATATCCGAATATTAGACATTGGAAGAGCTGCTTGATCCACAGGAAGAACAGCTTGAATCATCTTCGAGCTCATCACTTGGCGGCTGGCTGTTCTCCGCATCCAACGTTGAGATATGCTTGTGGAGGTCAAGAAGATCCTTTTCAGATTTCCTAATACAACCATAGATCATAGATGACGTCAGCGACTCAATCGCGATATCGAGTCGACTCCCAACATCGGCAAAGGTAGTGCTAGTGTTGTATTGTCTACCGACAGATTCTTTTGTGATAGCCCAAATCAACTCGATTGGTTGAAGATTGGAGTGGTGTGGAGGGCTATACAACACACGGTGACCAGCTTCACAAGCCATCGTACAAACAAGAGGTAAGGTATTCTCCACCAAAGGTCTCAATTTTGACCAAATTGCAGACTTCAGATCGGAGGGATCAATCAAAATTTGTCGGTCTTGGCAAGCCACTATTAGCTCGTGTTTCAACCAAGAGAAGCGAGGTGTTCCATCAGGTAAGCGCTTGTGATACTTTGCGTTATCCATCACAATGATAGCATTGGATATGCGCAACTCTGACAATTTCTCAAGCAAGCGCTTGAACCACTTGACGAAATACGTGTGGTCAAACATTCCATGGTAGTCTTTTGTTTGTCGATTTCCCCCCTGAAATTTATCGTAGCATACAAATTTTGAATCGTCAAGTCCACCGTCAATGATGGCTCCAATGAAGCAAAAACGCTGGCCTTTGTATTTTGGTTTCGGGTGCGTGTCGAGGATGTCATTAGGATCATAGAGGGACAATTCGTCTTTTGCATAATGGTGATGAATATAACTTTCATCAAGATACACCATTGTTGATTTGTTTGCCTGATTGACATGCTGAGTAGCACTGCATATTTGACGCACGTATTCATCACGCAACATTGTGTTCTTCTCGGTCATAGACAGTGACTTAGTACCTTTTTTGCTGCCTCGTAAATACCCACACTTCTTTAAGAATCTCTGCACTGACCGCAATGCAGCGTTCTTTTCCTTAGCACTGCTCTCGTCGTAGTGTATTATCTCTATTGATCCAAACATGAGAAACTCTACCATATTATACCAAAGATATATACCTATTGATTTCAAATACACCATGACATCTTTGGCGACAACTCGCTCTCGTCGTTGTCGTTTGTCTCTGACGAATTTTTGGACATTTGAAATGGTGTCGATTGTTGCAGGGATCTTAGTTGGCTTTGCATTCCTGTTTAAGGGCGGCATTGCAACATTAATCGCTCTCTGATGGACATACGTCCGCCAAATTCTTTGGATTGTGTCACGGCTTCGACCTAATAGTGTCGCAATTCTGGCGCTGACATCATATCGAGAGCTGGTACAATGCATTTCGTGCCTCATTTGAGCGTGCATGCGCAATATACACAGATGCTCTTCTTTTGTGAGAGCAGGAGGCCGACCCGACTTGACATAGCTACAAATCTCGTTGTAGATGCTTGCATTCACGTCCATGCGCGCACGAGTGGTCATTATCACCAAAACAGATGTGTAGTATTAATACCACAGAGGTTTGTAACGGATCAAGTCTTCAAAATTTGATATGGCACATTTTGTAAACTTATACAATTTTTTGAAGATTATAATTATTCGCAGTAAAGTTTGGCCCTAACCTTCTGGTTTTTGGATTATATTTCACGTGTGTTTCGTTTTCAGAGGTAATGAGTTGAACAGGGGTATCCAGCGTACAAATTCACATGGTTTGGAAAAAGAACGAGTGAAAACGGATGTGTCAATCATCTCCTGCAACTCAAGACGTGTGGATGCTGTCGACCCCTGTAAAGCGATTATCTCAGCTTTCAAGCAAATGCATTAGGTTATTTATTTTCGAAGCTTAAACTTCTGTTTTAACATCGAAACGAAACTGCCACCCATGTACAAAAACAAAATTCCACCGGACTTGAAATTTGTATTGAAAATATTAACTACGAGAGGTTTTCATTCAGAAGATTCCTGTAATAATTAATTTACATAAAAAAGTTTAATTATACCTAGGTGACGACTGAAAAAGGCACTATTTTTGATAATTCACGAAGTGTTTTTGCCAATAGGATCCTTCAAAAACTTTTCGTCCAATCAGTTACCGATATTTGTTTTCGGGGTCAAGGATCAAGCGTTCCTCTAATGCGGAACGGAGTAGTATTCTCAAAAATTAAATAAATTATTTGTTTTTGAAAATATAAGAAATAAACTATTTTTGTGATAAATATTGAAATAATTTATTTCAAGTTATTTTTTCCCAGGTCTGTGCACGACCAAGTCGCCAAGCTGCAGCATCAAGTCCAAGCCATGAAAACCGAAATCGACGCCCAGCAAGCCAAACTCCAAAAGCAGATGGGCCTCATCGTCCGCCTCCTCCATCAAATCAACCATTCCTCCCATGCGCCAGGAGCTTAGACGACCCTGAGATAAGATTTCCAACCTAGAAACCCCTACACCCCTTACCCCTTCACCCCTTCAATCTTAAACCCTCTAACCCCCAATGGTCAGGTTGATCAAAGGATGCAGTTGGAGGTTTAGGTAGATCTATTGTTGGAAGAATGGATCGACGGCAGCTTGCAACGACGGCGACTGGAACTCAAAGCGGTTGCCCGTGATGAGTTCGTAGAGGAGGATGTACCGACGCGACAACTCGTGCACGAGATCCTTGGGCGCTTCCGGGAGCACGGTGTCGTTGTAAGGATCGCAGTGTTCGCGGAACCAGAGGCGAAGGAATTCCTTGTCAATGTTTTCGGGGCTCAACCCAGCAGCCATGCGCTCTTCGTAGGACGCAGCAAGCCAGTAGCGGCTCGAGTCGGGCGTGTGGATTTCGTCAATGAGGAGGATTTGGCCCGATTCGTCGATGCCGAATTCGTACTTGGTGTCGACGAGGATGAGACCTCGCGTCGCAGCGGTTTCCTGGCCAAAGGCAAACAATTCCAAAGCCTTGGCGTGGCAATAATCCCATTGCTCCTGCGTCATGCGGCCACTCGAGACAACTTCAGCGCCAGAGATGAGCTCGTCATGGACATCGTCCTTGGTCTAAGCAGAGTGAGCAATTAACAGAGAAAGAGCCCATTAAATACCGTTGGTGTGACCAAATTCTCAGGCAACTTCTGGTGTTGCTTGTAGCCATCTTGGAGTTTATGGCCGCAAAAGTCACGGCAGCCCTTGGCGTAGTTGGTCCACATGGACGTCGACGTGGATCCAGTGATGTATCCACGTACGACGAATTCGACGGGGAAGACCTTGGCTTGTTTGCAAATCACCACGGCCGGGTGGGGATTCGCAATCATGTGGTTTGGCACAATGTGGCGCGTTGCGTTGAACCACCACGTGCTCGTGAGCGTCAACACTTGGCCCTTGGCGGGCACAGACGTCAATTGTCGGTCAAACGCGCTCTGGCGGTCCGTCGAGACCAAGACGACTTGCTTGCGCTCGGGCAGCACATACACGTCGCGGACTTTGCCGACGTGCTTGGTCACAGGTGCAGGCAAGACCAATTCCGTCGCGCTCAACGCTGGCGTCGCTGTAATCTGCGGCAAATAGCCCTTCGTGCGGTCTTCGGCTTCACGGACGATCGCGCTCATGTTGGTTTGACCAATGCTTTGAGAAATCCAATGAAACGCATCCGGATACACGTCATTTGATTGGCTATAAATTTGAAATAGTGCGTTTTCATTGGTGGATAAAATATTTGATCCAATATGATTGGCTGAAATTAGTCAAGAAGAATCTCTAACCGTATGACGTGGCATGCCAACAGAGAAGATTGAGCAAACAGGCAAGAATGGTCAGGCAGATGCACCCAGCGAAGGAGGATAGAACGGCAGGAGAAAGCCATGACAGCAGAGGGAGAGAGTGCTGTGGTCGAGCCGCTGCAACTTTGTCCGGTGGTCTGGACGCAGTCAGCGCTTGAGTTGCTGGCAGCAAAGTCAGCCAGATCCAAGCTGGAATGCCGTGCATGCGACTTTATTGCCGTCTTGAAACAGTGGATGAATCTGCGATCATGCCAGGATGATCTGGCAGGAATACGCACGCTGTGGAGGCTCTGGGTATCTACTTTGGCCAGCTAAACGCAGCGCTGAAGAGAGTGAAAAGGAAGACGCCTTTCGTTATGGAACATTATTGAAACAAATATTGTACATGGAGCCAAAACACAGTCTACTCACTGTCTTGGCCTTGCGTCGCAGCTTGGATTTCAAATGCTTCGTCGACTTGCTCGGCCAAGATGCGCGTCACAATCGCATTCCCGTTCACATTCACCATGGGACGAATGCGTCCGATGATAAAGTCCGCCGCGGCGAGGTAGGCAAATGACGCGGGCAGTGGAATCTTGGGAAAGCATGTGCTCCATAGCGTGAGGCAATATACCAACGACGCATGCGGCACTGGCGCCGTCCCCGTGCAGCCAAAGAGACTTGCAAAGAAGACAATGATGTACCGAGGAGCGGTCAGTTCATCTCCAAGACCAGACATGTTGGCCATGAAGACGAGCGCCAGCGGAAAGAAAATCCCGCAGGCGTTCAAGTTGGTCGCTGTCCCGTAAGGCATCGTCATGTGGATCAATGCGCGACTGACGTGGGCGTTCTGGATGCACGCCATGGCGACTGGAAGCGTTCCCATCGACGACGAGCAACCGTAGGCAAAGACGTAGGCTGGGAAGAGATGCTTGATGTACGCGTAGGGGTTGGCGCGGGTCCAGAGGTACAAAACGAGCGGCAGGACGAGGAAGCTGTGGACAAGGACGCCCGTCATGAAAGCGAGGAAGAAGAAACCGATGTTGGACATGACTTCGCCGACGTTTTCCGATCCCATGCTGCCGATCGCACTCGCCATGAGGAAGACGACTGCGACGGGTGTGATCATGAGCAACTTGTGGAGGAGGAACAAGAAGACATTGCGCACTTGACGAATAAGATCGAGGACGTAGTTGGTGCCGTCGGTCGATGACTTGGCGATGGCGTAGCCGAACGGGATGGAGAACAACACGAGACTGAGGAGCGAGCCATTGACCATTGCGCCAAAAATGTTGATCGGCACCATCAAGTTTGTGATTTGGATGATTTGGTCGACCATGCTCAGCTGAGCAGAGCCATCAAGACCGCCAGTGCCTGCAATCGTTTGGTTGATGGCGAGGAAGAGCGCGTCGGACGAATTGGCACTCGCGGCGACGCAGCCCATCATTCCATTCGGCGACGCTCGCGACAAGTAGAGGCCGTTGGAGCACTTGATCGTCATGTTGAACGTTGACAAGGGAGCAGATGCCTCGATCGGCCCACCGATGAAGAACGGCTTGAAGAGCAGAGCAAGTGCCAAGCCTTGGGTCGTTGCCAAGACCGCCGTGAGGAAATACGGGACGAGAGTTCGCAAGCGCAAGATGGACGTGCGTCCCATCTCGAACGCTTCGGCAACGACGACAGTCATGACGCAGAAGACCATGGGAAGCACCAAACATTGAAAAGCACTGAGGAAGAGATTTCCTGGAAGCGCAAGGAGCTTTTGGACTTCCTTGCTCGGATGCAAAAAGTAGATACCAATGCCAACCGCGACGCCGAGGACGGAACCGACGAGGATCCCCATCGAGTTGGACTTTGGCACGGACGGACCAAAGTCATGGCCTAGAGGCTTGCGGTGCGGGGGAATGTTTTCTCCAAGAATCGGCGAGTCGCTCTCGACGTACGGGATGCTTTGGTCCATCGTCGACCGGTCCGAGGTAAAATTGGTTCGAGCAATCGACGCGGGGTCAAAGAGCCTCGTCCCTGGCTTGTCTACGTTGGTCAATCGACGCTCAGTGACCGTCGGATGCTGCTTTGGATCAAAGAGAAGCACATTCGGGCTCTTGGGCTGCTGCATGTTGAATCCACTTGCAAGGCCGCCGTCAACGTGCGTCGACTGGGCGTTAGCCTCTACACTGACGAATTTCAAGTGTAGCTGTGCCTGAACAGCTTGCATTGACAGCACGCGCTTTTCGTGGCCGACTCTCGACCGCTCCACATGTTGCGTTGGTGTTTGGTTGTAACATTTGACACTGCTAAGTTGACATTTTTCACCTTAAATCAGTACAGTATACTAAAATTAGATTTTCATTGCCACGCTATAGATACTTGTATTGGGAATTTACCGCCGCTGCCCTGTCCCGGACACTGTGTCGAGGGCGATGTCCACGGCGAGCGGAGCTTGTTGCTGCTCGTTCTGCAGGCTAGAGCGTTGAGAAGATAGCCTTGACTTGGCTTTGATCCTGTCGTGGCGTTCTGTCTCATGCGTCCAACGCTACTCAGTTGAGTTGATAGTACGAGACATGGGAAGGGAAGGATCCAGTCGCCGAAATTCGCGTCGCACAGTCTCACATGCTATCGCCCAGAGACTGCGTTCGATGAAGGCGAACACGTGATCAAGGAGCAATATGGCTTCTTTAGCTAGAGGAGAGGCTGTCCAAGCTCTTCGCTTGGTTTGACAACGCGCAGATGAAGCGTTGATCGACGCCAACTGTCGTGAATTCAACGTGGAAATCGACACAAGAGTGTATCTAATGGTTGCAACGAACAAGAGCGAACAAGGAAGAGTCTCTCGTTGTGCATAAAGCGCAATTTCGCATCCTGCGCGAGTTAGTCCAACTTGGAGCGCATACTCGTGCTCCTATCAACGTTCGACTGACGACGATGCCAAGAATTGAACGCACTGGACAATCTCAACTGAGCCGCGCGTAATCCAGTGCGAATGCCGCCAGTGAACAAATCCAACTATTTCCTATCGCACAATCGTGGATGCGCTCGCTCGGAGCACGAGATCACGCCATGCGCATCCTCCACGACCACTGCTGGATCATCGTGGCTTCAATTTCAGACGAGAGTCTCATGTAGCAGAGCGGCTCGTGGTTAGATGTCCTCTCCAATCTTCTTCCATGAGCTACATGTACTCCAGCCATCGATGATGCAAGAATTGGCGTGAGGTTAGAGAGCATCTATCCACCAAGGAGAGGGCTCTGCTTTCTCTCATACAGAGATTGCAAAATTCAGCGTCCAAGCGACAACTTTCTGTACTTAAACCACGCCTCTGTCTCAAACCAGAATGCATGGAGAGGCGAGGAGAACTTGCATGAAGTGCGAGGGGGACGCAGTCGACTGCGTGGCTGTGTTGGAAGGCTGCGATAGACAACAGAGACATGGATTAACTTTCGACAAAGTTGGTGTGGATTTGGTCCCGACGTCAACCTTTCTTTGTACGAGCAGGGTCCGCTGTGAGCACGGCACTTGAATCTCTCACTCTTCAGTCGCTCTCTTGGCCTTGTGTCGCAGCTTGGATTTCAAATGCTTCGTCGACTTGCTCGGCCAAGATGCGCGTCACAATCGCATTCCCGTTCACATTCACCATGGGACGAATGCGTCCGATGATAAAGTCCGCCGCGGCGAGGTAGGCAAATGACGCGGGCAGTGGAATCTTGGGAAAGCATGTGCTCCATAGCGTGAGGCAATATACCAACGACGCATGCGGCACTGGCGCCGTCCCCGTGCAGCCAAAGAGACTTGCAAAGAAGACAATGATGTACCGAGGAGCGGTCAGTTCATCTCCAAGACCAGACATGTTGGCCATGAAGACGAGCGCCAGCGGAAAGAAAATCCCGCAGGCGTTCAAGTTGGTCGCTGTCCCGTAAGGCATCGTCATGTGGATCAATGCGCGACTGACGTGGGCGTTCTGGATGCACGCCATGGCGACTGGAAGCGTTCCCATCGACGACGAGCAACCGTAGGCAAAGACGTAGGCTGGGAAGAGATGCTTGATGTACGCGTAGGGGTTGGCGCGGGTCCAGAGGTACAAAACGAGCGGCAGGACGAGGAAGCTGTGGACAAGGACGCCCGTCATGAAAGCGAGGAAGAAGAAACCGATGTTGGACATGACTTCGCCGACGTTTTCCGATCCCATGCTGCCGATCGCACTCGCCATGAGGAAGACGACTGCGACGGGTGTGATCATGAGCAACTTGTGGAGGAGGAACAAGAAGACATTGCGCACTTGACGAATAAGATCGAGGACGTAGTTGGTGCCGTCGGTCGATGACTTGGCGATGGCGTAGCCAAATGGGATGGAGAAGATGATGAGACTGAGGAGCGAGTCATTCACCATGGCGGAGAAGATGTTGGACGGCACCATCAAGTTTGTGATTTGGGTGATCTGGTCGACCATGCTGAGCTCCACCGAGTCGGAGAACGCTTTGGTCAACTACGCGGCTTCCATCGTCTGGTTGAGCGCCAGGAAGAGAGCTCCCGTCGCATTGGCAATGGAGCCGTCGCAAGTCAACGTTCCATTCGCCTGTGTCGTCATGTAGAGACCATTCGAGCACTGCAACGACATGTTGAAGGACGCCTTGCGAACCGTCACGGGGATGGAGTCACCCTTGAAGAGGATAGCGAGGATCATGCCTTGGATTGTCGCCAAGACTCGTCAACCAGTACGGCAACAATGTCCGAAAGCGCAAGATACATCGCAAACGCTTCCGCGACGACGACCGACATGACGCAGAACACCATGGGAAGGATCAAGCACTGGAATGCGCTCAGGAAAAGATTCCCAGGGAGCGCAATGAGCTTCTGGACTTCCTTGCTCGGGTGCAGAAAGTAGATACCAATGCCGACTGCAATGCCGACGACGGAGCCGATGAGGATCCCCATCGAGTTGGACTTGGGCACGGACTGACCAAAGTCATGGCCGAGTGGTTGACGGATGCGCGGTGCTTCAATGTGATCGCCGAGAATGGGAGATTCGCTCTCAATGTAGGGAATCCCCTGCGGGTCGACATGGTCGTAGAGTCGTGTGAATGGTTTCTCGACGTTTGACGTGTTTGGCGCGGACGCGCGGCGGTCAGTCAATGTCGGATGCTGTTTCGGATCAAAGAGCAAGACATTGGGACTCCGCGGTTGCTGCATAGTGGGATACTGCGTGAGTAAGGAATCCAAGCTCGCCGTCTGCTCGTCGAGAGATCCCACTCGTGCGAACCTCCTGGTTCCCGTGCGCCACTCCAGTCTGTTGCCATATCGCTTCCGCTCCTCCTCTGTGAGCCACACATGTTTCACCAGCGATCAGCAGTCGAATCTTGAAGAAAATCGTCGAATTCGATGGCGTTCAATCAGTCTCTGCTCATGATTCTACATGTCCCGGTGGTGAAAGTTCAATCGCACAGGAGCGCCCTCTCTCGCCACTGAGGTGCTAGCCAATTCTGAGGCCCTCCTCCATCCTTCTGGGCCGTCAGGACCCCAAGGAGGAGCCGAGGAGGAGGCGCGGAGGCAAGAGGGCGCTAGGAGTCGAGCGAAACAACATGTCGACGGCCACAGAAGTGCACTGTACTCTCCATGTTGACCAATGCTGCCATCTTGGCATGTGTACATTCTCAACGCGCATCCCCAAAGTTGTCCAACCACAAACAGATTGTCAATCCAAGCAGTGTGGATGATGGAATGACCGCGCCATGGAGTTGCTAGAGAAGAGCTTCAGGCAAGGCGAGGTCTGTCCGCCGTCGAAATCTGCCCAAGAGAAGCAGAGACGACGGCCAAGTCGACGTGGACTGTCGTTGTCATAGGACTCTGAGCTTTTGCCAGCGTTCTGTACAGCTGATGTAGAGTCCATCGTGCATCACATTGTCCTTCAGCTTTCGATCAAGGAAGAACACGTGTGATCAACCCGACGCATTTGTCGCCCCATCATCGAAAATGATAAAGTCCAAGCATTCCATTCACGGTGGAAAGAGAGCCCAAGGAACGAGGGATTTCAAGCTCTTGCGGCGGCAACAGCGATGCGATCGCTTCTGCGCTTGGAAGTGCTTGAACATGACGTCTCGAGAGTCCTTGGTTTGGCTCAGGGTCACTCTTTGGATTGTTCTAGAGCATGTGTAACATGGTAGCGTTGGACTGATTGTCATGTGACTGTGTGCAGGTTGTGGTGGTATTCCTGAAAATTCACTCATGGGTCAGTTGGGATATGGATGGTGAAAGAGAGCAGGGCAGGGGCAGCTCGCCGTCCGTACGAGTCGAGCGACGTACCTTTCTCGACAGCTTGGATAGCGAAGTTTGCAATGGATACAGTGAGACCACGTCGGGAGTTGGAGTTGTCGAGGCGTGCAGAGTTGAGATCTTGTTTGCGACGGTGCAAGATGTGTCGACTGGGTGATGGATTTGCTGTCGATGCTTTGATCCAACAGCAAATGATAGACAAGACGGACAATGGAGAGAGGGGATGGAATGAGCGTTTGGATTTATCGTAGCTTTTGTTTCTTCTTCTTGCTCTCAGCGGCAAGGATTTCCTTGTGTAGTTGAAAGTCTTTGCCCTCCGACGGTCGTTCGATAAAGTAGCTAGACAAACCAAGTTAGCCATGTTGAGGCACATCACCGTACGGATCCAAATCGATGGCGAAGCGGCGGATCTTTTGCGAGACGTCGTCAATCTTGTCGTCCGTTGTGAGGGTGTACACTTCGACCAAGTAGGCTTCGAACGGAAGGCTATCGAGGGGAATATCGTCTTTGAGCACCACTTTATCCAGCTATCCCATGAAAGCCCATCAATTCGAATGAAATGGAGTGTGGCAACGTACAGGTTTCATGCGCGTCGCTTCGACCGTGATGCCATTAGGAAATACCCATCGCGTTCCAGATCGCTTGTACTGAAAGCTTTGACTAGAGCCCTCGCGTGAGTATAATTGCCGCGTTTCCAACAACATACCGGAATCCCAACGTGGTCAAGAAGACACCAACGTTGTCACTCGCAGATACAGCGGTTTGACTTCGATACGGCACTGCGAGATTGCCCCGCGTTTGTTGTGGGTTCTGCTCGGACGGCTTCTTGCGCTCCCACTTGCCGATGTATCGCAGTTCCCTGTATCCATGGTCTAGAACATTCACCTAGACTCGATGGCTGACCATTTCTGTCCTCCTCGGGACGGCATTTCCACTGCAGCGCCATTGAACGTGCAAGATCCATAGATAACATTTCGCGCTCGGACTTCATAGTTCGGAACCCCTACAGCACGACGAATAAAGTTTTAGTGCCTCGTCATGACCGATTCAGCGCAAACCTTGAGGGCTCTGTGCGTCGAAATTGTACACATACTCGTTGTACTCGAACTTCTCCTAGAAGGCACCTCGTGAGCGGCGAGGGAACGTCAAATTCGTACCTTTTCCGTGTCATTTCCACACAGACCACGAATACGCTCTTCAAACGCAGAGTAGTCGTTCTTGGACACTTCTCCTTGGAGGTTCACTTCAAAGGATTTGTTGTTCGCCGCCGCCATGGATGCGGTGAAGGAAAACCTCAAATCGGAAAGGGCGAGTTGATGAAATCAAAGAATTTTATCCAATCAAAACAATGTATTGAATGTCAAACCATTTTAATTGGCCTAAAATACATTTATTTCTATCCAATTAAAAGATTTAAATTTGCAGTACTTCTGCCTTGTGATTGGCTATTTATAAATAGTTTTATCCAATTAAAAAGCTGGATTTCATGGGGCAGCAAGCATTTTCCAATTTGCACCGTCATGAGCGTGTTACGTGAAGAAAGCATCGCAGTAATCGCGCAGAGTATTGGGTTGACCAGTTTGTCCAAAGGATGTGCGGCTGAACTCGCTCCTGAGATTGAATTCCGTCTCCGAGAGATTATACAAGACGCAATGAAGTTCAAAGCGCACGCACGACGCGATCGGTTGACTACTCGCGATATCAATCATGCACTTTCTGCAAGAAACATGGAGGTTGGTCTTATAAAAGCAAACGTGCCAATGAATGACTGACATTGTAGATTCTCTATGGCTATGGCGCAGGCAACAAGAGCGTGACGTTCCGAAATATTAGTCCTGGATTATTTGTCACGGACGATCCTGAAGTGCCCGTGTCAGAAATCTTGAACGCCCCACTGCCGCTTTGCCCGGTTGAACCAAGTGTGCATATGCATTGGCTTGCAGTCGAAGGTGTTCAACCAAAGATCCCAGAGAACGACGTTGACGACGCCAGCACTGCCACATACACCACATCGATCACAGATCCATCGTTTACAGGCGCTGTCCAGAGGAAACCTCTAGTGAAGCACGTGCTCACCGACGAAATGCAACTTTACTACGACAAAGTTACAGAAGCTATCAAAGGTGGTGATTTCAATCGCCAACAAGCGGCATATGTCAGTTTGGGCAAAGATCCAGGTCTCCATCAGCTCTTGCCTTACTTTTCCAAGTTCATTTACGACGAGGTGAGTTTATCTTTTTGCAGCTCGCCAAATTGGCTTTCATTATCTTAGGTGAAAAACAGCCAACGCGACTTAGTGTTACTCAGCTCAATCTTGCACATGGCACGCAGCCTCCTTTCAAACGAGTCCTTGCGCATTGAACTCTACGTTCGTTTAGCTGTCTTGCTCTCAGTTTTCACGTTTCCTCTAGCTCGAGCAACTTATTCCGTCCATCTTGACTTGCGTTCTCAATCGGCAATTATGTGAAAACCCTGCTGATGACCACTGGGCGATTCGAAAATCTGCTGCTAAGTTGATGGCTCAAATCTGTCACCGGTCTTGAGAGCCCAAGATGACATTTAGCTCACGTTTTCGTAGATTCGGCTCATCTTATGAAAACTTGCAACTTCGTGTGTCTAAAACATACCACGACGCGTTCTTGGATCCTGCACGGCCGTTCACCACTCAATTTGGCGCAATCGTCGGTATGTATCCAGCATTGAACCTCGACTCATCAGACGCAGGATGTCTCTACCTGGGCCCTTTGGTCATGGAGACCTTGCTCTTTCCACACGTGACTACCTATTTGACGACATTGGAGCCGATCATGTCTCCCTCGAATCCAAATCATGTTCAACGCTTGGAAGCTTTGCATTGTGTTGGCATGCTTGAGGTATTTTGAAGCTGCTCTTGGTCATGACGTTTACTCAATGTACTGTAGCATGCTGCTGGTCAATACATGGCGCAGCAATCCACGACACGTCGACCATTTATGTCTCCCGAGTTTTTACAAACCATGCGCGTCCTCGACGATGTCTTTGGCGAAGCATTGCACCCGTACGTGCACGCTAGCTTGGACACTACTTATATGGACTTAACATGGTAAACCTACTGCTACTCTTCATCGTCGTCGTCGTATGAAACATTGTGTCGAACCCACCACACGCGTTCGCTGTCACTGTCACTGTCTATCGTATCTTCAAAGTACATTGGCCACTGGCGCGTGCGGCAGTTATTATGCATGAAGTCAGCAATGTGACCAAAGCCTCGCTCTCGCGCATCGTTCGCGCCTGCCACGGTTCCACCTTCATAACGTACGTCGTCGAGCCATAGAACGATATCGAGGTGACCATTTTTCGCCGCGTCGTCCATGGCGTCCGTCGTACAGCCTTCAGTCCTGTGTTCGTGCAGCCATCGCACAATCTCTAGATGGCCTCGAGCAGCAGCACCGTCCATGGCGTCGGTTGTGCATCCTTCGGTGCGATGAGTATGTAGAAATTGCACTATTTTGAAATGACCATTCGTCGCAGCGGAATCCATAGCTGCGACTGTGCAGCCTTCATGTCGATGGCTGTGAAGGAATTGCACAACGTCAAAATGACCATTTCTTGCTGCGTCGTCCATGGCTGCAGTCGTGCAGCCTTCGTATCGGTGTGTGTGGAGAAAATGGACGACACTTAGAAAGCCATGAGCTGCTGCACCATCCATTGCCTGCGTAGAGCAACCAATGGGGCTGTGGTTGTGAAGAAACGTGACGACTTCCAAGTGGCCTGCAGTGGCGGCGGCATCCATTGCATGTATCGAGCAGCCTTCGGTGCGTGAACGATGGAGAAATTCCACGACCGAACGATGACCTCGATACGCTGCGAGGTCCATGGCAGAAGTGCTGGCTCCCACGTTCAGCTTATGAAAGTAATCAACAAGGTGTAGATGGCCATGGGCAGCGGCGCAATCCAGAACTCGATAAGTTAGCCATGTTGGATGACATTTGAGCCACCTCACGGCAACCGCAATATCGCCTTCAAATATCGATAGATGCAATGGCGCAGCATCAATACTCACGTCGTCAAGACAGAGAAATCCCAGGTCGATAGTTTTCCTGCCATATCGCTTGAAGTATCGTCTAGGCAGTACAAATGGCGTGCCAGGAGGGCGCGCATCTTGCATGTTCTTCCATTCATGGTGCAGAGGGACCAGCTCATAAAAGATGCCATACTGATATGCAGTCACTAACAAGAGGAGCTCTTTGTTCATAAGCACAGAGTGGCACAGCTGTCTATGGACTTGCCGCGGAGGATGCAAGCGCACCTTCTTGTGCCGCATCAAGGGAGCCATGATTTCTTCTTCACATCAATTCGACATTTCGGATCAACATCCGTATAATCACATTTTATCCGAACATCATGCAATAATTCGGATATTAACCGGATGATGCCTGCCACTATGGCAAGAACCTGGATGGCAACTCACGCTAAACCCACCAAGAGTTTCGCAGCGAACGTCAATCTCAAGCTCTATTTTCAGCCAGCGAAGGGCTTGGCGGTGCTATGTCGATGCCGTTGAAACGCTAAATGCCGCATTTACAGTGGTGGAAAGCATCGAGGGGACTTTTTATGTTTTGACCCAATAAATTACACTCTGGAACAAATAAAAACAGTTTTCCTTTGCAGTTTTTCTGGTGATAACGACTGTATGAATACAATCCTTTTAAACCACATAGATTACAAGAAATGATGAAAAGTAGTCGAGAGTGATATTCATTTTTCATCCTTATATTCTATTACCTGTTTAATTGAAATTTTTTGACATAACTGATCACCTAATGTTTCAAGAGGTTCAAGAAAAATTAGTTGGATGATCGAAGTCTCTCATATTCGATTATTTTGATTTTGCAAATGATGGACGATAATTGAGAGAACGAATATGCAATAAAATACGTTTATTCAATTCCATATCCATGAATTAAAAAGATTGATAATGCATTTATCCGATAAACAACGATATCCATGTGCCGTGTGACCGCTTAAGTGGTTAAGAAGGACTTGGGACCATCGTTTGAACCTTCAAATATGAATAACATTGGAATATTTATATTTAACTACATATACTCTGTCACAGGTACGTCAGAACTGGATATTTTGGTTCAAAGTTGCACCTTACCTAAAATATGATATTTTTTGTTGAAGTCCCCTCGATGCTTTCCACCACTAGAGCTCCCATGCAGTTACTCTGTAGTTGGAATGTACATTGTACCTTCGAGAAGATCGTGATGTCAACCTTATCAATTGATTGTTGTGAAGCTTGCGAGTCACTGACGGCGAATACAAGCGATACGCGGAGAACTCGATCAACTCAAGGAGAATCAATCTTTCATTAAATGAGTTATGATCTCTGCAATTACACAAATCAAATGTAAACTTCATTCATCGACGTGTAGGCCAAAATCTAGTAGTCACCGCCGAGTTCAGACACACCTGTTTGTAGACGAAGGCGTCTATTGTTGCGATATTGAGATTGGGATAAGCGTCGCTTGCGAATAATATCCTCACTGATGGCCACGAGTTTGTTGCAACGCCGATGATAGTCATCTTCGTCATCTTGACGAAGAGGATTGGACTTGATATGGGCATTTGTCAGAGCAACGCACACTCGAAAAATGCGATCATACAAATTCTCGCTCCAACGGAACTTGTCAGAGCACACGCGCCACAAGCAGCACAAGCGACCAAAATAATTTTCGACAATGATGCGGTCGCTTGCAATTCGATTGTTGAATTGCTCGTCTTGAAAGGACAGTGGTTGTTGGGGCTTGGCTTTTTTTGGCGTAATTGCACGCACGTGTTGAAGCAGACCTTGGTAGCCTTTGTCAGCCAAAATACACCACTCATCCTCAAATTCATCCAAGTAAGGGCCGTTGTCTTCGACGTTTGCATCGTCCGCAAGTTTTTTCATTTCACGGCGATGAAATTCAAGGTTTTCACGAAACATTTGAATGTCGGCCATGGCACCACGGGCATGGTCACTGTAACCAATGGCAAGTCCATTTGGAAGAACTGACACTTCCACCTTGTATCCATATAATGCATGTTTCTTGCTATAGAAAGCCTTGACTTCAGGCATAGACCCAGATGGTCTATACGATTGTTGAAAGGTAACGTCAACGGCATATCGAGCCGACGGGAAATTGTGAAAAGCTTTGCCAGAGGTCACAATCTTTCGCATACTAAATTTTTTAGCAATCTATAGATGCATTTTATGAGGCTATAGAATATGGGAGTATTGTACCTCAACTACGTATTTCTCATACAAAATGGGCTCAATCATGTCCAAAAACTTGATGACAAGTCGTTCAAAAGAAGGCCCCTTGACGTCAAACATGGATCCGAGGAAATCCCATGCGCCACCGTTTTTCAAAACAACCAACATCATAAAGAAGACGTCTTTGCCGGCGAATGGTGTCCTCGCACCTCGGCCAACATTCCAATTGGTAGTGACATGATGGCGGACAGTAAACCATAATGAATTGAACTCGCGAGGCGAGAAGTTGGTAGTTTTGAGAATGACTTCTTCTCCGTTCTCGAGATAAGAGTCGTAGATGGGGGTGGGAGTGTCGTCGTCGTTGCGGTGAGTCCTTGGAGTGCTGGAAAAGCGCTCAAGGTCGGCTTGGTAGGCTTCGTGCTGATTCATGAGAATCATTGCCGACCTCAATGCGGTTGCACTTGAGAAGGCTGGCTGTTGCTGGTTGTTCGAAGACATGGCAATTTGGAAATGACTCTGTCATTCTTTCATTTATCTGGTCTTTCTGTATTGATACTCGTCTTCTCCCAACTACAACAATCACCAGACAAAACCTGGTCCTTCTTCAACGACTCTGGCTGTACGGAACTTCAATCAATACTGTAGAGATGTGCTATCTGTGTTCTTATGTGCCAGAAAATGTATTTTCTTGGTCACTTTCAGTTGTGGGTGATATCTGTTTGAGTGAGTGGTAACTGCGACTTAGGTCTACTGTTAGACAGATCCCCGTCTGGTCTTGCGTGTTTCTACATCTACGGAAGGCACCCCATACGAAGACATCAAGAAGCGCGCGCTTCAAGTGCTCCAAGGAGCGATTACCTACACGAAAAACAATCGCGAAGTCATCATGAAAAAGCTTGAACATTTTGAAAGCACGCGACAGCCATGCCGTTTGAAAGATGAGCGGTTGGAGCTTGATGATAATCGACAGAGTAGAGTGTATTGACCGATGAACGACAGACGTTACTTATGGAAATGTCCCGATACCATACGGTATATTAGTAACTTGAAATTTGTATGCCTATACAAACGCTTCAATAAAGCTATAGCTGAACACCTTTGGAATTGAACAAGAATCCCACTCCACCGCGCGTTGTTGAAACAAGCAGGTTTATCTGTATTAATAGTAGGTATTCAGATTTAGTAGACACTTTGAAGTGATACGTTGCGCGTCCTGACATCACAATCGATGACGAGTTTGCTGGCCGAAGACCCTCTTCAGCGCGTAAGTCACAATAGAGCACACAATACAGCACTCCATAAAACATGCTGGGTGCTTCAGACTGTCTTGAAATCTCGTGGATATGACAGTCACTTGTCCAAATTAATAGTACGTACTATCCGGAAGTCCAGATGGTCGCTTGAACGTTCAAGAAATGCTCGAATCAATCGAATCCACGCATCTTGCTCGCATGACCGTGGAGCTGAATGGACAATAGAGAGAGAGATTTCAAACGAAGTCGTACTGTATGCAACGAGCTTGTTGTGCGCGGGGAGATTGTCTTCATCTGATCGTTGCTTCGGTGGTTTAGTATAAGAGTAGTAATACTAGGAGTAAAGATGGATTCTCGAACCAGAATCTCTCATTCACAAGAAATTGTCGGATGATATCCAGCCCAATATGGGAATCGTCGAAAAATCTGTCGACTGTTTTCCCAAAATTATTTGTGATGGTATAGAAATTGTAAGTATAACGAGAATATCACATGAATTTGTCGGAAAAGAAGTCGGTTCAGAATGATTGGCCGTAATTGGCAGCTTGACAAGACGTCACATATTGCGTTCCGCAGTCAACATGGAGGAACACAGCTCTCGTCGCCTCACCTCCATTCAGGAGCTGCGCGAAAATTTTCTGTCCGCCGAAACCAAGAAAAACTACAGGAGCGGTTTAAAGCAGATCGAAATTTGGCTCCGTGCAACAGGCAACTCGTCCGCACTGGCCGAAGATGGCTCAATTGACTTGCAAGTCTTTACTTATGACTTGTTTACACAGTTCATTCTCTACAAATATCAATCAGGAAAGGCCAAACCTGGCACATTAGCCAGTTATAGGTCAGCGATCAAAGACTACTACAAGCGCATGAATGTTGCGCTGCCGCAAGGATACGACGATGACGTGAAAAGCATATTCCAAGGTGATTTGGGGAATTATACACGCTTAATTCAGAATGATAGGGATACGACGCAAGTATGCTTCAGAGACCCAGTCAGGTAGTATAAAAGATAGCGGGAAGCGACCGCTCGAGTATCGTCAATATCAAGAACTCTGCTCAAAAAGTCTTGTGTTGTCCGACTGTGGATTTACCCATTTGTTCCTGGTTCTCACGTGGAATCTCATGTGCAGATCCAAGTCGACTGAGCTTGTACAGCTCGACCACTTGTCAGATGAAGATGACGCTATAGGTTGCATCTTTTACAAGTCCAAAACAGACCAATGTGGCACGAAACGGCGAGATCCAAAGCATATGTACGCCAATCCTGCAAAGCCTGAAGTTTGTGTGTTCCTTGCCCTTGCAATCTATCTTGTTTGCAACCCTCAACATAGCACAAACGCTCTCTTTCCCGGTTCCAATCAGCGTGATCGATTCAGCAAAAGTTTATCAAGACTCACCAGTGGTCTTGTCTCTGCTCACTCGGGTGACATTGGAACGCACTCAATCAGAAAGGGAGCCGCGACATTTGCTATTGCTGGCAATACGTCAGGCCCGTCAATCGTTAATGTCTGTATACGATGTGGCTGGACGTTAGGACACGTTGTCGAACGATATATACACTACGATGGTGCAGGCGATCAATATGTTGGTCGTGTGATTGCCGGTTTACCTCTTTCAAGCGGGGAATTTGCTTGCCTGCCACCCCACTACCCATCGGAGGCAGCTGATATCATCCGCGACTCAATTGCTCTTGTCTTTCCAAAGATTTTGTTTGCCTTCCCAAATTTGTACGGAGTCCTGTCACTCTGCCTTGCTTCATTGGTCTATCATCACGACTTTCTGCAATCTACAATGCCCCCCAAGCACCACTTGCTATCGACTCCCCTCTTCGCTGATCGCAGCTTGTATGAGTCATTGAAAGTCCTTGTGTCTACAAAGTCTGATCGTCTTGTTCCAACGGGCACCCCTCCACACGTTGCAATTCATTGTCAAATTCAAGATGCCGTCGGGATATTGGACTTGCTACCAGACAAAGTCAAATGCATCATTGAAGACGTCCTGGAAAAGAATGGAATTGGGTCGGGCAACATCACAAAGCAAGTGTTAGAACAATCACTGAGATCTATATTCAAAGAAACTTTACAAGCCACCAATTTGCAACCTTTAGCTGTGATCGAGCCCATTGATAAACCTCCTTTGCATTTCTGGGGTGGCCGTTGGCGTCGTTTGGCATCTTCTTTTGAGTTGCCTTCCGTGGATATATCAACAGCTTGGCAGTTATGGTGGTGTGGTTCTCAAGCCACGCATTCAATTGCACTCAGATCAATTGACAGTTGTGATTTGACTCCTAAGCAAGGAAAAGTCTTGTCCGATTGGCGTCAAGCCATGAAAATTCTGATGGATTTATTAGACGATGCATTATTACAGCGCTTGGGCCACAAGCCAACGTACCATGAAGTTTCATCAGCATTCAGCGAGGCCATGGCAAAGATTTCAAATCAATTAGCGTCGACACCGCGAGGCCGCGACCGCAGAGTAAGTCAAATGAAGCTCGCAACGTTCGTACGCATCTGTAGAAAGTGGAACGTAAGACGTAATCAAAGTACATGATTGCCTTCACCTTGTTTGGCATGGTTTGTTTGACTGAGCCACCATTTTTGATTTGACTTGTCTCGTCTCGGCTTCCTGTCGACACTATTGAACTGTTTGGACGGTCTCCTGGCTTGCCATCTTGAGCGCACACAGCCTGTCATGCGTCCCATGTGCCTTCCACCATGTCACTAGCCTTGGTGGTCGCACAGTTGATCACACACCGTGCCTTGAGATGGTCTTTGCTGACGCGAAAACCTGAACGGCATGGAACATCCTATATTTATGATTTACAACCAATCATATCACTCCTGTAGATTGTCGGTGCAGCGTGCCGACAAATTCCCAGTACAATACATTCACAAGAAATTGTCGGATGATATCCAGCCCAATATGGGAATCGTCGGAAAATCTGTCGTTTTCCCAAAATTATTTGTGATGGTATAGAAATTGTAAGTATAACGAGAATATCACATGAATTTGTCGGAAAAGAAGTCGGTTCAGAATGATTGGCCGTAATTGGCAGCTTGACAAGACGTCACATATTGCGTTCCGCAGTCAACATGGAGGAACACAGCTCTCGTCGCCTCACCTCCATTCAGGAGCTGCGCGAAAATTTTCTGTCCGCCGAAACCAAGAAAAACTACAGGAGCGGTTTAAAGCAGATCGAAATTTGGCTCCGTGCAACAGGCAACTCGTCCGCACTGGCCGAAGATGGCTCAATTGACTTGCAAGTCTTTACTTATGACTTGTTTACACAGTTCATTCTCTACAAATATCAATCAGGAAAGGCCAAACCTGGCACATTAGCCAGTTATAGGTCAGCGATCAAAGACTACTACAAGCGCATGAATGTTGCGCTGCCGCAAGGATACGACGATGACGTGAAAAGCATATTCCAAGGTGATTTGGGGAATTATACACGCTTAATTCAGAATGATAGGGATACGACGCAAGTATGCTTCAGAGACCCAGTCAGGTAGTATAAAAGATAGCGGGAAGCGACCGCTCGAGTATCGTCAATATCAAGAACTCTGCTCAAAAAGTCTTGTGTTGTCCGACTGTGGATTTACCCATTTGTTCCTGGTTCTCACGTGGAATCTCATGTGCAGATCCAAGTCGACTGAGCTTGTACAGCTCGACCACTTGTCAGATGAAGATGACGCTATAGGTTGCATCTTTTACAAGTCCAAAACAGACCAATGTGGCACGAAACGGCGAGATCCAAAGCATATGTACGCCAATCCTGCAAAGCCTGAAGTTTGTGTGTTCCTTGCCCTTGCAATCTATCTTGTTTGCAACCCTCAACATAGCACAAACGCTCTCTTTCCCGGTTCCAATCAGCGTGATCGATTCAGCAAAAGTTTATCAAGACTCACCAGTGGTCTTTTCTCTGCTCACTCGGGTGACATTGGAACGCACTCAATCAGAAAGGGAGCCGCGACATTTGCTATTGCTGGCAATACGTCAGGCCCGTCAATCGTTAATGTCTGTATACGATGTGGCTGGACGTTAGGACACGTTGTCGAACGATATATACACTACGATGGTGCAGGCGATCAATATGTTGGTCGTGTGATTGCCGGTTTACCTCTTTCAAGCGGGGAATTTGCTTGCCTGCCACCCCACTACCCATCGGAGGCAGCTGATATCATCCGCGACTCAATTGCTCTTGTCTTTCCAAAGATTTTGTTTGCCTTCCCAAATTTGTACGGAGTCCTGTCACTCTGCCTTGCTTCATTGGTCTATCATCACGACTTTCTGCAATCTACAATGCCCCCCAAGCACCACTTGCTATCGACTCCCCTCTTCGCTGATCGCAGCTTGTATGAGTCATTGAAAGTCCTTGTGTCTACAAAGTCTGATCGTCTTGTTCCAACGGGCACCCCTCCACACGTTGCAATTCATTGTCAAATTCAAGATGCCGTCGGGATATTGGACTTGCTACCAGACAAAGTCAAATGCATCATTGAAGACGTCCTGGAGAAGAATGGAATTGGGTCGGGCAACATCACAAAGCAAGTGTTAGAACAATCACTGAGATCTATATTCAAAGAAACTTTACAAGCCACCAATTTGCAACCTTTAGCTGTGATCGAGCCCATTGATAAACCTCCTTTGCATTTCTGGGGTGGCCGTTGGCGTCGTTTGGCATCTTCTTTTGAGTTGCCTTCCGTGGATATATCAACAGCTTGGCAGTTATGGTGGTGTGGTTCTCAAGCCACGCATTCAATTGCACTCAGATCAATTGACAGTTGTGATTTGACTCCTAAGCAAGGAAAAGTCTTGTCCGATTGGCGTCAAGCCATGAAAATTCTGATGGATTTATTAGACGATGCATTATTACAGCGCTTGGGCCACAAGCCAACGTACCATGAAGTTTCATCAGCATTCAGCGAGGCCATGGCAAAGATTTCAAATCAATTAGCGTCGACACCGCGAGGCCGCGACCGCAGAGTAAGTCAAATGAAGCTCGCAACGTTCGTACGCATCTGTAGAAAGTGGAACGTAAGACGTAATCAAAGTACATGATTGCCTTCACCTTGTTTGGCATGGTTTGTTTGACTGAGCCACCATTTTTGATTTGACTTGTCTCGTCTCGGCTTCCTGTCGACACTATTGAACTGTTTGGACGGTCTCCTGGCTTGCCATCTTGAGCGCACACAGCCTGTCATGCGTCCCATGTGCCTTCCACCATGTCACTAGCCTTGGTGGTCGCACAGTTGATCACACACCGTGCCTTGAGATGGTCTTTGCTGACGCGAAAACCTGAACGGCATGGAACATCCTATATTTATGATTTACAACCAATCATATCACTCCTGTAGATTGTCGGTGCAGCGTGCCGACAAATTCCCAGTACAATACATTCACAAGAAATTGTCGGATGATATCCAGCCCAATATGGGAATCGTCGGAAAATCTGTCGTTTTCCCAAAATTATTTGTGATGGTATAGAAATTGTAAGTATAACGAGAATATCACATGAATTTGTCGGAAAAGAAGTCGGTTCAGAATGATTGGCCGTAATTGGCAGCTTGACAAGACGTCACATATTGCGTTCCGCAGTCAACATGGAGGAACACAGCTCTCGTCGCCTCACCTCCATTCAGGAGCTGCGCGAAAATTTTCTGTCCGCCGAAACCAAGAAAAACTACAGGAGCGGTTTAAAGCAGATCGAAATTTGGCTCCGTGCAACAGGCAACTCGTCCGCACTGGCCGAAGATGGCTCAATTGACTTGCAAGTCTTTACTTATGACTTGTTTACACAGTTCATTCTCTACAAATATCAATCAGGAAAGGCCAAACCTGGCACATTAGCCAGTTATAGGTCAGCGATCAAAGACTACTACAAGCGCATGAATGTTGCGCTGCCGCAAGGATACGACGATGACGTGAAAAGCATATTCCAAGGTGATTTGGGGAATTATACACGCTTAATTCAGAATGATAGGGATACGACGCAAGTATGCTTCAGAGACCCAGTCAGGTAGTATAAAAGATAGCGGGAAGCGACCGCTCGAGTATCGTCAATATCAAGAACTCTGCTCAAAAAGTCTTGTGTTGTCCGACTGTGGATTTACCCATTTGTTCCTGGTTCTCACGTGGAATCTCATGTGCAGATCCAAGTCGACTGAGCTTGTACAGCTCGACCACTTGTCAGATGAAGATGACGCTATAGGTTGCATCTTTTACAAGTCCAAAACAGACCAATGTGGCACGAAACGGCGAGATCCAAAGCATATGTACGCCAATCCTGCAAAGCCTGAAGTTTGTGTGTTCCTTGCCCTTGCAATCTATCTTGTTTGCAACCCTCAACATAGCACAAACGCTCTCTTTCCCGGTTCCAATCAGCGTGATCGATTCAGCAAAAGTTTATCAAGACTCACCAGTGGTCTTGTCTCTGCTCACTCGGGTGACATTGGAACGCACTCAATCAGAAAGGGAGCCGCGACATTTGCTATTGCTGGCAATACGTCAGGCCCGTCAATCGTTAATGTCTGTATACGATGTGGCTGGACGTTAGGACACGTTGTCGAACGATATATACACTACGATGGTGCAGGCGATCAATATGTTGGTCGTGTGATTGCCGGTTTACCTCTTTCAAGCGGGGAATTTGCTTGCCTGCCACCCCACTACCCATCGGAGGCAGCTGATATCATCCGCGACTCAATTGCTCTTGTCTTTCCAAAGATTTTGTTTGCCTTCCCAAATTTGTACGGAGTCCTGTCACTCTGCCTTGCTTCATTGGTCTATCATCACGACTTTCTGCAATCTACAATGCCCCCCAAGCACCACTTGCTATCGACTCCCCTCTTCGCTGATCGCAGCTTGTATGAGTCATTGAAAGTCCTTGTGTCTACAAAGTCTGATCGTCTTGTTCCAACGGGCACCCCTCCACACGTTGCAATTCATTGTCAAATTCAAGATGCCGTCGGGATATTGGACTTGCTACCAGACAAAGTCAAATGCATCATTGAAGACGTCCTGGAGAAGAATGGAATTGGGTCGGGCAACATCACAAAGCAAGTGTTAGAACAATCACTGAGATCTATATTCAAAGAAACTTTACAAGCCACCAATTTGCAACCTTTAGCTGTGATCGAGCCCATTGATAAACCTCCTTTGCATTTCTGGGGTGGCCGTTGGCGTCGTTTGGCATCTTCTTTTGAGTTGCCTTCCGTGGATATATCAACAGCTTGGCAGTTATGGTGGTGTGGTTCTCAAGCCACGCATTCAATTGCACTCAGATCAATTGACAGTTGTGATTTGACTCCTAAGCAAGGAAAAGTCTTGTCCGATTGGCGTCAAGCCATGAAAATTCTGATGGATTTATTAGACGATGCATTATTACAGCGCTTGGGCCACAAGCCAACGTACCATGAAGTTTCATCAGCATTCAGCGAGGCCATGGCAAAGATTTCAAATCAATTAGCGTCGACACCGCGAGGCCGCGACCGCAGAGTAAGTCAAATGAAGCTCGCAACGTTCGTACGCATCTGTAGAAAGTGGAACGTAAGACGTAATCAAAGTACATGATTGCCTTCACCTTGTTTGGCATGGTTTGTTTGACTGAGCCACCATTTTTGATTTGACTTGTCTCGTCTCGGCTTCCTGTCGACACTATTGAACTGTTTGGACGGTCTCCTGGCTTGCCATCTTGAGCGCACACAGCCTGTCATGCGTCCCATGTGCCTTCCACCATGTCACTAGCCTTGGTGGTCGCACAGTTGATCACACACCGTGCCTTGAGATGGTCTTTGCTGACGCGAAAACCTGAACGGCATGGAACATCCTATATTTATGATTTACAACCAATCATATCACTCCTGTAGATTGTCGGTGCAGCGTGCCGACAAATTCCCAGTACAATACATTCACAAGAAATTGTCGGATGATATCCAGCCCAATATGGGAATCGTCGGAAAATCTGTCGTTTTCCCAAAATTATTTGTGATGGTATAGAAATTGTAAGTATAACGAGAATATCACATGAATTTGTCGGAAAAGAAGTCGGTTCAGAATGATTGGCCGTAATTGGCAGCTTGACAAGACGTCACATATTGCGTTCCGCAGTCAACATGGAGGAACACAGCTCTCGTCGCCTCACCTCCATTCAGGAGCTGCGCGAAAATTTTCTGTCCGCCGAAACCAAGAAAAACTACAGGAGCGGTTTAAAGCAGATCGAAATTTGGCTCCGTGCAACAGGCAACTCGTCCGCACTGGCCGAAGATGGCTCAATTGACTTGCAAGTCTTTACTTATGACTTGTTTACACAGTTCATTCTCTACAAATATCAATCAGGAAAGGCCAAACCTGGCACATTAGCCAGTTATAGGTCAGCGATCAAAGACTACTACAAGCGCATGAATGTTGCGCTGCCGCAAGGATACGACGATGACGTGAAAAGCATATTCCAAGGTGATTTGGGAATTATACACGCTTAATTCAGAATGATAGGGATACGACGCAAGTATGCTTCAGAGACCCAGTCAGGTAGTATAAAAGATAGCGGGAAGCGACCGCTCGAGTATCGTCAATATCAAGAACTCTGCTCAAAAAGTCTTGTGTTGTCCGACTGTGGATTTACCCATTTGTTCCTGGTTCTCACGTGGAATCTCATGTGCAGATCCAAGTCGACTGAGCTTGTACAGCTCGACCACTTGTCAGATGAAGATGACGCTATAGGTTGCATCTTTTACAAGTCCAAAACAGACCAATGTGGCACGAAACGGCGAGATCCAAAGCATATGTACGCCAATCCTGCAAAGCCTGAAGTTTGTGTGTTCCTTGCCCTTGCAATCTATCTTGTTTGCAACCCTCAACATAGCACAAACGCTCTCTTTCCCGGTTCCAATCAGCGTGATCGATTCAGCAAAAGTTTATCAAGACTCACCAGTGGTCTTGTCTCTGCTCACTCGGGTGACATTGGAACGCACTCAATCAGAAAGGGAGCCGCGACATTTGCTATTGCTGGCAATACGTCAGGCCCGTCAATCGTTAATGTCTGTATACGATGTGGCTGGACGTTAGGACACGTTGTCGAACGATATATACACTACGATGGTGCAGGCGATCAATATGTTGGTCGTGTGATTGCCGGTTTACCTCTTTCAAGCGGGGAATTTGCTTGCCTGCCACCCCACTACCCATCGGAGGCAGCTGATATCATCCGCGACTCAATTGCTCTTGTCTTTCCAAAGATTTTGTTTGCCTTCCCAAATTTGTACGGAGTCCTGTCACTCTGCCTTGCTTCATTGGTCTATCATCACGACTTTCTGCAATCTACAATGCCCCCCAAGCACCACTTGCTATCGACTCCCCTCTTCGCTGATCACAGCTTGTATGAGTCATTGAAAGTCCTTGTGTCTACAAAGTCTGATCGTCTTGTTCCAACGGGCACCCCTCCACACGTTGCAATTCATTGTCAAATTCAAGATGCCGTCGGGATATTGGACTTGCTACCAGACAAAGTCAAATGCATCATTGAAGACGTCCTGGAGAAGAATGGAATTGGGTCGGGCAACATCACAAAGCAAGTGTTAGAACAATCACTGAGATCTATATTCAAAGAAACTTTACAAGCCACCAATTTGCAACCTTTAGCTGTGATCGAGCCCATTGATAAACCTCCTTTGCATTTCTGGGGTGGCCGTTGGCGTCGTTTGGCATCTTCTTTTGAGTTGCCTTCCGTGGATATATCAACAGCTTGGCAGTTATGGTGGTGTGGTTCTCAAGCCACGCATTCAATTGCACTCAGATCAATTGACAGTTGTGATTTGACTCCTAAGCAAGGAAAAGTCTTGTCCGATTGGCGTCAAGCCATGAAAATTCTGATGGATTTATTAGACGATGCATTATTACAGCGCTTGGGCCACAAGCCAACGTACCATGAAGTTTCATCAGCATTCAGCGAGGCCATGGCAAAGATTTCAAATCAATTAGCGTCGACACCGCGAGGCCGCGACCGCAGAGTAAGTCAAATGAAGCTCGCAACGTTCGTACGCATCTGTAGAAAGTGGAACGTAAGACGTAATCAAAGTACATGATTGCCTTCACCTTGTTTGGCATGGTTTGTTTGACTGAGCCACCATTTTTGATTTGACTTGTCTCGTCTCGGCTTCCTGTCGACACTATTGAACTGTTTGGACGGTCTCCTGGCTTGCCATCTTGAGCGCACACAGCCTGTCATGCGTCCCATGTGCCTTCCACCATGTCACTAGCCTTGGTGGTCGCACAGTTGATCACACACCGTGCCTTGAGATGGTCTTTGCTGACGCGAAAACCTGAACGGCATGGAACATCCTATATTTATGATTTACAACCAATCATATCACTCCTGTAGATTGTCGGTGCAGCGTGCCGACAAATTCCCAGTACAATACATTCACAAGAAATTGTCGGATGATATCCAGCCCAATATGGGAATCGTCGGAAAATCTGTCGTTTTCCCAAAATTATTTGTGATGGTATAGAAATTGTAAGTATAACGAGAATATCACATGAATTTGTCGGAAAAGAAGTCGGTTCAGAATGATTGGCCGTAATTGGCAGCTTGACAAGACGTCACATATTGCGTTCCGCAGTCAACATGGAGGAACACAGCTCTCGTCGCCTCACCTCCATTCAGGAGCTGCGCGAAAATTTTCTGTCCGCCGAAACCAAGAAAAACTACAGGAGCGGTTTAAAGCAGATCGAAATTTGGCTCCGTGCAACAGGCAACTCGTCCGCACTGGCCGAAGATGGCTCAATTGACTTGCAAGTCTTTACTTATGACTTGTTTACACAGTTCATTCTCTACAAATATCAATCAGGAAAGGCCAAACCTGGCACATTAGCCAGTTATAGGTCAGCGATCAAAGACTACTACAAGCGCATGAATGTTGCGCTGCCGCAAGGATACGACGATGACGTGAAAAGCATATTCCAAGGTGATTTGGGGAATTATACACGCTTAATTCAGAATGATAGGGATACGACGCAAGTATGCTTCAGAGACCCAGTCAGGTAGTATAAAAGATAGCGGGAAGCGACCGCTCGAGTATCGTCAATATCAAGAACTCTGCTCAAAAAGTCTTGTGTTGTCCGACTGTGGATTTACCCATTTGTTCCTGGTTCTCACGTGGAATCTCATGTGCAGATCCAAGTCGACTGAGCTTGTACAGCTCGACCACTTGTCAGATGAAGATGACGCTATAGGTTGCATCTTTTACAAGTCCAAAACAGACCAATGTGGCACGAAACGGCGAGATCCAAAGCATATGTACGCCAATCCTGCAAAGCCTGAAGTTTGTGTGTTCCTTGCCCTTGCAATCTATCTTGTTTGCAACCCTCAACATAGCACAAACGCTCTCTTTCCCGGTTCCAATCAGCGTGATCGATTCAGAAAAGTTTATCAAGACTCACCAGTGGTCTTGTCTCTGCTCACTCGGGTGACATTGGAACGCACTCAATCAGAAAGGGAGCCGCGACATTTGCTATTGCTGGCAATACGTCAGGCCCGTCAATCGTTAATGTCTGTATACGATGTGGCTGGACGTTAGGACACGTTGTCGAACGATATATACACTACGATGGTGCAGGCGATCAATATGTTGGTCGTGTGATTGCCGGTTTACCTCTTTCAAGCGGGGAATTTGCTTGCCTGCCACCCCACTACCCATCGGAGGCAGCTGATATCATCCGCGACTCAATTGCTCTTGTCTTTCCAAAGATTTTGTTTGCCTTCCCAAATTTGTACGGAGTCCTGTCACTCTGCCTTGCTTCATTGGTCTATCATCACGACTTTCTGCAATCTACAATGCCCCCCAAGCACCACTTGCTATCGACTCCCCTCTTCGCTGATCGCAGCTTGTATGAGTCATTGAAAGTCCTTGTGTCTACAAAGTCTGATCGTCTTGTTCCAACGGGCACCCCTCCACACGTTGCAATTCATTGTCAAATTCAAGATGCCGTCGGGATATTGGACTTGCTACCAGACAAAGTCAAATGCATCATTGAAGACGTCCTGGAGAAGAATGGAATTGGGTCGGGCAACATCACAAAGCAAGTGTTAGAACAATCACTGAGATCTATATTCAAAGAAACTTTACAAGCCACCAATTTGCAACCTTTAGCTGTGATCGAGCCCATTGATAAACCTCCTTTGCATTTCTGGGGTGGCCGTTGGCGTCGTTTGGCATCTTCTTTTGAGTTGCCTTCCGTGGATATATCAACAGCTTGGCAGTTATGGTGGTGTGGTTCTCAAGCCACGCATTCAATTGCACTCAGATCAATTGACAGTTGTGATTTGACTCCTAAGCAAGGAAAAGTCTTGTCCGATTGGCGTCAAGCCATGAAAATTCTGATGGATTTATTAGACGATGCATTATTACAGCGCTTGGGCCACAAGCCAACGTACCATGAAGTTTCATCAGCATTCAGCGAGGCCATGGCAAAGATTTCAAATCAATTAGCGTCGACACCGCGAGGCCGCGACCGCAGAGTAAGTCAAATGAAGCTCGCAACGTTCGTACGCATCTGTAGAAAGTGGAACGTAAGACGTAATCAAAGTACATGATTGCCTTCACCTTGTTTGGCATGGTTTGTTTGACTGAGCCACCATTTTTGATTTGACTTGTCTCGTCTCGGCTTCCTGTCGACACTATTGAACTGTTTGGACGGTCTCCTGGCTTGCCATCTTGAGCGCACACAGCCTGTCATGCGTCCCATGTGCCTTCCACCATGTCACTAGCCTTGGTGGTCGCACAGTTGATCACACACCGTGCCTTGAGATGGTCTTTGCTGACGCGAAAACCTGAACGGCATGGAACATCCTATATTTATGATTTACAACCAATCATATCACTCCTGTAGATTGTCGGTGCAGCGTGCCGACAAATTCCCAGTACAATACATTCACAAGAAATTGTCGGATGATATCCAGCCCAATATGGGAATCGTCGGAAAATCTGTCGTTTTCCCAAAATTATTTGTGATGGTATAGAAATTGTAAGTATAACGAGAATATCACATGAATTTGTCGGAAAAGAAGTCGGTTCAGAATGATTGGCCGTAATTGGCAGCTTGACAAGACGTCACATATTGCGTTCCGCAGTCAACATGGAGGAACACAGCTCTCGTCGCCTCACCTCCATTCAGGAGCTGCGCGAAAATTTTCTGTCCGCCGAAACCAAGAAAAACTACAGGAGCGGTTTAAAGCAGATCGAAATTTGGCTCCGTGCAACAGGCAACTCGTCCGCACTGGCCGAAGATGGCTCAATTGACTTGCAAGTCTTTACTTATGACTTGTTTACACAGTTCATTCTCTACAAATATCAATCAGGAAAGGCCAAACCTGGCACATTAGCCAGTTATAGGTCAGCGATCAAAGACTACTACAAGCGCATGAATGTTGCGCTGCCGCAAGGATACGACGATGACGTGAAAAGCATATTCCAAGGTGATTTGGGGAATTATACACGCTTAATTCAGAATGATAGGGATACGACGCAAGTATGCTTCAGAGACCCAGTCAGGTAGTATAAAAGATAGCGGGAAGCGACCGCTCGAGTATCGTCAATATCAAGAACTCTGCTCAAAAAGTCTTGTGTTGTCCGACTGTGGATTTACCCATTTGTTCCTGGTTCTCACGTGGAATCTCATGTGCAGATCCAAGTCGACTGAGCTTGTACAGCTCGACCACTTGTCAGATGAAGATGACGCTATAGGTTGCATCTTTTACAAGTCCAAAACAGACCAATGTGGCACGAAACGGCGAGATCCAAAGCATATGTACGCCAATCCTGCAAAGCCTGAAGTTTGTGTGTTCCTTGCCCTTGCAATCTATCTTGTTTGCAACCCTCAACATAGCACAAACGCTCTCTTTCCCGGTTCCAATCAGCGTGATCGATTCAGCAAAAGTTTATCAAGACTCACCAGTGGTCTTGTCTCTGCTCACTCGGGTGACATTGGAACGCACTCAATCAGAAAGGGAGCCGCGACATTTGCTATTGCTGGCAATACGTCAGGCCCGTCAATCGTTAATGTCTGTATACGATGTGGCTGGACGTTAGGACACGTTGTCGAACGATATATACACTACGATGGTGCAGGCGATCAATATGTTGGTCGTGTGATTGCCGGTTTACCTCTTTCAAGCGGGGAATTTGCTTGCCTGCCACCCCACTACCCATCGGAGGCAGCTGATATCATCCGCGACTCAATTGCTCTTGTCTTTCCAAAGATTTTGTTTGCCTTCCCAAATTTGTACGGAGTCCTGTCACTCTGCCTTGCTTCATTGGTCTATCATCACGACTTTCTGCAATCTACAATGCCCCCAAGCACCACTTGCTATCGACTCCCCTCTTCGCTGATCGCAGCTTGTATGAGTCATTGAAAGTCCTTGTGTCTACAAAGTCTGATCGTCTTGTTCCAACGGGCACCCCTCCACACGTTGCAATTCATTGTCAAATTCAAGATGCCGTCGGGATATTGGACTTGCTACCAGACAAAGTCAAATGCATCATTGAAGACGTCCTGGAGAAGAATGGAATTGGGTCGGGCAACATCACAAAGCAAGTGTTAGAACAATCACTGAGATCTATATTCAAAGAAACTTTACAAGCCACCAATTTGCAACCTTTAGCTGTGATCGAGCCCATTGATAAACCTCCTTTGCATTTCTGGGGTGGCCGTTGGCGTCGTTTGGCATCTTCTTTTGAGTTGCCTTCCGTGGATATATCAACAGCTTGGCAGTTATGGTGGTGTGGTTCTCAAGCCACGCATTCAATTGCACTCAGATCAATTGACAGTTGTGATTTGACTCCTAAGCAAGGAAAAGTCTTGTCCGATTGGCGTCAAGCCATGAAAATTCTGATGGATTTATTAGACGATGCATTATTACAGCGCTTGGGCCACAAGCCAACGTACCATGAAGTTTCATCAGCATTCAGCGAGGCCATGGCAAAGATTTCAAATCAATTAGCGTCGACACCGCGAGGCCGCGACCGCAGAG
The DNA here is from genome assembly GCA_019828595.1 of Aphanomyces cochlioides. NCBI lineage: Eukaryota > Oomycota > Saprolegniomycetes > Saprolegniales > Verrucalvaceae > Aphanomyces > Aphanomyces cochlioides. Next base: position 2,574,660 of record JAHQRK010000005.1, read on the forward strand.
TAAGTCAAATGAAGCTCGCAACGTTCGTACGCATCTGTAGAAAGTGGAACGTAAGACGTAATCAAAGTACATGATTGCCTTCACCTTGTTTGGCATGGTTTGTTTGACTGAGCCACCATTTTTGATTTGACTTGTCTCGTCTCGGCTTCCTGTCGACACTATTGAACTGTTTGGACGGTCTCCTGGCTTGCCATCTTGAGCGCACACAGCCTGTCATGCGTCCCATGTGCCTTCCACCATGTCACTAGCCTTGGTGGTCGCACAGTTGATCACACACCGTGCCTTGAGATGGTCTTTGCTGACGCGAAAACCTGAACGGCATGGAACATCCTATATTTATGATTTACAACCAATCATATCACTCCTGTAGATTGTCGGTGCAGCGTGCCGACAAATTCCCAGTACAATACATTCACAAGAAATTGTCGGATGATATCCAGCCCAATATGGGAATCGTCGGAAAATCTGTCGTTTTCCCAAAATTATTTGTGATGGTATAGAAATTGTAAGTATAACGAGAATATCACATGAATTTGTCGGAAAAGAAGTCGGTTCAGAATGATTGGCCGTAATTGGCAGCTTGACAAGACGTCACATATTGCGTTCCGCAGTCAACATGGAGGAACACAGCTCTCGTCGCCTCACCTCCATTCAGGAGCTGCGCGAAAATTTTCTGTCCGCCGAAACCAAGAAAAACTACAGGAGCGGTTTAAAGCAGATCGAAATTTGGCTCCGTGCAACAGGCAACTCGTCCGCACTGGCCGAAGATGGCTCAATTGACTTGCAAGTCTTTACTTATGACTTGCAAGTCTTTACTTATGACTTGTTTACACAGTTCATTCTCTACAAATATCAATCAGGAAAGGCCAAACCTGGCACATTAGCCAGTTATAGGTCAGCGATCAAAGACTACTACAAGCGCATGAATGTTGCGCTGCCGCAAGGATACGACGATGACGTGAAAAGCATATTCCAAGGTGATTTGGGGAATTATACACGCTTAATTCAGAATGATAGGGATACGACGCAAGTATGCTTCAGAGACCCAGTCAGGTAGTATAAAAGATAGCGGGAAGCGACCGCTCGAGTATCGTCAATATCAAGAACTCTGCTCAAAAAGTCTTGTGTTGTCCGACTGTGGATTTACCCATTTGTTCCTGGTTCTCACGTGGAATCTCATGTGCAGATCCAAGTCGACTGAGCTTGTACAGCTCGACCACTTGTCAGATGAAGATGACGCTATAGGTTGCATCTTTTACAAGTCCAAAACAGACCAATGTGGCACGAAACGGCGAGATCCAAAGCATATGTACGCCAATCCTGCAAAGCCTGAAGTTTGTGTGTTCCTTGCCCTTGCAATCTATCTTGTTTGCAACCCTCAACATAGCACAAACGCTCTCTTTCCCGGTTCCAATCAGCGTGATCGATTCAGCAAAAGTTTATCAAGACTCACCAGTGGTCTTGTCTCTGCTCACTCGGGTGACATTGGAACGCACTCAATCAGAAAGGGAGCCGCGACATTTGCTATTGCTGGCAATACGTCAGGCCCGTCAATCGTTAATGTCTGTATACGATGTGGCTGGACGTTAGGACACGTTGTCGAACGATATATACACTACGATGGTGCAGGCGATCAATATGTTGGTCGTGTGATTGCCGGTTTACCTCTTTCAAGCGGGGAATTTGCTTGCCTGCCACCCCACTACCCATCGGAGGCAGCTGATATCATCCGCGACTCAATTGCTCTTGTCTTTCCAAAGATTTTGTTTGCCTTCCCAAATTTGTACGGAGTCCTGTCACTCTGCCTTGCTTCATTGGTCTATCATCACGACTTTCTGCAATCTACAATGCCCCCCAAGCACCACTTGCTATCGACTCCCCTCTTCGCTGATCACAGCTTGTATGAGTCATTGAAAGTCCTTGTGTCTACAAAGTCTGATCGTCTTGTTCCAACGGGCACCCCTCCACACGTTGCAATTCATTGTCAAATTCAAGATGCCGTCGGGATATTGGACTTGCTACCAGACAAAGTCAAATGCATCATTGAAGACGTCCTGGAAAAGAATGGAATTGGGTCGGGCAACATCACAAAGCAAGTGTTAGAACAATCACTGAGATCTATATTCAAAGAAACTTTACAAGCCACCAATTTGCAACCTTTAGCTGTGATCGAGCCCATTGATAAACCTCCTTTACATTTCTGGGGTGGCCGTTGGCGTCGTTTGGCATCTTCTTTTGAGTTGCCTTCCGTGGATATATCAACAGCTTGGCAGTTATGGTGGTGTGGTTCTCAAGCCACGCATTCAATTGCACTCAGATCAATTGACAGTTGTGATTTGACTCCTAAGCAAGGAAAAGTCTTGTCCGATTGGCGTCAAGCCATGAAAATTCTGATGGATTTATTAGACGATGCATTATTACAGCGCTTGGGCCACAAGCCAACGTACCATGAAGTTTCATCAGCATTCAGCGAGGCCATGGCAAAGATTTCAAATCAATTAGCGTCGACACCGCGAGGCCGCGACCGCAGAGTAAGTCAAATGAAGCTCGCAACGTTCGTACGCATCTGTAGAAAGTGGAACGTAAGACGTAATCAAAGTACATGATTGCCTTCACCTTGTTTGGCATGGTTTGTTTGACTGAGCCACCATTTTTGATTTGACTTGTCTCGTCTCGGCTTCCTGTCGACACTATTGAACTGTTTGGACGGTCTCCTGGCTTGCCATCTTGAGCGCACACAGCCTGTCATGCGTCCCATGTGCCTTCCACCATGTCACTAGCCTTGGTGGTCGCACAGTTGATCACACACCGTGCCTTGAGATGGTCTTTGCTGACGCGAAAACCTGAACGGCATGGAACATCCTATATTTATGATTTACAACCAATCATATCACTCCTGTAGATTGTCGGTGCAGCGTGCCGACAAATTCCCAGTACAATACATTCACAAGAAATTGTCGGATGATATCCAGCCCAATATGGGAATCGTCGGAAAATCTGTCGTTTTCCCAAAATTATTTGTGATGGTATAGAAATTGTAAGTATAACGAGAATATCACATGAATTTGTCGGAAAAGAAGTCGGTTCAGAATGATTGGCCGTAATTGGCAGCTTGACAAGACGTCACATATTGCGTTCCGCAGTCAACATGGAGGAACACAGCTCTCGTCGCCTCACCTCCATTCAGGAGCTGCGCGAAAATTTTCTGTCCGCCGAAACCAAGAAAAACTACAGGAGCGGTTTAAAGCAGATCGAAATTTGGCTCCGTGCAACAGGCAACTCGTCCGCACTGGCCGAAGATGGCTCAATTGACTTGCAAGTCTTTACTTATGACTTGTTTACACAGTTCATTCTCTACAAATATCAATCAGGAAAGGCCAAACCTGGCACATAGCCAGTTATAGGTCAGCGATCAAAGACTACTACAAGCGCATGAATGTTGCGCTGCCGCAAGGATACGACGATGACGTGAAAAGCATATTCCAAGGTGATTTGGGGAATTATACACGCTTAATTCAGAATGATAGGGATACGACGCAAGTATGCTTCAGAGACCCAGTCAGGTAGTATAAAAGATAGCGGGAAGCGACCGCTCGAGTATCGTCAATATCAAGAACTCTGCTCAAAAAGTCTTGTGTTGTCCGACTGTGGATTTACCCATTTGTTCCTGGTTCTCACGTGGAATCTCATGTGCAGATCCAAGTCGACTGAGCTTGTACAGCTCGACCACTTGTCAGATGAAGATGACGCTATAGGTTGCATCTTTTACAAGTCCAAAACAGACCAATGCGGCACGAAACGGCGAGATCCAAAGCATATGTACGCCAATCCTGCAAAGCCTGAAGTTTGTGTGTTCCTTGCCCTTGCAATCTATCTTGTTTGCAACCCTCAACATAGCACAAACGCTCTCTTTCCCGGTTCCAATCAGCGTGATCGATTCAGCAAAAGTTTATCAAGACTCACCAGTGGTCTTGTCTCTGCTCACTCGGGTGACATTGGAACGCACTCAATCAGAAAGGGAGCCGCGACATTTGCTATTGCTGGCAATACGTCAGGCCCGTCAATCGTTAATGTCTGTATACGATGTGGCTGGACGTTAGGACACGTTGTCGAACGATATATACACTACGATGGTGCAGGCGATCAATATGTTGGTCGTGTGATTGCCGGTTTACCTCTTTCAAGCGGGGAATTTGCTTGCCTGCCACCCCACTACCCATCGGAGGCAGCTGATATCATCCGCGACTCAATTGCTCTTGTCTTTCCAAAGATTTTGTTTGCCTTCCCAAATTTGTACGGAGTCCTGTCACTCTGCCTTGCTTCATTGGTCTATCATCACGACTTTCTGCAATCTACAATGCCCCCCAAGCACCACTTGCTATCGACTCCCCTCTTCGCTGATCACAGCTTGTATGAGTCATTGAAAGTCCTTGTGTCTACAAAGTCTGATCGTCTTGTTCCAACGGGCACCCCTCCACACGTTGCAATTCATTGTCAAATTCAAGATGCCGTCGGGATATTGGACTTGCTACCAGACAAAGTCAAATGCATCATTGAAGACGTCCTGGAAAAGAATGGAATTGGGTCGGGCAACATCACAAAGCAAGTGTTAGAACAATCACTGAGATCTATATTCAAAGAAACTTTACAAGCCACCAATTTGCAACCTTTAGCTGTGATCGAGCCCATTGATAAACCTCCTTTGCATTTCTGGGGTGGCCGTTGGCGTCGTTTGGCATCTTCTTTTGAGTTGCCTTCCGTGGATATATCAACAGCTTGGCAGTTATGGTGGTGTGGTTCTCAAGCCACGCATTCAATTGCACTCAGATCAATTGACAGTTGTGATTTGACTCCTAAGCAAGGAAAAGTCTTGTCCGATTGGCGTCAAGCCATGAAAATTCTGATGGATTTATTAGACGATGCATTATTACAGCGCTTGGGCCACAAGCCAACGTACCATGAAGTTTCATCAGCATTCAGCGAGGCCATGGCAAAGATTTCAAATCAATTAGCGTCGACACCGCGAGGCCGCGACCGCAGAGTAAGTCAAATGAAGCTCGCAACGTTCGTACGCATCTGTAGAAAGTGGAACGTAAGACGTAATCAAAGTACATGATTGCCTTCACCTTGTTTGGCATGGTTTGTTTGACTGAGCCACCATTTTTGATTTGACTTGTCTCGTCTCGGCTTCCTGTCGACACTATTGAACTGTTTGGACGGTCTCCTGGCTTGCCATCTTGAGCGCACACAGCCTGTCATGCGTCCCATGTGCCTTCCACCATGTCACTAGCCTTGGTGGTCGCACAGTTGATCACACACCGTGCCTTGAGATGGTCTTTGCTGACGCGAAAACCTGAACGGCATGGAACATCCTATATTTATGATTTACAACCAATCATATCACTCCTGTAGATTGTCGGTGCAGCGTGCCGACAAATTCCCAGTACAATACATTCACAAGAAATTGTCGGATGATATCCAGCCCAATATGGGAATCGTCGGAAAATCTGTCGTTTTCCCAAAATTATTTGTGATGGTATAGAAATTGTAAGTATAACGAGAATATCACATGAATTTGTCGGAAAAGAAGTCGGTTCAGAATGATTGGCCGTAATTGGCAGCTTGACAAGACGTCACATATTGCGTTCCGCAGTCAACATGGAGGAACACAGCTCTCGTCGCCTCACCTCCATTCAGGAGCTGCGCGAAAATTTTCTGTCCGCCGAAACCAAGAAAAACTACAGGAGCGGTTTAAAGCAGATCGAAATTTGGCTCCGTGCAACAGGCAACTCGTCCGCACTGGCCGAAGATGGCTCAATTGACTTGCAAGTCTTTACTTATGACTTGTTTACACAGTTCATTCTCTACAAATATCAATCAGGAAAGGCCAAACCTGGCACATTAGCCAGTTATAGGTCAGCGATCAAAGACTACTACAAGCGCATGAATGTTGCGCTGCCGCAAGGATACGACGATGACGTGAAAAGCATATTCCAAGGTGATTTGGGGAATTATACACGCTTAATTCAGAATGATAGGGATACGACGCAAGTATGCTTCAGAGACCCAGTCAGGTAGTATAAAAGATAGCGGGAAGCGACCGCTCGAGTATCGTCAATATCAAGAACTCTGCTCAAAAAGTCTTGTGTTGTCCGACTGTGGATTTACCCATTTGTTCCTGGTTCTCACGTGGAATCTCATGTGCAGATCCAAGTCGACTGAGCTTGTACAGCTCGACCACTTGTCAGATGAAGATGACGCTATAGGTTGCATCTTTTACAAGTCCAAAACAGACCAATGTGGCACGAAACGGCGAGATCCAAAGCATATGTACGCCAATCCTGCAAAGCCTGAAGTTTGTGTGTTCCTTGCCCTTGCAATCTATCTTGTTTGCAACCCTCAACATAGCACAAACGCTCTCTTTCCCGGTTCCAATCAGCGTGATCGATTCAGCAAAAGTTTATCAAGACTCACCAGTGGTCTTGTCTCTGCTCACTCGGGTGACATTGGAACGCACTCAATCAGAAAGGGAGCCGCGACATTTGCTATTGCTGGCAATACGTCAGGCCCGTCAATCGTTAATGTCTGTATACGATGTGGCTGGACGTTAGGACACGTTGTCGAACGATATATACACTACGATGGTGCAGGCGATCAATATGTTGGTCGTGTGATTGCCGGTTTACCTCTTTCAAGCGGGGAATTTGCTTGCCTGCCACCCCACTACCCATCGGAGGCAGCTGATATCATCCGCGACTCAATTGCTCTTGTCTTTCCAAAGATTTTGTTTGCCTTCCCAAATTTGTACGGAGTCCTGTCACTCTGCCTTGCTTCATTGGTCTATCATCACGACTTTCTGCAATCTACAATGCCCCCCAAGCACCACTTGCTATCGACTCCCCTCTTCGCTGATCACAGCTTGTATGAGTCATTGAAAGTCCTTGTGTCTACAAAGTCTGATCGTCTTGTTCCAACGGGCACCCCTCCACACGTTGCAATTCATTGTCAAATTCAAGATGCCGTCGGGATATTGGACTTGCTACCAGACAAAGTCAAATGCATCATTGAAGACGTCCTGGAAAAGAATGGAATTGGGTCGGGCAACATCACAAAGCAAGTGTTAGAACAATCACTGAGATCTATATTCAAAGAAACTTTACAAGCCACCAATTTGCAACCTTTAGCTGTGATCGAGCCCATTGATAAACCTCCTTTGCATTTCTGGGGTGGCCGTTGGCGTCGTTTGGCATCTTCTTTTGAGTTGCCTTCCGTGGATATATCAACAGCTTGGCAGTTATGGTGGTGTGGTTCTCAAGCCACGCATTCAATTGCACTCAGATCAATTGACAGTTGTGATTTGACTCCTAAGCAAGGAAAAGTCTTGTCCGATTGGCGTCAAGCCATGAAAATTCTGATGGATTTATTAGACGATGCATTATTACAGCGCTTGGGCCACAAGCCAACGTACCATGAAGTTTCATCAGCATTCAGCGAGGCCATGGCAAAGATTTCAAATCAATTAGCGTCGACACCGCGAGGCCGCGACCGCAGAGTAAGTCAAATGAAGCTCGCAACGTTCGTACGCATCTGTAGAAAGTGGAACGTAAGACGTAATCAAAGTACATGATTGCCTTCACCTTGTTTGGCATGGTTTGTTTGACTGAGCCACCATTTTTGATTTGACTTGTCTCGGCTCGGCTTCCTGTCGACACTATTGAACTGTTTGGACGGTCTCCTGGCTTGCCATCTTGAGCGCACACAGCCTGTCATGCGTCCCATGTGCCTTCCACCATGTCACTAGCCTTGGTGGTCGCACAGTTGATCACACACCGTGCCTTGAGATGGTCTTTGCTGACGCGAAAACCTGAACGGCATGGAACATCCTATATTTATGATTTACAACCAATCATATCACTCCTGTAGATTGTCGGTGCAGCGTGCCGACAAATTCCCAGTACAATACATTATTGAATGGAACTTGGCCAAGTGAAATGCTGTCCTTGCCGTGGAGTCGACAGAGATCTCTCAAGGAAGAGAGGCCTGAAGCATCAGCATCGAGAACATCAGCGACGCCAACGCTGTCTAAAGCTCTTCTCTCGACGGAGCGCCGCGACGAACTCTTGCAGCTAGCTCGAAACAAACGAGCATCTTGGGTAGAAGGGACATCAACGTCGTCATCTCGGAAGCGAAGGGATTCCGTGCGCAAGCATCCGCCGAGCCACGTGATGGAGATGATGAAGTGCGCTGATGATATGCTTCACTTCATCGACAATATGCAGCTATCTCCACCCCACACGATATCCACCACAAAGCAAAAGCAGGATGCATCAATTTCGATTCTCGAAGAAATTGCAGCACGAGGCGAAGAAAAGTCAGAAATCCCTTCTCTACGAATGAGTCAGTCATTTGAACGCGCGTACAGTCAACTTGTCGATGTGCTCAAGCATGCCGATGCTGCTGACTTGGTCCATTCAATCCAAGGGTTTATCAAATCGTTTCAATCGTCAAAGCGGCATGGCGGTGGTCAAGGCGAAAAAGTCCATCTTTTCATTGCACACTTCATGCACTTGATGCAATTGTCCCCGGTTGTCAAGAAACTTGAACGCGACCGTCTTGTGGACGATCTTCGAGACTCGGATCTTCGACGGGAAGCGCTCGAAGCCTTTATCATGGAAAAGCTTCACGACGCGGTCTTTTATTCGCATACGACAGACGATACTCGCTTGAAGGATCGGATCTCAGCACTCAGCTTTCTCTCGTTTGAGCACCTCGACATCACAGCTACATCCGACGAAGCTCGATGGAAACGAATCCAAGCCCAACTTGCATGTCTGCCGCGGTATTTAAGTCCTCGGCGTCAAATGTCGTGCCTCTTGCAAGTCTGCGAAGAACTGACCAACTTGCTCAAAGATTATCACGGCCAATATCCTGGCGCAGACGACTTTTTGCCAGCCTTGATCTACACACTCTTGAAGGCCAACCCGTCGCATCTCCACAGCACAGTTGCTTACATCCAAACGTACCGCCATCCATCCAAGCTCGTGTCGGAGCCAGGGTATTTCCTCACGCATCTCGTGTCTTCGTTGAGCTTTCTCGAGCATTTGGATGACTCAGCGCTGTCCATCACCGCGGAAGAATTCCATCGTGGATTGGAAGATTCGAAGAAATCCATGGCAGCTTCAAATCCATCGCCACCACCGCCACCACCGCCATCGTCATCTTCCGTTCAAGATGAATCTACACCGACGTCGTCGTCTTCAAGGCGGAAGAAACAACAGCCCCCTTTGAGTGTCTTAGATGTTCACAATCGCCGACGCAAGCGACTGATCCCGCCGCGCTTTTCGTTTGACCTTGCCTCCGTCCTTCAGTCGTCAAGTTCAACCATGCAGACCTTCCTTGACAGATCGAGCGATGACATTCGCATCCAGGAAGTGCCGCGACTCCTCGCCGAGTACAAGATGCTCAACATGCTCTGTGCCCAGCACACAATTTTGCATCCAAAGAATATTTAATGACATGGTCGTCGTCGTTCGTGGATGGATGCAACAACACACACGGTCGCCTTAGCTAGCTTATAAATTACTCGCAGAGATGGAAGCGCGGTCAAGGTTTGCGTCGTCCACATGGGATGGCGGCGGCGGCGACGAGGACGACGGCGACGGCATTGCATGGAGGAACGATTGGAGCGCATGCATCGTTCCATCGCATTTTGGCACGATATGGCCGTGGCCATGGCTGTACCGCGCGACAAGATCAGGTCGCGTGCCTTGTTCAAAGAGAGCAGCAAGGACTTCCGACTTGGACGCTGGCACCACACGGTCGTTCAGGCCAAAAGCGTGAAACGAGCGTACATGGGGCACAAGTCCATTGGAGAAGATCTCGTCCGTGGTCGAGTGGAGGTAGCCGCCGAGAAAGATTGCCACTGAGGGAGACCAACCCAATTGTCGTTGCGCAAACGACGAACAGAGCCACGACGCAAGCGACGCTCCTTGAGAAAACCCAAGAACGCCGTCAAACGGACCCGATTTTGCGATCGCATCACCGACGTAGTCAAGGATCTGGCGCTGCGCTTGCGTCGTTGTGGTCTGGTCGGGATCCCACCACGCTCGAAAGACAGTCGTGTCTATCGGTTTGGACACGACTTTCGGCACGAGATTCGTCGGGCCGTCCAAGTACACGAGCTGGAGATGCGGCAGCGCCATATGCAGAGGCTCCATCTTGGCACGGAACACCGCGGCATTCTGGTACATGCCGTGGAGGCACAGCAAGCGCATGACCGAGGTTGTAGCTGCCGTCTACTTGACCAGTGAGAAACGCTTGGTTGGGATAAAAATGGGACGACATCCATCATTTCCACCAATCCAATGTGAGCCCAAGATGCGATCCGCACGTTGATGGAAGCCAAACGGAGAATGGACAAACAGCGAGCTGATTTCCCAAAGCCTGTCGCGGAATATCGAACAGCTCGACGTCTCTCCTCCTAGGCCCGCGTTTCCTCGTCATTTCGCGCCCTTCTTGGCTCAATTCGGCGGGAAACTCATGGTCCACGTCTCGAATTGAAAGTGGAGAAATGATCTGCTGGGATAAGATTGAATCGATACCTCCATTGCCAGGAGCAGACCATCCAAAGGAACTTTATGGATCTGAGGCGGCAATCCTTGATGGATGGAGTTAGCGAAGGCGATCGGTGTCAATTTCTCGGCGACATGGATTCCGTGTCTTTGCAGTTCTGGATAGACGATGGTGTAATGAATGCATTCAGTGGCCAAGATATGTCATTAAATACAACTGAGCAGGGTGTGCTTGCAATCCTGAAGCTTCTACTCGGTGGCAGGACATGGCTGGGCAGCGTTTCGCTCAACCAGCGCCCGATGGAATGCAGTTGTGATGGCATAAAATCCAAGCTGCTGATGGGCCTTCTTGGGCAGCTTTCGTTTCTGCAGCATTTCCAGTTCGCTCTCCAACCGCGAGCTCAACATGACGAGAGCGCTGTTCGCTGCTTCAACTTGGACATCGCTCAATTCAATTTCTTCGTCGATCGGATCACAGCGTGCTCGTTTTGAACACCGCGGTCCGATGGGTGATCCAAGCGGGGTTGGCGGCAAACTGCGCCAGGATTCCCGCTTCTCCGTGGATACTTGGAGAGATGCCAAACAGAGATCAAACGCAGTCAGAGTCGAGGTTGAAGTTGTTGCCGAGGCCGCGTCCGCTTCGATCAAGCTTGTCATGGTGGTTCGGCTACGCTTGACCTTCTTGCGCTTGAAGTGGTTCGACATGCTCATGCTGCTGGAGAGAGAGAGGGAGAGAGAGATACACACACAACAGAGCAAACGAAAGATCGATTAGTGCAAGAAAGAGCGCGAGCTACGCTAGCAAACAAGAGGCACACAGGTCGAGCGGCAGTTCGGGGCGTCCGAAGCAATCGACGTGCGCACTCCAGAGCAAATTCCAAAATGAAATGGCGAGCCAAACCCAAGTCGGTTTCTGAATTCATTATCCGGATGATCTTATCCGAAACCAAATCGAAGTTTATAAGAACTTTCTTCGAATTTTATCGCAATTTCATTGGCTTAGAAAGATATTTCGAAATACGATTGCTTCTCTGCCATGAAAATGGAAATGGTTCCGTGGCCAGATCTCTGACCAACCTCATGGTGTCGCCTCTCATGCGATCTCGTCGGCCATACATTCACTGGATCGACAAGATCCAAGCACTTGACTGACGCCAATTGTGGTCCTGGCCATTTCCGCTCTTTTCGTGGTCGTTGATTGTCTAACCACAAAGCGACTAGCCCAAGCATGACCCAGTGATGGTCGTGCTCCAATCAACTAGGAGTCGAGTAGGTAGACTGAGTAGATGTATTATGAATACATAGGTGGCAATGAGGCTTCAATTCGTACGACACGGCGCTCGATGGCGTCGAGAAACTGCTCGTTGTGCTTGGAGCCACGAACCATGATGTTCAAGACGGGAATACCTGGTACGACATATTGGTGGTGTGTGAGAAGCATGGCAAGCGAGCAAAATGGCGTGACTTCAAGCCACCATTTTTGCTTGTACGAGTTGAGCTCGTCGTTGCGAAGACGCTTGGCCTCGGCTTCGTCCGATTCGGGCTCGCCACTCAACGCAACATGCCATTCCTCGTCAGTCTGGAATGGCACTACAATATCTGCTACGGCATACACCACGAGCTGCGACGCCTTGTAGTCTTGGCGAGTATCCCACACGCAGAATGGACCATCTTCAGGAAACATGTTGGCCAAGTGCTCAATGATGAGATCATTCTCATCGAACTGCTGAATGAAGTCAGATTGACCGTATTCATCGTAGAGAAAGAGCACTGGCCATTCCATTGCACCAGTCGTGGAGCTGAGATCTGCTTTGCCACAAAAGTCAGCAACGCGGCGATCGGTCAAGACAGCAGGACCAACGCGGACCTTGCGCAATGCACAGAGTTGTTTGTACTTGGTCGTCATGGCACGACGTTTTTGATGCTTGAAGGCTTCGAGTTCGGCTTCCACACGTTGGTCTTCAAGCATAACTTTGCCACTGGCTTCGAGAGCAAGTAGTTCTTTGTTAGTTGGGTCAATCGCAAGACCGACTTTGCAATAGCGCAAGGTATCTTCAGGCTTCTTGAGCATGCTTGACGCTTTTGCTCCACGGTAAATGGCTTTGATGTTGGTTGGTTCATGCTTGAGAGCTCGTGCTGCATCCGACCGACAGCTACCATAGTTTTTCAAAGCCAAGTGGCATGCAGCACGGTTGTTAAAGATAGCAGCCATGAGTTGTGAAAGGACGATAGGTTCATCAAGGTTGTACTTCTGGAGTACTTCAGGGTCTGTCGGATCCGCCAGCGCTTTCTGGCCATACCCTACCGCCTTTGTGTATTCTTCAATGGCATACGTATAGTAGTTCTTGTTGAACTTGCGAGCATCGCTGTAGTGCTTGTTGCCTTTGTTCTTGAACGACAAGGCGAGCGTCTCGGCAGTCTCGCCTTCTTCGACGAGAGCAACCATAGCATCCACCATGACATCGCCTTCGATGATATGATCGTCAAAGAGAGACATTTCTGGAATCTTATCCAAGTACGCCTGGCGCTCAGCGTCGCTCCACATCTTGCTTTCATCGTATTCGACCTCGGCGCTCATCTTCCACGCTTTCCCTGGATGACAAGTTTCAATGTGTCAATTGACAAAGTGAACCAACACCCTTGCTCCACTATTCATAAATTTAATACAAGAAAATTTATTTTGGCTTGAAATTTGTATTGCAGCGCATTATAATGAATAGGTGCTGGTCAATTTAGGGAAGTTTAGAAAATTCAATACTACCTCTGTTTCATATTACTGTGTGCATTTGAAAAATCATTATTTCCGCATTACTGTGTGCATTTTATTTTGATTGGCTAATTTGAATATACAACGAATCAATTGGTTATAAATCTCCCTACTATGGTTGTTCCGGTGGGACTCCTTGCTGTTGGAGTATCAGTTCAGCTTCATCAAGAATGGATGCAGGACAAGTCACATTTGACAAGAGGTTTCCCGCGCGTCTCATTGCATCTTTTTTGATATGGGGCAGCTTAAAAAAGTTGCCTCCATGATGCTCCAACACAAGGCGCATGACTGCTTGCAAAGTGAGAAAGACATTTTCAAGCTTCTCGGCACTCAGCATGCGGAACGCGAGCAAGGTGGAGTGAATCAAATCGTCGACCGAATGACTCACTACCTTGTACTGTAGCGCTTGTATCGACGCAAAAAAGCCCAGATCCAACACATTGAGGTCTGGGCTGTTTGGAGGTTGGCATCGAACAACGAAAGTCCAGCCATCGGTCGACCCGGAAGCCAGGGCGGCATTAGAGATGGAACGGTGTGGTGTAGCGTTGTCTTGTTGAATGACAACCCTCTTGGTTTTGCTTGGAAGTCGAGCCTTGATCGCAGGAATCACAAAGTTGAGAACGTGGCGCCGATATACATCAGCCGTCACATTGACGACCGTTGTCTGCAAAGTCCCGGATGGTCGATTTCGAGACGAACGCAGTGCTGGTGTCTGCTCAACGAACGGCCACATTCCCACTTTGCCGTCAAAATCGTCGCGTGGGCGCCCAACAGCGGCCAAAAACATAACCTTCGGTATAAAGCGCTTCGACTTGGTTGACCGGCGCGGTAAAGGCTCTCCTGGGACAAGATAAACTTTGCGTTTATCCTTGTCCGCGTTGAACCATTTGTTGTCAAGATGAATCGTGTCCCACATATCCGAAAATTCGAATTCTTTGTGATCGCCGAAATCGGCGATCTTGGCGAGCGCGGAGGCCGGGGCGGAGCATCGGCCGCGCGAGCTGTCGTCGGCGGAGCCGACGACAGGCGCATGTCGTCGGACAAAAGACGCCTAAAACATCATGCGCTCCAGCTTGTTTTGGTCCGTGAGGAGCGGCTTTAGGCGAGACGACCGGGGTTGTATGAATCCAGACTTGAGACACCGACTGATCATAGATGTTGAAAGGCCCGTCGCTTCCGACGCGTCATGCATGGTAGAACGTTGGCTCTGCGGAACCTCTTTCATGATGGACTCGATCTCGTCCTTCGTGTACTTCGACTTTGGACCGACGCGACCTGTTTTCTTGGACTTGAGGATGCCTTCGTGGAAGGCTAGCCAGAGTTTGGCGACAGTATTTCGATGGACCTTGTAGCTAGCCGCAACGCTCTGTATTGCTCCATGCGGCAGCTTGTCGCCACGCATGGACTTCTAGAGCGACCGGATGACATCTATTTTCTCGGATTCCGTGAGTTCTCTCCCGACGCGTGTGCTCAGGGTGTCCATTGCGGAAATATCAAGTCTGAAGTCCTGGACTTTTGTGAAATATAATTATTATTTTGTATTTTTATTTGGATGGCGTTTAGACGGTGTCGGTTTTGACCATTCAAATCGAGCATGTTGTCGTTCGTCCAATCCCCTCTACCTTCCATTTTCGATATCCTTTTCAACGTGATAAGGCTCATTGAATTTCGTCATGAAATGAATTTTTGGGGTCGTGTAGAAGTCAAATGCACACAGTAATGTGAAACAGAGGTAGTATTAATTTATCTTAAAATTTGTTTACAAGTTCAAGAAAAATCATGAATTTAGACCTTTTCAAATTTTTATTAATTTTTTGAGCTAAAAATGTCGACGCCGCCGCTGGCGACGTATGGGTAAGTCAATGCTGGAAAATCCACACTCATGACGAGGAACAGGCTGATCACTGATGTACAGTATGCAGATGTAGATGATATGTGGAACTATCAGAAGACGTCCATGCGATATTACCGCCACGCGCTCGATGTTCTTGGCTTTGCGGTCAACTTGTGGATTGAGGAAGCGCTAGGTCCATCATCGACCATGTGCTTTGCTGTGGATTTGGGCGACCTAATTGATTTAAAGTGCAAACTGTATGGACGAACACAACAAGCTCTTGATCTGACCCGTGCTCACTTTCAAGCGTTCCAGAACGTAGTTGGTCCTGTGCACCATTGTGTTGGCAACCACGAGCTGTACAACTTGACAAGGCAAGAGTACATTCGAGAGCTCATGCTACATACAGCCTCACCAGATTCAACCTCTGGTCTCCCACCGCAAGACGCCACAAATGCGTATTACTCTTTCACAATACCTCAAGCACCAGCGTCGTCCTTGATACGTATGGATTCAGTGTCATTGGAGCTCTAGAGGGATCAACTGAACATTTCAAAGCCGTCGAGGTACTTTACCTTTCGCAAGCTCTGATTTCAATCTGATGTAGTTCCTTGCCAAAAGAAACCCAAACAAGGACAAGAACTCCTCTATCAATATGGAGGGATTTGACCAGCGCTTTGTTGAGTACTATGGTGCAATTGATCCAGCTCAAATGCACTGGCTGACACAACTTCTCAAGCGCGCAGAAGCAGAGGCACGGAATGTCGTTGTGTTCATGCACGTTCCCACACACGAAGTTGAATCTGGCGGGCATCCTGCCGCACTGCTCGACACACAGCTCTTGGAGACGTCAATGTTCAAGATTTGTACAGTGGCAGCGGCCAAGAGTGCTTGATATGTTGAATTGTCAATAAGGAATGTCGTAAAACTAGATTTGTCGAAGAACCTTGGAAAGGACATACGTCAGCTCCATGATCGTCAATTTGTGGAACTTCGACGAGCTCTTGGCATTGTTTCGTCAGTTTTCCAAATGTGTTCGTACTGTCTTTTCTGGACACACCCACGAAAACGGCTACGCTTGCGATCATGGCATCCACTTCGTTGGGCTTCACGCAGCGTTGGAATGTCCACCAAGTAGTTCAGACGATACCTCGAACGACCGTGCGTATGCTTCCGTAGACATCTTTCCACGAAGTCTTCGAATTCGCGGCGCTGGTAAAGTTCCAAGTCGCGTGCTGGAATCTCAAAATGATCGCGAAAAAATCAAAAATTTTATCCAATTAATCACAAAAATTAATTATTAATTGGACAATTTTTAATTAATTCGAAAAAATTCATTTTTTTCATTGGCTAGAGTTGAATCTTCTCGATGCATCGAATCGACACCCGACTTCATCGACGCTTCCAGACCCTGGCGGCGCCGTCGTTGGCCGAGTCTTCCAAGCGTATCGGCTCCTTTGGGTTGAAATATATGATTTATTTATCTCACTCTCGACGTAGCCTCATCGCTGACGTTCAATATGCCGACGACGAGGACGGGTGGAACTTTCGCAAGACGTCAAGACGATACTATCGCCATGGGCTGGAAGTTCTACGATGGGCTACATCTGACTGGATCAAAGAATTCAATGACGACACTTTGAAAGGAGATCCTGCTGCCATGTCGTTTGCAGTCGATTTGGGCGACGTCATTGATGGCAAGAACGAGGCCTTAGGCCAATCCTTTCAAGCTCTCGACGCAACCAAGGACGTATTCCATCGATTCCAGCAGCACATTGGACCTGTACATCACTGCGTGGGCAATCATGAACTATACAATTTCTCAAAGGAGACGTACGTCAAGCAACTCACGAACCATACGCATTCAGCCCGTGTTGGACCAGAGAGTTTGCCACCTTCAGAGGTGAAAGCTCCATACTACTCGTTCACGATGCCAACGATCCCGTCATTTGTCTTTGTCGTCCTGGATCCTTATGGACACTCTGTCCTTGGCCTCCCGACAGACTCGCCTGGTTATCTAGCGGCTGAAAAGGTATCAATTGACTGTTATGGTCTCGGATTGTCTTGTTTCCTAGCTTCTGGCTGAGCAAAACCCAAACGAAAACAAGAACTCACCTCTGGGTTTGCCACGTAATGAGTCACTCCGGTTCACGGCATTCAACGGTGGCATCGATGACGAGCAATTTGCATGGTTGGAGAAAACCCTCGACAGTGCCGCAGCTCGATCGCAGAATGTTGTCGTCTTTACGCACGTACCGATCCATCCCGACACATGTCTTCCTGGTGGCGTCTTGCTTTGGAACTACCTCGACCTCCAGCTCCTCTTTCGACGTCATTCTTCCACCGTGCGAGTTGTCTTTTCAGGCCACTCTCACAAGAATGGATACGCAGAAGACCACGGTGTCCATTACATGGTCTTCCACGCAGCACTCGAGTGTCCTCCATCTCGAGACGACAATACAAACCGCGCTTATGCCTCGGTCGATGTCTTTGAATCGGCATTGCATGTCCGTGGCGCTGGTATCATTCCAACACGGACTCTAACCTGGACGAAAGGCTAACTGGCTATTAACAAAGTGGTGTAGTATAAATTAAGCAGGAACTTGAGCTGAAGCCTGAGACTGAGCTGGAACGACGACTTCAATTGCGCGATGGGCTAGCGAGTAGTCGTTACGATTGGCAGCTAGCGTGACAAGAACGACCGGGAATTCCACAATCGAGAGATGGCGGAGGTTTTCAGCGAGAGACTGTGCTGGATTGAGTTCATAGTACTGTGGTGTAGATGCAGCAACGAACTCCTTCTTGAGGAGAAAGAGCCACCCAGACGTAGGTAATTTGCAGTAGTTCTTCAACTGCGCTCGAAGTGGTACGTTTTCCTACATGGTCAATGAGATATTCTGCAAGAAGACTCGGGCGAACGAACCAGGGAGACTGATAAATGCTTGTCCATGAGAGCTTCAAGCGACAACGCCTCCGAGTACTTGGGCTCAACAATTCGAACGCCACTGGAATGGATAAAGTTGACTTCTAGACGCCAGTAAATGCAGTCCTGTTTGGAATTGTAGAAAGTCGTGTTGGCCTTGCGTTTTGACATGCCAGGTGCGTGAAGATGGACAAAGATCCCGCGTTTCTTCGCTTGCTGGACAAATGATTGCACAGACGGAGGGTATCGCCTTAGGTAATTTGCAGGAAGCTCGGGATTTACAGAAAGAGCTGTTGCTGGCTGTTCATGTCGTCGAGGTTTCTTTGGTTCAGCGGGTTTCACGTCAACTTCCAAGTGCACTGCCGAGGTAGAGCGCGCAACTTCTTGAAGAAAGAAGAAATCTACATGGAGAAAACGTCAAAAGTGCGAGGAAAATGTAGTCACGAACCACTCGAGATGTCTGCGTCTCGAAACTGAGCGAGTGGAATGTACTTTGTTCGATCTCGCTTGCCATCGCATTCAAACTAGACAAGATCCATGAGTTTCCATAGACATCGTGGACGAGACTGTACATTCTTCTTGTGAGCCAAGCAGCACACCAGTGAGCATGTGATGCGTTCGCAACGTGGGCAACGGTATTTGATATCGGCACTTGAACACATGATGCACATGATTGGATCGTCGCGCTTACGTTTCGAAGCATTCTCTTTCGTCGAATCGGCTGCAGAGACTGCGTCAGGTGCTTCTTGAGCTGGAGGAGAACTTTCAGGTTCCATCAACGTTTGCTCGTCGTGCAATCTGATGTCGTCCGGCACGCATGAGATATCCATCGATCCGTCCCGCGCGAATCAATTCACCAAATGGAGTGTCGCGACCAATGATGCGTATCCAAATATGGAACTCATTTTCATTGGCTTAAAATAGTTTATTTCTCACCAATTAAAATAAATTAATAATTCCTATTCAATTATTTTTATCCAATTAAATCAAAATCAAATTCCTTATTCAGTACAATGAGCTCTTCAGTGCATAGTCTCTGCTGTGGCTACACTTATTCCCGCTCGTGGAGCGGTGCATTACATTCACTGTGGACGAACACTTTTGCTGTCATCGACTTGTGCTATTTCGGAGAGAAGATAGCAGAAAATCTGTGTAACAACCGGTGATTTGCAAGTTAGTGATCGGTATGCAGTTGAAGTTGGAACTTGAGGTACTGAATAAGGTAATTAAACTTTCGTCAACATGATGGGCTTCATTTTGCCATCAGCGACCGAGGAGGAAGATGAAGCCAAGCGGTCGGTTCTACTACGATCTGGTGTCGCCGTTCTGCTATTTCTTTCTCAAAACACGAGACCCGTTGGAGAAGAAGATGGATCTGCTGCCAGTGCCCATCTTGCTAGGTGGTCTCTTTCGTCTGCAAGGCAACAAAGGCCCAGCGGAAATCCACGTGAAGCGAGATTACACATACGCCGCGTGCGTGTGGAAATCCAAGCAGCTTAATGTCCCGTTTCAATTCCCAAAGCGTCATCCATTTTCCTCCATTGCGCCACAACGTCTTCTCCTCCAGCAAAATGCAGACTGGGCAATGGTCGATCGCGCGTTTGACTTTGTCTGGGCTCAAGGAAATGACCCCGAAGCGCAATGGGAAGACTTTTGCGAAGCCCTCCACTTGCCAAGATCCACACCCAAACCAGCTGATAAGACTGTCAAGGAAGCCTTGATTCAAAATACAAGTGATGCAGCGGCTCGCCATGTCTTTGGCGTTCCTTCAGTCGAATTGAACGATCGCGTCTTCTGGGGCAACGACCACATGGAATGGCTCATGGAATACGTCGACAATCCTGACATGTTTCGAGATCCTGCG
This sequence comes from Aphanomyces cochlioides, assembly GCA_019828595.1. Classification (NCBI taxonomy): domain Eukaryota; phylum Oomycota; class Saprolegniomycetes; order Saprolegniales; family Verrucalvaceae; genus Aphanomyces; species Aphanomyces cochlioides. The sequence goes on from JAHQRK010000005.1 coordinate 2,594,619, forward strand.
TACCTGAAGATCTTGGAAACCGAGAATCCTCTGGTCAAGCCCTCGAAGCTCTAAGGTCATTGCTTTCAGTGTTAACTATGCTACCTGTCAGTATAACTCGACAAAAATGACGTCTCAGCTCGACAAATTCATCAATCAAATTGCATGTTCACGCATTTATCGCCGCGCTATCAATCAGTTCGTCTCCATGAGTTGGGCAAGTCATTGCTAGATTAGCGGCCTCGGGAACGCAGTGGATGGTCCACTCATTCCCCAGATCTATTTCGCTGTGCACTTTGGTCGCGAGACGACCATCCTCGAGCACAGCTACGAGCTCATCTTCAAGAACTATTGGAGGAACCAAAGCGAGCTTGACATGCCTTGGCAGATCTGCAAGAGCAAACCATGGCTGGCTGTCGTCTCTTGAAAACTGCCATATTGTGTGGTCCTCAGTGAGTGCTAGGATGCACTGGTGTCCACAAGTTGCAAGTGCTCCATACAGGATTTGGTTTGGTGGATGGCCATGAGCGATCCACTCATTTGTTTCCAGCACAAGCTCAAGCAATCCATTCGAGTCCCCGATGAGGAAGAGAGATGATGGAGTGGCTAAACCAGGTTGCAAGGAGAGCCGAAGCACAGGAGGTGTCAGCTCGCTCCATGCATTTGTCTTCATAGACACTGCAATCAAACGACCACACTTGGTCAAGACGTATACGTAGTCTTCCCGCACAAGTAGGACAAGAACGAATTGATATTGCGTCAAGTCTCGAGTGGAGATGGCATGCCATGGCAGTGGCATCGCCGACGACATGGAATGCCGACCGTACAAGTCGCCTTCGTGGGTGACAACGTACATGGTGTCGTCCTCTTCATCGACATAACCTCCCGCGTAAACGTGCATATTGTAACCCACGGAGCAGTCGATCCAACGAACTGTGCCCTCTTCATCAGCAACTCGTTGGATCATGTGTCCTGATTTGTCAGCAACGACAATTCCTTCGTAACTTCCACGTGCCACTCGTGTGATCGCCATGGCAGTGTTGAGATCGCGCATGACGTCAAACCTTCCACCAGGCGATCGATAGTACACGCGCTCTTCGGGAAGATTGTGTTGGACAAACTCCCAGTTCTTGCCATTGAAGAAGCGTTCGTAGACATGGCCATTCGTGCCGATGACAAAGATCGAGTCGGGGCTTACATAGACCATAGAGTACAACCTACATCAAGTGTAAGAATGATAGACCAAGGTTGTTGTCTACTAACCGAGTGCTAACCACCACGCCACCATTTCGTTCATGCAACGGATCTTCCATTGACTTCTGCTGGAGGATTCGATAGATCAGAAGGGCATCAATATGTCTTTCCACGACAAGACTGCCCACACTACAACGCGCACATGAGATCTGTTGTTGTTGTGACTGCAATCGTACCTCTCCAAGGGCATGCTCATTCTTTTGGCGACATGAGCCAGCCACTCGTTCTCATCCGCAAAGATCTTGACTTCCTCTATCTCGCCTTCCCTGGCCACATACCGTCTGCTTCCATCTCCGAAGTGCAGCAACAGGCCGAGGACCAACACATAGAGCAAGAGCGACATAGGCAAGCTACGTCGCATCATTCTATCCGCCAAAAGGAACATTCGACAAAAGGACATACCTTATCCGGATGACCGTTTCATTTCTAGCCAATCAAAATTGAGCAACTGAAGGTGGTGATTTCGGCAGTCCCCACAATCCACTCGGAAAGAAGTCAGGGCTAGCCACAAGGAGGAAGCAAGACTGCTGTCCTCGAAATGGAAATGAAATGGATGTCGAGATAGACATGGGATGTGTATATGAGTTACATCAAGTTAGAAGTTCAAGCCCATCAAAGTCAAGACCTTCTTGGACACTTCGACGCCCAAAAAACAGGCAGCGTTGGCTGGGAAGGCACGAGCCATGGCAGGTCCCACGCCCTTGAAGAGAGCACCGTGGCCTTCTGCCGACACCAACTTCTTGTATGCTTCAACGATACCAGAGACACCGGACGCGTACGTGCCTTCAGGAGCAGCTTGAATACGCGATTTGATGACATCAGGTGGAATCGCGACGACCCAGTTGATCACACCAGCCATACCACCGGCGACAAATGTGCGAAAAGCATTCAACTCTTCAGGGGATTGACCTTCAGGGGTAAGAGCACGCTTGACACCTTCATAACCACCGAAGTAGCCGATGGAACTAGATGGAAATTAGCTTTAAACCGCAGAGCGGGTGATTACCCAGGTACATCACGAAGAAGAGTGGCTTCCCAACCAGTGAAGACACTGCGAAGACCTCCGGTTTTGTAAAGGTGCTTGGCACAGTCTGCCATGCCGTTGAATTGAGGCTTTTCACCACGAGCGACAGCTTGCGATTGAATCTATGCACGATGCGTTCAGGATGACAACAAGACATGATAACTTACCTGGAGCAAGCACTTGATGCGCTCACCAGGAGCCATGACAATGGTAGTTGGGATGGCAGAGAAACCACCGGCAAACAAGATTTGGTTGATGGACAACTTGTCACCATCGTTCATGCCAGCAGCTTTGCGCTATCAACCATATGAGCATAAAATTCCACAGAAGAGATATCTTACAGCAATCAAAGCTCCCATATCATAGCCCCAAAAGCAGATAGCAAAGATAGGAGTCACGCCAACCAAGGGAGCAGACATGCCACGGTAGAGACCCTTGATACCATCCTTGGCAATAATCTTGCGTGCACAATCGGTCGCACTGCTGTACAAAGGAGCTTCCCCAGCCTTTGGCGTTGGCATCGTTTGCATGTTTACCTTGATCAAGTCAAGGGGATGGCCTGCCGCAACCAGACACATGCCTAGAGTGACGTTCAGAATCTTGTCGGTCACACGTCCATCATACCTCCAAAACCACCAGAGAGGAACGCTTTAAACGGAGCACTTCCTACAATCACAGTCAAGACTCTGTTCTGTGGGGTCTATGAGTCGTACCTTGCTGCACTTCCTTCTTGTCTTCGCCGGACATTTTCTTCTCGGGCGTTCGGCGTGGATTTGAAAATGGCCGGAGGATGAATCCCGTTGAGTCAACATCTGTGGTCAGATTTCAGCTATCCGGATAAAGTGTTCTGTTATCCGGAATATCATTGAAAATCTATATTATTGGATTTCAGTATTGTCTTTTTCACCCAAATTTGTACTTTTTTTCCAAAATCGAATTCGATTCCAAATCGATTCGATCATACTGAAGTCAAGTATAAATGGAAAGTATGGCAAACGTCCCAAATTAATTACACGTGTGTCTGGGTGTGTTTTGCGTGAATTAGGTAAATACTCGATTCTGATTGGCTGAGCGATTTGCAGATCGATTTGAAAAATCGATACATTTCGGACCCCCCTCACAATTTCGAATGAAATTGACAATATGCAACGCGATGTAATAAAATAAGTTTGCGTATCCACACCCATTGAACGTTGAAGTTGCTACGTTCATGCAGCCAGATACTGGCGGTGGCAACCCGTTTCGCTCCATTCCGATACATGCCAGGAAGCAATCAATCACTCGGACAGTTGGAAGCCACGGTGTCGACGCTCTGAGCACGTCCCGCGGCCAAGCCTCTCGATCTATAGCTTGACAACGAGGCGAATATCCAATGCAATTGAATGGCCAAACTCTCGCCTTTGTTGGTGCACCTCTTTATTCCCGCGATCGTCGCAAAGTTGGTGGAGGAAAAGCAGGGAACTAATCTCCACCCCTGAACCCAGGATCTTCAATTCCTGACGGCAGATCACCGGTACTTTGTTTACAATGAATTGCGATCACACACTTTTTCCTGCATCAAGAACAACCCCAGACGAGACGCAGAAGAAAGATCTCTAGCCGAGTCTCGAGGGTGACCGACATCTCCCAAGTCGAAGCACCGTTTCTTCTTCCGTGCGGTTGAGAGCACATTGGTCCATGATGAACTTGGTGGAGAACGACGTGAACTTTATGAAATGACCTGGTGATGGACATGGCGACAAAACGTTACACTTGTAACCGATACATTGGTATCAATGACGAAACCAAAGCCGTACCAAGTCGGAGGCCGCGAAGCTGCCGCGGCTGCATCTACATGCACAGTATCCCTTCTTCCTGAAACATCGACGGCATATATTGCCAAAAATGCTGAAAACATGGTCGAGTTTCTCCACCAGACAATCCACGAGCATGGATTCTGGGCCCCATCGCCTGACCTTGCTGTCTACCTGCGTCAACCACCGCTGACATTGTACGCCATGGGCCGGGAAGAAACCAACAACGTGTGGACGACAACCCTTGTGCTCATCTATTGCATGGTCAAGCTGGCGGACTATCATCCATACTGGATGAAGCTCGCAGATCGCGCGCGCGAGTGGATCTTTTCACAGCCGTACTTTGCCGTAGCTCGCATTGACCTTGTGAAGCGCGGGAGTGCACTCTACAGCGCAGACCCGAAGGAATTGCTTGCATCTGTCTTCTCAAGAGGTGGCACAGCCGATGCTGCAGATCTCGAGCAGATGGATGCACCAACCCAGCGTGGAAATTGGGTCGAGCTCTACCTCGACACTCCGCCATACTCGAAATACTTTTGGAATCGCGTGACCAACGAAACCCGATGGGATCATCCATCGACGGTCTATGAACCCACGCCAGCTGAACGTGAGGCCCGGTTTCGTGCCGAGCAACTCGAGAAAGCCAAGGCAGAAAAGCTAGCCAAGGTGCTGCAGATGCGACTTTCCATTCCCCGGAAGACGTACTTGCCACCCAAACCCGAGGTTCGTTACCTGTTGGAGCAAATGTTCATGACTTGGTCATGTATAGCCTTGTGAGTCTTGCGTGAACGAGCCCAGGCCAGCGACAGTCTTTTGTCAAGAGTGCGATGTATACTATTGCGAACAGTGCTGCGATGCCATGCACATGCATCCAAAGCGAGCTGGCCATGCCGACTGTGGTTTTCGATTCGTAGCATGTGTCGGGCGCCATGGCTTTCCCTACGTCAGACACAAGAAGAACTTAGCTGGCTCTTGACGTCAGCAACCAATTTGCTCCACAATGAACTTTGCTTTTTCATCCTGGAAGGGATAAATCATCCAACTGCGCTACGGTCATCATGAGATCGAGAAACCTTGAGGACACTCATATGCTATTCTTCATCCACGAAAAGCTTCCGAGAGAAAAACAACATCAAGGTGACATAGCGTCGCAACTTTCAAAGTAACAAAATGGATGCATTTGGTACACACGGCGCCTGAATACTCTTCCACCAGAACACAAGACGAACTTCGTCAGCACTCAACCTCTCCTTAATTTCATTTACTACAGCGAGGCGTCTAGGTTGCGCAACTCAATTCCTTACGAGGAGCCACAAGTCGAGTACAACGTGCCAATGGGGCTGGTGACATCGTAGCTGTAGCCGAGCAATTGGATGTCGGTAAACTTGTAGTACTCGTGAGGAAGCTCCGTGAAGAATGGACCGATCACCTTGTTGTCCTCGATCGGGTAAGACCCTTCACCAGAGTAAGTGGATCGGAAGAGGATATCACTCTTTGGCGTAATCTCGTGCTTTGTGCCATCGTTGTACGTGATGGAGCACGACTCAAACGAGCTGGGGTGCGTCTGTTGGCCTTGGTCGTCCAAGTTTAAGCCTTCAACGTTGCAGTGATAGAAGATTGAGTGGAGGAGATCGATCGTGGTGTAGAAGAGATGGTACAGCGGTTCCTTTGGAGCTGCCAGGTTAACCTCGAATGTGCCGCGGAGTGTCTTGCGCACGCTCGAGTCAATGGCTGTCTCAATGAGATGCGAGACGTTTGCAAGCGACGACGAACCAAACAATGCAGAGCGAACGGTCGAGAGGCTCCACTTGGGCATAGCCATTTCATGCCATTTGCCGTGGGCGATGCCGCTCCCTCCATCCTTAAACGCCTTGATCGGACGGGTGGTGACCCAAATCTCGTTGTCGGACGTGAGTATTCCTTGAGTTGAGCCACCCATGTCCAGCGTCACCGGACAGCATTCCGTGATGGTTTTACATTTGCCTTGTTCAGACTTGGCGTAAGTAATAGCTGTTAAAGGTATATCGTGGCCACTTCAAAATTCTCACGACGAGAAGCATTAGTAAGGCATCATCCATTAGCTAAGAATGGATTCTCACCCATTTCCACAACCATACGCTAGAGACACCCTCGAGCAAAAAACACAATTAACACTTGTGGAAGTGTCCAAAGGCAAAATGATCACCACTCAAAGCATTTTGCATCACCAGCATAATCTTGACCTTCATACAGAAAATTTTAAAATTCATTTGATCTTGAACAATAATTATTTATAATATAATACAACAAATAATCACAAATGGCTCCACCAAAGAAATCACCCGAAGACAAAAAACCAAGAGTTCAGGTGAATCACGATTATTACTACAAACATCAACAACGCATCTTGGATCGAATTAATGCTAGAAATCACTACAAAAGAGAAGTTAATTTGTTAAGACAAATCAATGTTTAAGACACAGAATTTTGATATTTTCTAAGCTATATTTTTTTTATTCCAACTCATATACATCTTCAAGAAAAACAATTTGATCTTGAAAGAAAAATTGTAATTATATAGATCTGAAAAATTATGTCTTCAAAAGCTAATAATGCAATTAAAGCAACTAGAGCCAAGTCAGTAGTCTATCAACAGGCTAAATCACTTGGTCTCCCCGTTAGATGGGATATGAAAATATCCAAGATCCAAGAAATCCTAAATCAACCACAACGTAAAGCTGACTCTCAGACTAAAATTGCATCAGTCTTTAAGATGTATAAAGCTAAATCACAATTAAGTGATTTCAAAGCATTAAAGAAGGTTAACAGTTATCAAACAACAACTTTGCTTCTTGAACAATTTAAGCGAATTCGTCCAAACATCATTGCTCCTGCCGACAAAAACTTATTAGTTCATTTTCTGGATATAGATGGATCAACTCTTCGAACGTATCATTTGAATTCTAATCAAGTAAATATTGAAAATCTTTATATAACTGAAAATAATGAATACACATCCGGAGCTGATGTTGATCTTAACATTCTTCCAACAACAATGATAACGTTAGAATGGATTGAAGATCCAAAGCAATCCAGATCATCTCGCAAAAACTTTTTCCGTTATTTAACAAAAGCAGATTATTTACTTGACCAATTTCAAGTATATCCTGAATCACCAAATGGTCTTCCAAAAGAATCAGAAATTCCATGCTTTCTATATGCTCTTGAGCAAGGAGGAGTTTCAAAAGTCATTGTTAATAAAATTAAGCAACTAATGTTTCATTCAGGTATTACAACTAATTTGTTTAAAAAAATAGCAGAAAAGTTTAAGTTAAGATTGGAAGTAAAAACCTATAAAAACAATAATGGAGTTAAAAGTTATAATATTAATAATTATGGACCTCATAGTAACAATGTAATTCGTCTTGGAGTAACGCCAAAACACGTATTTGCTATTAAAGAAACTAAAATCACTCTAACAGCTCTTAATAATCCAGAAATTGTAAAAATAGAAGGATCGACTGAATTTATACTTCATCACGGACGAGTTAGTTATAATTCAAAACGAATCAAGTTTCTTGACAGTTTTGAAGTCATTTCACATTTATATCACAACAGAGATAAATTACTTATTCCTATTACTCAAAGTAATGTTCCTAAACTACTTAACAATGAGTATCAAAAAGTTGATTCATTATATGAAGAAGACTTTGATGAGAATACATTCAAAGAAATTGGACGTGTTGATGGTACAATGAAATTTGGTCAATCGCCTTTCAATCAAGTAATTAATAAATACACTAAACAATATGAAGAAATAATCAACTTTAATGTTATCTATTTCGATTTTGAAACATTAGTAAATAATGATAACGAGCACGTTGACTACTGCATATCTTTCAAGATCCTAAAGTATAAATTTAGAAAGCTGTATTCAACAGGCGAAACACAAAACTTTTATGGGTTTGACTGTGCTCAACGATTTCTAGAGTCAATTCCCGAAAAGAGTCATAATTTACTTTGGGCTCACAATGCTGGATTCGATTTGCGTTTTCTAATGAAACACGTAACAAGCTTTTCTCAAAAGAGCAATATGATAGAATGCGGAACTCGACTAAAGCAAGCTCATTGCTTTTATAAAAGCTCTGAACTTGTAGTCAAATGCTCAATGAGTTTTATTAATAGCAAACTTGCAAATCTTCCAAAGATGTTCAAGGATGCAAGCAAAGATCTTAACTTAGAAAAAGAATCATTTCCTCATGACTTCATAAATGAAAACAACTTCAAGTCAATGTGGAAGCTTAGCTATCTCAATGGATTTGAAGACAAAGGAGCTATGATTGCCAACGCAAACAAGATCGGTGCAGTAATTGAAGACCAAATCGATATCCAGAAGTATGCTATACATTATTGTAATCGCGATGTTGATGTTCTTCACACTTGTTTTGAAGCTTTCAGAATGATGTTTATTAATCGTTTCAACATTGATGTATATCGATTTATGTCTATGCCATCAATTGCTTATGCAATTCAACATAATCAAGGTTGCTTTGATGGTTGCTATGAACAAAATGGAATCGTTCTGGGATTTATCAGACAAGCTATTGTTGGAGGACGAGTTATGACTCGAGATAATAAGAAGTATCACATTAAACATCAATTATCGGATTTTGATGCTGTTTCACTATATCCATCAGGACAATCAATATTAAGCGGTTATGTAAAAGGTAAAGCAAAATTCTTTAAGGATACAATTCCGAATAATGCTGATTATTACATTGCTCGAGTTAGATTTAACTCTATCGGAAAAAATCAAAGTTTTCCACTTTTAAGTATTCAACAAGATGGATCACGTGGTTTTACAAATGATATCATAGGACAAACAATGGTTATTGGAAAGCAAGCTCTTGAAGATATTGTAAAATTTCAAAATGCTACATATACGGTAATTGAAGGTTGTTATTGGGATGAAGGTTTTAATCCAAAGATAGTAGAAGCAGTAAAAGAATTATTCAACGAACGACTTAAGTTGAAAAAAGAAGGCAATCCTCTACAAGAAGGAATCAAATTGCTCCTCAATAGCGCTTACGGAAAGCTAATTCAAAAACCAATTGTAAAAGAGAAGATACTTGTCAAAGGATCTGACGAGATTAAAGAGCGAACAAAACGAAAGATTCATAAAATGATTTCAAGAACGCCAATTACTGATGATTTGGCATTATTTGAAGAACACAAATATCTCTATGAACATTATTCACCAGCTCATCTTGGAGTTCAGATACTCGATTCTTCAAAACATATTATGAATGAAGTTATGTGTCTTGCAGAAGATATTAAAGCTAACATTTGGTATCAGGATACAGATTCGATGATGATTGATCGTGATGGGGTTCCAAAATTGGCAATCGCTTTTAAAGAAAAATATGGAAGAGAACTAATTGGAAAGCAACTGGGGCAATTTCATACAGATTTTAGTCTTGAAGGTTCAAAAGGAGAGGTTTATGCTAAGGAGTCAATATTCTTAGGAAAAAAAAGCTATGTGAATGTGCTATCTTGCGATGGTAATGATGTTGAGGGACATCATATTCGTATGAAGGGTATTCCTGGAAAGCTTCTTAAAGAAAATCCTCTCGAAAAGTATGTGAAGATGTATAATGGTGAATCAATGGAATTTGATCTAAGCGAATGTTGTTCAATCGACATTAACACTAAGACACAAAAGGTAAGCAAGAGATTGAAGTTTACAAGAAAAGTTTCATTTGCTTAGATATATAATATGTCTGCACTTCTTAAAAAATTATACTATGATCCAAAGATTGGATTCATTAGCGCAACAGCATTGTATAAAAAAGCAAAAGAACTTAATAATTCTATTACTCTAAAACAAGTTCGCGATTGGTATAAGAAACAAACTGATATTCAACAGCATTCAGCTCAAAACAAGAAATTTCCTGAGTTCAAAATTGCAAGCAACAATCCAAACTCATGGCAAATGGATTTAGCTTTTTGGCAAAAACAACCAATATTTATCGCAATCAATATTAACAGTCGAATCGGCTTCGCCAAATTGTTGAAAAACAAAACTGCGCCTGTAGTTAGAAAAGCAATAGAAGAATTTCTTTCTCGAAACAAAACACATTCGTTTACATCAGATAATGGAAATGAGTTTATGAATAAAAAAGTTCAAGAACTGTTAACAAAAGAACATATCAGTCATTACGCTGGAGAGTCTGGGGATCATACAATTCTAGGCAAGGTAGATCGATTCATTAGAACGTTAAAATCAAGACTAACCAAAATGTTCGAGACAGGAATCTTTAAAAAGCTAACTCAAAAGCATCTAAACGATGCAATTTCAAATTACAATGACACGGAACATTCATCCATTCATGCAACGCCAAATGAGATGAAAGGAAAAGTCATATTTTCCGAAAATGATCATAACCAAAATGTAGCAAAGCAAGTCTTAGAAAGCATCCCGATTGGCTCAAAAGTACGTTACAAATTGAAACCAAAAAATCCATTTCAAAAAGAAGGTGCTAAATATTCAAAATCCGTTTATGAATTTATTGGATTAGATGGACTAAAGACGCATTTACGATCAAAAAATAATCACGTCGTATATAAACCAGTTAATGATATAAAAATAGTAGAAGCTCAAACTACTGACGCTGATGGAAGAGCAAATGACATTTATGAAGCTGAGAAAATTTTAAGTCACAAGAAACTAAAAAATGGTCAATACAAATATCTGGTTAAATGGGCTGATGGAAGTGAATCATGGGAGCCTCAGAAGAATCTAAGAATATTTAATAAAAATCAAATGAGTCAATTAGAAAAAAATTATTTTGCACAGGTAATATAAACTACCAAATATATACGTTAATTAATTCGTAGTAAAATGTATCCGAGCTATAAGGATCTCGCTGATAAAAAAGCAAAATTACAAGAATATTATGATCAAATAAAACTTGATAAAAAGATCGATGCTATTAAACAAAAGGCATATGAAACTGCTATTTGGAGTAGTGATGTTGCATCAAATAAATGAATTTGGTGGTCGACCAGCCAGAAACATGTTGATCATGGTGATTCAAGTACAATGTACTTTCGTCAAGGCCCTTCACAATGCATCCCCATTCTTCATTGAATATATTCCCAGTCCAATCGTGTGTCGTGCGGTTTTGACTGGGATGGTTATATAATTCTACCAAAACCTCAAACGACTTCAAATGTTGGCAGAACAATTGAAATTCAAACAGATTCATCAAACCCAAGAACCATTGAAGTTCAAACCGAATCAAACGGTAGAACTATACAAACCCAAACTAAACGAAATACGAAAGCCAGATCTGCTCAAACCGAGCCAATGGGTATTACAACTGGAACTCAATATGAAAGTAATCCAAGATACGAACCCAGAATTAAAACAAGGGATCAAATCAAATTAGAAAATATGCCCCCTGTCGAAACAAGAAATCGTTTCAGAATTTTGTCTGATGAAGACGACGAAGAGTCAAAACCAATATTTCCCGCAGAGGATAACAAAAAAACTCAAAGAGAACAAATTATAAAACTTTATAAGGACAATTGGAACTTCTTTAAAACAAGAAAGATTTCTCCGATATTACTAAATGGTGATGAAGATAAGAGTGTATACTTGGGAAGATCGGGAAGACTATTTACCATACGGAGTGATCATGAAAATAAGAATAAACGTATAATTGATTACGATTGGGTTGCTACAAAAGAAAAAATTGACAAAATTATTGATGAAAATAGACGTGTGAATGGCATCCGACAAGGCGTTACTCAAATGTCAATTAAAAGCGAACCTGATATCAAAATGGAAGGCCAAGGCTTTAAATTAATCGCCCGTAAAAAACTCATTGGACGAGGCTTAATCGGCGCGGGAATTTCGCATTTACATAATTTTGAAAAAGATTATTTATATCGACCTCTTGGAGCTAAATATGTCAATTTGAAAGCTCTTGGTCAAGGATATTTAAGTTTACGCCATCCGTCTGGTAATTCCTGTTTTAAACGATTAAAAATGTCAGATAAACTACTTCAAATCATCAAAATCTTGTTATTTGATGGAGTTATTGATTATAGTCTTTATAATCAGCTTGACAACAAAGATAAAATTGCGTTTTACGATACTCTAAAAGTTTGTAAACTATTAAATTCGTTTAAAGAAACTATTAGCGATCCACGAGATGGTAGTGATAAATATGTTGCTGAATTCAATAAGCTCATTGGTGAAATCAAGATCGGTAATGATAATCCTTTGATCAAATCGGAACTAAAGAAGATGTCGATTCATTTATTTCAAAATGGAATTTTAAGCGATAAACAATTCAATGATATTTTGATGATGACAATATAGAAGCTATGAAAACGATTAATGTTAAACATCCATTTTTAAAAATATATAATAAAAAGGCCAAAGAAAATGAAGATAGACTAATTGAAACGATGGAAAACTTAATCATTGATAATACAGAACCAAAATCAAGTTTTCAAAGATATGGACCATCTATTGATGAATATAAAAGAAAAAAGAAATTAGAGCAAAAATCAAAGACATTTGCTCTTTAAGATGATTTAATAATATATTTTTATTTTTTATGTAATTCATAAAATATAGACTTCGTTTAAATCAACGAAATATGAAAGGAACAGGAGGTTATAAAGTAGTTCACGTATCATCATCTCTTTCAAAGAAAAAACTTTCTAAAGCATCCAAAGGTGGTACAGTTGTATTTAGCGCTGATGATTTAAAAGGAAGTAAGCCAATGCTTGTGCATCCAGCTAATTATAGCAAAATAGTTCAAGCTCAAAAAGCTAATAAAGGAGCTCGTTTGGATTTTACTGAAGGGGAAATTCATCACGATTTAAGCCATCACCAAGGCGGAAGCATTTGGGATAGTTTGAGATCAGGTTTGAGTACGGCTTGGAATAGTGTAATTAAACCTGTACTAAGTGGAGTTGGAGATGCAATCGCATATAGTAATCCAGAATTGGCCCCTATTAGGGAAGGCATTCGTAAACTTAGCGGCGTAGGTTTTCAAAAGGGCTCTCAAGCGGCTAAAGATCGTATAGCCCTTGTTCGTGCGAAGAAACGTGGTGGTAGTTTTCGACTAGTATAAATATACCATTTTACGTTTGACCATGAGCTTTGAACACCAAAACATCAAGCTTTTGTAAAAAATCGGTAGTAAAAAAAATACCTCTATATAGAGTATAAGCTTGTGCTTTCAACAATGCTTATCGATTTAACATTAATAAAGAAGACTCAAGAAATGATTGATGCTCAAGTTAAACGAAATCTGAATCCATACAAAAGAAACCGATACATTTGTGATTGCGGTGAATCAGTAAACGTGAGATATCGTTTTAGTCATCAAAGATCATATGCACATAAAAAAGCAATTATAGAGATCGAAAGAAATAATTAGAGAATAGTAAGCTAATTTTTTTTCGGTCTAATAATCAACTGAATTAAAATTTGACTATCTTCAAACTTGACAATATTATAATTCTGATCGCAAATTATCACTTCTATGTATGGTCTTGAGCCATCAGAAATTTCTACCCAAGAATACTCAGGATATCTTACATCTATTAAATCCCCAATAGTGGTGTTTTGTGATGTAAAAGTCGTTAAAACATCAGGAACAGAAGTGTATGGATTATTAACTAAATTACAACGAACTAAAAAGCTTGAAACAGGGTTTACTTGTGGAGTAAAACTACTTAAAAACGATTGAGCAGTCGTTTGACGAGAGGGAGGAAATGTTGCAACTTGATAGCCAACTATTAAATTAAATCCACTTGGAATGATAATTTGCGGAGCATAGCCACCTGTTGGTACGCCTGTTGAATATAACCCACTGGCTGGTAGCGACCAGCCTGTTGGTAAACTTAAAGGAGTAGGTAATAAATCAATTTGGCAACCATAATATGTAGAATTTTCTGAAATATTAAAATATATCACATTGTTTCCATTAGAATCAATCAGATATGCACCAGCCGCGATAAGTTTAGAAGCTACATAATTTTGAATATCAGCATAACTGTAATAACCATTAGGTAAAGTGATAGATATGGTCGATGTAGTAGCGCCATATGGTACAATAATTTGAAATGTATTATTTCCGTACAAGGTTGAATTAATATTGAATTGAGAATTATACAATTGAATCCCAGCAACAGCAATTTCCATATTGCTAAAATTGACTGCACTATTCCCAAATGTATATCTTAGCGTATTATTATAGCCATTATTCACAATATGAGTTGAATTAAGAACAATAAGTGAGCTCATTTTTTCTTATGTTATTTTATATCATTTATTTATTATTTGATTGAAATAATTGTCTTTCTAATTGCTGAAAGCAAGCTTATAAAAGTGTATTCAAATCAATTTTTTTCCCAAAATTATACCTCAATTCTTGATTAACAGAATCAACAAACAGAGCTTGGCCTTTGCTTGCAGTAGCTTTATTGTATGCCTTGATCATTTTGTCTTCATTAACTTCAGGAATGTTAAAATCCTTACAAACCATTTGAAGATCTCTTTTGCTATTTGCTTTTAAAATAAATACATATTCGCTATTCAATCTAATGGTTTTATATGTGTCAAAATATGAATGAGCTAAAAATATAGTGCTTAACAATTTATGTCTTCCACGGGTGAAATAATGCGTAAATATATTTTTTTGAAGCATTTTGTCATTTGAATAATCATCGATGATAACTAATTGTAATGAGCCATTATTTGGAATATCGTCAACAGAAGGAGGTGGTTCATTTGGGTCATAAATCGTAATGAAGTCTTTTAATTTATCTTTTAAGTAATTATACAGACTTTGCTCAGGATTGCGAGCAATAATATGCAAATGGCTGTAAATATGAGGAGAGTGCTTGAGAATATGGAAAATTAGATTCGTCTTACCAGAATAGCTGGGTCCCAGCACGATAGCTCTGAAAAGGTTCTGAATTTTAAGATCTTTGTTTATACCATGAGACTTACTTTTATAAGCCTTAGGTAATTTTCCTCCCCAGTCCTCTATTTCATTGGAACTCATTTATTAGAAAGCTAATATTATATATATTTTAGAATATATACTTATTTGTCTTCAACTCTATTAAAAATATGAGTGGAATCATAGCTAATACACCTACTATAAATAGTTCAACATACAATCCGTCAAATTACACAAGTGATGTTTATTTGAGAAAAAGTGATCCTAGAGTCTCATATATCAGTAATCTAACTGCTGGGCAAGCAAGTGCTAAAAAGGCATTAATTTTAGATTCAGGGCTTTCAATAAGTGGAATCAACTCGATTGGTATGACTGGTATTTACACAAACACAAGCACTACCGATGCATCAAGCACTATTACAGGCTCGATGATTACTGCAGGTGGATTGGCGGTGTCCAAGAAAATTTATGCCGGTAGCGATATCAATATCATTAATGGAACCGCGCAAATCAATCTAAATAGTTCGTCAAATACTGCGGGAAGATCGACGTGCGCATTTATTAATGACCAAGGTACGTTCGAGATTGGTAGCCGTGGATCGACGAATTCACAGCTTCCTGGTCAGCTCTACATTTGGAATGGATCATTTCTGATGAGTATGACCACTGCAGGCAATACAGGTTTTCTAAGCACTTCGGATGCTACATCTTCGAGTGCAGGCGGCTCAATGACTATATATGGTGGGTGCGCTATTGCTAAGAAACTGTATGTAGGTAGTAATGCATCAGTAAGCGGATCTATACTTCAAGGAACGAGCACAGATACATCAAGAGCAATATCTTGCTTAAACAATAATCTTGCTATTGCTGGCACTTCTTATATTACGCTTGGTCAATCAACCAACAATAATAATCAAGCTGAACTTTCCTTTTATTATGCTGGCAGCGGATCAACCAATAATAGATTTCAAATTGGATTTTACGGAGGTAGCAGATTACTCGAAGTAGCAGCTTCTGGTATAATCAATATCAATTCTAATATTGCTTCAACAACGCAGTCGAATGGTAGTTTGGTAATCGCTGGAGGAATGGGCGTATCAGGAGCTATCAATACTGGTGGAGCTATCAATTCTGGCGCAACGATCTCAGCAACTACGGCTACGATTGGTTCTACTTCGAATACTGGCGGGACCCTTTCGATTACAAGCGTTGGATATCACTTGGCAATGTATTATAGTGCAACCGTTAATTCGACTATCAATACAAGTTCTGGAGGCGATATTGTGCTATCGAGTACGAATGGAGGAACAAGCACATATTATACGTTTGCTAATAATGGGCAGATTCAACTATCTGGTATCTCAGCGCGCAATAGTCATAAAATGGATCTCGGAACTAATACATCGAAAGACAATATCATTTGTCTTGCTCAGACCAATAACACAAGCCCATCCTACATGCTCGGCGTATCGAGCTTATCACTCAATTATACGTCTGGTGGCTTGCATACTTGGTTTTACAACAACTCAACTACGCCGGCTATCACTGGTACTCAGCAGATGCAGCTGAGTACTGGTGGTAATCTCAATATTGCTAATGGTGGAGTTCATTGCTATGGTCTCAATGCGGGTGATCTTAGCACCACAGGTCCAGGTATGCATATGCATTATTCGACTGGTTCGAGTGTTGGCATTCTACAATGCTTCGATTATTCATCGTCTCAATACAAAGATATCAACATTCAATCCTCACTCTTCTATAAATCATCTAACGGTTTTTGGGGCGTGGGCACAAACAATCCTGGATGTCCTCTGGAAATCCTTGGTACTGGCTCACAATCAACTGGATCGGGCTTTACTTTCATTACGAGTAGTTCAGTTGGTCAGGCGACTGGATTTAGTAATAGAAACTTCTCTCTTAAGACGAGTGGTGGGATTATGGTTGCTTCTGGTGAAATTGATTGTCTTTCAGATCTGAGAACAAAATCAGATGTAATCGATCTATCTCAAGATCAATCCGAGCGATTTGTCCGTAATATCACTCCTATCGAGTATAGCTATAAGGCAAATCCTGATAAACGCCATTATGGCTATGGTGCACAAGAACTCGTGAAACATGGTTTGAGTGTGTTAGTTGGCGCTACTGATTCGGATGAACCATTGCCCGAGGAAATTATTGAGTGTGTTAATGGTGATGTTATTCAGATTGGATCTGACAGCCGCCTTGTTGTCGATGTGATTAGTATTGTACCATTGCTGCATTCTGCTCTTAAACGTGCGCTTAAGAAAATTGATAATCTTACTCAAGTTGTTGGAAAGCAGCAGATGCAGATGGAACAACTGACAACTAAACCTGTTCGACGCACAAAAAGCAGCGCTTTGCTGTAATAGAGCGAAGTCTCTCGACCCTTAGTAATAAAAAAAGCAATTCTAAGCTCGCTTAGTAGTTTTTTTGGTGTATTTAAGTCCAATGATGAATTTCCCCAGTTAAACGGTCAACAGAAAGATCTCGTTCATACACAACTAAAATCAAGCAATTTGTTCCTTGGCAGCAAGCATTGACACCGCTTACGATAACTGATTGTGGAACGTCTGGGTTAGTAATACGAGAACAGTCGGCGACCATAATACGCTGAATCGTTTGCCACTTTTGAAAATCAATCAAACCATTTGAAATTTCGTGGGTAAGACCACCATTAATTGCTCCAAGTTTCTTAAATTCGTCATTCCAAGCTTCAAAGTCGTAATCCAATGTTTTACTAAATACGTTGTCATTTCCAACTTGAACTTGAAAGCTACGAATTGAACTACCTGCTTGACAAGTCCAAGGCGCACTATCAAATGGGCTTTGGAATTGTTCTACACCATTAGCCGACGAATTTGCAAAATGTCCGCTGCTTGTTTCGCTGTATGGTACCAAACAAACATATTTGATATTTTTCCAAGAACCAGATAATTGAAGATTGAATGTAGCATTTTGTTGAGCTGAAGAAAGAGCACCAGTGCCGGCTTTTCCTCGGAAATATTGAGCATAACAATCAAGATATTTCACGTTCTTTACAGGCTGACTTACAATCGGTAACGGATTAGCAATATCATAGAATGGAATATTTAATCTGGCTGTTGTAAATGGAAGGTATTGCCCAGCTTGGGCTAGCGTTGTAATGTTATTCTGAAGGGGACCAAATGCTAAACGAACAGTCGTCGAAGCTGTATTACATCCAGCAAGAGCGTTTGCAGAATCAGCAGAGGCCAACATAACTGGAACGGTATTGCCGCTTGTCATAGTTGTAGAAGCTAACGTTAGCCCAGTAGTAGTAACTGCAATATCGCAATAACCACTATTTACTTTAAGTCGTAATTTCAATTGAGGATTTCCGATAAGATCCAATTCTTTAAAAATTGGATGAAGATCAACAAGACGAATTTTTAACATATGATGCCAAACACCAAGAACCGAGCCCGCCACTGGTGCAGTATTTACGACAAAAGCTCCTTTGCCGTTTTGAGCTGCAATGGTTGATGCTACAGAAGATCGTTGTGTAATCCAATTGTAGGCATTTACTCCACCCGTATAGTTTCCCGATGAGTCAATGTTTCCAGTAAGTTGTGGATTGCTGTAAATACGAGAAATAAATCCATTATTTTCTTTCAACGATGCCTCAGTTGGTACAGTTCCCAAAGTAGCGGTGCAATTTGAGAAATTGTTTGTAAAACCATCGCCTGATAACGAAGTCGTTGCTGAAGAAAAAGACATAGATTGCCAATCATCCGCGCTCATAAAAGCGTCAGCACCGTGTTTATTAAGGTCAGAAATGCTCCATTCAGTCATTGCTCGAATGTTATTCCAGTAGAGTTTGAAATCCGATTCAGTAATGATAGTTTGTCCATTAAGTTCTACTGTCATTGAATCAATGATATTAAATACTCCAGCTTTTAAAGCAGTACAATAACGATTGATAGCACCGAATGTACCAGCGCCAGTATTTTTCATAGAGACAATATATGGTAGCGTAAGATAAGCATCTTTTAAAGAAGCAAAGCCTTTAGCGCCTTGAAGACTTGTTGCAGCATCAATTGAAATAATACCAGATTGATAGCTACCTTGATTTACATCGGGGACTTGAACCATTCGTTTTCCTTTAGAAACGCTAATAGATGGTTCACCCTTTAAAGAGCTTTCATATAAAAATTGATCGGCTAATTGATACTCACTCATTATATTTTATTAATTATATACAGCCACAGATAAGATTATTTTTTAAATTATTTAAATGGACCTAATAAAAGGAATTACAAGCGATCATCAGTTAATTAAATTATCTAATTTATTGGGTGTTGAAATAACAAATATTTACACTTTTGAAGAAATAAAAAAACAATTGCCCAAAAACGGAAATTATATTATTTTGTTAGAAAATGGTGGTGGAATTGGACATTGGACTGCGATTTATAAAAATGAATATTTTGATTCTATGGGCGAGCCACCGCCTTTGGTTTTAGGAATAAAAAAATATAACAAAAAACAATATCAATCAACGTATGCTGAATATTGCGGTTTATGGTGTATGCTTTGGTTATATGCAAAACAGAATAATCTTATGGATTTATTTGATGGATTCCACAATCTAAACAATTCCGATTTCGAATAATTTATTTTAATGCTTCAAGCTCAGATATTAATTTTGGGCAATTTTCTATCACATATTGATTATTTTTTAACCAATCAATATAAATTGGATCAATTTCTTTAATTTTGTTCAGAGTTAGATTTCTATGTTTACCCCATCGCATTTTGTATGATAGATCAGCATCTTTTAATTTTTCGGTTAAATATGTTTTAATTTCTGGTTTGTTTGACAATAACATTTCCTGATTTATTAACCATTTACAGTAATTTTGATCAATCTCAAAAACTTCTTGAATAGTCTTAGCTTTGTATTTTCCGAAATTTAATTCCATTATTTTTAATATATTCTATAGGTGATAGGTATTTTTAAAATTAATTAAATATTGAATTTTTGAATTGGTCAAGTTTGGATGTTCAATTTTTGTGAGTAAATGTTGGACTGTCTGTTATGTTCATCAGGTTTTTGTCGGGAAAACGGCATATTTTTCCAATAATAAATCAAGTCAGTTCCGATTAACCAAATATATAATGACTGACATTGAGTTATTTTCAATCAAATGGACATATAAAAACACGTCTTTTATTGACATTGAGTTAAATTCAAACAAATGATGGACAAAAAATATGGTTATTTCATTGACTATGAGTTAAACTGAAACAGATGTAAACATACTAATATCCAAACTCGCTTTTAAATATTTTATTACAGTTAATTATTTCTGCTTTACTCATTCTTTTAAAATACGTAGTAGCCCAATCGTTATACAATTTATAGATTTTATTAAATCCATAGAATCCTTCATAATCTTTATCTCCGTATGGACTTGTAATTACAATATAAGCATCATCGTTTGTTTTATAAATCTCTACGTGGTCAAACATTTCACGGTTTTCGTAATTATTACATAAATATGTTCTATATCTTGCTTTAAATTTTACAATAATTAAAATAGGTGCAATTGTTATTGTCCCGTTTTGAATAAATATAAAATAATTATAAAATTGTGTGATGTTTTATAATGGAAGTTGGAAATCAAATTTTAATATATTTGTACCAAATGCTGATCAACATAGTTGAGATATTGGAGTGCGGTAACTTCGCCCGTCCAAAATGGGGGACACGGTGATGAAAATTGAAGCAAACTGTTTTTTCACGTTTCTCATTTTTTTTCGAAAACAAATAACTTAAAATGAACATATTGTGATATACATTGTATCATAGTCCAAAAACCTAAAGAAGAGTTAGTACTACTATGTAGTAGTACTTACTGTTAACACCCAAGGAAATCTAAATAATTGAAAAGAACATTTGTTGGAATACGAAGATCGCACACATTTTTTCATTATGAGATTTTGACAGCCATTCGCTGATTTCGTTGCATATGATTGGTTGATAATATTCAACGAGATAAGCAATTATTGGGTAATATCGTCACTTTCAAAATGGACGGCAGCCCGAACTTAGCGCAAAGTCCCGTCCCAGCTCCTGCACCGCAGACGAACGTGGCCGACGAAGCGCAAGGTGTGCAGGACGTGACTGTCGACTTGCCAACTGCTTTCAAGTATCGCGCGGAAGAATACTATGTGAGAAAAGCGTACTCGTCGTATTATGTTCGTGTAATTGAACTTCTACAGACATACGACTACATCTCAGTGACGGGAACACCAGGTTTGAACTTGTATACGATTAAAAGATGGATAACAGACGCGTGTGTTTTGTGTAGGCATTGGCAAATCGATCTTTTATGACTACTTCTTTTCTCGATACCGAAACGAACACCCAGAGGCTATTATTGTTACTGCCTCATTCAACAAGGATCGAGGGTTGATGGAGTGTGTCGTGTTTGGTCCAAAAGGTCCTGTGGTGCACACTTTTGATTCAGTGTCGTTTGCGCGTTTGCAGCATGAATATCCCAATGCACTCCATCTCTACGATGGACCACCATTTGTGCCCCCTGCTCGTTCGAAAATGGTAACTTTCACAAGTCCCAATTTTGGTTGGCTCGATTCGATGCGGAAGAATGTCGAAGCTCATTGCGAGCTGTATATGCCTGTTTGGGAATTGGGCGAGTTGGGTGACGCCGTCAAAGTGTTGAATTTGGAGATATCAGACGAAGAATTGACCGAGAGATATAGACAGTTTGGTGGTGTCCCGCGCTATTGTCTAGCAAAATCAGCCAGAGCGTATCGAAAGGGATTGATCGCCATGGAACAAGCGATTGAGAAGATTAAAACGTTGGAGGATGTTCAAGCGTGCTTTGAAATGTCTGTGCCGTTAAATCTTGTAGTTCATCGACTGCTGCATTACATTCCTGAAGAGGATCCAACATTTGCAACACTCGAGTTTGGTTCGGATTGGATTGGAATACGGGTTTACAACCAACTCGCCGTTAAACTTAGCCAAGAACGAGCAAAGTTGATGAAGTGGCTTGACGGTGCAGGAAAGGCGTCTACGTTTAATGGGTGGTTGTTTGAAAATCTCGTGCATGAAAAATTTCTTGAAGGTGATACATTCAAGTACGCACAACTTGACGAACCAAAGCAAGAGAAATCGCTGACGATCAATCGGACCATGGGGCATTATGAGCGGTTTGCAACAAACTTTACTTTGGAAATGGTCTTTCAGAATGTGTATCAAATCCCGATATCTCAAACATTCAAGTCCATTGACTCATTTATCCATTTGGATCATACGTTGCTGTTGTTTCAAATTACAAAATCAATGAACCATCCAGTCGATTGTGCAGGATTAGTGGAATTGTTTGCAAAGTTGGAGCTTGTTGACAAGATCAAACAAAACCCACGCTTTGCTCAACTGATATTTGTTGTGCCTCAAGGAATGGGCGGCTCGTACAAGAATCAACAGTTGATCTCTCAAAATTTGCGTTTGGAAGATTTGATGGGAGCCGGCGTGAGATGTATTCCAAATATTGGGCCAGTCCTGCAAAAGAAGTTGCACGCCAAGAAAATTTTTACTTGTTCAGATTTGATGGCTCATGCTGAGGATCCGGAGGTGAAAAAAGAGTTTGCGCTTCTGACCAAGCACATCGATCGACTGAAGCAGGTGTGCGACTTGTCGTATTTGAATATGATTCCACAATATGTGCTTGAGATTGAAGTCTAAGGATTGATCAATATATATATATGTTTCTGCTGGCGCTCAAAAGTCTACACCCTTGCGATCCTACCTCTGTCATTTGACGTACGACGGCTACAGTACTTGCGAATACCAGGGCGTGAGTGAATACAAAAAAAATGTTCGTATTCATATTAAAATAAACGTAATAAAGTGTATTTCAAGTATTGCGCATTTCAGTTATTTGGCAATTTTACCCGATCGATTTATACAAAAAATTCTTTCGCTAATGATTTAATATTATAATCTTCAACAAATTTATTCCTATTATCAACAATTAATTTATCAGGACGATCAAGTGTTTCTGGAGCGCTAAATGACCCCCAATGTTTTTGCGTAAATTATTGGGTAATTTGTTAACAGTAAATCTGAATATCGCATTATATTATAAATAATTATTGTTCAAGATCAAATGAATTTTAAAATTTTCTGTATGAAGGTCAAGATTATGCTGGTGATGCAAAATGCTTTGAGTGGTGATCATTTTGCCTTTGGACACTTCCACAAGTGTTAATTGTGTTTTTTGCTCGAGGGTGTCTCTAGCGTATGGTTGTGGAAATGGGTGAGAATCCATTCTTAGCTAATGGATGATGCCTTACTAATGCTTCTCGTCGTGAGAATTTTGAAGTGGCCACGATATACCTTTAACAGCTATTACTGGCGTAGTCTTCCGTGAAGTCCCAATACGACAGTGTCAAGCACGCGTACTTTGGATCCAAACGTCGGAGCATGTTTTCAAAAGCGAGGAGGAACTTGCGATGCCAGAAGAAATACCCGCATGAGCCGTACCCGTGGCTGTTGCTGTTCTTGTCCATGTGGACAGACATGAACTCTTTGTAGCGACCAAGGCGCATCGCGTCTTCGATTGCGCTCAAGTATAACTCCTTGTCTTCTGTCGAGAGAGAGAACTCCACGAACGGCGCTGACGCTTCTCGTTGCAAGCGTAAGTTGGTCGAGGAGTCGCGGTGGTTGTTGGAACTACTGACGTTGAACTTGACGTTGGGGCTGGTGAAGGAGCAATTGTCGTAGCAGCAGGAGTGGGGGCCACAGTTGGAAGCGTTGTAATGTTAACAAAAGTTGTAGCTGGCGTTGGAGCCACAGTCGTGACTCCAGTCAACACAAGAGCCGATCACCACCAGCCTTCGAGATACGACGTCCAATCTCGTTCTTCAAGTAGCACTTGCCATCGGCATGGGAAAAAAGTTTGCATCCAGACGTGTCCTTGCAGATCGCACAGCAGTCCTCAGCAACAGCGGATGGGGCCGTGACGAGGTCACCACCAGAGAAGTCGATGTCGTTCTGAATGGACGAACATTGACTGTCCGAAGGGGTCTCAGCGACAGCGGCAGAGCGAACACCAGGCTTTAGAATCGGGTCACCTTTAGCCGCCTTGAGGTAGCAGACACCCAAGTAGTGCGAGAAGGCCTTGCATTGACTGTCTCGGGCACAAACGGCGCAGCAGTCTTCGGCGGCAGTCGCATCCACAGATCGGAGGTCAGGCCCGCTGTAGTCGACATCGTTTTCAATCGCAGAACATTGCGATACAGGAGGCGCTGTGGCTGCCGAGCGAACTCCAGCTTTCGAGATTGGATTGCCTTTAGCGGACTTGAGGTAGCACACACCCAAGTAGTGCGAGAACGCCTTGCAGTTCGCATCAGCAGTACAAAGACCACAACAGTCTTCAGCAGAAGCTATTACCGAACTAAGATCAGGGCAATCGTAGTCAATATCATTCTCAATGGCGGAGCATTGAGACCAAGGTGAAGCCAAGGTTGCAGAGCGGACACCGGATTTGGAGATTGGTTTGCCTTTAGCTGACTTCAGGTAGCAGACTCCCAAATAATGCGAGAACGCTTTGCAGCCGTCGTCTTGAGCACAAAGAGCACAACAGTCATCGGCAGCCGGGGCAACAACTGAACGAAGGTCAGGACCGTCGTAGTCGACATCGTTCTCAATCGAAGAGCAGGAACTCTGGAGAGACGGAGCTACGATGGCCGCAACGGCCACGACCCAACGAAGAGAAACCATTGCGAGTCAAAGGCAGCTAGTTGGAAAATGACGTCAGGTGTCTGTGCGAAGAGGGAGGATTGTGCCAGGCCTTGAATTTGTTACTCACTCGACGCAGTTGCTCAATTCTGCTTGAAAACTTGAAACAAACATGGATATCCCTTGGGTTCATGTTGTCTGGGCTTTCCAAACGGCGTAGGGCCGCGCAACGCATCGCAACAAGTTATAAACTTTGATCTTTCTCCAACCACACGATACATTCTACTATGGACAGCTACAACTTTATGCGAACGGCGTCGACAACCTTCATGACGATCTCAACTATGTCTCTTACTTGGAACCACCTCCAAGCACGAAATGGTCTTTACATCTTGTGACTAACGTGGGACTTGGACTCGGTTGCTTGGTTGTACGCTTTCGTTTCTCAACGAGGGGGACAACACTTGTACCGTGCGACGTGACACTTGAGAGCTTGGCACTTGTCGTTGTGCGTAGCTGACACTCGAGGGACAATTGAGTATGGCAAGTTTAATACGCTCAATGTAGTGTGGATGTGGGAGCAAAGGTGAATGCACGACATGAGCAGGTTGTCCTATTTGAGCACTTCCAACTGGGTTCCATGCTGGGTACCGGCGCAATGGTACAGATATTCACCGCCGTTGTCCAACACGATCGCCTGACCGGCGCAAACTTGTGGACAAGGCGATACGCGTGACAAATGATATGGAGCCCTCGGACAGCCAAAGAGAGGACAAACCTCGGGTTTTCACAATGAGGAAGATGTCAAAGAGAGTCGATGTGGCGAAACAAGTGAAGTCACACAGCTGGAGTTGAACACCAATCGATCGCTGCATTGCGCTCGTATGCATGGAAAACGAGGATATTCTGCATTGCCTTATCTTTGCGAGATTGAAAGTCTGTACATGGGAAGAACGATTGTACGACGTGGAATCGAATTTGTTGTCATGAGGAAACACTAGAGCCAAGCAAGTACTCTGCAGTCGGGCACACCTGTGCTAGCAAAGTTGGTGTCGATTCTATGACGGTAAGCCCTGCATCGACACTTTTCTTCAACACGGAATTTCCAGCAGCAGCGAAATGGCAGTCGCAACGGTGGATTCTATGTGGCTCAATTTATTTTGGTATTTGTGCACTTGTACAATTTACCGGGACGAGACGCATGAATCGAGGTCAGCTAAAGGGACACGGCCTGATGCAGTCCTTGTCAAGGGTAATGTTTTGGTGGGAAAGTGCGAGACAAGAGCTTCGGAAAGAGACATGGCGACGGCGATCAAGGAATTGACGGACAAGATGGCAGATGCTGCTTACTTTACATTTCCGTGTGGAAGGACTTCTATTCCAGCCTGGACCACAAGCTCGACACTTATCCAGTTGCACCAATTGTCGTACATGCCTTCCTCACAAAAGTACATGACGACAATTGTGGAGTCGTACTTCGTGACTGATGCGAACCATCGTCAGAAATTCGTGGTTGATCTGTTTAAGATTTTGAAGTGGGTGTTTCCAATTCAAGAGCCCAATGGATTAATACATCTCTTTCCCCAAGTACGAACACTCACGCCGAATGGGCACTATGTGACGTGGTTAAAGACTGGTTTGTTCAAGGAGTTCAAAGCGGAAGCCGACATTAACATGGATTTGATTCGACACATCTACAGCGCTCCCTTGCAACACGTTGAAAGGGGTGTATGTCACCGAGATTCTGTCACTATCACCTCCATTGGACGGACATTGCAACATGCATTGAGCGACTTTCAAGGCAAACGACATTTAATTATTGATGGAGTCAAGAAAGCACTGTACGAACTGCACAGCATAGGCGTGGCTCATTGTGATGTTCGGGCGGCCAACGTATTTGTCCTTCTCAGTAATGGAAGAGTCATATTGGGTGAAATGGAGTACTGCCGGCCCTTGGATGCACCACCGCCAGACGTCAAGCGCAAGGATGATTCGTGCACAACTGCAGGGGAGTTAGACAACTACCAATTTGGTACATTTGTGGATGAGTTGGCTAAAATGTAGAACGTTTAAGCATGTAGAACGTTTTGCTGCGTCGTAATATGTTCAGTTCCAAGTTAGGAGACGAATATCTTAAGGAACAAATCAATCTATTCTCTCATGTCATATTTTTGGGGCAAATGAAATGATGGTGTTGAAGCTTTCTAGTTTTGGAGTCAACGACGACGTAAGTGCAACTCAAGCTTCCTCCTCTGTCAAGTGTGTGACACACTTGACATAGTCGCGGTATCCAGCCCTGACTCTAAATTCGATTACGGAGGCCGTCCGACGAGACGTCAAACGAGTCAATCACGACGAGCCACTGCGCCCATTTCCCCGCAGCAGTGACGCCCATCTGAGCCAAGACGTAGTACTGGTTGCCAACGATGCCGTCAGGGCCGTCCATCTTGAGCACGCCAATGCAGAGAACGACCAAGATGATGTTGAAAAACGACGAGATGGACCGTGTATTCTAGGGGGGAAATGAGGGGCGAGGGGGATGGAGGGGCTTACCCGCATCGTCTTCCGAAAGACACCAGGCTGCTGCTCTTCCACAAAGTTGGACGACGTCTCAAAGCCAGTCACACAAAGCATGGCGGCGCCAAAGCCAAAGAAGAGCGCCGTCCCGACCGACCCTTGGATCACATTCCCCATGAAGTCAATGTCGGGATACGTCGCGTTGACGTAGTTGCTCTTGATGAGCTCTGGATGCTGAATCGTGTAGATCAAGCGCGCGACGCTCAAGATCGACAACGTCGTGATAGATCGTCGTGGCGACAATCGCAGATTCGTGGATGCCAATGAGCATGAGGATGGCAAAGGCGCCGAGAATCGCGATGGTTGTGCCAATGATCGGCGTAAACCATCCTGCGTGTCGAGTTTAAGCAAAATACCCGGATAGGGTAGCTATAACCGACTACACTTCGCCTTCATCACCACATTTGTAACAAATGGAACAAACGATGTGCTTCTTTTAGGCGGATCGCGCATGCCGCTTTGTTCCAACTCCAGTTCCTACTTTCAGCCCAACGACGACTGTTTTGACGCCTCAACCTCTTAACGTACGCACTGAGAAGCATCAGCGCCACTCAACTCGTAATGAACTACTGCATGAGATTGACCATCCAGGAGCTATTCTAAGGCGAAACCGAGTCCAACCAGGAGAATTTCAGACGAAAGCACAATGGATTTCATTGATCAAGCTAAATCGTCGAGTGCCCTCAAGCACAAAGTAGGCGAGGGACGCTTAGGCAGTGCCACAGGTTGAGTACAATTTGCCAATCGAGCTCGCAAGATCGTAGCTGTAGCCAAGGGAGCGAATGTCCGCCAACTTGTAATACTCGCGAGGCAGCTCTGTGAAAAACTTGCCGATGCCTCGGTTGCGGCTGATGGGAAATGGCTCTTCGTAGATGTTGACGGCACTTTGGAAGAGTATTTCACTCGTCGGTTCAATGGCGGTGGTCTTGCCATTGCTGGTCGTGATGGAGCACGATTCAAACGAGCTTGGATGCGTCCGTTGGCCTTGGTCGTCCAAGTTTATGCCTTCAACGTTGCAATGATAAAAGATCGAGTGGATGAGATCGATCGTTGCAAAATGGAGGAAAAACAGCGGATCGAGAGAATTACCTCGATTGACCGCGAGCGATCCCTTGAGATTGCCGCGTACTGTCGCGTCAATGCCGGTTTCAATTTGATGAGAAAAGTTTCCAATGGACGACGATCCACGCAATGCCGATTGAACGGTCGAGATGGTCCAGTTGGGCATGGCGAACTCGTGCCATCTGCCGCGAAGAACGGCGAGACCGTTGGACGAGTTCATCGGACGATTGATCACGTCGATCTCATCTTTAGACATTCCGACGCCATTAGTAGAGCCGCCCCAATCTTGCGTCACTGGAGAGCATTCCGCGATCGTCTTGCATTTGCCATGCTCAAAGTTGGTGTAGTCTTCAGTGAAGTCCCAATATGCCAACGTCAAGCATGCGTACTTTGGATCCAAGCTTCGGAGCATGCTTTCATACGCGAGGAGGAACTTGCGATGCCAGAAGAAATACCCGCACGAATTGTAGCCCTGCTGGTTGGTCGCTTCGTCCGCATGGACTATCTCGAACTCGCCGAAAAGACCACGGCTCATCGCTAGTTCGACAGCACTCAAGTACAATTCCTTGTCATCAGGGGAGAGCGAATTCCACGACCGGCGCTGCCGCTTCTCGCTGCATGCAATCGTCGGTCGAGGCGTTGGAACTTTGGTGGTTAGAATCGTCGTCGGCGTTGGGCTTGCTGTCGATGGAACTTCGCACGTTGAGTACAATGTGCCAATCGGTCCACTGGCCTCGTAGCTATAACCAAGCGATCGGATGTCGGTGAACTTGTAGTACTCTTGCGGGAGCTCGCTGAAGAACTGGCCGATCAGGTTGTCTTGCTCGACGGGAATCTTGTCGTCGTTGTCGTTTCTGCTCTGCAAGTCAATCTTACTCGTTGGTTCGATCTTCTTCAAGGTCCTGATGGTACACGACTCAAACGAGCTTGGATGTGTCTGTTGTCCGTGGTCGTCCAAGTTCAATCCTTCGACTTTGCAGTGATAAAAGCTTGCGTGCATGTAATCCACAGTCACGAGGAGCAGGTAGTAGAGAGGATCGTTGGCAGCCTTGTAGTCGATCGCGATATCACCACGGAGGGGTCCAAACACGCGGTTGCTCATCATGGATTGAATTTCATGCGAGACGTTGACAATCGACGACGAACTAAACAGAGTCGATCGAATCGTGGGTAGATTCCAGTCAAAGGGCATGCCATATACTTGCCATGCGCCACGTCGTGTACGGCCGTCAGCTTTGTAGTTTGCATGCATGGGATAGTTGGTCACGTAGGTATCGCCCGATCCTGCTGGGTATCCATAGGTGGAGCCGCCCCATTCCAGTGTCACTGGCGCGCACTCCACGATCGTTTTGCATTTGCCTTGTTCAAACTTGAGATAGTCTTCAGTAAAGTCCCAGTAAGCTAGCGTCACGCACGCGTACTGTGGACCCAAACTCCGGAGCATGTTTTCATACGCGAGGAGAAACTTGCGATGCCAGAAGAAATACCCGCACGAGTCGTGTCCGTCACCGAGAAGATCCATCAGACTGTTGACCTGATCGAATTGTTTGAAGAGACCGCGTCGCATCGCCTCTTCCACCGCGCTCAAGTATAATTCTTTGTCGTCTAGAGAAAGGGAAGACCACGAGCGGCGCTGGCGCTTCTCCGTGCAAGCAAAAGCAGGCCTTGGAGTTAGTGGAAGAGTAGTCTTTGGAGTCGGAGGGATCGTAGTCGTTTTAGGCGGCGTTGTTGGAGTTGGCGTGGGGACCCAAGTCGTGATGGCGCTTGACAATAGAGCCGAGCGAACACCAGACTTCGAAACCCGAGAACCCACAGCATTCTTCAAGTAGCACACGCCACCAGCATGGGAGTACAATTTGCATCCAGAGGTGGCTTTACAGATCGCACAGCAGTCCTCCGCAGCGCCTGATGCGATCGAGACGAGATCTCCACCAGAGTAATCAATGTCGTTCTCCATCGGGGAGCACTGCGAAGCAGATGGAGACACGGTTGCAGAGCGTACGCCGGGTTTCGCGATTGCGTTGCCTTTTGCTGATTTGAGATAGCAGACGCCCAAGTAGTGCGAGAACGCCTTGCACTTCGCATCGCCAGCACAGATGGCACAACAGCCTTCGGCAGCAGAAGCACCAACGGAACGAAGGTCAGAACCGCTGAAGTCGACATCGTTCTCAATCGCCGAGCATTGAGAAGTAGGTGGAGCCAAGGCTGCGGAGCGGACCCCTGACTTGACGACTGGGTTGCCCTTCGCTGACTTCAAGTAGCAAACTCCCAAGTAGTGCGAGAACGCCTTGCACTTCGCATCATCGGCACAAATAGCACAACAGTCTTCGGCGACCGAGGCAGCCACTGAACGGAGATCAGCGCCGCTGTAGTCGACATCATTCTCAATGGCAGAACATTGAGACGGAGGTGGAGCCAACGTTCCAGAGCGAACTCCCGCCTTGGAGATTGGGTTCCCCTTCGCCGACTTCAAATAGCAGACCCCCAAGTAATGCGAGAATGCGTTGCACTGGGAATCATCCGCACAAATACCGCAACAGTCTTCAGGAGCTGAGGCAGCAACAGAACGGAGGTCAGGACCGGTGTAATCCACATCGCTTTCAATCGAAGAGCATGAACTTTGGAGTGACGGGGCTACGATAGCCGCAAGGGCCACAATCCAATGTAGAGAAACCATGTCGAGTCAATCAAATTGGAAAATGAGCTCGTTGGGGCAATCGAGTTTGAAAAAAGTACAAGCTGATGAATCATAAACATGTTGGACTCCGAGTTTGATGTGTGCTTGGGCATTTCGTACATACGATTGTGCAGCCTCATGGGTTGGAGAACTTTGAGAAAGTTGGACTTGGAACGTCAAACGTTCGACTCGAACTTGCCTTCTCTGCAGCTTACTGAGTTGTTCCTGGTACTAGCTGATTCTACAAGTCTGTCAGAAAGAGGACCCACGAGCGAGTAAGAACTTTGTGGAGCGGCCATCCACCATCTTGCCTCTGGATTGCGCTGGCGTGAGCTACAGCGACAAGAAGCGCTGGGTTCCACAGATCCCAATCAAATTTTGTTCAGAGGATGTAACGCGCGACAAATTATTTCCGAACCGCCCATGCGATCACGTTGGATTGGAGACCCATACGACGTCGTGCTTGGTGCTGCAGTCGGACGTTATCTTCCGTACAACTCATCAAAATGTACTCGTCCTGCCTTGTTTTTTCAACAGTTCAAACCCCGATGAGAACGTCAGAGCTCGATGAAATTCAGCACATGTCAAACACCTCGTCAAAGGTTGTGGACAGGGAAATGAAAATGTACCGCAGGATCAGGTCAGGCTCCAGGACAAGGGCGAATGACTTCGCCATCTTTCGAGGTAGTGCATTGACATCTCGTCCAAAAAGAACCGTCAAAGCGTTGGTATGCCTCTCACTTTCTTGGCAAGTCTATCCTGGAGCGAAAAACATTGCCTTGCTTGCGTGGAGTGACAAATATTTTTCTACTTTTGATCGATCAGACAGTACCAAGCAGGTACCGCTGAGAAGTGGCATCTTGTTCCTGACAAGCTTCAGAATTTGCCATGCTGCAGCCTTGACCCACAGTTGGACTTGGAACTACAGTACTGACGTCGCCTGGTGAGGTAGATCTCAACAAGAGGATCACGGAGCACTTTTACGCTCCTTGGATGTTTTGGCTATTTTAAAGACTCCATAACAACAATGAATGGCCTCAGCAGGGCGAGAAAGACATTGCTGATTGTGTGCTGAGACTTGACACGAAAGGCACAACGTGGATGATATTCAAATTATCGATTGAGACCGCACCGACGTGAGCAACATGTATTTGCAGCGTGACGTTCCACTTCAAACGGTATTTCGTGTCAAACTTGGCCAAACATTGTGGACACGGTCTCTGCAGATTCCATCAACTTTGTGACCGCCTCTATAAGGAAACCTTAACCATATGCCGACCACATTCACTTCTTCGCATCCTAAACTATCCCTTCGTCACGACAACTCACTCGACTTGGCCATGAAAGACCATTTCGTGTGGGCATCAAACGTCTTCATTCAATCGTTTATTTCTTTATTCATTCTGACACGTTGGCACTATCTTGACTATATTTCGATGGCATTGTCCTCATGACGTCAAGTCGTCTGGTCAGGTTTCAATTGGTGCCACACGTCGAGTACAAATTGCCAATTGGACTAGAGAGGTCGTAGCTGTAGTTGAGCGAGCGAATGTCCGTCCACTTGAAGTACTCGCGTGGCAATTCGGCGAAGAAGCGGCCGATCAACTTGTTTTGCTCAATCGGATAAGGGTTCTGACCCAAGTCGTAGGTACTTTGGAAAAAAACTTCACTCGTCGGTTCAATTTTGGTCGTCGTGCCATTGTCGTACGTGATGGAGCACGATTCAAACGAGCTTGGATACGTCTGCTGGCCGTGGTCGTCCAAGTTTAAGCTCTCGACATTGCAGTGATAAAAGATCGAGTGGAGGAGATCGATTGTGGCAAAGTAGACAAAGTAGAGCGGGTCGAAGATGGCATGTCGATTCACTGCTAAAGAGCCAAACAGTGTTGAGCGCACTTTCGTGTCGATGTCAAGCTCGATTTGGCGAGAAACTTTCGCAATCGACTTGGATCCAAACAATGCCGAACGAACGTTTGAGATGCTCCAGTTGGTCAGCGCAGTTTGGTTCCACAAGCCGCGGAGGACGCCCTCTCGAATCGTATGATTTGCAGGACGGGTGTTCACTTTAATCAAATCGGACGCTTCGTATTTCCCTTGTGTGGCGCCTCCCCAGTCGTTCGTCACTGGACAGCATTCACTGATGGTTTTGCATTTGCCTTGTTCAAATTGGAGATAGTCTTCCGTGAAGTCCCAGTACGGCAGCGTCAAGCACGCATATTTTGAATCCAAACTCCGGAGCATGTTTTCATATGCGAGCAGAAACTTGCGATGCCAAAAGAAATACCCGCACGAGTCGTACCCGTGACGATTGCCTGTTCGGTCAAGATGGGCGTACACAAATTCTTCGTTTTGACCGCCGCGCATGGCCTCTTCGACGGCGCTCAATTGCAATTCTTTCTCTTCAGGGGAGAGTGAATTCCAAGAACGTCGCTGGCGCTGCTGCTCGGTGCATACATGCGTTGGCTGAGGAGTTGTCGTCGCTGGTGGAACAGGAGATGTTTGCGTTGTAGTTGGAGCTGGGGTGGAAGTAATTGACAAAAGAGCCGAGCGGACTCCAGCTTTCGAGACACGATTACCGACTTCATTCTTCAAGTAACACTTGCCATCGGCATGAGAAAAGAGCTTGCAACCAGACGTGGTGGCACAGATCGCGCAGCAATCCTCAGCATCAGTGGAGGGAACAGTGGCTAGGTCGCCACCGAAATAGTCGACGTCGTTTTCCATCGCGGAGCAATGTGAAGTAGATGGAGCAACTGTAGCGGAGCAGACACCAGGCTTCGAGATGTTCTCGCCTTGGGAAGATTTTAGGTAGCAGACACCCAAGTAATGCGAAAACGCCTTGCACTTCTCATCATCAGCACAAATGGCACAACAGTCTTCGGCGACAGCGGCACCAACAGAGCGGAGATCAGCGCCGCTGTAGTCGATATCGTTCTCAATAGCAGAGCATTGAGACGAAGGTGGGGCCAACGTTGCGGAGCGGACCCCCGACTTGGAGATTGAGCTGCCCTTCGCCGACTTCAAGTAGCAGATCCCACGGTAGTGCGAGAATGCCTTGCACTCATCATCGTCGGCACAAATTCCGCAACAGTCTTCGGGAGCCGAGGCAGCAACAGAACGGAGGTCAGGACCGGTGTAATCCACATCGCTTTCAATCGAAGAGCATGAGCTCTGGAGTGACGGGGCCACAATGGCCACTATGGCCACACTCCAACGCAGAGAGACCATGTTGAGTCAATCAATATTGAAAAATGAGCGGGCAATCGAGTTTGTGTGGTATCATAATGTGTGCTTGGGCATTTGTTACATACACATGAACAGCTTTGTAGATAGGAGTGCCTCAACAAAGTTGGACTTGGAACGTCAAATGCATGGATTGACCCGAATGACAATGCTTGCCATAGGCTTGTCCTTCGACAAGTCCATGGGAGGGAGAGAGAGGGTCGACGACGGAGACCTTGTCATGGAGAGTCCATCCACGCTGTTGTCTTTCACTTGCCATGGCTTGATGAGAGGATGTAACGCATGAGGAATTTTTTTGGACCAAACTCGCTATCACGTCGGGTTGGAAACAATGCGATGTTGTGCTTCGTCTTGTATTCGAACGTAAAGCCACTGAGAAGTTGTCAAGACACGTGTTTTTTGTCAACATTAGCAACAACGACATGAGAACGACAGAGCTGTATGAAATTCAGCACAAGTCAAACGCCTCATCTACAGTCTAGCCAAAGTTTATGGACAGGGCCATGGAGATTCGATGAGCCACAAGATCGGGTCAGACTTGTACGAATGACGTCGTCGTCGTTCGTTGTAGAACTTTATCCAGTCGACTTTCCAGAGGCATGCCAACTCCTCCGCTTGCTACATACATCTCGTCCTGAGGTATCTCAGTCAAATTTGGCTGAGTGTCCTCAAGAGAAACTCGTCAATACAACGCGTGTCCAAGCCGATTGTACCGGAGTAACCACTGGACACGATTTGTAACACTTGGTACATTCGCCGTGTGTTGGATTTGTTGTCAAAGAGAGTCGGCCTCAACGTTCGTTGCGTAGTTGTGCTTGGAAACAGAAAGATGCAACAGACTGATTTTGCAAGTGACGATAAGGTTCCAATGGATTTTGGCATATATCGAATCGCACAAACTTGTGAGTCAAAGGATAGTGAGACCTCTCAGACCTTGTCCTTTGGTCCTCACATGGGTCAAATAACACCCTGTGTGTCATTTTCAACCTCACTTAACACGATATGATGAGAAGTAGTAGTGCACAGATGTATGCTGTGGATATAGGTATATTGCTACCCAGAATCTTGCAAGTGTCATCCTGGTCGAAGTGCTTCATCGCAGTGGATATGGATTCATTTGTACCGACACGACCGCTGTGGTGTTTCTCTGACCTCGATAATGACCACGCTTAGAGCAAAGCATGCTGAAGGTATCTAGCTTTTGAGATGACCTGGTTCATGAAACACACGTCAAAGCAAGTCACAAGGCATATCATGAACCAGCTTGATTCTGCAAATGCATTGGATGATGAAAGACGATGTGACTTACAACATCTTCCTGAATGAGTCAGTCATGCCTGCTGCAATGAGCGTTCTTTGCTGTCATGAACGGGAATTTATCATCATCGTTCTACGTGTACGTGACTTGATTTGGACCTCACGACGTTAGACAATTCATAATGCCAGGGAGGAAAAGAACTCGTTAAGAGTTTCCGAAAATGTATTCTCAACCGGTCTACTAGTACATGGCTATTATAGCCCTGAGGTAGAATGACTTAGCAGATTCTTCGTTCCGCGCACTAGCGTTGATGAAGGAGGTGGCGTCGTCGTGAAAAACAATTCAGAGGTTGCAAATGCACTTAGCGCCGTCGTGAACACTTCAGAAGTTGCAGATGCACTTGTGTCGCTGTGAGCTAGTCCAAGGCTGTTGGTGTCCTCGTGGGAAGTCCGAGGCTGTTGGTGTCGCCGTGAGCAAGTCCGAGACAGTAGATGGAGTTGGCTTCGCAGTGACAACGCCAGTGTAGTTGCTACTGGTTGGAGCTGGTGTAGGGTTCGTGATGATGGCTCCAGTGTAGTTGCCACTAGTTGGAGCTAGCGTCAGCTTGGTGGTGATAACTCCAGTGTAGTTGATACACGCTCTGGAGATGTCGGAGTTGGAGACGACGTCGCCGTGAGTTTCAACGCAAAACAACTGAAAGAGTCAATGGTTGGTGTCCTTCGCAGCTAGATCGTGAATAAACGGAGATAGAGCGTTGTGGTGTCGTCGACAGTCAAGCGCATGGCAATCTTCCATGAGTGGCTAGAGAACTGAGTCTTTTGAGAAACTAGGCAAAGAATATATTAAAGTTGCATGAACGAGGAAGTAAACTACGTCCTCCATGGGCTCATCGCTTGATAATTGTCATGGGCATTCTTCTTGTGGGTTTCAACACCGCGAGCAACGCCAGTCTCTTGCGTCTGCTGCGATGCAAAGTTGTTGAAGATTTGCTCGAGTGTCGTCTGGGAGACCGTGTATTCCTTCACGCTCAAGTCTGCTTTGGACTTTTCAATCATGGAAAACACGTTGGAGAGTGCGAGCGTCTCCTTGGTCCCAAGCAGCTTGAAACGCGACACATCGTTCTGCCGCTCCAAAAGCTGTACATTGGCGTGGCCAAAACCTTGGCCCAAATAGTCGGACAGCGCATCGAATCGATCTTCGCTCAGCCACCACGCGCTGAAATCGTGGACGCGGATGTAACCATTGCGAGTCAATGATTCCGCCAAGACGTATCCCGTCGCATGGCTCGACGTGATGCAGCGGGCTCGGTGTGGTTTTCCCAACGCTGCACAGGCTTCGTCCATGCGTTCCTTGGACAGCATCGTGTCATGACCAAACGCTTCGTTGGAGAAACGATCGACGTCGTTGGATGTGACTGGAGCGACTCGCACGTGCATCATGAGTCCATCACCAAATCGGTTCTTTAAATGCTGGATGCTTCCAAGGCACCGCAGCCGACCGCCGACCATGATGCCCACACGGGTGCACAAGGCTTCACACTCTTCCATGCTGTGCGTCGTCAATAGAATCGTCGACTCCTTGCTTCGTGTTGATATGTCGGCAATCACATCCCACATGAACCGACGGGACACTGGATCCATCCCCGTCGACGGCTCATCCAAGAAGATAATCGGTGGAGATCCGATCAAGGCAATCGCCACGGACAGCTTGCGCTTGTTCCCGCCACTCAACGTGCCCGCCAGTTTGTTCTCAAAGTCATTCAAGTTCATTTGATCCATCTTTTCCTTGACTGTCGCGCCGATCAAGTCGATGGGGACGCCTTTGATTGCCGCAAAGAGTTCCAAATGCTCGCGCACGGTGAGCAAGTCCATCAGCGCATCGAATTGTGGACAATATCCAATGAGTCGGCGGACGTCAAGTTGTTGCGTCATGATGTCAAATCCACCGAGCGTTGCAGCCCCAGAGGTTGGCAAGACGTCGCCGGTCATGATCTTCATCGTTGTGGTCTTCCCAGCACCATTGATTCCCAAGTAACCAAAGCATTCGCCCTTGGACAAGGCGAGGGACAAGTCAACGATACCGACTTTGCCACCCTTGTACACTTTGCGAAGGTTTTTCATCACGACTGCATCCGAGTCGGCCGCACCATGGGCAACACGTTGTTCTTCCGCCTGGACATCCTCGTCGACTTGAAAAGGTGCATCGACAACGTGGGGATCCTTCGTCACGATAGCTTTGATCTTTGGGAAGCTCAAGCCATAGTCGATGCCGATCGCAATGACTGGAAAAACGATGGCTTCAATCACAAGGTAGGCGATTTCCCATCCAAGCACCTTTGTGCTGAACGCCGACGTGTCCTTCTCAATCAACCCAAGCGCCATGTTTAAAGTTGACGTGCTCAATGAATTGAGGCTGTTGCCGACGCAAAAGAGCGGAGAGAGGCGCCAGAGAAACTTTAAATGCGTATTCACGTCCTTGGTCGAGTCGATCGAGTCGAAAACACTCGACACGACAATGAGGATCGTCCCGAGAACCATATTAATCAAGTAGACGTACGTTTGAGACGATGGAGCGTCAACAAAGAGATACGACAAGATGTAGCAGAAGGGCACGATGGCCAACCCAAAGAGGATAGACACAACGACGAGAGCTGCAAACGGCGTTGATGGACATGACGTGCAGTCGTGGCCCGTGAATGGAGTAATATTGAAAAAGTAGATAGCCAGCAAGCCAAAGATGCAAGGCACGGCGTACAACATGAGGTCGAATGCAAAGTTGGCGAGCCAGAAGGCTGGCAGACTCACACCAGACACGAGTTGCTGATGCTTGGAGTTGTGGTTTGGGTGCTTCTCGTTCACCAAGTACGGCACGATGGAGGCTGTATAGTAAGTGAATGCAATCACAACAAAGACCCCCGTCGTGAAGGACACGACGGTTGTCAAATAGAGCTTGTTGGAGTCGGTCAGTGGCAGCGGCGCGTTCGTACACGTCAGTTTGACATCCTTGTCGGACGCTATCGTGCGGTAGAGTGCTTCGTCCATCATGGCTTTGTACACGATCGCAGAATGGATGACAGTTGTGTTGACTGCCAAGTTGTAGCCAAACGTGTGGTCTTGGGAGCTGCCCATCAAGACGTAGCCGCCAAATTGGCCCAAGACTGGACTCGTTTCCTTGCCGTAGCCGCGTTTAAAGATCTCTTCACCAGTCCATAGGCTGTAGCTCTTGGAATCGGCATCAATGACGATGGTATATTGCACGCCGAACACGGTCGGACTTGAGCTTGAATAGACTCCAGCGTCGACGGCAGTGAATGGCTCTGGCTTCGCTTGCGAAATCTGATTCACCGAGTCGCACATCCAGTCGGATTCACAAAGGTACGGCAGTGACGTGTTGCTCTCGTAGGGATAATCCTTCGTCGTGAGAGAGATGGCAGGGTCGTTGCGATTGTACGAGCTTCCTTTCAACAATGCGACGCCAACGACCACGAAAATAATGGGCAAGATCGTCCCAAAGATAACCATGCGCTTGTCGCGTCTACCAGTCCGAATGCGCTTGAGCAAGAGAGCTCTAAAGTGGACAGCGAACATCTTTAGCGACGACGGCAGTGCGTTGTCCGTCAACCGAAAGCCACTTCGAGAGCCATCGACACTTGAAGACGGCGCGCTCTTCGTCGACAGATCGGTCTTTTGCAGCGTGTGTTGATGGTTTTCATCTCCAATCTCCGCAACTTTGATAAAGACTTCTTCCAACGTCGTGACGGAAATGCCATACGAGACGACGCCAAGGGCATCCAGCTTGTCGTCCAATTCTGCAAACATCTTGGCAAACAAATGCGAACCATCCAATGGCAACTGGAACGAGATTTCAGTGCCGACGTTGCTCAGGACTTTGGTGTCGTCGCCGACATGGCGCTGGACAAACTGAATCAACGCTGGCGTGTTGCAATGATCCGCCTTGACGAGTGAAAAGTTGTAGCCCGCGCCATATCGATTCTTGAGAAACAAGGACGAGCCACAGCAACGCAGTTCTCCTTCAGCCATGATCGCAATCCGGTCGCCGAGAATATCCGCTTCGTCCATGAAATGCGTCGTCAAGACCACGATGCGATTCATGCGGTTGTTCATGATGATTTCCCAACTGCTACGGCGGCTGTAGGGATCCATGCCGGACGTGGGCTCGTCCAAGAAGACGATCTTGCTGTCGCCCAAGAGCGCGATGGCCAAACTCAACTTGCGTTTCATCCCACCCGAGAGCTCGCACGAGTAGACATGGCGCTTCTCCGTCAATCCAACTTCGACAATCTTTTGCTCGACTTCGGTCTCGAGGACGTCGCCACGGTAACCTTTGATCTTGCCGTAAAACATGAGATGTTCCTGCACCGTGAGCTCCGCGTAGAGCACGTCGTGCTGAGGACACATGCCCAACGACTCTCGAATCTCGGCAAGGTCGTCGTTCAACGAGAGTCCGTCGATCGTCGCATCGCCACTGGAAACCGGGATCATGCCCGTCAACATGGAAATCAATGTCGTCTTCCCAGCGCCGTTGTGACCGAGGAGACACGTGATTTGATTCTTGTACATGGTCATGTTGACATCCTTGACGGCCACTTTCTCACCACCAGGAATTGGGAAAACGCGGCGCAAGTTGTGGATTTGAAATGCTTCGCCCGTGACTTCTTGTCGTTTTAGCTCCGCGCCGACGGGCTCAAAGTTGTCCTGGTTGATATCCACCGCGACAGCCATGTCATTCTGCACGACGCGACGCCTTTGGATGAATTTCTTGCGCCAAAACGACAGCGACAATGGAAAGAACCATTTCTCCGTCACGCCGTAGTCTTTTGGAACGACGCGCTCCAAGTACAAGCCAAGCAACGTGTAGAGCACGCAGTCGATCATCAATGCGTACAATGCCGTGGTGAACTTGAAATTGTTAATGTCTGTCGTCCAATTCGATGTCGTGATGCCAACGCCATTTCCTTCTGCCTGCGCCAAGCTTTTGATACCAAACGTCATGGCGGCGGGGCTAAGGATGCAGACGCTGCGCTTTGACTCTGCTGTCGACGTATCCGTGAACGCAGCCGTTCCCAAGTACATGGCGAAAAAGCCAATCATGCCAAGGTATGTGCCCGTGCGGGACTTGGAGAAGATGGCGGAGATCATGTAGCCATACGACATGACTGTCCATCCAAAGAGGAGGAAGAAGACAAACAAGATGGCAAAGCTGGCGTGCTTGAAAAGCAAGACCTTGCTGACAATCGCCTGCAGGACGGCAGCCACGAGGAAAATGATTCCATACGTGATGTACCAACTGACAATGATGGCCGAATCGCGGACGCCCAAAATCTTCATGAGCTCTCGCGCCTTTGACTCCTTTTCAGAGATGAGAGCGACCAAGACGGACGACAAGATGTGCAGGTACGAGAGCAGAAAGATGATGCCGAGCGAGTCACTCACGCCATCAAAGAATGGCGACGACGTGTACGATTCAATCGGCATTGGGAAGACAGCGGCACCACCAACTGGCTGCGGCATTTGACGCAGGGGTCTCGCTAAAGAAGAGAGCGATGTTTGTGGCACGGCAGTCAGATTGAACAAACTCTTTGTCGTCTGCATGTAGATAGCGATGGAAGCGACCAAGTTGGGATCATTTTGGACTTGAGATGCCACGAACGCAAGGTCAGAAGTCGTCGAGCTCGTCATGACGGAGGTTGGCTTGGTGCAGTTGGCGGTCGTCGTTTTGTTTTGCGTGTTCCAGTCAGGAACACACAGCGCAAATCGTGTCACGAGGGTTTGATACGCCATGAAACCTGTCTTGGCGTAGTGCATGTATTCGCTCGTCTTGATGGAGCGCTGCAATGGCTGGTAGGCCTTGGCGTTCGTGCGTGGAATGTCGCCAATGCTTCCACCGTCGTCGAGCGACGAATTCAACCGCAATTTGTACTCGACGTTCCCAACCGAGCCCAAAGTTGGCGGCACACTCGTAAACACAATCGTAGCGGCAATCGTTGGCGTTGAAAAGTTCGTGCCGTAGCCGCCTCCAGTGATGTACGCTTCAAGACTTGCCTCGTCGGCGAAAAACGCAACCGAGTCCGTGATGGCTGGAATGACCAACGACTGGCTTGCATCGAGAGGCACGCGAGGGTACCACACGCTCAGAGTTTGCAGGAAATAGCGGCGCGTGAAGTCGTTGTCAGGTATAATTGCCAACTTTCGAGGAATGATAAAGTCACGGCACGTTGATGGCCAAGCGTACGGCGAGTTGAC
Organism: Aphanomyces cochlioides; assembly: GCA_019828595.1. Classification (NCBI taxonomy): domain Eukaryota; phylum Oomycota; class Saprolegniomycetes; order Saprolegniales; family Verrucalvaceae; genus Aphanomyces; species Aphanomyces cochlioides. The sequence goes on from JAHQRK010000005.1 coordinate 2,636,470, forward strand.
GTCCGCACTGACATTCCCCGCAAAGGCTGCGGCACTGCAAACTGTGTTTTCATCCGTGGTCATACTCGACGCTCTTTTCCGCGTCGTCCATGAAGTTGTGGCCATGTCGAGAAGTAAACCAGACACGGTGGCTTCCGTTTGATAGAATCGTGGGCTGGTAACGTTTCCGAACCATGTTTCTTGAGCAAACAAGCTGTAGCTCGTGCCATTCTTGTCGTGTTCATGCGCTACATCGTCGGTGGACCAGCCTTCTGGCACCGCGACATCGTCCGAGAGAGTCTTTAAGCCTCCAAGGAGTACAATGAGCGCGACGGGGATCAAAATCTCCAATGCCCATTTGATCGGGTGTTTCCTCTTGATTAAAAAGTTCTTCCACAGCAATGTCGATGTGAATCCACGACGTTTATGCTGCACAGCGGTGCATGATTCAGCGACCGGTGTGCTGGTCGAATGTTGGATCATTTGCAATTTTGAAAATGATATTGGACACACCATCGGTGTAACGAACTACAGCAGAGAGTCGCGGCGTTGATGGATGACTACTTGGTCGATTGTAGTCATCACTTGCTGTCTCAAGCGAGAATCAAACACAATTTTTCCAGCGGGATTGCGTGGCTCTCCACGTTGTAGGTGCACATCCAGAGAGCAAATCTCCGGCTGTGCGTGAACTATGTCCGTTCCGAATGAAACCGAAAGCTGTCGTCTCCATCCTTTCAGAGCAACCCTTAAGCTGCCCTAGACGTCTGTCTAGCAAGCCATCCAAGTTCATTTCGTGGTGGTGAAGAAGGCAGTTTCAAGTGACGACGACGTAGCGCCAAGCTGTTAGCTTCTCCGACAAGTTATTCAGTTTATTCCAACATAGACTTTATGTATTGAACGACATGTTGTATTCAATTGAAGTTTTGTCAGGCAGATGGCAGTCTGGTCGTGGGATAAGACGCCTCTCGACAAGTTTACACGGCTTCCAGGATTATGCGGCGTGCTGTCACTCTGTCCAGGGTGCGACAATGTTGGTGCTACGACTCCTGACCCTGTCCGGCGTGTGTCTTTGTCAGCAACCAAACCCGACCGTCGTGCAGGTTGATGTTTCATGGTCAGGACGCCAGAGAGAGCACCCCAACGAGGTAGAATAAACTGAGCTAACTCGGCGCCGTCTTCACTTTTCAAGGCGATAAAGACGACGGACCGAATTCGAGAGGAGGATTTGAACAATCTGGTGTAGTACTTGATGGAGTACTTACGTAATCAGCGACAAACTTGGAGAGTACTAGTACTTAGGTAATCAGAGACAAACTTGGAGTGTCTTGGAGGCCAGGAGCACACCGCTTGATAATGTTGATTCCGATGATTATCAAGCAATCGGCCACGGAGAGTCCGTGGACTTGATGTGTACTTGGAGTCCAGGGCCTTGTAGCACAAGTACTATCGTAGTGAGTTGGTAGAGCTGGAGAGTTCAAGACAAAGCCCCAGCGCGACTTCACTCTTAGGCTTTATAGAGAAAGCCTTCAGCGTCAAGGGATCACGTCATAGCTTCGAAGTAGTTTCTTAAGAAGCAACTTCTTGACATGTTTATATTTGAAGTTTGGACGCACTTTGCCAGCAATCAGCTCAGCAACCGAATGAAGCAAAGGAACGATGTATTGATCCCATCGACATTGGAAGTGATCGAGCTTGACAACAGGAGTGTTCTTCAAATGGTAGGATACTAGACCACTGCTGGATTTGCCCCCGTGGTAGAAAAACGTGTTGCGCCGCTGGATGCGACATCTCAACTTTCACCGAACGCCGCAACACTGACAGACTTGCAGGTACCATCAAGACCATCGGGCGAAATGCAATGATGAGTGGCTTGCTAATGCGTGATGAAAGGCATCGAATTGTCATGTCAAACAAAGATTGCATTGCCAACCCATGTTGGCTTGGAGCTACAGGTAATTTGCCAATCGAGCTTGCGTATCAGCTGAAATGAAACGAGCTAAAGATCAAAAGCTTGTCGTCTTCACGGCGTGGCTCTGGGAAGACCTATCGCTTGTGCGGTGTGGAGCCAGCAAGTGTTGAGCGTAGGCTCCTGGCGATTCCAATTTGCCGAGACAAACTTGCGCCAAACATCGCAAAACATTGAACATTTGGATACCAACACGCATTTCATTACTCAAACTCATCATGGTCATCAACTTCATTGAGCTAGAGCAGCACGAGTCGCAGTACTAAGGACGTCGAGTAGGGAGGCCAGTGGCGATCATTGTTGGAGACGTTGTTGGTTCTTCAGTCTGAGCGTTGCTGACGCTTGGTACTGGGTTTGGCCTCGACGTCGTTGGGGCTTCTGTGGGCTCAGGGGTCACAGCGGTTGGCGAGTGGGTTGGTGTCGACGTGTAGTGGGTTGGAAGAGGTGTAAAGTCAAAGGAAGGCACGGGTGTTGGAGTTCACGTCGGGACAAAAGAGATTGGCGGTGCAGTGTTCAAGGTTGGCATTGGAGTAGGTCCGTCAGTGATGTAGTCATTCGTTGGTGAAGGCGTCGGTCTGTCAGTGATGAAGTCGTTCGTTGGAGAAGGGTCGCCAACGTGGCCGAGCGAACGCCGTACTTCCAGATGGAATCGCCTTTCGCCGACTTGAGGTAGCAGACTCCCAAGTTGTGCGAATATGCTTTGCACTGCGTATCTGCGGCGCAGGCAGCGCAGCAGTCGTCAGGATCAGACGCATCGAAACTGCGCAGGTCATTGCCCGGGTAATCAACGTCGAGCTCAATCGACAAGCAGGAGCTTTGGAGCGACGGCGAGACCAAAGCCGCAGCGGCAACAATCAAACGGAAGGAAACCATCTCGAGTTGAGCAAATAGAACAATGAACCATGGGGGGATCAAGGGCTTGACTACTGCCCAATCTGGTCGCCAAACTTCGTCAAATGCACTCTCGTGTTTTACTGGAAAGGCCATCAAGCTGGATACAGGCATCTAGGAACCACAAATTTCACTACGACAATTGTACTGTAGTTGGCGGTGGATCAGAGCTTGGCTTTGATTTCTATGCTCCTTGCAACGAATTGGCGATCGAAAAGTATGAGATATGAAGTCCTGTCGACGATCAATCGTCTCTCTTGAGCTGCAAGGATGTGCTGCCGGCTTACTGTGCCACGAGACGACCTGACTGACTTGCAGAGCTTGCACAAATCAGCAAGTCGATGTTGTTTGTCACGGCCGTACGATTTTCTATGCCGGTCGTGAAGACAACGCTTCCTCAACTGGCGAAGTACTCTTCAGTGGAAGTGCTGTCGTTGTACTCACTCTAGATCATGGAGGACACCGTAGCAAGCCTATCGAGCTCATGCTAGCTAACTAGATCGTGGGCTTTCCTCAAGTCAACTCGATTCGAGCGGAGTCTGCAGTACGATTCGGGTCGTGAAATTTGACAAGCGTGCAAGTAACTTGCTTGATGCAGCGTTCGTTGTCATCTAGTGCGCAGTATGTGGCACTCAGCAACACAACTACATTCGAGTATGCAAGTATGGCTTCACTCCGGCGTCAATCCGTCGTAGTGACGCAAACGTTCGACGGCATGTAGATGCAACACTTGACGCATTGCGTTGGAGTCATGTTGTCGATCGTCAAGTACAGTCATGATAGATCCTCATCCCTGTCTTTGATAGACTTTGGATGAGTTTTTGAGATTATCACGGGCCTTCTTGTAACGACTTTGAAACGCCACAACTTTGAAATGTTCACGACGAGGAGCGCGCGGGCGACCGACAAAAGACGCGTGATTGACCACGGCATGACGTCTCTGGACGCTGCAGAAGCGTGGCTGTACCGGTTGCTCCACCACTATGGCTTTTCAAAGCAAGAGCTCGTCCGCCGACTGCGTGGACCTCATGCAAGTGCGTCAAGAGTACCGATGGACTACTTGCGCAAAGGTATCAGCTCCTTGCTCGCCGTGTCATGATAAAGTGCTTGGACGTAGTTGTGCATGAACTCGAGCCTGACACACTTCGCCATCCTTTCAACACATCGCTCGTGGTAAGAAGCGACACCTTGGAAGCATTCTTCAACGAGTCCTAGTCTTTCTGGCATGAATTTGCCGTCGACGACACTCATGTCGACGTGGAAGCAGCGGTGGAATCCCTTTGGTAGGCGTGTTTATCCTTGTCATTGCTCACGCGGTTGAACAAAGGCCCAAAGACGAGTCAAGTCGAACAAGTCCTCGGCATACTCCTCGTAGTCCAAGAGCTCGCTATGCGTCACCGGTAAAACAAGAAAGACCTTGAGCATCTCAACACGTCTTCCTAGCCAAATCAGCTTGGCTCGACGTTGGGACCACTGCACATGGCTAAATTGGAGGTGCTGTCGCTCTTGCGTCGTGGTTTTTCAGCGTCTGTCCTGTAGGCGAAACTGACCTCCACGTCCACTCGACTGCGCATTCCAGACATGTTTGAGCTCATCAGTGACGTTGCGCCGCAATGGGATGTACGTTGATCATCGATAGAGTCACTGATGTGTCGAGGAAGATGGCAGCCGACGACTTTTATTCCTTGTGTCAACCATTTTGCGACAGCGATGGGTTTGTCAACACTCGGTCGTTCATTCGTCAGGTTGCAAGTTTCGCAATCGACGTGGATGGACATTGTCGTAGATTCAAACGGCGCCACCGATGGAAGACGCGACGCGGAGGCTACAAAACGCCTTGAAGCATATCTCAAGCGACGACTTGGTCGAGCAGTGTGCGATGTTTGACATGGAAGACGACGGATGGATCTCTATCTCAGGTACATCCATCGGTCAAACTTGCTGCCTCAAGTTCGTCGGCGGACGCAGAGTGTGTTTCAGTGTTTCATGCGTTGCCAGACGTGGATCTGACGCCCGTCGAGATCGAGCAAGGACTTCTCCCCCTTGCGCAGGTACGCAGCGCAGTAGAAAGAGGGAGATTCACGTTGGAACCAGCCTGACAAACGCATTGCCTACGTCGACGTCTGCACCATCTTGGGTCAGCAGGCAATAACGTAATTGCAGCGTCATGGCATCGAGTCTAAATCTTTGTGGAAGGGACAAGAACGATCAATGGCACGCCATGCGTTGCGAGCTTTGCAACGACGATCCTCACATTGGCCACCAAGTATTTGACCAACTCAGTCGCATCTTCCAAAAGTTATCGACGCATCCTTCTCGGTCGGCCAAGATGTTTCTGCTAGAGAGTCGATGAATGTTGTAGGTGTATGATCAGCGCTGGGCATCTTGAGCGAGTCTTGGGATCGCTCTTGACGGCACGGGAGCTGCAGTGGATTCAAGAAACGCTTGGGAAATCGGTAGCTCGCGCCGACGGTGAAACCGAGTGCTGAAAACGTTGTAGAATGGTCTCGTGGACGGCCATGAATTACTCGAGCAATTGTTTCCACGGTCATTTCTTGAAACTTCTGGGCGATCACTTGAACGACCGCATGAACGACCTTATGAATCTCCACGCCCACGAGCTACCACTCCACGGGGACGGCAAACCACGCCGCTCGATATCCCCGCGTTCGATCGAAAGTATCACTCGGCATCGCCCACAAAAGCACGAACAACAACCCCTCGCTTGGCCAAAGTCGTCCGTTTGGTCCTTTGTTTGATGCTCTAGCTGTGGATTGTAGAACTTGTCGATCGACACCACTCGAAGTCAAACGTCGAAGAGTACTCGAAAGAACGACGAGTCGCTCTTTCAACAGCTACGAGAGCTCATTGTCTACCATGAGGTGTCGTTCCACTCAAGCGATCCAAGTCAGTCGGATGCATCGTAGATCAACTTGCTGGTTCTTAATGACGTGTCCGACGCAGCAGGACACATTCCGCTGGCTGCAGCTTGCGATGTGCGTCAGAATTTGAACATGAATCCCTTCACGAGACATTAGGTGTTGTGGCGGCACGTTGAAGCGTACAAGACCATCACATATGTCCAGCTGCAGCGACTTCTCTGTCGTTTTGCCACGTAATTTCCACCACCACCACTTGACGAGGATAGCTCATGAAAACTCTTGGCCAGGAAAAACAAAGCCAAGCTGCAGCTATCTAGTCTATTAGATGGTCTGTTTGACTGGACGCGACTGCGTAGTGTGACGCACCACTCTCTTGGTAGCTCCCCGAAGCTCATGAAAACAATCATGACTCTCCTAGAGGAGCTCCTCGATACGTTTGAACTCTTTGCGACGACCCATCCTGGCTATCTTCGATGGTACCCAGAGTTTCAGCAGTCGTTGACCGAGGTTGATCGCTGCATCGGAGTGGGCAGTGACTTTGACTTTGTAGATGTTTGACGTGCAGCTCATGGCGTGGGAGCAGCAAGTGTTGTGTCACCGCTTTGGCGTGACGATGCACCATGAAATGTGGATCAACTACGCGGCATTTGTCAAGCATTTGGCGCACATTCCACAAAGTTTGTGGGCACTTGTCACTGCACACTGCGATTTTCAAGAAATGGATCCGACGCACAAAGGTTATGTCGACCGCGCCGACTTGAAACGATTCCTCCAACGAATCCTCAATCACACGCCAACAGCACAACAAGTAGACGACGAAATCAACTCGGCGTGGTGCTCATCGATGAGCGTGTGTTGTGTAGGTTGGTCAAGTGTGGCATGAATTCTTGCGAGATGATCCAACCGCGACGGTCAGTAGAGTCGAATGTCCAGAGGGACTCAACTGGCAGTGCATTCAGGTAATCAAGAAGCAGCACGTGATTGCAGCGGCAAAGAAGTCCACGAGAACGCGATCTTGAGGATGCAACAAGTCTACTCGACTCATCACCTAACGACCGACTAATTCTATCTCTTGAATTTTCCAAGCTCTTCATGCGGTGGAGTGTTTCACTGGGCAGTGGCGACTCTAACCCAACACAGCCTCCCCTTCGAAAGGCGACTAGACTGGCTTGGAAAGAACATTCGTCAGAAGTCGGTTGCACGAACGAGGTTGTGCGTTTGTTGTTCGTTGTCGTTCAATTCTTGCATGAAGAAAGCATACGATTCCTTGGATCGTGGCTCAGAGAGCGGCCTCTGAGACTGTCAAGTTGCCGATTCTTCCACCGACAGCATCGTCAATTCAGTCCTGACGGTGTCAAAAGCCACGTCGGCGTTGTATGACGAGCAATGCGAGATGAGAGCGGTCGCTATACCTCGTTGCTGGTTTGCTGCTGGTTTCCTCATCCAGAATGGATTACGGCGACTCGACAGTAGTGGAAGGCTGCGGGAGAGAGAGCCACACTTGTATCAACACATGATCTTTCTGCTCCCCTTAGCGAAGAAGAGAGAGAATGCTCTCTCGCTCTGTCGCGTTTATACTTGAATGCTTGTCATGTCCACATTGTTCCCATCTTTGCCTTGACGTGCGCCTGCCATTGCTTCTACGAAACAGACGTGACTGGATTGCTCCGCCCGGCCTCTTTCGATCGAGTCGTTTGCCCCGACGCTTCATATTTCCAACTCGAGCTCGCTGGCATGAGCAGCAACTTTACCCCAAGGGTCCGCGACGGCACGGTCGGCGGGGTCCTTCTCTACGAGACCTCGTCGTCGTCGTCTCGAGCAGCTCGTCCAAAGCGCACGCCGTCTGAAACGCCGACATGTCGAACGGACTTTACAAATGCACCCGACGCGGGCTTTCGGCTCCACCAAGACCACGCGGAATCCCACATGAGTGACCGCGACTATCCGATTCTTGCTGACGGCGGCCTCTTCCTCAACAAGGCAGCCAACGCATCAATCAACCAGGAGCCGACATCGACGCAGCCGATTGTGAGCTCGTTCGCTATCCTCCTCGGTGCCCTCGTCGGTGTCGGCGCTGGGATTGCCCTCTACTTTGTCCACATTGGTCCCGACTGGCTGCGACTCGTGGCTCTCCCTGGCTCTCTCTTTCTGCGGGCTCTGCAGTGCCTTGTCCTGCCGCTCGTCTTCTCCGTCATGACTGTCGTCGTCGCACAAATGGCAGCCATCGGCCGCTCCTCCATCATGCGCTGGCAGACCGTGCTCCCGTTCGCTTTGACGTCGATTCTCGCAACAACGCAAGGCTTTGTCTTGGCGCTCGCATTCAAGTCTTTATTCCAAGTAAGTTCCGACAGCGCAGTGAGCTCTACCAGCAGTGCCTTGGCGTCCGTCGCAAGTGGCTCAGCATTCAATCTCACGCTGCAATGTGCCAACGGGCTTTACCTGGCCGTCAAGAACGGCTCGCTGGCTTGCGTTGGCTCGAGCACCGACGCCAACGCGCTCTTCACGGCGTCAAATCAAACTCGAGTCGCTACGGGCAGCTTGGACTACTCGAGCTTGGTCGACCTGGTCGTCAATGTTGCCAACATCATGGTGCCGTCCAACATCTTTGCGTCGTTCAATAGCGGATCGCTCCTGAGTATTGTCGTCTTTTCAGTCCCGCTCGGGATAGCCGCCGCGGCCACCAACACCAACGTGGACGAGCCGAATCATATCTTGGCGCTCTTTCGCCAACTTCGCAATGTCTTTCTGCGCATGCTCCACGCGCTCTTGTTCCTCACACCCGTCGCCGTCGCCTTCTTGATCGCGAGCTCGATTGCCAACTTTGACAAGTACTACACGAGGGAAGCAGTGACGCAACTGGCTGTCCTCTTTGCGGCGTTTGTGATTGGCATCGTCTGCCACTCGTTCATCGTCCTGCCGCTCTACGTCTTCATCGCGACCAAGGCCAACCCGTTCGCGTACTTTCATCACGCAATGCCGGCCTACTTGTTTGCGTTTGGGTCGGCGTCGTCGCTGGCGTCTCTCCCGATCGCGATTGAATGCATTGAGCGAGCCAAGATCAGTCGCGCGATTGCGCATGTTGCGATGCCATTCGGCACGCCGATCAACTTGAACGGCGCGGGGCTCTACTACCCACTGGCCATGGCATTCATGGCCAACATGGCTGGCATGGACGACCAGTGGAACACCGCTCGGTTCCTTGTGCTCTTCATCGTGAGTTTCATCGGATGTGTGGCCACGGCGCCCATGCCTGGCGCTGGCATCATTTTCTTGTCGATCCTCTGGCGAACATGCTTTCCATCGACGTCAACGCCCGTGTCATTTGCCGTTCTCGTCGCGGCAGACTTTATCTTTGACCGCGTTTGCACCATGGTAAACCTCCATGGCAACATTGCAGTCACGCGCATCTTAGCCGACCAGATCGACGAAACATTTGAAGTACAAGCAGCTCCTCATGTCTAAGTAATAAACTAACTCCACCACTCTCTGTTCCTTCTCCTGCTAGTGTTGCGTCGTGTCGAGGATAGACATGGATGCAATTTCACATTGTGTGTTCATCAGACAGGTTCTTCATGGGAGTTTAGCTCGATCATGGAGGACAGAGCGTGGCAATCCTCGACGCAGAGCCTCTGGAGGGTGGAGGACGATGCCAAGGACGCTGATGGACATTGCACTGGCCGTCGCCGCCCATGCTGGGTCGACTTATCCCCCTCCTCATTGACAATCAATCGTCGTAATATGAACCTCGGAAGTTCACGAAAACGTGAAGCTATTCTTATCGCCGTTGGAAGATATCATACGATCTCTTCATGACATGGCACACTTCCAGCGCCAGCAGCCGGTGACGCCCTCAGCTTGAGCTACAAAGCCCCTGCGTGTCCACGCCAGATGATCATCTATCACCGTCTCATGACTACTGACCTTCGAACAACGCAAGTCCATGTCAAACTTGTCAAGCGCCACTCTTTGATCGAGGTGAAAGCGGCTGGCGGCATGATGGAACCCGCATGGTCCATGTCTCGCCAAGAGTTTCTTCCACGTCGTATGGCAAAGAGAGAGGGCACCCATGTCATATCTCGTCAACTTTGTAAACAATGTCAGTCTTGACGTGGCATCTCCAAGGAATCACGCTTGACAGTTGAGCCATTCTGAAATCCCACGACTGGATGAGCGACAAGAGAACGCGTGGACGTAATGGCATCCTTCTCTACGAAGCCGCGTCGCCTGCTCGACCTGCAGCGACGTCAGACACACCAACATGGCGAACCGACTTCACAAGCGCTCCGGACGTAGGCTTTCACCTCAAACTCGAACAAACGGACTCCCGAACGAGCGACCGAGACTACCCGCTGCTGGCCGATGGGCTACACAACAACAAAGGCGGTGCGCCTACTCTCCACAATGAGAGTTCAGCAGCGGTGCCGACTGTGAACTCACTGGCGATCCTCATCGGCGCGCTCATCGGTACTGGCGTTGGCTTTGGCATGTATTTCCTGCACATTTGCTCCAACTAGGTCACGATTGTTGCTCTTCACGGCACGCTCTTCATTCGGGCATTGCAGTGGTCGCGCAAATGGCCGCCATCAGTCGTTCGACGATCCTGCGGTGGCAAACCATTTTGCCATTTGCCTTGACGTCGCTTCTCGCGGCGGCTCAAGGCTTTCTCTTGGCTCTAGCCTTCAAATCGTGGTTCCCGATTGCCTCTGGACGAGGCATGGCCATGCCATCGTCAGCGCTTAATCTCACGCTGCAATGCGCCAACGGTCTCTTTCTCACGGCATCCAATGACTCGCTCTCCTGCGCTAGCCTTACCAACGACACGAGTGCGTTCTTCCTGGCGACCAACCAAACCCGCACCGTGATGAAAACAGACCTCGACTTCGCTGGCTTGGTTGGTTTGCTCGTCGTCTTGGGCAACATCCTTGTGCCCGTCAACATCTTCACGTCCTTCACGAACGGCGCGATGCTGAGCATTGTCATGTTTTCGGTGCCGCTGGGGATTGCCACAGCGCACGCAACGTCCGGTCCCGACGAGCCCAACCATATCTTGACGCTGCTCCGCCAACTCCGTGATGTCCTCCTGCGTATGCTGCATGGCCTCTTGTTCCTCACGCCAGGCGCCGTCGCCTTCTTGATTGCAAGCTCGATTGCCAACTTTGACAAGTATTACACGGCCGACACAGTCACGCAACTCGCAGTTCTTGTCGTGTCGGTGGCAATTGGCATGGCAACCCACTCACTCATCGTCCTGCCGCTCATGGTCTTCGTCGCGACAAGATGCAACCCATTCCCGTACTTCCAACACTCGATTCCAGCCTATTTGTTCGCGTTTGGCTCTGCGTCGTCGCTCGCAGCGCTTCCCGTCGCGATTGAATGCATCGAGCGGGCCAAGATCAGTCGCTCGATCGCGCATGTCGCCATGCCGTTTGGCGCGCCGCTCAACTTGAACGGCGCGGCGCTGTACTATCCACTGGCCATGGTGTACTTGACCAACTTGGCTGGACTTGGCGACGAGTGGACGCCGTCGCGGTACCTTGTGCTTTTCATTGCGGGCTGGATCGGATGCGTCGCGACGGCTCCCTTGCCTGGCGGCGCCATCACGTACTTGGTTGTCCTGTGGAAAATGTGCTTTCCAGGGATCCCTCAGCCGCTGTCGTTTGCCGTTCTCGTCGCGGCGGATTTCATCTTTGACCGCATGTGCACCGTCGTGAACCTCCACGCCAACATTGCCGTCACGCGCATCTTAGCCGAGCAGCTCGACGAGACATTCGAAGTCCAAGCAGCGCATCATGTGTAATTGTTGTAGTCAACCCTTCTCGATGTCTCTCTGCCTTCCATGGCTGTGTCTACTGCGTAGTCGAGGCACCGTGGCGGCACTCAAGTCGCTGGGAAAGCCATCTCCATGCTGTCCTGGCGGTGGTTGTGCCGCTTAACCTTCCATAAAGGCTGGCCGAAGAGGCGCCATCGGACTTGGAACTTTAACAGCGTCCATACAGTTGGTGCTTGTTTCCAAACGATATCGTCCCGAGAATGCAACACAAGTCGGCGTCCAGCGGCATCCTGCTCTATGAGACGACAGCGTCGACTGGAAACTTTCGAACTCCATCAGGATCTCCGGAGATTCGAACGGACTTCACAGAGGAAGCAAGGCGCCCCCGCATGCCGACTGTCAAAGCCGAGTCGGTAGGGAGCGATCGGGACTATCCCATCCTTGACGACAACCCAGCCACGACCATGGACGTGCGTCCATCGATTGTCAGCTCATGCGGTATCTTGGCCGGCGCACTCGTTGGTGTTGGGGTCGGCCTTGCGCTCTACTTTCTCCACGTTGGTCCCGAGTGGCTCAAGCTCGTTGGTCTCCCTGGCTCGCTCTTTATTCGAGCTCTGCAGTGTCTGGTCGTCCCGCTCGTCTTTTGCGTCACGGCCGTCGTTGTCGCGCAAATGGCCGCCATCGGTCGTTCGACCATCTTGCGGTGGAAAACCATCTTGCCGTTCGCCTTGACGTCGATTCTCGCCGCTGCTCAAGGCTTTGGCTTGGCGCTTGCGTTCAAGTCTTGGTTCCAAACGTCCGCTGGCATCTCCGCCACGACGTCAACAGCTTCTAGTTCGCCTTTCAACCTCACAATGCAGTGCGCCAATGGTCTCTATCTCGTCCCGACGAACGGATCGCTGTCGTGTGCTGGCACTGGCAGCGACGCCGCCGCGCTCTTTGCAGCCACCAACCAGACCCAAACCACTGCGAATACCTCCCTCGATGTCGGAAACTTGATCGCATTGCTGGTTCACCTTGGCAACATTCTCGTCCCCGTCAACATCTTCACGTCCTTCACGAACGGGGCCATGCTCAGCATCGTCGTCTTTGCCGTCGTGCTTTCCATCACCGCGACCGCGGACGAACCCAACCATATCTTGGATCTCCTGCGCCAATTTCGAGATTTGTTTTCGCGGATGCTCCACGCGCTCTTGTTCTTCACGCCTGCCGCTGTCGCCTTCTTGATTGCGAGCTCAATTGCCAACTTTGACAAGTATTACTCGGAAGACACGGCGACGCAGCTTGGGATCCTCTTTGCCTCCCTCTCGATTGGCATGTTTTGCCACTCGCTGATCGTCCTGCCGCTCATCGTCTTCGTCGCGACAAGATGCAACCCATTCCCATATTTCCAGCACTGCATTCCAGCCTATTTGTTCGCGTTTGGCTCTGCGTCGTCGCTCGCAACGCTTCCCGTCGCGATTGAATGCATCGAACGAGCCAAGATCAGTCGCTCGATCGCGCATGTCGCCATGCCATTTGGCGCGCCGCTCAACTTGAACGGCGCGGCGCTGTACTATCCACTGGCCATGGTGTACTTGACCAACTTGGCTGGACTTGGCGACGAGTGGACGCCGTCGCGGTACCTTGTGCTTTTCATTGCGGGCTGGATCGGATGCGTCGCGACGGCTCCCTTGCCTGGCGGCGCCATCACGTACTTGATTTCCCTCTGGAAAATGTGCTTTCCAGGGATGCCGACCCATTTTTCATTCGCCGTGCTCATCTCGGCGGATTTCATCTTTGACCGCATGTGCACCGTCGTGAACCTCCACGCCAACATTGCCGTCACGCGCATCTTAGCCGACCAAGTCGACGAGACGTTTGAAAGCCAAGCAGCGCATCATCTGTAGCTGTTGAAATACTCAAGTCAATGCAGCTTTAGATTGTTTTCATGCCTTCCAACACCACGCGCTTGAAATACAACACATGCTGGGATCCACTCGACCAAGCGATGCTTTTAACCTGGCAGAGGATCAATCAATTGCTCTAACGATGAATTTAAAGGCCTGAAACTTGACATGCTGCGAAGATTGGTAGCTTGTCGCCCGATGCGTCGACTTCATGGTTGCCACAGGAAGCTCTGCGAGGGGCGACACCACAGGAAAGACAACCAAATACACAGGACCAGCTGGATGGTGACGGTGTCAGAAGAAGCCCATGGTCCGTGGGCTGGTCAACTTCGTCCGAGTTGGGGGTGAATTGATGCCGTGGCGATATCCCAAGCACCATGGAGACACGACGATACAGTGGCAACGGCTCCTGAGGTTGACGTGGCTGTGATTGACTTGGTGATAAAGTTAGTCGCTACGACATGCTCCATGGTACTTTCGGGAGATTACTCCTTCCTTGGTAGCTAGCTCTCAGGAAAAGTCGCTGAGCTGTGCACGTGGCTCCTCCCCGTTGTCGACATACTTTATCATTCATAGACTTTATTGATACATCTAAACTATCTAGCAGGTTCGTGCGTGGCTCTAGACATGCGCAGCGGCTTGGACTTCAAACGTTTCGTCGATCTGGTCGGCTAGAATTCGCGTCACAGCGGCGTTGCCATGGACGTTGACGATGGTGCATATCCGATCAAAGATGAAATCCGCCGCGACGAGAAGTTGAAACGAAGGTGGCATGGGCGTGGATGGAAAACACGTTGGCCACAGGATCATCAAGTACAACAGCGCGGCGTTCGACACGGGGGCAGTCGAGACGCATCCGAGCAAACTCAAGATAAAGAGCACGACAAAACGAGCAACGGTCCACTGGTCGCCGACGCCAGCGACGTGTGCCATGAACACCATGGCCAGTGGATAATAAATCCCCGCGCCGTTCAGGTTGACTGGCGTGCCAAACGGCATGGTGACGTGCGCGATCGCCCGACTGATCTTGGCTCGCTCAATGCATTCGACCATCATGGGAAGCGTGGCGAGCGACGACGCCGACCCAAACGCAAACAAGTAGGCCGGCAGCAACTGGTGAAAGTACAAGAACGGGTTGGACCTCGTCATGACGAGCACAAATAGCGGCAAGACGACGAGCGAATGAAGCAAAGTACCGGTCAAGAACGCGGCGAAGAGATACCCGAGTTGGGTCATCGTGTCGCTCGTGTAGCTGCGATCAAAGTCTGCGATCGAACTCGCAATGAGGAAAGCTACCGCGGCGGGTGTCGTGATGAGGACGGCTTGGAGCATGCGCTGGAAGATTTCGCGGAGCTGCCGAAAGAGCACCAAGATGTGGTTGGGTTCATCGCCTTGTGGGGACACAGACGCGGTGGCAATCCCGAGCGGGACTGCAAAGACGACGATGCTCAGCAACGCTCCACTTGCAAACGAGGCAAAGATATTGTCGGGAACGACGATCTTGGCGACACCGACGACCAAGTTCATGAAACTCGCCATGCTCAAATCGCCGCCCGTCGTGGTGGTGGTCTGGTTGGCCGCTCGGAAGACCGCGGCCGGCTCGGTGCCCGTGCCAATGCAAGCCAGCGAGTTGTTTCCAGTCGACGCGAGGTAGAGGCCGTTCGCGCACTTCAGAGTAAGGTTGAAAGCCGCCCCGGCGATCGTTGTCGTGGACGAACTCGCCGACGAGGCAAACGTGATGTCGAACCCTGAGCGAAACAAGAGCGCCAAGACAAACCCTTCCGCCGTCGCGACGATCGACGTGAATGCAAACGGGACGATGGTTTGCCACCGCATGATGGTGGACCGACCGATAGCTGCCATTTGAGCCACCACGACCGTCATGACGCAGAAAACGAGCGGCAAGACAAGACATACGAGCGCGCGAATGAAGAGCGTCCCTGGAAGCTGCAAGAGTTTGATCCACTCAGGGCCAAGTTGGAGAAAGTAGAGCCCGACACCAGCGCCGATGCCGACGAGACCGCCCACAAGGATGGCAAACGAGCTCACGACAGTCAAGGCAGATGGCGTCGTGTCGGTGAAAACGCCCGTCGTCGCGGCTTTAAAGTTGTCGGCGAGGAGAGGGTAGTCGCGGTCGCTCACTTGCGACTCGGCTTTGTCGTGCGGCATGCGGCGTTGGTGGTGGTCCTGCGTAAAATCGGTTCGAATCGTCTGCGCTTCCGACGGTCGCTGGGCTGTCCCGGCTGTGGAGGAGGTTTCATAGAGGAGGATGCCGCCCGACGACGCGTGATTCCTCATGTCTTGTGCGATCTTTTTAGAAATACCAAAGCAAAGAAAGACACCACGACTTGGCTTAAAGTTCCACGTCAAGCATGCGACTCTTCGTCGAGTCTTTTCAGAACCACAAGGTGCAAACCACCACACGGAGGCCGCCATCTTGGTGGAAATCGTTGCCGCGGATGAGGATCAGTCGAGAATTTGCGGTATAATCTAGCAGTAGAGGAGGCACCACCGCCGTCCATTTTCTAGCCACCTCCTCGGATCCACCTCCTGACTGTCTGGTCCATGGAAGATTAGCCCCTGGAGAGCACGAGGACATCGCAGAGAGAGAGAGGGAGAGAGAGAGGGAGGCTGCAGACATTGCTGGTCGTCTCTAGTAGGAGCACGTCGTGCGCTGCTTGCCGTTAGTCGTGATGGAGAACTTCCAGATGGAGTGGATCTTGAAGAGGCGTCGAACTTTAAGCAGCTTAGTACGTCCACAGACATGTTCTTTGTGCATTGTTTCGACGTTTTGACATTGTCAAAGATGCAACAGCGTCCTCTCAAGTCGTACACGGCTGGCATCCTCCTCTATGAAACCTCGCCCACCGCTCAACCACGCCAACAAGGCGGTCAGATGCGCCGACAGAGCGTGCGGTCCGACACACCGACGATTCGAACGGATTTCATGGACCTGACTGCCTCCGGCACGTTTCCACTCCATGAAATGAGCGACCGAGACTATCCACTGCTCGATGAGGGATCCACGCACCCGCCCAAGGGGACGACGCGCAAACCAAATCAGCTTTCGTCTCCACTCGCGTCGCTTCCGATCGTCAACCCATACGCTGTCCTGGTCGGCGCGCTCATCGGACTTGGCGTTGGCATCGGGCTCTACTTTCTCAAGATTGGACCTGGATGGTTCTTGCTCATTGCCCTACCTGGCACTCTCTTCCTTCAGGCTCTGCATTGCATTGCCATCCCGCTGGTTTTCTGCGTCTTGGTCGTCGTCGTGGCTCAAATGGCGACCATCGGGCGCTCGTCGATTCTCCGCTGGCAAACCGGCGTGACGTACGCAGTCACGGCTCTCCTGGCGGCTCTGCAAGGCTTTGCTTTGGCCATACTATTCAAATCGTGGCTTCATGCGGGGCACCCAGCAGTTCATGCAAGTTGCACCGAGTCGACGTACAACTTGACAATGCGCTGCTCGAATGGCCGCCTTGTTGCTCCAACTTTCGGTCCCAACAGCTCGTACGCGTGCGTCGAGTCTAGCAACACGTCGCTAGCTCTCTTTCTAGCCAAGAACGAAACCATGATTGTACCAAATAGTCCAGACACGTCGAGTTTCATGGATGTGGTCACGGCAGTGAGCTATCTCTTCGTCCCGATGAACATCTTTGGCTGCTTCAACGACGGTCTACTCCTGAGCGTTGTCATCTTTGCCATCCCGTTTGGCATCACTGCCGCGTCCATCACGCCTCACGGCGATGAATCCAACTACGTCTTGGCCTTGGTCCGTCAACTCCGTGATCTTTTCCTCCGCATGCTGCATGTCGTCTTGCTTTTGACTCCCGTCGCGATTGCCTTCCTCGTTGCCAGCGCCGTGGGTCAGTTTCAACTCTACTACACGGATGACATGGCAGCGCAGATTGGTTTCCTCTTTGTGGCCTTTCTTCTTGGCGTAGCGGTCCACTCGCTGATTGTATTGCCGCTCTACATGGCCGTCCTGACGAGAACCAACCCGTATCCATATATCCGCGAGTTAGCACCAGCGTATTTGTTTGCATTTGCATCAGCATCGTCGCTTGCCTCGCTTCCGATAGCAATCGATTGCATCGAACGTGCCAAAGTCAGTCGAGCGTTCGCCCAAGTGGCCATGCCATTCGGGACGCCCATGAACTTGAATGGCGCTGGGTTGTACTATCCGCTGACCATCATGTTTATGGCGAACGTGGCTGGCACTTGCAACGACATGACAGTTCCGCGCTACCTTGTGCTATTTTCAGTGAGTCTGTTCGGCTGTATTGGCACTGCGCCAGTTCCAAACGGTGCGCTCATCAACCTGACGATCATGTGGTCGGCTTGCTTCCCATCGACACCCATTCCTCAGGCATTTGCATTCATCGTCGCAGCGGATTTCATCTTGGACCGCTTCTGCACAATGGTGAATCTCCACGGCAATGCTGTCGTCACGCGGATTCTGTCCGATCACATTGACGAGGCGTTTGACGCGCAGTCTGCATTGTATCTTTAATTCACACTTTCCAAATGTCCCCTTCTGCGACTTTACCTCACAAGAATCCCCTGCACCCCTTTCGATGTAAACCCTTATCTGTGTTAAACCCTACACCCCTCGCATGTAATTCTATTTTTTGAATTAAATTAACATTGATCTTAATAAATGTATGTGGAATTAAATATTATATTAAAATATGCACGTGATTAAGGTCTCCATTTGAATCCATCGACTTGCAATCTCATGTTTGGCTCGACGACGACTGGGTTTGGCGCCCCCGCCGCCCAACCAGCCTCCACGGGCTTCAATTTTGGAGCATCAGCAGGAAAGCCAGCAGCAACGACCGGTGGTTTTTCTTTTGGTGGTGCGACGTCCACACAACCATCCGCATCGACGGCTCCATCGACTGGCTTTGGCTTTGGAGGTTCAACGCCGGCAGCACAACCTGCAGCTGCTGGAGGCGGGTTCTCCTTTGGTGGTACAGCAACCCAACCAACAACAAGTGCGTTCGGCTCGACTCAGCCACAAGCAGCGTCAACTGGCTTTTCGTTTGGAGGAACTTCGGCACCAACTACGTCGACAAATACCACCGGTGGTGGAGGGTTTTCGTTTGGCTCCACTCAACCTGCTGCTGGAACAACCCCCGGGGCGTTCTCCTTTGGCGGAGCAACGTCCGCGCCTGCTGCAGGCTCGACTGGTTTTTCGTTTGGTGGCACTGGCACCGGTGCAACATCAACGACGAACACTGGATTTTCGTTTGGCAAACCCACGACAGGAACTACCACGACCACGACTCCAGGGGCGTTCTCGTTTTCAGCGCCAGCTACCGGCACAGCTGGCAGCTCATTTGGATCTGGTTTTGGTGCAACAGCCAACAAGTCGACGTTTGGCTCATTTGGCCAGACTCAAGCACCATCAACAGGTTTTGGCACGGCCTCAGCGTTTCCAGTTGGAACGACGTCGTCCTTAAATGCAGCAGAATTCGCTGCAGCCAACTCTCCACTCGAAAGTCTCCAAGGCATCAAGATGGCCTACACCGATCCTTTCCAATCCCGCTTCAAACACATGTTCTACAATGCCGTCGATCCGTCGCTCAAGCATTTGTACACGCGACCGCCGCACATCGGCGAGAAGCTTTGGATCCAGGCCCAGCGCGACAACCCCGACCCTACGAATTGCGTGCCTGCTGCCGTCCTTGGCTTCAAGGAACTCTCCACTCGTATCAAGCTTCAACAGGAGGAAGCACAGAAATTCCACGGCTACGCCAAGGTACACTAGTCTTGCTCTTCTTGAGTTTTATCCCCAATGTCTTTAGGATCTGGTCAAGCAAGTTGAGGAAATGAAAGTCAGCAGTCGCCACACAGACATCAAACTTGCGCAGTGCCGGCAGCAGCACGTTGCTCTGTGCCATCGACTGGTTCAGGTAGACTTTATCCCTCAGGGAAATATGCCTGATGAGAGTCATGTTGCTGTAGCTCATGCGCAAACTCGAAGTGTTCAAGCAACTCCGGAAACCATTGCACGTCGATGAACTTCGCCTTGCGTATGAACTACCAACAAGACGATGGAACTCATGCGTTTCTCTAGGGCCATGCTCAAACAGATTCAAAGCATGCTAGACAACCCAACGCAGTTCAAAGCTCACATGCACGAACTCATCACGCTCCAAGCACTGCAAGAAGCGAAACCACACCATCGTCCAGATGCACAGCTCACAGAAGAAGACATGGCGACTGTCTTCCGCGTACGTTTGACACGATGTGCTTGTGTGTTTGGCTGACCATGTTGTCCTATAGCTCTTGGATAAACAACGAGAAGGGCTCGAACATTTGACCAAGATCCTCAATCAAGACATCCGTGACGTCCAAATTATGCAGAAAGCACTCGAGGATGACGAATAATTCCCCAAATTTAAGAGTCTGTCGGCTTAGGAGGTCACAAGTACGGCTCACTATGCCAGTGTAGTGCAACGAGCGGATAGGTAGTGGTCTCAACAAATCCGCTCAGCCTGCAATCTATGTCGCTGACACGATAATATACTACCTGGTTTCATAGGTGTCCCTGCTGTGTTTTGAGTGAATTTGAGTGTCTTCGTCATGGAGAACCTGTGGGATGGAAAGACACATTGTATTATAACGCATGCCTCCACATTCTATCTACAGCACGACTCGTCGCCCGGGTCAAACCACCGTGCATTCAACGAGATGATACCAGGAGACGTAGCAGTTGCACGTATATTTAATGGTGGTGAGGATCGGTGGGGCCCCAAGTTTCAACAATGACGGGCGATTCTTCAAATTGATGGAGAGGAGGAGGCGAGCTCAAGGTCCATTCCAAAGTTTCGCTCAATTCAGGGACGACCACATCCGCATCGTGCGAGGTAGGGGCTTGCGAGCCGAAAGCACGGGCCGCAGGGCGGGCCACAGCAGCAGGACGGGCAGCAGCTACAAGTCACATTCCTATCAATAAACCCTAGCATAGAGTGTCTTTACCGAGGGTTCGGAGAGCGGCGACGCGAAGCATGGTCAAGTCAATTTATCTTCTGCACCCTTCGTTTGGCCAGCCAGTGGAAATCGATACTTTATCAAAGTTAAACCTCGAACAATACAAACATCAAGTATAATATGCGTTTCCATGTCCCCTCGCCATCAACATATCCGAATAATTATCCGGAATCCGCGCGGTTTTGTAACATCCGCCAAAGTGTCTGAGTATCCGGACAATTTTATCCGGATTATAGACAAGAATAAAATTTTGGTCACAAAAAAGGACGACTTCTCACTGAAGAACCTGAGGAGGAAGACAAGTTGAGCTAGATCGGCGAGAGATGGCCATGGAATGAACTTGGATGAACAAGTACTCTGTGTTTGGAGATATAGAACTATGGAGCGGAAGTTGAAGAGCAAAGGGAGAGGATTAGCGGAGGTAGTGGCAAATCGTTGACGAAGATTCAGCAGGTCGAGCAAGAAAATGAATTTTGATTCAGGATCGCAGGTGTCCCTGCTGCGTTGAAATGAGAGCCCACGAAACAAAATCAGACTTATTAGAGTTTTCGCAAAATCGAACTATACTATAAATTTGATTATACCTATAATTTTTTGCAGTATACCGTACAACTCGATATTCAATAATCAAAGTCCCAAGTGAATTTGACTTTGGACACCTCTCTATAATACCCTTCCAAAACCTCTATAAATTCACAACCTGTCACATCTTATCTCAATAAATATATTTATTTGTACAGGAGAGCTTCACGGGACCTCCTTAAAGCACACTTTGGAACAATGAACACTGCATCCAAGAAGACGACTACCAAGACCACAACCATCGCCAAGACCGCATCGACCTGTCAAGGATCATCAAGCCAGGATGAAGACGAAACGGCAGCCGAGGACGACTCTGAAGCCTGCGTGAATGTGGAAGTGAAGAAGGAACGCAAAACCCGCTTTGCGTTCAGTGAGGAAGACGACATCAAAGTCCTCCAAGAAGTTCTTAGCGACGACGGAATATTCAAGATGGACTCGAAGGAATCCCAACAGTGGCGTGGCATTGCAATTCGACTTGTTCAACAAGGCATGGACGTCACTGCACATTCCTTGCGTCGCCGAGTGAAGGTGATTCATGATGCTTTCTTGCTGAAAGAGAAGCAGTCTAAGTTGGCATCAGGTATGTGTCGACTGCGTCAAACGCACCAGAAACGATTTTGATCTTATACGAGTAGGTGTAGAAGAAGACTTTGACGAGAAAACGCAGCTCCTGGTCGAGTACGACGAGCTGATGGAAGAGCGTGTGCGCAATCGTATCGACCAGAAGACAATCAAAGTTCACATCAACAAGGCGAATGATGAAGGCGGACGCGCAATTCGTGATGCTGCCATGGCTACCGTCGATCGCGCCAAGATGGACGACAAGCCCAAGTTCGACATTCATGAGTATCTCTTAGTCCAACAGCGACAGCGAGCTCTAAAACTTGAATACCAGGCGAGTGCAAAGAAGCAGAGGCTTGAGCTTGAAGCACGCCAATTGACTCTTAATGAGCAAACCTTGATTCTTCAGCAGCAGCAGATGCAGATGATGTCAAAGATCATTGATAAGATGACCAAGTAAATGCGTTGTATTTGACACAAGAGGTTAAATGAAAATAGTTCACTTTATCTTAATAAATTCATATCTTTATTTTAACTTTTATATGAAATTTATTATAGTTCATTTATATTAAGTTAATAATGGTATTTTGGATAAAATGAATTAAGCAGTTTAACCAAGGTAATTTTCAAGAGATGGCGGATCGAGTTCGAAGAAGCGACTAGCTTGGTTGCCACACCGCACGCAATTCAGGCAGTTAGTGAAGAGCACACCCATGAGATACATCTTGGCTACAGGGGAGAGGAAGACCTTTAGATTCTTTTTGAAGTCTAGGAACGCCCAGTATCGTAGGATATCACCAAAACACCACTCGACGGACACACGCACTGAGCTCATCTTTGAGTTGAACTTGACTTGAGCTGGGGACAAGCGCGAGCCCTTGTATGGACTCAATAGCCATTTGCGCAGGGGGTAGGCGGGATCGCCATTGATATGCATGTCTTCTGGAGCAAAAGCCGTCCACTTGTTGCCAATATTGCTTGATCGAAGGAGGATGATGTCGTGCCGGCGACCTTCAATTGGTCCATGCATAGCCATGATTAGACCATTTGCGAGGGTGACGCTTTGAAACTTCAGCGAATGCACTCGCTTGTGACCGTTATACGCTTGACGTTGAAACCGTGTGGGGCGACAAATTGGACGGACAGTACCGTCGATAAATGCACCACATGTAGTATTTACACCTGACTTCTTAGCGATAGCTTTCATTGAGGCTACACCGCTTAAACGAAGCATATCAGTGTCAAACTCTAACTTTTGACTGTACTTTGAATATATAGCATTGACGACGTGTAGAAAGAGTTTACACAGCGTGGGAACACTGCGTCCAAACATCATAGCAATATCAATCCAGCGATTGGGGTAGCTCAAACGTCGTAGTACTATCAAAAGACCTTCGTGAGCCTGCACTTTGGTCCTGTCATGAGTGATAAACACCTCAGGTAAACGCATGCACACAAGTAGTCTCTCTATTTCCGATTTGGAAAAACGGAACAATGCAATGCTAGTCTACTCACACACTGAATCTAGATGAAAGCGCTCATGAGGGATCATGAGTCTCTCACGGATGCTGCGGTCGAGAAGTAAGTAAGTGAGATCGTCATCTCCCGCAGCGAGAAGTACCAGCAAATGCAACTTCATTCCACACACAAAATACAAATGTGAGGGTGAACCAGTGCAGTCTGAACCCTCGCAACCAATTATATTTTTAGATGACCGACTTTATAATTCTTTTTGATTTGCGAAATGAAATAAGGCAAGGATTATACTATAGGTTTTGACTATAAATATAATTCAATTTATCATATAATCCCATTTTGCGAAAACTCTGCCATTTTGATACTTTCGAGTTAAGACCATGAGGTTGTTAAAGACTCCAAGGACTACATTTTGAGCCATCATGCGTTTCGAAATTCAAAGTATTCATGGAGATATTGTCGATGGCGAACGGCGTCGGCGCAACATTTTGGAAATTTCAATTTTGAGTTTTATATATGCCTAAATCACCATTTTTATTAATAGCTCTATGCATTGATACTAATATCTGCTGCATGTGTGATAAATCAATGATAATTTTACACTGTATGTGATACGGAATTAATCACACTTGACAATAATCTGGATGGATCAACTTTTGGTTTGACTTGGACTTTGTATACCATAGACTAGGCCGATCAGATTCTTGCCAAGTGTGATTGAAATCCGATCACAAGTTTTCTAGCCGCATCATTGGTTAAAAGTGATCCATGAAATCGAATTGGTTGGGCAATTTTGTCTGACGATGAGGCGGATAGCATTCTGAAACATGACTCGTGGCCGCAAACGCACAACCAACGAGCAGGACTGCGGTGGCGATAGTGCCGAGCTTGCAGCGCAAAAGCTCAAGAGCAGGAGAACGAATGTCTCCACAAAACAAACTTACAATTCCAAAATCAATGTTATAGTTGACTGGCTTACAGTAAACGATCGATCTGCGCTCGATCTTGAGACGAACAAGATCATCATACCCATTCCAACACCAACCGTGCTTCGATTCTTTGGTTCTATTTGCCATTCGGCAACTTTACTCAGTGAATTGCCTTCCGATTTTGAAACAGTCATTGAGCCACCCCTCTCGTCTTCATGTGTCAAAGGATATAGAAGTGCAATTGTTGATCTTTATCGAGATAGGTCGTTAAAGCTTGATCCACTGCTTGACACTGAGCTAAAAACTATGCTTGATGGCTATGAGAAGACAATTAATGATTTGAAAAAGCGTGGTTTGATGAAAATTGCTGAAGGAAAGCGGCATCTAAAGTTCCTTGGTTACTCTTTTCTTGCAAAAAAGTTGATGATGCAGGTACCAGAACACAAAGGTCAATGCTGGACAACTAGTCTTTTTTCTTGGCCATATTTTGTTCTAATGTGGAATTTGATGAGTCGATCCGACTCAATTGACTCAATCATGCTCCAGCATATTGATTGGCAAGATGATGCTTTGATTATCGAAGAACAAGGGCATAAAGGAGATCAATCGGGTGCTGATAAATACGGCAAACAAGTGTATGCTAATCCTTATGAACCTCATCTATGTCCAATTCTATCTCTAGCAGTCCTTTAGTTCACATTTCCTTCTCGAACCAAGCTTGATCAACAACTCTTTTATGGCACTGACAGCAAAAATCGATTTGGCAAAATTCTCCGTCGTGTGCTTGATTCTATGAGCAGCAGCGATACACAATTTTTAGGGTGTCCTGCTGTTGACATTGGTGTGCATAGTTTAAGGAAAGGTAGTAGTACGTATGCTCTGAGCCATTGCAATGGACCGAATCCTGTTTCAGTGTTTATTCGAATGGGCCAAAGCCTTGGTAAATTAAAAGACCGATATATCCATTTTGGAGAGGGAGCCGATCAACTTTGTGGGCGAATGATCTCTGGATTGCCCTTTATCGATGAAAAATTTGGTGTTCTAGCGCCACACTTCCCACCCTCGATTTTGTGTCATTTGGATGACAATTTTTGGAGCGAAATTGTTCCAGGTTTTTCAAATTATCCTCCTGGTGTTCAAAGCGCTTTTCCCTTTCTCCTTGCGTCAATATTTTACCATGAAAGCTTTTTGCGATCTAATCTAGCTGCATCTCATCCCATTTTCAATTCGAGAATCTTTACTCATAATCGTCATATAGACTTGATGCGTGGAACATGCCAATTATTCATTGGAATTTCTTCTAGTTCTGGGCTGCGAGCTACTGGGATTCCACCACATTTGGCTCTGTCAACAAAAATCAGTCTCTTATGCAACGAATTGGATGATATCAAGGCAAATATAAAGTCGTTCTATTCTAGAATAAACGAGGAATTGCCAACACGGATTGCCTCTGCAGTGGTTGACGACATAAAGCTAAATTTTTTTGTTGATGGTATAGCCCCTGTCACTGTCCGTGATATTGACTCTCGAATTGGTGGTTTGAAAGAGTTTCTAGTCAACGAGATTAAAAGATGTCAATTACACAACGCCCCACCTCAAAGTCAAAATCAAAAAGAGGGCCAAAATACGAGTTTAAGCTCTAGTTGGCAATCTTGGGATTGGGGTGATGGCTTAATTTGTCACTCGGTACCAAAAGACTGGGAATTTCGTACTCTTACAACGGTGAAAAAAATTTGGGAGCTCTGGCATTACGGTGATAAAGATGCTCGAATTCGTCCAGACAAGAAATTGAGCAGGAAATTTGACATCAAGCCCACTCAACGAATGCGATATTGTCGTGCTGCAAACGTCATTCAATTTATTGATAGGCATATCGTTCTACCACAAGACTTATCGGATGTTTTATCTCTACAGATTTCTGACAGTGACGAAGTATTTGATAGTGCTTACAATGTAGCAATCGGTCTTGTTTATGAGTCCAAACCTCCAGGGAGAACCGTGGAGATATCGTACGGCAGGTTCTACAACTTGCTATGTCGCTATAATAACAAATAGTCATGCATTCAATTTAATCACCGCAATGTTTACCAACTTGTGCGTTGACGGACATACTCTTGACTTGGGAAATTGCAATTTTGATGTCTGTAACTTGTTTTTGCTACAATAATGAATAGTCATGCATTCAATGTTCATCATGTTGTTTGTACCCATGATATACGTCCACGTCTTCATCGCAATGCTCTCCTCGACGGCTTCATCGCATGTGTCCTTCCTTGCCTTGTGAAATTCCAAGATGACGTCAGCTGGAATACAGATTACAGCTGAAAAACATCCAATCACAAATTGTCCTTTCTGTGTGATATGTGCGGTATCACACATTGCGTCATTATATATATTTAATCGAAAGTCACAACGGAAGTTATTGAAATTAAGATAAACAGTTGGGCACCCTATACAATTCCATCTATGGAACAATTTTTCAATTCTATTTTTCTCGAATATAAGTTTTCAAAAGGTAAAAACTTTGAAGTCAATTATCTCGAGAATAAATTTATAGAGGAAGACCGATTTTGTTTCGTGGGCTCTCAAATATGGAATGCATACGACGTAGAGAAAGTAGGATTTGGCTCGACCTAGTGTACAAAATGAAATGGAGCCACAGTTTGAGAGTATCTTTGATAGTACGACCTACTCGGTCAAGAGTGAGCCAATCTGTAGACTCTTGCACAAACGTTAGCTAAGCTAACTAGCTGGGGGCTACCCAGGATTCCGCTGGTCGCTTGTTGTCCAGTCCGAGAGTACTTCAAATACGAATCAACGGGCTGGAAGATCATATGCCGCCAAAGAGTAAGGGGCTTGTCAGGTTTGGAAACGCTATCACACGTCTGCTTTCCCTTCACTCATCCATGGACTGTGATTATCCGCCAGCCCCCCATCATCCGTCCTCACAAACTATCAGAAACAGCTCTCTCACGAATTCAACGAGTTTGAAACTACGTCATCACAAAGCCCTCTGAATCTATCTGCGTCCAGGACTCGTTGCTGTGAAACAAGCTGGTTCTGGTGCTACCTTGCAGTCTCATTGATCCAATCCACCATGCTGCCGAGGTGACGATCGCTCAAGGACACGAACATGCAAATCCTTCATTCTTGCTGGCGTGTCCATCAAGTAAAGCCAATAAGATCGTCCTATTGAACAAAATGGCCTGTCAGGATTTAGGGAGAGCTGGTTGCAGTCGAGATCCAAGTGAGGCTGGACTTGGTGGATGCGCGCGAAAGATGCGAAGACGGAGAGATGCCCATCATTTACATATTCTCATTGGAAAATAACCGATCAAAGTGCAAAGGAGGAGGCCAAGGCTAAATGAGTCTTGTCATGATCTGCCACTCGAGGGATCCACAAATTAACGCCGTGGTCCACAGAAGTGCATGACCATGTTGCAACCTGCCAGCAACTTATCTCAAGCGGCGAGCTTCACGTTCCCATTCCAACAACGACAAGATGTCGCCTTCACGGACTGGGCCCTTGACGTTACGGATCAAAGTACGGGCTTCCTTGCCACCGAAATCGTCGAAAAATTCGACACGGACTTGGGTCACGTTACCGGTGTTACCAGTGCGGCCCAAAACGCGGATGACCTTGGCGTGCTTGACGGGTTGATCCTACGCATTCCAATCAGTTTCTCCATTCGCATCTACAAGGCTCAACCGCCACGTACCATGGTAATTAATGTGAGCGGGCGGGCGAGAACTCGAATGAATGCTACCAATTGGCGCTGTTGAGGTGCCCTCCATTCCTTCTAGCCTTGTCAGTGTAGCCAATCACCGTCAAGAACCACTCTAATTGGTTAAATATATCAACTTATTTATTGAATACTGAGTTCTGATTGGTGTATTCCTATGTATGATTTTCGAACCACTCATTTCCTTCAATTTTATTGGCTATAATTGTATTATTTTCTTGTGGTTAGATTGGCTAAAATTTCGTCTACCTTGCATGTGCTCCATTCAGAGCCAAGACAACAAGCATGGTGTGGAATCGGCTCCGCTTTCCGAACATGGCCATCACGTACGTGGCCAAGACGCCAAAGACCCGATTGTTGGAAAACCAACACATCTTTCGTGTGGAACCCAACTACACCAAGCACGATATCAAAGAGTACTTGCAAAAAGTGTACAACCTCCCCGTGGTCAAAGTGGCCACGATGAACTACGAAGGCAAGTTCAAGCGCGCCATGCAAGGCCGATACGTGTACAAGGAAAAGGACTGGAAGAAGGCGATCGTCACGCTCGATCCAAAGGCGGCGGCGTCGGCTGTGCAAAAGACTGCCTAATCGATGCACTCGCACAGCTTGATTTATCACCATGCTCGAAGACGAAGTGCGCAGTGTTGTAATTTAACAAGAGTATGGTTAAATCTACCGCCCATCCTCAGTGGAACAATCGACATACCACTTGCAGCACTCAACTCCAAGTAAATCACATTACTGGAGCATCGTGCTGAGCGATTGGCACCCCCAAAGTCAATAATGGGATTTCCAATGCAACATATAGGATATCAACTATGAAGCAAGGTCGGGCAAAGGCTTTTGTGGCGTTTAGAATGCTTGAAGCTGGTGCAGAGGACAAGCACCTGATGTAAAGCCCCCAAATCCAGGGCAGGTGCATGGGTCAACACCGAGCAGCTTGATGAATGAGGTCCCCAAAATTCACCAAAATTAACTAATTTTTCAAAAAATGTTAAAATTTAGAAATGATTTATTTAATCGAATTAAAATAATAAATGATGAATTTAATCATGAAAGTCCAGCAACAACCATTGGATCGATTGCTTCAACTTGTGCTTTGGCGACCACCATGTCCTCCAAGAACGTCGTGACAGATCCGCGCTTTAACAAGGTCCACAACGACCCGGTAAGAAGAATAGCCCATCAAAAGCACGCAGAGAATGCTGACCATGTCGTCGTTTAGCGCTTTGCTCGTAACTCGAAGAAGAAGAGCAAGGTTCAATTAGACAAACGATTCAGTGCCGTCTTGACGGACGAAAAGTTCCAGAGCGTGCAAGGTTGTCGATGGCTACGACTGCATTTGGCTTAATTCTACCATGTAGGCAAATACGACAAGTATGGCCGTCGCATCAAGAAAGAAGACAATGAGATGAACAAATTTTACAACCTCGAAGAAGACGATGACGACGAGGATGAAACAGCGACCAGCAAAGCGACATCAAAGAAACCCATGACGGCTGCAGAGAGGCGTATTGCGTACTTGAATAAGAGGGCACGTGGTGAACTAAGTGGTGAATCGTCTTCGTCCTCAGACAGCAGCACGAGCGACGACGATGATGAGGATGAGCTCAATGTCGACGATGAGGACGCTTCCAGAGAACCACAAGAAGACATTCCTCTTGGAGAAGAAACCAAACGATTTGCCGTCATGAATTGCGATTGGAGTCGCATGCGTGCCGTCGACTTGTTTGCTCTATTTGAATCATTTCTCCCAGCCAGTGGCATTATCGAAGACGTGACCATCTACCCATCCGACTTCGGTCTTGCTCGCATGGTGAGTTCCTCTATCTATTCACTTAGCTCATGGCTAATGTAGGCTGAAGAGGAAAAGCATGGTCCCAAGGGTCTCTGGGCTGAGCCTGCTAAAAAGGACGACGACGATGAGGACGAAGACGACAGCGAAGACGATAGTGACGTTGATGAAAACGATCCCTTGGGCCTAAAAAAAGCTGCCGCTGAAGAAGACGACGGGTAAGTTGTGGCCTTGAGTAGCAGCCTCTTACAGCCTCCGCGTAGATTTGACAAGGAAAAACTGCGTCAATTCGAGCTCGAGAAATTGCGTTACTACTACGCCGTCGCAACTTTCAACACCGTCGCTGCTGCCAGCGCAGTCTTTGATGCCTGCGATGGCTTGGAATATGAAACTTCGAGCAACACGCTGGACTTGCGCTTCGTTCCAGATGATGTTACGTTCACAAACACTCCAAAGGAAAGCGCCAAGTCCGTGCCAGACACATACAAACCTGCCATCTTTGCAACATTGGCGCTGCAAAGTACCGAACTTGAATGCACTTGGGATCAAGACGACGGCGAGCGATTGGAAAAATTGACTCGCCAGGCCAACTGGAAGGACATGCGCGACGATGACTTTGAAGCCTTTGTCGCCTCGGAAGGCTCCTCTGGCGATGGAGGAGGTGAAGGATCTGATGGTGAAGATGTCGAAGCCATCAAGAAGAGGTATCGCAAGGCTCTCTTGGGTAGCGACAACGAAGACAATGGTGATGACGATGATGATGATGGCAACAAGGAGATGCAGGATGAAGAAGGAGATATGGAAATGACTTTCAACGACGCCACGGACGTCCTCAAAGCCAAGAAGCAACGCGACATCGAAGCCAACGAGACGCCATTTGAAAAATACCAGCGAGAAAAGAAGCATGAGAAGAACTTGAAGAAGCACGAGAAGCGACAGAAGGCGAAAGAAGCACAGAAAGCTCAGCTGGAAACCTTGAAACAAGCCAAGAAGTCCAAGAAGAAGGATGGTGCTGCTGCCGCCGCAGTTGAGGAAGAAGAAGACGATGCACGTGACTTCGATATGAAGGTTATTGGCAAATTGGAAAAGCATAAAGATAAGAAGGGCAAGCGACATAAGAAGGAGCTTGAAAAGCTGAAAGCCACGGCGTCTGGTCTCCAGCAAGGATTTGCATTCAATGCCGAGGATGAACGTTTTGCCCAACTCGTCACCAACAACCCAGACTTCAGCTTGGACCCGACGGATTCGCGCTTCAAGAAGACACAAGCCACAGAAGCAATCTTTGAAACTCGACGGAAGAAGACAGCGAATGGTGCCATTGCAGAGCCAAACAACTCCTCAGACGCCAAACCAATCAACGAGTTGACCTCGATTGTGGAAAACCTCAAGCGCAAGGCCAAAGACACGAACAAACCCAACAAGAAACCCAACCGATTCTAGGCTGATCCTTCCATCATGGTTGCTTTCATGACTTTGCTTTTGATGCAATAAACCTAAAAACCTAAAAATAAACCGATCAGTAATCATCAGCTTGAAGGTTCTTTTCAGAACAAGACGATTGAACCATAAAATGTCATTTGATGTCATCTTTTGTCAATATTGTTGTAACGCATTGTACTGTCTGTACTGTAATTTTACTAGTATATTCAACATGAATTGTAAGCCAATACAATGAATGTATGCATTGAATGTACGAAAACCACGAGCGGTCCTGCAAGGAGTGGTGTGCAGTCATTTCCCCGAACGAAAGCAAGATGGTCGCCGAGAAAGTCGTCCGCTGGCACAAGATTGGCCTTGCCAACTACATCGTCCACGAATTCAACCGCCCTATGTTCCGTCCCTTCGTGTACGGCGGCATTGCCTCTCTTTTCATCTGCGGTGTCCTCCCAACCTGGGGCGCGTCCGACGAAGACAAGAACAAGTCCGTCTACTGGAAGCGCGTTAACGGCAAGTTCGACTGGGCTGCCGAACACCACTAAACTGCTACCAAGTGTCATGTCGATCCGTTAACGCTCGTAATGGAGAATCACTAGTTAAGCCAACACAACCAGCGTCCGCGATCGAGTCGGTCCATGGAACAACTGATCAGGAACGTTCAAATGGGATGGATCTGGCACATACGGAGGCACTACGAGCACTGGCGTGCTCCAATTCAACACGCCTTCTTTCGTTTCGAATGCAAACTCGAGCAGGTATTCGTGCATGACCACATCCGTCTCTATGGACGTCTTGGTATCAATCGGCAGCGAAAATCGCATCTACGTACACTTTGGTCAAACACTACTGCAGAATATCGCGACTACATGTGTCTGCAAGGCATCCATTGTGACTTCCTCAATAGTATGCAACGTCTGCTTGGCGACAACGCGGCCAGGATGCAAGGACAATTCGCCGAGTCGCTCTTCAACAACAAGCGAGGCAGAGATTGATGCACATGAGATCATAGCTGCTTCAAAGTCAAGCAACAGAAGGATCTCATCGCCTGGCATATATCGTTGCTTGAAGAACTTGACAATGACCAAATGATTCTTGTCCTGGCGGATCGTGTACTGCCTCGTTTGAGTACCACCGCCGCGCTCTAAGAAGGATCTAAATGGCATCACCACATCCTAGCCATACCTGTTTCAACTCGTCCATGCATTAAGCGTGGCTTCATTTCAAATGGGATCTCATGGCCATGACGGACTGCCACCGGCGTCGCTCGATTGTCGTCAGTTGGGGACGTCAGGGAAAACGGAATTGACGATGGACTTGTCGCGACCTTATTGAGAGATGGAGAGGCAAAGTAGTAAGCTTTGGCGTAGATGTCAAAAGGAAGGTGCAAGCATTGCACTTCGGCAGTTCCTTGGATCTTAAACGTGAACGAGACCACGTAAAACACTCGCGCAGAGGTCCCTATTAATCGTGTCGTGATGAGGGAAGTAGGGAGCAAACATACCTTTGAACGAAGGACACATGATTGACGGCAAACCTATGGCATAATGCGATTGAATCGTGTATGGCACGTCAATTTCAGAGTAGAGAACGGTGGGTTTACTTTGGTAAATGCACACGCCAGTCGGTCCTGAGAATGTCTTGACATCAGGGAGCTTAAGCGTCTTGGCAAAGCTTTCGTCGAGTGCATCCGACGAGACGAGCGGGATAGTCAGCGCGTCTGCGTCGACACAAAGATGACCGTGGACTTGCGCAACGCCCCATTCAATATACAAATGCGTGGGGGAATCAATCTTGACATAGCCACGGACAGTCGTTCCCGCGTGAAAGTACGAGCAAGTCAGATGCGCCGTGAGGTTGACCGTGTCTTGCATCTTTGATAGTGTCTTCCATCGACCGTTTTAATTGGTTGAAAATAATATTGTCCTTTTCAGTGAAATGTGGACTTGGCAGGTCATTGGCCAAATCGCATAGCAATCGACTATGCTAAATTTAATGTGAAATATTGTATAGTATACAAAGTTAAGTACAATTTCTTCCTAGCAATGGTACCTGCATCCCAGAAAACCGTCATGCATGATTTCTACGCCCAATACAACCTCGTTATGAAGTGTCAAGACGCCGCGCGTATCTTCCGCGAGTCAGCGTCCATCTTGGCCTTTCCCCGCGGCCTTTCCCCCAAGTCATATAATTAAGGTGATTTTATTGGTCAAAATATTGAAAATACTGATAAATGATTGGCTAGTCGATTGTTAGTCGATTCTGGCAAGTCGATTCGATTCGGCAGCCCAGTCCAATTTGGAATCGAGTGCATAATACAAATATCCAATTAAATCACATTAGTTTAATATTTTTAGTGAATCAAATCCAAATTTGGATTTTATTTTAGCCAATCAAATTTCTTAGGCGGGTCAACAACGAAACCGATCTTGACAGTTTCAAAAAGAAAGCAGCATGACGAGATGGATCCTGTAGTCGAAGCCAGCGCTTACATTGCCCACCGCTGGCCACGCCCGCTGGATTCAAAGGTCACCGATGCCACCATGTCATGGCAAGGAGCTGCGCACGTCCAATTGGACCATCAGCGCCCTCTGCAGCCGTTAGACATTGGTCTAACGGCGTACCAGCCTCTGTTTTGCGAGCAATTCATGGAGACACATTCTGGCATTGCAATGGAGTGTGCCTTTCGATCCAAGACGCCACGCACGCGTCCAAGCTCACCATTGCCAAGAAAGCTCGTACGACCACGCCCCCTATCAGCTACGACCAAACGAGCACAAGAGCCATTGCCAGACCAAAACGTCGACAGTGTAGCCATGATCTACCGCAGCCCACATTTCAAGCAGCGTGTATTGCAACAACTCGAAGCTGAAACGTACCGACTGCTGGATAAAACGTCAAAGATCGCATGGAACGAATGCTCGTGCGGGCCTGCAATATGTGCCGTAAGGTCGAAGAATCATTCAGAGGTAAGCGTGTTGAGTTGGCATTGATTGAGCATCCACAGACTACGAGGAGGTATAGACAGAGTAAGGTCTCTCCTGTGGATTAAATTGTAGGACAGCATCACGGCATGAGGTAGATCAAGCTTGCCGTCGCATCTACAAGTTTGTGTGTCGGCAGTACTTGCGGCGAAAGCGAAATCGAGTCCTAATGGAGCTACAAGAAAAACATCCCGAGCTGCTCGAAGACGCAACTCTTAGACCAGTGAGCGCCACTGTGCCTCGACGTCAGTCGCAAGCAATGAAATGTACAGACCACGACGTGGATCCACCACCTTGCAAGCCTAGAAACAAAACAAAACTTAAGTCAAAAGCACGCTCGAAACATCCAAGAACAGTTGATAAACCAGCTTCAGTTGAGACTAAAACAACTCAGCAAAGTCAACGAACTCACTCTGGTATGAAGAGCTCGGTGTCCATCAACGATCCGTTGGCGCGGGTTAAGCGAGAAGTGGCCAGGACAAAGGCGACATCGGCTTTGAAACTCAGTCTTAATCAGCGCCAAACTGAAGCAGAGCGTGGTGAAGCGTACATCCGTGGGGAAAGCGCCATGATGGCGATTGATTCCTACTTGCGAAAGAAGCAACGAGACCACAAACGTCGTCGAGTCGTCGTGGGTGTGCTTAAAATCACTCCTGTGAAATACATGAGGACCGAGACACTCACCCACGTCGTCGTCCTTGTGCTTCAGCGACCCTCTTGCGTGATTTACGAGCTACGGCAAGTAAGCATCTCTGAAAAGATTGCGATTCACCTCGCTGTCTAGTCCTTGGCGACTGGTCCATTGGCCGAGACGTTCGAGGTGGGCGGAGTCTCCTTTCGGTTGAGCTCTGCTCATCGCTCCTCTCGCGTCCTTTTGGCCAAATTCAGTGACCGCGATCGACTGACAAGTGGGAACGACGTCGCGAAGATCGACCAAGTGACTATTTCCTGCGACTCCAAGACATCCCCCGACAAGCTTGTGGTCAAACCTACTAGCATGAACGATCCTATTGAGGAAGCGAGCCACAAACAAAGCCCCCGCCTTGGTCCCATCATTGGCTCTAAAGCTGTCGACTACTCTTCATCATGCGCGGCGATTGCATCACCAACTCCAGTGTTTCACCGCCTCGTGCCGATTCCGCCGTTCAACACGCCAACTTCGAACCAACTGAGCATCGATTCCCCTTATGTCGCTCGAGAAACAGTCGCCCCTTCGACCGATGAAGAAGCAGAATTGATTGCATCCGTTGAGTGTCAATTTGTGGCCGCGACGAGGATTCAGCAGTGCTACAGTCGCTTTCGTGAGCGCAGGTTCTCTCAAGGAGTGGCCAACGACCTGAGTTTACTGGATCGAGACAAGTTCCATGAGACACCTTTGAACATTCCATCGACGCCGTCAAGCCTCGATGGTCTATCCCATGCAGGGTCATCCCCCGCGACTCCAACTCGTCATGAGAGTCCAAATGCATCAGATAACCACAGCGAAGTTGAAATTCTCGAATTCATTCACCGACTATTCCATACAGCCAAGATCATCCAGCGAGCCTTTCGCCGCTTTCGAGGCTTCCTCCACCAAAAAAATCACAATCTCAACTTTGCCGCGTGTCGAATTCAAAGACAGTATCGCGTCTACGTCAACCGATGTGAAATCCAAATGGGGCTCAGGACATTCCTGGCCAAGCACCGCCGCGTCGAACGATTGCGAGTGCAAAAACAAAAGCCAAGGATGATGCCGTGGCGAGTTGCAGCTTATGTAGCCGTCGCGATTTGTCGTTTCCGACGGAGAGTTCATGAACACCGCTTGTTCATAGCCAAAAGTGGAGCTGTGACGACGATCCAGCGGCAATACCGAGTGCACCGATGGCGGAGGGCATTCCAAGCTAGTCTACGTCAGTTGTTGCTGCAGAAACAAGAAGAAGCAGAGGTGGCAGGAGTTCTGCCCGTCAGCGAAAGTGAAGCATGGCAGCCGTTTGTCGACGAAGCGAGCGGGGCGACGTACTACAACAATTCTATCACTGGTGAATCCAAATGGTCGTTGGAAGAAACACAGCCAGAGCTCTCCGTGTCCCCGATTGAAGTCATGGAAGACGAGGAGTATGTGATTGAAGGGCTGGATCTCCGACAATTGTCAGTGGTGGGCGATGAGCCGGCGCCACTTCAGCCACTTCCACTACTGCCAAATGATCCTGAAGAATGGAGCCAAGTCGTCGACGAGGGTGGCTACATCTACTATCTCCATAGTCGCACCAATGAAACCTCGTGGCAACCACCAGAGTCATGGCGCGTGACTTCCACCGACGCGTCCGAGTGGCAGACATTTACCACTCCGCAAGGCTCTCTCTTTTACTACAACACATCCACTGGCGAGACAAGCTGGCAATGTCCTATGTAATATTTGAAAAGGCCAATCAAGCTAATGTACAAACTGTTCCCATGACTATTCATGCTGTTGAAGTCGCTCAATGCTAACCATGAGCTTTACAGCATCCCCAGCCCTGAAATCCTCTCAACAATCCAAACCTGAGCTTGAGATGCCATGACACAAAGGAGAACGAGGGTCAAAACTCACCGCGCACCAAAATTCACGGCAATATTCATAATAGAATGCTTTCACGCGTCGACAATGAGATTGTGAGTTGGAGAAAGAAAAACTACAACCTCGTGGAAAGTTCAGATTGATTGGAGTGGAGACCATTGCGGAGACCTCTGAGCGATACAAATCGCTTACAACCAGTCACCAGTGGGGCTCGGAGGATTCTCGTTGCGATCTGGTCTCCTTCCTACTGAAAGCAGGTTGAATTTCCTCCTGAGTGCCTCTTCATGATCTTGGACTCTGCAGTCATGAAACGTCAGCGAAATAAAAACGCAACCATTTTTAAGCTTGCTTTTTGTATGTAATAAAATAAAAGTGAGTGTTTATCA
Source organism: Aphanomyces cochlioides (assembly GCA_019828595.1). Classification (NCBI taxonomy): domain Eukaryota; phylum Oomycota; class Saprolegniomycetes; order Saprolegniales; family Verrucalvaceae; genus Aphanomyces; species Aphanomyces cochlioides. Next base: position 2,673,275 of record JAHQRK010000005.1, read on the forward strand.
GTGAATTCCCTTAAATGTATATCGCTGTCTCAAGTGTCTTGCCACATCACGTTCCACCTTCCATGGCTGACATTGTAACTGCGTCATGTTGAAGTTCCCATAAAACTTTCCTACTCTTCCATCATGGTACATAGCACCTACAGCTCTTTGAAACGAGTTCGCAGCGGTTGAAACGATCTGGCCTTCATGAGGGAAACGTTCTTTCTACAATGTGACAGATTCCACGTTATTACTATTGTCTTGGTCCATTACATTTCCCAAGTCGTTCTCTCGCCACGAATTCAAATATTACAGCCATCGATATAGCAAGTTATGGTTAGCTGGAGTCTAAGCGTCACTATTAGAAAGGCCTCTGGTGACGTCGTTAACTTGAAAGATCATCTTGGACTTGGTCCAGCTTCCACTTCGCACAAACGTTGAGAGCGGCGTGTACTTGCTTAAGTGAATATCAACTCAGGTGGATTTGATTGGTGGGTTTGCTGTCCAGTTTGCAATGTATTTTATTACTATCATAATTTTATTCCACTTCGTGGTCTACCCATACGAAAAGCAAGTATAAAAACTTGATCAGACAATAAAAATATATTGAATCTCCACCCAAATAGAATAAAATGACGCATTCCATGGGATAATTCGAATCTCGACATTTGCCGGTAGAAGTTGATCCTCGCGCAGCGCCGCATGGGGACGGATCAGGAAGCAAGCGAGCCGAGTATGAGTCGTGCGGTGGAAAATAACGACCACGTTGAGATCACGATGCATATTCCTCCAGGAGCGCGAACCTCCGAGTCGGAAGGACCCTCGGAAGACGTTGTACTCGTCAAGGAGAAGAAAACTATGGTCGAACCTCAAGACGATTCGGTCGTGGAGGAAAAAGATTACGTGGACCCGACGTTGTTTTCAGCAGAAGTGTCAAGACATTCGATGGACATTGCAGTCCGAAGAGCGAGAAATCTCGAACAAGAACTCCGCGATATGGAAAAGGAAGCTGTGCCGCCACCCCCCGTATCGTACACAAAGGTCTTGACCACGGCCGTCACATCTACAGTCATGAATGCCATGAAACGTATATCCATGTCCACGACGACGCGCTACTCTCTCCTCGACACGAATACATCACCATCAGAAGGATCGATGGACGAGCGAGACGTGGCTGAAGGCGACGGCATGCAACTGAGCCCGATTGGCAATGGAGACGACGATCTTTACCTCGAGCGACGATCAAAGATCCGACCAGCACTCCGGAAAATTTCAGCATACGACATGACCAAGCGCGATGGATCCAGAAAGAAGAAATCGATTGCGTGGATTGCTCTACCAGGCGAAGTCGAAGACGACACAAATGTGGACAACGAGTCATTGGAATCGTCGTCCCGAGTGAACGATCAAGTCAAAATCACGATCAACCAGGACACATCGTCGCGGCCGAAGCGACAGAAAGCTGGCGTCATCCGTCGTTTGAGTCCAATGGAAAAGGAAGAATTGTACGCGGTTCGACCCGACTTGCGCATTGTGCCGAACTGGGCGCAAAAGTACCGCGAAGAGATGTCGGGTGTCCCCGAGACGGTCCAGTGCAACAACTGGCTCGCTTTCCTCATCCTCTTCTTGATGGCCCTCCTGGTGTTTTTATTTTATATGATCGGTGTCACAAAGCCCGGCGAGGTTAGCTAGCCAGCTAACGATTCAATGACAGATAGCAGTGTACATACCATCGTCTCCAACAACTCGCTTCCGCTCTTGCGTCGTGCTCTCTGCCCTCCACCCTCATGAGAAATGTCGAGGCCCATGGAGCAAAGCGGCGGCAATCGCTAAGAAAACTTTTGCATACTAGCTTTGAGACAGACGTCAATGAGCATGGAAACAAGTGATGCTACTCGCCAAAGTGTATTGAGCTTTACAAAGCCACTGCGACACTGCCTGCCTCAATCGCCTTCCACGTCATCGAGAGGATTCCAGTCATCACTGCTATCGAGTGACTAAGTGTCGGGAATGGCTCAACTTGCGAAATCATCCTGACGCCACTGGTCTATCGCTTTGTCAATGCCATACTAGGCTCGCACAGATCCGCAATCCATAAGTCGTACACCTGTCGTCGTCAACCCCCTCGGACAGCATCCAACAAGCTTTTGATGCGACTTTGAATCCAAGCTTGCATACCTCTGTATACTCTAGTTGCTTCCTAGCTCAAGCAGTCTCCCTAGTGCTCAGGCACCCCGTTGCCGAGTTCTCCCCAACATTCGGCTGCCCTTGCTTGCCACTGGGCTCCCCTCGTGTCAGCCAGGGGGGCAACAAAACCGCCCATTACTTTTACAATTCAGCTAGTCCAAGCTTGCAACTTGACATGCATGTAGAGCCAAGCTTCTGCTGCTTGTTGGGCAGCGAGAGAGCTCCAAGATCGCTTCTAGAAGGGTCCATCGTCCATGAGTTGGACTGTCATGGAGTATAATCACGAAGACCCACAATTCGAGTCAATTGAAGACGTTTTGGCTCATCCGGATATTTATCCGGAAATCTGAACGAGTGTCCAGGATCAGTGGAGCTGCCAGCGAGAACGATCGATGTTGCGTCAAGTGTCCAAGCAGTCTTCCTCCCTGCTTCGAACAGCACTGCGTCTCTCGTCGTCACATGTTGCATCGGCAAACGCTCCGTTGACTCTGGCGTTACCGCAAGGATGCCAGATTCGAGCCAAGTCGACGGCTCTACCAACGATTGACGGATCAGCTGCAGTGACGGGTGCATCGCACAACGCTATGCCTGAGAGCTTGTTGTACAACCAGCAGTCATTTGCGTTTCCGTTTCAACCTGCAGTGTACGATGTACCAGGCCGACACCATTATGGCAAAGAAGTCTCAGCTTGGATGTACAAGGAATTGAGCGAGCTCTTGAGCACTGGCTCGCTCGATTACGACATGATCACTGACATGATTACGATCCTCTCGGAGCGCAATTATTACCGTGAAGCCATGGAAGCTCTGCAGTTCTCGAGACAGAACAACATTAAGCCACGCATTACCGCCTACTCCAGGATCATTTCGTCATGTTATCACCACGAACGTTATGAACTCGCGCTGCAAGTCTTTGACGTCATGCGCCGCGACGGCTTTGTGGCTTCGTTTGTCACGTATTCGCGCGCTCTGTCGTCTGCCACCAAAGCCAACCAGCACGAACTGGTACATCTTGCATGAAATACTGCTCTGATCATTTGTTTAGGCTTTACAGCTCTTCCGCGATCTCATGGCCGATTGCGTCGATCTTTCGCTCGAATCACAAAGCATTGCATGCAACAACATCCTCAATTCTTGTGCCCGTCACGATGACTTGGACACCGCAACTTGGCTCGTCTCGGAGATGAAAGCTCGAGGTATTCCACTCACGCACGTGTCGTACAATTCGTTCGTGTTGTGCATTGCCAAGTGTGGCTCCATGGTTGAGCTCAAGCACATCCTGGACGAAATGAGCGAAGCTGGTAGCCATTCCTTCACCTCTTGAAGTGCTAATATCAGCTAGGACTCTTCCTTAGCAGTGCAGGGTACCTCTCGGCAATTACGGCTTGTGCGCGATGGAAGAAGTGGGAACAAGTGATCAAGCTGTATGACGAAATGCTCCAAGTCCACGGCACATCGTTTGTTGTCTCGACCGCCGCTGCCATGATGGCGCACGTCAAAGTTGGCCAGCCTCAAACGACCATTCAGATGTACAACGATAGCTTGGCCAACAATGTCGAACTAAATACGTTTGCCAAGCAAGCCGCCGTCACGGCATTTCTCAACGTTGGCGCTTACGACCAAGCCCTTGCCTTGTGCGAAGAGGTATGCCTTCTCGCATGGGATCGTCTTTGCTCATTGACATGTGCAGATGTTATCTGGCGTGATGCGGACGGACGAATTCTTTGGCTTGGTGCATAAACTCAAAGTCCAAGCGTTGATTGCAATGGGCCGCGTTGATGAAGGCCTAGCACTCTTTGATGAGACCAAGGAATCGATGGACAAGACAGTCTACTGCTACCGTATGCTCATTTCGCATTACGCTCAACAGCGCCAGTACGCTGCCTTCCCTTGCTATGGAGCTTAACATTGCCCGATCGTAGATATGACGAAGCCAACAAGTACTGCAAGCGCCTCTTTGATGAAAACCAGTACGTCGCGTCGTCTGACTGGATCCAAGCGCTGTCCATCGCGATTGCATTACCAGACAAGAGCAGCTACTGGGAATTCCGCCGTGCTCTTGAAGTCCGTGGCCCGGATGTACTGTCGTCCATTCCAGAAGGACTCTTCCTTGAAAGCTCCAAGAATGGCTGTGCCGTCTCGAAATCCAACAACACGGCGCCCAAGAAACTCCTCGCCTCGACGCAATCGTCTCGTGCGTCAGCTCCACTGCCTCGACGACTTCAGACTGAACCAATGCCGAAAACGCCGGCAAAAATGCTCCTAGCATCCACCAAGTCATCGTCGATGTCGACGTCCTCCACAACCAAGTCATCCCCGCCAAAAGGCAAGTCGTTCAAGTTATTGTAGTTAATAATCCTCAAACCACCATACTCTTGTGAGATCGCCCTGTGTTTACAAATAACGGTGGGGGTTGTGCGGTTTGCCTTCCACCTTGTCGTGCTTGATTTGTTCTTCCATGACGAAATGGTAGATCGTCGCAAAAGGCACGACCGTGCCTAAGATAAACTTGCCCATGTGAGCCACGTCAAACACGAATTCGCGGTCGCAGTTTTCGCGGCCACCGTTCCACACTTCGATGTGCTTGTTCTTGTTCAAACTTCCACCGTTTCGGCGTTGTTGGCCCTTCATTTGAACCATCGAGAAGCGCGTGCTCACGCTCACGCGGCGCGCCAACGTCTGCGCCAAGCTCATCTTCTTCAGACCACGAAAAATTATTGTTTCGGATCCGGATATGCAGTCACTCGCGTATCCGGATACCATCGCCTCTCATTATCCGGGCGATTGGGTATCTGGATAATGCAGGTCTTGTGGGAAAAGTCGCATGGATGTTGGGAGCACAAGGCGTTTCCAGCTCATCATGAGAGAAGAAACCCGACCGAGGGACTCAAAGACATGCGTAGCTATACCTCTATATCATCCGGTGAGACTGCTATGCGTTCTTCTCGTTGGCACTGTCGCCTTCGCGATTCGCGATGGTGTTGATTTCGACGTCCATGCTGCTGGACTGGTGACATTGGCATTTGGGAGGGTTTCGATGAAAGATTTGGTTGCCTCACAGTGGTGTAAGACCTGGTTTTAACTTGCAACTCCGTGAGTTAGTTGTGCTGGGATAAGACTGGATTCGAAGATGGTGCTCAAGTTAGGTACCTGTGTTTAGACTCGGGCACCTAGTGACAATTGTATCCTCAGTGGTCGCCAAAGTCGCCCCTCCAACTATTTTGAAGCCCCCTGCAGCAATCGCCACGCGGAGGCAACTGAAATACCGTGCTGACCTTTAAGAGCATTATTATCCACCTTACACGTTTGTGTAACAAGGCAATGCAGTGGCAAAGCCATTTACACGCAATGAGACTGTCGTGTGCAGGAATTGTCAAGAAGTTTACGACGCAGGTGCCATTGAGTCACGAATTGTGTCGCGAATCGAATCTTCAGATGCACGAACGGTAGACGCTTGAGAAGCTCGGACTACACGGGCATCCGTCTTGGCAAGAACTTTGCGGCAGTGTTCTTGGACAACAATCTACATAGGCACGGAGACCGTAAATCATTACTATAATTTGTTGTGAATACCTTGTATCGGGCAGCCTTGAGACTCATGAGAGCAGAGAGAGCGACCGTCAACACGCAGTACAGACCCGCAGCAACCAACGTAGCGTAAGGCGCCATGTGGATTGCCCAGCATGATCGATTTTGACTGTTGCCTTTGCAGCGGGACAACTCGTCCAGATAGAATGTTGTCTTGAGGACCTTTGTGAAGACAAACATGTACCAGCCACCAACAACCAGCATGAGAAGAATCCCTACGTATTTCAGTGAGCTAGATCTCTTTCTGGAATAGTGTACCAGTGAAGACGCAAAAGTAAATGATGTAGTCTTCCATGCTTGTCTTGTGAGGGTACACAACCATGGCAATCACCCAAAAGAGAATGGCAACCGAGAGACCAGCAGCAAGGGCCATCATCATTTGGATAATAAGAAGCGGTGTGCCGCAGTACACTGCTAGCACTTGGCACAATTGCTTTTGATATTCGCCGCTTCCCAAGAGCGAGCAGTCTGGATATTGATACGACACACTATACACAGCAATGACTCATCACTCACGAAGTCCATGATATTGACGTACCATTGACCTTGGAAGAACTCAATACTTGTTTGCTGAATAGGCAGCCAGAACGAGTTACCAGGGTCGAACCAGTCGTCGCCTTGACGTTCCGTGTAGTTGGCCCAGAGACCAATGCCTTGGGAGTATCGAGCAGTTCCAATATCGCCACGTTGGCCCATCCAGTCGGCAGACACCATGCAATACCAAACCAGCACAACCAGTGATGCTGCGAAGAAGATGCCTACAAGATAGCTCAGTTCTCCATTGATGTCGCAGCTAGCGCAGACATGTGCCGTCGAGGATGTACGCCTTCATGTCGATTGATTGTCTTTTGATGCTTGCCCTCTCCCCAACTCATTATCCGGATTTGTACGGATAATTAGATTATTTTTCAAAGTTGCTGTCTGACAAACCTTTGAAATCTTATATTTGTCAGAGCTTTGATGACGGTGTATTCGTACTCCACCCACCACTGAAACTCGCGCTAGGCTCATGTATGAATATCCAAAACTTATGCGAATGCATGCACTCACGACGATGAGATCCCTGATCCATACGATGTAATTCCTGAACGTGATACATAATTTAAGGGAGAGTACATTGGTTCATGCGTACACACAAGACCGCGCTTTCAAGATTCTCAGCTCCGCTATCCCATGAGAGGCTGGTCGGGAATCGTCAATGTCGATGTCTGGGCATCGATGATATCCGGACGTCTTCGTGTTACTTTTTCAAATTTTTCTATGATTAATTCTTCGTTTTTTCTGAAAAAGTGCCTGAGGCATTGCCAGGCGTTCACGGGCATTGATGCATCATCAATGCCTGGGAAACTGCATCGATGCTTGAGATAATCCGGAAACATCGACAGACCGCAAAGCTGTTAATTATCCGGAAATTTGACAAATTAGCCAATCAGAGGGCTGGATTTATAGTAAAACACTGACAGACATCGACACCGACATTCCCCGACCAGCCTCTGAGGAAAGTGCAATTTGAATGACAAACCTTTGAAATATTATATCCTAAAATAGTATTTCGATACAGAAACTCCATATTGCGAGAAGGCAGTCGTGGGGATGTTTAAGACAAAACGGAGAGTTCTATGTCTTGAACCTCCTTGCAGTGCTTAACTTTAGCTTGAGCGATTGAGGGAATGCCTTAGCCCTCTTCATTTTATCCCTCGTTCAGTCGGCGGTCTGTTTCATTTGCACCTATCCATCATTCATTTTCATTTTAAAAAAGAATTTTGTTTTTTTCTCGCCACACTGTGCGCTAATTTCCCCTTTTGGCATTATCGCTTGGCAATCGACTCCTGTGGTTCCCTTGGATTGTTAAACAGCGCTCAAAGTCGTCGTTCGGGGATGGAAAGGAAATTCTGCTGCTGGTGTCGTCATTCGAGCATTCTATCAGTCCATCTGCTGAAGCTGCTTCAAGGTTATCCGGATGTATCAGTCGCACTTAATCGAATTTGAACCAAGTCAAGCATCAAGGCATACAAAATGCAAGATATGTTTCAGTCCGATTAAAATGTTACAAATTGCAAGTCCATTTTTATCCGGATGTAATGGCACAAGAAACCAAAGTCAAGCAGAGCACATTGCGAGGGGCAACATGACAGATGTGGTGACTGCGCCTCCCGTCGAAGCGCCGACGCGAAAGCCATTGAGCCAAGCACAGTTGATCCTCGAAGATATTGCAGCAGAGTATACGGCCAAGCGAGCAGTCGGTTTGGTCCCGACGAAACCTGTGCCTGCACGAGCGTTGCTGTGGGAAGAAATGGCTCGACAAAAAAGCCGCGCGGGATCGCGAAAAGGATGCCTCTTTGGACGCGATACTGACGAAAAATGCGCTTGTCAGTCGTTCTGCCAGTCCTACGCCGACAAGGGCTCGATCTTGTGCGCCCAGTGTGGCCACGGCGCGCCTTGGCACAAGATCGTCGGTGGTGAACAAGTCTCCGAGATGGTCTCGATCGTGGACAGCATGAACTTGGACGCTGACTATGGCAGCCAACTTGACAGTTTATACAGTGAATTTGGCTCGGACATGTCCGAATTAGACGACGAAGATATCAGCAACGAAGTCGCTCGCCCATTGAAGCCACCACACAACACTTCATTTGGCTTGTCGAGCTTTGGCCGGCCGTCGACACTCAAGTCTGGAGGTGGACGCTCGAGTGACTTGGGCATTCTATTAAGCGAACTGGAAGGCACCGACCGCGATGAAATTGCTGACGCCCTCTTGCGTGGCCTTGCTCAAAGCAACAATAGCAAAGGGGGCAGTGCCCACTCGCATTCGAATGTATCTCAATTGTAACTCGAGGGTTATTTACGTTAGCTTCATGTTGTTCCATGGTCGTGGCGAATGCAAAATTGTGTTGATGGGCATGCAAGTAGGTATGCTTAGTGGGCATTTAGGTTAAAAAACAATGTAGACTACATAACTAATAGGTGACCTGGACTTTCTTGACGTCTGCCAAGAGTTCGTCGTACGTTTCTTGCACGTTAAATCCATGCTTGGATGGAGTGATCATGATGCAACTCGTGGGGCGTTTCGATGCAGCTGATGCTCCCAAATCGACTTTCGATGGCGTGAAAACGTACGCAATGTCGTTGCTTTCGCACAAGACTGGAATGTGGGAGATGACATCCACGGGCGAGATGTCGCCAGCAATAACGCAGAGACCCTTTTCACCTTTGCGGATCGCTTTCACGACTTCCTTCACGCCACGCTTCGTGCACTTGACCTTTGTGGACTTCTTCACGAGCTTGTAGAGCTTCTTGGTCATCTTTTTCGTAGCAAGCGGCTGTGCAATCACGCTCACATGCTTGACACGCTCGTCGTACGTGACTCCCTTGGACTCTTCCGTGTCGCTCATGTCTTTTTGCTCAATTGGATCCCTTCGCCACAAGACCACTTGCCCAGATCCACCAACCAAATCCATCTTCAGTTGATTGGTCCGTTTATGTCAACCACACTATTTAGTAAATACTTCTAACTTAGTCAAATAGTGTTATCTGGTTGTGTATCCACTGCAGTCGTAAGAAAGTGAAGGGGAAAGCTCGACCAGGTCGGGAGATTGTCAGTCGTGTAGTGATCAAGATTAGGAAAGAGAAAAGCAGGCTATACAGGCACAGGTATGCTTAAATACTAGTGCTCTTTCAACGACGAAGAGGAATGTGGGTCTCTTGCAATTGTCCCCTTGTTGGTGGGAACCTGCAATTGTCGTAGCCACCAGGAAGTAAATACAGCTCAAGACAATAACTTTGATAGACTTCATAGCCTCTGTCCTCTTCGCTCGTCAAGGGCTGCATGCATTGAATGAAGGGGATGTTTGCTTCCTTGAGTGCTTTAGGGGACTCAATGTTTAATTGGTAGAAATATATCCAATCAAAATGAATAAATTCTTGTTATTTGCTGTGTTCGACAGCGATGAACGCATGATGCTTGATGAGAATTCCACACCGGCGACGCGCTAACCTCATCGAGTTTTATCAAGAAAAGAAGTCCCAAGCTTGCACAGTTCAAGTTGATAGGCCTCTTGGCGAAAAGTGTACAATATCTCGATATATATCAATTTCTCCACGAATTGACATCATGATAGAATCCTCTACCGCCTCAATCTTGCAATCACGACAGGAAATATATTGCCACAGTCTTGCATTATTCTTCTACTTGGAGGATCTTCAACATGCAGTGATGCACCTCAAAGCGTTCATGATATATTCAAAACTGAGCTACATGTACATATGAAGGGTGACTTTGATGACAAGGGGGACAAGCAGTGGGAAGTTGCAGAATGTAGCGATTTTCTCCTTTTGAAGGTTTGATCGAGATAGATTTTGTATCGGAAATGTTGACTTTGGCGGGAGGTTGAAACTGTCGAGCTTTTATATTGATAGTGGGAGGCGAAATCAGTGGTGTGACGCATGTCATAGCAAGAAATCACCACTTCTCAAGTGGCTGACTGCTGCGCAAGATCGTTCGATCGAAGACTTAGACGGAGGTGGAAGCGTCATGGACTTGAGTTGCGACGAAGATTACGAACGAGGCGTCCAAGAAGACTCGGAACCGATCGACGTTGACGCAACGATCGAATATCTTGCGATCCTCGTTCAGAAAGAAGCAACGTATCCACGGCCGAGCAATTATATCACGACAGTGCAAATGCAAGGCATGGATGCGACTTGGCGTCGACGCATATGCGACTGGATGATTTACACAGGGAAAACATTTGAAATCAGCGTCGACGCGATTGCATGTGCAGTACACTTGATGGACCAATATCTCTGCGTGCTCTCGGTCGACAAAATCGTGCTGCAACTCCTCTCCATGGTATGTTTACACATGTCTTCCAAGGTTCATGAACACCGACCGATCACACTCGAAGAAATGATATTGCTCTCTCATGGCATTTATCCCCAGCAAGAAATGATTAAGATGGAAACGAGGGTCCTGGATATTATCTCGTGGAAGATGTATCCTCCCTTGGCAATTGCGTTCGCGCGAGATTTGATCGCATTCGAAACATCAGCTGAAACCAAATCCATTTTGCAAGCTGGCGTCACTGAGCTGTTGGACGAATGCTTGAGCGAGTACTCGTTCATGGAGTTTCTCGAATCTGTCAAGGCAATTGCGGCCATTGAAGTTGTCTTCGTGACCCATTTCCATCACTCATCTCCTTTGGTCAAGTTTGCTATCGACGAGCTCCATTTTCCTGTCGACCATTTCCATGAATGCGTCGAGCTGATGCTTGTCGTCATGCCAAAGAAGTTTGTTCCTCCTCCCATCGATACCTCCCATGGGAACAAATCCTACACAAACTGCCTCAAGCGATCAGCGACCCCGACAGGAGTCGAAGCATCTCCTCGCTATCTCAGTGATGTTCACATCGACCGACATCACAAGAAAGCGCGAAAAGCCGCCACAGCGTCTAGTACTTGATGCCGCTTCTTCATGTCGTCCTTTGCTTATTTATCTTCATTTCGCGCGCCATTTTAATCCTCATTCTAACTTTCTTCAATTGTGGCTCAGTGAAAGATCGCGTACGACAAAATTATTTGATTTTTGTATACAGCAGTGCAACTTCAACGTGAAATCCACCGAGAAAGTCCAGCCACCAATGCCGACACCATCAAGCCGAGTTGCGCTCCAAAGCATTCAGACTGAATGAGTCACCAAGGCAGCTTCACAGGGGAGTATTGTCGCTGCTGCTGCTGCTGCAAAGGATGACTCGGAAGTGAAACGCTCAGCTTTAAGAATAGGTGGAGGTTTCACCAACAAGTTGTCAATCTCGAAGCGCAGGGAATGATGCCGAGAACGAATGACAAAGACGACGCACGAGGCACACAAGGCCGTGTACTACCAAAGCCATGCCCGGATGTCAACGTTCGCACAGGTGGATTTCAAATGATTGAAGAACAAACATGGCAGCTCACGCGTGGCCGACGACTGCACTCTGAATCGCACAAGTCGCTAACACCAGTTCCCAATACTTAATACGTTTTAAATATACACAAACACGCTGTGCTTTTGTCGCGCTGCTCTTATCTTGTAGCGCATCCCTGACGACAGCGACTGTACACCCTCGAATTCATCCACACACAGAACAGCTAGCACTGGTCCTTCAATGCAGTCCTGTACAGACGCTGATCGCTCAAGCACTTAGACAGGTGCCATGAAATATACCTCAAGGGTGTGGAGAAATCATGAAGAGTCCTGGTTACAACGAGAAGGTTCAGACGAGCCGACAGGCGTCTTTTGCATTTGTCGGCATGGAGTGACCTGAGCTTTGCTCGCACTTTTTGAAAGTGAAAAACTTGGTAGAATTTGATTGGCGAAATTAAAATCTTTTATCAGCCAATCAGAACTTGTCATTTTGGCGGGCCAATTCAAGTCCAGAGTGTTTTCCGACATTCGTCCGCCAGGATGGAAAAGAAGATGGAAAAGATGGTGCACAACAACGTGCAGCTTCTTGGCAACCGCATTCCCAAGGCAAAACGCGTTGAAACCATCCTAGATATGGCCAGAGTGCAGCATGAAAAGAAGAGGCGGGTCCACGACGAAGAGGACGATGTCAATGCCGATCAAATTGCCCTTTCTCGCGTGGCAGAGTCTAGCACCACGACGGTTCCATCAGGAAGCAGTGCATCCAGTGAATCAGTAAACCAGAGAAATCCGAGCCAAGGCGGCTTGACGTGGGCAGTACCAGTACGTGTGTCAACATGCTCTGTATTTATTGTTTTGCAGGTTCTGAGGCCGACTAGCTTCGCTTTCAACTCGTTTGCAAACTTGGACCCGCAACAGCGCTTCAATGGACCGCGAACTCTAGAGCAAATGAAACCAGCACCAACACCAGCTCTCACTACAACCCCGTTAGAAAAAGCTTCACAGGCTCCTTCAATCTCTAGTGGCAATGAACGTTTGAACAATTCAAGTCCTGGAGTCGATATAGCAGCAGAAGCAAAACGTCGACCGGTGTCTCCACCACAGTCACAGGAAGTTGTCATAGTCGAATCCACGCCTCCAAAAGCTCCAAATTCCGCTAGAACCTCGGCATCGAACGAAAAATCCAAAGCATTGTCGGCCATCTCGTCGAGTTTCAAGTCAATGTGTTTTTCCACAGAGGATCCTGTAACTTCTATCGACGTCACACCCGATGGACAGTGCATTATTGCAGCTTTCTCTAATGGATCGGTACATCCTGCCTCTAAAGAGAGTTTCATCACTCTGGCAACAGGTTCGCCTCTTCGATGTCAACAGTACTTGTACTGAAGAACGATTTGGGTATTTGCTGGGTCACCTGGATGAAGAATTGAACTCGCAAATGTCAGCGTCTGTTGTTCGAGTCAAAGTCACCAGCGATGGTTGCTATTGTTTTGTCGGCTGTCGAGGAACTACTCCCAAGGTCCTCATGGCGATCCACCTGGACAAATTTCGACATGAAAAAGGTTCCTCTTTTACATCGGACCACTAATAATGAACGATTTCGTAGACAATGACGAGGACAACTTAACAAAGTATTTCCATTCGGACGGAAAAATTCGGGTACAGCTGCACTCGATTAATGGTCCCTGAGATTGTCATTTAGGGATTTGCAGACGTGTCAGCTAACACATCGCCTGCTGGCGCTCCTCGGAGCTATTTCATCATTACTGGCCTTGGAATTGCCAAGTATCGCTTGTGGAAATTTCAAGAAATCGCTGGCAAAGATCCAACATGGACGTGTCTCCGTGAACTCAGCTCGTCCAGGTACAGGCTTTTTATTACTCTAGGCTTGTGAATGATGATACGTAGTAATACAGCTCTCATTGCCGCCTTTTCGCCTCTCTCTGACTCGAGCGTTTGCTTCGCTGGCATTGGCAGCGATACCAATTTGAAAATCTTTCGGTTTTCCTCACAAACTACAGCCGACTCGAGCAGCGAGACGTCACAAGAAATGGTTCCAAATACCAAAGACATCATCTACATCAAGGGCAGCTTTGCATACGGCATTGCCAATGCTGGTGGCTTTTATCGCGTTTGTCTCTCAGGTACGTTGTTGTTACTTGGAAATATTGTTGATGGGGTGGCAGATACCTCACACCGTGATACATTCGACTTGGATGCCTCGCGAAAAACATCACGCACTGCTTCTTTTGTGGAGCACATTTATGCCACTGATGTACTAGCACACTACACATCACTCGTAGCTCATTTTATTCCCTAGGACGGCATCCATGTAATTGCGATAGGCGACGGTGTGGTGTATTATGCTACTACGGATGGCGTGGCCAAGACGGGAATGTACTTGATGCACATGATTTCAACAGCTATATCAGCGACTTTGGTCCCCAAATATGGCATACCTGCTGCTATCTACGTGCCAAATCATGTTCCTGTACAAGAGCCTGTCATGCTCTTGACGACAAATGCTGAAGAAGAGAAGGATGGGTTCTTGACGATGGATCCGATCAAAAAATTGCAACGAGTGTTGGCTCGAGGAAAACCCTCGAGCGGATTGAATTGCTGGGTCTGTGGAAGCCACTCGACCTTGCATTGGGGCGTCAAATCGACTAAAACTCCGGTCAATCTGGCAATCCAAGATGCCCCCAGCAAACCTGTACCGAAACCTATCGAAAAGCCAAAAGTAGTGAGAGAGCCGCGACCACCTCCACCACAGCAATCCCAACAGAATCACAACTCGCCGGCAAATCAAATGACCAAATTTGGTACGTAGTAGATTGATCAGTCGTTATTCTCAAGGCTGGAAACAGAAATTTTGGATCTCAAGGAGACAGTGGAAAACCTGGAAAAAGAACTTGCGATGGCCCAGAAACGTGTGAGCCAAGTGAAAAATGAAGCCGATCGACGGCTCCGCGCAGAGTTGCAATTGCGAAGGTCGTGGAAGAAACAACAACGTGAATATGAAGCCCAGCTCGACACGGGTATGCTATAGTTCGTGCCGTGATATCCTAATATTTCGGGCTTTGTGTAGCAAACCAAACAATGGAAACTCTACGATTGCAAAATGCAACACTACATACAAAATGGAAGGAAGCGAAAGCAAAATTGGCGCATGAGACAGTCAAGAATGAGCAAGAGAATGGGGTGCGTTACTACGGTGTACCAAGTTGGTTGTTGATAGGCATTTTGCATCTACGGTAGGTGCGCTTGCAATACGACCAATTGTGCAATCAAGTCCGAGATAAAATCAGCCGTGTGGACGACCACCAAAAAATCCTTGAACAGACAACAAAGACTCTCTTGCAAGTCATCCAGCGCAATACACAAGCTCTCAAGGTGAATCCCCGTCCTTTTCATTATTCGCATTACATTCATGATAGAACGATGGAGCAGAAACTGTGTTAGAAGTGGCCAAGACCGAATGTGTTGTATGTCGCGACAAAGCGGCCAATACGGCTGTCTATCCATGTGGCCACTTGTGCTTTTGCGAGGAAGACGGCGAAAAGTACAAGAACCACTTGCGGCACCAAAACCATTGTCCAGTTTGTCAAGCTGAAATGATCTCCCTTCTGCGAATATATGCTCCATAACTTACAAATACACCAAAGTAGGATGCTTCGGCGAAGCATGACGTCGATAACTGGAGGCACTGACGGAGCATACACTGTAACGTCAAAGGAACCCAACGACATGTGGATTGTCACTTGATGACCATTGACGAAGAGTTTTATCCAGTTTGACCTCTAGAATTTGAGTGTCCTGCAATTCATCATTTAACAAATGCAAGCAATGAGATGCAATGGTCCATGAGGTATACAGAAGCTTTCGTTGCTTTAGTATGAGCTTTCCAGCTCCGTCCACTTCATCAGAGCCAAGAATTCATCCTGCGTCGCACCCATCAGAATGACTTCAAGTGAATAGAGTAAGACAGTAAATTGACAAATAAATATTCAAAAATAAACCTAGTACAATTATCAAGTTTATAAATAAATCAAATTCTAATTATTACTTGTAATTTTTGATATTATGTAAGTCCATTATTTCGGATCCAGGGAAATCCACATGAATATTCTGTGAATTTTGATTGGCTGAAATGATTCAATTTGCAAAGATTTTACTCATTTGAGAATTTGCGCGCTCGAAGACAAGTCAAAAACACCATGGGAGACTACGGCCAATACATTGTTCCTACTGCCGACGTGACGATCAACTTCAAAGTGGGCCAGCCCGCTCCGTCTATGTTGCCGCTTCAACTCATCCGTGAGTCGTCGGCGGAGAAGTTCCTCGAAACTGATCCCATGTTTTTGCAATACGGCCATATCAAGGGCTACCCCAAGTTTCGATCTGCATTGGCCCAGTTTTTGACCGAAGGATACCATGCGCCTGTTGATCCAGAACGCTTGTTTATTACGAATGGTATCACTGGTGGCCTTGCTCTTCTCGTCTCGCTCTATCTCAAGTCGGGCGACTTGGTCTTCATGGAAGAGCCAACTTATTTCTTGGCCTTGAGTATCATGAAGGACTTCAAGATCAACGTCAAGCAAATTGAAATGGAAGAAGATGGCTTGAATGTGGACAAACTCGAAGAAGTCTTGAAGAGTGGTGTTGTCCCCAAGCTCTTTTACACCATCCCCACGTGCCACAACCCAACTGGCCGTACAATGAGCGTCGCGAAGCGCAAGAAGTTGGTCGAACTCAGCCATGAGTATGGCTTTATTATCGTCGCTGATGAGGTGTACCAATTGTTGTCGTTCCCACATGTCACGCCACCCCCTCCAATGTTCACGTTCGACAAATACGACACTGTCTTGGCTCTTGGTTCTTTCTCCAAGATTCTTGCACCTGCCCTTCGATTGGGCTGGATTCAAGGCTCTCCCAAGCTTCTCCAACCTTTGATCGCTTCGGGGCAGCTCGACAGTAGCGGTGGTATCAACCCTGTGATTCAAGGTATTGTCCACTCTGCGCTCACTTCGGGTCGCCAAAGTCAACACTTGAAATGGACCACTGAAACTTTGTGGTCCCGTGCCGACACGCTCATGAAGGCTCTTGAGGCGAAGCTTCCTGCTGGAACAACCTTCGAACGTCCCGACGGTGGCTACTTTATTCTCGTCCGCCTTCCCGATGGCCTCCACGCCTCTGAGCTTTTGCCCATTGCCGAAAAGCACAAGGTTCTCTTTTTGCCAGGAGCGTCGTTTGCTGCGACTATGAGCAACTACCTCCGTCTCAGTTTCTCGTGGTACACTGCTGAGGAAATGGCCCTTGGTGCTGAACGTCTTGCTGCTGCAATTACGGAATACCAAGCTACCAAGGCTGCTGCTGGTCCAGCCTCGTCATCGGCTGCCGCAGTTGCATCGCGTGTGACCCGCGTTGCCCTTCACGGCGCTGCTGGACGCCTTGGAAGCCTTATCTCATCGGAATTGCAAAAAGACGCTGCATTTGCTTCGAGCGGTGTGTTGGACATGCGTAAGGATGCGGCAGTACCAACTGGCACAGATGTCATCATCGACGTGACGCTCCCATCAGGTACAACGGCACTTGTCGAAAACCTCTTGCGCGGGGAATCGTATCCTGCGTTGGTAATTGGCACAACGGGCGCCTTGCCTATGGACTTGATCCGCAAGTACGCTGAAAAGGCCCCCGTTGTGATCAAATCCAACTTCAGCGTTGGTGTGCCTCTTATGGCCGAATTGGCTGCTGCTGCCGCGCAAGGTCTGCCCAAATCTCATGCCGACTGGAACGTTCAACTCATGGAAATCCACCACACGAAGAAGTTGGATGCTCCATCTGGCACTGGCAAGACTTTGGCCGCTGCCATCAAGCGAACTGGCGTCTTTGACAAGGTCGAAGTCGAAAGCTTGCGTCTTGGTGATGAAATCGGAACCCACACGGTCTACTTTGCTGGTCCAGGTGAACGTATCGAAATCAAGCACGTTGCGACCCGCCGAGAGGTGTTTGCCCTCGGCGCATTGCGCACTGCCGCATGGGCCGTGTCTCAACCCAAGGGTCTCTACTTTTAATCGACGAAATCTACTTGCTTTGTTCTGATGTTACAACCTGAAGTTCACAAGCAGTAAGAATTTAAGCTGGTGGTTGTCCTTCCACTTCTTTTGGAATGTCGTCTGTCAACATGTGTCCACCGTGACGACCTCCTAGGAGTGTCGGAATTGCATCTAAGCTCAAACCATGCTTCAACGCATCGGTGGAAAACGCAGCGGCCGACTTGAAGATTTGAATCTTCTCCTTCGTCTCGGGGTCAATGAACGATGAGATGATCTTCCAAGTGCCCCAAAACACAAACGGCGCATTGACCAAGTACATGCGGAAGAGCGACTCAGGATAGTAGATTTGGCCCAAGTCGAAGATGGGCTTCAAATAAGACATCACGCTGGGCGTCACGTGCTTCCACGTCATGCCAGCCATGTCGAAGATGTAAATGTGCTTGTAGACCAATCGCCCTGATCGCTGCGTCTCGTCGGCAAGTCTACAAATCCACCTCAACACACTTATGAAGGAACGAGGCGGCGTACATGGCTTGAATTCTCTCCAAGTGCTTTAATCGATGGCGCAGGATTTCATCGACAGTGAAATTCGCCTGAAGTCTCTCGACATTGATGTCGACGAGTCGCTCCATCGAGAGGATGTGCCCATGATCGTCCTTGCCGTAGATTTTCGATGGCCAACAGGCTTGAAACAACTCGGCTTTGTCTAGTGGTTCGTGCAAAATACGGTCAGCTCCATGTTGCTGTCGCCACTCCTATCGCATATTCACATCATGGGAATTCCCAAGAACAAGCAGCTTGAGCGTACGACAATTTTCTTGACTTGGGCGAGCGTCTTCTCCATGCGATGTTTCTTCTCGAGCCGAAAAGCACGAGCTAAGCGGACGCTAAACGCATGGTTGACTGCATCTCCATGGGCTGCTCGAATTGCTTCATAGAATGGCATATCATTCCCATCCAAAGGGGCCGATTCCTCCATGGAGACGCGCCGATCCTACGCGATTTTCAGAGACATTCTTGATTGCTCACGGACTGACCATGGTTGGACGCTGCTAAAGTTTTTCGGAATCCTCCCTGGCAAACAAATACGCGTCCAAGACGACAAAAATAGCATATGAAACCTCTCTGCATCCCCACCGTTGTTTGGTTGACGGCATTGTTGTGTAGCAATTGGAAAACTTTATCTTCAAGATCCAATGACGAAAAATACGAAAAATAAAGTAAAAAGAAATGAAAAATGTAATTCAGAAAATAAGAAATTAATTTGCCAATCACAATTTTTCGCTTCTCTGATTGGTCACACACTCATGGCATAGTGGGAAGTTATCCGGAATAATCCGGATATTGTCGCTGGTTGCCAGACATCAAACACAATCTTCCTGTTCGTTCGCCATGACCGACGGCCCTTCGTTTGACCAGCTCCGTGAATCGCTGCTTGATTTGTCCCAACCTATGGGTAAGCGCACTCGCGCTGTCTTCTACTTGCGCACGCGCGGCGGCAAGGACGATTTGCAAGTTCTTTTGGATGGTATGTTACGTTGGATACGACGAGGTGGATGACATTTTGACTGTGTAGCTCTCCGCAACAAGAAAGACTCTGAATTGATGCGCCATGAACTCGCCTATGTAATCGGCCAATTTCAAAATGCCGATGCTTGCCCAACTCTCGAAAGCATCGTTGCAGACACAGAAGATGACTGCATGGTACGCCATGAAGCTGCCGAAGCTCTCGGTGCTATTGGTGACCCGAGCTCCATTGACATCTTGGAACGATTTGCACAAGACCCAACTCCTGAAGTTGCTGAAACTTGTGCCCTCGCCTTGCGTCTTGTCAAGTACAAAAACACAGATCACGTAAGCTCTGCTCTGTGTACAATGGCTTAGCAACGTTTCTTTAGCCAGAAGAAGGTGAAATGGATCGCAATCCATACTTGTCGGTCGACCCTGCACCTGCCATGGACAAGACCAAGTCGACTCAAGAACTCAAGGAAATTCTCCTCGACTCGAGCCGCTCCATGTTTGATCGCTACCGTGCCATGTTTTCTCTCCGAAACCGAAACACTGAAGAAGCTGCTCTGGTACCTCAAGCCGCCTCGTCACTTAACCTTGACCCTTTCTATTTAGGCTTTGGCGGCCGCATTTAATGACTCAAGCGCGCTCTTCCGCCACGAAATTGCCTATGTGATGGGCCAAATGGTCAACCCCGTTACGATTCCATCGCTGAAAGAGGTGTGTAAGCATCTACCATTTAACTGACGACTCTTTAGGTCCTCGTCAACGAAAGCGAGCACCGAATGGTTCGACATGAAGCTGCTGAAGCTTTGGGAGCTATCGGCACGCCAGAATGCGAAGAGATCTTGCAAGTCTACCTCAAGGACAGCCAACAAGTAGTTCGCGAAAGCTGTGAAGTGGCGCTTGACATCATCGACTACTGGTCAACGCCAACTCAAGCATAGAATTTACATGATAAAAGTGGAATCCTTAGCGGATGTATATAAATAGTCCATGGCTGCAGATCACGACGATGGAAGGATCTTCTGGAGGTGCGAGAGCTCCGAGTCGAGTGCATGCAGTTCTCGGTTGGCGAGCCAGCAGACCGCAGCAAAGAGACGAGGGCCCATGACAACCACGAGCATAAACCAATTAGAAAGATCGTGGACGTTAGCCGTGGAGATATGGCGCCACCAGGCAAAGGCCACGCCACTAGCGAGCCAACTCAAAACGAGTAGGGCTCGCATGGCTGTGTAGACCAAGGTATGGTAGTCTTTGCGGTTGTAAATAACCAGGCCTGCTTCGCCAAAGTATCCCGCTGCTGCAAGTTTGTACACAAAGCCAAGGTATTGATCCGCTGTCGAAACGCCATGAGCTTGGAGAGTCATGAGCCCGCAAAGCGATAGCCCGACAGAGACGAGGAGGCCACGCCAGATGCGCGACTGATTGATGTTTTGATCGCGGAGCACATGGAGGAGGTTAGTATCGAGGAAACGCGATGCTGGAGAGCTGCTTGTCGACGCTATCATCGGTCGTAATGCGAAATGATTCCGTGCGGCGTTCGTGTTTTTTGTTGTATGGCAACGTAACGGTTTCGTTCACTTTATATAACAGTTATAGACCCGACTTTCGAAAATATTTTTCATTTCTTCATAATAATATTATAAAATCTACCCTTAAACTGTATATTTGTATTTAATATATAATATTTGCATTGTAATTTGAATATAATTAATTCGAATAATAAATATTTGAATTAATTAACTTTTATCTAATTTGAAAAAAGTTTCAAGTAAAAATAATTTGTGAGGTCAAGCCAAGTCTCAATACAAAATCGATGTTTCTGGAAGTGCATCCATGAAATTTTGTATGTTTAAAACATGTTTCAAATGCTTTTAAAATATATTTAAAATGTATTTAGAACGCTTTCAAAAGGATTCGATATGTTCAAAACACTGTGGTTGGGATTGGCGCAAGCCATTTTGAATTTGGCACTTGGAAGACCATGTCGAGCTTGCGCAAGTTGATTCCTTTGGGCAACCGCATCTTGATCAAGAAAAGCGAACCCGTGTTGAAGACCGCTGGGGGTATTTATTTGCCAGACTCGGGCAAGAACAGCCAAACTGAAGGCGAAGTCGTCGCTGTCGGCCCTGGTGCCCGCAACCACGATGGCAAGATCATCCCTGTCAGCGTTGCTGTTGGCGACAAGGTCCTTTTGCCTGAATATGGCGGCTTCACCTTGAAGCTCGGCGAAGATGAATTCCACCTCTACCGCGACGATGAAATCTTGGGCAAGTTCCAATAAACATAGATGACAACCATGATTTGTAGTTAGAAAAAGGATCTTCTGTTGAATCACATCAATGGAACACAGTTTTGGAACGCTTGTATGTTCTCTCCCATTCTTTAGGTACCCAGCATGCCCAAGGACCTGGCATCGATTCATACCTTGATGAATATGACTTCCATGTCCTTCTACACCAACCACGTAATCTTATTTCCATGTTTAATGTGGGTAAACTCGAGACTGTGGTTAAGAAGACGCTTGATCATTCAGAACACGGAACGTTTTGCACAAGTGCAAGTCCTTCTTGCAGTCTGTATCATGTTTGATTTGGATGTGGAAGATACCAGGCTCGACAACACTTTTGAAGCCTTTGCCAATTTGTGGCAGATAGTACGACCAGTCTGCAGCCGTCAATGTGAAGCGAACGGTCGTGGATGCTTGTGGTTGAAGAGACACCTTTGCAAACCTCTTGAGAAGCTTCACTTCAGGCACTGCTCCACGTCGAACCTATACCAAGAGGATTAATAATCCAGGAACATTCACGTTAGGCAACCTTTTGTGAGATGAAGAGCAAGACGACCTCTTTGCCAGCTCGAAGACCAGTGTTCTTGACAACCATTGAGACCGTTAACGAGCCTGATGACGTCATATTGTGGTGGCTCAAAGTGACGTCTCGGTAGTCAAAGCTAGTGTAGCTTAGACCAGAGCCAAATATCCATTCCATGGGGCAATCCTTGAATGAGTCGCGGCATTCTGTATTGACTCGGTGAAAATAAGGCAATTGGACATTGCCAGTGGTCTTGGGGTACGTCATGGGGAGTCTGCCAGATGGGTTAACATGGCCAGTAATGATATCGGTGAAGGCTTGACCACCTTGCTCACATGGCAAAAAACTATGAAGCAAGTGAGCCAAAGGACATGAATGGTGAATACCTCAGGAGAACCGCAGCTGCGTGCCTGGTAATTCCACCAAGGAGACGAGGGCGTCCAGCTACAATGACTAAAATCACATTGGTTGACTTGATAGCAGTCAATTCTTGGACATATTTGCGCTGGCCTTCTGGCAAGAGCAAGTCATCAACGTCACCGTTCTTCTCGGCGTATGGTGCTTCTCCTACTACAACAATTGTGTATGAGCTCTTGGCAGCTTTTTCCAAGAGTTCCGTTCTGTTCTCGACTGGATTGCCATCAACATCCACTCCTTTGGCATATTGCAATTTGTCATAAGATCGAGTCAGGCCTTCACGGATGGTTATTCCATGTGGAATCAAGCTTGAATTGTCAGTGCCTTGCCAGTAGATCGACCATCCGCCACACAAGAATGCCTTGGTGTCAGCGAGAGGTCCAGTCAAGAATATCGTTGCATGGGGATCTTCAATAGGTAAAGTGGTTTTGGGGTTCACAGCATCCATGGGGAGTTTAGGCTCGTTCTTGAGAAGAATGATTGATTCATCGGCCAAAGCTTTGGCCTCTTGTTGGTCTTCAACGCTACCAACTGGAGTTGGTGGCTCATACACCGTAGAAGGCTTGTTTAGGAGTCCCAGGTCATATTTTAGCTCAAGGATTCGTCGCACAGATTCGTCCAGTCGGGTTTCGGTTAGAAGACCTTGCTTAACCAGGTCCTCAGTGAGAGTCGTTGCGTCTGAGAGATTCGAGAGCATGTTCATATCAATGCTTGTGCCATTGTAAACCGAGTACAGGGCATCCGAGTAGGACGATGCAACATGATGCTCCTTGACAAGTTGACGGATTTCGTTTTCGTCCGTGGCCAAGACACCTTGAAAATCCATATCGATGCGTAATAAGTCAGTGAGCAGCTTATGGCTTGCAACAACGGGCTCGCCATTAACACTGACGTATGTTTCCATGGCAGTTCGGACTTTAGCCTCGGAAATTGCAGCTAAGAAGGGTGGCGCGTAGTAGTTTAGCAGCTCGAAATCATTGATAACGCTATCGGCACGATCGTTTCCTGAGGTCGGATTCGAATAACCGATAAAATGCTTCATGCATGCCTAGCCACAAATATGAGTTACATGGACAAGGGTAGACAATACAGCAGATCGGTTGTTGGATTGAACGCCGCGAATAGCTGCTACCCCCAATTGAGCGACAGTGTGTGGGTCTTCGCCAAAGGTTTCGTAGTTCTACAGATAAATGTAATCACATCCACTAAGCAGACGATCGTACACGAGACCACTTTGGGTGCATGGCAATACCAAGCACAGGGCTGAAAACCCACGGAATACCAGCAGCCAAACTGTCCTTTGCTTCGATAACACCCATGCGGTAGACAAGGTCGACATTGAACGACGAGGCGGCTGCGAGTGGTTGAGGAAAGAGCGTGGCCCCATGAACATAATTTGCGCCGTGTATTGTGTCGATGCCATATATGACGGGCACAGCACTATTCTCGGCAAAGATCACTTGAATTTCATTGAGTACGACACGCCACTCGTCTGGCGTCCACGTGTTTCGCCCGTTCCATTCACTGAACGGTGTGTTGAAGAGCGATCCAATGCCCAGTTTTGCCAAGGCTTCGACTCGAGTCTTGTTGAGACTTGCGCGGGCATCGATGTTATCGGCATCGATCAGTTTGTTCACATCCATTTGAATCATCTGACCGATCTTTTGCTTGAGGGTCTAATCTTGGACTCAGAGAATGCTAGAAAGGGCAGTTTCGCTTACCATCTTGCGCAAGATCTCGTCGACGGGATTCAAAGCAACCGCCGCCATTTTCACGCCACGTTGGACCGATATCAAAGGGACTTCGTTTTTCGGTAAACGTCCGACTTGGACAGTCAGCAGGAGGCAGCAAGCGCCGACAAAGACCGCGAACGACGCTTTGAGATGGAAGAGCGTCATGGTCGGTTTGAAAAATGACAGGGAAGATCTTTCGGTGTCTTTTATCCGGAATTTTCCGGATAGCAGTTCAGAAAGTCCATGTTGAAGTGGCCATGACTTCAACTCCAACGACACACCGTCTTGACGCTTTGACGACGGCCCTGTCAGCTTTCTTTAGTCAAAGATAGCTCGCTTGCTTTCTGGGGACAATCTCTGATTGATGGCGCTCATCCTTTCTGTCGCAAGAAGCTCTATGTACTCGGGACATAGTATGATAGAAAACAGCAAAAGGAGATGTAATAGTTTAGCATGGTTGAATTTATGACGCTTAAGCGACAACATGAAAGTCTTGGCACAAGTTGTTGTCCTTGGCGCAATCCGTGTCGTGCTTGATTTGGACGTGGAACACACCAGGTTCCGACACAGCCTTGAAGCCTTGGCCCACTTGTGGCGCGTAGTAAGACCAGTCCGCCGCCGTCAAGGTGAAGTTGACAATCGCGGTTTCTTGTGGCTTCAACGAGATCTTTTGGAACTTCTTGAGGAGCTTCGTTTCAGGGACGTACTTGTGGCGAACCTGCAACAGCGAGTGAGCAAGAGAATACCATTACAGTGAACTACCTTTTGCGAGATGAAGAGCAACACGGCTTCCTTGCCAGCGCGAGCGCCCGTGTTGGTGACAGGCACGGACACGGTGACATATCCCGACGACGTGACGTTCTCTTGGCTCAATGTGACTTTACCGTATTCAAACGTGGTGTAGCTGAGACCAGAGCCAAACTTCCATTCCATTTCACATTCGGCAAATTCATCGCGGCAAGCTGTGTTGACGCGGTGGTAGTATGGCAAATGTGTGTTGCCGCTGTTCTTGGGGTAAGTGAGTGGCAACTTAGCCGAGGGGTTGACGAGGCCAGAAATCACATCAGCAAACGCTTCGCCACCTTGTTCGCATGGAAGGAAACTAGACATAGTTGCAGTTAGTCAACCGCTCACTTCTTGATAACGTACCTGAGAAGGACAGCGGCAGCATCTTTGGTGACACCGTTGAGGAGACGAGTACGACCAGAGACAATGACCAAGATGACCTTGGTTGAGTTGAGCGCAGTGAGTTGGCGAACATATTCGAGTTGACCTTCCGCCAAGTCCAAGTTATCAATGTCACCAGTCTTTTCAGCATAGCCATGTTCACCGATGACCACGATCGTGTACTCGCTCTTGGCAGCCTTGGCCAACACCGTCGCGCGGTCTTCGACAGCTTTGCCATTGACATCGACGCCTGCGGCGAAGTCCACGTTGGCAAACGACTTGCTCAAGCCATCACGGATAGAAACGCCGTGCTTGAACATGCTCGAGTTGTCGGTGCCTTGCCAGAAAAGTGACCAACCACCGCACAAATACGCCTTGGAGTCAGCAAGAGGTCCTGTCAAGAAGATGGAGGCTTCGGCATCTTCGATGGGCAAGACTTGCTTGGGCTTAGCGTCACCAGAGATAGTGACAGGCTCGTTCTTAAGGAGAATGATAGCTTCATCAGCCATGGCCTTGGCATCGCGTTGATCTTCAGGGCTGCCAATTGGGGTTGGAGGCACGTACGCGGTCTTCGACTTGCTGAAGCGACCCAAGTCGTACTTCAATTGCAGGATGCGACGCACAGATTCGTCCAAGCGAGCTTTAGTCAAAAGTCCCTCGTTGACCAACTCCACAGTCGTCTTGATGGCGTTGGCATGTCCTTCTTTGCCCTTGACAAGGTCAGCCAGCACACCGAGATTGGCCCCATTTGCGTTGTCGAGAGTTTCAACTGTCATAATCATGTTCATGTCGAGGCTAGTTTGGTTGAAAACCATGTAGAGCGCGTCCTTTTCATCGTTGGCGATGTGGTGTTCGTCAATGAGGCGGTTGACTTCGTCAGCATCCGTGACCAAAAGACCATCAAAGCCCATATCGTTGCGGATCAAGTCCGACAACAACTTTTTGCTCGCAAGCACAGGTTCACCATTGACACTGGTGTATGTTTCCATGGCAGTCAAAACCTTGCCTTCCTTGACAGCGGCGAGGAAAGGAGGAGCGTAGTAGTTGACCAATTCAAAGTCATTGATCACACTGTCGGAGCGATCGTTACCAGCAGTAGGATTGGAATAGCCGATGAAGTGCTTCATGCAGGCCTACATCCGAGTCAAATCTGCTATTTGGATTGACGGAGAGCTTACCGCGACGTCGTTCTTTGCTTGAATGCCACGAATGACGGAAGCGCCCATTTGTGAAGCGAGGTAAGGATCTTCGCCAAAGGTTTCGTAGTTCTACAGACCATCAGTGAGTTCGATGGATTGCAAATATTTTCATACTCGAGACCACTTGGGTTGCATCGCAAGTCCCAAGATTGGGCTAAAAATCCACGGCAAACCGACAGCCAAGCTGTCCTTGGCTTCGATTTCACCCATGCGGTAGATCAAATCGAGGTTGAACGACGAGGCACCAGCGAGAGGTTGAGGAAACAAGGTAGCGCCATGCACGAAACCGGCACCGTGGGTCGTGTCAATACCATAGATCATCGGGATGGCATTTTCTTCAGCGTAGATTGTTTCAATGTCACTGATAAGAACTTTCCACTCTTTAGGGGTCCACACAGCTCCCATATTCATGCCGAAAAAGGAGCCAACGCCAAGCTTGGCGTACTCCCGTACACGGGTCTTGTTCAGAGCCACGCGTGGATCGGGGTTGGCGCCGTCGAGGACCGAGAAGATGGCAACTTGGACCATTTGGGCGACCTTTTGCTCGACTGTCTAGAACGCAAATTCAGTCCATACTCCACCTAACCCATAAAATTTACCATGTTGGCCAAGATCGCATCGACGGGGTTGGCAGCCGCATCCGATGCCAGGGACGTCGCTTCCAACTTGTCGACAGATGAGACGACGGTTTGGTATGGTTGGTTGACGAGGGTGACACCCAAGCCAACGAGAACAGTTGTGGCCAAGGCCTTGAGAGACCAAGAGCTCATTCGGCTTGGCACAGAGGCGCCATCAATTGGTTCGTATCCACTCATGGTGTTGACCGCTCAATGAGAAATGAAAGCTTCATAGGCAATCAACTTCGCCTGACTGAGGCGTTGGCATGTTTTTGTATCGACTCTCAATGTCAAGATCAAAATTTACAATATATATAATAATTTTATCTCTATTAAAGTATCCAATTTCTAATTAAAATTAATATTTGCTTATAATTTTGAGGGCTGGTGTTGTCTGTCGAGTAGAGTTGCAAGGCGCCAATCCGCGGAAAATCCCCCAAGACACTTGGACACAAGCGGAAACTCCCGTGAAATTGAGTACAAGGCCTTTCTCGCTGCATTAAGAGAGCATTCTAGTCGATCTAGCTGGAATGGCTCAGTAGCTGGAGAGCTATTCGTCTTGCCAATGATACCGATCGCAGTCTGAAACATGGCCATCCTGATGTTTCCAATCTTCAACCACAAAATTCATGGCTGAAACCCGGGTAATCATAGTCTTGATTACCCGGTAGCTACTGTATTTTGAGAGTCAATCAATTAAAACTGGGGTCCTATAAACATAAGACATTAAAACTGGGGTCCCACTGTTTAAGGGTACTGCTCAAGAGAATTCATTCTGAAGTCTTGAACAACTTCAGTTGAGCCCCGCGACTCCAATTTGAGGGCGACGGTCGGGATATTAGCCTATCTTTCATATATCTTTCTGTAGCCGATTTGTATCGATAGAATGGGCATTTACTCTCACTTTTATAATGATGCCTTTGAAAACATTCTAAATGTTGTAGCCTGCGCTTTGTAGTCAAACGTTATATGGTCATGAAGCAGGAATGTCAGCGGAGCGTTGTTGCTCATGAAGATTGACCTGATTTGAAAACGCTATTGATCTTAAAGGAGACGTAAATTTACATGCATATACGATATGCACGTCAGCGAAACTTAATCACGACAAGTCACACTCAACTGCTCCAGCAATAATGATAGCCGCACAAGCTGTAGATTCCTTGCATGATTTTCAAAAGATGAGCAATAAATTCAAATGAGAATGGATAGCAATGTTTACCAAGTGAATGTACTTTAGTACCCGCTTCATCAGCGCTTGTTATACACATGACACAATATTTTCTCGAAACATACTCAAAAATTGAAGGAGCTCGCATTCGCATTGTCCAAATATACGGTAGTGGTTACTCTAGTTAATGCTGAGTCAGTAGTTAGCGGGGATAGGAAGCTGGGGCAAAGAGTGCAGTTTGTCATGTGTGCAAGATCTCACTACAATCTAGTTAGAGAAAATATGTGTCGACGGTATCTACACGGACTGCTAGTTTTAGAAACGAATATGACGGGGTGCCGTCATCTTTTACACTCATACTTCTCATGCGTGTGAAATTTGTTCAACGCCAGAGCAATCATCATCACGGGCTAATGTCCTTCAGCTATACATCATTTTTTTCAAAGTTTAAGCCCGTCTGGCAACCGAAAATATTACAATAAATAAGCCCAAAATGGCATTTTGAGGCCAAATTCAATAATTGAGGTAAAAGTATGACCTTGGTTATCTCAGAGAGTTTTGCACCAAATCCAATATTTTTGGTTGGGATATACTCACTGGAGGCTCCCAAAATGCCATTTTGAATATGCCATAAATCGTTGATCCCAATTTTGCTGAAAATGGCATATTGATTTTGAAATTTTGCCAGACGCACCCTTAACTGACAAAACCCGTTTTAAGCTTTCTGACACCAAATGAATACACAATTACAAGAGCTTACAAACTCTGAAGTCTTAGTATATTCTCCGTACCTCCATTACCATTCAATCTTTCGTGAAATGTCAGTGAAGTTGTTAAATCATAAGAGTCAGTGATATGCATCACGCTTCAAGAGAGTTCTCTTGTGACACAGGGATTTTTTGTTGGTGTAAATGATTTTCCATTGTCACTCGTATACTGTTTTGTTGCTTGTCATTTGAAAATAACGAAGGAATCAACAACTTTAAAGGCAATAATCTCTGTTGGAGAAAATGAGTGTGACTTGTTATTCCTTAAGTGTCACTGATGTGTGTAAAGTTCTATTCATCGTTAACGCATGTACATCTCCTCTAAGATCCATAGCATTTTGAAGTCTGGTCAGCCTTCGTGCGCAAGAACTCTTTGCCGACATTCCTTGTTCATGATCACCTAAAGTTTGGCATACAAAGCACAGGCCACAACGCTTAAAATGTATTCTGGTCATATTGTGGATTTGCTAGAAATTTCCCAATTTGGATTCGTTTTTTGTATCAATCTCCAATCGCGCCAATACATTGGATGAATGAAAATTAGAACAGTACTTTCACAGTACTTTCTCTTAAATTTATTCCGCCAATCACAATCGCCCTAAATATTTATTAGCCAATGGCGTCGATTGGTGAATCGATCCGCCGGCGTGATTCGATTGAACGGGGTCTGGAAATTCGTATCAAATCAACAATAGTGGTGTTCAATTTGTGATTGATGGGAGATGTTGACTGATGGCTCACTCCAAAAAATTGATTTGATTGGACGAAATAAGGAACTTCTTGTACCATCAATCAAAGTTTGAGCCGTCAACGATTTTGTTGACGGTAGAACTTTGATTGACTGCAAAATTTGACGAACGGCTACACGATGGCAACAAATACCAAGCGCAATGGCGTCGCATGGGACAGTGACGCTCCAAGTGAAGGGTATATGTCCTCTTTGGACGTTTTGCTGGAGTGGCTCACGGAAAACAACAACTACGTGAGGTGGCGAGCAGGCTCACAGAAGAAAGTCTCGTCGGGTCACGTGGCCCATTCAACTGGAACTCGTTCGCTTCCTTTGACGACTTCAAAGGAGAAAGTCTGTCAAGAGATTGTCCAAAAGCTTCATGCGAAGGGTCTACATCATCGCAGCTCTCGCGAAGTCCGCAGCAAGATCAACGATCTCGAACGATCGTATCGTGCTGCTCGGGATTGGACAAATAATACTGGCGAGGGCATCCGCGACGAGGACGAGGAGCTTGGAGAGACCCATGTGCGCACAAAAATACTCAAGATATGCAAACATTATGATGTGCTGCATCCGATCATGGGCGATAGGCCTGCCGCTCGCCCGATCTTCACGAATGAAGAAGAGGAGAACAACGACGTGACTTGGTTGGAAAAAGATCCCAACGATGATGCCGATGAAGAAGAAAAATGCTTGGAGAGTTTGCCGGTTGAAACGAACAATTTATCGAACTCTTATCCAACAAACTCAACAAGCTCAAAACGAGGATTTGGCATGCTCGATATGTGGAAGGAAATGACTCAAGCCACGACATCAATCGACAAGGAACGTGCAGCAATCGAAAAGGCAAAGCTACAAATCGAATCAAAGCGTCTGCGTCTTGACGAAGAAAAGTCAAAATGGGAAGCTGAAAGTCGTCGAATCCAAGCCTTAAAAGAAAAGGCACTCGCAAAGTTGGAGTTAAGGAAAGCTGGCATGACGGACGAAGAGATAGCTACGATCTTTGACAACTAGAGATACCCCCCTTAGCTTGCATTAATCATCATATGAACATGCGTTCATGAACCGCCGTCGGGATTCATTTTTTACTCATCATCTACACCATCCCACGATCAACCAAGTACTTCAGAAGTTCGTTCCGGCGGCTCGTGTCGGCTCGACCACTCATAGTAGTCTGCGACGTTGAGTTTCTCTGGGCGTTGGAGTCATTTTGTTCGTCCTCGTCGTCATCTTCGCGGTCGATCCTGTCATCTGGAATGTCATCATCGATGCAATAATTGTGGATAACAATACAAGCCTCGACCAAACGTACACAACGCTTGACAGTATCCCTTTCAGCATTGACACGCACACGAACCTCCTTCAAACACTGAAACCTACCTTTGAGCATTCCAATACAGTGTTCAACGCAAATTCGGAGACTTGAGATGCGCTCATTGAACGCCTCATGCTGAGGATCAATTGGTCTTTTGGGGGGCTTCTTGAAGGGAGAAATCAAGTGCTTGTTGGGCGAGAAGGCTGAATCACCAATCAAGACGTAATCGCCACTAGTCAATGAGCCGAGGCCATGAGCAAGAGATGAATTCTGGAAAACTCGTTGGTCATGACAACTGCCAGGCCAACCGGCATACACATAACGAATACGGCGTGTGTGATCGCACGCGATGATAGCATTGATAGCGTAGCTAGACTTTCTAGAAAAGTAATCTTCGCCATGTTTGGAGGGCTTTTGAGCCAAAGCAATAAGTGTCCCATAAATGGCGCCAACGCAGCCAGGAATTCCATGTTGTTCATCAAATGCAGCAGATATATTATGACGTTCGTTCGGTGATGGCCCAGATACAATTCGACTGAGATGCGAACGAAGTGCCAATACACAGCAGTCGGTGAACAAGCGGACAGAACCAACACTGCAACGTCCAAGTCTAGAGTTTCTTCGAAACGACGATCCATTGCCGCTGAATTCAGCGACTTCCAGGAAGACCAAAAGCTGATACGCTACAGGGCGTTGCTTTGCAGAGAAGACCGGATGAGTCTCGATGAGTTGGACAAGCCGCCAGAAATATTGTCTTGAGACTCGATATTCAGCTTTAAAATCATTCTCGCGCATTCCTTGAATCTCCACGGCTAGAGAGGTTAATGGCCGCGATATGTATAGCCTTTCGTTCAGGTAGCGCGTGTTTTCCAATGCAAGCCTCATGCAACACCAGAATTTCATGGTTCGTCGATGTCTCTCCGGTGGTGGATGGCCAGTACGACGAATGGCAAGCTCTTCCAAGGCACAGCAGACCATGATGTCATCAAGCGTCCTGATGGCGATCTGCCTGTCAGATACCCGAGGCATTCAAGGTGTCGAGCGATCAATCAAGACGACCGCGGAGTGAGTTCACGCCAATATTTTGATGGCAGACGCTGATTGGACATAATACGATATTGTGATTGGGCCATCAATCAAGCGGTCAATTGCGATTGAACACCACTAATATCTAAGGCGCAACAATAAGAGTGAGAGTTCATGACCATTCTATTGATGGGAAATGCCTTTTACTCCAAGAGTGCGACAGACAAATAGTAGAAATATAGACTGAAAGCCTGATCGTCGCATTCAACTATAAGAAGGCTACACTACAAGAATCGTCATCTTATAGTTAAATCGCCGATGAAGTTGTTGCTCATAACGCTAAAACAACTGTGAAGTTATTTCAGTGAACCGTGCTGGCTGTTGAATGAATTCTCTTGAGCAGTACCCTTAAACAGTGGGACCCCAGTTTTAATGTCTTATGTTTAAAGGACCCCAGCTTTAATTGATTGACTCCTGTATTTGACGTCGCTAGGCTTTGGAACAGACCCGAAGGCCGAAGGAACGAGCGACGACGGCCATGAGATTCGCGTGAATAGCTCGATCGGTTTGCGATTCGTGGCGAAATAATGTCCTGAATTTGGCGAGACATTCACACTTCACGTAGGAGACGGACGCTACGTCGTAGCTGTGGCTAGAATGGCGAGGATATGAGAGGCCACATCGATCGTTATGTTCACCGTTGAAACAGCACGTTGAAGTCGTTGCTGGTCTGGTTGAAATCCTTGACGTGACACCCAAGTCGGGAAGAAGCATCCATGCACCCAATGCGTTTTTCGCATGCTTTGTACCACAAGGGCCACACTTTCCGAGCGAAAGGGATCAACGATGGTTGAGCACATCCTCTACGCCCTACAAGATAGCAAATAAAAGATTATGCATCCTGAATGCTCATCCTTCTCTTCGCAGGTGTCAAAGCCACAGGGTGGAACCAAAACCGTCTGCTCCAGCGATCTTTTGACTGTCACACTCCGCGCGGTCAAGTGATTTGCTGTCCACAACATGGCGTCGATTCTATTGTAGACTGCATTGCGGTCGGACGATTTTGGAGCCAAATAAATCACAAGGACAAACAACAGCTAGCAACCATTCAAAAACACTGCCTGATCAAGTTTTGACAAGAGATTTGAGCAAATGCGTTTCCATGAAACAACTCCATGATTGGAATGTGAGTTGCCGGTGCTCCACTCGCTCTTAAGACCGTGGGCGAGTTCACTCCCGCTGTATGCCAAGCAAGCTGTCGTTGAGGTGAAATTCGCCATCCTCCTGTCCAGTTGAGAAGAAATCTTCTTCGACAGAGATCAAGCTGTTCTTTCAATGAAACACGCGCAGACTCACTTCGCACTATCAAAGCGATGGACAGAACGTTAACGCGTACATCCGCGTGTTCTATTAACTTCTGAGCAAGGAGTCCGTTAGTTGACAAGTCTTCTTCAGCCTTCTGCTCTTTACCTCATGAAGTGCATGAAAGAAAACTGCAAATTGAAAAATGGTTATCCAAGATGGGCATATTCGTAACATGTACGCAAGATCCTCAAGAAGCGTTGAAGCCACAAGAAACCGCGATTGTCAACTTCACCTTGACGGCGGCGGACTGGTCTTACTACGCGCCACAAGTGGGCCAAGGCTTCAAGGCTGTGTCGGAACCTGGTGTGTTCCACGTCCAAATCAAGCACGACACGGATTGCGCCAAGGACAACAACTTGTGCCAAGACTTTATTGTGCTTCGTTTCAGGGACGTACTTGTGACTAACCTACAACAACCATTTAGAACCTCTTCTCTCTCGTGAGCGAAATCACCTTTTGCGAGATGAAGAGCAACACGGCTTCCTTGCCAGCGCGAGCGCCCGTGTTGGTGACAGGCACGGACACGGTGACATATCCCGACGACGTGACGTTCTCTTGGCTCAATGTGACTTTACCGTATTCAAACGTGGTGTAGCTGAGACCAGAGCCAAACTTCCATTCCATTTCACATTCGGCAAATTCATCGCGGCAAGCTGTGTTGACGCGGTGGTAGTATGGCAAATGTGTGTTGCCGCTGTTCTTGGGGTAAGTGAGTGGCAACTTAGCCGAGGGGTTGACGAGGCCAGAAATCACATCAGCAAACGCTTCGCCACCTTGTTCGCATGGAAGGAAACTAGACATAGTTGCAGTTAGTCAACCGCTCACTTCTTGATAACGTACCTGAGAAGGACAGCGGCAGCATCTTTGGTGACACCGTTGAGGAGACGAGTACGACCAGAGACAATGACCAAGATGACCTTGGTTGAGTTGAGCGCAGTGAGTTGGCGAACATATTCGAGTTGACCTTCCGCCAAGTCCAAGTTATCAATGTCACCAGTCTTTTCAGCATAGCCATGTTCACCGATGACCACGATCGTGTACTCGCTCTTGGCAGCCTTGGCCAACACCGTCGCGCGGTCTTCGACAGCTTTGCCATTGACATCGACGCCTGCGGCGAAGTCCACGTTGGCAAACGACTTGCTCAAGCCATCACGGATAGAAACGCCGTGCTTGAACATGCTCGAGTTGTCGGTGCCTTGCCAGAAAAGTGACCAACCACCGCACAAATACGCCTTGGAGTCAGCAAGAGGTCCTGTCAAGAAGATGGAGGCTTCGGCATCTTCGATGGGCAAGACTTGCTTGGGCTTAGCGTCACCAGAGATAGTGACAGGCTCGTTCTTAAGGAGAATGATAGCTTCATCAGCCATGGCCTTGGCATCGCGTTGATCTTCAGGGCTGCCAATTGGGGTTGGAGGCACGTACGCGGTCTTCGACTTGCTGAAGCGACCCAAGTCGTACTTCAATTGCAGGATGCGACGCACAGATTCGTCCAAGCGAGCTTTAGTCAAAAGTCCCTCGTTGACCAACTCCACAGTCGTCTTGATGGCGTTGGCATGTCCTTCTTTGCCCTTGACAAGGTCAGCCAGCACACCGAGATTGGCCCCATTTGCGTTGTCGAGAGTTTCAACTGTCATAATCATGTTCATGTCGAGGCTAGTTTGGTTGAAAACCATGTAGAGCGCGTCCTTTTCATCGTTGGCGATGTGGTGTTCGTCAATGAGGCGGTTGACTTCGTCAGCATCCGTGACCAAAAGACCATCAAAGCCCATATCGTTGCGGATCAAGTCCGACAACAACTTTTTGCTCGCAAGCACAGGTTCACCATTGACACTGGTGCATGTTTCCATGGCAGTCAAAACCTTGCCTTCCTTGACAGCGGCGAGGAAAGGAGGAGCGTTAGCATGTTTACAGTGAAGTCGACGCTGGTCTGGTTGAAATCGTTTTCGACGAAATATCTGTGCACCCTGGTGTTTTTCGTATGCTTTGTATACCTTGGCTGCCTAACTCCTGTATGTTCCGTGTTAGTCGCTAGGAATTGCGTGATCCACGATGCGCGCCCGTATCTTCCGTCACTACTGTCCAAGCCGCAGGTTGGAACAAAAACTACACCATCTTCACTTAGTATCTGGAAGATCACGCCACTAGCCACCAAGTGTTTTGATCTCCGCGCCGTGGTCAGACAAAGAGGGTGCTCAAGACATTGTTGTCACCATGAATTTAATGACCGGGTTAACCCAACGACGGCTACCAACCATGCAAAATTGTACTCAATCAAGCCACCACGCGGAAAGATTTGCACAAGTGTGTTACCTTGGAGCAATCCGTGTCGTGTTTGATTTGGACATGGAAGACACCAGGATCCACGACAGTCTTGAATCCTTGGCCGATTTGAGGCTCGTAGTACGACCAGTCTGCTGCCGTCAATGTGAAATTCATGACTGTCGTTTGCTGTGGTTGCA
Organism: Aphanomyces cochlioides; assembly: GCA_019828595.1. NCBI lineage: Eukaryota > Oomycota > Saprolegniomycetes > Saprolegniales > Verrucalvaceae > Aphanomyces > Aphanomyces cochlioides. Next base: position 2,709,274 of record JAHQRK010000005.1, read on the forward strand.
GCGAAATTTTTTGGAACTTCTTGAGGAGCTTCGTCTCGGGGACATACTTGTGACGCACCTAAACGCTCTTTAGCACCTGTGGTTACGTTGGGGATTACCTTTTGCGAGATAAAGAGCAATACGGTTTCCTTGCCAGCACGAGCGCCCGTGTTGGTCACCGGCACCGACACAGTCAAAGTGCCCGAGGCCGACACATTGTGCTGACTCAAAGTGATTTTGCCGTACTTGAATGACGTGTAGCTCAATCCAGAGCCAAACGTCCATTCCATTTCGCACTCTGCAAATTCATCGCGACACTCCGTGTTGATGCGGTGGAAGTACGGCAAGTGGACGTTGCCGCTGTTCTTTGGGTATGTAATTGGCAGCTTGGCCGACGGGTTGACACGGCCCGTGAGAATGTCCGCGAAGGCTTCACCGCCTTGTTCGCATGGCAAAAAGCTAATTGAACACATCAGAGCTGCCGCAATGTAGAGTCAAATACCTCAGGAGGACAGCAGCAGCGTCGTTGGTGATTCCGTTGAGCAATCGTGGACGTCCCTCGACGACAATGACGATAACGTTGGTCGTATTGATGGCAGTCAACTGACGAACGTATTCGAGCTGACCTTCAGGCAATGCCAAGTTGTCAATGTCTCCCGTCTTTTCAGCGTAAGGAGCTTCGCCGATTACCACAATCGTGTACGAGCTCGTCGCAGCTTTGGCCAATAATTCCGTGCGCTTTTCGACTGCTCTACCGTTGGTATCGACGCCTTCAGCGTATTGCAAGTTGGCAAACGAACGATTCAACCCCTCGCGGATTGAAATCCCGTGTGAAATTTGACTCGAATTCCTTGTGCCTTGCCAAACGATTGTCCACCCACCGCACAAGAAAGCTTTCGAGTCGGCTAGCGGTCCCGTCAAGAAGACAGTCGCATGAGGATCTTCAATAGGCAACACGTGTTTTGGATTGACAGCGTCGACGGGAGTCTTGGGACCGTTCTTGAGAAGGATAATGGCTTCGTCAGCCATGGCTTTGGCTTCCCTTTGATCTTCGATGCTGCCGACGGCCGTTGGTGGGACGAAAGGCGTCTGGGACTTGTTGAAAAGGCCCAAGTCGTACTTCAAACGGAGGATGCGGCGAACGGATTCATCCAGACGGGCTTCAGTGAGTTCTCCACGAGCCACGAGGCGTTCAGTGATTCGGTCTTGAATGCCTTTGTACGGCACCATGTTCATGTCGAGACTTGTGTGGTTGAAAACCATGTAGATGGCATCCTTGTCGTTCGTCGCAACATGGTGCTCAGCCACCAAGCGATGGAATTCATCATCATCGGAGACCAAGAGTCCATCGAAACCCATGTCATGACGAAGCAAGTCATCCAACAATTTATGGCTCGCAAGCACAGGCTCGCCATTGACACTTGTGTAGGTTTCCATGGCAGTTTTGACTTGTCCTTCCTTCACAGCCGCAAGAAACGACGGCGAGAAGTAGTTGAGCAGTTCAAAGTCACTCACGACACTGTCCGTACGATCATTGCCCGAAGTTGGATTGGAATATGCGATGAAATGCTTCATGGACGCCTACGCCGCTCCATTAGCGTCATAACACAACAGCCACAAGACATACCGCAGCGCGTTTGTTGGCTTGAATACCACGAATGGCAGCGACACCCAGCTGGGTGACAAGGTATGGGTCTTCACCAAAAGTTTCATAGTTCTACAAACTGTAAGATGGAGTCCTGGGAGTATTTGAGGGCTTACTCGAGCCCACTTGGGGTGCATGGCAATGCCAATGATGGGACTAAAGATCCACGCAAGGCCAGCCGCGAGACTATCCTTGGCTTCAATTTCGCCCATGCGGTAGACCAAGTCAGGATTAAACGACGAGGCACAAGCGAGCGGCTGGGGAAACAAAGTGGCTCCACGGACGTAGTTGGCACCGTGGACTGTGTCGATCCCGTAGATCATTGGGACCGCGTTTTCTTTGGCGTAGATTGCGTTGATCTCGTCAATGACGTTCTTCCACTCGCTGGCGGTCCAAAGCGCGTGCGACGATGATCGATCAAATGGTGAGTTGAAATAGGATCCAATGCCGAGCTTGGCGAAGCGCCGCACAACAGGCTTGTTGAGCGCAATGTGGGGATTGCGGCTACCCCGAAGAATGGTCCCGACATCGACTTGGAGCATCTGACCCACTTTTTGAGCCACCGTCTAGCTCATACATCAGACTACGGTTGACAAAGCTTGGGCTTACCAAGTTGGCTAATATTGCTTCCACTGCTTTGTCCGCGCTTGGATCTTGCAACTGGACTTGTGGCTGAGCTTGCGTTTGCGTTTGAACTTGCGGCACAGCTTGGAAATTTTCAGCAGGTATCTGGAGAAGAACAGATCTATCATCTTGGGTGAAAAACGAGTTTCCAGTGTACAAGGCGCAGAGCCCGAGAAAGATTGCGCCAACACCAACAGGCAGGTATCGTAGCCTTGATGGGGCGGTCCCTGGCGTCGGTGGGTCGATAGGCTTGTAGCCGCTCATACTGCACGTTGAGCTGATCAATTGGAAGTGAAAGGATCGTCGTGGATGTTTGAACTTTGCAATGTCAACAAATTACCGAGATGTCGATTTCACTTGATTAAAGTATAGGTTCGACTAAAAGTCAGGTACTCAATTTGAAATTAAAAAGTACAAAGTACCTAATTTTGAGTATGAATTTGATAAATTAAGTACTTATTCGGCCTTGAAAAACTTCGATATGAGTGGCCATCATTCGCCGCCTTTCGCACTTAAGTCGAACCTCAAACAATCCACATTGAAGTTTCCCCGTTGGAAATCCATGGATCCAACAAAGTTTCAGTCAGTAGAGGCTTTCTATGCATGGTATCCTAGGTCAATTGCGCTATCATAGGCGTCGGTAATGGGTTGCTAAAAACTCTTCACTTGATATTGGTCGAATAGATGGTTGGGATGCATGGTTTCGCTGACGAATCTAGGTCCAACCGCCTGTCTCCAACATTTGGTTCACCCCCTGGTGTCGCGAATTGCACTTCCTGGGCCGCAGTTTGCGGAAAGATAAATGCATAATGTGGGGCTCTAGGTGATTCGTACTGTACGAAGTACCATGGATCACAGCTGCACACTTTCTAAATCACCTCCCAGAAAAAAGTGATCGTGGCGATGTTGTTCGAAGCTTCGAACAAGAATGAATACACATCTTTACTCGGATTGCGGTTGAATACAACTTTGTTGTCGTGGTGTAAATTCTTTGATGGACGTACCTAGCTTTACTCATTGCGAATGCTTGAAAGTCACAGTGCATTCAGAATAGCCACACTCGACTTGCTCCATGGAATATGAAAAGACACGAATGGATTCGTGTCTCCTGCTGATTTGTTTCCTCAATCGGAACGACTTGGAGCAATCGAACGCCAGAGCTACTTTGTGCCTCCCAATACCGGTAGATAAATCTATGGGTGCAAACAAGTTTCAACCTTGTGCCGACGACGACTGCCAGGAAGGCCAAAGGAGAGTCGACAAAAGAACTCAATGGACACCAAAATGCCAATATTCAAAATTGAGTTTGTGCCAAGGAGAATGCATCGTGAAACGTTGCCACCCTCGTGTGGATGGATGGTGCTTCATGGATATCTTTGACGTTCTAGCGATGTGCAGCAACGCAATTTCATTGCCATGAAGGGCTGGCTACCTTTGCTAAGGAATATCCAAATATCATTCATTGTCGCCACCCAAGAACTTTCGCGATTGAGACTGCCCCCACCATATCCACATTGGCATTCAGGTACATCAGCTATGATAACGCTATTGAAGTTTGGATTTCCGCCGCCAATATGTACCAGTACAGGCTATGTACTGAGTACTTGGACTTATCGAATCGAACTGAGAATAGATGGTGGCGACAAGAAGGTCGTGACAAGCCGATCATCTTTGTCGCCTCGTGGAGCATACTCACTGCCAGGGTTGACCTGGTTCATGAATACATCATGCTCCCACCAAAGCGAATGTTCCTGTAACAACTGGTCAAGCTAACTGGGTGGAACCGCTCAGCAGGTTGAATGATCATTGCCAAGACTAGGCAAATTGGCTCTATGATGACACCACCATTGAATCGGCCCAATTCATGAGGCGATACTGGTGCTCAACATTGAAGGCAACAAGGGGGGTGATCTGGTTGCAGCCCAAAAGTGCTTTACTTGCGAGATCAGTGCCAATAGCAGTTCGAGTTGATTGCGATTGTTTTAGCAATGAAACAACCATACACCATCAAAGAGAAGAGTTCATCGAAGAAGCTAGAATGCATCAAGCATATTTTGCCCCAGGAAAACATTCGTTTAGTTCTTAGGGCCAACAAACTCAAGCTACATTAAGCTTCGACATGGAACGTCTTGCACAAGTGAATATTCTCGTTGCAATCCGTGTCATGCTTTATTTGGATGTGGAACGCACCAGGCTCCGAGATCGTCTTGAAACCCTTACCGATTTGAGGTTCATAGTACGACCAGTCGCTCGTAGACAACGTGAAGTTGACAATGGTCGTCTCGTTGGGCTTGAGCGACACTTTGTGGAACTTCTTGAGCAACTTGGTTTCGGGCACATAGTTGTGGCGAATCTACAGCATGTCTTAAGGATTGCCCAGTCAAGAGCATGTCAAACCTTTTGCGAGAGGAAGAGCAAGACAGATTCTTTACCAGCACGGGTGCCAGTGTTCTTCACAGGCACAGACACAGTGATCGAGCCAGTCGAAGGAACCTTGTGTTGGCTCAACGTGACATGGCCGTATTCAAACGTTGTGTAACTCAAACCAGAGCCAAACGTCCATTCCATGTCGCAGTCAACGAATTCGTCACGGCATTCCGTGTTGACACGGTGGAAGTATGGCAAGTGAACGTTGCCACTGTCCTTGGGGTACGTGATAGGCAATTTGGCCGAAGGGTTGACACGGCCAGTGATAATATCAGCAAAGGCTTGACCCCCTTGTTCGCAAGGCAAGAAACTAGGGATAAATGATAAAACTGCAAGGGCAAGGCAGCTTACCTCACGAGAACAGCAGCAGCGTCTTTTGTAACGCCATTAAGCAAACGAGGACGTCCTTCGACAACCGCGAGGATAACCTTGGTAGTGTTGAGGGCCGTCAATTGGCGAACGTATTCGAGCTGACCTTGTGGCAACTCCAAGTTGTCAATGTCGCCAGTCTTTTCGGCGTACGAATGTTCCCCGATGACGACAATCGTGTAGGCGCTCTTCGCAGCCTTGGCAAGAACTTCCGAGCGGTTTTCAACTTCCTTTCCTTCGACATCGACACCAGTGGCAAATTGCAACTTGCTGAAGGACTTGCTCAAGCCTTGGCGAATGGTAATACCGTTGGCAATTTCACTGTCTTTGTAAGTGCCTTGCCACACAGTCGACCAACCGCCACACAAGAAAGCCTTGGAGTCGGCAAGAGGTCCCGTCAAGAAGACGCTGGCATTGGGATCTTCGATGGGCAAGACCTTCTTGGAGTGATCCACTGGCTCATTCTTCAAAAGAATAATAGCTTCGTCGGCCATAGCCTTGGCATCGCGTTGATCTTCAGCACTGCCGACAGCAGTCGGAGGAACGTACGCGGTTTGGTTTTTGTCGAGAACGCCCAAGTCATACTTCAAACGGAGTATGCGGCGGACGGATTCATCCAAGCGGGTTTCAGTTAGCAAGCCCTTAGCCACCAGTTGTTCCGTGAGGCGGTGGGCCTTGTATGGCTTCACGGACACCATGTTCATGTCCATGCTCGTGTGGTTGAAAACTTGGTAGATGGCATCCTTGTCGTTGTTTGCAGCATGGTGTTCAGAGATTAATCGATGGAATTCATCGTCATCAGACACCAAGAGGCCTTCAAAGCCCATGTCGTGACGGAGCAAATCAGTCAACAACTTGTGGCTTGCAACAACAGGTTCGCCATTCACACTGACATAGGTTTCCATGGCAGTCTTAACATTTCCTTCCTTCACTGCAGCAATGAACGGAGGCGAGTAATAGTTGGCAAGTTCAAAGTCGGGCACGACACTGTCCGTGCGATCATTGCCGTTGATGGGATTGGAGTACGCAATGAAATGCTTCATGCACGCCTACAAACCTGGTCATCAAGAATTCAATTTTCAACAGCCATACCGCAGTACGATTTTTGGCTTGCATGCCGCGAATGACAGATGTTCCCATCCTCGACACAAGGTAAGGATCTTCGCCAAAGGTTTCGTAGTTCTAGACATCATTAGGTGAAATTAAGATAGCAAACCACTTACGCGAGCCCACTTGGGGTGCATGGCAATACCCAAAATGGGACTAAAGAGCCATTGGAGACCAGCAGCAAGACTGTCCTTGGCTTCGATTTCACCCATGCGGTACGCCAAATCCAAGTTGAAAGATGAGGCACCAGCAAGAGGTTGAGGGAACATGGCAGCACCACGAATGTAATTGGCGCCGTGGGTCATATCAATGCCGTAGATCATCGGGACTGCATTTTCTTCGGCATAAATGCGGTTGATTTCATCCATGATATGCTTCCACTCCTTGACATTCCACTCAAGGTTAGCATTCGATCGATCGAACGCCGTGTTGAAATACGAGCCAATGCCAAGCTTAGCATAGTGCCTGACCATGGCTTTGTTGAGCGCAGTGTGGGCATTACGGCCGTGGAGAACCGTGTTCAAGTCCACTTGCATCATTTGACCAATCTTTTGCGAGATCGTCTACAACGTCCACGATGTCAATCACGATTCAACGAGCAAAACGTTACCAAGTTGGCCAAAATAGCTTCGACAGGGTCTGCCTTGGGAGCCGTGGGAATTGGTACGGTTTGCAAGTTGGCCACAGGCAGCGTTGGCACCGAGGTAAGATCACCTTCGCGGACCAACGAGTGCGTCGAGTACAAAGCACACAAGCCAAATGCAGCCGCTGCCGCATAAATAGGTACGCGCGAGCGACTGTTCGATGCAGACTCGGCAGGACCGATCGGTTGGTATCCACTCATGACCGGCGTCGACAAAAGCGCAATGGCTTGCTCTCATGTCTGTCATCGCCTCAGTGATAGTTACAGCCATCTCAGTCATTTATATTCACAAAAAATATTCAAAATAAACCAATCAATTAAAAAAATATAATTTTAATATGAATTTTTTCTTGGAATAATCAACATATTTGCTTACTTGATGATTCTTACATCTGTTATTACTGAGTGCACTTATGCTCCAGAAAAGTTGCACGAATGTCGACACCAAGCGCACTCTAAGGTCTCGGCGTCATCGTGAGTCGGAAACAAGTTTGCAAAGACTTGGACATCTATCATCGTCTATTGATAACATCAATGGAGAGATATACCAACGTTGTTAATGAACGTGCAATGTTTATTTGATGGTTGGAATCACAGCATGGGAAGAGCGGTTATTTTGGAACAATGGGCTTTGTCGTTGGATGATTGTACATTGAAGTTGCGGTGGCGGCCAAGCAGCAATCTTGGTGTCAATTCCACGTTTACATATTCAAAGATACGAATATTCCAAGTTGTTCAGTAATTCGACTTGAAAGACCTGTCACCAACGCAAACAGTCGAGACAGCGTCATAGTTTGATGTCTTGCTGCTGTTTCCGTCTACGAGTTAGAGAGGATTTCCAGAGTTGATGGACTTGATTTGTAGGAGCTAATACGCTATTGACGTGTAAAGGTCTCCAGTCAATGGAGTCCGTCGCAACGCGTTGCGGATACGCGAAGTCAGCACGTGAGTCATGGTGTGACTTGTTTTGATTAGATGCCGAGATGAAAGCGGGCAATCACTTGCCAGGCGGGCAATCATTGTAATGTGTGATCACGCTTCTTGAAACGTTGCTGGTCGAAAATCATGTCGACAAATGTGCAGTGAACGGGTCATCTTTGGCGGGACAGTTCAGTACACTGTACTTTGGGAAGCAGGTTGTGGATGTTTCCGAGGTGGAACATGCTCTGCAAAGAACGCGAGATTGATATCAATAGGGCCTCGACAGCACCGAGATGTGATTAGATGCCAAAGAGACCTCTCTGATTGTTGGGAGGAATCCACGCAAAAAGTTGCTGGTCGTTGTTGTCACCCAGCTTTTTGAAAACTGTCTCCTGTTTTTGACTCGGCAACCAAACGCATTGAAATCTGACAAATCTCCCTCAGAGCTTGACAGACAACAAGACTGCCCTTCTCATGATGGTCAAAATCCACACCTAACCTAGGAAGACGGCATGTCTTAACAGCAAATTCACCAAGGCACTCTAGCTCCTTGCTTGCCTGACAACGATAAAAGCTATGGTTGAAATCCACCGCTGTGAGCTTAGAGCGTCAAGTCTGACACATTGACACGTCTTGTGCGTTCAGCACTTGTTTGAATTCTCATGGTGCTTCGAAATGAAAACTCAAAATGATGTCGAGTGCTTGTGCTTCCATTGTGATCTTGAGGGATCGACTTCGAAGGAATGACTACGTAGCTCAAGCATACCAAAGTTGTCGTGGACACTACCTCGCCGAGCGAGTACGATAGCTCCGTTGTGCCACGGAAATGATTTCAAAGACGGAGGTGATAGTTATCACCAGTTCATGGTATTCAGGACCATGCATGAGTGGTAGAAGAGAAGGTTCCTGGAACAAAGCACCAAAATCCAACTTGGTTTTCTTCATGGTCAATCGTTAAGGAGATTGACGTGAGGCTGATGCGACCGGTGTGATAGTATGACAGATGAGTGACTGATTGATGATACTAAACACTCTCGCGGGGGCGGTCCACGTTGAATCGCCATAGCGGTTTCCATACTTTGGTCCAAACCAGTATGGACTTCTCTGTGTGCTCCTGTCGGTGATAGCAGAATAAGCACAATGAAAACTGAAAAAACAGTCTGTGCCCCAGATAAACTCATGCATTAGTCTCCTTAAAACAGCTAACGACTTCGAGCAACTTTCACAGAAGCCTCGACGCGGAAAGGCTTCACAAGTGAGCAATCGGGATTGCAGTCTTGGCCTATTTCCCATCGGACATTGAAGGCACAAAGCCTCGAGAAAGTCTTGAATTCCTCGCTGATGTGAGGTCCACAGTTTCGCCAGTCGCTCGTGAATTAAGTGAACTTGATAGTCGTCCCTTTGGCTTTAGCGACAATTTCTGGAGCAACTTGTGTTCGGGCGTGAAGTTGAGGCGAACCTTCAGAGGTCGAGTCTGGATTGACGACAAGCGGTAATCAATCGAAGCTCCCACAATGTGTTTCACAATTGCCTCTTTGACAGCCGCAAAAGATGGTAGTGTGCACTAATTCACGGGTTCCAAGCCACTCACTGTCAGTGACATTGACTCGGAGTGGATAGGCGATAATATTCTTCGGTAGTGTCCGAAACAGGTCATATCCGGGTTAGGTCACACTTTTGGGTCACACTACAAAATTGAACATATCTCCATCACCAGGAAGAGTTAAAGCGCCAAACTTTGTCATTCTCTAGCAGGCCTCATCAGGGTGGCGGCACGGCCTTATGGCCTACCTGCCGCCTTACCCGATGAGAGAAAATATAAAGAAACCCCTTTTTAGTCCACGTTGGGGGCTCTTTGAGCCACTGTGCAGTCCTGCAGCCTCAGTGCACCAGAACATTCTCTCTATTGGCCTGAGTAGTTTAATCGAAATTATCACCCAAATGAAGATTGTAGTCGCGTGGATAACGAACGAGAACTGGCTGGTGGAGTGAACACACCATCACGATGGAATATCAGTCTATTTCAACCAATGAAACGCTAGAATGTAGAAGTGAAGCATCTTCCAATTTATCGTTGACTTGCACTTAACATATGATAATTTGATGACATTTTCGTAGGTGCAGAAGTAACGTTACAACAAATACGGTAGACAACCGTAGATAAGTGCATTGCATAGTCGCACTCTGTTGCCCATGCGCTAGGGTCGTCATGACTGTGCTCGATCCTTCGTTAGTGGGATATAAATTCTAATATGACTCAACGCTCTAGCTGACAAATTTAACGCCCTGGACAGTATCGACGAAGACTTCGACATGTATAAATGATCGGGCACCAAGTCATGCGAAGCATACCTCGAACAGCGATTCGAATGAATATCCTCTAGATGGCACTACTTTTGCTTATGCTCGCTCGGCTCTCTCTTTCAGTCTGGATCGGCGAGTGAATATATCGTGAGAGGACCTCAGTTATCGTCTGGTTAAATAGAAGGATTCGTCGAGCTCAGGCAAGGAAGCGCTGACTGGTTAGTCTATTCTCTACTCATAGTAGGCGTCAGCGAGGCAACATCATACGTTGGCTCGGGCGTTGGGTCGACTTGAGTATCGTTCGGGCTGGAAATCGCATTCGCGGAAACCATGGCCATGAGGCTGACAGCAAGGATGGTAAGGATGTTCATGGCGGTTGATGGGATATTGGAAAGTGAGCCAACATGGTTCTCATAATTCATCAACGCGTCAATTCGATCCAACACTTGCTGCACGCACGTCCGTTCGTGTCGTCTTGTTTTTGTCTTGACGTGAACGCTTTGCCACAAACATCTTTCGGACGTTAAAATTCGTTTCGACGGCACGAACCAACGAGACAAGATAACTCGACATCCACATGTGCCCGTAACGTGAGATTGTAAGTGTGACTCTTTTCAGTTGTGCTGTGCTCGCTTGATGCTCGTTCGGCTAAACTTCTATCGATTATGTTTCTACGATCGTCCTGCGTTTCTCATCGAGTCCTGAATCGTAACTTTCACAAAAGAGACAAGCCATGTGTAGACGTGCATGCAACAAGTGTTGGATCGAATTGACGCGTTGATCAATCATGAGAACCATATTGGCTCACTTTCCAATATCCCATCAACCGCCATGAACATCCTTACCATCCTTGCTGTCAGCCTCATGGCCATGGCTTCCGTGAATGCCATTTCTAGCTCGAACGATACTCAAGTCGACCCAACGCCCGAGCCAACGTATGATGTTGCCTCGTTGACGCCAACTATGATTCGAGAATAGACTGGACTGCGAGTGCTTCATGCCTGAACTAGACGAATCCTTCTATTTAACCAGACGATCACTGAGGTCATCTCACGATATCTTGTCTATTTTTTCTCCTTGCCATCATTTGGCACTCAAACACCGATCCAAACTGATAGAGAGAGCCGAGTTGTGCTAACACTAGGTCGACAGACTCATTACTGGTTTCATTCTTGCTTTTTATGCGATGCCAACAAAACGACAGACATACAAATCGCTGTTCGTGCCCGTATGTTCGTATCAAGGGAGGTTCAACATGATGTCGACGACAACAGTGCATTCGTTGTGGATGCTTTTCCATAGGCACGTCCACCCGAAGGACAATCATTCGATGGGACGTCCGTGCGAATCTCGTTATGTCAAGTCACAAATATTGTACCCTGCTCGATCGTGAAGAAATTCACGCTTGAGTTTGTCACAGGTCAACACTTTGATCCGTTCGTGGCAGTGTTGTCGATGTGAAGATACAAAGAGATATCCACAGCGTCAGGCGAGTATGCGGTATATTTGATCACTTCATTGATCTAATGAGTGAGTCGGTGTTCTATGTGTGGGATGTGTTAGCTATAGGTAAGCCCTAGGGCTCTTAGGGATAACGACACTCAATAGGGAAGGTTATCCATGTTAGGAAACATAGATGATCGTGTAAAGAGCCCATAGCCCGGCTGAGGATCGTCTAGCACGACCCTCAGCCCAATTCAATTGGCAAACGGCACACATCATAGAGATGATGCGTGTCGTTAGTCAGCTTTAACTTGCTCTATGCATGGTTGTGAGGAGGCAACCGTAAAGACGGTTGCCACCACCAATTGGCTATGATATTATGTGGGTCGCATAAGTTTACTTTCTAATCTACCCCGGTTGAGCCACCTTACTTGTGTGTTCTGCTGCTTCCCCGCTGCTGTTGATTAATATTTCAAGTGCCCCCTGTCCCCTCCCCGCCACGACCCCATGACCGACTCCTCCGCGTCCGACAAAGGTCTCAGCGACCTGAAATTCCACGGCAAGAAGGCGACGTTCACGTCATGGAAGGCCCGCTTCATCGCCCACCTCAACGCGCTTTCAACTACCCACGACTACGAGCGATCCGAGAAGGGGCAACGGCCCTATCTTTTGGCGCACTATGATTGGCTGAAATTTCAGCCAATCATCACAGCGGACGTTGAGGCCTTGGAGGCCGAAAGACTCTAGCGTTATTACTACCTACGCATGCAAGAGTCTGCCATTCGTGGCTTATTGGGCAAAGTGTTGCCAAATGAACTTTTAGTTCGGCTCCAAGGGACGATCAACAACCCTGATCTCCCTATCCACGAGGTGTGGAAGATGCTGGAGCGTGAATACGGGCAATCGTCCTTGGACGTGAGTACTAGGTTGTACTTAAGAGTTTTTAACTCTGCCTAAGAAACCTTTTAAGAGTGTTAGCGACCTCTTAAAGAGAATGCGCTCTTTGCAAAACCAGCTCAACGAGCTGTATATGAAGAGTGTTGGAGAACCTTTGATAACTGATTATCAAGTCTCACAGGCACTTGTTGCCGCACTTCCTTCGGAGTTTTTTGGGTCAAATGTGAGCCAAACTAAGGAAGGTTTTAAAGTCTCAGTCATTGAGACTGTAGTTAAGCAAGTGTTTAACACTAGGTCTAGTGAGGCTATAGCTGACATGACAGCTTCAAAGAATGGCAGTAAGCGCGAAATCTCTGTGAACCAAGCTAAGGTGAACAAGACCAATAAGAAAGCTAAAAAGTATACTGAGTGTTTTTACTGCCACGGAACCTCTAATATAGGTGGCAAAGGTCACTTTAAGGAGGCCTGCCCTCTTCGCATCAGCGATGAGAAGGCAGGTATCGAGCGCGACAACATCAATGACAAGCGCGCCAAGAAGTGCATTGTCGGTGCAAACACTACACAGGCAAACAAAGTATCCGGAAATGAAGCCTTATCCGGAAATTCCAACTTATCCGGAAATTCAATTTTAAACCAATCAGACATGAATGGGATGATACATTCCGGTAGCCCTGATAGCTCGATTTATGACCAATCAGATGATGATATGGGAATAAATTTTAGCCAATCAGAGGGCGACTTTTCTAAGATGCATAATGATGCCGAAAATGATAAAAATGGGCCGGATCAGTGGTCGGCGATAACTTCCCTCACTAAAAGTGTCGCAAAACATACCCTAAGCATTGAAGAAGAGGTAATGCGTCATGCACCGTATTTGTTTAAGAGATCTAAGTGTGTTGATCCTAGTGATTGGGTTCTCGACTCTGGATGCGGTATGCACATGACATACGTGACCTCCTTCTTTAGAGCTTCTAAGCAGTGTAATGAATACGAGTTTACGTTTGGAGATGGCTCCACGCTATGCAGCACTCGTGTTGGAACGATAAGACTCTATATTATGTCAATTGATAAAGAGTTAAGAGGTTTTCGTTCGAGAATGTATGTTTTGTGCCGGGTTCAAGTGCCAATATTCTTAGTGTGAATGCCCCAAAAAGGGCTGGGTTTCAGATTATAGACAGTCTGAATGGACCGTATAAATTTGTGTTTGTTAAAGGGCAACTTCAATTTGTCGCAATTGCAATAAGTGGGACATACTACGTCCGACATTACAACCTACGACAGAGACAGGTCGCATGTCAGCATGCGAAGGCTAAGCCTAGCAGAGTTAAAAATTTTGATTCTATTACTAGTGCTTCGGCTATGTTACAGGAATGGCATGTCAGTATGGGTCATGCGAATAAGGAGACTGTAATGCGTGTACTAAGTCGAGGCGACCTTCCTAGTATACCTCTCGTTCCTATGGAACTCCTAAAACGGGTGCAGTTTTTCTGTAAAGTATGTGCTGAAATGAAAATGCGTCGCATGTCGTACCGTAATAGAATTGGGTCCAGAAAACCTGGTACTGTCCACACGGACACCAATGGACCAATGAAAACAAAGGAAATTTTCGGTGGAAAATACGGTATGAAGTACTATGTCAATGTGGTGGACGATGTCTCATCCTGGCGTTGGTGTTTCATATTAAAGAAAAAGAACCAAGTGTTTGATTCAATTAAACACCTTGTATTAAAACTTGATCGCAGTGGCGATCTTACAGTACGCGTCATCAGAAGTGATGGTGGTTCCGAGTTCGTTAACCAGGAGTTAGAAGAGTTCTGTAAGTCAAAAGGATTAAAATTTCAGTAATCTATCCCATTCTCTCCTGAGGAAAATGGTTCTGCAGAAAGGGACCATCAGACTAAGCTAGCTATGGTGCGTTGTGCACTTAAAAATGCTAAAATGCCAGCAATATGGTGGCCAGAGGCACTGGTCTACTTCAACTATGTTCAGAACCGAACACCTATGAAACGTCTGGGGTTTAAAACGCCCTATGAAATTTTGTACAGTAGCAAGCCCGACTTAAGTCACCTCCATATATGGGGGTGTATTTGCTTTGCCTACGTTCCTAAAGAGCAACGGTCAGATAAGAAGCTATCGGCACGAGCTGTAAAGTGCCGTTTCCTAGGAGTGTTGGAGGACTACAAAGGGTATCGACTCCTGGACATTGAAAATAATCGTTTCTTTATTGCAAGAGACGTTCTATTTGATCCAATCTATGGAACACGTGCTATAAAGAACGCGTTCGAAACAAACGAGATTCGGTTGAACAAAACTGATATTGTTAATAACGTATTTCATGACGTCGAATCTCCTCCTGGTGACTACGACAGTGAGGAAATTTCGAATTTAAACGTGGCTGAACGAGCCAATAAACGTCGTCGAATTCGTCCCTTGACGGCTCTTTCGAGTCGCGCCTATCTCTCAAGAAGATCGTGAGCCCCATCAAGAACAATCCAACGAACCGAAATCGCTCCACAACCAAGCATGTCGATTTCTCTTGAATCGCTGGTTGCTATGCTCGAATCGCAGCGCAACGACATCAAGCAACTACAACTCTCAGCTGACAAGTCAAGAGCCTTACCCGCACGGTCTACTGAATCGGAGGCCAAGGACTTGCTCCGAAAAGTGAAGTTCAACGGCAATCACTTTCGGCCTTCAAGATAAAGTTCCAGAATATCTGCCAACTACGCCATATTTGGGATATCATCACTGGAGCCGAGTTACTTCATGACAATGACTGCCCTGATGAAGAAATGTATGAATATCAAGACAAAGTCAACTTGGCAAATTCTTACCTTCAAATTTCTCTCTCAAATGACGTTTTTGACATGATTCGTGAAGACAACACGCCGTCAGAAAT
Organism: Aphanomyces cochlioides; assembly: GCA_019828595.1. Lineage (NCBI taxonomy): Eukaryota > Oomycota > Saprolegniomycetes > Saprolegniales > Verrucalvaceae > Aphanomyces > Aphanomyces cochlioides. The sequence continues at coordinate 2,724,532 of JAHQRK010000005.1, forward strand.
GTGGAAAACCTTGATTGCAAACTTTGAGACAAAGGTATGGTCCAACACAATTATCGTACTACGTCGTCTTTGCAATCTCCGCTATGAGCCCAAGATGGATATGCTCAAGCATATTGGAAAAGTTCGTGCGACGATCAGAGAACTGAACGACATGGGCAAGGCCATCAGCGAACAAGAGACGGTAGAGTGGATCCTGATATCGCTTCCGGACTCTGGTCCAGACAACTACACGTCATTTATAAATCACTTGAAGCCTACACAACAACATGAAATCAAGCTAAAAACGCTGATCAGTGCACTGTTGAATGAAGAGGAAAAGAGAAATGAAAGACAACGCACCCGCCGTTCAGATCGTCCACGTGATTTGGATATCAAGCGCAAGCGGCAAATCGACGACAACACACTTGCGAGTGAAGTGAATGCGCTACAGTCAAAGGTCAGAGACTTCTCTGAGAGATCAAAGCCCAACGAGGAGGGGAAGTGGTGCTTCATATGCCGCCGCCGGACCAACCATGTTGCGCAAGATCATCCGGACTTCGATCCAAATTACGCAAAGCCAAGCACGAGACAAGTTACCAAACAGCCGTTGAAGTCCAAAGCACAAAAGAAGGCGCGTGATGACGAGTCGTCTGACTCCGACGATGGTCCATCCTACAACATTAACGCAATCTCAAACAAAAGCTCGGACTCACCACTCGACGACGATGACAAAGACCAGCACTGGACGCTCGACAATTATGCTACTAGACACGTGACTGGAGTGAAGGAGTTCATCTCTACCTGGCATGGTCCTGGTCGACTAATTCTGCCAAATAAGACAGAGATCCATGGTCAAGTTGGTGTAGCCAAGATCAAGCTCCACGTCAATGACTTGTCGACAACAATCGTTTTAAACAATGTGACGTATAACCCCTCCTTGTACAAGAACCTCATCTCGCATTGCCGACTCTTGGAAAGCAACTACCATCTTGTACGTCAAGACAACGTTGAAAGAATCTACAAGAAAATCCACACGGATCATGAGCTGCATTTCGAGATGACCAACAACCTCTATGTCCTCAAAAATGTGATGAAGCATCATCTGTTCCTCCTTCTCAAACTTTCGGCCAGAGCACAACAATCCATGCAATCAACTCGAACAAACCTAATGACGACAAGTCAATTGCATGGCATAACAAATTGAACCATACCGACATGAACCAAGTTGCCAAAATCATCAAACCGATCATGGATCCCAAAAACGATCTCGCAACCACGACAAAAGTGTGCCCCGGCTGTGCGCAAGGTCAAACCAAGAGAGTCTCATTCCGCAACACCCACCACTACGTTGCGCCAACACCGCTCCAAAGTCTGAACGCAGATCTATGTGGACCGATCAGGCCTGCAACAATCCACAATGAAGCTTACACAAGTATGTTCATTGACCAAGCCTCGCGCTTCATCTTCGGCAAGCTTCTCAAAACAAAAGACGATACCATTCTCCACCTTGAGGAGCTAACATCAACAGTTGACGGTGAACTCCAAGGCTCTCGAATCAGCACCTTGTATTCTGATGGCGGGGGAGAGTACATAAGCGCAGCGTTAAAGCAGCTTGCCTATCAAGAGGCATCAAACAAAAATTCACAAATACTGACACACCAGAGGAGAACCATCTGGCCGAGAAAGGAAACGAAATGGTTTTCAACAAAATTCGAGTGTACATGACACTGAGCGGACATCCGTCGCTTCTATGGGGATACTGCTTTGAGTACGTCATTCATGTGTACAACAACACACCTCAAGAATTGCTGAACCACAGAACGCCATACGAAGTCTTGTACAAGAAACCATCCAGACTCTACATGCTGAAGACGTTCGGTTGCCTTGCGTTCAAATTCGTACCAAAATCACATCGACCATCAAAATTGTCGAATCCCGCAATTCCCTGTGTTTTCCTTGGATACGCTACAAGTCAACTTGGTTATAAGCTGTGGAATCCTCGAGACCGTACCGTCACGATCTCCCGATCTGTCAAGTTTGACGAATCAAAAATCCGAAATGCTGACATGTTCGCAAACGAGCTTTTCAACTCTGGTCGATTGTCGATTCCTAATTTCGAAGGGATAAGCGGGGTTGAGTCATTGGAGCAGTTGACCTCGCAGCGCTTCAGAAATGACACCGATATTTCGCACGATATCTCTGACGAGGCTCAAGTCCACCACGAGCGATCACCCTCCATGGACACACCTGAGCCACGCCCTAAACGTCGATCGCGGCCACCCAAGAGGTTTGAAGTGAACCAAATATCCAATGCTACAGGCAATGATTCAGTTCCATCATCCAAGATCGAAGAACCACTCACAATGGCAGACGTCGCTCGAAGTCCACACGCAAGCGAGTGGTATGCGGCAATGCAAAGTGATTATAAATCCATGATGCCCAACCGCGTTTGGGTATTGACGAGCCTACCAAATGGGCGCAAAGCCCTCAAGTCAAAATGGATTTGGGAAGTAAAATACCTACCGTCTGGCGAAGTTGAGCGCTTCAAAGCTCGCTTGGTCATCAAAGGATTCCTCCAAATCGCAGGTGTGGACTTCACTGACACCTTTGCCCCTGTTTTGCGTCTTGAGTCTCTTCAAGTTTTCTGCTCCATGATCGCACTCTTTGACCTAAATACAGTTCAGATCGACATCAAGACAGCGTCTTACATGGCGATCTCGACGAAGAAATCTACATGGCGCAACCAGAAGGCTTCGTGGATCCCGATCGGCCAAACGATGTCTGTCTTCTCAAGAAGTCGCTGTATGGACTCAAGCAAGCGCCGCGGCAGTGGCACAAAAAGCCCCATGAATTCTTGAGATCCATCAACTTCAAGCGATGCTTCAAGGACCAATGTGTCTACGTCAAGTCAAACAGTCAAATTGGCACAACCACATACCTTGCTGTTTACGTTGACGACATTGTCATCGCGGGAAGAGACAAGACGGAATTGACTTCTACCACAGACTTGATCAAAACTTCCTTTGAAGTCACCGACAAGGGTGAGCTACAATACATACTTGGCATCCATGTTACCAGAGACCGCTCGCTGAAAACGCTTCGCATCCACCAAGAAAAGTTTGTCATCGAGCTTCTTGATCCCTTTCACATGGCTCATTGTCATCCTGTTCGAACACCTCAAGCAAGTGGAGCAGAAACGACTACTGACCTCGCTGCCGACATGCGGAACGTCCCTTACCAAAACCTTGTTGGTGCGCTGCAGTACTTGGTGTCGGCCACGCGCCCAGACATTGCCAACGCCGTTCGCTTTTTAGCGTCGCACAACCATGATTACACCCAAACGCATTGGCGCATGGCAAAGCGTGTCCTACAATACTTGAAAGGCAGCGCATCGCTCGGTCTCACCTATGACGGCAACAAGAACAGCCATCCTCATGCCTTCTCCGATGCTGACTTCGCCAACGATCTACAAGACAGCAAGTCAATATCGGGTACGGTCATCACTCTTGCCGGCGCCGCAGTCATATTCTCCTCGCGGAAGCAGAGTCTTGTCGGCCACAGCACCACTGAAGTCGAGTTTATCGCAGCCGCGGAAGCAGCAAAGTCAATCGTTTGGTTACGCGAACTGCTGGAAGAAATGAGTTTCGCTGTCAATTCTCCAACTTACCTACACGTTGACAACCAGAGCACGATCCAAGTCGTTCACAGAAGCTCTTCGCACGATAGGACGAAGCACATTCGCTTGCGCTTCCACTTCATCAAGGATCTTGTTGAAGAAGGCATCATCAAACTACGATACATCAATACAAAAGAACAAGTGGCCGACATACTCACGAAGGGTATCGTCTTGGCACAGTTCGAGAAACTGCGATCCATGCTGGGCATGACGTGATTCCCAGTGAACCTACAAAATCATTAAAACCACAGAGTAAACGATCAATATACCTCAAACGATGAGAGTGACTCGACGTTGACGACGAAGGGGGAGTGGATCGTGGGATGAGCTTATATCGAGTCGATCGTATAAGAAACTCCATCGAAAAGCACACTTCATCGCAATCGTCGTCAACCGACAAACAAGCTGCAGCAACACTCAAATACGAATATACTGGTCTCCGTAATTGATGGAAATCAATCAACCCGAAATCATCACGACTGTGTTGGATGCAAAGAAACTCATAACCAAACTCGAACACGAAATATGATCGTGTTAGTTTGAATGAAAACACTTTCACAACTTGATCCCACGACCGTCCCACAAATTCCGACTATAAATAATTCTCCAATTATTGAGGGATGGATGTCCTCTTTTCAATATATAGAGAGGGATGAAAGTCCCTCAAATTTTGATTTGAGGATTAAACCAATACAAACTTGAAGTAGTACCAATACGATCCGAGATTATCAAAAAACGAGGGATTTTTATCCCTCAAGAAAGTGTAAACTTTCATGCTTAAGATTTGACTGCCGTTCGTTGCACAATGCTTTAAAGTAGATGGCTGTGCGTCGAGGGTCATTCGACTAACTTCGTCAATAGATGGTTCCAGACAAAACAAACCTCATCCTTTCGAGTTTGACGTTATATAGCACATGATTAATCGACTTTTTTCAACGTCGCACGAGTGGGTATTTGTTTCCTGTCTTCGTCGCCCAGGCGCCAATGTTGCCGAGCATGGAATAATCCTCACATTGGCAGTTAGTTTTCCTGTGGCATTAGATGTAGCATGACTCCTCAATATAAGATTTACAAGCACCTGCCTCATAGGCTCAACAGGAGTGGATGCAACCACAGTTTTCTCGGCTGCCAACATGCAAGCTGTGATTGCATCGTCTTCTGTGGAGCTCTGAATCCAGTTTTGAGCTAGTAAGTTGACATTGTTTGGTTATAGCAATAAGATAAGCTTGATCGATGGCCTTGTGTTTATTGTTCTTGACCTGTCAGGGACGGTGCTTCCTCTCAATTTATCATCAGCATGGCGAGCCAGGCTAGTTTATTGACCTTTGTGTTCCCGACATTGAAGAAAACGAAATATGATCGTGTTAGTTTGAATGAAAACACTTTCACAACTTGATCCCACGACCGTCCCACAAATTCCGACTATAAATAATTCTCCAATTATTGAGGGATGGATGTCCTCTTTTCAATATATAGAGAGGGATGAAAGTCCCTCAAATTTTGATTTGAGGATTAAACCAATACAAACTTGAAGTAGTACCAATACGATCCGAGATTATCAAAAAACGAGGGATTTTTATCCCTCAAGAAAGTGTAAACTTTCATGCTTAAGATTTGACTGCCGTTCGTTGCACAATGCTTTAAAGTAGATGGCTGTGCGTCGAGGGTCATTCGACTAACTTCGTCAATAGATGGTTCCAGACAAAACAAACCTCATCCTTTCGAGTTTGACGTTATATAGCACATGATTAATCGACTTTTTTCAACGTCGCACGAGTGGGTATTTGTTTCCTGTCTTCGTCGCCCAGGCGCCAATGTTGCCGAGCATGGAATAATCCTCACATTGGCAGTTAGTTTTCCTGTGGCATTAGATGTAGCATGATCCTCAATATAAGATTTACAAGCACCTGCCTCATAGGCTCAACAGGAGTGGATGCAACCACAGTTTTCTCGGCTGCCAACATGCAAGCTGTGATTGCATCGTCTTCTGTGGAGCTCTGAATCCAGTTTTGAGCTAGTAAGTTGACATTGTTTGGTTATAGCAATAAGATAAGCTTGATCGATGGCCTTGTGTTTATTGTTCTTGACCTGTCAGGGACGGTGCTTCCTCTCAATTTATCATCAGCATGGCGAGCCAGGCTAGTTTATTGACCTTTGTGTTCCCGACATTGAAGAAAACGAAATATGATCGTGTTAGTTTGAATGAAAACACTTTCACAACTTGATCCCACGACCGTCCCACAAATTCCGACTATAAATAATTCTCCAATTATTGAGGGATGGATGTCCTCTTTTCAATATATAGAGAGGGATGAAAGTCCCTCAAATTTTGATTTGAGGATTAAACCAATACAAACTTGAAGTAGTACCAATACGATCCGAGATTATCAAAAAACGAGGGATTTTTATCCCTCAAGAAAGTGTAAACTTTCATGCTTAAGATTTGACTGCCGTTCGTTGCACAATGCTTTAAAGTAGATGGCTGTGCGTCGAGGGTCATTCGACTAACTTCGTCAATAGATGGTTCCAGACAAAACAAACCTCATCCTTTCGAGTTTGACGTTATATAGCACATGATTAATCGACTTTTTTCAACGTCGCACGAGTGGGTATTTGTTTCCTGTCTTCGTCGCCCAGGCGCCAATGTTGCCGAGCATGGAATAATCCTCACATTGGCAGTTAGTTTTCCTGTGGCATTAGATGTAGCATGACTCCTCAATATAAGATTTACAAGCACCTGCCTCATAGGCTCAACAGGAGTGGATGCAACCACAGTTTTCTCGGCTGCCAACATGCAAGCTGTGATTGCATCGTCTTCTGTGGAGCTCTGAATCCAGTTTTGAGCTAGTAAGTTGACATTGTTTGGTTATAGCAATAAGATAAGCTTGATCGATGGCCTTGTGTTTATTGTTCTTGACCTGTCAGGGACGGTGCTTCCTCTCAATTTATCATCAGCATGGCGAGCCAGGCTAGTTTATTGACCTTTGTGTTCCCGACATTGAAGAAAACGAAATATGATCGTGTTAGTTTGAATGAAAACACTTTCACAACTTGATCCCACGACCGTCCCACAAATTCCGACTATAAATAATTCTCCAATTATTGAGGGATGGATGTCCTCTTTTCAATATATAGAGAGGGATGAAAGTCCCTCAAATTTTGATTTGAGGATTAAACCAATACAAACTTGAAGTAGTACCAATACGATCCGAGATTATCAAAAAACGAGGGATTTTTATCCCTCAAGAAAGTGTAAACTTTCATGCTTAAGATTTGACTGCCGTTCGTTGCACAATGCTTTAAAGTAGATGGCTGTGCGTCGAGGGTCATTCGACTAACTTCGTCAATAGATGGTTCCAGACAAAACAAACCTCATCCTTTCGAGTTTGACGTTATATAGCACATGATTAATCGACTTTTTTCAACGTCGCACGAGTGGGTATTTGTTTCCTGTCTTCGTCGCCCAGGCGCCAATGTTGCCGAGCATGGAATAATCCTCACATTGGCAGTTAGTTTTCCTGTGGCATTAGATGTAGCATGACTCCTCAATATAAGATTTACAAGCACCTGCCTCATAGGCTCAACAGGAGTGGATGCAACCACAGTTTTCTCGGCTGCCAACATGCAAGCTGTGATTGCATCGTCTTCTGTGGAGCTCTGAATCCAGTTTTGAGCTAGTAAGTTGACATTGTTTGGTTATAGCAATAAGATAAGCTTGATCGATGGCCTTGTGTTTATTGTTCTTGACCTGTCAGGGACGGTGCTTCCTCTCAATTTATCATCAGCATGGCGAGCCAGGCTAGTTTATTGACCTTTGTGTTCCCGACATTGAAGAAAACGAAATATGATCGTGTTAGTTTGAATGAAAACACTTTCACAACTTGATCCCACGACCGTCCCACAAATTCCGACTATAAATAATTCTCCAATTATTGAGGGATGGATGTCCTCTTTTCAATATATAGAGAGGGATGAAAGTCCCTCAAATTTTGATTTGAGGATTAAACCAATACAAACTTGAAGTAGTACCAATACGATCCGAGATTATCAAAAAACGAGGGATTTTTATCCCTCAAGAAAGTGTAAACTTTCATGCTTAAGATTTGACTGCCGTTCGTTGCACAATGCTTTAAAGTAGATGGCTGTGCGTCGAGGGTCATTCGACTAACTTCGTCAATAGATGGTTCCAGACAAAACAAACCTCATCCTTTCGAGTTTGACGTTATATAGCACATGATTAATCGACTTTTTTCAACGTCGCACGAGTGGGTATTTGTTTCCTGTCTTCGTCGCCCAGGCGCCAATGTTGCCGAGCATGGAATAATCCTCACATTGGCAGTTAGTTTTCCTGTGGCATTAGATGTAGCATGACTCCTCAATATAAGATTTACAAGCACCTGCCTCATAGGCTCAACAGGAGTGGATGCAACCACAGTTTTCTCGGCTGCCAACATGCAAGCTGTGATTGCATCGTCTTCTGTGGAGCTCTGAATCCAGTTTTGAGCTAGTAAGTTGACATTGTTTGGTTATAGCAATAAGATAAGCTTGATCGATGGCCTTGTGTTTATTGTTCTTGACCTGTCAGGGACGGTGCTTCCTCTCAATTTATCATCAGCATGGCGAGCCAGGCTAGTTTATTGACCTTTGTGTTCCCGACATTGAAGAAAACGAAATATGATCGTGTTAGTTTGAATGAAAACACTTTCACAACTTGATCCCACGACCGTCCCACAAATTCCGACTATAAATAATTCTCCAATTATTGAGGGATGGATGTCCTCTTTTCAATATATAGAGAGGGATGAAAGTCCCTCAAATTTTGATTTGAGGATTAAACCAATACAAACTTGAAGTAGTACCAATACGATCCGAGATTATCAAAAAACGAGGGATTTTTATCCCTCAAGAAAGTGTAAACTTTCATGCTTAAGATTTGACTGCCGTTCGTTGCACAATGCTTTAAAGTAGATGGCTGTGCGTCGAGGGTCATTCGACTAACTTCGTCAATAGATGGTTCCAGACAAAACAAACCTCATCCTTTCGAGTTTGACGTTATATAGCACATGATTAATCGACTTTTTTCAACGTCGCACGAGTGGGTATTTGTTTCCTGTCTTCGTCGCCCAGGCGCCAATGTTGCCGAGCATGGAATAATCCTCACATTGGCAGTTAGTTTTCCTGTGGCATTAGATGTAGCATGACTCCTCAATATAAGATTTACAAGCACCTGCCTCATAGGCTCAACAGGAGTGGATGCAACCACAGTTTTCTCGGCTGCCAACATGCAAGCTGTGATTGCATCGTCTTCTGTGGAGCTCTGAATCCAGTTTTGAGCTAGTAAGTTGACATTGTTTGGTTATAGCAATAAGATAAGCTTGATCGATGGCCTTGTGTTTATTGTTCTTGACCTGTCAGGGACGGTGCTTCCTCTCAATTTATCATCAGCATGGCGAGCCAGGCTAGTTTATTGACCTTTGTGTTCCCGACATTGAAGAAAACGAAATATGATCGTGTTAGTTTGAATGAAAACACTTTCACAACTTGATCCCACGACCGTCCCACAAATTCCGACTATAAATAATTCTCCAATTATTGAGGGATGGATGTCCTCTTTTCAATATATAGAGAGGGATGAAAGTCCCTCAAATTTTGATTTGAGGATTAAACCAATACAAACTTGAAGTAGTACCAATACGATCCGAGATTATCAAAAAACGAGGGATTTTTATCCCTCAAGAAAGTGTAAACTTTCATGCTTAAGATTTGACTGCCGTTCGTTGCACAATGCTTTAAAGTAGATGGCTGTGCGTCGAGGGTCATTCGACTAACTTCGTCAATAGATGGTTCCAGACAAAACAAACCTCATCCTTTCGAGTTTGACGTTATATAGCACATGATTAATCGACTTTTTTCAACGTCGCACGAGTGGGTATTTGTTTCCTGTCTTCGTCGCCCAGGCGCCAATGTTGCCGAGCATGGAATAATCCTCACATTGGCAGTTAGTTTTCCTGTGGCATTAGATGTAGCATGACTCCTCAATATAAGATTTACAAGCACCTGCCTCATAGGCTCAACAGGAGTGGATGCAACCACAGTTTTCTCGGCTGCCAACATGCAAGCTGTGATTGCATCGTCTTCTGTGGAGCTCTGAATCCAGTTTTGAGCTAGTAAGTTGACATTGTTTGGTTATAGCAATAAGATAAGCTTGATCGATGGCCTTGTGTTTATTGTTCTTGACCTGTCAGGGACGGTGCTTCCTCTCAATTTATCATCAGCATGGCGAGCCAGGCTAGTTTATTGACCTTTGTGTTCCCGACATTGAAGAAAACGAAATATGATCGTGTTAGTTTGAATGAAAACACTTTCACAACTTGATCCCACGACCGTCCCACAAATTCCGACTATAAATAATTCTCCAATTATTGAGGGATGGATGTCCTCTTTTCAATATATAGAGAGGGATGAAAGTCCCTCAAATTTTGATTTGAGGATTAAACCAATACAAACTTGAAGTAGTACCAATACGATCCGAGATTATCAAAAAACGAGGGATTTTTATCCCTCAAGAAAGTGTAAACTTTCATGCTTAAGATTTGACTGCCGTTCGTTGCACAATGCTTTAAAGTAGATGGCTGTGCGTCGAGGGTCATTCGACTAACTTCGTCAATAGATGGTTCCAGACAAAACAAACCTCATCCTTTCGAGTTTGACGTTATATAGCACATGATTAATCGACTTTTTTCAACGTCGCACGAGTGGGTATTTGTTTCCTGTCTTCGTCGCCCAGGCGCCAATGTTGCCGAGCATGGAATAATCCTCACATTGGCAGTTAGTTTTCCTGTGGCATTAGATGTAGCATGACTCCTCAATATAAGATTTACAAGCACCTGCCTCATAGGCTCAACAGGAGTGGATGCAACCACAGTTTTCTCGGCTGCCAACATGCAAGCTGTGATTGCATCGTCTTCTGTGGAGCTCTGAATCCAGTTTTGAGCTAGTAAGTTGACATTGTTTGGTTATAGCAATAAGATAAGCTTGATCGATGGCCTTGTGTTTATTGTTCTTGACCTGTCAGGGACGGTGCTTCCTCTCAATTTATCATCAGCATGGCGAGCCAGGCTAGTTTATTGACCTTTGTGTTCCCGACATTGAAGAAAACGAAATATGATCGTGTTAGTTTGAATGAAAACACTTTCACAACTTGATCCCACGACCGTCCCACAAATTCCGACTATAAATAATTCTCCAATTATTGAGGGATGGATGTCCTCTTTTCAATATATAGAGAGGGATGAAAGTCCCTCAAATTTTGATTTGAGGATTAAACCAATACAAACTTGAAGTAGTACCAATACGATCCGAGATTATCAAAAAACGAGGGTTTTTATCCCTCAAGAAAGTGTAAACTTTCATGCTTAAGATTTGACTGCCGTTCGTTGCACAATGCTTTAAAGTAGATGGCTGTGCGTCGAGGGTCATTCGACTAACTTCGTCAATAGATGGTTCCAGACAAAACAAACCTCATCCTTTCGAGTTTGACGTTATATAGCACATGATTAATCGACTTTTTTCAACGTCGCACGAGTGGGTATTTGTTTCCTGTCTTCGTCGCCCAGGCGCCAATGTTGCCGAGCATGGAATAATCCTCACATTGGCAGTTAGTTTTCCTGTGGCATTAGATGTAGCATGACTCCTCAATATAAGATTTACAAGCACCTGCCTCATAGGCTCAACAGGAGTGGATGCAACCACAGTTTTCTCGGCTGCCAACATGCAAGCTGTGATTGCATCGTCTTCTGTGGAGCTCTGAATCCAGTTTTGAGCTAGTAAGTTGACATTGTTTGGTTATAGCAATAAGATAAGCTTGATCGATGGCCTTGTGTTTATTGTTCTTGACCTGTCAGGGACGGTGCTTCCTCTCAATTTATCATCAGCATGGCGAGCCAGGCTAGTTTATTGACCTTTGTGTTCCCGACATTGAAGAAAACGAAATATGATCGTGTTAGTTTGAATGAAAACACTTTCACAACTTGATCCCACGACCGTCCCACAAATTCCGACTATAAATAATTCTCCAATTATTGAGGGATGGATGTCCTCTTTTCAATATATAGAGAGGGATGAAAGTCCCTCAAATTTTGATTTGAGGATTAAACCAATACAAACTTGAAGTAGTACCAATACGATCCGAGATTATCAAAAAACGAGGGATTTTTATCCCTCAAGAAAGTGTAAACTTTCATGCTTAAGATTTGACTGCCGTTCGTTGCACAATGCTTTAAAGTAGATGGCTGTGCGTCGAGGGTCATTCGACTAACTTCGTCAATAGATGGTTCCAGACAAAACAAACCTCATCCTTTCGAGTTTGACGTTATATAGCACATGATTAATCGACTTTTTTCAACGTCGCACGAGTGGGTATTTGTTTCCTGTCTTCGTCGCCCAGGCGCCAATGTTGCCGAGCATGGAATAATCCTCACATTGGCAGTTAGTTTTCCTGTGGCATTAGATGTAGCATGACTCCTCAATATAAGATTTACAAGCACCTGCCTCATAGGCTCAACAGGAGTGGATGCAACCACAGTTTTCTCGGCTGCCAACATGCAAGCTGTGATTGCATCGTCTTCTGTGGAGCTCTGAATCCAGTTTTGAGCTAGTAAGTTGACATTGTTTGGTTATAGCAATAAGATAAGCTTGATCGATGGCCTTGTGTTTATTGTTCTTGACCTGTCAGGGACGGTGCTTCCTCTCAATTTATCATCAGCATGGCGAGCCAGGCTAGTTTATTGACCTTTGTGTTCCCGACATTGAAGAAAACGAAATATGATCGTGTTAGTTTGAATGAAAACACTTTCACAACTTGATCCCACGACCGTCCCACAAATTCCGACTATAAATAATTCTCCAATTATTGAGGGATGGATGTCCTCTTTTCAATATATAGAGAGGGATGAAAGTCCCTCAAATTTTGATTTGAGGATTAAACCAATACAAACTTGAAGTAGTACCAATACGATCCGAGATTATCAAAAAACGAGGGATTTTTATCCCTCAAGAAAGTGTAAACTTTCATGCTTAAGATTTGACTGCCGTTCGTTGCACAATGCTTTAAAGTAGATGGCTGTGTGTCGAGGGTCATTCGACTAACTTCGTCAATAGATGGTTCCAGACAAAACAAACCTCATCCTTTCGAGTTTGACGTTATATAGCACATGATTAATCGACTTTTTTCAACGTCGCACGAGTGGGTATTTGTTTCCTGTCTTCGTCGCCCAGGCGCCAATGTTGCCGAGCATGGAATAATCCTCACATTGGCAGTTAGTTTTCCTGTGGCATTAGATGTAGCATGACTCCTCAATATAAGATTTACAAGCACCTGCCTCATAGGCTCAACAGGAGTGGATGCAACCACAGTTTTCTCGGCTGCCAACATGCAAGCTGTGATTGCATCGTCTTCTGTGGAGCTCTGAATCCAGTTTTGAGCTAGTAAGTTGACATTGTTTGGTTATAGCAATAAGATAAGCTTGATCGATGGCCTTGTGTTTATTGTTCTTGACCTGTCAGGGACGGTGCTTCCTCTCAATTTATCATCAGCATGGCGAGCCAGGCTAGTTTATTGACCTTTGTGTTCCCGACATTGAAGAAAACGAAATATGATCGTGTTAGTTTGAATGAAAACACTTTCACAACTTGATCCCACGACCGTCCCACAAATTCCGACTATAAATAATTCTCCAATTATTGAGGGATGGATGTCCTCTTTTCAATATATAGAGAGGGATGAAAGTCCCTCAAATTTTGATTTGAGGATTAAACCAATACAAACTTGAAGTAGTACCAATACGATCCGAGATTATCAAAAAACGAGGGATTTTTATCCCTCAAGAAAGTGTAAACTTTCATGCTTAAGATTTGACTGCCGTTCGTTGCACAATGCTTTAAAGTAGATGGCTGTGCGTCGAGGGTCATTCGACTAACTTCGTCAATAGATGGTTCCAGACAAAACAAACCTCATCCTTTCGAGTTTGACGTTATATAGCACATGATTAATCGACTTTTTTCAACGTCGCACGAGTGGGTATTTGTTTCCTGTCTTCGTCGCCCAGGCGCCAATGTTGCCGAGCATGGAATAATCCTCACATTGGCAGTTAGTTTTCCTGTGGCATTAGATGTAGCATGACTCCTCAATATAAGATTTACAAGCACCTGCCTCATAGGCTCAACAGGAGTGGATGCAACCACAGTTTTCTCGGCTGCCAACATGCAAGCTGTGATTGCATCGTCTTCTGTGGAGCTCTGAATCCAGTTTTGAGCTAGTAAGTTGACATTGTTTGGTTATAGCAATAAGATAAGCTTGATCGATGGCCTTGTGTTTATTGTTCTTGACCTGTCAGGGACGGTGCTTCCTCTCAATTTATCATCAGCATGGCGAGCCAGGCTAGTTTATTGACCTTTGTGTTCCCGACATTGAAGAAAACGAAATATGATCGTGTTAGTTTGAATGAAAACACTTTCACAACTTGATCCCACGACCGTCCCACAAATTCCGACTATAAATAATTCTCCAATTATTGAGGGATGGATGTCCTCTTTTCAATATATAGAGAGGGATGAAAGTCCCTCAAATTTTGATTTGAGGATTAAACCAATACAAACTTGAAGTAGTACCAATACGATCCGAGATTATCAAAAAACGAGGGATTTTTATCCCTCAAGAAAGTGTAAACTTTCATGCTTAAGATTTGACTGCCGTTCGTTGCACAATGCTTTAAAGTAGATGGCTGTGCGTCGAGGGTCATTCGACTAACTTCGTCAATAGATGGTTCCAGACAAAACAAACCTCATCCTTTCGAGTTTGACGTTATATAGCACATGATTAATCGACTTTTTTCAACGTCGCACGAGTGGGTATTTGTTTCCTGTCTTCGTCGCCCAGGCGCCAATGTTGCCGAGCATGGAATAATCCTCACATTGGCAGTTAGTTTTCCTGTGGCATTAGATGTAGCATGACTCCTCAATATAAGATTTACAAGCACCTGCCTCATAGGCTCAACAGGAGTGGATGCAACCACAGTTTTCTCGGCTGCCAACATGCAAGCTGTGATTGCATCGTCTTCTGTGGAGCTCTGAATCCAGTTTTGAGCTAGTAAGTTGACATTGTTTGGTTATAGCAATAAGATAAGCTTGATCGATGGCCTTGTGTTTATTGTTCTTGACCTGTCAGGGACGGTGCTTCCTCTCAATTTATCATCAGCATGGCGAGCCAGGCTAGTTTATTGACCTTTGTGTTCCCGACATTGAAGAAAACGAAATATGATCGTGTTAGTTTGAATGAAAACACTTTCACAACTTGATCCCACGACCGTCCCACAAATTCCGACTATATAAATAATTCTCCAATTATTGAGGGATGGATGTCCTCTTTTCAATATATAGAGAGGGATGAAAGTCCCTCAAATTTTGATTTGAGGATTAAACCAATACAAACTTGAAGTAGTACCAATACGATCCGAGATTATCAAAAAACGAGGGATTTTTATCCCTCAAGAAAGTGTAAACTTTCATGCTTAAGATTTGACTGCCGTTCGTTGCACAATGCTTTAAAGTAGATGGCTGTGCGTCGAGGGTCATTCGACTAACTTCGTCAATAGATGGTTCCAGACAAAACAAACCTCATCCTTTCGAGTTTGACGTTATATAGCACATGATTAATCGACTTTTTTCAACGTCGCACGAGTGGGTATTTGTTTCCTGTCTTCGTCGCCCAGGCGCCAATGTTGCCGAGCATGGAATAATCCTCACATTGGCAGTTAGTTTTCCTGTGGCATTAGATGTAGCATGACTCCTCAATATAAGATTTACAAGCACCTGCCTCATAGGCTCAACAGGAGTGGATGCAACCACAGTTTTCTCGGCTGCCAACATGCAAGCTGTGATTGCATCGTCTTCTGTGGAGCTCTGAATCCAGTTTTGAGCTAGTAAGTTGACATTGTTTGGTTATAGCAATAAGATAAGCTTGATCGATGGCCTTGTGTTTATTGTTCTTGACCTGTCAGGGACGGTGCTTCCTCTCAATTTATCATCAGCATGGCGAGCCAGGCTAGTTTATTGACCTTTGTGTTCCCGACATTGAAGAAAACGAAATATGATCGTGTTAGTTTGAATGAAAACACTTTCACAACTTGATCCCACGACCGTCCCACAAATTCCGACTATAAATAATTCTCCAATTATTGAGGGATGGATGTCCTCTTTTCAATATATAGAGAGGGATGAAAGTCCCTCAAATTTTGATTTGAGGATTAAACCAATACAAACTTGAAGTAGTACCAATACGATCCGAGATTATCAAAAAACGAGGGATTTTTATCCCTCAAGAAAGTGTAAACTTTCATGCTTAAGATTTGACTGCCGTTCGTTGCACAATGCTTTAAAGTAGATGGCTGTGCGTCGAGGGTCATTCGACTAACTTCGTCAATAGATGGTTCCAGACAAAACAAACCTCATCCTTTCGAGTTTGACGTTATATAGCACATGATTAATCGACTTTTTTCAACGTCGCACGAGTGGGTATTTGTTTCCTGTCTTCGTCGCCCAGGCGCCAATGTTGCCGAGCATGGAATAATCCTCACATTGGCAGTTAGTTTTCCTGTGGCATTAGATGTAGCATGACTCCTCAATATAAGATTTACAAGCACCTGCCTCATAGGCTCAACAGGAGTGGATGCAACCACAGTTTTCTCGGCTGCCAACATGCAAGCTGTGATTGCATCGTCGTCTGTGGAGCTCTGAATCCAGTTTTGAGCTAGTAAGTTGACATTGTTTGGTTATAGCAATAAGATAAGCTTGATCGATGGCCTTGTGTTTATTGTTCTTGACCTGTCAGGGACGGTGCTTCCTCTCAATTTATCATCAGCATGGCGAGCCAGGCTAGTTTATTGACCTTTGTGTTTCCGACATTGAAGAAAACGAAATATGATCGTGTTAGTTTGAATGAAAACACTTTCACAACTTGATCCCACGACCGTCCCACAAATTCCGACTATAAATAATTCTCCAATTATTGAGGGATGGATGTCCTCTTTTCAATATATAGAGAGGGATGAAAGTCCCTCAAATTTTGATTTGAGGATTAAACCAATACAAACTTGAAGTAGTACCAATACGATCCGAGATTATCAAAAAACGAGGGATTTTTATCCCTCAAGAAAGTGTAAACTTTCATGCTTAAGATTTGACTGCCGTTCGTTGCACAATGCTTTAAAGTAGATGGCTGTGCGTCGAGGGTCATTCGACTAACTTCGTCAATAGATGGTTCCAGACAAAACAAACCTCATCCTTTCGAGTTTGACGTTATATAGCACATGATTAATCGACTTTTTTCAACGTCGCACGAGTGGGTATTTGTTTCCTGTCTTCGTCGCCCAGGCGCCAATGTTGCCGAGCATGGAATAATCCTCACATTGGCAGTTAGTTTTCCTGTGGCATTAGATGTAGCATGACTCCTCAATATAAGATTTACAAGCACCTGCCTCATAGGCTCAACAGGAGTGGATGCAACCACAGTTTTCTCGGCTGCCAACATGCAAGCTGTGATTGCATCGTCTTCTGTGGAGCTCTGAATCCAGTTTTGAGCTAGTAAGTTGACATTGTTTGGTTATAGCAATAAGATAAGCTTGATCGATGGCCTTGTGTTTATTGTTCTTGACCTGTCAGGGACGGTGCTTCCTCTCAATTTATCATCAGCATGGCGAGCCAGGCTAGTTTATTGACCTTTGTGTTCCCGACATTGAAGAAAACGAAATATGATCGTGTTAGTTTGAATGAAAACACTTTCACAACTTGATCCCACGACCGTCCCACAAATTCCGACTATAAATAATTCTCCAATTATTGAGGGATGGATGTCCTCTTTTCAATATATAGAGAGGGATGAAAGTCCCTCAAATTTTGATTTGAGGATTAAACCAATACAAACTTGAAGTAGTACCAATACGATCCGAGATTATCAAAAAACGAGGGATTTTTATCCCTCAAGAAAGTGTAAACTTTCATGCTTAAGATTTGACTGCCGTTCGTTGCACAATGCTTTAAAGTAGATGGCTGTGCGTCGAGGGTCATTCGACTAACTTCGTCAATAGATGGTTCCAGACAAAACAAACCTCATCCTTTCGAGTTTGACGTTATATAGCACATGATTAATCGACTTTTTTCAACGTCGCACGAGTGGGTATTTGTTTCCTGTCTTCGTCGCCCAGGCGCCAATGTTGCCGAGCATGGAATAATCCTCACATTGGCAGTTAGTTTTCCTGTGGCATTAGATGTAGCATGACTCCTCAATATAAGATTTACAAGCACCTGCCTCATAGGCTCAACAGGAGTGGATGCAACCACAGTTTTCTCGGCTGCCAACATGCAAGCTGTGATTGCATCGTCTTCTGTGGAGCTCTGAATCCAGTTTTGAGCTAGTAAGTTGACATTGTTTGGTTATAGCAATAAGATAAGCTTGATCGATGGCCTTGTGTTTATTGTTCTTGACCTGTCAGGGACGGTGCTTCCTCTCAATTTATCATCAGCATGGCGAGCCAGGCTAGTTTATTGACCTTTGTGTTCCCGACATTGAAGAAAACGAAATATGATCGTGTTAGTTTGAATGAAAACACTTTCACAACTTGATCCCACGACCGTCCCACAAATTCCGACTATAAATAATTCTCCAATTATTGAGGGATGGATGTCCTCTTTTCAATATATAGAGAGGGATGAAAGTCCCTCAAATTTTGATTTGAGGATTAAACCAATACAAACTTGAAGTAGTACCAATACGATCCGAGATTATCAAAAAACGAGGGATTTTTATCCCTCAAGAAAGTGTAAACTTTCATGCTTAAGATTTGACTGCCGTTCGTTGCACAATGCTTTAAAGTAGATGGCTGTGCGTCGAGGGTCATTCGACTAACTTCGTCAATAGATGGTTCCAGACAAAACAAACCTCATCCTTTCGAGTTTGACGTTATATAGCACATGATTAATCGACTTTTTTCAACGTCGCACGAGTGGGTATTTGTTTCCTGTCTTCGTCGCCCAGGCGCCAATGTTGCCGAGCATGGAATAATCCTCACATTGGCAGTTAGTTTTCCTGTGGCATTAGATGTAGCATGACTCCTCAATATAAGATTTACAAGCACCTGCCTCATAGGCTCAACAGGAGTGGATGCAACCACAGTTTTCTCGGCTGCCAACATGCAAGCTGTGATTGCATCGTCTTCTGTGGAGCTCTGAATCCAGTTTTGAGCTAGTAAGTTGACATTGTTTGGTTATAGCAATAAGATAAGCTTGATCGATGGCCTTGTGTTTATTGTTCTTGACCTGTCAGGGACGGTGCTTCCTCTCAATTTATCATCAGCATGGCGAGCCAGGCTAGTTTATTGACCTTTGTGTTCCCGACATTGAAGAAAACGAAATATGATCGTGTTAGTTTGAATGAAAACACTTTCACAACTTGATCCCACGACCGTCCCACAAATTCCGACTATAAATAATTCTCCAATTATTGAGGGATGGATGTCCTCTTTTCAATATATAGAGAGGGATGAAAGTCCCTCAAATTTTGATTTGAGGATTAAACCAATACAAACTTGAAGTAGTACCAATACGATCCGAGATTATCAAAAAACGAGGGATTTTTATCCCTCAAGAAAGTGTAAACTTTCATGCTTAAGATTTGACTGCCGTTCGTTGCACAATGCTTTAAAGTAGATGGCTGTGCGTCGAGGGTCATTCGACTAACTTCGTCAATAGATGGTTCCAGACAAAACAAACCTCATCCTTTCGAGTTTGACGTTATATAGCACATGATTAATCGACTTTTTTCAACGTCGCACGAGTGGGTATTTGTTTCCTGTCTTCGTCGCCCAGGCGCCAATGTTGCCGAGCATGGAATAATCCTCACATTGGCAGTTAGTTTTCCTGTGGCATTAGATGTAGCATGACTCCTCAATATAAGATTTACAAGCACCTGCCTCATAGGCTCAACAGGAGTGGATGCAACCACAGTTTTCTCGGCTGCCAACATGCAAGCTGTGATTGCATCGTCTTCTGTGGAGCTCTGAATCCAGTTTTGAGCTAGTAAGTTGACATTGTTTGGTTATAGCAATAAGATAAGCTTGATCGATGGCCTTGTGTTTATTGTTCTTGACCTGTCAGGGACGGTGCTTCCTCTCAATTTATCATCAGCATGGCGAGCCAGGCTAGTTTATTGACCTTTGTGTTCCCGACATTGAAGAAAACGAAATATGATCGTGTTAGTTTGAATGAAAACACTTTCACAACTTGATCCCACGACCGTCCCACAAATTCCGACTATAAATAATTCTCCAATTATTGAGGGATGGATGTCCTCTTTTCAATATATAGAGAGGGATGAAAGTCCCTCAAATTTTGATTTGAGGATTAAACCAATACAAACTTGAAGTAGTACCAATACGATCCGAGATTATCAAAAAACGAGGGATTTTTATCCCTCAAGAAAGTGTAAACTTTCATGCTTAAGATTTGACTGCCGTTCGTTGCACAATGCTTTAAAGTAGATGGCTGTGCGTCGAGGGTCATTCGACTAACTTCGTCAATAGATGGTTCCAGACAAAACAAACCTCATCCTTTCGAGTTTGACGTTATATAGCACATGATTAATCGACTTTTTTCAACGTCGCACGAGTGGGTATTTGTTTCCTGTCTTCGTCGCCCAGGCGCCAATGTTGCCGAGCATGGAATAATCCTCACATTGGCAGTTAGTTTTCCTGTGGCATTAGATGTAGCATGACTCCTCAATATAAGATTTACAAGCACCTGCCTCATAGGCTCAACAGGAGTGGATGCAACCACAGTTTTCTCGGCTGCCAACATGCAAGCTGTGATTGCATCGTCGTCTGTGGAGCTCTGAATCCAGTTTTGAGCTAGTAAGTTGACATTGTTTGGTTATAGCAATAAGATAAGCTTGATCGATGGCCTTGTGTTTATTGTTCTTGACCTGTCAGGGACGGTGCTTCCTCTCAATTTATCATCAGCATGGCGAGCCAGGCTAGTTTATTGACCTTTGTGTTCCCGACATTGAAGAAAACGAAATATGATCGTGTTAGTTTGAATGAAAACACTTTCACAACTTGATCCCACGACCGTCCCACAAATTCCGACTATAAATAATTCTCCAATTATTGAGGGATGGATGTCCTCTTTTCAATATATAGAGAGGGATGAAAGTCCCTCAAATTTTGATTTGAGGATTAAACCAATACAAACTTGAAGTAGTACCAATACGATCCGAGATTATCAAAAAACGAGGGATTTTTATCCCTCAAGAAAGTGTAAACTTTCATGCTTAAGATTTGACTGCCGTTCGTTGCACAATGCTTTAAAGTAGATGGCTGTGCGTCGAGGGTCATTCGACTAACTTCGTCAATAGATGGTTCCAGACAAAACAAACCTCATCCTTTCGAGTTTGACGTTATATAGCACATGATTAATCGACTTTTTTCAACGTCGCACGAGTGGGTATTTGTTTCCTGTCTTCGTCGCCCAGGCGCCAATGTTGCCGAGCATGGAATAATCCTCACATTGGCAGTTAGTTTTCCTGTGGCATTAGATGTAGCATGACTCCTCAATATAAGATTTACAAGCACCTGCCTCATAGGCTCAACAGGAGTGGATGCAACCACAGTTTTCTCGGCTGCCAACATGCAAGCTGTGATTGCATCGTCTTCTGTGGAGCTCTGAATCCAGTTTTGAGCTAGTAAGTTGACATTGTTTGGTTATAGCAATAAGATAAGCTTGATCGATGGCCTTGTGTTTATTGTTCTTGACCTGTCAGGGACGGTGCTTCCTCTCAATTTATCATCAGCATGGCGAGCCAGGCTAGTTTATTGACCTTTGTGTTCCCGACATTGAAGAAAACGAAATATGATCGTGTTAGTTTGAATGAAAACACTTTCACAACTTGATCCCACGACCGTCCCACAAATTCCGACTATAAATAATTCTCCAATTATTGAGGGATGGATGTCCTCTTTTCAATATATAGAGAGGGATGAAAGTCCCTCAAATTTTGATTTGAGGATTAAACCAATACAAACTTGAAGTAGTACCAATACGATCCAAGATTATCAAAAAACGAGGGATTTTTATCCCTCAAGAAAGTGTAAACTTTCATGCTTAAGATTTGACTGCCGTTCGTTGCACAATGCTTTAAAGTAGATGGCTGTGCGTCGAGGGTCATTCGACTAACTTCGTCAATAGATGGTTCCAGACAAAACAAACCTCATCCTTTCGAGTTTGACGTTATATAGCACATGATTAATCGACTTTTTTCAACGTCGCACGAGTGGGTATTTGTTTCCTGTCTTCGTCGCCCAGGCGCCAATGTTGCCGAGCATGGAATAATCCTCACATTGGCAGTTAGTTTTCCTGTGGCATTAGATGTAGCATGACTCCTCAATATAAGATTTACAAGCACCTGCCTCATAGGCTCAACAGGAGTGGATGCAACCACAGTTTTCTCGGCTGCCAACATGCAAGCTGTGATTGCATCGTCTTCTGTGGAGCTCTGAATCCAGTTTTGAGCTAGTAAGTTGACATTGTTTGGTTATAGCAATAAGATAAGCTTGATCGATGGCCTTGTGTTTATTGTTCTTGACCTGTCAGGGACGGTGCTTCCTCTCAATTTATCATCAGCATGGCGAGCCAGGCTAGTTTATTGACCTTTGTGTTCCCGACATTGAAGAAAACGAAATATGATCGTGTTAGTTTGAATGAAAACACTTTCACAACTTGATCCCACGACCGTCCCACAAATTCCGACTATAAATAATTCTCCAATTATTGAGGGATGATGTCCTCTTTTCAATATATAGAGAGGGATGAAAGTCCCTCAAATTTTGATTTGAGGATTAAACCAATACAAACTTGAAGTAGTACCAATACGATCCAAGATTATCAAAAAACGAGGGATTTTTATCCCTCAAGAAAGTGTAAACTTTCATGCTTAAGATTTGACTGCCGTTCGTTGCACAATGCTTTAAAGTAGATGGCTGTGCGTCGAGGGTCATTCGACTAACTTCGTCAATAGATGGTTCCAGACAAAACAAACCTCATCCTTTCGAGTTTGACGTTATATAGCACATGATTAATCGACTTTTTTCAACGTCGCACGAGTGGGTATTTGTTTCCTGTCTTCGTCGCCCAGGCGCCAATGTTGCCGAGCATGGAATAATCCTCACATTGGCAGTTAGTTTTCCTGTGGCATTAGATGTAGCATGACTCCTCAATATAAGATTTACAAGCACCTGCCTCATAGGCTCAACAGGAGTGGATGCAACCACAGTTTTCTCGGCTGCCAACATGCAAGCTGTGATTGCATCGTCTTCTGTGGAGCTCTGAATCCAGTTTTGAGCTAGTAAGTTGACATTGTTTGGTTATAGCAATAAGATAAGCTTGATCGATGGCCTTGTGTTTATTGTTCTTGACCTGTCAGGGACGGTGCTTCCTCTCAATTTATCATCAGCATGGCGAGCCAGGCTA
Source organism: Aphanomyces cochlioides (assembly GCA_019828595.1). Classification (NCBI taxonomy): domain Eukaryota; phylum Oomycota; class Saprolegniomycetes; order Saprolegniales; family Verrucalvaceae; genus Aphanomyces; species Aphanomyces cochlioides. The sequence goes on from JAHQRK010000005.1 coordinate 2,747,759, forward strand.
GTTTATTGACCTTTGTGTTCCCGACATTGAAGAAAACGAAATATGATCGTGTTAGTTTGAATGAAAACACTTTCACAACTTGATCCCACGACCGTCCCACAAATTCCGACTATAAATAATTCTCCAATTATTGAGGGATGGATGTCCTCTTTTCAATATATAGAGAGGGATGAAAGTCCCTCAAATTTTGATTTGAGGATTAAACCAATACAAACTTGAAGTAGTACCAATACGATCCAAGATTATCAAAAAACGAGGGATTTTTATCCCTCAAGAAAGTGTAAACTTTCATGCTTAAGATTTGACTGCCGTTCGTTGCACAATGCTTTAAAGTAGATGGCTGTGCGTCGAGGGTCATTCGACTAACTTCGTCAATAGATGGTTCCAGACAAAACAAACCTCATCCTTTCGAGTTTGACGTTATATAGCACATGATTAATCGACTTTTTTCAACGTCGCACGAGTGGGTATTTGTTTCCTGTCTTCGTCGCCCAGGCGCCAATGTTGCCGAGCATGGAATAATCCTCACATTGGCAGTTAGTTTTCCTGTGGCATTAGATGTAGCATGACTCCTCAATATAAGATTTACAAGCACCTGCCTCATAGGCTCAACAGGAGTGGATGCAACCACAGTTTTCTCGGCTGCCAACATGCAAGCTGTGATTGCATCGTCTTCTGTGGAGCTCTGAATCCAGTTTTGAGCTAGTAAGTTGACATTGTTTGGTTATAGCAATAAGATAAGCTTGATCGATGGCCTTGTGTTTATTGTTCTTGACCTGTCAGGGACGGTGCTTCCTCTCAATTTATCATCAGCATGGCGAGCCAGGCTAGTTTATTGACCTTTGTGTTCCCGACATTGAAGAAAACGAAATATGATCGTGTTAGTTTGAATGAAAACACTTTCACAACTTGATCCCACGACCGTCCCACAAATTCCGACTATAAATAATTCTCCAATTATTGAGGGATGGATGTCCTCTTTTCAATATATAGAGAGGGATGAAAGTCCCTCAAATTTTGATTTGAGGATTAAACCAATACAAACTTGAAGTAGTACCAATACGATCCAAGATTATCAAAAAACGAGGGATTTTTATCCCTCAAGAAAGTGTAAACTTTCATGCTTAAGATTTGACTGCCGTTCGTTGCACAATGCTTTAAAGTAGATGGCTGTGCGTCGAGGGTCATTCGACTAACTTCGTCAATAGATGGTTCCAGACAAAACAAACCTCATCCTTTCGAGTTTGACGTTATATAGCACATGATTAATCGACTTTTTTCAACGTCGCACGAGTGGGTATTTGTTTCCTGTCTTCGTCGCCCAGGCGCCAATGTTGCCGAGCATGGAATAATCCTCACATTGGCAGTTAGTTTTCCTGTGGCATTAGATGTAGCATGACTCCTCAATATAAGATTTACAAGCACCTGCCTCATAGGCTCAACAGGAGTGGATGCAACCACAGTTTTCTCGGCTGCCAACATGCAAGCTGTGATTGCATCGTCTTCTGTGGAGCTCTGAATCCAGTTTTGAGCTAGTAAGTTGACATTGTTTGGTTATAGCAATAAGATAAGCTTGATCGATGGCCTTGTGTTTATTGTTCTTGACCTGTCAGGGACGGTGCTTCCTCTCAATTTATCATCAGCATGGCGAGCCAGGCTAGTTTATTGACCTTTGTGTTCCCGACATTGAAGAAAACGAAATATGATCGTGTTAGTTTGAATGAAAACACTTTCACAACTTGATCCCACGACCGTCCCACAAATTCCGACTATAAATAATTCTCCAATTATTGAGGGATGGATGTCCTCTTTTCAATATATAGAGAGGGATGAAAGTCCCTCAAATTTTGATTTGAGGATTAAACCAATACAAACTTGAAGTAGTACCAATACGATCCAAGATTATCAAAAAACGAGGGATTTTTATCCCTCAAGAAAGTGTAAACTTTCATGCTTAAGATTTGACTGCCGTTCGTTGCACAATGCTTTAAAGTAGATGGCTGTGCGTCGAGGGTCATTCGACTAACTTCGTCAATAGATGGTTCCAGACAAAACAAACCTCATCCTTTCGAGTTTGACGTTATATAGCACATGATTAATCGACTTTTTTCAACGTCGCACGAGTGGGTATTTGTTTCCTGTCTTCGTCGCCCAGGCGCCAATGTTGCCGAGCATGGAATAATCCTCACATTGGCAGTTAGTTTTCCTGTGGCATTAGATGTAGCATGACTCCTCAATATAAGATTTACAAGCACCTGCCTCATAGGCTCAACAGGAGTGGATGCAACCACAGTTTTCTCGGCTGCCAACATGCAAGCTGTGATTGCATCGTCTTCTGTGGAGCTCTGAATCCAGTTTTGAGCTAGTAAGTTGACATTGTTTGGTTATAGCAATAAGATAAGCTTGATCGATGGCCTTGTGTTTATTGTTCTTGACCTGTCAGGGACGGTGCTTCCTCTCAATTTATCATCAGCATGGCGAGCCAGGCTAGTTTATTGACCTTTGTGTTCCCGACATTGAAGAAAACGAAATATGATCGTGTTAGTTTGAATGAAAACACTTTCACAACTTGATCCCACGACCGTCCCACAAATTCCGACTATAAATAATTCTCCAATTATTGAGGGATGGATGTCCTCTTTTCAATATATAGAGAGGGATGAAAGTCCCTCAAATTTTGATTTGAGGATTAAACCAATACAAACTTGAAGTAGTACCAATACGATCCAAGATTATCAAAAAACGAGGGATTTTTATCCCTCAAGAAAGTGTAAACTTTCATGCTTAAGATTTGACTGCCGTTCGTTGCACAATGCTTTAAAGTAGATGGCTGTGCGTCGAGGGTCATTCGACTAACTTCGTCAATAGATGGTTCCAGACAAAACAAACCTCATCCTTTCGAGTTTGACGTTATATAGCACATGATTAATCGACTTTTTTCAACGTCGCACGAGTGGGTATTTGTTTCCTGTCTTCGTCGCCCAGGCGCCAATGTTGCCGAGCATGGAATAATCCTCACATTGGCAGTTAGTTTTCCTGTGGCATTAGATGTAGCATGACTCCTCAATATAAGATTTACAAGCACCTGCCTCATAGGCTCAACAGGAGTGGATGCAACCACAGTTTTCTCGGCTGCCAACATGCAAGCTGTGATTGCATCGTCTTCTGTGGAGCTCTGAATCCAGTTTTGAGCTAGTAAGTTGACATTGTTTGGTTATAGCAATAAGATAAGCTTGATCGATGGCCTTGTGTTTATTGTTCTTGACCTGTCAGGGACGGTGCTTCCTCTCAATTTATCATCAGCATGGCGAGCCAGGCTAGTTTATTGACCTTTGTGTTCCCGACATTGAAGAAAACGAAATATGATCGTGTTAGTTTGAATGAAAACACTTTCACAACTTGATCCCACGACCGTCCCACAAATTCCGACTATAAATAATTCTCCAATTATTGAGGGATGGATGTCCTCTTTTCAATATATAGAGAGGGATGAAAGTCCCTCAAATTTTGATTTGAGGATTAAACCAATACAAACTTGAAGTAGTACCAATACGATCCAAGATTATCAAAAAACGAGGGATTTTTATCCCTCAAGAAAGTGTAAACTTTCATGCTTAAGATTTGACTGCCGTTCGTTGCACAATGCTTTAAAGTAGATGGCTGTGCGTCGAGGGTCATTCGACTAACTTCGTCAATAGATGGTTCCAGACAAAACAAACCTCATCCTTTCGAGTTTGACGTTATATAGCACATGATTAATCGACTTTTTTCAACGTCGCACGAGTGGGTATTTGTTTCCTGTCTTCGTCGCCCAGGCGCCAATGTTGCCGAGCATGGAATAATCCTCACATTGGCAGTTAGTTTTCCTGTGGCATTAGATGTAGCATGACTCCTCAATATAAGATTTACAAGCACCTGCCTCATAGGCTCAACAGGAGTGGATGCAACCACAGTTTTCTCGGCTGCCAACATGCAAGCTGTGATTGCATCGTCTTCTGTGGAGCTCTGAATCCAGTTTTGAGCTAGTAAGTTGACATTGTTTGGTTATAGCAATAAGATAAGCTTGATCGATGGCCTTGTGTTTATTGTTCTTGACCTGTCAGGGACGGTGCTTCCTCTCAATTTATCATCAGCATGGCGAGCCAGGCTAGTTTATTGACCTTTGTGTTCCCGACATTGAAGAAAACGAAATATGATCGTGTTAGTTTGAATGAAAACACTTTCACAACTTGATCCCACGACCGTCCCACAAATTCCGACTATAAATAATTGAATTTAACGTAAACGTTCGATTTCATGGGCATTTTTCTTCCAATCAAACACCTCAAATTTTCGTTGATAAACCCGCGAAGTTCGATGAGAGGTTAGGTTTAAATTTTAGCGGTAAATGTTTCAGACACTCGTCATATCACTCTGCCATGCGCTCGACAAACACTGCCCAATACAGCCAAGACGATCTACGGAGTGCGATAAGCTGAACACTCAACGGCGAAAAGGGCACGCTTGTTGCAAAAGCCTTCGGCATCCCATACAAAACGTTGATGTCAAAAGTACGATCACTTCATTATACACAAGCTGCCTTCAGTAATATGCACGAGAGATCAAGTGTGCTTTCTGGAGCCATAGACTTTGATTCATGACAATCCAGTACGAAACGCAGTCACAACGAGCATGGGCAGGAAATGAGCATGGAAATGCTCATCACCCTGACTCGGGTCGGAGAAGAATTGAAATCAATCGCAAGCGCGCACAAAAGCCGTTCACGGGATGCATACTTTCGTGGAGTTTCCCATGGATCTTGTGATCCATGGCTTGGATAAAGTAGATGTATTGCACGGAGAGAGGTCTGAGCACTCAGCGCCGTCAGGAGTGGCGCGCACATATAGGAAACGATGATTTCAATCCATCCTTCTGACGGATCGAGCAAACTTAACGCATCCAACGCAGGTGCAATCGTATCAATGAGAGACCATTGATGCGCATCAAGCGACGTCTATACATCTCGTCAGGAGCGGTCGATAGTGAAGATACAATCGTCTGGAGATGTCGAATACATTCATGTGAGCGGTCAATGGTCCCTCCGTGGCTTTAAAAATCAGTCTAAAGCGCGACATAGACTCGTCGCTCGCTGGTCATCCCGTGCTCCATGTCTTCACATCGGAGTCCAGTCACTTCCCATGGACCTGTTGTCGCCAGTAGAGATGACGACAATGTAGCATGCCAGATCTCTATCATTTCCATTGACTTCAAAATCCACAATTCAGACTTCAACCATCGAGCCGCCTACGGTCTGCTGCGAGGGAGAACAGCGGGCAGTCTTGAGCGTCCACGGCCGTCACTCGTCATATCATTGTAGCGTCCATTGCTCAATCTTCTTTGGAATCCACCGCAAAACATCTTCATCGTGAAGAAAGATCATCAACCTCGCAAGTTGAAGTTTTCTCGACTTCTTCAACTTGCGCTTTTCGTTTCTTTGCTCGAAATCGCATCCAACAACACGCGCCGACCGTACTGTATTCCTGCAAGAGTCCAATCCATTGCAATTGGTCGAACGAGAGCAACATGAGGGCACGGCTGGGCATATGCCAAGCCTCTCACTTACACTCCGTCTCCATCTGATGGCAATCACACCAGAGCTTGATGTCGACCACGTCGCTCTCTGATTCGTATGTGGCTTCTACTCCAGTGCTTGAGTCCAACAAAGAGCCTGATCCAGGTCATGAAAATGATCGGGAAGCGCTCAACATCCCACGGAAACGAGTGTCGTGAGGAAAGCTCCGTGAAGAACATGAAACACCCAAAATAGCATCGTGGGACGTCGCTCGGCGCTGCAACCTTCAGAATCTGAGAGGCAGGCGCGATGACGATCTATCACGACAAGAAATATATTAAAAGTATACTTTAATCCAGTCAAAGGATTTTTCGTTGTATTTTCGAGACATGGGATGAAGTTTTTAATATGGAAATTTGTATGAAATGGCCTCTGGCCTGGATGTCGAGTGCTGGACTCACTCATGAAAACAGATTGACATTTTGAAGCTTGAAGTTTGCACTAGAAAAAAGATTGCTGTCACAAGAAAGAGAGTTGCGGCGAGAGTGGCCTCCATGCTGAATCCAAAGAGCGATCGCGTGGTGTTTCGTCGGTCGCTCCAACGTCCGCGCGCGCGTCGCCCCCAACTCTTGGACAATGATGGACCTGATGGGTTGTAAAACGGACCTCTTGTCTCTTTTATACTGATGAATTGCAAACTATACAGCAGGATGATCGCATATGCATTCTAAGGTGGGGAGCACAATAGACGACATTTTCCCCAGCGCCTATCCCCTTCGTTAGGCTACAGGAGAACTTGGTTGAATGGAAAGTCGACAACATATAATGCAAGGCTTTGAAGGATAGGGGCTTTTTGGACATAACGTACACTATAGAAGAGAGGGAATGTCGACAGCTTTGTTGAGGAAATTGTGGGCAGCCCAGTGTGTCAAATGGTACGTTCCATGGAGCTCCAGTTGACAAGAGAGTGAGTCGGAGAGTGTACATGGAAAGACTGCGAGCGTTTCAACGGTGCTGGATCTCTTCGCCCTCCCATTGGGTGAAATTTGAACAGGAATATAAACTTATACAGGTTTCTCATGTAGAAGTTGATCTCCATTCGGTTGAGTCCATTTCTTGATTCGTCGCGTTGCCACTACAACCACCATGCAGTCAGCGACGACAACCTCGACAGCATTGACGATCCCTTCTGCATCCTTCTTCCCGACACCCACAGAGATCTCCACGAGCATCCGATGGCTGCGAGATCATCCTGTCGTTGCAGCCGCCACGTGTGCGGCTGCGACTGCCGTTTCCATGGCAGCGTACTTCGCGCTGTCTCCGAAACCATCGAAGACAGATCACGTTGAATGCTTTGATCCCGTTGTGACTCGCCACAATTCAAAACGTGGCGAATCGAACGCGTCAGACTACCCAACTGAGAAAGACAGTACGATGTCATTTGGAAGCGTCTTAGGCGGCGATGTGGCGTGTGCTGAGTTTCAACCTCCACAGCTCCAAGTTGTTCCCGAGAAAGGCGTCGTAACGCACCCCGACGATGGCGAGCCCGGATCCCCAGAATGGGGATGGTACGTCTCCACGACTCCTCCAGACGAGATGTACCCCCCATATGTGCCGAAGTGAGCATCACGCTCCACGTCTTCTCGCGTTCATCTGTCATCCCATGAAGAGAATATCTAACTTATCGCCACCGTGTCGCGAAGTCATGTACCATAGTATCTATAATTAAGCCTTTTAATCCTTCATTACGAACATGGAATCGACAGACATGCGAAAGAGATCAAAGTTGGTATCGTATTGCATTATCGAGGAAGAGATGTCTATCACGTGGTTACAGGTCGGGCCAAATAAATGCTCGCTTGATGTTGGTTATCTGGTCATGTTTTAGCTATCAACACACTCATGCATCTTATCGGGAAACATGCACTCACTTACGTTCCATCATCGTCTTCTTCAAAGCTGGTGAACATGCATTTGATATCGGCCATGTACGTCGCACACTCGACAATCATTGGGATGCTCGACACGACAGCAGGTCGCACCAACTATAATTCGATGTATAACGCAACCATGTTGACGATGTAATCCACGTACCGATTCTAAGACTACATTCTTGTTGCGCATCCTCCGAAAAGCAGTCGACGTAGCGCGTTGCGAGCCTCGATTCAGCGCCCGCGAGACCGCGCGGGTCACCGTCGGCTGCATGCCGGGTCGGTAAAACATTGGCAAAATGCTACTGACCAAGAATGTATGGAAACTATATTTTATCCAATCAAAAGTGATTTGACGAAAATTATGATATATGATTGGCTATAATTTTATTGAAAAATGACCGATGTGTTCATAAACAAGATGGCCGTGGAATCAACGTCGGAGGACCTGCGAGTGAGCGAACACTTTCCGCGCGTGCCCAAAGCATGCAAAGATGTGGGCGAGCCATTCTTCGCTTGCTTGTACAAGCACGGAAAGCAGTCTGAAGGTGTGAGTGATCCAGATGCGGGCAAGAAAGGGATGGCTGCATGTGCCAAGCAATTGGCCGCGTACAACACGTGCGTGGACAAAGTTTATGCCGAGAAACCACGCAAGATGTTTCGTGTACCAGAAGCCTACCGCGTGCGAGACGAATAGATGCTTGTTCGTTCTTGATTTTTTCAACATGGAGACGCTAAGCACAGCTTGGACAGCATTTGTCCAAGTTGATGCGATTGTTTTTCGTTGTGTTCGCGTGCATTCCTCTACATCAAAGCAACTCGTAGGCAAACAAGAGAAAGTCCTCCATAGAGAGCTAATCGCAGCCTCTCTTTGTGAAGTTGTGCTGATATAGAGTTAACGGAGCAAGTGCATCGCATGCATCAAAGTCGTGTATACTCTTGATGATTCCTTAACATTGACCTGAGTTATCGGTAGGTTGGTATGACACGTAGGGACAGTTAAATGCAAGATTCACAATGAGCCGAGAAATTCTGGGGGAAGAATTGTTGGAGTTGGGAAAGATGTAGACAACACAATAAACGCCGACCATGTTGGAGTTGGTCTTAGTGGACGCTACTCGGACTATCCGTGGAAAGGTTTATTGTCCTTTAGTGATTTAGTTTTGGGCGTCCTTTTCCCATTCCAAAGCAGCAATTTCATCATCGATTTCGTCGACGATTTCAGGGTGCAAGGCGGCGACTTCGTCGATCGACGTGTCCTTCGTGGTGCGGGTTTGTTCCAACAACGAGATGAATTCCTTCAATTCTTCAATGCGTTCAACGGAATCTTGGATTTCAGCGCTCAAGCGGTTGTAGGTAGGCTTCAAGTCGGATTCCAAGCTGCGGCCTTCCGTGTAGCAGTCGCTAGGCTTAATGTCAGGGAATTCGAGGTTGCGGTAGTTTTCTTCCAACGCATCAACCAAATCCTTGTTCTTAATCAACTCTCTGTAGTGGGCAAAGTTGATCGCTTCAGGTTCACGTTGGTACAAAAGACCTTCAGCCAAAATGTTGTTATGGGTTTGCTTCAAGCTGTCCAACGATTGACGAGCGCGAGCATCGCTGAGCTTGGAACGCAAAGGTTCCCAGTTCGTGCTCAACGAAACAGGGGCGGCCGTGCTGAATTGGCGGCTCGAGTGCTTGACAACCACACGCAACGAGTTCATTCTCTCGACAAGAGTTCACGAAAGAGACGAAATGACTACAGCGGCATTTATAGCCACCCACAGACCAATAGAACCTTCTTAAATTTATCTCGTTAAACTGTATACAATCAAAGCATAATAATAAAATTATAGAGGTTTTGTAAATAGTCTTGTTGCACTTTCTAACAGTATTCAGTATTTCTTTCTGATTCTCTGGAATATTATAAGAATTACCTCTTACAATTAATACCTGTTTTGCACTTGGATTTGCATGTTGTCATCAAACCCAGTTTGTTCCGTTCTCCATGCATTGCATGGCCTTCTCTGATGATGGATTGGAAAGCGGGGATTTGCCTATGACATACAAAGATAGAACAATTGAAAGCCTGATGGAAAAACGTGATTCAAAATCGAGTCTGAGGCAACGTGTCACCAAGGTTAACACTGGCCCAGGCGAATGAAGTCGCAAGAATTAAAACCTGTCGATCAAATTACTTCCTTTCGAAGATACGACGCACAAAATTGCAAGTCTAACTCAAATGAAACGTTGAGCTTGCTATCCCCCTAGCGTTATCAAAACAACGCTCTTGAGATCCCCCTCATCTAGCCACCACTTATCATCCGAAATAAAGCACGCCGCGAAATCCCGTTATTCAAGTGTAATCCCGGCCCGGCTTTGCTTAATAATGTCTGTAATAATAGGGAGATTTCGAAAGTTATTCCATTCCCGCTCCCGTATAAATACCTCTTAAAATTTATTTTTCTACGGGAAGACTCTTAAACATTATAAGTTATCATCCCATAGAATTGGCTGATTATACGGGAGAAATTCCATTCCCATAAAAATTATAAGTGCGAGTTTCGAAATCTCCCTAATGTCTGTGTAGCTGTGCTGTCTGTTTGCCACGTGACTTTTTAAAAAAACCGAGAAAAAAGAACTCAGTGACCGACAATAAGTTACCAACACTATTTAGGAAAAAAGTTGAATAGTGTTCTGATCTTCCATAACATTCATATGCATTTCTTTTTTTTGCGTCGTCGCACTGCCAAGTCCAAGACCAACTTTGTCAAGATGATCAACCAAGAAACCGGCATGGAAAAACTGAAGCGCAAGTGCTTGGAAAACCCATTTGTACCTGTCGGTGCAGCTGTGACGACTGCAGTTCTGGTTGGTGGCATGACCACATTTTTGAAAGGTGGCGACTCGCGAACGCAGCAGAAATTCATGCGCGCTCGTGTGTTTGCCCAAGGAGCGACAGTCGTTGCCGTCGCGGTGAGCTCGCTTTTGGTAAACAAAGACTCGTTCCTGAGCAAGTGGCTTGCTGAAAATGCCGTTCTCCCCGTCGACAAACCGTAGGCATATTGTGTAACATAAGACAACCTGCGTCTTGATATTAAGCAAGGAAGAAGAGGAAAAAAACGATAAAGACAAGCAGAATCGCGCCAATCTTCATCATGAGAGCACTATTGCTCAAACTATCCCGGAAGATTTCAAGTTGCCGCGTGCCTTGGTCGATGTTCATGGCGGCATCGTCAACATTTTCGTCAATTCTAGACGTAACGGTGATTTATCTGTGGATTGACTCGCTACGTACATTCGTACAGCTTCACCCTGTGCACTTATCATGACGGAGAGTCGCTGGAAGAGTTCGCCTAGTTCCACAATATGCGATTGAATGTTTGACACGGCTTCGGCTCGCGAGTCTGCATAGGTTTGTTCGGGTGCAAGCAATTGTTGCTGGCTCTACTCAGAGATCATGGTCAACTTCGTCGGCAGGAGGCGACGTATTACTTGTTCTGAAATGAGCGGTACAGTCTCGCTTCCACCGCCTTCGCCCTCTACACCTTGCGGACGTGGCAGGGGAGCGCTAAACGCCAGCGGCGCACTCAGTAGACTAGAAGCACCAAGTTGAATTTAACACATGACAAGATATCCTCGTACCCAGCGGCCCCTCGACCATATTGTGACTTTCGATCGTGCTGGTGCTGGAGGTTTTCTTGCCGGACTTGGAGAATGTCCTTGAAGCCCTTGGTTGTGTTCATGAGTGTGCTCTTCATTTGAGTCACAATAGCATCTGAATGTCTTGCAGCATGGTTGGACGAATAGCCTCCTCGCTGGCTTCGCTGGAAGCTCTACATGCGCACTTAGGTAAAAAAGCATGCCGCAGGTACTTCTAGATCGTCTAGCTTTGTATGGATAAGAGTGATGTCTTGTTTGACGAGTTGGGTCAGTTCGTTGATCTGGCTGCTTGGGTCGTTAAACATGTTGGTTTGCCGGACGACTACAAGCAAACCATTCAAGATAAAGTCACATGAGCAAGTAAGATGTACGCAGCGTCAGTTGTTGCAATCGTTGCGATACTTTGTGCACTTCTTTTGACACGTCAGACGCGGCGGCATTGAAGTGGACTTGCTGTTGAACAGCAGTCAATGGTTTCTACCACAGTTTGAGCCCCAATAGTCCTCAGATAGCTTTACCTGTTTCTTGGACTTGGAGGGCACCATAAGCGGCACAAAGCTCTTGCAGAGCTGCATGAACTCGCTCGTCCTGTCGGTCATCCTCACCGTCGTGTGGATTCGCAGTCGCTCTTCCTTATTATAGAAGTTCCTTTAAGTACGATCTTTTAAATACGATTGAGAGTCACAAAGTGATAAAGTGATGTCACCATGCCAGAATTTAGAAACAATTCTTTTATTCCAAAATGTTCTTTTATTCATATCTCCTTCACGAAGCTATTCCTTAAATACAAAGAGTTGACTGAACAGGCTCCACTAATTCAAGTCGTAAGAACCGCCAAAAGGAAGTCTCAGGCATTTGAATTCCCTCGACTTCCTACTTCTTTGAGAGTAGAAGAAGAAATCAGTGCAATTGCGCTTGCTCCAAGACGCCTGACTAATGATTGGCTGAATCCAATTTCCACCACCAATCATAAGCGTTTATTTCATGCCAAGATTTGTTTACTGAGTAAGGTGCGAAGAAATGCTCAAAATCGAACGACACTACGAATATCTCTTGTTGTGCCAAGAGATTGCCGTGATGTTTCGTGTTATGCGATTACACGGCAGGTCGACGACGAATGAAGCCCCAAGCTCTTGAATCTTACTGTTGTCAAACTTTTCTGTTGAGGTGAGAAGGACGTGGCTGTCGCTATATATTGGATGTTTCACATGCTGCAGACAAGACAACCTTCCGGAGGCACCGAGGGGGCCATAGGTCGTCTAGTCTCAAAGCTCGATCGACGTCGGTAATAATACTTCACTCTAAAGTGATAGGAATCTGGGGTAAACATGCCACGAACTTGGCATTCGTCTTGATCGAACCCACTAACGATATTCCAAATGATACTTGCCATAGACACAGTTGAGAACACCGAGATGTGCATGCTTCCTGATCAAATTTTCCCGTGACGATATCAGTGTAGTCATTCTATTGCTCATTCGGGGAGGCCATCTCTGTTCCACGTAGTTTTGGCACATACCAAGCGGCCAATTTGCCACAAATCGATTTGAAAAGTCACTATCGTTTGCCTGGAGAAGCAAGCTACGACATGCACTGAAAACGACAACAAGGTTCAGACAAAGTCAACATTTACAAAGCATGATGCTGTACGATCTTCAATTTGACGATTGCATTCCAGGTATCATCCAATCAGATTCATTCTCTAGACTTCAAAACATAAAATTCATAGTATAAAGTTAAACAGGCACTCACACCCTTCATTATCTTCTTGTGTCAATGAGGAGATTTCGCGGCGTCCTCATCCATCCTATAGTTGAAACCTGTACGCATATTTGTTCAAACATGTGCGCATATTGTTCAAAACACAATCATGACAGACTGGCCTATGCTGTAGAACAAGTATTCTTGAAACTCCAAAGTCACGGTTCCAGTTGGCTATCTTTCAGCAGAATTCGCACAACCAAATGTACTTGGGGGTACACCGCGGTGTCAATGCAATGCAAACCGTTTGGATAATGTATTGCGCGGTGCACAGATTGACTACTTGGGCGCTAAATCTTGGTCGGAGATTAATTGTCTGGGATGCAGTTTGTGGCCTGCATGGTCTGGCGCAACAAGAGGAGAGCTGTCGGAAGCGGAACCCATCCACTCAGACCAGGGCACGAGTTTTGAATTCAAGTTGAGCCTGATACCAAAATGCTGAGGGGACATGCAACAAGGCATTTTCGTGATTTCCTCGTTGTCATCTTGTTTTTCAGCTGGAAGTGAGACGTCCTCAATGTTTCCAATCCTAGGAGGTTGAGATTCATATCATGGAGGATCATATGACTTGTGGCAGAGTCCTCGGGTTGTTCCATATCAACGCCACTGTCTGCATCACCACATCTTCGTGTCGCCCCTTCTTGTCGGTTCTGAAAATGATTGCACTCTCTGATTGATTATTTGATCGTTTTCATTGGCTGGTCTCTAGCCAATCATTTTACTCTATTTTATGTCAACCAATCAAAATGGGTCACAGCGTGTGGCGTTCTTGAAATTGATTGGATTATTTTTAGCCAATGATAACAAACTAAAATGAAAATGGAAGCCATGAAAATCTGTTTGGCTGCTGCACTCCCAGAAATCCCTCAAGGAAGAATGATGCAAGCTGCCTCTGGACTCCGTGTCGTGCGCCGCGCGTTGACCCCATCTCGCGTGGCTGTGCGTATGTACCACGAAAATATCATTGATCACTACGAGAACCCTCGAAATGTTGGATCTCTTGACAAGAAGTCGGCTTCGGTCGGCACTGGTCTTGTGGGTGCTCCTGCCTGTGGTGATGTGATGAAGTTGCAGATCCAAGTCGACGAAAATGGCACGATTATCGACTCGAAATTCAAAACCTTTGGTTGTGGCTCTGCGATTGCCAGCAGTTCGGTCGCCACCGAATGGCTCAAGGGTAAGAATGTCGACGATTGCTTGAGCATCAAGAACACCGATATTGCCAACCATTTGAAGCTTCCCCCTGTGAAATTGCACTGCAGTATGCTTGCTGAAGATGCGATCAAGGCGGCGGTCCAAGATTACAAGGACAAGCAAAAGAAGAAGGTTAATGCGTAAATGATGTTTTATTAAGATCTCATCAATGCTACAAAAAGCTCACGACGACCTACTAGTTCCCGGAGCTCTCACGTACAAGCTAGACCGCCGTCATGCACACGTGTCTCTCCTTGCGCCAAGGCTGTCCAATTCATACATGTATTTGTTCCGTGAATGATGTGTCCATGGATCGCCCCGAAACGCCTTAGCCACGAGTATAAAAACGCACCCATCTCAGGTGTTCCTCGCACTTCTTTACTACCAGGAGTACTACACCTTTTTACCTTCAAGTTCAGTGGATCGTAAGTTCAAGTGCAGTGTACTTATGAAAATTTATAGAGATGAAAGGAAGGCAGGCACGGAAAACAAAATCGGACTTCCTCGCAAAATTAATTGCTGCGGCTTTAAAGTTTTTGAACTCTGGAATCTTATTTTCGCAAAAACACAAAAAACAACTTTCTTCGAGTTTTGGATTGTATTGAAGTTATTGAGAAAGCATATGTTTAGAACATGTTTCAATCAAGTTTAAACGTCGTATTCTTTCTTTTTTGATGATTTAAACTGGTGCAATCGATAGATCTCCTCAAGACGAATCCAAAAATGCAGAAATCTCAAAAATGAAATTTTTTCAAAGTCCGCCGATGGTCGACTTCGGGACGTCGGTACACAGCGACTATTTCACTTCTTGGGCCCCAAGAAGGCTTAATATGTAGCCACAGACGCGCTCTATAGCGCTGTATACGTAACACCAAACTGTCTGATTGGCAATAAGTCTGATTTTGTTTTCCGTGCCTTCATAGATAAGTGATAAGAGGTATGCATTTCTTGTTGCCATGCACTGCTCAGGCCAGTTTGTTATATCCGACGCCCATGAAGACACCTCATCGTGACCTGCTGACCATCCCTCCAAATACAACAATCAAAGCCCATAGAGCGCGCATCCTCGAGCTTGCGTCACAACAAGCTATTGAAGTCATCACACCATGTCTCTGCCGAAGCTGCTATAGGCACACTCAAAAGTTCTTTGAGTCAGTGATGAAGTCCAAGTGGGAACATAATATTCATTAATACAGGTGATTTGTTTTAGTGAATATCGAATTTGAGCATACACTGCACTTGAACTTACGATCCACTGAACTTAAAGGTAGGGATCCTCACGGCTCGGGTCAGCACGGCTCGGCTAGAAACCGACTTGGAGAAAATGTAACCAAGCCGATCAGACTTTTAGCCAGCTGAAGCCGAGCCGAACCGATAAAGCCGCGGCTAAGCCGGTAGGCCAGATGACAGCATATATGACGTGGTTATCGATACCTATGGGAGCTCTCAGGATCTACACGCCTGAGTCAAGATACTGCAGAATGACTGGGTCGTCTTTCGCCATTTCTTGCAGGTCGACTGAGGCTTTCAAGTTGTCCAATTCGGCAAGATAGTCGCTCGGCAGAGGATACTTGGACTTTTGGAAGAAGCTTAGCCACGAGGCAACACATATTTCAGCCTTAAACATTGTGTCGCTCAGTCTTGGGCGTCCGTCAAAAACATGCTTAGCCGTAGAATTTGCTCGTTCGCTTGGTACAGAGGTTGCTGGAACAGCCAAAATATTTGCAGCCAGCTTGTAGAGCCGAGGGTACTCGCTCTTGTGCGTCTTCCACCAGGCCATCACATTGACATCACGCGACAATTGGGGATGCAAGGTGAACACTTGTAGTTCTATTTGTACTTTAGACGGCATAGATGTAGTTGATCCAAACAGATCAATATCATTGTCCAAGTCACGTATGGGGAATACCAGGCTTCTGCAGTCAGCATCGTCGTAATCAGTGAGCTTTTCAAGAAACGACTCCACAATTGATCTATCGCATGCATAATCTACTGACGAGGAATCACGTGCTACTCTTAAATCCAAAAATTTTGCAACATTTGCCACATTGCAATTCAAATGTCGAGCATGATCAATAAGGTTGTCAAGCATGGCTTTACTCGCCTCAGCGAGGACGGCATTATCATGGTCAAGATTGCAATTGCAGTGATCGATTAGAAACTTGTTTGCGGCAATAGCCTTCGACAAGCTGCAGTAGTGACTGGACCCCAAGTGAGTACTGACTCTAGCTGGGACTTCCAAGAAGGATTGAACATCATCAATGACATCCCAATCAACTTCAACTGGAATTGAACTTGTTGACAAAAGAGCAACAATGACTTGCTTGAATTTCAAACAGTCTCTCAACATGGCGTGTGTTGAGTTCCAGCGGGTAGGAGTGTCTAAAGTTGGAGGGTTGAAAGCTTTCCCCAGAAATGTTTTTGACATTGTTGTAAACATCGCACGCATATTCTTACTCGAACGTATGGAGGAAATGTAAGACCGTAAACGATCAATGGATGGTGCAATTGCGTCTGTAATTGCACGTACAGCGAGCTGGAATGTATGGGCAAAGCAACGGATGTGCTCAGTACTTGCTGCGCCAGCATTGAGGAGGGATATTGCTGTCGTGGCTGCCAAGACCGCATCACTACCATTATCGGTCACAATTGCTACAAGAGGCTGGGTAAGTTCAAGTGCCGAAACAAGCTGTGCCAAGCATTCACCACAACGCCTGCCACTACCAGGTCCAGGTTGAACGTGAAAGAAGTCCAGAATGATCTCTTCAAGACTGGCATTGTCCTCGTTCATCCAATGTAGAGTGACAGCGTAAAAACCGCGTAAGGACTGATTCGACCAACCATCAAATGTCACTGAGCATCCAACTTTCAAAGAGCAGAGATGGCGTTTGATGAGAACCTTAAGAACAATATACATTTGAATGATTCGTCTCGAAATGGCTGAGGTGCTGGGCACAATGCAAGTGGGCATAATTCGGCGCATAAAATCAACAAATCCGTTTGATCCAACATGCTCATAGGATAAACGACAAGAAACAATGTATGTTGCAATGGTTGAAATGAGTTGTTTGTCGGACAAGGGCTTTGTACAGCTTTCCAATGTCCTTTGCAGCAATGGTGACTGTGTGGCTTTGTCGGCGCCAGATACATTGTGGCGATTCAAGTGGTTTCCAATTGTTCCAGTAGATGTATTGTTGGAGAATATCGTCGTACAATATATACAACGTCGCCGACCACCTTTGAGTGTTTCAATGTGTGGAGTAATCCAAGATATTGGTCGAGTGGTAGCGCGTTTAGCGCTTAGCTGGCGCTGGGTCCTGTAGAGGAACAGATGTGCTGGGCGTCGGATTCTCTGTTGGAGACATTTTGTGCTAGAACTGTTGGTAAGTGGTGCAAATGCAACTGAGCTCTGGAGTTTCTTCTTTCTATTTCTAGAGCATAAGATCACATTGGCTCCAGCTGAAGTGATCGGTTTCAACGGCTTGGCTCAGTTTGGTTCGGCTTCAAACCGGACACCAAGATTTGAAACCAAACCGATGCGGTTCCACTCGGTTCGGCTCGGCTCCGGCTTCGAACCGAACCATGGGGATGCCTACTTGAAGGTAAAAAGGTGTATTCATGCGGCAAATCCGGATAATCTAATCTCAACCGTATGTCCGTAATTTATCCAGAGGATTATATCTGAAAGATCGTCAATTCTGGATTTTCCCTGGACAAGACTTGCCGCTCTAAACATCAACATCAGAAGTACACCAAAGCGACAGTACCGCGTTTAGAAGATCTTTCAATGCGTAAGATTCACTTATGCTTGTTCCAGTACTTGCCCACTACCGAGCCTGTCATACCAGCTGAAATTGCGTGTCTTTTCACCCAGGAACAGATTCTGCTTGTCACTCTATCGCCTTTAGTTCGATGCCCTCAAAGACGAAAGTGACAGGAACGCGTACGGACATCTCGTTCGCTTGAATTTCGCTCCGTGTTTCGGTAAGAAGCGAAGTAGCCGCAGGTTTGCAAGTGTTGGATATCACGAAGCTCCACCCCACATATCCCAACTCAAGGAAACAGCATTACTGGTAGTTTGGCTGGGGTGAAATGCTGTTGCATCCAAGATCTTGTAGCACAGAGTCGTGGGATTTTTTTCACACCTTCTTTTGAAATACTGCGATTTTTTCCAGGTTCTCTTGGTAGATCCTCCAAGATCGCCACGCCGTTCAACACTCCACCCCTTGCAGACCTGCGCAACGTCAGACCCTGAAAATAATGGTCGAGAAAATAGATATTCAACATTTATTCAGATTAATGCTTTCATTAATTAAATCAAAAATAGAATATTCATTTATTGCAGAATTAAATTTTTCTCCGACTACCGTTACACTGGTCAGTGTCTCAAACGAGATGGCCGAACCCAGCGTAGCATCGCCTCGGCGGCCGTTGACGCCGATTGCAGTGAGACCAAGCACCCCAACCAGTCCAGCCATAGATGGATCACCAAGCCAACGAGTTCTAGGCTCTTTTTTTCCAGATGATGGCCAAGACAGCTTGGAGAGTGGCTGTCCCGTGTGCCAACGACCATTTTCTCTTGTCCGATTCAAGCATCGATGTAAAGCGTGCGACCGAAACGTGTGCAATGACTGCTCAAAGAGTCGATTGCGACTTGACGATATGGGCCTAGAATCCCGCGAACCTAAGCGTGGTGGAAACGGCGCTCGTCGACCAAACAAAAGTCGCCGTGTTTGTGATCCCTGTGCACGGCGGTACTTTGAAAACAAACTCGAAGCAGAACCGAACCATCTTGAATCCAGTCCGCTTGCTGCTGCAATATGCGATGACTCTTCTTTGCTACCACGCCAAGTTACGCTCTCTCCACCTCGTGGATTGCTCCGTCGTCGTCATTTTGCATTTTTTGCCCTCTTTTCGTTCATGTTGCTCCTCCGCTTGTTGATTCCCAGGCCGTCTTCATCCAATGGCATTCTCGTTCTTGGTGGCAACGCAGCCATTGCTGTTATCCATCGCTTGACACGCCTCGATGTCTTTGGCGTTGGCCTTCTCCTTCTCATTGCACTGGACGAATGGCTCTACTTTCAACGAATTCGATCCGTGAAGAAGAGGACAAAGCGAGCCATGTCCGCTGCTGCTGTTCCAGGAGTGGCCATGAGCTCTCCAGAGGAAGCCCCCGTAATCGACATAGACGTGCAAGGAGAAGCGGACACAACTGATCAAATTAGTCTGGATCGCTTGTCCCAAATCCTAGGTGATAGCGCCGCCGAGGGCATGGTAGACCTTTCTCCACGAGTATTTGTTTTTATTTCATTGTCTGTAGGACCTGTCGATTGTGTCGTACCTGCTCACAAGTGTTGAGACGGCCAAGTTGCTTGTGTGCTTTGGCAAAGCGACGGCCTTTGCGGGAAGTACGGTGTCGGGATACATTTCGTCGATCGAGACGAATTTAAACACAAATGGAGCTCTTTCGGACGACCATGCTAGTGAGTGGCGGCAAACCAAGCCAACACTTCGATCGATCGTAGCCAAGGAAGTTGATCTCGGGCTGGCCACTGCTGGTGGCAAGAAGCATCCATCCGTCAGTCGGTAAGAAAGTTGTCCATCTGTAATGTTATTGACACCAGTGGCGAATTTTAGGAGTGTCCTGCGACTCATTTGGTTTCTCGATTTTGTTGAAACAATCATGCGCGTGCTGGTCGAAAGCACGTCGGAAGAACTGGGATCTGGGGTGTCCAAAGCTTATGAATCCACACTCGGCACTCGGCATCCATGGTTGATTCGCAAGGGAGTCATGACGGCACTTAGCACTTGCCCAACAAAGACGGCTGTACTTGCTCCCATGTCAACCAAGCAACCTGATGTCCTCGTACATCTTGGAGAGATTCAAAAGCAGATGAAGCTCGTGATTGATAATGCTCGAGCTGTGCTAGGTGAGAAGGAATTGCTTGACATCAAGTAATAAAGTTTATTTCCTTGCGATTTCTTGTTGATTGCCACTGATGACCCAAAAGGACATACAGAGGGAGTTACTTGAAACTGCTGTAATTTTGAGACGGCCAGCTGGAAACCATGGAGCTCCCAGGGCACATTCACGGCATCGAGCTGCATTTAGCTCAGCTCCCACGAGAATACCATCTTGCCAAGGATACAAAACCATTGCGCATGACGTATTATGACAAGAACATCGAGTTGTATAAGACAAATGAGCACATTGTGCCATCTGAAACGTACCTTCGGTCTGCAGCCCGCCAATTAATGCAAGACCCACGCTTTCGGTAAGAGTCATCCTGGAAACCTTGAAGGGAATTAAATGCAATAGAATATTGCACTTGAATGAGCAAGATGCAATGGAATTAGCATATCAAGAATGGCGGACAAACATGACTCGATGCGTCTACCAAGCGCGATTGAACCCCCATGAGATTCAAGATGGCCCCGTCGTTGTGCGCTCCAAAAATGGCGTTATCCGAGTGCAATTGCAACTGGAGCCAAACCAAGTCGTAGACGAAATGGCAGTGTCCCCAAGGCGAGCAAAGTCACCGAAAAAACGTCATGTATAGCAAATGAAAATGAATTTGTCTGGTGGTTAGCTATGTCGGAAGAGTGTGATGCACTTTTTGCCAACATTAAACTTGATGAAGTTTTTGCTCTCATAGGTGAACGACGTCTTGTACTCGGACCCAACAATGCAATGCCACGTCGGGCCGTACTTTTCTTCCAGCCAAGTCTTCAAGTGCTTTGAAATCTCTTTTTCTTCCGCAAATTGTTCCATCGCGACCGCTGCTTGCGTCAAGACATCGCTCTACCAAACCAACGATCTCAACGAGAGCCTACACATCCACGGGCATACCTTCATATCGCCATGTTCATCCACTACAGTGATATATCAAAATTGATCTTGATGAGCAGTCAAACGTACTGTCGGTCTCTAGCTGTTTGTTGTTCTCACGCGTCGTCATTGCTCTCGCTCGGTCGTATCTTGAAAAGTCACAATCCCTCAACCTTCTGCATAATTAAATAGATTTAATTGGTGAAAAATGAAATCCCATAAATATTTTTTAATAAATTTCATTGGTTCAAATAGTGTTAATTATTTCCAATTTAAAGCATTGGATTGGATAAAATTAGATTATTACTCGTTTTGATTGGTTTAAATATTTGATTCAGAGAATCCAACAGTTTACTTTTTAATCACCACCGAGCCATCAGCCATGGAAATGCTGTTTCGAAGGGCTGTAGCGAAGTCAATGAAAGCGTAGATTTAGTGCAATCACAACATGGATTGAATCCTTGGGATTTTTATCTCTTGAGATGGTTGTTGACGCGACTGTTCTAGAAGGTAAGTATTTGAGCCAATCATGGCACAGTTTTTTTGGAATAAAAATATTGATTCATCATATAAATATTAGGATAATTTAATTCGTTTGACTAATAACAAAATTGTACACAGCGGCTTCCTCGCCAATAAAAATCCTGAGCGCATCATGTTGGCTCGCCAAGTCTTGAGCCGCGCCATGGCCGGCGGCAAATTGCAACGCACATTCTTTCGCTCGAGCATTGTTTTGAACGAAAAGAAGGAAGAAGGTGAAGCCACTGCTGCTACTGAAGGTGCAGATGCCACGGAAGAAACTCCCGCTGCACCTGAAGACCCTGTGGTTGCTTTGCAAGCTGAAGTTACCGACTTGAAGGCCAAGAACGCTGAATTGACCGACAAGGTCTTGCGTGCATTGGCTGATGCTGAAAATGTCCGCCGTATTTCGCGCGTTGATGTCAACAATGCTCGCGAATTCTCGATTTCCAAGTTTGCCAAGAGCTTGTTGGATGTCTCAGACAACTTAAAGCGTGCCCACGAAAGCATCTCGATTGAAGAGCTCCAACCTGAACATAGCATGGCTGCCATTAAATCTCTTCACGAAGGTGTCATCATGACTGACAAGGAACTTCAAAAGGTGTTCCACTCATATGGTATTGCCCAAGTGGGTGAAGCTGGCGACAAGTTTGACCCCAACTTCCACGAAGCTCTATTCGAATACGTCGACGACTCCAAGACCCCTGGTACTGTTGGCCAAGTGATGAAGGTCGGCTACACGATCCACAACCGTGTCTTGCGACCCGCTCAAGTCGGCATTGTTAAGGCCGGTGCCCCTTCCAGTTAGATTCACACGTAGATATGCATACATAGACTATCGAATGCATGTAAATGATGACATTTCGACAGTCGATGGTTCTGGTATGTCGAGTCCAAACACGCGATTCGGTCTCGGTGCAAAGATCTTGACCTGTCGAATATGCGTATCTCTTCCATTCTGGTGCATCGCTGTCACTGCAATCTGGAGGAAGAATGTCCTCAATGGTTTCTAAAGTATTTCCATATCATGTCAATCTCATAGTCTTCTCTTACCTCGTACGAAGATGTTGCCGTTGCTACGACTTGTTGCAATGGAATCGTGACCCATCCATTGGGCTCGGCAATCGAGTGTGTCTTGATATCCACGAGATCATGAAACGTCGTGCCTGCACGGATCACTAAAGTCTTTGGCGTGTAGCTTTCATCCTTTTTGTAGTCGAGGTACAATGCAACTTCTTGCACAGTCATCTTTTTGTCGAATTGGATATTGATCAAATGCGGTTGCATGCCGTCCGATTGCCAGTACGTATTCATATCATCTACCCCAATAAATCAAGATTATATCAATAAGACGTACCATCTCGCAGTTGGTGCACGCCATTCCCTGGTTTTGCCGACGACAAGGTCCATACCGCTTCGTCACCAATCTCTCGCATCATAAGTCGATTTGAACTATCCGGATAAATCGAGGTGGAATTTTGGATACTACTCCGGTCCAGAAAACTTGCTACGGTGTTTTTTGGATTGGCGGGATTTTTCTAATATTGCTGTTCAAAGCCACGTAATTGGCTCGTTGGAAAGAGCGGAATTTGCGCTTTGATTGGCTGTTTTCAAAGCGCGCGAATTCGTTCTTGACAGCGAGCTATGAGCCGCGAAAGAGGTGACACTGCGTAGCAAAGAGTCATTTCCTTTCGCCACACAGTCATTTCCACATTTCACGCCTTCATAATAAGGCATCAACATCTCCAACATCTATCAATTGTCCCCAGCTGCCTCGATGCAGACCAGTCTCTCTTCTACTCCTGTGGTGGCTCGAACGGAACTCTCTATCGACCAGCGTCGTGGAGCGTACGAAATGTTACTCAAGGCCATGGTCAACGGTCAGCTACCATACGGAGCTGTGACTGAGGTTGCCAAGAAGTTTAAATGCCATCGCACCACCATATCTCGCCTTTGGTCTCGTGCCCAACGATCAACTCTCCGCGGCGATTTGGCCGCCGACATTGCATCAAGAAAGCGAGGTAAAAACTTTTAAACTTTATATTTGCACAAAATATATTGATTTATATAAGTATCAATTCTGAGAGATAACTTGTTTTAGGAAATTCTGGCGCACGACGACAGCGAACTCCGCAAGACATGGAAAAAGCAATCAAAGCAGTGGTCCGTGGGGACCGACAAACCCTCCGTACACTTGCAGCACACAGCAAGATCCCCAAGTCGACGATATTGCGCCATATGAAAGAAGAAAGCAGGCTCAAGGCTCGTTCAAGCCACATCAAGCCGCTTCTTACAGACCCAAACAAGATGAAGAGACTCCGTTTCGCGCTGGATTTTCTCCAACCTGGGTTGCATGGAACCCACTTCTTTGAGAATATGTACAATCGTGTGCATGTTGACGAGAAGTGGTTTTATGCAACTCAGGTTAAGAGAATAATCTATGTCTATGATGACGAGGAGATTGCTCTGCGGTCTGCCAAGTCGAAGACCTTCATCACGAAGGTCTAAGTCTTTTTTGACGGTACAAGGTGTGATGGAAAGCTCAATGGAGATTCATGGTTGCAACAACTACAAGTTGCCTCATATGAAGAAAGACACTCTCGTGGAGGATCTTTCAACTTTCAATGTTCAATGCTCACCATCGATCTATGCAAGTGCTGTTCGCCACCTTAATTGCCAAGATTAGGTACTCGTAATAAAAAAGAAATACATCATTATATTTTCTTGTCCCTTTTATATGTTTTCAAGTTTCCATACAAAAATCAAGATAAAGCATTGCGCTAGATCATACTTTAATCAAGTGTAAACACCGTAGCAAGTTTTCTGGACCGGAGTAGTATAGCACTGTTATCCGGACACAATGTGAACCAGTATTATCCGGATCAGAAATTCGAAGTATCCGGATATTTGATAAATATATCCGGCGAGACGACATAATCCAATTGTCTGCACATGAGCGCGTCGCTCGATCGAACCTCGTCGATGAATGAGGTGGAATCAAAAGCTCCGGCGCCTGGCGATGTCACGTCCTCTCCTCCTCTTACAGAAAGTAGTTCAGCCTCTCCAGTACTTTCCACGACTACGACAGAATCTCCATCTCGCCGAGAATCTCAGTCGACGGCATCCGCACTGATTGCAAACGACGTGATTGCAACACCCCCACAGCAAGCGACGACTCCGGTATCACCTCGCTCAAATTCATTTACAAAAGGATCGATCTACGATACAACATTGACACCAGCGATGGAGTGGAGAAACAAGAGTGTCTCGTGCGATTCGTTGCGTGGATTTGAAACGTCACGCAAAACGTACATTGATCCAGGACAGGCAGCAGATCGAAAGTACTGGGAACTTTTCTGCCAAGAAGTTGCTGCTGCAAGAGAACAAAATCAGCGAATCCTTCGCTTTTTCACTTTAAAGATCCAAGCCGACTTGGCTTATGCAGACAGTCTTCGACGATTGCGCACATCGCTCGAGTTGTCAGCTGACGAGCCCCACTCTAAGTCAAAGAGTCTACAGGCTGCTTCATCATGCGACCAATCCATTACAGCACTTGCCGAAAATCAGCAGCAGCTTTGTGATAAGCTCGAGACATTCACAACGGCTGTGCAGCGAGATATTATCACCAGACCACTCCAGGAAATGGTGAGTTTCTTGACAAGTTCATGGAGTTCACTTTGTGTAGATTACCAAATACGATGAAACAGCCGTGGAAATGCTTGCCCAAGGAGACACCATGGATGCTATCCTGCATGTAACTCAGCGACGAGTCCAAGAGGCATTTGCGGCGTACGATGGCGTGTTTCGAGACATGGAGCGTCTACGACACATGAAAGACAAGTCAGAAGCGCCGCAAAACGTGACATCGGCTGATTTATGGCTCGCCGAAATGGCTTACGGAGTCCAAGTGAAAAAACTACAGCGCGTACGCGTCGAGTACGTCAAAGGGATGGCAAATCTCTTTCAGCAGTTCAAAGTAAGCATACCAATGGTTGAAATGGTGATGACTAAACATCTTTGCGCTAGACGCTTGAAGTTCTCCGTGTCTCCGTGACACAGACAGCACTTGATACATTCATGCGCAAGCAGAAGTTGATCTTCGAAGAGTTGGGCGGCTCCATGGTCGAACCACTCGCAGTTGTCCAGGTACGCCCTTGGCTGTTAATTTCTTCAGCCCATGACCTCTGAAATAGAAGATCGACCCCGAGAAAGATTTGATTCAAACCATTCGCCGCATTCCTCGCAATGTACACTTTGCCAACGCACGCATCCAGTCTGACGTTTTTACCTTGTAGAACACTGCGCTGGCTCTGGCCGCTGATGCACAAGAAGCCAAGTTTTTCGGCTCGTTTCGATCGCCGCTGGCAAGCCCTTTGGTATGTGCATTGGCTGCTCTGAAGAAGCTCACGGGTGACATGTAGCTGGTGCGTTGTGGGTTTGTCAAGTACCAAGTGGCCTCGGCTATGTTTAAATCGTGGCGAGAGATGTTTGGTGTTGTGACGCAAGATCGTTTCTTGCATTTGTTCGAGATGGACCAAAAGTTGCCTGACAAGAGTTTGAACGAATTCATCCTCGAAGCGCTTCCTACAGCCGAAGATGGGATCAAATGCGTCACATTTGCTTCGATTTATCTCCCAAATTGCCGCCTCACAATTGCTAAAGGCACAACGCCTAGCTTCGAAATCACCGAAGCGGTCGTGTCCACGGGGCTCTTCAGCGTCTTCAAGACGGAAAGCACCAAGCGCCACCTCTTCCAATGTGTCTCCCAAGCAGATTTAGTCGATTGGGTCGTCGCCACCAAGCGACTGATCCCTGATGCAGTCCTGACGGCCAAACGTTAAGGAGCTTTGTTTATTATTCGACTCGTTTGGCTACAATCGGCGTGAACTGGTCGACGTGGAAGCTGCCTTTGCACACCGGGCACTGGATTGTACGGTCGGGCAACTCGAGCTTTTTCCAGCATCGGACGCAGCACAAGTGACCACACGGCGGTGCGCTCGTCGTCTGCACTATGTCGAAACAAATGCTGCACTGCGGGTTGGCTACGGCTGTTGTTGTCGCCGTCGTAGCGCCAGGATGCTTTCGTTTCTTGAGTCGCTGGAGCTGGTACATGGCTTGAGCAACGTTGCGAGGAGGAAGCAGTGGTGCAATTCGCTGCAGGAGTGTCGGATGGGGAGCTAGGATTGCTTCAATCTCGTCCAAATGGTTCTTTGGATCTCGCATGTACGTGACAAATGCAGTCATGTCTTGTGACGACAAGAGTGTTCGTGCTTGATGCACCAGCAATTCCAGCGACACTGGCGCATCCGTTGACGATTTCTTTGCTGGCCGTGAGAGTTCAGTAGGAGGCACGAAGGTCTGTCCGTCGCCTATTGCGACCTGACTTGCAATGACATCAGCAGGCTTTTCAACAGGGGGCGCTGGAGGGTGTGTGATTTTCTTTGGGGGAACAAAGCCATTGGTGTCGATAGACTTGGTCGGTTTTGTTGTACTCTTCGCGCTTTGAGCTGCTGCTGTCGCTTGCTCCTTGTTGTGTTTGAAAAAGCGAGTGAGAGCACCATGAGCTGCACCTAGAAATAATATTCTTTCGTCAGTCGATGGTGAAAGGCCAACGATGAACCATAAGATGGAATGAGCTGGACGAAAGGCTGTAGCCATTTCGAGAGCGATCCTTTCTGCTGGTGAAATGCAAATCGTTCGTCCAGGAGAATAATTGCCCCTGTGGCCAAGTCAGAGGATGAAATTCGGAATGAACAAACCATAGTCATGGCGATGGCGAATGACGCGACCGACGGCTTGATTCACAGCACGAGAGGCTTGCTGGACGTACCATTGATTCCCGCTGAGTTTCTACGCATGGCCACGTAACATAAAGTCGCAATCGAAACTCTTCGCACCATTTCACCGGGTGGCGTGATGAGATTGTCGAGAAAAGTCTTCTTGAGGACGATCTTGGGATCCTTTGTTGGTGGAAATGGAAGGCCCGTGATAACAACTGCACGGCCATTTTCGTTGGAGAAGTCAATGCCTTCGCTGACTTTGCCACGACACACGGCGAAGAATATCGCGCCGCCGTTTGGATTTGCCGCAATGCAAGCATGATACGACTGCACGACGTCGGCAAACTCGACTCGATTCTTGGGCTCGACAAATATGCTCTAGACAAAAGGTTAGACGGGATACATGACGATACAATCGCTTACTTTGAGACCTTCCAAACGTTCCCAAATATTGCTGCCTTGAGCTTGCCACTGGGAAATGCACATGTCGAGAATTGAGTAGGATGGAAAGAAAACTAGTAGGCCATTCGGCACGACACGAGTAATGTTGACGAGCGTGTTGCCGAGCTCCAAGACGTAGTCGGGCGAATTCCGCGATTCATAGCTCGCATTGAGCTTTTTCCCGGTCACGCCAACGCCGACGACACCGACCCAGACTTGGGACGGATCAATAACGTGCGAGTTCTCCAACGTGATGGGAAATGGAACGCCTAGCTCTTTTATGGTTGTATCCAGCGGTGACAACGTGCCACTAGAGTTGAAGAATAGCCTCGTGATGTTGCTGGTTGTTGAGATTTTTTACCTTGTGAGGATGATGTTGTGCACGTTATTCTCGATGAGTTCGTTCATGGCGACACCAGGATGGAAACACCAGTAGTGAAACATTCGCATAGTGGAGTTCACAGGCCGATTTGAAGTCTGCCGCGTCCTTGGCGCGTTTCTAAGCAAGCAGATGATTAGGATAACTTGACGACTTGCTTCTTACTCTTCTTGAATGTGAACGCGGTATTGCTTAGCCATCTACTAGACAATAAGCAATCATAGAGATGAAGAAACTTGGACCGCTTGATGGTTTTCCTTGTCGCGAAAGATTGTGCGAAGGAAAGTGAGCAAATGATCGAGTTTGGAATTGCGGGGGTTGCTCTGGGCGTAGTCGCTCATGGCCTCGATGACTTGCTCTGTGATGGTTGTCACCATGGGCGCTGTGTCGAAGCTGATATTAAATTGCTTGAAAAAATCAAAGATGAACGAGCCTGGCTACAGTCATTTGTCCATCACACCGCCAAGAATTTGAAGAAATACCTTGGTGCAGCCACCCTTGTCATTAAGTGGAAAAGTATTGAGACCTGCGAGAATCTCCACGAGTAAGTTTTTCAACGTTGTCGCCGACTACAACGCTTGTAAACGACGCTACCAGGGGAAAAAGCCAACCTGGGAGCTCAAATACGTATCTTCACCAGGATGAACTCTTCCTGATACAATCAAATTGTGGCATTCGTCTACTTCACGGATGCATCCTTGAATATCCACAGAGGATAAGCTATATGACGCTGCTTCGGTGGCTACAGATTCCTAAAGAGCAGAAGATTGTAAAGACTCTGATGGCAACAAGGTTGTGCTTACCACATTGTGCGCTTCGTCAAAGACTAGAACTGCATTTTCGAGCGTCACGCCGAGCGAATTGCGCACGAATGGTTCGACTAAATAGTTATACGGCATAAAGACAATGTCAGCTGAAGTGAGCATGTCGCGGCTCAAGTAGAATGGGCAGGTCTACAACATCAGGCTAGAGTGAAGGTTGTAGTGGCAAAAAGAGTTACCTCTCGGCGCTCCATGGTCGTCACAAGCTCCTCAATATCCATGATCGGTAGGTTTGCAA
The DNA here is from genome assembly GCA_019828595.1 of Aphanomyces cochlioides. NCBI lineage: Eukaryota > Oomycota > Saprolegniomycetes > Saprolegniales > Verrucalvaceae > Aphanomyces > Aphanomyces cochlioides. The sequence goes on from JAHQRK010000005.1 coordinate 2,776,845, forward strand.
TGTTTTTCTTGGACTTGACGTATTGGTCATAGCCGAGTTTATACGTGCATCTACGCCAAAGACAAGTTCTGGTATGGAGATCAACCATGTTACTTTTGAGCTCGCACAGCCAGGCGACATGTGTGGTTTTGCTGCGTGCCACGCATTTTTGAGACTTCAGGATGGACACACAGATGCTCTCGTGAGCCCAAAATTGCAACCTTGGGTGAGTATGCAGTTTGTTTGAGTTCTTTGACGACTTGCTTGAGCTGCGAATGGGTTCGTGACGCGAAGATGATCTTGGGCAATTTGTTGGTCTCCTCGTTGGCCTCCTCATTGTCGTCAGTCGCTGCATCTTCATATTGAAGTTTTTTCTTGCCGGATTGACTCTTGAGTTGTTTCTTTCGATGGACACGCCACCCGAGCGTCGCACACAAGAGGCACAGTGTCTACACGTGGTCGTCTCCATGGTATCATTGGCACATTTTCTTACTTTGCCAGTTCCAGTCGGGCTTTCTAAGATGGCATTCTGCTTGGATTCCAGTGCGCGGACAACTTTCTCCATGTAGACAAGCTGCGATTCATACGGCTCAAAGGGAAAGCTCACGGGAACGCCGCAGATGTTGAGCGTCGGCATGGTTGAAAAAAATAGAGGGAAATGCACTGGATATGATGTCTTTCCATTGGATAAATTATAGCCAATAAAAATAAAATGAAGTACTGTTATTGTCGATTTCATTCTAAATTGTGAGAGGGGTCTCAAATGTATCCATTATTCCAAATCAATTCGAACTCTATAGCCAATCAGAATTGAGTATTTGTCTTCTTCACAAAAACACACACAAAACACACATTCAAAACTGTACTTTATTGAATGTACTTTCACATTACACTTGAACTCACTATACCTGAATAGTATTTGAGAATATTTCAATTTTTTGTCAAAAATACAAATTTCAGTGAAAAAGACAATAAATAGAGGTATTGTCAATTTCATTCGAAATTGTGATGGTCCGAAATGTATCGATTTTTCAAATCGATCTGCAAATCGCTCAGCCAATCAGAATCGAGTATTTACCTAATTCACGCAAAACACACTCAGACACACGTGTAATTAATTTGGGACGTTTGCCATACTTTCCATTTATACAGTACTTGACTTCAGTATGATTGAATCGATTTGGAATAGAATTCGATTTTGGTAAAAAAATACAAGTTTGGGTGAAAAAGACAATATATGATTGGTTAATATTAACCAATCATTTTATCTCAACACATTATATATAACCAATGAAAATTTGGAATTACTTTTCATAATTTAGTCTCACTTCGACACTCAGCCACAACTTTACAAAGTTGATATGGTAAATAAGCTATGATCGTTTTGGAGTTCAGCACGGTAATGCGATAAAATATATAGATAGTGCAGTACAGCAGGCGAGAGGCTAATATCAAAAGGTCTAAATGATCGGATTAGCGGATAAACAGTTAGCCTTTTACCGAAAAAGGATAAGTTTTACTTTAAAGGAATACCATTTAAACTGCCACTTATCATGTATGTACGATCACAATGGAGACTCTAATAAGGTCATATAACTATGAAAAAGATGAATAGTTGCTCATCTGACAGTGAACTAACTCACGTCAACTTGAGCTCTTCACTCCTTACCACGCACGATGCGAATGGGACTACATGATGGCTTTGACATTGTTGTCGCATTCGTCGACTGCAGAATGGAGGACGACGATACCGCCGTTGCTACAAGCGTGAGCTCGGGGGCTCCATTGGATTGCTTTTGAGAGCGATCCTCCATGTCGGCATTTGTAGTGTTGGGGTTTGGAGAACTAAATTCGGTAATCGAGGCACTCGCTGGACTGTAGTCATGACTGCAACTTTGGAAAGCGAGGAACTTCATACTGGAAGAGGGAGCGAGTGGCATTCAAAATGATGCTTGTCATGAGCATCCACTTGAGCGGAGATCGATGAAGCAGTGCTCTCATCACCTATGCTCGCGTATATGCTATGGACACATGAAAAGACTCTTCAACAAGGTGCGTACAGTCGCTGTGGAGTCAACTACAACCTAGGAGCACAAGCAATGGGTGGTTGACTGTCATGGAGAGTTTTAATAGTCATGGAGGGTTTTAAACTCTTGATTTCAAAGCTTTTATCCTGTGGATGATATAAAGTTAACGCTCTTTCTGGAGCTGTGCAGGAAACCTTCTTGCTCCTTGTGGTTGCAACTTCGTCGCCTTCCTACAACCTCAATCTCTTCGATACTTGCATCGTCTTCAAAGTGTGCAAAGTCAATCTCGGCAATCTCCAACGCTTCATTTTGCAATTTGCTCTCCAGTCGACAATCCAATGATGAAGTTTGCTATCCTTGCAGTGATTGCTGCTCTGGCTGCTGCGACGCCGTCTCTTCGTCAGCAACTCGCTGTGGCTTTTAGCATCCATGAAGATTGTCTTGTCGCTGCAGATCGACATCTTTTGGAGACAATTGGAGTGCCGGTTGCCCATTTGAACTGCAAGAAACGCCGTGAACTCGTCGAAGTTGCCAAGGCGCAAGAGTTGGATACCGTGCGCCAAGAGATCGTCGAGGCGCTTGGTCCCGTCGATACATTTTAATGAACAATACGGTCAAGTTGCTTGTCCTTCTTCATAAGACCTTAATGTGAACGCCTGAGCTTCAGGTCTCTGAAGTGTGAAAACTCGTACTGTACAGAGTTGGAAATGGCGACTTAGGGAAAAGCGTCTGTCTGTCGGGAAATCAATGAACGCAGGATGTTTTCAAGCTGCAGAGCACTTGTGAGTCGATTGACACGACCCCGAGCATGCGTCAAATAGCCTCAATCTTCAACGAGCGGACAGGATTTGACGTATTCAATTTACAAGTTTCTTTCATCGTGACATCATCATGAAGTGTGCTCTTGTTGCCATGCTTGCAGCTGTGGTTCATGCTGTGCCACCACTGCGCCAGACGCATCCACTGCGCTATTCTGGTGGTATTCATTCAGAGTGTCTTGTCTACGAAGAGCGTCGGCTGTTGTTGAAACTTGGTGTGCCAATCGCCAATTTGGATTGTGGAAACCGCCGTGAACTCTTGGAGGTTTTCCAGGAGAGCGGCGATCCACTTCCGTCCACTTCTTGGACCGAGATGCTCTTGTCATGTCATGTTGGACTTCAAAAAATCTAAACCTCATGAACATCGGCATGAGATGCCATCAAGGTCATATCCCGCACTGACAAAGCCAACCATCGGCAGAACTACCAGCAGCTTCAAAGATAGTTATCAAAGGAAGATGCCAGCTAGTTTGGGTGGTAGCTGAGCAGGGTTCACTCTGGTGAGATTGATCGTTGCAGTTTCAGTAGTGGAGGATTGAGCTCATTGCAGAGAAATCTTTGAGTTGTGCAGGCCTTGAGAGAATTCAACCTTGCCAGCTCGTGTCGCCTTCAAAGTGTGCAAGCTCATTGTCGTCCAGCTCGCTCGAGTCATTTTTCCACTGCTTGTCGACAGCTCAAGGATGAAACTCGCCATCGTTGGGTTGCTTGCCACCATGACACTCGCGTCGCCATCGTTCCGCAAGCTAGCCGAGAAGAACTATCCACTAGACATCCACGCCGATTGTCTTGTGGATCAAGACCGCCGTCTTTTGGATCAAACTGGCGTGCCATATCTGCATTTGGACTGTGCCAAGCGTCGAGTGTTGTTGGAGTCAGCCAGGGCTCAAGCTCTCATTATTCGTAACGCAGGTCTGTACGAAGCTCCAGCTCTTTTGTCTCATGGCCAAGGCATTGATGAAACGCTCAGTCTCCACGAGCCCTATCTCGGATAAACATGGAGAAATCTCCCGCCGTAGTCAGTTGGACGGCTTGCTTTTGCATCGTAATTGTGTGAATCAATGCTTGTTGGCATCGAAGTTGAATGCATCAAGTGCCGTGCATAGGAGAGCTTTACAGTTGACTTCGCATGCTTAAGATGAAGATGAAGATGCGGCGATGATCTCCATTCAAAACGTGCATATCTGGTAAGGTAAAAAACAGGTCATCGCCGGGTCAGGTCACGCCTCTAGGTCACGTGACCAAGACGTGACCAACAGGGTGCGGATTTCATGGATTCGGCCGAATTTGCATTGGTCACACATCAATCTGAGCTTGGTTTATGCCTTGAGCAGTCCATTTATGAGGTCTGCCGCAGTGAGTCTTTTAAGAAGCTCAATCAGACCGATGACTTGTCACATGCTTTTCTTCGTCCGACATGTTTTTCGAAGATTTCGCGTCGAAAGAGCTTAAACAGACAAGGTGATCATTGTGTGGGATGGTCGGATCAGTGAAGTCCGAGCTTCTCGCCGCAAGAAAAGGGGGGTGGAAGGTTAGAGGTCGCCTGGGGCTTTTAGGTGAGCCAGACGCGATCGAAGGAAACGGAGAGGCACGACTGTGGGTTGAAAGTCCGCAGTAGTTGACCGCTGCTGGGGGAGAGGACGGTGGGGAGGACCGGAAGGGGGTTGGTTGCTCGGTTGCCCACGAGCTACGCCTAGCGTTGACTGGCGTTGGTGAGGGCGATTGACGGTGCGGGTTTTCGACAGACCCACGGAACTCCTGCAAACTTCTTGGCGCTTAAACTCTCTCGACGGGACGCCACAAACTTAGAGGTTCATTCAACGCCAGCCAAAAAGAGCTCTGTCTAACTACTGTCTCTGTTTCCTAAGCTACTCCTAACTTCGCACGCATGCGTGTTAATCCGCTTGCTCTCGCTCCTTGATTGATCTTCAGGTCTTGCTCGCCATCTTCATTGGCCATAAACTTCAGTCGCACGCCCGTAGCCTGCTACCAACACTGACTGACTGCTTGGTCGGCTCCCTCTATTGGCAGTCGTTGCCCTGGCTCGCTGTGTTCTGCTTTTCCATTCATGCCGCCCGCTCCTTGGCCATAATTCGCACACGGTCAAGCACCGAAATCCACTCGCCATCCACTGTGATTGGCACTCGTCTGCCAGTAAGATCTCTTCTCCGTGTGTCGGACGTGCGTTGGATCGGTTACGCGAGTGGCGGCTCGCTTTGCCACAAACCACCCCTGGCAGCTCGTGACGCCACGGGCACAAATGGCTGCCAACCGACGAGCGACACTCGCTGGGCTTCACTTCCTTGGTCCACAAGCGCATTTGACATGGAAGTCAGCTTCAACAGTCACCGTCCACACTCGTATCTGTCAAGCGACTCTTCGGACCTTGAGCCAAAACGATCGCTCACGGCCAGTCGCAAGCCAAAAGTCGTACGCCGCAAAGACAAGATCGTTCGAGACAAGATGAACCAAGCGCTGTCACCACCACCACCGGTCGAGTCGTCGCTACAAGGACCAGGCTCACCGCAAGATGTTTCGTCGGTGGCGCCGCTTCCCGGGATCTTCTTGGTATCGGGTATGATGGGTGACAACGCCGTCAACTCTCCAGAGCACTCCCCACTACCGCAGGGCAGCGAATCCGACGATGAGTCCCCGTTTGATGCCAGCACTCCTGGGCCGTTCAGCAACGACCCTATCGAGGAGCTGAAGAACCAAGTTAACCACATCAATCACATTCTGGTGCGACTCGACAAGCAAGACGCAGCCATCATTGAGATAAATGGCCGCGTGGCATCACAAGTCTCCATCACAGAGCGACTCAACCGCCAACTGGTTCAGCAAAAGTCGTCCATCGACAGCGTGGCGAATAGCGTGGTGCAGTATGGTCGGGCCGTGGTCAAACTTGCAGCAGATCTTGACAGCCTCCGACTCGCCGTACAATCCCAAGGACGCTCACCACGTCGCCGCCCGGACGTCGAATTATGCAGCATGCTGACGAACAAGGGCCATCCGTGTGTAATTCCTTGGCGCGCTGTCCATATCGTCGCTCCGGGATGCATCCAGCCCAGCCAACTGACAGTCCATCATCCTCACAGACCGAATCTTCACCAGACGAGCCAACGGAATAGCCATCATAGTCAATTCTTTGAGCAACACGACATCTTCTTTCCTCTTCATTTTCCTTTTCACCATCGTTGTCGCTCGTCTTCCTCTGGCCATGGCTCTCAACAACCAAAACAACACTGATCGGATGCACCAAGTGATCGCAGCGGCCAACCAGCAGCTGGGACAGGCGCTTCGAACCCTTCACACCCACCTGGACGACCACAAAACCGAGTGCAAGCGCGCATTCGGGAAGCTCACCATCAGCAAAACACATTCAGCCACACAATCGCCGAACACGCTCAACTGTTCCATCAATTGCGGCACCAGATCGCGCTGAAGGACCGTGAAATCCGCCAACTGCAAGAGCGTCACACCGAGCTCGCCCAGGGTGTCATGCGACTGAATGAGTTGCTGGCACAGCACTTGAAGCAATATCCCCTGGACCATCGCGATGCCAATCGTGACATGAGGGGGCACATGGGCGCACCATGTTTGGGGATTACGCCAGGAGATTTACCTAACACGCCATCATGCTCCCATTACAAGGACGAGTGCCCCTTCGGATACAGCTATCACATCGACGGCCATGGTCCTCGCATTGACTCCCCCGCGCTGCCCCTCGACTGATCGGCTCGCTTGACACGCTTAGAATCTTCGTAGTATAATCCCATTGCCGATAATACAGGAGCGTTTGTTGATCGATTTCATGAGTCAGTTTGTTCGCGGATTCTGTGCACCGTCCTCGCTAATCAACTGACCGATGCCATCAAAGGGCTCAGACGGAGCCAAGCCATCGGGCTCACAATCTAACCAGCTCGCACCTCAGCCAGCCGTCATGTCAACCTTTCAAGCCGCTTTGAGTATGGCCGCGTCAGAGCTCACCACCGAGCTTGGAAACCACGCTCTGCGCCTCCAAGGGGTCTTCCCTGGTGCCGCCTCTCCGTTAGCCGACCTCCCTTCGCTTGCGCACGCGGCTGTTGATACGCTCGCCAACTCCCGGCAGCTGATCAGACGTGACGCTCGAGGGTGGATTCACGATTCGAAGACACGCCAAGAATTCATCTCCATCGCCCATTCTTTGCTGCTCAGGAGCAGCCACCAACTTGCAGCAAGCGTCCTAGCCACAGCGCAAGCGACGCAGCAAATCAGCGTTCTTGAGGAGCAAGTGGGGACCCAGGCAGATCTCATTCAGCTACAGGAGAGCCGCATTGAGGCGCAGGGGCGGCAAATCGACGCGTTGGAGGCTCAGGTACTAACACCCACTCGCCCTTGTTGAGGCAATTCGTGTAGCTGAAGGCCTTGTCGGAGGCGAAGGGGACAGAGACCTCATCAAGCATCGTTGTCGCGCCTGCCAGTGGCCAGGATCTTTCCAGCGCGGGTGTTGACCTCGGTCCACCCATAGACACGCCACCAAGTTCACCTGTCGCGCGTATGCGCGAAGCCATTCGGGAATCTGTGACGATCGATTCTGACGGAGCAGCCACACCGTCGGCTGACCAAGACGATGATCTCTTTGCGGCCCCCGCTTCACCCGTGGTGGACAACTCCGATGACTCCGACTATGAGATAGTGGAGAACCCGGGAGCCGCGACAAAGTCGTACTGGGTGTACGAGGACGAAACATCAGCAGAAGCTCAGCGCTACCGCCAAGCCATGAACGAGAAGCTGTGTGACCACCGCTACCCTGGGAAGGAAGACCGGCACTGCCCTCTACCGCTGACGGATTGCATGGAACGTAGACTTGGCCACCACGGGGAGCAATGTCGCTGGATCACGACGAAGCAAATGGCTCGCTGCAAGGCCCCAATTAAGCAATGTTCCCAACATCGTCAGTGGGCGCCGCAACCACCTCCGGGCAAATTGTATCGTCGCGAGTTTTCCACTCGCCCAAAAGGGATCGTAGCTTGGCGCTTCTATCTCTGCGAATACCAATCTTACAAGCAGGAGTTCGTGGGCCCAAACAAAAAGAAACCACGCATCATCTAGCCTGAACCAACAACCAAGTTTGAGGCCATCGAACTGGAAGTGGAGCTTTTTGTTGTAGCATAGCGTAATGATTAATGCTCCACCATCTTGTTCGTCCAATTTTCTTCATAAATCACATGTAATTAAATGCATAATACGCACGTTCCCATCACAAAATCAATCAATTTCCATTCCATCACCAACAATCGGGCCATTCGATCCACCTGCACATCACAAAGCCAACCATGCCAAAGTAATCTCAACCAAATAAAGCGTCACAAAACCTGGATAAATGTCAATGTCGGGGGCTTCCGAACCGGAATCTCGGGATATCGCGATCCATTTCAAGTACCGTTGGGCTGGGATTTATGCTTGATCGTCGTCCTTCGTCTCCTCCTCATCGATCGGGTGGAGCTCTTCCTGGACCATCATCGCGAGCCGATCAAACCCGAGGCGCACTCGCTCAAATTCGTAAATCAGCTCAGACGGCGGGATGTTGACGAGCGCTTCCCATATCCACGGTCCACCCCGGTAAAATTGAACTTCGTACTCCTTCGTGCCTTCCGTGTATCGCACGTTTCGCACAGCCACAACATGCGGGCGCGAGCCCAGTACATCGTCGCGGTCGGGTCGTCCGCCAAGAAACGAGTCGTCGGGTAAAGCTAGTTCTTCGTCAAAGTCAATTTCCGGTACGCTTTGCAACAATTCCACTGGCCGCTCTAAGTAAACCCGTCGTGGCTTCAGCCGAGAGTCGTGCACAATCGCGTGGAACCGGTAGACCTTCCCCGTGTGACGCACACGAGACTCCAGTTCGCTTGAGTAATCATTGGGACGCGACAACACGCGGAAAGGGCCATGCCAGTGATGTACAGCCACACTGCATCACCCACTTTGATGCGCTCGTCAACATTTTCAGGCAATTGCTCGTTGTGGCGATGCGCACGGTTAGCGATGGCGGCTGCCACTAAGTCTCGGTTCAGAGCATGGCAATACACTTGTTGCTGGTGGACTTGCAATCGCCAGCGATAGGCTTCCGGCTCAGCATCCCCGCGGACTGTCGGCAGGCTCGCAGTGATCGTGGTGTGCGGGTCCCACCCGGGCATGAGGAAGAACGGAGTCTCCTTGCGCACGACCGACACGGATGTGTTCATCGCGAACACCAGTCTCTCAGCCCAGTCGTCCCAGTCTCTTTGCTTCGGATCCTGAACATAGTGCTTCACGGCACGGATCATCACTTGGATCGATCGCTCGGCAAGGCCATTCGCCTGCGGACGGTATGCAAAGGTCGGCATCTGCCGCTGCCCCAACATCTCACAGAAATACTTGAACACGTTCGACATGAAGGAGGGGTCGCGGTCATGGCGCATTTCGCGGCAGGCTCCAAAGCGGCGGAAAACGACTTCCTCGAAGGCGAGAGCGACTGTGTGAGCCGTCCGGTTCGGTGTCGCCTTGGTCATGATGAAGCCCGTGAACACGTCGGCGAAGACAATCAGCTGGGTATTCCCTCTGAACGACGACGGCATGTCGGTCGCAGCGTCCATGCACACCACATCCAATGGGCCTTCCGGGGTGAGGTTCCCTGGGCTCAAGGCTCGAAAATTCGGCGGTGGCCCAGCCGTGTTGCAAACGGCACAGTCGGCGACATAGTCCTTCGTATCGGCGTACATTAGTCTCCAATAGAAGTGGGCTCTTGCGCGCTCATACGTCCGTTGGAACTTTGCGTGTCCACCCTGAGCGTCGTCATGACAATGAGCCAGCACCACCTTGACCAGGACTCGCGGGATCACCAACTTCCATTGCATGCGCTCTTCGGGCGATCTGTTCGACGACCACTCGACGCGGTATAGAGCCCCTCGCTCGCCGACTTCGAACTGACCGGCTAACTTGGGCAATAGGCGACACTCCGTCTCAGTCAGGTGGCTGACCTCGCCCCGCAAATAGCACTTAATATTCGCCAACTCTCTCTCTCTCTCGGTCTTGTGCCTTGCTCACTCGGTCTAGTCTCAGTGCGGCCATTTTCTCCGTCGACCTTGCCTGGAGCGCCATAATCATCGGGGTCGCAGTGACAGCGGTAGGATGCAGAGGCTCTGGCAGCAGGTTGCGTCGCTGTAGCTCTTCCAGGACCGACTCATCCAGCTCTTGCCCTCCAGCACGGTCTTGCCGCGCGAGCCCAGCCAGCAGATCAGCGGCGCCGTTCCATTCCCGCTTCACATGGTGAAATTCCACCCCAGTCGCTTGGTCCTTCAGCACACGGACCCGATCAAGGCAGCTCTGTAGATGGGACTGTTTGCTCTGCATCCACCCCAGTACTTGGTGGATAACCAAGCGCGAGTCACCGAAAATCGCTGGATTTGCCAGGCTTAGACTCAAGGCACGTTCCAAGGCCGCAATCAGTCCACTGTACTCTGCAAGGTTAACCGTCGCATCGGCGAGGACACCATTCTCCGCCCACAGCACGCTCCAACCAGGCAGCTGCCAGATCACAAAGCCGAAGCTGCCAAGTTTCTCCTTCACTTTGATAGCGCCGTCAAAGGCGACACCACAGCCCGTTCGTCGGGGTCGAATTGGGGCAGAACGGCTTGCCTCTGAGAGACCTGCACGTCCTTGGCTTTGTTGGGGTTTTACACGTCCATATCAGCCAAGGTTGACGCGTCTGGGGGGTGCAGGATGTCCATCAAGCGAATCGGCAGGGCCCATCGTTCGTCCAACTCAACCACTTGTTCCACGCGAATCGTCCACGGCGACAAGATTGCAGCCCACGGTAGATGATCGGCTTTGCCATGCTTGTCAGCCAGGATCCATTTCAAGAGGCCATGGCGACTGTACACCACCAACTGCATGTTGCGCAACTCATAGTAGCAAACCTTGACGGCACACAGCAGAGCAAGGGCCTCCTTAGCCCATTCCTCGTAACGCGGCTCGCCGCCCTTCAGAGTCCGACCACAGAACCTCACGGGATGCAGCACTCCATCATAGTCCTGACAGACTGTCGCCGAAATCGCCCAGGTTGTCGTGTACAACAGGATGTGGAACTCTCGGCCAGGATCGGCATGACGCAGGGGCGGTGTCGACGAGTAGGCGGCCTTCAGGTCAGCGAACGCACGAACGGCCGCGGGCGACACCAAGCCAAGGCGTAGCTCTTCGTCCGAGATCTCGTACAGACAGCTCGCCAAAATCGAGTAATTCTCGATAAATCGGCTATAAAAATTCAGCGAGCCCAGGAACGATTGCATGTCGCGGAGGCACTTCGGGAATGGCGCAGCTAGGACAGTATCGAGACTCCGCGGCCTTGCTTCCAATCCTCTGCGAGATACAACGTGGCCAAGGAAATCAGTCGCAAATTTTCCGAACTTGCTCTTCAGGGCCGAGATGCTCACGCCGAAACAGGTCAAGCGCGCCAAGATACGATCGGTCAGCTCCACAATGCCATCCCACGAATCAGCACCGTCGCTTATGTCGTCGGCGAACGATGTGCGGTTAGCCGGTGGTGGAAGCTGCGATAAGTCGCATTTTAAATCCCAAGGCAAACATATCCACCGGCTCATCATCAGCATCATCGTCGGCCACCCCCGGTGGCATGTCCACAAAGCCAAACAACGCGTTCGTAATCATCCGCTGGTATATCATTGGCGCATTCTTGAGTCCTTGTGCCATTCGCGTCCATTCGAAGTGGCCCAACGCGCAGATGAAGGCACTGACCTTGCGCGCCCGCTTGGTTGCACGCACGACCCAAAACCCAGATGAGTTGTCGAGTGACAAGAACCACTGCATCGCGTGGAAGTTGGCTAGCATTCCGTCCAGCGTCGGCATCGGTGACCGCATGAGTTCTTGGAGCTCGTTGATACCCCGGTAGTCGATACAAAGGCGGATGTCTTTGCCACCCTTCTTGAGGACCAGCACGATCGGGGAGGCCCAAGGCGAATTCGAAAAGGTGATCAGCCCAAAGTCCAACAATCCTCGCAGGAGGTCAAACAGTTTCTTCAGCAGCTCCGGGCGAATGCGCCTTGCTCGTTCAGCCAGCGGCTTTGCCTCACCGACGTCGATGTCGCAGACGGCTCCCTTGGCAGGCGGCGGCAGTCCGTTGCCCGACTTGATAAAGAACTTTCGGTACTTGCGAAGGACGACTCTCATTTTCTCCTTTTCTTCATCGCTCAATTCATCCTCGCCGACGTCCAGTTGATCAGGGTCGAACGGCTCTACCTCACGCGGCACTTCAGGGATTATGGCTAGCTGCTGCTCCAATTCTTCAGTTGACAAATCAATTCCTTCGCGCAGCATTACTTCTTTAGCCATCCGTCGTTGATCCAAGTTGTCGGGCATCGTGTCCATCAGGAAGATTGATGGCGGAGGCAGCGTGTCCCGAAAGTGGCAAGCATGGTAGCAGAAGACAGCATGCATCCTTGGTTCGGCGGCTTCCACCGGATCCAGCGGCGGCGCTTCATGGTCGTCCACCGATTGCGCAATAGGGGGCCGTTCGTCATCCAGGCCGTAGTCACCGTCGCTTTCGCAGGTTATACGCAGTTTCCCGTCAGCAGTGAGCAAGTGTTTGGGCGATGGAGGTCGCGGTTCCTTCCAGCTGTTGTCGTCAGCTAACTCAGCCGCTGCTTCATCCAGCCTCGCTCGGTGGTCGTCGGGGTAACTCCCTTCCCACGCTTCCGCTTTCCACGCTTGGTATCTCAAACTGCTCGTGCGCACCATCGGCCGGCTCAGCGGTCGCTCGCCTTGGGCTGAGATTGCCCCGACATCAGTGTTGGCAGACAGAAACACGTTGCGTTCGCTGACGTTTGTGACCTTGTAGGCTGCTGGTTTGTCGTCGGCGTCTAACGCAGTGGTAATCCAGAGCACATCGCGATGAACCCAGTATTCCAGTGTCTCTGGCATTCCTTCTCGCAGCTTGGGTAAAGGCACAACGATTGATCCACCGGGCGGGATGCTCGCATCGCGGTTCAGGCGCACGTAATTCATGTAGCCACGACTGAGCGGACCGGCTGGTCGTGTAGTTCGACGTACTCGCCTTCAGGTAGGTTCAGTTCGCGACGACTCGCATCCACCATGACGCCAGCGCGGAACAGGAAGTCCATCCCAAGGATGGCGTCGAAGCCAGCGTCCCCAAAGTCACAGACAGCGATTGGGAAAACGTAAACTAGTCCGCGACCAATGGTCAACTTGATGTCTACGATACCTTGAGTGTTCACAACGGCGGCTCCTCCAAGGCCAGCTATATCAGTCGTCTTCGTTGTGTCCACTTTCAGGCCGAGCTTCTTGACGACCTTGGGGTGGATGATGCTCATGTTGGCACCAGTATCTGCCTGGACCACCACTGCTTGGTCCATGATTTGCGCATTTAGGAATGCTTGGCGGGTCATGTCGTTCTCGATGAACGTTGTATCTTGCCAGTGACCAAAGTGTTTGCCTTCCTTGAGCCCGTACTCGTCTGACGGCGCCACGCAGTCGGCAGCCGAGTAGAGAACAAAAGGTCTGTCGGGAAGGTTGGATGTATTCTTGGTTACTGGGGGAACTTTCAGGAAGCCAACATGGTTGGCGGCATTGGCGTCGCGTCGACTTTTGATTCTGTCTTCATTCTTCATTGCTTCTTCAGCGCTTGCCGTAACCGCTCGCTCTTGTTGCTTCCTCTTCCATCCACGAACCACCTCAAAAAGCTCTTCGAACTCCGTCAGTAAGGTTCTGGTGGGGGTTATTTTTATGGATTTTTCTTGGTTTTTCGATGTTTTTGGGTTTTCATCATTTTTCAGTTTTTCTTGGTTTTTTTAGTCAGTGTGCGATGTCCGACGTCCGTCGCGGCTGGGGTATCGCGGTCCCCACGGACTTACAAGTTTAAACAATCCAGGCTGGGCATGTCGGGGATGTCCAGCCTTTGCAGGAACTCCTTCAGCTCGGCAGCTTGTTGACGAGTCGGGCACGGGTCGGCTATGTGGTGCGGTGTCGCACAGAGTTGACAAGCCTTGAAGCAGTTGATCTCCGGGTGCCCCATGCGTTGGCACAGAGCGCAGAAGACCGTCGACCAGCACAAGCCATCCAACTTGAAGTGCGTCTTGCCACAGTCACGACAGACCTCGCGACGCGCCTCATGATTGTTGAGTCCAAGAGCGAAGATCTCAGCGCGCACAGAGTCGGTCGCTGCCGCCGCCAGCTTGGCCATGTCCGTTGGGGTCACAGCGTCCAAGTGGTTGACACGCGGAGCCTTTGCACGTTCTTGTCGCTGGTTGCCGCTCGGTTGGGCCGCTCCTCGCTGGCTGCGATGCTCTCGCAATGCTTCAGTGTGGCGCTGGTCATTCAAGTACTCCTTCAAGTCGTCCATCGAGGTGAAGCGCATCGAAGAGATCCACTTGGCTTGGCTTGGATCCGCCAGCGAGTTGCAAAAGCACCGTAAGTGGTCGACAAATTGCTTCCAATTGGTATCGTACTTGAGACCGATCTTCGTGGCAGCCGCATTGAAGCGGAAGAGGTACTCGCGGATGGTCTCATTCTCCTTCTGACGCATCGTGTAGTAGACCTCCTGCTTGGCCACCGGACTGTGGATGTACTCGCGGACGAAGCTCGCACGCACGGCCTTCCAAGTGGATCGTTCGTCAGCTCACAGCTGGTTGTACCAGTCTTGGACGACTCGGCCGACAGTCAGGCGGAACTTGCGCTTTGCCTCGTCCTCAGTCCATCCGCTGGCGGTCGCATTCTCCTTGAATCGTCGGAGGAAACTTGACGCCGCATCGGTGCCGTCGGCGGATCCGTTGAATCGCTGCAGCGACTCGAGCGCGAGGATATGCAGACGGGGAGCATTGTTAGAAGGGAGCCCGACAGGCGCAGCGTCCATGTTCCACTCGTCAAGATCGTCCTCGTCTTCCTGCACTTGCACTTGGAGGTTTGGTTGCTTTGCAGCTGTCGCATCAGATCTTGATTTTGCCTGACCAACACCGCGATCAATCTTGACTGGTCGTCGGCGGGAGCCGGAGGCAATTCATCGGCGTCCATGTCTTCGTCGTAGTCACCAACGTCGCTGCCGTGGCTTTGGAATTCCGCGGGATTGTTTTTGCTAGAGCGCGATCGCGCGTCTAGGTTGGTCGTAGTGGCGTGGGTCGGTGCCGCTACTGATTGATATTGCCCGAAGGCAGTTGGAGTCTGCCCGTAACGACTCCTGGATGCCGCCATCGCTTGCTTCGCTTGCTCTGACGGGTCCAATTGCATGTCCACCGAAGTGGACGTCTGGTTGTCTGCTGACGCGTCCGACAGCAGGGTGGCAGGGTTAACAGGTCTAACCATTTCTTCGTTCGTGTGCTCAACCTCCCGGTTCGTGGCACCACTTGTGGGATGGTCGGATCAGTGAAGTCCGAGCTTCTCGCCGCAAGAAAAGGGGGGTGGAAGGTTAGAGGTCGCCTGGGGCTTTTAGGTGAGCCAGACGCGATCGAAGGAAACGGAGAGGCACGACTGTGGGTTGAAAGTCCGCAGTAGTTGACCGCTGCTGGGGGAGAGGACGGTGGGGAGGACCGGAAGGGGGTTGGTTGCTCGGTTGCCCACGAGCTACGCCTAGCGTTGACTGGCGTTGGTGAGGGCGATTGACGGTGCGGGTTTTCGACAGACCCACGGAACTCCTGCAAACTTCTTGGCGCTTAAACTCTCTCGACGGGACGCCACAAACTTAGAGGTTCATTCAACGCCAGCCAAAAAGAGCTCTGTCTAACTACTGTCTCTGTTTCCTAAGCTACTCCTAACTTCGCACGCATGCGTGTTAATCCGCTTGCTCTCGCTCCTTGATTGATCTTCAGGTCTTGCTCGCCATCTTCATTGGCCATAAACTTCAGTCGCACGCCCGTAGCCTGCTACCAACACTGACTGACTGCTTGGTCGGCTCCCTCTATTGGCAGTCGTTGCCCTGGCTCGCTGTGTTCTGCTTTTCCATTCATGCCGCCCGCTCCTTGGCCATAATTCGCACACGGTCAAGCACCGAAATCCACTCGCCATCCACTGTGATTGGCACTCGTCTGCCAGTAAGATCTCTTCTCCGTGTGTCGGACGTGCGTTGGATCGGTTACGCGAGTGGCGGCTCGCTTTGCCACAATTGGATTAATTTACAATGTGTGGAATGAGCTTAACCAGAGTAGTCGACCATTGGATTAATTTAACACCAAAGTAACCGACAATTGAACTCCTACCTGTGCTTTGTCTGTCCATTGGTAGCTGGTCGCAGCAACTCGATGTCGGAGTGATGAATTTTCTTCGTGTACTCCACGCTTGATTTCTTTTTTCTCATCAGACCATGAAAGAAAATCCACATTGCAGAATGCTTCCAGGAAACCTTCGATTAAAGGAACTAAACCATGATTTCCATAAATGTCTTGCCACTGCCTCTCTGATCTGCTCTCGCAACGCTGTATTTCTCTCCATTGTGTATTTTCCCGTCAACAACGATGTATTCGTCTTAATCCTTTACAGGGGGGTCTGTCGCAAGCTGCATGCTACATCATCCTACACCGTAGTTCTCCGGGACAAAGAGCCATTCGGGGATACTACACCTTTTCCAGTTCATCTCCAGAAAATTCAAGTTCAAGTCCAGAAAGGTTAAATTAAAGACCATATACTCCGAAAAACTATATATAAACTGAATGAATAAACTTTGAAATTTAATTACTACATTCCGTCGTAGAGGTGAAAAGCTCTAGAGTAACAAGTCAGAGTATGATCGAAGTTCCAAGTGCATTTTTACGCAATTTTCTGTTGGGCTTTGCTTGACAGTCCTCACCGAGGAGCCTAACCAAGAGTTCATTCGCATCTCACGGAGATAGGCGCTATCTCAATGCCTAGTTTGTTTTCATCAATCCACATCCACGCAATCTCCAAGTTGACGCCATTGCTCTGGGCAGTCAACTGTCTGGCGCGGACTCGGTCGTGAGTTGCCGTGTCTTACCTCTTTCTTGTCATGTCTTCAAATGACTTACATTGACTGCTCACTGGACACATAATTTGAAGAATTCTAAAATATAATACATCTATTTCTCCTTGAATATAAGTTTATGGGATTCTATCTGGTCTTGAACTTAACCAATCTGGACTTGAACTTGAATGTTATGGAGATGAACTGGAAAAGGTGTAGTATAGACTAACAGACTGCGACAACAACGAGCAACCCAACAAAAACTTTATAAATTGATAAAGTAATTAACTTATAGAGAAAAAAGCAATTGCAAAAATTTATTATATATTGAATACAAATTGTTGAAGGTACAATAATATAGAGGTGACTTCCTACTGGCTGTCACTTGGGATATCATCACAAGTTCCACTACTCTGTGCTGAAGATTCTTCATCCGCCTCAAGAGCATCAATATGAAGGAGATGTTCATGCAGCTTTTGAAGCTTGTCTTCAGCGGATCTTACACAACCTTTAATGGTGTGGTGGGCCAAATTGTCAAATGCTTCGATCAGACGCACCTTCACTTCCGGGAACTTCGTCATGTCAGTGTACTGGCGTCCAACGGCACTTTTAACCGTGGCCCAAACCAGCTCAATGGGTTGTAGATCGGAATAGTACGGCGGGGTGAATACAATCTTGTGGCCATGATCTTGAGCCATGGACACAATAACCAGTGGTACGTTTGCTTCAATGCACGCCGACAACTTGGTCCAAAGAATACTCTTGTATTCATCACCAGTGACTTCAATTCCATATCTTCTGCACGCTTCCAACAAACATGACTTGGATTGCCGACACTTCGGGGTACTTGATGGTCGACCCTTGTGGTACTTTGCAATGTCCATAACAATCAAAGCGTTGCACACTCCGAGATCTTCAAGTTCTTTCAATAGTTTGCCAAACCAGGTAACGTAGTACTCGTGGTTAAACATGGCATGGTAGTCTTTTGGCTCTTTCGCCTTTATATTTCCACCCGTGAAGATGTCAAGAGCCATGACTTGACTATCCATTGTTGGTGAGTCCAGGATAGCTGCGACAAAACAATATCGCCGACCTTTGTGCTTCTCTTTCCTTGGTACGTCCAACTTGTCTGAAGGATCGTACAAATCATAATTCGGACACTTGTAGTGGTGGTGTATGTATGATTCGTCCGTGTAAACAATGTGCGGCCGCTGATCGGATGCGATGTAGGGTTGCATCATACGCACGTACTGGTCGCGGGCAGCCATATTTGGCTTGGATAAATGGTAAGTCGACGAGCCTTTACGGCTCCCTCTCTTGTAGCCCTGTCGACTGAGAAAGCGTTGTACGGTTCGAAGACTGGAGTTGAACTGCTTTGAATTTGAGTCGTTGTAGTCGAGAATTCGCTTCTGCTTAAAGAACTTCAAAACATCTACAGCCGTCGTACGTTGTCGTTCTGCACGTCTGTTTCGAACGAAGACTTGAACCATCTCGACGACATCCGCGGTCTTTGAGATAATGGTTGCATGTGCGCTCCTGTTCGAGGCCACTGTTGCTGCTGTGACCGTTC
The DNA here is from genome assembly GCA_019828595.1 of Aphanomyces cochlioides. Classification (NCBI taxonomy): domain Eukaryota; phylum Oomycota; class Saprolegniomycetes; order Saprolegniales; family Verrucalvaceae; genus Aphanomyces; species Aphanomyces cochlioides. The sequence continues at coordinate 2,795,190 of JAHQRK010000005.1, forward strand.
TCGAAGTCAAGTATTCGTGCCATACGCGTTTTACGAGGCTCAGTCCATGACCAAGAGCCTCAGCAACTGTTGACGCCACGTCAGCATGACCTTGGCCCCGAAACCACGCATAGAGATGACGGATGTCGAGCCGCTCCTCGCGAGATAGCGTTCGAGATCGCTCTTTTTTGACGAAGTCGATACAGGAGAGGTAAGAGTCTTCCATTGTGTGATATTAGGAAATGGATGCAGATTAGTGGTTGCAGGAGTCTATATATAGCCTTGTGGACTTCTATTTATATCCTTGGGAGCATATAAATTTTCATGGTTTTGAAAGAACACAGATACTCATTAACCTCTCTAAATTAATACCCAAAATTTTACAGGTTAAAGAATTATGGAGTGAAAATTGACCTGCATTCCATGTTTTCATTTCAAATATCTCATAGGATATTTAGTTCTGCAGTATTGTATTTAAACGACACTATTGCAATACAAATTTCCAATGACCCAAACATTTTCTGAAGAAAATTGATAAAATATTGCCTGAAATACAGGCAAAAGGTTGCTCGTTGTTGTCGCAGTCTGTAAGGCAATGGGTCAACGATGTTCTCGCGTGGAGAAATCCAAAATCATTTTTGGATGCGACACCCAGACTTTAATACAAACCTTTTTGATGGGAATACACAAAAAATTAGTATAGAAATTAATTTTTTCTATGTCTTATGTTGTGTTTTTGTTGAGACTTCTAGAATGTAATCTCAACTTTCACATACGAGAAAGGTCTCTTAACTATAAAACAACTTGTATATGCGTGTTCCAGAAGACTCCAGAAGACAAACGAAGACAAACGACGACCACAGAATTCACACTAGGCCTAGCTAGCTTTCATGTTAACCATCTAATTCACTTTCCAACTTCCCTTCTAGAGGTTACGAGCCCTCTACCGCCGCCGCTGCCGCCACCGCTTGACCTAGCCTCCGACGCTAGATCAACCGCCCGAAGCCCAGCCTCCCGCCGCACCCCGTCGCCTTTCCTGCCGCCGTCCCGCGAGCCCGCCGTAGAGCCAAAAGTCGCCGAACCGTGCGCAGAAGACAAATCAACTTCAGCAGCACTACAGATCCCTGCCTGGACTCCTTTTGTGAGATCTCGGGTTAGTACACTAAGGAGAGGGCTGTAAGCTGAACGTTGATTGGCTGAACTCCTAGTTGAGTTTGCCGTATTTTATCAAGCCTTCAACACACCAAGCCTTCAAGACACACATTCCCGGTTTCCTTGATACACATCATCCGGATCCGGAAGACAAGTCAAGCGCAAGACATCACGATCTTTCCCGAGGCACCAAGGAACATTCCGGGAACAAGACCATCACTCGTGACCATCACTCACAACTGAAGTCATGACAAGTCAAGGAAGTTTGGAACAGTCAACAACACAAATATCAAGTTTCGAGGTTTTAACATTTCTTCAAGACAATTTCTTGATTTAATCCTACTTTAACTATGGGAGTTAAATCATATGTGAACACTTTTGATGGCACCAATTTTGTCCAATGGCATACGCGCGTCATGGCGTATATGGAACTCAAGGACTGTGCTCAAATTTTCAAGAATCTACCTCGAACTGCAGAAGATTATAACTCCAAGAATATATTAGCGCGAGTAATTATACTTGCTGCTATTGATGACTTACACGCGCGCATGGTATATACCACTGAAGATGCCGTCGAAATGATGAAGATCCTTCGTGACCGTTATGGTAACAAGTCCTTCGTTGGTCATGGACGCCTGATTGACGAAGTTACCCACATGCGCATGCGTCACAACGAAACACCTCGCTCTTATTGGGACCGGTTCGACCTTGCTATTAAAGATGCTACCAATGCTGGCATTAAGTTCTCTGACGAACAAGTCGTTCATTTCTTCCTTAATGGTTTGGACTCACGATTCAACACGTTCGTGCAACTTCAAAGTCACCTGTTGCAACGCACACCTATTGACGCCTCAACGCTTTCGCTCATCACCACGGAACTTCTCCAAGCGTATAACCGTGAACAATCGCGTTCAAGCGGTCCACCAGCGACTCCAGTCGATGAAGCTGCTATGTCCCTTCGTCGTAATCAACGACGTAAACCGCGTCGCAATGGACATGCTCAACCCGACACCAACAATGAAACAGTTTGTGCTTACTGCAACATACCAAATCACACTGAAGCCAACTGTCGTCGGAAGCAACGCGACCAGCGTCAACAAACTTCTTCTCAATCCAACCAACGACGTGTTCATTTCCAACCATCTTCCACGGCCTCTCTTGCGTCTCAGACTGCCGCAAACACAAGTCGCAATGCTCGCTCGTCTGTAAGCATGCTGACGTTAGGGCCTCACTACACTCTCAATGCCTTCGAGTCTCCCGCTTCGTCATCTGCGTCGATCCTTGACTCTGGCGCATCGGATCATTTCTGCAACGATGCTGCATGGTTTGAAGAACTTCAACCATTTGAGGGTACAGTTCAATCTGCCAATGGAAGTGACATGCCGATTGCAGGCACCGGTTCTGTCTTACTTGAGATGAACACACCCACCGGTATCATTCCTGACACTCTCCAAGATGTACTGTTCATTCCGAACCTACAGTACAACCTTTTCTCCTTGTCGAGAGTAACTGATCGAGGATTCAACTCTCAGTTCCAGCGTAATGCTTGTTACATTACTCGCGAAGAAGTTATGTACGCTCAAGGCTTCAAACGCGACAACTTGTACTACCTCGACATTGCAAATCCTTTGCCAACTCAGTCGTCTTCCACTCCTCACGTTGGTTTGTCCTTGTTGACAACTTCCGCTACTCCAACTCCAGCTGACCTTTGGCATGCTCGCCTTGGTCATATTAGTGTGAAGTATACTGCTAAAACGTGTCAATACACTGATGGCATTGAGCTTGATGACTGCAAACATGCTTTTTGCGAAAGCTGCCTTGCTGGGAAGCAGTCTCGTTTACCCTTCCCCAAGCGCTCTATCTCCACAACTTCGGAACCGTTTGCTTTGGTACATTCGGACATTTGTGGACCTATGCGTCATCCTGCACTTCGTGATCGATCTCGGTATTTCATCACGTTTACCGATGATTATTCGCGTTATGGCTTTGTGTTCTTTCTCAAGAACAAGTCGGATGCTCTCCAATGCTTCAAGCAGTACACTGCCTATTGCCGCACTGAATTCGATCTACCTGTGCGATGTCTCCGTTCCGACAATGGCGGTGAATACTTCTCGACTTTATTCTCCGAGTTCTTACTCGAGAATGGCATCCAACACGATGCGACCGTTCCGCATACCCCGCAGCAAAATGGTGTCAGTGAACGCATGAATCGCACTCTCGTCGAATGTGCAAAATCATTGCTTCACTTCTGCAAAGTACCTTTGCGATTTTGGGCCGAAGCTGTGTCTCATGCAATGTACCTACGGAATCGGACATACATAGCGTCCACTCCTGGTATGACACCCTTCGAGAAACTATGGAAGTCTAAGCCTGATCTTGGTAACCTGCTTATTTTTGGCTGTGAAGCTTATGCGCATGTTGAATCGCATCAACGAACCAAGTTTGCTCCCAAGACGATACGTGCCATGTATCTTGGTCTCGAGCCTAACGTCAAAGGTTATCGTCTTTACACCTCAAGCCCAGAACGGATCATCGTCAGTCGTAATGTTGTCTTTAATGAAACCACGAGTTTCTTTACTGAAGAACCGTCGGCTGATGAATCACCCGTCTCTCAACTCATTGATGAGATCGACGATGATGACGAGCTGTCTCTAAGAGATGAGACTTTAGCACTACCTGCAGCTCCACCAGCTTCTACCATACCCGCTCCAAATGAAGGAACTGCGATCGTCCCAAGACGTTCGACTCGCATCCGTCGCGGCAATCCTCGCTACAATGTGCCTCCTGTACACGTTCCTCAGTCCACGTTGGTTGAACCTTTAACACCACCGACAAGACCAATAGAGAGCACACCTCCCACACCTTCCATAACTGAAGCTGACACTTCCGAGTCTCGCGTTGAGAACACACCTCCGCAACCACTCGATGACTCCACGCCTTCTCGTGTTGAGCCTGCTCCACAACAATCACCTGCTGAATCTCCTGCGGACATCCCATTGCCGTCATCACCTTCACAAGGACCAATGTCTCGCACGGACGCTCCTGCTGTCAATCCTGAGTTTGTTCCCGTCATGATGCCTCCTCCGGCGTCGACAGACTCGACTTCGTTCGACGAAGATGCGCTTTGTGAACAGTTTGAGTCCTTGGCACTCAGTTTGTTTCGCCTTCGACCTGAGACAAACTCTGATGTTGATGAACATCAACTGAGCAAGCAACATCGACTTCTCGTTGCTTTAGCCTTGCAATCAACCGGGCTACCTTCAACTATACGTCAAGCCCATGCTTCACCAGAGAAACATGAATGGATTAAGGCTACTGATGCCGAATACAATTCATTGATACAACACAACACTTGGACTCTGTGAACTTCCACCTGACCGTAAACCCATTGGATGCCGATGGATCTTTACGGAGAAGTACTCTGCTGATGGTACTTTGTCACGCTACAAAGCACGCCTTGTTGCTCAAGGTTTCACTCAAGTTGCTGGCGTTGACTACACTGAAGTGTTTGCTCCTGTAATCCGCACTTCGGGCATCAACACATCGCTAAGCGTGTACTCCGCTACCTTCAAGGAACGAAAGATTATGGAACATGCTACACCAAGCAAGACTCCTCCGACTATCTCATTGAGCTATTCGTCGATGCCGACTATGCCAATGATGCAACCACTCGCAGATCCACCTCAGGCTATTTTCTATTCCTGAATGGATGTTTGATCTCATGGAAATCCAAACTGCAAAACATAGTTGCTTTGTCCACTTCCGAAGCCGAATACATTTCCATGTCTTATGGACTACAAGAAGCACTATGGCTCAAGCCATTGCTTGAAGAACTCGAGCTTTCTGTGAAACTGCCCATCATCGTTTATGAAGACAACCAAAGTACAATCAAGATGGCTGAAAACTCAACCCTTCAACAACGAACCAAGCACATCGATGTTCGTCATCACTTCATTCGAGACTTAGTCCGCGAGCACATCATCAAGATCGACTATTGTCAGTACATTTTCATCTCATCAAAATCTAATTTTCAACAATTTCTCGTGATTTTCACCAACTTTTCAATCATTTTTCATTACTTTTAACTCATTATCACCATTTTTTCAACAATTTTAGTCCTGTTTCAACCATTTTTCAAACATATTTTAAACTCTTTTCAACTTTTCTAAAACATTTAGAACCCTTTTCGATCCTTTTGAAATCCTTTCCCAACACATTTTTATCCCATTATTCCCTTTTCCAAACCTTTCAACATATAAATTATTGTAAAACAACATTTTCTTAACTTCTTTGAAACCTTTCAACACATTTTATATTGAATTCAATCTTAACCGTCTCGGGGAAGTGGTCACCGTTGTCTACACTGTCATGGCTTTCGTCCGTCTCGCTTGTGCCACCCGTACCGTCTTCAATATCACTCTCATCAAATGTGTCTGGAAGGTCGACTGGCCGAGGAAGCTCTGACCGTCGTTCGCGCTGTGGAGGAGCAGCAAGACCACGCTGAATATCATCGCGGAGATTGACGTAACGACGGGATTTCGCTTCAATCGTCCTAACGAATCTTGGTAAGGAAGGATGAGGAGTTCCAAACGCTGCATTCAACTCCCTGTTGAAGCGCTCCAGAGGGTTGTTCGTCCTAGCAACAGCGTCCATCCGAAGACCATGGACATTCCATAAGTGTGGTGGAAACAGCCGAACCCATGTTCTCTCAAAGTACTTCCAGAATCTTGACCATTTCTCGACGGCATATTCAAAACCCCTTTGTTGACATACTTCTTTCACTTTGTCTCGCACCCAAGCGGTGCCTTGACGATGTACTTTCGCCGGGTCGATTACAGTGATCATATCGAGGACCCCACGAGTCATTGCTACTTGAATCTGTTGGGGTGGAAGGCAGTACTTCTTCATTTTTCGCTGACAAAGTTGCTTGAAACGGAAAAAGCATCCCATCAACTGAGCAGTGGGAAAACGATCACAAACGGCATTCACAAGAGCTTTTTCAAAATCACAAACAACGTCCTTTGGCTGTAAGTTTTCGCCCAAACTGTCGGTGATGTACTGGAGTAAGTTCCAGTAAGCATCGTACGTCTTTGAGGTAGACAGTACGTAGAAGACAGGGATGAAAAGTCGCGTGGCTCGATCATACACCATGACAACAACACATTGGGACAAGTTTGCAGGAGTACAGCGGAAGGCTCCATCGACAAACAAAGAAATCTTCTCGTATCGCAAGAGTTGAATGAGTTGAGGGTGGCCCCATCCAATGAGTCTTTCAGGTTTGTCATGACGATTTGATTGCAGGTTTGACCACACGTGGTGAAACTGGAAGAATCGTTGAACGGAATTTCGAACCACAGCAAGGGGTGGAACTTCAACACGTCCATGGACATTGGATCCGTAACGAAGCTCACGGGCACGATGCACTCGCTTCACAACTTGAATCTTCGTGAGACCACGCACAACAACGTTCGTATCTTTGCTGTAAAATCGGTTACCCAAGATTTCCCAAATATGACTTGTTGACTCGTCAGTTGTAACTGCAAGGTTGTCCGCTGCTTGCTTTATGGCAGACATTACCCATAAAGAATTTGCTCCACGATTGCTTGTTGGTAAAAGGTGTGACGGTGGCACGCATGTATGTGGTATGACGTTTCAAAGTCGTAGTTCATAGTGGACGAGTAGAACACAAGACGCCCAGGGCATGACTGACTTCTGTAGAAACTGCAGCGATAAGTGATCTTGACTCGAGTCGCATTCGCTTTTGTGAATTCGTAGCCACCGACAAAGATTTTTGTTCGGCCGTCTCTTGATCCTCCGCCACGTTTCACGGGTGTTTCTTCCGTCATCTGGTCGGGTTCACAGGTTGGAAGTTGTGGGTCAACTCGACGGCGCTCCACTCCCTCTGCACGCTCATCGCGTCGTGTTTCTTGGTGATCGTCGCTTGTTACGTGATACTCCTGATTCGACAATTTTGAATAATCGAGGTGATGATCGTGTGCAGAGGTTGTTCTATCATAGACAAAGCCTGTTGGCCCATCAATGTCGCTTCCACCCGATGGAGCCTCGTCGTAGTCACTCTCAAAACTTTGCATTGTATCGATTACAGAAGAGTCGACTTGTTTAGAGCCCACAAAGAAGAAATAAGGACGATAATTGAAATGTTTCGTGAATGAAATGCCGGCGCTTGCTGGCCAACCGTGACCAAACTATGCAACATGTGATCTACGCGTGATCAAACTGTGATCAACGCGTGACCAATGAAAAATAAACCATCAGACCTAACATGTGACCTGACCACAAATTGACCTGTAAAGGATTCTTCCGCATATCTCTGGTATGCTCATGCCCCTTGCGAGTCAAATGATATGACACATCTCCATGGGGCTCTAAAGCTAGAATAGCAGACGAACTACCGTCTGGGATAAAACGTCTCTGAAGAGTGAAAAGAGTAGATCCCTCAGCCTCCATGGACCTCTTTCTTGGGTAGACCATCGATCCGGTCAAAGGACCAACGACAACTCCCGTCGGACGGAAAGGGAGAGCTCTGTTTCATCGTGTTCATCATTGCTGTCAGGCATGAGTTCTATTCTTTCGGAAGACGAGAGATCGTAGCTAGATTGCAAGGTATACCATTGAGCAAGAAAACAACCCTGGTAAATCTGATGTTCATGGAGGGGATCTGGCATCACGCCAAGGGACGTTACCCTGAACTTTGCTACGAACGTCGTCTTCATGATTTGCAGTACTGTGTTCCTCATGCTCATGGGCAAGAAGCTGAACAAAGTCCCTCCACGATTTGTGGCCATACCAACAACCAAGAACTCTTGGTTCTGGTAATCGATCATAGCGGCAGTCGGTCGGGAAATCAATGGACGCAGGATGTTTTCAAGCAACAGAACACTGTCGAGACAATCGACACGACCCCGAGCATGCGTCAATTTGCCTCAATCTTCAACGAGCGGACAGGAATGATGTTGTCATTTTGTAATTTTCTATCAACTTGACATGAAGATTTCTCTCGTTGTCATGCTTGCAGCTGTGGTTTATGCTGCGCCATCTCTACGCCAGATGCATGCACTGCGCTATTCTGGTGGTATTCATTCAGACTGTCTTGTGTACGAAGAGCGTCGGTTGTTGCTGAAACTTGGCGTGCCAATCGCTCGTTTGGACTGTGGAAAGCGCCGTGAACTCTTGGAGAGTCTCCAAGAAAGCGAAGATCCATCGTCTCTTTCGTCAACAAGCCAACGACTTGGTGCAGCCCTCAGTGTAGATGAAGCACTTTAGTAACTATGGTGGACTTAAATGAACCTCATTCCCATGGAAGAGTCGTTGAAATGGACTCGAATGCCATCAAGTTCATACCTCACATTGACAAAGCGAACTATACCGGCAGAGCGAGGAGCAGCTTCACAGATAGTTATCAAAGGAAGACATCAGCTAGGTTGGATGGTAGTTGAGCAAGGATCCACTCGTGTGAGATAGATCGTTGCAGCTCCTGTGAAGGATTGAGGTCATTGCAGGGAAACCTTGGAGTTGTTCAGGCCTTGAGAGAATTCAACCTCGCCAGCTCGTTTCGCCTTCAACGTGTGCAAACTCATTGTCGTGTCCAGCTCGCTCGAGTCATTTTTCCACTGCTTGTCGATCGCTCAAGGATGAAACTCGCCATCGTTGGTGTGCTTGCTGCCATGACACTCGCGTCGCCATCGTTCCGCAAACTAGCCGAGAAGAACTATCCACTTGACATCCACGCCGATTGTCTTGTGGATCAAGAACGCCGTCTTTTGGATCAAACTGGCGTGCCATATCTGCATTTGGACTGTGCGAAGCGTCGTGTGTTGTTGGAGTCAGCCAGAGCTCAAGCTAACATGATCGATTTCACAGCTCTGTACGAAGCGCCAGCTCTTTTGTCTCATGGCCAAGGCATTGGTGAAGAGGCCAGTCTCGACGAACCCTTTCTCGCGTAGACACGGAGGATTTCGTCATGAGCCTATGAGTTGGATGGGTTGCATTTGGTAATTGTGTGAATCAATGCTTGTTGGCATCCGAGTTGAATGCATCAAATGCCGCGCACAGGAGAGCTTTAGTTGACATGGCATGCTCAGGATGAAGATGCGGCGATGATTTCCATTCAAACAAAACGTGCATTCTCTGGTCTACTCATGCCCCTCGCGAGTCAAATGATATGACACCTCTCCATGTATGACGGTTGAGCTAGAATAGCAGGCGAACTACCGTCTGCTTATGAACACGATGTTGTTATTCAATTCCACCGGCATTGCATAGATAACACGTCTCAGAAGAGTAGATCCCTCAGCCTCCATGGACCTCTTTCTTGGGTAGACCATCGATCCGGTCAAAGGACCAACGACAACTCCCGTCGGACGGAAAGGGAGAGCTCTGTTTCATCGTGTTCATCATTGCTGTCAGGCATGAGTTCTATTCTTTCGGAAGACGAGAGATCGTAGCTAGATTGCAAGGTATACCATTGAGCAAGAAAACAACCCTGGTAAATCTGATGTTCATGGAGGGGATCTGGCATCACGCCAAGGGACGTTACCCTGAACTTTGCTACGAACGTCGTCTTCATGATTTGCAGTACTGTGTTCCTCATGCTCATGGGCAAGAAGCTGAACAAAGTCCCTCCACGATTTGTGGCCATACCAACAACCAAGAACTCTTGGTTCTGGTAATCGATCATAGCGGCAGTCGGTCGGGAAATCAATGGACGCAGGATGTTTTCAAGCAACAGAACACTGTCGAGACAATCGACACGACCCCGAGCATGCGTCAATTTGCCTCAATCTTCAACGAGCGGACAGGAATGATGTTGTCATTTTGTAATTTTCTATCAACTTGACATGAAGATTTCTCTCGTTGTCATGCTTGCAGCTGTGGTTTATGCTGCGCCATCTCTACGCCAGATGCATGCACTGCGCTATTCTGGTGGTATTCATTCAGACTGTCTTGTGTACGAAGAGCGTCGGTTGTTGCTGAAACTTGGCGTGCCAATCGCTCGTTTGGACTGTGGAAAGCGCCGTGAACTCTTGGAGAGTCTCCAAGAAAGCGAAGATCCATCGTCTCTTTCGTCAACAAGCCAACGACTTGGTGCAGCCCTCAGTGTAGATGAAGCACTTTAGTAACTATGGTGGACTTAAATGAACCTCATTCCCATGGAAGAGTCGTTGAAATGGACTCGAATGCCATCAAGTTCATACCTCACATTGACAAAGCGAACTATACCGGCAGAGCGAGGAGCAGCTTCACAGATAGTTATCAAAGGAAGACATCAGCTAGGTTGGATGGTAGTTGAGCAAGGATCCACTCGTGTGAGATAGATCGTTGCAGCTCCTGTGAAGGATTGAGGTCATTGCAGGGAAACCTTGGAGTTGTTCAGGCCTTGAGAGAATTCAACCTCGCCAGCTCGTTTCGCCTTCAACGTGTGCAAACTCATTGTCGTGTCCAGCTCGCTCGAGTCATTTTTCCACTGCTTGTCGATCGCTCAAGGATGAAACTCGCCATCGTTGGTGTGCTTGCTGCCATGACACTCGCGTCGCCATCGTTCCGCAAACTAGCCGAGAAGAACTATCCACTTGACATCCACGCCGATTGTCTTGTGGATCAAGAACGCCGTCTTTTGGATCAAACTGGCGTGCCATATCTGCATTTGGACTGTGCGAAGCGTCGTGTGTTGTTGGAGTCAGCCAGAGCTCAAGCTAACATGATCGATTTCACAGCTCTGTACGAAGCGCCAGCTCTTTTGTCTCATGGCCAAGGCATTGGTGAAGAGGCCAGTCTCGACGAACCCTTTCTCGCGTAGACACGGAGGATTTCGTCATGAGCCTATGAGTTGGATGGGTTGCATTTGGTAATTGTGTGAATCAATGCTTGTTGGCATCCGAGTTGAATGCATCAAATGCCGCGCACAGGAGAGCTTTAGTTGACATGGCATGCTCAGGATGAAGATGCGGCGATGATTTCCATTCAAACAAAACGTGCATTCTCTGGTCTACTCATGCCCCTCGCGAGTCAAATGATATGACACCTCTCCATGTATGACGGTTGAGCTAGAATAGCAGGCGAACTACCGTCTGCTTATGAACACGATGTTGTTATTCAATTCCACCGGCATTGCATAGATAACACGTCTCAGAAGAGTAGATCCCTCAGCCTCCATGGACCTCTTTCTTGGGTAGACCATCGATCCGGTCAAAGGACCAACGACAACTCCCGTCGGACGGAAAGGGAGAGCTCTGTTTCATCGTGTTCATCATTGCTGTCAGGCATGAGTTCTATTCTTTCGGAAGACGAGAGATCGTAGCTAGATTGCAAGGTATACCATTGAGCAAGAAAACAACCCTGGTAAATCTGATGTTCATGGAGGGGATCTGGCATCACGCCAAGGGACGTTACCCTGAACTTTGCTACGAACGTCGTCTTCATGATTTGCAGTACTGTGTTCCTCATGCTCATGGGCAAGAAGCTGAACAAAGTCCCTCCACGATTTGTGGCCATACCAACAACCAAGAACTCTTGGTTCTGGTAATCGATCATAGCGGCAGTCGGTCGGGAAATCAATGGACGCAGGATGTTTTCAAGCAACAGAACACTGTCGAGACAATCGACACGACCCCGAGCATGCGTCAATTTGCCTCAATCTTCAACGAGCGGACAGGAATGATGTTGTCATTTTGTAATTTTCTATCAACTTGACATGAAGATTTCTCTCGTTGTCATGCTTGCAGCTGTGGTTTATGCTGCGCCATCTCTACGCCAGATGCATGCACTGCGCTATTCTGGTGGTATTCATTCAGACTGTCTTGTGTACGAAGAGCGTCGGTTGTTGCTGAAACTTGGCGTGCCAATCGCTCGTTTGGACTGTGGAAAGCGCCGTGAACTCTTGGAGAGTCTCCAAGAAAGCGAAGATCCATCGTCTCTTTCGTCAACAAGCCAACGACTTGGTGCAGCCCTCAGTGTAGATGAAGCACTTTAGTAACTATGGTGGACTTAAATGAACCTCATTCCCATGGAAGAGTCGTTGAAATGGACTCGAATGCCATCAAGTTCATACCTCACATTGACAAAGCGAACTATACCGGCAGAGCGAGGAGCAGCTTCACAGATAGTTATCAAAGGAAGACATCAGCTAGGTTGGATGGTAGTTGAGCAAGGATCCACTCGTGTGAGATAGATCGTTGCAGCTCCTGTGAAGGATTGAGGTCATTGCAGGGAAACCTTGGAGTTGTTCAGGCCTTGAGAGAATTCAACCTCGCCAGCTCGTTTCGCCTTCAACGTGTGCAAACTCATTGTCGTGTCCAGCTCGCTCGAGTCATTTTTCCACTGCTTGTCGATCGCTCAAGGATGAAACTCGCCATCGTTGGTGTGCTTGCTGCCATGACACTCGCGTCGCCATCGTTCCGCAAACTAGCCGAGAAGAACTATCCACTTGACATCCACGCCGATTGTCTTGTGGATCAAGAACGCCGTCTTTTGGATCAAACTGGCGTGCCATATCTGCATTTGGACTGTGCGAAGCGTCGTGTGTTGTTGGAGTCAGCCAGAGCTCAAGCTAACATGATCGATTTCACAGCTCTGTACGAAGCGCCAGCTCTTTTGTCTCATGGCCAAGGCATTGGTGAAGAGGCCAGTCTCGACGAACCCTTTCTCGCGTAGACACGGAGGATTTCGTCATGAGCCTATGAGTTGGATGGGTTGCATTTGGTAATTGTGTGATCGTCCGATATGAAGCAAGCAACTCCACTTCTGTCGCGACTCAATCGGCGATCGTCGAGCGCACTGCCGTTACTCGCTCCATGACTGCCAATCCACGCCGAGCAATTGCTGGACCGAATCCACTCGAACTACATATTCTTCGCACTCTAGTCACGGAAAGAAGTGTCGTGACTCAGACTCAACACGTGCGACCTACCTCGAATCTGCGTCTGGAACAAGGTCACTCGACTCCATTGCTGACTAACGCTCAAGTCCAACATGACACTGTTGATATTTTCCCGACCCAACCTTCTCTTGGGATTCGACCAACGGTCCGATCCACTTACCAAGTGAACTCTTACGATCCCGTCCTCCTAACCCATGATCAGTCCACGAACGCTCGACGGCTCTTACCTTCGTTTGCGCCGAACCAATGAACGATCCTCCAGCGAACCATGAACTCGTGCCTTCGGGCGTTGAAATGGAATATGAGACTCCCGAAACTGCCCTTACGTTGGTTTCTAATTTCTCCGTCCAACTGCAGTTGTTACAAACGCAAGTCGACTCCTCGTCCGTTATGTTCAACTCCCTCAACGATCGTTTGAATCTTGCACTACAGACGTCGCAGTCGCAAGACGAAATGGCGGTGACTTCCTTGAATTCTCTATCGATCTCCTTGCATGGACTCTCCGATCGCACCAACCAAGTCCAGCTCAAAATGAACTCTACTTATGGAGAACTCAAGTCTGCACTAACCGATCTTCAACATTCTAATCGATCTCCGACGCACGAAACCGACTTTGTCCGTTTGGAAACTGTCTTGGCTGGTCAACAAACGACCATTTCGAATTTGCATCAGTCCCTCAACAGCACTCGGCTGAACAACAGCGCATTAGCCAGAACCTTGAGACTCTGGCTAACGACCGCGCCACTGACTTTCATCGCATATTACACGAACTACAGGTTTTGAGTCGCTCCCACGAAGAAACTCAAGCGGCGACTCAACAAAAACTTGACCGTAGCGAACTCAATCAAGTCGAACTCATCGAATCCAATCGCCGACTCAACGCACAAGTCGACGCTTTGACTCAGGACAACTCGACTCTACCCCACCGCGTCCAAACTCTCGAAGTCGCCTGTCAACGACTCACTCGCGAAATCCACGCTGTTTAGAAATCTGAGACTCATACCCCAGTGTCTACCAACGGGTTTGACTCACCAAAATCGATACTTGACCCTACCCATCGGCTACTCTTAGAACTTCAATCGTCCATCAACGCAATGGCAACCGAAATGTCCGACGTCAAGGAATCTATCGCCAACTCAACCTCGAATCAAGCATTCGGACGTGCTGTCAAGTATACCACGACTCCGACTTCCGACGATCAAGCTCATTGCGAATTCTTCATGAAGCAGCTGATCGATCAAGCTGACCGTTGTCAGCTGGGCGATTCTGATCGCAAGATGCTGCTCGAACTCAAACTCTCGTCCGACAAAGTCCACCCTGCCTTGAATCAGTGGCGGATCGCTTTGTCCAAGACCAAAAACGGTGACGTATGGAGTGAGATCTATGACAATTTCATGGATCGCTTCTGCAATCGCACCCCTCGTGAGAGTCGTAGGTTCGAAGACTCAGAACGACTCGAGGGTGAATCTGTCAAGGCCTATGCGATCCGACTCCAATCGATCCTTGATGATATCGACGTACCCGACCACCAGGGAGTCGTTATCTTCAAACGCGGGGTCCGGCACGCGAGAGCTGAGTCCTGTCTGGAAAACACCGACAAGGAGCTCTGTTCTATTGCTGACTGCATGAAGCTCCTTCGGACTCGCCAGATCCGACTCGACGATCCGCCTGTCTACCATGAACGAATGCGATCTCGATCGGGATCCACTTCAACTATGTTGACCTCGTCTAAATCGAATCTCAGCGATCGATCCGCCCCTTCGACCCCCGAACAATCTCCTCGACCAAACCGTAGGAACTCGAAAGTCGGCTTCCAGGAGGATCCGACTCTCGCCAAGATCCTCGAAGCAATCCATATGACTCAGACGAGTCAACAAGCTTTCGTCGCCCAGATTCAACAACTGACTGAAGCCCTCGCGAAGCCAGCGACTCCGTTCTTCGCTGCCCCAGTCCAGGCTCAAATGAATGTCCCCTATGCGTATCATTCGCTATACGCACCCGGATTCCCACAGCAACCTATTCCACCTAGTGCCAATCCTATCGCAGTCCCTGCCACGACTCAGCAATCCGGGCCCTCTCGATCGCGACCTCGCACTGACTTAGCCCCGGTCATGATCACCACTAAGCCTGACGACATGACGACCAGCGGCGTGAAGGTCTGCGGTCGATGCAATCGACTCGGCCATGGTGCCGAAGACTGCCCTCGAAAGTTCCTCCGTTGCAACTTGTGCCACCAAGTCGGTCACTATGTCGGCGAGCATGTTCAAACCTGTCCAATCTGCAAGCAAGTCGGCTACTCCCCGCGTCGCGCTGCCCCTCCCGTCCAGCCGACAAGGCTTGAGATTGCGGCGCCAGGACGACTCCTGCGGAAACAGGACGCGTCCTGGTATGCCAGACTCAACACGTTTCCCACGTGTCCGAGACAAATGCATCTGATTCTTCTTATGATGACTCTTCTGGAGGATTTCATGGTTGTGGGTGTCAACTGCAATTAGTGTGAACTCAATGTACTGATTTAAGCAAATATAGTTGTTTTTTTCACTTGTGTGAACCCACCTCTTCACTTCGTCCTGTATGAAACGATTGAACCATGTCCTTTCCTCGCCATTTGGAGGAAGGTAAAGCCACAAGCTTAGCATTCATGAACAGCACCTCAAGCAGATAGTTCTGAAGCTCTAGGTAAAGCTTAGTAAGCACTTCAAGGTTTCACTGATTTGTTCACAATCGACGACAGTCAAAATTTGCTTAAATCAGTACAATATACATCAAACTAAATTAGTATTGATCTTCGTGAAGGCACTGAAAATTTGAAACTTGATGTTGATATGCGTGATTCTCTATACAGATAGACGACTGAGCGTGATGGCGTTTGGAAGGGATGCCGTGGCTTGCCTGTCAAATGCTGAGCAAAGATATCTCGCAAAGAGTGAGTAAAGAATGTCCTTTGCCATGAAATTTGGACTTGGGGTCTTCATGTAGCTTCCCATTTCAACAGTGCTGGGCATGAACGACAGCGCGGCCATGGCCCAGTAAAAACGGCGATGACAATTCAAGCTATAGAATTGTGTTAAAATTTAGTTCTAAATACAGTCGCCTCGATGCAGGCAAAGACCGAGTGATCATCGACATCAATGACGGCTATTATACTTTTTGGCCCATGGACGAACCACCGAATTCTACGTTGTTGGGGCTTCGAGGTGGAGACACTTTTGCAGCATTATACGATGCATGATTTCGACACACGACTCGCTTCCTACTTCTCGACCCCAGCAACCGGACCCAGTCTGCTCGCCCAAGTCGCATTGTACACCTGACACTGTGAATCCGACTGCGCCTGAACCTGTTCCAGTCTTTACAGACGACGAAATCACTGATCTGATGGAGTCCCACCTTGAGTTCCCAGAGGAGGAATACACGAAAGAAATCGAAGATCGACTTTACCCAATCACTAAGTCGGACGTTCGCAAACAACTTGAACGCATTCGCAAACGACAAGTCAACCCGACTCATGAGGAAATCCTACGCTCCTTGGACTTATCGGAGGCAGACTCACACTTGTTACTCGCCCCTGCTGACATCGAGGACGAGACTCTCTGGCTGAAAAGGTTCGCGGACACTAAAAAAATGCGACGAGGCGCGAAGAGCCAGTCGAGACTTCAACAACACTCGCAAACACCCGTTAGCTCGAGTTTCTTGGATTGACGTGAATCCTTATGCAGTCCTTGACATGGATGAATCTCCAGACGATGGTGCGTCTATCTTAGGTGAAGACTCATGCACGACGTCCTCTGAAGACGAGAAACTGCCGACCGACGCTGTAACGTATCTACCTGACATTCCGACGTCATGTTCCGGCGTGCGACAATCCACGAATTTCGAATGTTCCGACGAATTCTGGGATGAGTTACCGTTGGACTATCCACACTCGACTCCAACTGCCTCAACTCAAGCTCGACTCTAGGCTCAACAACTACGCAGTCTCCATCGCAAATCGGCTAAGATCGATCCGACCTATTGTTCCGACTTACTCGAAGGAAATCCGCCCTCTGTGCGACTCTTATGTCGACTGACACGATTATGTCACACCCGATCCAGATCTGATACGGATCCTTTTATCCAAGCATACGTCAACAACATGAAAGCCACGACACTAATCGACACTGGAGCTACCAGTAGCTTTGTCAGCGCGCGCGACTTTCTGGCACAAATTAGGATGCCCAACTCTGTCACAACCTCGATCCTCCTTTGTATCAGCCGACAACTCTCGACTCGAAATGCTTGGTCGCATCAAACTCACGATCAACTTAGCTGGACGCAAAGTCCTCTTCCCTTTCTGGGTCATGTCGACTGCCCTTACAGACTGCATTGTTGGCATCGATCTATTACGCCAAATGGGTGCGATTAGCAACCTGAATGACAACACACTATCGATCGATGGCTGCGACGAGCTGATCTCACTTTCGCCACTGAGCCCTACACAACAGGAGACTCATGCAACTGGACCTGTCACAGTCGCAACAGCGACTCAAATCCCTCCACGATCCTTCCAATGGATCACGTGCTCTGCGGGATCAGACTTACCAACTTCGACCACTATACTCGTCGAACCCACCAAGTCGGCTCTACTACACGCCGCAGCTGCCTTATATCGCACAAATCCATCACGGACTGTACTCCATGAAGTCGCTAATCCTTCCGACTCGCCGATCCATCTTCCTGCTCATGCGATCCTTGGCACATGGATGGCGTTACCTCGTGATCACATGGAATCAACCCTCGACTCATGCGATTCCCGCGCACAACCAGACAATGGTCAATCCTCACATACTACAGATGAACCCAGGAGGGTCCTCACTCAAATCGGGGGCCCCAGCGTTGTCTGTCCTGTGCAATCGGAGACGACTCTGACTAAAGAACTACCTATCGACTGGACTGACTCAAGTCTCAGCATCGATCAACGCGAACTCTTACGCAAGACTCTCATGAAGTTCTCCGACATATTCGTCGACTCATCCAAAGCCCCCGGACGGACTCATCTGATCGAGTTCAGCATCGACACGGGCAATAACCCTCCGATCCGAAGCGTACCATATCGGACTTCGAAGGCAGAAGGCGACATTATGGAGGCGGAACTCAACCAATACCTGGATCTAGGACTGATCCGACCCTCGAAGAGTCCCTGGTCAAGTCCAGTGCTTATGATCCGCAAGCCAGATGGATCGATACGCTTCTGTATCGACTACCGCAAACTCAACAGCATCACAGTGAAAGGCTCCTGTCCTATGCCCCGGATCGACGATCTATTAGACGTCCTTGGCAGAGCCAAACTCTTCTCCACTATGGACATTGCGTCGGGATACTGGAATGTCCCGATGGCTAAAGACAGTATTGAGAAGACGGCTTTCACATGCAAGTACGGACTCTACGAATGGCTCGTCATGCCCTTCGGACTCTGCAACGCAGTCCCATATTTCGAGAGACTTATGGAACACATCCTGATCGACTACAAATGGCGAACTTGCCTAGTCTATCTAGACGATTGCATCGTTTACAGCGAAGACTTTGGATCGCGTTTGATCCGACTCAGACAAGTCCTTACTAAATTCAGAGAAGCTGGATTCAAACTCAAGATGTCCAAGTGCAAATGGGGTCGATCATCAGTTCCATTCTTAGGACACATTGTCACACCAGCTGGAATTCTCCCGAATCCTGAGAAAATCAAGTCAGTCCTCCGAGTCAAAGCACTCAAAGACGCCTCGGAAGTCCGCGCATTCTTGGGACTCGCTGGTTATTTCCGTCGATTCGTACGCGACTTCTCTAAGATCGCTGCACCCTTGACCAACTTACTAACGGTCGAACAATTCATCTGGTCGACCGCATGTGACGAGGCGCTCGAAAGTCTCAAACGCAGTCTGGTCTCTCCACCGATCCTGGCTCACCCTGATTTCGATCTACCTTTCTCGATCTGGGTTGACGCTAGTCACATAGCAGTCGGTGCAGTCCTCATGCAAAAACAGCAAGGCAAGAATCGCGTCATCGTCTATGCCAGTCAATCCTTGACAAAGGCTCAGCAAAAATGGATCTCGAAAGAAATGGGGATCTCTGAGATCGAATGTTGGGGAATCGTATGGGCGACTCGAAAGTTCCGACCTTATATCGATCGCAGACACTTTGACATTTATACCGATCACGAAGCCCTGACTTGGCTCTTCAATACTGGATCGCGCTCAGGAAACCACAAACTCGCCCGATGGGCCATGAGATTCAAGGACTCGACTACACTGTCATCCATCGACCCGGCGAACTCAACGGGGCCGCTGATGGATTATCTCGACTCGTAGTCTGCCCTATCCAGACTCGACGCATGAGTCGCCTTAACAGTGCTCCTGCTAACCTACAACCATCACTGACACACGAAGGATCCATGCCTGACCAAACCGACTCCAACACATCAGTCGCTAAGTCCACACCATTCCAGAATCCTCAACAACCACCAAATCCCAGAGTCAGCACAACTCCTATGGAACTCTTCGACCGACGAGGTCGTCCATCACCTCGACTTTACAATGAGCAAGCTAACGACCCATGGATCGTAGCCCTACGAGCCTACCTAGAGGATGGCGCGATCCCCCTCGATTCTTACCTACAAAACTTGATTGTCCGCAACAGTCAGCAATACCTTATGCAACAAGGCATCGTTTGCCGCTACGTCACTATCAAGACTCCGTTGAGAAACCCCGAACTTATCATTGTTCCGGTGATCCCGCACTCCTTAGTCGAGGAAGTCCTATATGCAAGTCATGCATCTCCTGTCGCTGGACACCTCGGACTCATGAAAACTCGCGAGCGGATCCGTCGGACTGCCTACTGGTTGAATTGGCAACTCGATTGCAAGGACTATGTCTCGAAATGTCCCGACTGCAATCGTGCCAAGGGCGGTCGACCCTGGAGACAAGGTCCGATGCAAAGGATGCCGATCTATTCACTACGAGGTCCCTTCGGCCTACTGGTAGTCGACGCATTGGGTCCATTGCCCACAACGAACCGCGGCAACAAATACATCTTGGTCTTTGCCGACTACTTCACACGATGGGTCGAAGCCTTCCCAGTCGCTGATCTAAAGACCTCGACATTTTCCAGAGTCCTGATCGACGAAGTCTTGTGCCGATTCGGGATCCCTGACAAACTCCTATCCGATCAAGGATCTAACTTCCTCTCTGAACTCGCGACCACGATGTACACAACACTCGGGATCCACAAACTTGCTAGCGCCCTTATCACCCTCAAGGCCAGGGTCTAGTCGAAAGATTCAATCACACGATCGTCCAGATGATGAAGATCTATGTCAACGATCACCACACCGACTGGGATACTTACCTACCCCGGCTACTTTTCGCCTACCGGACTGCACATCCCGAGACTCTTGGCGACTCACCGTACTTCTGTCTCTTCGGTCGGGACCCAACCTTGCCTCTCGACTTAGCCTTCCTGAACTCAGATCCCGCTTGGAAGTCCGACGATCTTCCCCAATACAAGCGCCGACTCGCCTCCTCATGGAAGGAAATGCGAGGACTCGTCGAGAATCAGATGGTCTTGGGACAGAACAAGAGTGCAGCAGCGAAATCTGATCAGAAACCGATCTCCTTTGACGATCAGTCCGCGGTCTGGGTCTACAAATACTTTTCCAAGTCTAATAATCCCGAGGGCAAACGGACTCCCAAGCTAGCGACACACTGGCACGGCCCATATCGGATCGATCGCAAAATAGGACCCAACACATACAAGATCGACATCCCGACCCATCCTGACAAGATTGTTACGGTCAATGTGGACCGTCTAAAGCCCTTCAAAGGTTACTACTCCAGACCTTTCAACGAGGAAGTTCCTGAAGATGAGTCGACTCTCGACGACTTCACTATCGACTGCTTACCCCGTTCCAGCTTCATAGATCGCATCGATTACAACGACGGTGACATCGCTTACACCTCCGTTGACTCTCCAATCCACAAGTTCTGTGACAAACGACGGTTACCAAACTCTCGCGAATCAGAATATCTAGTCGAACATGTCGATGGCTACAAGTATTGGACTCAGGCCTCCAAGTTATCGGGATACCGATCCTACATCGACAACTTCGAGAACTCACTACGTATGGAGAAGGGACTGCGGAGAAGGGACTGCCTCCTCTAAGGCGATCCCTTCTGTTTTCCGACTTAAACAAAGAGACTCGCTCCATGGACATCTATCATTAGAGTCCACGACATCACACTACTCTACCACGCGTCTTTAGTCCTGCACAAGTTTGGACTCTGGACCTGTATGCCTCTTGACTTGATTGATTGCCATCAACCCATTGATGGATCGAGTCTCCCAACCATCCCAACTTGCGTTCGACATGAGGGTCGAAACTTACCAGGGGGCTTATGACGGTTGAGCCTCGATCGTTGCTTGTCAAACTCATGGATCATCCCACGCAGGTGATCCCTTTCAAACCACTAAGATTCTAGTTCGATTCGACCTAAGCGTCCTCGAACTCACGATCCTTCCATATTAGATGTTTGGATTCTTAGATAGCTATGTATCTCACTTCTCATTCTGCTCGACCACTCCTAACTCGGTCAATCTACACTACCGTTGTTAGTCTCCTTCCCCTTCCGATCCTGGTGCAGAGTCCTTGGCTAAAGTCGAGGATATTCGGTTCCTGTGAAGTCCAAACGTCTGGACCTTCGATTCTTTTTGTGCGTCATCGCTATCGCCGCGACCGTCACACATGGGACTCTAGAGCTAGAATAGCAGGTGAACTACCGTATGCTTATGAACACTATGTTGTTGTTCAATTTCACTGGCATTGCATAGATAACACGTTTCAGAAGAGTAGATCCCTCAGCCTCCATGGACCTCTTTCATGGGTAGACCATCGATCCGGTCAAAGGACCAACGACAACTCCCGTCGGACGGAAAGGGAGAGCTCTGTTTCGTCGTCTTCATTGTTGTCGGGCATCAGTTCTCTTCTTTCGGAAGACGAGAGGTCGTAGCTAGATGGCAAGGTATACCTTTGAGCAAGAAAACAACCCTGGTAAATCTGGTGGTGATGCAGGGGGATGGAGGGGATCTGGCATCAGTGTAGATGAAGCACTTTAGTAACTATGGTGGACTTAAATGAACCTCATTCCCATGGAAGAGTCGTTGAAATGGACTCGAATGCCATCAAGTTCATACCTCACATTGACAAAGCGAACTATACCGGCAGAGCGAGGAGCAGCTTCACAGATAGTTATCAAAGGAAGACATCAGCTAGGTTGGATGGTAGTTGAGCAAGGATCCACTCGTGTGAGATAGATCGTTGCAGCTCCTGTGAAGGATTGAGGTCATTGCAGGGAAACCTTGGAGTTGTTCAGGCCTTGAGAGAATTCAACCTCGCCAGCTCGTTTCGCCTTCAACGTGTGCAAACTCATTGTCGTGTCCAGCTCGCTCGAGTCATTTTTCCACTGCTTGTCGATCGCTCAAGGATGAAACTCGCCATCGTTGGTGTGCTTGCTGCCATGACACTCGCGTCGCCATCGTTCCGCAAACTAGCCGAGAAGAACTATCCACTTGACATCCACGCCGATTGTCTTGTGGATCAAGAACGCCGTCTTTTGGATCAAACTGGCGTGCCATATCTACATTTGGACTGTGCGAAGCGTCGTGTGTTGTTGGAGTCAGCCAGAGCTCAAAAAGTCATGGCCCTCCCGGCTGCGTACGGAGCTCCAGCTCTTTTGTCTCATGGCCAAGGCATTGGTGAAGCGCTCAGTCTCCACGAGCCCTATCTCGGATAGACATGGAGAAATCTCCCGCCGTAGTCAGTTGGACGGCTTGCTTTTGCATCGTACATTTATTGTGTGAATGAATGCTTGTTGGCATCCAAGTTTAATGCGTCTAGTGCGAACATCTTAGTCGTCAGCGGTCGATTCTTCTTCTCTTCCCTTGTTCTCGACGATGATCGTCGTGCTCTCGACTGTGAGCAATGGTTCCTTTCAATCTCATGCGTCGAAAAATCCTCAACTCTGCCAGTTCTGCATGCGGTATCTCCGGCAGCTCTTGCCGATGATTGAGCGCATTGCAGAGAGCACTCGATCTACGATTGTCTTGCGGAAAGTCCATCGTTTCGAGTCTCGCCGTGTGCAGTCACCTTCATATTAGACTAGTTTACTTGAGCCAAAGGCATCGATATTGCTTCTCGATAGCTTCAGGGTGGAAATCGCCGTTGGTGGTGTGCTTGCTACCATAACCCAACTGCCTGAGGGGGAAGCCGCCGATTTGACATCGACACCGACTGCCTTGTTGCTCAAGGATGACATCTTTTGGGTCAAAAGTACGAGCTCGACGTTGGCGAATCTCTTGAACCTCTTACTTGGCATAGATCATCAAGTCGACCAAAGGACCGACGACACCTCCGCGAGGCTGGAAGGGATATCTTTGTTTCGATATGAATAGATTGAATCAGCGGTTGATCGAAGTCTCATGGGGATAGAGAAGCTCGACGTGGATCGTTTGATGAGTTGGTGATAAGCGTGAGCTTTCAAGACATCTCGAGTGGGCTATATGCTCAAAATGAATCCAACAACACACGCAGATGGCCATGCTCTATGATATGCCAAGGAGACTCTTCGCGTCGTGGAACGTTTTTTTTACCATGAACGCTTCGTCGAGAAAGTCAATTGGTCCCTCATTCGGACTTTTCTTTCACGTCGTTCGGTCAATTCAAGTTGCGGCACCATGCACTTGACGCTCTTCCTACTCAAAAGACATCTCGTCGTTCGCAGGCTTCCTGGACGCAAAGTTGGAAGTTCAATCGTAGTGTAGTTCGATTGCAGTGTTGACCTTGGCGCAAGAAAGCAAGATGAAGCGAGGTCACCATGATCCTCGCCGCTCGGATGCAATTTGTATGAACTCACGACTGCACGACTTTCTTCTCTCAATCGTTCGTTCGCTGACACGGCCATGATGAAACTCGCTCTGCGTGTTGCTCTTCTCGCCTTAACAATGTCTGCTCCAGCTCGTCGTCAATTCCGAGGACATGACTCCTCGCTCAACTCTGACCAAGTTGAATGATGCATTGGAGGGGGATTTGGCATCATCACGACCGACGGACCGAAACCTCAACTTCCTCCTGCCATCAATCCGAACCATGCCCAGGAAGCTGGAAGTATCGAGCGCCGTCGCCATGATTTGTGGTACTATGCTCCTCATGCCGACGGTCGAGAAACCGAACTTGGTCCCGAACGTTAACTCATGATGCAAGCTCAAGCTCACGACAGAGGTCAAGTGTAGTGACACTGGCGATGCCTCCGCCGAATTCCCTGTAGTCTCTGAATCGAAAGAAGCGATTGGAACTCTCAGCGACAAAGGTCCTGATGTCGAGCAGCTCGACGTCAGGAGATGCTGCTGCACGGCACGTACGGCAGAAAGATTGCCAAATTGTTTCAATGTTTGCATATCAGAGCCCTTTTGTGCTCACATGATGATTGCCATGGCAATGTAAAGCCTCTGCATGGATAGACCTTGATGAACTCGTTGAGAGGAGCGAGTTATCCTGCTACGATAATATTTCTCGCTCAAACTGAACCAACGTGCTTGCCACGACGGCATCATCTCGATACTTGCTGGCTCCTGGCCGCCGCGCGAGCGAAACCTCGCAGTCAATCCTGCACTCAAGGAATTCAAACCTCTGGACATGAAGTCATCTCTCTTGAGATCATGGTGAGCCTCCTCACCTCATGACAGTCCAAACGAGAAGCGAGTTTCCTCCCTTCCATGACAACACGCCGCTCCTGCTCGACGTTGTTCAAAGGACCTGTGCTGTTTCAATGGCCTTGGTGCACTTCAAAGCGACGCTCAAGGCCCTTCAAGTGTTTGAGCTTGCTATTCCAGTGTTTGCCTTGGAGCAAGTATGCAAGATGGAGCGACGTCGTCAGGATTGCACCTCGAGATGATTGAATGCCCGTCGCTTGCATGCAATCGACATGAACTTTTGTCTGCACGACTTCATTCTCTCAATCGTTCCGTCACCAACACGACCATGATGAAACTCGCTCTCCTTGCTGCTCTCCTCGCCTTGACGACGGCTGCTCCAGCTCGTCGCCCACTCCGAGGACATGACTTTTCGCTCAACGCTGGCAGTTATGGTTCAGGGGGATATGGCATCACGGCCGACGGACCGAAACCTGAGCCTCTCGTCATTCCGCACCATGCCCAGGAAGCCGAAAGCATCGAGCGTCGTCGTCTCCACGACTTGTGGTACTATGCTCCTCATGCTGACAGTGTCCACCCCGATTCTTTCATCTTCACTCCAGTCCTTCCCGCATACGTCCGTCCTGATGGTCAAGAAATCGAGAATTCTATTCATGATCGCCGTCTCCATGATCTTTGGTACTATGCTCCTCATATCAACAAACAAGAGCCCAAACCAAGTCCCGAACGTCAACTCAAGATGCAAGCTCCAGCTCAAGACAGAGATCGCGTGTACCCTTTGGCTGAAGCCGGTCATGTCTCCGCTGAATCCCCTTCAGTCTCTGAATCGGACGAAGCGATTGAATCTCTCAGCCAGAAGGCTCCTTTTGGCTTCTAAGCTGCTCGAAAGGAGGAGATGCTGCTGCGCGCACGGCGGAAAAAGAGCCAAGCTGTTTAAATGTTTGTAATTCACAGCCCTTTGGTGTGATGATTGTCATGGCAGTCATATGCCGCTGCATGGATAGATCTGGATGAAGTCGCCGAGAGAAGAGACGAATCCTGTCGAGATGATTGTTTCTCGCCCAAACGAAACCAGGCGAAGTGACTTCTTTCCACGGCGCGCGATCGCAGTCAAATCCGCTCTCAAGGATTCAAAGCTCTCTCAAGTCTTCATGAACTCATCTCGCTTGAGAGCATGGCCACCTTCCATGACTTGACGACAGTCCAAATGAGAAGCATCAAGTCGAAGGATTGTCGAAGGATGGAGTGGTGAATAGTCTACAATGAGCATTGCCATGAGATCTCGGGTGGTTAGTTTGCATTGGAACAACCAACGCATGCTCTTCGTGCTCGAGATCATTCAAGAAGCTCATGCTGGAGCGCTGTTTCAAAGGGCCTAGCGCATTGCAAAGCGACGCTCAAGTTGTCATTGGCATGCTCGGGCTTTCTCCATTTTCCCCTTCACGTACATGGAACTTGATATGCGATTGAAGTGTTTGAGCTAGCTATTCTAGTGTTTGACTTGGAGCAAGTATGCAAGATGGAGCGACGTCGTCAGGATTGCACCTCCATCTCGAGATGATTGAATCCTCGTCGCTGGAATGCAATCTACATGGACTCATGACTGCACGACTTCATTATCTCAATCGTTCCTTCGCTGACACGACCATGGTAAAACTCGCTCTCTTTGCTGCTCTTCTCGCCTTGACGACGGCTGCACCTGCTCGTCCCCAACTCCGAGGACATGACTCTTCGCTCAGCCGTGGCCAATATGGAAGCGGCGCCCGAGGGGTGGGTGCAGGGGGATATGGCATCACAGCCGACGGACCGAAACCTGAACTTCCACTTCTCAACCATGCCCAGGAAGCCGAAAGCATCGAGCGACGTCGTCTCCACGACTTGTGGTATTATGCTCCTCGTGCTGACAGTGTCCACCCCGATTCTTTCATCTTCACTCCCGTCCTTCCCGACGACGTCCGTCCCGACGGTCAAGAAATCGAGCATTCTATTCATGATCGCCGTCTCCATGATTTGTGGTACTACGCTCCTCATCCTCTTACCCCCAAGCAAGAACCCAAACGACGTCTCCATGACTTGTGGTACTATGCTCCCCACGCCGATGGCAAGGCTGATTCCCATCCAGCCTCTCCATCGAAAGAAGCGATTGAATCTCTCAACCGCCATGCTCCTTTTGGCTTCTAAGTTGTGGAGGCTGCTATATGCACGGCTGAACAGTGCCAAGTCGATTTAATGTTTGTGTAATTCATTCCCCATTTGCGCGGATATGAGCTTTCATCCACAATAAAGTCCACGCCCGCTATACTTGAGCAATGCAAAGCTCGACCGAGTCGAAGTTTTCAACCGATCGAGTGGCTCCTGTCCACCGCGAGAAAAGTTCGCAACGCAGAGGCACTGAGGAAACCTTTCAAGATGATTCGTAGGCGTATTTCTATTCGTAATCGAGTTCAATGGAGCTTAGCGGAGTAAGATCAGTCTGCGCTGACTGCGAAAATGCTCATCGAAGACATATGGCGATGGAGGATGCGCGCCATTCCAAGTGAGCAAGAAGTTCGAGCTGATGAAGCGTCCAGTGGATTCCACGGTGTGAATGTAGATTGTACCTGCGCGTTGATGGAAGTACCTCATGGGCAAAGAGAGAGAAGCTCTACTCCGAGGTGAACAATGGACCGAAGCACGTCAAAGCGACATCGTTCTAGTGAGAGCTCTTGCTCATCCTGTCTGGCCTTGAGAAAGTAGACAAGCTCAAGGGGCGTTGAAAGGATCCACCCATCTTGAGATGTTTGAATACTCATCGCTTGAGCTCCAAAGTTCATGAGCTCATTTGAATCCGCGACTTCATTCTCTCAATCGATCCTTCGTTGACGCGACCATGATGAAACTCGCTCTCCTTGCTGTTCTTCTCGCCTTGACGACGGCTGCTCGTGCTCATCGCCAACTCAGAGAACATGAATCCTCCATCGACTCAGTGAGTCGTGATCGTATTGGAGGTGGGCCCGGTGGCGAATATGGCTTCGCACTCAACCCTGGTAAAGCAGATTATGGTTCAGGAGGTTATAACAATCCTTCTCCCAGCGGAGGGGGGCATCAAGATCTTCGAACGTTACCCTGACATCACTGACGAGCGTCGTCTCCATGACTTGTGGTACTATGCTCCTCATGCTGATAGTGTCCACCCCGATTCTTTCATCTTCACTCCCGTCCTTCCCGCATATGTCCGTCCTGACAGACGAGAAATCGAGCATTCTATTCATGATCGCCGTCTCCATGATCTTTGGTACTATGCTCCTCATATCAACAAACAAGAACCCAAACAAAGTCCCGAACGTCATCTCAAGATGCAAGCTCCAGCTCAAGACAGAGATCGCGTGTACCCTTTGGCTGAAGCCGGTCATGTCTCTGCTGAATCCCCTTCAGTCTCTGAATCGGACGGAGCGCTTCAAACTCTCAGCAAGGACGCTCCCATGCGCTCTTAAGCCGATATGATCTGCGCGAGAGAACTGGTGTTGTTGTTAAACTGTTTGTAATTCACAGCTCAAATTCGTGAATATGAATTTCCATCATCATGTCTCGAGATCCAAGTGTCAACGACACAATTGAATGCTTGCTCATCGCCCACCGATCGATCGGGTGGCTCCTCGACACTGCAAAACCAAAGTGTTGGGGCCAAACGTTTCTGCCACCGCCTGCAAATCTTTCTCTCGACATGACGATGCTACATGAGAGTTTTAGCTTGTCGACTCATTATGGCATGCAAAGGAAGTAAGACGAGGGAGCGCCTCTGCGCTGGAAGTTGCTTGAAGACATTTACATTACCGTGAAGGTGGATGTCTTTACGAAGGGCTGAGAGATGCCCGGCATGTTGGATCGATACGAGCAACGGATTGAAGTGGCAAGGTTCATCTGGCATGAAGGGAATGTGTTGTCGTCGCTTTCCAACTTGGCTTGCCGGTCTTGCCATTGTCCTTCAACCTTGAAGTGTCGACGTGATCCATTCATCTCAGCATTGACTCGGATGCACTTCAATCAGACCATCTTGATGGGTTTGAAGTTGAATGCCTTCTCGATCCACTGAAGCATCCTCCCTAGGAGGTATGATGGTTTATCCATACCGCATTTCTCGTTTGCGCAACTTGCAGTCAAGATGAAGCTCCTGATCGTTGCCTGCCTTTCAGTGTTCGCCGTGGCCTCGCCATCTCTCCGTTACCTCCGTGACACCGAGTCTTCTGATGCCCCACAGGGCCACGTGAAAGGCCTTGCTCGCGTGACGCCCGATATCGGATTGGATTCCGATGAAGATGCGTATGATTATCCTGACTCTACTCGCCGGCTTTTGGAAAGTTTCCGACGCGTGACTCCCGGTTTTGGATTCAAGTCGAAGGAAGATGAGAGTCGTCCTGCTGAACATTTCCGTCAGCTTTTGGACGGCCCCCGGCGCCGCGTGCCGCCCGGATTGAACTCGGACGAAGAGGCGATTGATTATTCTGACTCTGCTCGCCGGCTTTTGGAGAGTTTCCGACGCGTGACTCCCGGTTTTGGATTCAAGTCGAAGGAAGATGAGAGTCGTCCTGCTGAACATTTCCGTCAGCTTTTGGACGGCCCCCGGCGCCGCGTGCCGCCCGGATTGAACTCGGACGAAGAGGCGATTGATTATTCTGACTCTGCTCGCCGGCTTTTGGAGAATTTCCGACGCGTGACTCCCGGTTTTGGATTCAAGTCGAAGGAAGATGAGAGTCGTCCTGCTGAACATTTCCGTCAGCTTTTGGACGGCCCCCGGCGCCGCGTGCCGCCCGGATTGAACTCGGACGAAGAGGCGATTGATTATTCTGACTCTGCTCGCCGGCTTTTGGAGAGTTTCCGACGCGTGACTCCCGGTTTTGGATCCAAGTCGAAGGAAGATGAGAGTCGTCCTGCTGAACTTGCCCGTCAACTTTTGGACGGCCCCCGGCGCCGCGTGACTCCAAGCATCGAGACGGAGGACAATTAGTCATGCTCTTCTCGTCCTTACTCGATGACAATCCCATCCTTGTGTCGTGTTAATACCAAAAGCATCTCGTTGTGCAAGCTCATCACATTCATTTCACACCACACCACGTTGTTCATTTCACAGTGGTCAGGCCCCTTTCCGCTTCGCTTTATCTTGTCGGCAACGTCCACAAAGCTGAGAGAGAGCGATGGATGGACGGTCATACTCGTGAAGAACCCGCATCGTCATTGCAGTAGACTGTATGGAGCTTCAGAAATAGTTGCTTGGAGTGATGGATTATGCTTGTAGCTTTCCACTTGGACACCTTACAGAGCAGGGATTGCGCCCAAGGCGTCTGTTAGTCGTGGCACATGCGGCGGGAAGTGCGTCCTGGCCATCCATCGTCTGTAATCTTGCACAATGCTGTCAGTTAAACTTAAATAGCTGAAAAACTTGCTGTTGAAGCACAAGGAGAAGAACCGAATCCGACGAAAGATTGAGCTGCTTACAAAGTATTCTAACCCCACGCGAATATTCTAACTCTACGCAAAGCCACGACCAGCTCTCGCTGCCATTACAAAGCATTTCTGCACGATCATGCGCAAGCATGATTCAAAGTTCATCTTGGTGATCACAAACTTTGAGAAAGAAGACAGCAACTGCGTCATATCCAACTGACCAGTTTGATCGCCAGCAGTAATTTTCTTGTCATTCTCCAAGTTTCCGCAATGAACGCACTTGCCATTGTCCTCGCCAGCCTTCATCCAAAACGATAGTGGCTCTTTCTCTTGTTCCTCATGATCAAGAGCTACTGTGGTGCTTGGTCTCAACGCGGCTATTGAGAGTCAAAGTGGGGTCGTGGGCCCAACGCCTCGTTGAGGTGGAAACCATGCCCATATTCATTTCTCTCGTGCTCTCATGACAAAGTTCCTCTATCCTGTCGTGTTTCTATCGTGGTCAAGTTGATCATGCGACCTTTTCTCGATGGTGGACAACACAAGTCGCTAAAAATGACGCTGAATATTGTCGCTCGGTTGTATTGAGATAGTTCACCATCTTCAGGATGCGCCTGCTTGGAGATTTGAGGCGATGCCTCCAGCAAGCCCAGTGGTCCTTGCCTTTGCCTCGTCAATTTCATGCGCTCTTGGCACTTGAAAGCAGCAGAAGATATCTTTCATGAATACCATAGAACTGCGGCGTCACGTCGTTGGATTCTTCGACAGAGCGAATGATTGGACCAGCCAACTTCAAAGCTGAAGAAGATGAGGGTGACAGTAGGGATCGACCGCTTTGGCGACGCTTGCGTTGTCGATTGACTCTCGACGGTCGGCTAGGTCTGGGCGAACCCCACGATGGTAAGTTCAGTGCGTGTTGAATCATCAAGATCGTGACCAGGTCATCAATCTCATCATCCATGATCAGGTCAAACATGTTCATGAGAAGCATCAAATGCAGGAGGAAATGGCGTCGACTGCGCATGGATTCGTTACTCGCTATTTATAACGTGGAGCAGTTGCGGCTCACCATGTTATTCCGGCTGCGTTGGGGGGTGCCCTTACGAATCCATTTTGTACTCTCTTGAGCCTACGGCTCCGCTAACTTTTCCATGACAGAATGGCAACCAAAGGTTATGATGGAAGTTATGCTACACTGACGAAGATGTGTAGACAATTCGCCGAGTGGATCGAGTCGTCGGCAAAAGACGTTTCAAGCTACGCCTCGATCACTTGACGTACGTTGCCACCTTGGTCCAGATCACTAGGCACTCTTCCATTTACTCACCTCGGATTCTCGTGTCAGTCAGTGACCAAGTCGAGAGTTCTTCCTGTTGAGGACAACAATTCTTTTTGATAGAACGGTATGATAGATTGAGAGGTGATTTGATGAAATATTACCGTCGAGTATGCTTTGGATAAGATGCAGACTTGGTGTTCATTCACGGCTCATCGTTGGTGTCAAAGAGAGCAAATATCCTCTCAGTTCATGATGATTCTGCACGATCATGAACGAGTGGGATATAAACTCTGTCAGCACTGCAATACTCTTCCAAAAATTTTAAGCACAGGACGAAAAGATGTCCGCAATGGACAACGAACGTGCAGCAAGTGTTGGATCGAGTCGACTCGTTTGTCGGTTCTTGGGCATATTTGCAATTCACTTTTCAATATCCCATTTTCCACGATGAACGTACTTGCTATTCTCGTCGC
Organism: Aphanomyces cochlioides; assembly: GCA_019828595.1. Lineage (NCBI taxonomy): Eukaryota > Oomycota > Saprolegniomycetes > Saprolegniales > Verrucalvaceae > Aphanomyces > Aphanomyces cochlioides. The sequence continues at coordinate 2,827,120 of JAHQRK010000005.1, forward strand.
CAGTCTCACGGCCATCGTTTCTGCGAAAGCGCTCTCCAACTCGAACGAGACTCAAGTCGAGCCAACGCCCAAGCCAACACCAACGCCTCGCTTTTCAATTGCCTCGTTAACACCCACGATGAGCCGTGAATAGGCACTAGGACTGAATCTTATCCAAAGAATACTTGACAGCATAACGCGATTGCTCAACTCCAATATTTAATCATAACATGTCGTTCTGTACACAACACTTAGTAGAATACGCGGCACAAGACCCTTCACAAAGAACCCCGAAGCACTAGATCAATGAAGTGATCAAATCTACCGCACATTTGCTTCAAGCTCTCGATTTTCTATTTCAATGTCCACATTGAGAACGCAGTTACGAACGGATCTAAGGATCAAAGTGTTGTTCTGAGACAAATTTAAGTATGAATTTCTTCACGATCGAGCAGGCTACAATATTTGTGACTTGACTTGACGAGAGTATTGATGCATGCATGGACGTCCCATCGAATGCTTGTCCTGTGCGTGGAAGTACACAGGAAATGTATCCACATGGCATGGTTTGTTGTCCCATTTCTCGTGATACGAACAAACAGGCGTGGCGCCCTCGAACAGCGATTCGAATTATAGAATGGAACGAAACAGTGAGCCAGTCGAATCAAAGCGGCGTTGAGTAGATGCTCAGTTGATTCTCTGTTTCAGTCTCGATTGATGTTTAAGTGTAAAATGATGTCGTGCGGATGAAAGAAGCAAGATGTCGTGAGTGTGACGGCTGTGTCGTGTCTAGCACGTGACCGCAGTTGTGACTTTTCGACACGCTTGAGTAGTCGTCGAATGTCTATGCGATTCCTTCGACTTCGAACATACGTCCTCTATACCTCTGTATTAGTCTATTTTGGATGTTTAGTCTAGCTAGCTAGACTTCCTTCACTTCTCAAAACACTCGGTTAAGCTTATTAATTAAGCTAACCTACCAACTTCTGTCCGCGTTTCGCTGTCCTGAGTTCCGCCGAGAATATTCGGTTCCTGAAGTCCTAACGTCTGGACCTTCAATTAATTCGTGCGTCATCGCCAATCCCCGCGACCGTCACAAATTTGGTGGAGAAGCAGGGTAGTCTCCAGCTGAATTCAAGACTTCGACTCTATTAGTATGGACATACGAAGACTATTCGACTCTGATGAATCAGCCCAAGAAGCGGGCCCTAGTCCCACTGCCCTAACAACTGATGTGACTGAGTCTGATATGGCTCTGATTCCATTTGAATCACCACTTACTACAAGGAAACGCGACTTAAAGTACCGGATTCAACATCATGCTAACTCGCCTGAGCAGCTTGATGACGAGAAGCGAATCCGACCCGGAATACTTCTTGCGCTTCCAGCCCCTGAACCTGATTTGAGCGACGAATCCATGGATCCCCGAAGCTCGTCTGAGGACCTCAACTACTCTGACGGGCCTGACTCTGCGCCTAGCGCAACATCAATTGGTCTCGATGAGGTCGACGAAATGGTCATGGAGACTGTGAACCAAGAGTCTTCCTCTTCATCAAACTCCAACAACGAACTTGCATTGTATCTGGCCGAAACTTCTGTTGGTCAGCAAATCTCGACGGCAATTGTCAAGACAACAAAAACAATTACCACTCGATCGATAGTGACTTCAAGTCCATCTTCTTCGCAGCATGCACACTATTCAGCGTTGCCAAGCTCAAGTCCGCCATCTCTAGAGGCTGTGAGTACAACAACAACGGTCACGCTGCCTTGGACTCAACCTCAAGATTTGAGTGAAGTCCACACTTCTCGTTCGCTCAACTTCTCGCATGAGCCTCTTCATTTGCTTCCTCCCAGTTTGACACCAAGTCCAATGCCTCTCCTTGGAGCTGGTCATGAACACCAAGTGTTGCCTCCGCAGACTGGCCAAGTTACTCAACCTACGGCAATTTCGTCAACTCTGAATCAACGCGGGGTATCCAAAGAGAGCGAAATGACCACTTCCATTTCTGGGCCCGCGTCCAAGTCTGTTCAGCATTTACCTTCGTTACCTTTGTTCAGCCTTGATATGGATTTGTCTCTGCAAATGGTTCCCAGCGACAACATGGAAGTTGAAACTCCCGAATCTTCTGGTGAAACTACTTTGAATTTCTCCGTCCAAATGCAAACGTTGTGGTCTCAAATGGAGAATTATGCTTCGACTTTCGGCGATTTCGAGAACCGTTTGATTTTGGTGTCGCAGACGTCTCAACATCAACTTGACCTTACTGCAGCTTCGCTGAATTCTCTTAACTCCTCTTTGTGTGACTTAGCGGACAGAACCAGACAAGTCCAACAGGGCTTGATCTCTACTCGTTTTGAACTTCACTCTATGATCTTCAACTTGAAACACCCAAATCTCCGATTGATGAAACTGACATTGTCCGTTTGGAAACGGCCTTAACAAACCAGCAGATTGCCATTTCGAATTTGCAACAGTCCTTGCAACTTCAAGCCACGGAGCAGCAGCGCTTCAGCGAGAAACTACAGACTCTTGCCGACAACCGCGCGGCCGACTTCCACCGCATTCTACACGAAGTCCAAGTCCTTACTCGAGCTCACGAAGAAAGCCGGGTCGCGACACAACAGCAACTGAATCAATCAGAACTAACACTTGTCGAAGTCTCTAGCTCGAACAAGAATCTTGACGAACTCGTCAACGGACTAACCAAGGAAAATTCACTTCTCTCCGATCGCTTACTGAGTCTTGAAGGCCTCCTTGAGCAGCGCGAGACCAAGTCCACCCCTGAGTCTGTACAATCTACCTCTTCTGTCGAACCTCCACCAGCGACACCGGTATCAGACTTCACCCATCAACTCTTACTAGACCTCCAATCTGCCTTAGTCAGAATGGAATCTGAAATGTCTGACATCAAAGAGTCCCTCGATACGTCCATCAACTCTCAAGCTTTCGGACGTGCAGTCAAGTACACGACAGTTCCAACGTCCGATGAGCAGGCCCATTGTGAATTCTTCATCAAGCAACTGTCGACCAAGCCAAACTCTGTCATCTGTCGGACGAAGAATGCAAACTTCTTCTTGGGCTTAAGCTCACGTCCGATAAAGTCCACCCTGCTCTCAATCAATGGTGGATCGCCTACTCCAAGACTAAGAGCGGTGACGTCTGGACTGAGATTTACGACAACTTTAAGGATCGATTCTGTAACCGAACGCAACGCGAGCTTGTAGACAACCTTTTCGAAGAGTCTGAGCGTGCGGACGGCGAGTCTGTCAAGGCCTATGCGATCAGACTGCAGACTATCCTCGACGATATTGACGTGCCTGACCACCAAGGCGTCGTGATCTTCAAACGAGGAGTCCGCCATGCTCGGGCCGAGTCTTGCCTCGACAATACTGACAAGGAGCTGACTTCAATCTCTGACTGTATGAAACTCTTGAGAACGAGGCAAATCCGTCTAGATGACCCACCAGTGTATCAAGAACGCCTGAAGTCTAGACCTGCGTCTGCCTCTACCAACACGACTTCGTCTCGAACGACCTACAGCGATGTATCGACGACGTCCACTCCAGAGAGTCTCCACGTCAAACAAGAAAGTCGTCTAAAGTCGGATTCCGTGACCAAGCAACTCTAGAAAGTATCCTTGAAGCGCTGAAAACGACGCAGTCCAACGAACAAGCGTTCGTTGCTCAGATACAGCATCTTGCGGAAGCCTTGAACAAGCCTCCGAATCCCTATTTCGCGGCCCCAGTCCAACATGCGATGAATTTCCCTTACGGGTATCCACCACCGTACGCCCCTGGACTTCCTCCTACGGCACCTCAGCAGCCAACCACGAATACTCCTGCCTCTAATTTGAGTCAACATGCGACTCAGCCCCAGTCCAAGCCTCGGCCAGCCCCGACTCCAGTCATGATATCTTCCAAGCCAGACGACTGCACCACCAGTGGTGCCAAAGTCTGTGGACGCTGCGATCGCCTGGGACATGGTTCGGTGGACTGTCCTCGCAAATTTGCTCGCTGCACGACTTGCCACCAGATCGGACACTATGCTGGTGAGCATGCCAAGTCCTGCTCGTTCTGCAAGCAAATCGGACACACGTATTCGCGCTGCCCCTCCAAGCCAGCCGACAAAGCCTGAAGTCTCGGCGCCTGAACACACCCTGCGGAAACAGGTTATGTTTCGGTATGCCAGACTCAGCACGTTTCCAACGTGTCAGAGCCAAATGCATTTGATTCTCTTTCGACTTGTGTTGAATCTTCGAAAGGATCAGTAGACTCTGGACACACACAAGCTCAAACTTCTCGACCCAAATCGGGACACTCATCTAACTCAACGCAAACTCATTCACCCCGATCGGAGGTGGACGAGCCTTATCTCGGCGCAGTTCCTGCACCCACACCTATTTTTTCAGTCGAAGAAGTCACTACCATTATGAACTCTACTTGCGACTTTCCTGACGACGAGTACACAAAAGAAATCGAGGACAGACTTTATCCGATTCCCAAGTCTGACATACGAAAGCAACTTGACCAAATCCGCAAACGCCACATCAATCTCAGCCATCAGGAACTATTACGCACACCGGACTTGTCCGCCGCGGACTCTCACCTCCTCCTGGCACCCGCTGACATTGAAGTCGAATCTATCTGGACTAACTGGTTTGCTGACACACTCGAGAAATGTGACGAGGCAAGACGGGCTTCGCGAGACTTCAAAACACACCCGTTAGCCAGAATTTCATGGACTCAAGGCAATTCTTACTCAGTTCTCGACATGGATGATAGCCCTGGCGACGATAAAACTACCGATGTAGTAGACTCTGACGATACCTTCGAGGATGATGACTTTTCCAAATCCGAACTTCCGCTGTATGTAACAGGCCCTTCTGGGTACGCGTGTACTAATGCTCCTACGCGACAATCCGCCTTTACACACTACTGGATGGAACTGCCTCTCACAGACCACCTTAGTGACTCATCAAGCGCCAAGACAATAGCGCAAATCAAAGCACGACAACAACGCTGTCACCACCGGCGTTCCGCTCGAGTAGATCCGACTTATTGTTCAGACTTGCTCCACGGAAACCCTCCATCAACTCGACTCTTATCCCGCATGTCTCGCTTATGTCACACAAGAGGTCGATCTGAGTCGGATCCGTTTATCCAAGCTTATGTCGAAAACTTCAAACCACGCTCATCGACACTGGCGCTTCCTGCAGCTTTATCAGCGCGACTCTCTGGCAAAAGTTAGGGTGTCCATCATTATCACAACCCAAGTCTGCATTCGTCTCAGCCGATAACTCGAACTTGGAGATGCTGGGACGTATCAAACTCTCAATCACGCTAGTTGGACGCACAGTTCAATTCCCTTTTTGGGTGATGTCGACTGCGTTAACGGACTGCATCGTGGGCATAGACTTACTGCGTTACCTCGGCGCTGTCATCAATTTGAACGACAACACTTTGTCCATCGACGGTTGCGATGAATTTATTTCCCTCACACCACTGGATCCGTCGAGTTCTATGAACCACCTGGGTGGTAACGTCACAGTGGTGGCCCAGACTATTATCCAGCCACGTTCATTCCAGTGGGTTTCTTGTCATACACACAAATCGCTACCGGTTTCGACCTCGGTCTTAGTCGAGCCTCACAGGTCCCAGTCCACACTGTTACACGTTGCGTCCGCCCTTTATCGAACGACCCCATCAAAGACTGTTATGGTGGAAGTCGCCAACCCATCGGACTCACCTATCTATCTGGACCAACACACATCCCTCGGTTCATGGATGTCGATACCAGACGAGTCCTTTACACGCACTATACCACCCGACGACGCTAAACAAGACACACCTACGGACGAACCCGGGAGGGTCCTGACTCAAATGGGGGGCCCTGGCGTCGTCAGCCCAGTACAATCACAACCCAATATTACAAAGGAAATACCTATAGACTGGACTGACTCGAGTCTCAGCACAGAACAACGAGAACTCTTACGAAAAACACTCATGAAGTTTGCTGACATATTCGTGGACTCATCCAAGGCACCAGGACGGACACATCTTGTTGAGTTCAGCATTGACACTGGCGACAGTCCTCCAATCCGAAGCGTCCCTTACCGCACGTCTAAAGCAGAAGGCGACATCATGGAAGCCGAACTGAACCAATATCTAGACCTTGGACTCATCAGACCTTCTAAAAGTCCATGGTCAAGTCCAGTCCTGATGATTCGCAAACCCGATGGATCCATACGCTTCTGCATCGACTATCGCAAACTCAACAGTGTTACTGTCAAGGACTCCTACCCTATGCCACGAATTGACGACTTGCTAGATGTCCTGGGTCGAGCCAAACTCTTCTCAACTATGGACATTGCTTCCGGATATTGGAACGTCCCGATGGCCAAGGATAGCATTGAGAAGACAGCTTTTACATGCAAGTATGGACTTTATGAATGGCTCGTTATACCCTTCGGACTTTGCAACGCAGTCCCTTGTTTCGAAAGACTCATGGAGCATATTCTTATCGACTACAAATGGCGAACTTGTCTAGTTTATCTAGACGACTGCATTGTTTACAGCGAAGATTTTGGGTTTCATCTCGTCAGACTCGGCCAAGTCTTAACGAAGTTCAGGGAAGCTGGATTCAAACTCAAGATGTCTAAATGCAAGTGGGGTCGCTCTTCAGTCCCCTTCCTCGGACATATAGTAACTCCAGCTGGCATTCTCCCAAATCCAGAGAAAATCAAGTCAGTCTTGCGCATCAAAACACTCAAGGACGCTTCCGAAGTGCGAGCATTCCTCGGACTTGCTGGCTACTTTCGTCGATTTGTCCGAGACTTCTCAAAAATAGCAGCACCTCTCACACTACTGCTTACCGAAGAAAAGTTCACATGGACTCAAGCCTGCGATGAGTCCTTGGAGAAACTCAAAAGAAGTCTAGTGTCACCTCCGATCTTAGCACACCCGGACTTCGATCTACCTTTCGCAATCTGGGTTGACGCCAGCCACATCGCTGTGGGCGCAGTCCTTATGCAGAAACAAAACGGGAAGAATCGAGTGATAGCCTATGCCAGTCAATCCCTTTCGAAGGCACAACAGAAGTGGATTTCAAAGGAAATGGGAATCTCCGAGATTGAGTGCTGGGGAGTCGTCTGGGCGACCCGAAAGTTTCGGCCGTACATTGATCGTAGACATTTCGACATCTACACCGACCATGAAGCACTGACTTGGCTCTTCAATACCGGTTCCCGCTCTGGCAACCACAAGCTAGCCAGATGGGCTATGGAGATCCAAGGACTTGATTATACGGTCATCCACAAACCAGGGGAACTCAACGGAGCCGCCGACGGTCTATCCAGACTTGTAGCATGAGACGTCTGAACGCCACCACCACTGGACTTACTATAACTCCAACTGTGAATGTTCGCAATGATGTCGAGTCGCCTGGACTGGACCAGGACAACGAAAACTACAACCAACTCAACCGTGAACCACCAGTCCATGGTACCCCGATTGAGCTATTTGACCGACGAGGTCGACCAACACCAAGACTTTACAATGAACAAGCAAACGACCCATGGATTGTAGCTCTACGAGCTTTTCTAGAAGAGGGTGCGATACCATTGGACCCATATTTGCAAAATTTGGTTGTTCGCAACAGTCACCAGTACGTCATGCAAAGGGGCATCGTCTGCTGCTACGTGACCATCAAGACTCCCCTCAGAAATCCCGAACTCGTGGTGGTCCCAGTTATACCTCATACCTTGGTCGAAGAGGTCCTTTACGCAAGTCACGCCTCTAGCTTAGCTGGCCACCTTGGCCTCATGAAAACACGAGAGAGGATTCGACGGACTGCTTACTGGTTGAACTGGCAGTCCGATTGCAAGGAATATGTGTCCAAATGTCCTGACTGCAACCGCGCCAAAGGCGGACGGCCGTGGAAGCAAGGGCCGATGCAACGGATGCCAATTTACTCGTTACGTGGACCTTTTGGACTTGTGGTTGTCGACGCCCTAGGTCCGCTGCCACAACAAACCGTGGCCATAAATATATATTAGTCTTCGCGGACTACTTCACGCGGTGGGTAGAAGCATTCCCAGTGCCAGACTTGAAAACCTCGACCTTTACAAGAGTCTTTATCGACGAAGTCCTATGTCGATTTGGCATTCCTGACAAACTCCTGACTGACCGTGGATCGAACTTTGTGTCTGAACTTGCTACGACAATGTATACTACCTTGGGAGTCCACAAGCTGGCAAGTGCCCCTTATCATCCACAAGGTCAAGGTCTGGTGGAACGCTTTAACCACACGATTGTCCAGATGCTTAAGATATTTGTCAATGATCACCAAACTGATTGGGACGCTTATCTACCCCGACTACTGTTTGCATATCGGACTGCCCACCACGAAACATTGGGAGACTCTCCTTACTTCTGCCTCTTTGGACGAGACCCAACGCTACCTCTGGACTTAGCTTTCTTGAACTCTGATCCTGCTTGGAAGTCCGATGACTTACCGCAATATAAACGCCGGCTTGCATCATCCTGGAAACAGGCTCGAAAGCTCGTCGAAGAGCAACTGATTCAGGGACAAAACAAATGTGCGATAGCGAAGTCTGAGCAAAGACCTGTCTCATTTGACGAACAATCCGCAGTCTGGGTGTACAAGTACTTCTCTAAGTCCAGCGACCCAGACGACCACCGGACACCAAAGCTTGCAACACACTGGCATGGACCTTATCGTGTGGAACGTAAGATGGGTCCGAACACCTACAAGATAGCCATTCCAACTCACCCAGACAAGGTCGTGACCGTCAATGTCGACAGACTCAAGCCCTTCCGTGGATATTACTCTCGACCATACAACGAGGAGACTCCTGAAGACGAGTCTCCACTCGGGGAACTTACATTGGACTGCTTACCACGCTCCAGTTTTATAGATCGGGTGGACTTTGGTGACGGCGATGTTGCTTACACGTCGGTCGACTCGCCTATTCACAAGATTGTGGACAAGCGACGGTTGCCAAATTCTCGTGAATCTGAATACCTAGTCCAGCATGTGGATGGTTACCAGTACTGGATGAAGGCGTCTAAACTCGCAGACTATCCGACTTACATTGATGTATTTGAAAACGAACAAAGAATCGAGAGAGGATTACCCTTGTTACGAAGATCCCGACGTTTTTCTGAGATGGATGTCGAACCTCAGCCATCAACCGTCTACCACTAAGTCTGGGCCCATACGACTCCCTCATGATGCTACAAGGTTGTCTATCCACCAGACTTATCATACATCTCCTCCGTGATCCTTCCCTACAGTTGTACCATTCAACAACAACTTGATTGAGCAAAATTGAGCCGATGACCACCTACCAATAAGCCTCTCACACCGCCTGACTCTCCTCTAGTCTACAAGTCTAACGCTCCACAAGACTCTACCTTTAGACAACAAGAACTTATCGAATCCTACAATCCATGAATTACGGCATTATAACCTACAACGTCGTTGGACCATCCGCACTTCCTAGTCCGCTAACGTCTGAACCCACAAGGAAGGATCCGTCCGTTTGATCCATAACCACGGGACGCCCCGGTAGACCAACCCACTTACCCACGAAATTGGCGTCTGTTGACTGTTGCGCTCGCATCCACTCGGGCATTTCGAAGACTCCATCAGGATAGTTAACGAACGGGAATGGCCCCGTCCGTTCCAAATGGACCCCGGCTTCGACACGCTTGACCATCTCTTCAACTTCCTGCTTTTTTATCTTGGCTTTCTCCCGCATCCATTTCAACAAGGACCAGCTCCACTGTAATTGGCTCTGGGGGGCAGACTTGGGTCCATCGCTGTAGCGAGCAAGTCCTTCTTGTACAACAAGTTGGGGAACTGGGCGAAGTCTGGCCATCGCTTTCGTCCTTGCGACTCGATATATCCCACGGCCTCGGCGGACTTCAATTGTTTCAGCATGCAAGCAGGCATCCCAAGATCTGACCAAAAGGGGTGTATATTGAACAACAAAAAGTGAAACACTTCAGGACCAGCAACCCTCTCTAACGCCAGCAACAAGTCAACAAAACTCTTCTTTGCCGATTCGAGCCGACTTTTCACATGGTTGGCCTCATGAGGCACCTAAGACAGCGATGAATAGCCTAACTACATGGAAGCCTTACCCTCCATCCCGGTTTACTATAGTTCCCTGTTCCCACCCAGAAGTATCTATTCCAGACGCAATCTCCATAGCTCGACCACCATGCCCGCAGCGCCCGATTCCATGTAACTTGTTCCTTGGTGGTGCCCGGTAAAAATGATTGGAACTTGTCCATCCAGTCCGACCAAATTTGGCGTTCTCTAAGCTTGCAATATGCCCCGCGCACTTCTATTGGTAGGTCTGGAATGTGGGCCAACAAGCGTACTTCAGCCACTGTGATCACTCGCGTTTTCGTCCTCACAATTGAATGGCTAATCAGCTTGCCTTTACCCTTTACCCCCTTCAGCGTAGAATACTTGCTACGTTCATCGAGTCTCGGTTTCTTTCCACGTGGGTCGTAGTCATCGGATGAATCTTGGGACGAGTCAGATTCTATTGCAAGGCAACTGATTTATTACGTGGTTAATGTTCCTTACCGCTCGAGGACCCGTCAATTGAAATGGTGTCTCCCGCCGCGAGCGCCTCGGCCTGCTCAGCCAAGTCTAACTTGTATCCTTCAAATTGATGCTTCAGCCAAGCCGCACGAGCGGGACGTGAATTGTTCTGGGCACACGCGTCGACAAAGGCCTCAATATCAGCCAGATTGTTCATTTCCTTCTGCGACTCCAAATCGTTCAGCGCTCGGCGGACGCCTTCTTTTAAACAACGCAGACTTGACTCAGCGTGCTCTGCCTCGAGCATGATGTCCCGCAGCGATTGTTTCGTCTTTTCGAACTTGTTACTCTTCGCCGATGGCTTCATGAACTCTTGGAGATGTGTCTTGTGTAAAGGCTATCCTTTTCCAAAATGGCTGCTTGCGTTATTACACCCGACCAGTTGAATCATATTATTGGCCAATATTAAGAAACAACAATTGACGACTGAACCCAGTCGGCTGGATGATCTGGCTACGAGCAAGATCCCTCCGCGCAGGCTCCTGTGAGCTGCCACCGAGGCAGGCTTGAGCTAGCGACTTGCAGTTACCTTCTGGCTCATACCGCACAAGCGCTTGAATGCAGGATTACATCTGTCCGCCGCAATTCTGCCAGCCTCCTGGACGGGCCATCATCTCAACGTCATTGTCTCAATAATGTGGAGATCATACGCAAGGGCGAAGCAAAGCACTTTGGTGCCGTCCAGGAGCGTCAGACTCACTTTAAGGAAGTCTAAATTGCGTCCAACAACGTACGGAAGTTGGTCATGACAATCGACGTTCCAGAGTCTATTTGCGACAAAGAGGAAGACATGTTAGGTCCAAACCACTCCAATAGACTTAATCAGGTGTCAGTACGGCTTCAGGCAGCGCGCCAAAGTTTCTTTCGAAGTCATCTTGAAAGATTTTCAGTTATTCCGACGCCACAAGAACACATTCAGAGAGCTGAGGAATACCCTCTCCACGTCCGTCGCTCTATCTATTCGACACGGAGGTCGAATTTTAGCGTGGGGGCTTGTGACGGCTGTGTCGGGTCTAGCACGTGACCGCAGTTGTGACTTTTCGACACGCTTGAGTAGTCGTCGAATGTCTTTGCGATTCCTTCGACTTCGAACATACGTCCTCTATACCTCTGTATTAGTCTATTTTAGATGTTTAGTCTAGCTAGCTCGACTTCCTTCACTTCTCAAAACACTCGGTTAAGCTTATTAATTAAGCTAGCCTACCAACTTCTGTCCGCATTTCGCTGTCCTGAGTTCCGCCGAGAATATTCGGTTCCTGAAGTCCTAACGTCTGGACCTTCAATTACAGCGATCCGGGAAATATAAGACCATCAACAAACCCTAACCCTCTATTGAACCGTGAAAATGAATCGTATTAATTTTAACAAGAAATAAATATGACAGGAGGTCAACCATCGTTTCATCGCCAGATAAACGCGCAAACACAAGTAAACTACGGTGCTCCTAAATAAGCTAAAGGTTTTAAGTGCTGTCGTAGAAGAAGGGTAAGTTGTTGTTGAAAATACAGGCATTATTTTCAAAGAAACGATATGCAAATGGGATGATACATTGTTCAATGATTCAATGACACATCTTCAAAATGAATGAACCAAATATAAATTTATAGAGTTTTCCATGTTTCTTCAACAGCACTGAAGACTTTCGATCGATCACATGACATATATGTGTAATTCTTCATTTTTAGCAATTTTCATAGTATATGAAGTCTTGCACGTTTATCCAATACAAGTTTCTTCGTCTTTTTCCAAATGCAATATGCAATTTAACAGGTTAAAATTTATTACAGTATGTGGAGTCGGTGTTAAGCTTGAAATTGTCCAATCAGCGAAGAATCACCTGGGGTCTTATATTTCCCGGATCACTGTAATTCGTGCGTCATCGCCAATCCCCGCGACCGTCACATGAGAAGACCTCAGTTATCGTCTGGTTAAATAGAAGGATTCGTCGAGCTCAGGCAAGGAAGTGCTGACTGGTTAGTCTATTCTCGACTCATAGTTGGCGTCAACGAGGCAACATCATAGATTGGCTCGGGCGTTGGGTCGACTTGAGTATCGTTCGGGCTGGAAATCGCATTCGCGGAAACCATGGCCATGAGGCTGACAGCAAGGATGGTAAGGATGTTCATGGCGGTTGATGGGATATTGGAAAGTGAGCCAACATGGTTCTCATGATTGATCAACGCGTCAATTCGATCCAACACTTGCTGCACGCACGTCCGTTCGTGTCGTCTTGTTTTTGTCTTGACGTGAACGCTTTGCCACAAACATCCTTCGGACGTTAAAATTCTCTTCGACGGCTCAGCACGAACCAACGAGACAAGATAACTCGACATCCACATGTGCCCGTAACGTGAGATTGTGAGTGTGACTCTTTTCAGTTGTGCTGTGCTCGCTTGATGCTCGTTCGGCTAAACTTCTATCGATTATGTTTCTACGATCGTCCTGCGTTTCTCATCGAGTCCTGAATCGTAACTTTCACAAAAGAGACAAGCCATGTGTAGACGTGCATGCAACAAGTGTTGGATCGAATTGACGCGTTGATCAATCATGAGAACCATGTTGGCTCACTTTCCAATATCCCATCAACCGCCATGAACATCCTTACCATCCTTGCTGTCAGCCTCATGGCCATGGCTTCCGTGAATGCCATTTCTAGCCCGAACGATACTCAAGTCGACCCAACGCTCGAGCCAATCTATGATGTTGCCTCGTTGACGCCAACTATGAGTCGAGAATAGACTAACCAGTCAGCACTTCCTTGCTTGAGCTAGATATTTAACCAGACGATAACTGAGGTTTTCTCACGATACATTGCTTCTTTCTTCTGCACGAGGTAGCAGCATATTCACGTCCGTGTCAAACAAAATATAGTCGGCATGTTATTATGTCGTGACAAATTCCTATGGTGGATACAGTAATCGGCTGTGAAAATAAGTTGGATCGAGGGGTTTGAAATCAAACCATGGAGCACAGCATTCGCCGTGGATGGTTACGTCCGCGCAACGGACAAGCATTCAATGAGACGTCCATTTCGTGCATCAACACTCTCGTCATATCAAGTCACAAATGTTCGATCGTGAAGAAATTCACACGTGCGTTTGTCCCAGGACAACTCTTCGATCCGTTCGTGGCAGGATTCTCGATGTGGAGACAAGGTAGAGCGAAAAGCGAGTGTGCGCCATATTCGCTCACCAATTGATTTTGTGAGTCGATGCGAGTTCTCCAACGAAGTTTTCGCTTTGATTCTCGTTGCAATCCAGGTTGTTGCTATCAAAACTGAATAGATTGAGATGTGATTGTTGTATTAGACATTAGAGTCAGGTGGTTGTAAGTATTCCGTTGGTGTCAAAGAGGCAATTGAAAAGCGGGGCGACGGCGCAGGGGTGGGCGTCGGCTCAACTTGAGCTTGATTCGTGTTGTCAACTGCACTTACAACAACCATAGCCATGAGACTGGCGACGAGGATGACAAGGGCGTTCATTGCTGTGGTCATTGGGAGGTTGAAAAGTGAATAATCTCGATTGAATGAGCTCTTGGCTCGACCCGATCTTGGAGTGGGCACGTCCATACTTGTCCTCTGTCCCACGTTTCTTTGTTCGTGCGGACGTTGTGATGCAGAACTTTGAACGAGAAAGGCTTGATCACACCAGTGAAGGTTTTTCTTTTCAATTTCGTTGGTGCGGCCAAGCCTTTCCTGTTGAAATTTCGCTATCGAGACGTCTACACGAACGAAGAACCATGAGTTTTCACCTGGAACCACATCATGGGAGTCATTAGTACACTAATCGACAAGATGCGAATGTTCCTTTTTAGCAATACTATCGTTATCGATCCCACAAAGAAGAATTGCAGTTTTCCAAGCATTACCACTGGACGAACTTAGATCTAACGTATTCTTCAGATTAAGTGTGGATCATTCTTCCCATTTGCAATGCAGTTCCATTGAGTCGCGATTATATTCTATGCAGCGGCTTACCAACGGCAGAAGACATGAAGAAGACATGAACTCATGTGAATAAGTCGAATCGAATTAAATACGAGAGTAAGTCTAGCTATTGCACTTGACAAGATACATCTCAGGCTGGTTTTGAATATGATGTAGGCTTGATGTTTATTCGCGGCTCATCGTTGGTGTCAAGGACGCAATGGAAAAGCGAGGCGTTGGTGCAGGCGTCGGAATTGGCTCGACTTGCGTTTGGTTCGACTCGGCAATCGCATGAACAGAAACGATGGCCATGAGGCTAGCGACGAGGATAGCAAAAGCGTTCATTCTTGTGGAAGATGGAAAATTGAATAGTGAGACACCAATGCCTTGGCCATATATTGTGTCTGAGCCATCAAGCGATTACTGCACGCTCGTCCACGCTACAGTCGCTTTTGATTTCGCACGGTCGTGTCGATTCTGTTCTCGATACGAGACGCGCTTGATCGATCAGACATGTGAAATGTAGGTACCTTCACTGAACAAGAACCAATTTTTTTAATCGATCGAGACACTGTCAACAACGCAACCATGAAGCAACAGCTTCCAACGTTTTATAGAGTCACGGCGACTACAGCTATCATTATGTGTACTCATGACTAAACCTCTTGTCGTTCGTGTTCCTTGGCGATAGACCGTCGTGGTCGAGTTGGTGACGAGTAGTCTCGTCAGATGTGTACGTGTGTCGCGGCACAGGATTCATTCAATTCTGTGTTTCGACTTCGATCGATCAAGGTCTCAATGATCCACGGAATGTGGTGACGTCGTCACCGGTCCATCATCAAATTTCATGTTTTCATGTGCACACATCATCTTGGTCGTGTACGAGTGGGATATTAACTCTATAAGCACTACATGGCTCCTCCACAAATTTCAAACACAGGACGAAAAGATGTCCGCACGAATGGACGTGCGTGCAGCAAGTGTTGGGTCGAGTCGACGCGTTGGTCGACTCCTGAGCATATTCGTAATTCACTTTCGATTTTTCCCGTCTAAAACCTCGATGAATGTACTTGTCATCCTCGTCGCCAGTCTCATGGCTATGGTTGTTGTAAGTGCAGTTGACAACACGAATCAAGCTCAAGTTGAGCCGACGCCCACCCCTGCGCCGTCGCCCCGCTTTTCAATTGCCTCTTTGACACCAACGGAATACTTACAACCACCTGACTCTAATGTCTAATACAACAATCACATCTCAATCTATTCAGTTTTGATAGCAACAACCTGGATTGCAACGAGAATCAAAGCGAAAACTTCGTTGGAGAACTCGCATCGACTCACAAAATCAATTGGTGAGCGAATATGGCGCACACTCGCTTTTCGCTCTACCTTGTCTCCACATCGAGAATCCTGCCACGAACGGATCGAAGAGTTGTCCTGGGACAAACGCACGTGTGAATTTCTTCACGATCGAACATTTGTGACTTGATATGACGAGAGTGTTGATGCACGAAATGGACGTCTCATTGAATGCTTGTCCGTTGCGCGGACGTAACCATCCACGGCGAATGCTGTGCTCCATGGTTTGATTTCAAACCCCTCGATCCAACTTATTTTCACAGCCGATTACTGTATCCACCATAGGAATTTGTCACGACATAATAACATGCCGACTATATTTTGTTTGACACGGACGTGAATATGCTGCTACCTCGTGCAGAAGAAAGAAGCAATGTATCGTGAGAAAACCTCAGTTATCGTCTGGTTAAATATCTAGCTCAAGCAAGGAAGTGCTGACTGGTTAGTCTATTCTCGACTCATAGTTGGCGTCAACGAGGCAACATCATAGATTGGCTCGAGCGTTGGGTCGACTTGAGTATCGTTCGGGCTAGAAATGGCATTCACGGAAACCATGGCCATGAGGCTGACAGCAAGGATGGTAAGGATGTTCATGGCGGTTGATGGGATATTGGAAAGTGAGCCAACATGGTTCTCATGATTGATCAACGCGTCAATTCGATCCAACACTTGCTGCACGCACATCCGATGGCCGTGAGACTGGCGACGAGAATAGCAAGTACGTTCATCGTGGAAAATGGGATATTGAAAAGTGAATTGCAAATATGCCCAAGAACCGACAAACGAGTCGACTCGATCCAACACTTGCTGCACGTTCGTTGTCCATTGCGGACATCTTTTCGTCCTGTGCTTAAAATTTTTGGAAGAGTATTGCAGTGCTGACAGAGTTTATATCCCACTCGTTCATGATCGTGCAGAATCATCATGAACTGAGAGGATATTTGCTCTCTTTGACACCAACGATGAGCCGTGAATGAACACCAAGTCTGCATCTTATCCAAAGCATACTCGACGGTAATATTTCATCAAATCACCTCTCAATCTATCATACCGTTCTATCAAAAAGAATTGTTGTCCTCAACAGGAAGAACTCTCGACTTGGTCACTGACTGACACGAGAATCCGAGGTGAGTAAATGGAAGAGTGCCTAGTGATCTGGACCAAGGTGGCAACGTACGTCAAGTGATCGAGGCGTAGCTTGAAAGTCCAATATCGATAAATAGTCGCGGTGCAAGCACACCGAAAGATTATCATAGATAATCGTGAATCAAAGCTAAAACCTCACTAAATATCTGGTGGATGACCTGCCGCCCGTGGTCTTGAGAATTGATCTTGCCAACTTGGCATGCTTTTGGATTTATTCGCGGCTCATCGTTGGTGTCAAGGAGGCAATTGAAAACCGAGGCGTTGGTGTTGGCGTTGGCTCGACGTGAGCTTGATTTGTATTGCCATCAGCGTACGCAGAAACCAGAGCAATGACGCTAGCGACGAGGATGACAAGAGCGTTCATCGTGTGTGTTGAATGGGATATTGACAAGTGAGATCCTTGATTGCATGAACTGTTGGCTCGGCCCGATCGCTGGAGTGGGCACGTCCACACATCCTCTGTCGCATGTTTCTTTGTTCGTGAGGACGTCGCGATGAAGAACTTTGTACGAGACAGGCTGGAACGCACCAACGAGCTTGAAAAAGGGGACCTTCACTGAAGAAGAGCTCAATGTGAAAAACGAAACAAATCGAAACGCGAAACATCGTAAGCGACGGGATCCAATTGAGAGGAGTCGTTTGTTTTCATGCGCACGAGCGCACGTCTTCACTTTCGCATACAAGACGAAATTCCCCATTTACGCATCTTTGTCTCTTTGCTGCGCTTTTGCTGCACTAGAATTCGTGCTCCATCGCAACTGGATTGGGATAGAAAGTCTAGTGTGACTCAACGATCAACTGCAAATTTCACGCACGGGACGAGCACGATACAGACTTCAACACGTGCAAATGAGCTGGATGCAAGTCACGTATCGAAGAGCCATTTTGTCTTGTACATGAAGAGTTTTAGGGGATCGCTTTGTCATGTTTAATTTACCGCACTGAGATTCTTGACCTCCTCGCTCAAACTACGAGCTCAAGTACCAATGGTACTCCAGGCGAGCTAACGACAACAACTACATTTGGCTTGTTCACATCAAAAATGAGACGAGAATTGTCACTCAACCACCCTCGTCTCCAACGTTTTCATTGCACTTGACGGCCAGGAAGAGATGGACTGATTGTACTATTCCATACGATTCACCTCCATCAGAGCATCCTATTAATCAACAGCAGCGGGGAAGCAGCAGATCACACAAGTAAGGTGGCTCAACCGGGGTAGATTAGAAAGTAAACTTATACGACCCACATAATATCATAGCCAATTGGTGGTGGCAACCGTCTTTACGGTTGCCTCCTCACAACCATGCATTCATTAAATACATAGAGCAAGTTAAAGCTGACTAACGACACGCATCATCTCTATGATGTGTGCCGTTTTCCAATTGAATTGGGCTGAGGGTCGTGCTAGACGATCCTCAGCCGGGCTATGGGCTCTTTACACGATCATCTATGTTTCCTAACATGGATAACCTTCCCTATTGAGTTTCGTTATCCCTAAGGGTGAGCCCTAGGGCTAACCTATAGCTAACACTCCCACTAAGAGCTCTATGGCTTAGCCACATTGAGATCTCTAACTCCCATTTTTGATCTTAGATAAGCAAACTGTTGCTTAGCAAGAGGTTTTGTTAAGATATCAGCTATCATTGCCTTTGTAGGACAATAGAGAGTTTTCGCAAGCACTTTTGAATTTGATTTGAGAATTGGGAGTTCAATTCAAAAACCCCGATAGTCAGTTTTTCGCAATGACGTTTGAGAATCCGGTTTCCCAACTCCGGATATCTTTTTGTGCTTGTGATCACTTTGCAACAAGATGGCTCTTTCTCCGCTCCTCACTGAATCGCAAGTAGTTCATGTCATCAGTCATGTAGTCTCTAAAGGAGACATCGATGAGTTTCTACAAATCATGAGTGTCCTTATCGATAACAACTTTCTGCGTATGAGAGCCGAGCGACCAACAATAAACTGGAGAAACTCATTTGATCCAAACATCGATGATGGGACCGCACGACACAAATATCGATTTACTATTCCCCAACTCACTCAACTTTGTGTCAAATTTAACTTGCCCATGCATGTTACAACCGCAGCTCGCGATCGCGTCGGTTCTCTGGAAGCGCTTGCGATGCTTTGTCGCCGGTTGGCTGAGCCCTGCCGACTTTTCACAATTGCTAATGAATTTGGCCGGTCAATTGAGGCATACTCTAGAATTGTGCGAGTCGTACTCGAAGCTATCTACTCCAGAGTTGCTGATCTCTTGTACTTCAATGAGGCGTTGATGGCATCTCGAGCTGGTAGCAGTATTAAAAGTGTGTTTTGATGAATAACTCAATGTGGTTAGATGAATACGCAAGCGCTATCATCAAAAAGGCGAACATGGATGGAATGAAGACATGCATTGCCTTCATTGATGGAACAAAGCAATACATAAGTCGACCTGGTGCTAGAGTTGACTCAGCTCCCAATGAGAATTTACAGCGGGCTGTCTACAACGGGCATCCCCGAAGACACTTCCTGAATTGGCAGGGGTTACGACTCCTGACGGGATCATTATGAGCATGTATGGCCCTGTTGAGGGGCGGCGACACGATTCAATATTGTTGTCTATGAGCCGAATTTTGGATCGCATTCGTACCAATACAACTTTGCTCCATTTTTACTTGTATGACGATCCTGCGTATGGATGCTCTCAGTGTCTTTGTTGTCCGTTTCCAAATGCTTCAGCTGGAACATTGGAGGCCGAATTTAATTCTGCCATGAGTTCGGTGCGCGAATTTGTGGAGTGGAGCTTTCACTTGGTGAAAGGACATTGGGCGTATGTAAATTGAGACAAAAAATGAAAGTACGTAATTCCCCAATTGGAAAGCTATGGCTAGTGGCTACCCTATTGACAAACTGTCATACATGTTTCAAGCCCAACGGCAATGAAGTGAGTATGTATTTCAACGTGAAGCCCCCCCCCATCAGTTGACAGATACTTGGGTTTGGAATGACTTAACATAATGAGCTTTCAGTAACTTGCATTAGAACTTTTAACGCTTTAAGGCTAATTCTAGAATCTTCATCATCATCTGCTGATTGGCCTCAAATTGCTTTGCTTGAATTCCTGCCTGGGCTTTGTCGAATTCAAGTCGTTCTCGTTGTAACTCGGCTGCTCTCTCAGCGGCAATTTCAGCTCTTGCACGTTGCTCAGCTATACCTTGTTGTATTGAGTCTACCAAATCGTGCAATGCTTTGCTTTTCAACGGCGATCCTTTCTTTTTTTTGTTGCATGGGCTGTCAGTTTGGTTGGATTCCTTGGATGATGCAAGTTCAGCCATAGCAAGCTTTCGAATCAGTGTTCCAGAGTTCTCGATACCCTCTCTCTTCCTTTTTTCAGCATCACGGCGGACTTCTTTGACTTGAGCGTAGTCCTCAATTCGACTTTGAATGTCTGTCATAAGCTGCTGACGCTCCTGGTAGTCTTCATTCGATCCTGACTTTCGTATTGATTCGACTTCACCTTGTGAGAATCGGGTCATAATCGCTTCAAAACGTGATTTCAACGCGGGGCCAGTCTTGGTCTTCAATTGGAAGCCGGGCATGACTTTGAGAGCCGAAGCAATTTCCTCCCAAGCGGCCATGACCTTGCCATAGTCAGCTTCCCATGGCCTGGCCAAGCTTACTTGCTGCAAGAGCTTGACATCGTCTCCCACGCCAAACTTGGATCGTGTACCAGACCCGCCATCTTGAACTTCAGTCGTCTCGCTGGCATGGATTTCGTCTGGTTTGGGAGCAGCAATGGGAGGAACCAGGTTTGATGGCAAGTTGGCACTGCAAAAGGGAAAGCGGCAGTCATATTGGCGCTCTAACACTAGCCAATGAGAGCGGAGTCTATCCGGTGGTGTTGGTACTATCCGGCATTAAAAAGTGCCTTGTCTGTTGAGAAACATCGCCCAGTTCTTCAAAACTCCTTGAGAATTGTAGTTTTCAAAATGCATTTGTAGAGGTTTATTACTTTATGGAGGTATTTGTAAGATTCTCAATTCAAAAGTGGTTTGCGAAAACTCTCTAGTATTTAAGATCTATTTTCTTTTCTTCGAATAGGTCTCTAGTAAATAGATGTCTGATATCAACATGCTTAGTGCCTTTGTGGTTTCCTGGGTTCTTAACACAGGCGATAGCGGCTTTGCTATCACACCATACACTAATGGGGCGCTTTAATGCCATTCCCATTTCAGTTAGTAGGGCATAAATCCATTCACATTCTTTACAGCCCTCACTTAGGGCTATTAATCCTGACTCTGCAGCAAATCCCAGCCATCCGGATAAGATAACCGGTGACGGATTTACGATCTTTAGTTTGACTCGCGAAAGAAGCGTCTGTAAACACATCGTACGCTACTGTGTCGGCGTCGCCGCTTAAGTAGAGACCATATGTAGACGTTCCTTTCAAGTATCTCAGGATCCTCAAGGCCGCTAGCCAATGTGTTTCATTATAACAGGACAGAAATCGACTTAAATCTCTTACTGCATTTGCTATATCAGGTCTGGTACCTCTAACCAGATACTGTAAGGATCCTATTAGTCCCCTAAAGTCAAAAGGTTGAGACTCCATCTCCTCCTTAGACATATTGCTTTCAGCTTTAAGCTCTAAACCGACAACCTGGGGTGTCGATACAGATATACAATCTTTCATCCC
This sequence comes from Aphanomyces cochlioides, assembly GCA_019828595.1. Classification (NCBI taxonomy): domain Eukaryota; phylum Oomycota; class Saprolegniomycetes; order Saprolegniales; family Verrucalvaceae; genus Aphanomyces; species Aphanomyces cochlioides. Next base: position 2,848,846 of record JAHQRK010000005.1, read on the forward strand.
GTATTTCTCAAGGAGGTCAATGATGTACCGATATTGGGAAATCGTCATGATTCTGTTTTGCCGGTCACGTTTAACCTCCATTTTCAGGAGAAAGTTGATATCACCTAGGTCTTTCATTTTAAACCTGGCAGATAATTCACGTTTTACCCATCTCATGCTTTCCATACTTGGAGATACTATTGTGAAGTCATCAACGTACACAACTAATATAACCCAATCTTAATTTTGTGCGTTAAACACATCCTTTAATTCTCCCACTTTTTGCACGTATATGCAATACTCTTTATAGCAGCGGACAAAACCCATGCCAGTTAGAAAGGTGTGCAGGACATTATACCATATACGAGGAGCCTGGCGCAGGCCATATAAGCTCTTTCGTAGTTTAAGCACCTTGGTGCCGTCAGTGATAAAGCCTTGCGGCTGTCGCATATATATCTCCTCGTCAAGAGATCCGTTCAGAAAGGCGGTAACTACATCCATCTGGTGGCACTCCACATTAAGGATAGTAGTGATCGCTAATACAAGACGAAGTGACTCATATCGTGCTACTGGAGAGTATATATCATCACAGTCTATTCCTAGCTGTTGGTGGCAGCCTTGGGCCACTAATCTAGCTTTATAACGATCAAGTTGGCCATTAGCCAGATATTTTATACTAAATACCCAATGGCACGGAAGGGCTTTTTGACCATGTGGAAGATCTGATAACTCCCATGTTTCGTTCTCGAGTAATGCATTGTACTCTGAGTCAAGTGCATCACGCCAGTTGGTAGAGTCAGGACTCTGCATCGCAGCTCTGTAGTAACTGGGAACTTTATGAACGCTTTGTTCAGGAAAGATAGAGACTTTAGGAAATATTTTATCAACAGAAGTCATTAAACAAGCATACTCATTAAGATATGCAGGTCTTTTTCGACGACGTGTTGGCCTAGGCTCATCATTAGGCATCTCAACTTCAACAACTCTAGTTGAAGATTCAGTAGCAGATTTTCGACCAATAGCTGATTTTCGACCAATAGCAGGCCGTTGATATGATCGTTGAACTGTTGAGTTATCAAGCATGCCTCGGTGGGTCCAGTGACTCTCCAAGGAGAGTTTGATCACCTTGAGCGCTAGGCGCAACGCTTGCACGTTCTTTTCCAGATTTCGACATTGGAGATTACGGCTGTTAACCTTACTGAAGGCAGCTTGTGTATAATGAAGTAAATTCAATTATGACTATCAACACCGTGCTCGACAGTCTCCACACCCCACACATTGAATGGAACGGGCTGGAGGTCATCATCCGGATAATCATTCCGGATAATGTGTTAATTAGGGCCTGGTCGGCGAACATTCCATCCATGCTTCAGGGACGGATTCAGGCTTCTGATTGGTCAATTCCAATAATTTCCGGATAATGGGGTCGTTCATGCTTTTCGGATAAACTCAGGCAGGAACGCCTTTTTCCAGGCAGAGATGATCCATCTCTGCCTCAACAAGTCCGTTCCTGCTTCAGACACATTTTCAAGAAAATCGAAAAAATACTTTTTGATATTTTTCAAAAAAAATTCCAAAAAATTCCGGAAAACGTTCCTGCCTGGCAGGGATGGATTTCTTCCCCGACCAGGCCCTTACGTCGTCTTAACCTGTTGTTCTTCTTTGTGTTGGGCCATGAATTCGCTCCTCGTCAAGTCGCCACCGTCTTGAACCCGCACACGAATACCAGTTAGCTGCAAACGATGGTATCTGTGCTTCTGCGTTGGGAGCGAGGTCTCGAAGGCGCTATATACGACGCATCAGCATCCGCCGAGGGGTGTTTCAAGTCTGCGCCGTTCATGTCAGCACCGATATAGTCTAGTCGACGGTTTGCACAGCAAGAACAGGTCGAGCGAGGGTGGTCTCGAGTGGCCTGTATAGCGGCTCCTGTCAATACTCCACTGTCACCTTGTTTGTTGTCAAGAGTATGCCAATTACTCCTTGGCGCTGTGAACCGTAGCACTTTAGCACAACGACTGGCTCAACACGGCATGGAAGGCAACTGACGGTTGAAAGCGTGTGCGACCGTCAGGTGCCTTCCATGTCGTGTTGAGCTGGTCGTTGTCGTGTCACTCACATCGCTGGGAATGAAGAGTCCGCCGACACATGAACAAGGGAACTGGGTAAAAAGTCAAATAGAATGCTGAATAGTCAATTAGAATGCTGAATAACGCAAATTGAGTAAATTTAAGAACGAATTGGGGTGGTACACCGCACTTCAGAGGGAAAACAGATTGACGAAGTCACGCATGCGACAGAAATAGAGTCAGCAGTGGTGGTACTTACGAAAACAGTCAGTTTTCAACTTCAATCAGGCCAGAAATTCCCTTGTCAAGTACATTTTGTGACATAGACTAGCCACATTCGGTCGTCGTGGTCAAATAGTGTGAATACAACCCGGAAGCATTCTATTTTGGTCGTCCGTTTTTTGACGACAACAACGCTGGCAGCGTAGTTCATGCTTTTGATAACAGTGCTTTCACACTACGATCGACAAACTCTTCGTTGAGCCAACAAACTCGGGAAATTTGACACACATTAGCAATCGCGGTTATTTACCCAATTGTTATTTCGAAACAAGGCATATAAGATGCCATGGCTTGTCGTCATTTCAAGAATCCACAGCATCAGAGGCAGCAATTTACTTTGCACTACAAAGACGACACCAGGATATTCCTTGTATATGTGGAATTTGTGATGAATTCTGCTTAGATCAACCGCCTGATGCTGCCCTTGAATAATTTGGTTGAGTATGTTAGTCCACATTTGCAGGCTGAAGTAGGCGGAAGCATTCTATTATGGTCGTCCACATTTTGAAGCTGGCGATCACAGCATGCAAACAAAATTCTTGGATTTATCGATGAAATTTACATACCTCTACAGCAAGGTCTAAGCAGGGTCTTACGACTCAAATACTTTATTCAAAGCTAAACATCGGATGGTGGAGCTAAATACGAGCCATCACAGATCCCACATAAACAGGGAATATTCCATTTGTCGTCCATGTAGTGCAATGACAAAATGCTGCCTCTTTGGAGGTCAAATCTCGCTACGACGACCAGGCGTGGCGCCTTATCGACGTACCACGTTTCAAAGCGACAATTGGGCAAACAAGAGTGATTGATAAAGCGTGCCAAGTTTCCACAGTCTTTTGCGTCAACATAGAGATTGTCGTCGCCCTGGCTAACACGAGCCATGTACCAAGACAAGCTTCCTTTGTTCGTTTTTTTCGGCGGAGGAACTCATCTTTTGTTATCAGCTGGCCGACGTACTCAATGATCTTGGTGTTCTTGGGAACGTCTTCATCAAGCCGTAGTCCAAATCCAAATTTTCGATCTTTGACAACTGACGTTTGTGGGAAGCGTCTTCTCTGAATGACATTGTTTTTACAATACTTTCCAGCACTACATCGCTCCGAGGCACACTCGTGGTAGCTCTGAACGTTTGTGCATGTTTGATAATCAACACAGGGAGATCGACGATTGCATCTGTAACAGCGGTCGTTGTGGATCCCGCTGTTCAATTTCGAGATACTTCCAAAACGTGCCATTCTTGCCGGGCGCAGCCGTCTAGTTGCCCCATTTAATGGTAGACATACATCGATGTGTTCATATAGAACACTGTAATCGCCTTCGTCTGCTGAGGATTCTGAGATGGTAAGAGAACTTTTAGTCCGCTTTTCTTGGGGACTATCAATAATTTCAACGACTTCTTGTTGACCAACAGACTTGTTCTTGATATGTTCATTGTCGAGATTGTTAAGATTATTGGCAGCTTTTATTGTTGAAGGTACTGCTTGGACAACGGATGGATCATTGATTTGTACAGCACAACAATGCAGGTCACACACCGAGTCACCACCACCAGATTGATTACAAGCGCGCCTTTTCAAAGGAGTAGTCTTCAGCTTACCGACTGAACTTTGAACTCGCTCGTCCTTTCCCATGGCAAAAACATCAAGCACTTGTCGTTCAAGATCGCTGTCCTGCCAATCACAGTGGAATTGCGATTGGTCGTTGTTAGTCCACGCGCTTTCGACGATGTTGTTTTGATCGTCAATGGAAATATCTGTTGAAGGGGGCACTTGGCAGGCTGTTTATCCATTGCATCGTTAGCCCGAGCGGCAGAGCGATGTGTTAAACGATGGCCACATGTAGCACACTCTCCAGGCACATCACAACCGGGCGCTTCCACAGAAGATTTCAACGGCTGGATGACAGTGTCTTCAACTGAGCTGTGGGCTTGGTCATCGTCTTCAGATGCCGCAATGTCAATGGTATGTTCCATGGAGTTGCTGTTTTGTCTATTACAGGCGCTATTTGAATCATCTTTGTCGACATCCGCTGCGCTTGAAGTTGGGCAATATCTTTCCGAGAAGCGAAGACAAAACTTGCGGAAGCTTCCAGAGGTTTTGCAAAGGGGGTGGTCTTCGTCGCAGAATTCTGGCCACAGTCGGCGGGCTTCAGCGCGTATGTCCGCTTGGTTGATAGGCTTAGGCGCAGTCTGGAGCCAGTCGTAAAGTAGCCCCTTTCTTTCGTCTGTTGGCCTCTTTTTCGTGTATGCACCGCGGACTTTTCTCCTCTTGTTATTCAGATGCTTGCGTTCGTCGTCTTCTACTTGTTCGATGCTTTCAGCCTGGGCACACCATTTTGTGAAGGTAGATAATGATGTCTTGTGCCTCCGGCTAAACAACACTTTCGTCATTCCTTCTTCTTTTTGCGCTTCCTTCCATGCTTCAAGCAGTTCTTTTTTGGCGCTGTAGGAGAGATGTACAGGATTCTTACGGATCATGCGGTGGGGCAATTGACTGGTGATCATTGATTTGTACTGTCCGTATTCTATTTTAGTCTGATGCATTTTATTTTGGCCTGTCGTGTGTTCTTATCATTGGCTGCATTCCATCAAGCGGTTATACCTAATCCACAACAAGGTTAAACCTTTAATTTGGCGCTTTGGTTTTGTTTTAGGTCGTCCGCATTACATTTAGATACGAAAATTGGCTAGCGATATCCTTTGTGCATCGAGATTCGGTTAAACTCATGAGCTAGTACTCGTGTCTCTAAACATGCCAATTCATTTTGTTCTGTGCCATGTTTGACTGGGCCGAAGTTGTTGGTCTACGCGCCTTGGACAACTTGGACGATGTAGGCTCAGCTACTCCGCTGGCTGGCGAGGCTCACAACGTCCCATGTAGTAGCCATGCAGAAGTGGCGATTACGACGTCAGGATTGTTCGAAAGATTTGAAGACGCTGGTCGTGGTGGTGGCGTATTGTTGGATTGGCGTTTGATAGGTTCCTATCCAAATTACAACGATGCAAGAGATGTTTTGCGAGCTTCCGTAATACATTCAACTTCATCCAGCAATTGTTCAATTTGTCGTGGAGTGCCACGCCACGACATGAAATCAAGGTACCTCATTTGCAAGTGTAAGCCTGGATGCAACAAAGTCAGCCGTCTGTGGCAATGCAAGACATCTCACATGTGTGAGGTCCATATATCAAGTGACAGCAGTGCTTGCGACGATCAAAGGCAGGCCGCATGACAAAGACCATTCGAGCACAAGCTGACGCACTATTTACCCATGGAATGACACCAAGTCAAGCTCACAAAGAGTTATCGAAGACAATAGTTGAGCTAAAGTTGCCAAGCATGAAAAGCTTCCAGAATCGCCATCGTTATTTTCGTAAATGCGAAATGCTTGAAAACAGCAAGCCAGAAGTTATGGCTCGCTTGCTTCTAGACCACTACTACAACAATGAAAAGGAAGAATCGCAGTACTTCTCTTTCGGCTACAGCATTGCTTTTGGTCGCCCGTCAATTGGGTATAATGGACCAAACAGCCCTTTTGAAGTTGGTATAACGACCAAGAAACTTCTACGTCAAATGCAACGCAGCCCGACGTCATTCATGTTCCACTGGGACTCAACGTACAAGATTAACTCGCTCTCGTTCCCTGTTCTCATATGCGGGATTTCAGACAAAGCTCGTCAATTCCATCCCGTGGCATTTTATGTTCTTGGTCGAGAAACGGACCCGACTACTCATGGGCGATCAGAGAATTGATGACAATTTACGCTGTCGTTGTCGGCGAGCCTTTGAGAATATCGTATGTGATGTCCGATGCGGCAAGAGCTCCTGCCTCGGCAATACAACTCGTGAAAGAAGATCTTGGCGTTGAGAAGACACTAATGTGTTTCTATCACTGCATGGCAAACGTCCACAAGTTCCTCACTGGCGCGTCAATTGCAGCGAAGTCTTTGGCGTTTCGACATATTTACAATATGCACTACAGTCGTAGCGAAGACGAAATGCAATATCACTGGGTGGTCGCTCAAGAATCGTGGCTTCGCTACCAGGAGCTGGGCCGTTTTGTGGATTACTTCAGGAGCCAGTGGATCGATAGTGGCTCATCCTGTTGGCAAGTCTATCATGCTCCCAGTGGATTCCCCACGACAAACAACCCATGCGAAGCGTTTAACAAGATATTTAAAGACGTCTACACGAAGCGACAGAAGCACGGTTTATGTGCAACCTTTGAAATGCTTGGCGATATGGCCGAGGCCTATTCAACATTCAAAGCAATCACTTTTGTCACTCACTCCATTCCAAGTATCAAGCTGCAACGTCGTACCAAACGGCTCATGGACACAGGTCTTCTTGAATTAGTTGAATCCCCTTTCGATCTTCCACCTGGAGAGGTACTTGTGCGCAGTGTTGTGCCAGGGCGAGCATCTAGCCTAGCCTACGCCTATCAGTATCGACTTCTTGGCTCGACGGTTGACGGAGCACAAGCAGCCTCCGATGAAGTCGTCATGACTGGTTCAGAAGCTGACCTTGTAGATGCCTACTATTACAATGCAAACACTAACATTGTGAAGCACGAGATTGTCTGTGGTGGCAACGACCAACCTTGGAATTGTTGGCGCATCTGCACTCTCCCTGGATCCATCAAGTGCGAGTGCAATTACTTTTTCAAGAATGCCTTCTGTTGCCATGTGCTTTGCGCACTGAAACTCCAACAAAGAGATTTCTTGGGATACGCACTGCCAGAGCGTCGCTTCCAGCCATTCGCTGATCGACGTCAACGAGCGTCTGAGCGTCGCACTCAACGCCGCCGAGGTAGAGCCCGCAGTAGAGTAGCACCGGCTTTAGTTCTTGATTAAGGCATTCATAACGAGATACTTGTGAACTTATATTTCTGTCCAACCACACACTACTCAATGGCACACATACGGCAGCATCAAGTTGCCCGTAGGGCGTGTGCCGCAACAGGCTTGTTCATATCTAGACATAATTACCCAAGACACGGCAGGCATAGGGCTGCGTCATTCTTTCCTTGTCAACGGCTAGTCTAGATGCTGATGAGGACTACAGCGACTGAGTAAAGCTTGATGCGGCAGTATATCTGCCGCTTCAGGCTTGTTGATATCGAGATAACATCACGCAACACGCGGCAGACATACTGCTGCGTCATGCTTTCCTTACCTGCAGTAGTCCTCGCCAACGGCTAGTCTAGATGCTGATGAGAACTTCAGCAACTGAGTAAAGCTTGATGCGGAACTTGGCCTAGTGTTGATCCTTCTCAGTTGTTGACCAGCTTTTGTGCATTCTTTGCTATCGCTCGCATTGTACGCCTCGAAGCGACGCGAAGGATGTGAAACGGCGTTGCATGCAAAAATTTATGCTTCAAACAAATAGTATATTAAAATTTTATTCAGCGCAAACATGGAGTAGAACCTGCGACCTCTCGCACAAAATTGCAAGCTTTTACCGTAAAGCTACTAGAGCCTCGTGGAACATACAATATACTTGGAATTTGATGGTATTTAAAGATGAATTAAATATTTCTCTATGTTCTATAAACTATTTTGCAAATAGATGAAATATCAATACGAGAATGAGGCGGTGGATGATTCGAAGTTAACACGTTCAGTTGCTTAAGAAATCCGGCGCTGTCTATATTCTACATGACAATGAGGCTTTGAAATGCATATAGTTTGTTCTGTATTGTCGATGGAGAGAAAATGAGACATCGAAATCTTTGTTCATTTTATTTTGTCAGTGTTTTTTAATTTTCGCTCACTAAATTATTGGTAAATATTTTACTCATTCAATAGCCCAATTAGAACGGAAATATTTACTGACTAAAAATAATACTATTAATAGTATCAATTCATTATTAAAGAAATCGCATTGAACAAACCTTAAAACTAAATTTTCGTCGTATTGACTTTAAGAGTGTGTTTTAAACAGATCGTTTTGTATTAATCAAAGCGGTTGGTTGGCGTTTGGTTGGCGGTTGGATGGCTTGGATGGCGGTTGCTAGTGTTGGCTTGTAGTCGACTACTGGGACTCTCAGTTGTGATGCTTGATGAGTGCTGGATGGATGATCAGGAAGGGTGTGCATGACATGTTTTTTATTATTCCTCTCATAATAAATAGATCTCAGTATTATATGTAGTAGGTTTTAGCCCTGCAATCCGTGTTTTATCTCTGACGTCCGTGTTTTACCTCTGACGTCCGTGTTTTACCGCTGATGTCCGTATTTTACCTCTGACATCAGACTCTCTTCCGGACTCGTTTCCGGATTCAGATAAGCCTTGCAAATTTGATAATCCACTGGATGCTAAATTATAGCTTTCCACAGGCGCTACGAAGTCCGTATTTTACCTCTGACGTCCGTATTTTATCTCCGATAGCTGACTCTCTTCCGGACGCGTTTCCGGAAGACGAATTCCTTGTAGAATTGATAAATCTCTGGGGTCTAAACTATAGCTTTCCACAGGTACTAACATTATTTAACTCGAACAGTTTCATCAACACCATAAACGGATGTACTTGGATGCCAGTGTACTGATGAGAATTGAAATTGGCCACCGGATGTCGAGTGTAATTTGCGTTTTTCAGCCTTACCAGACTGACTATTCACAGTTTACCCATGAACAACGTGTCTGTGCATTTCTATGCAAGTTCCATGACGTAATGCTTGCCATTCAAGCTCGGCGAGGGAGCCACTTGAGTCTCCATGGACAGTTGAGCCTGATCGAGGAGCATTGATTGTGTGATGTCGTCGAACGTCAGTCAGAACATTTCGTCTCTCTCAGCTGCTTCGACATGTCTGGAAGTTTCGAGAAAACGTCACACATCTCAAATGTCATCCTGAGTTGCAAAGATATGGGCATGAAACCGACAAGATCTTTCCAAATCATGGAACCGAATGGAATCGAGGCAACGTCATTCAAGTGGATTTATGATGACCTAGACATACATTACATGGATTAGCCATAGCCTAGCTGTTGTAAACGCAGGAGCACTTCGTCTTTCATCACGCCTTGTAGTGCCTCGCAAGCTGCATCGATGCTTTGGAGCTGCTCGACAAAGGCGGCGGCAATACTCGCAAAGATGTCGAGTCGAATGACTTGCCGCGACGCAATGTCAAAGGCAAAGACGTAGCGCGTCGGGAGCTGGAGAGCTTTGCCAATGAGTTTGTCGAGGATGTCGTTGTTGTCATGGCGTCGAATAAGTTGAGGAAAGAGCGATTGGATGGTCGCGGCTGAAATTTGCAAATGAATCGTGCAATTGGCTTCGATCAAGACGTCGTCGTCTGTGATCGAGAGCACTTCGATGTGTTGGGTCACGACTTGGTAGTTGGAAAAGAGCGACGTGAACGTCGCCCCACTCTCGAGCACCGGCACGACGCCAACATTGCCCATGAATTCCACATTGGGGGACATAATCCGGTGAAGAAACGCCTCTTGACGCTGCGTGAGACTGGAATCTGGACCAAATGGATGATATCCATGCTGAAAGAGGGCCAAGTATTCCTTGATTGCGTTGACCATGATACTCACGCCTTGGCGTTCCTGGAGCACAACCAGTCGAGCTTCCAGCGTCACAGTCATGAGCTCGAGCGCTCGGACGTCGTGGACAAGCTGGTCATTGGAGGCTTTTTGATTTGCGCGGTATTTTCGCTGGCTAATCATGCTTCTCGCCCTACGTTTCGCGAGCCGCTCGGCCGCCAGCGCCTCCGACGACGACGACGAGGACGACGGTGAGTTGGACGGTGACGTCGCCTGATTCATGGCACTTTGTCGAATGAGGTTGACCTCTCGCAAGGCAACGACCTTGGCGGCATAAAACGAGTGTTCCAATTATCAATCGGCGAAACCTTGAACTGCCTGATTGGATATCGGGAGCAAAGACACGCACAGGCATGAACGATTTGGGTTAAACTACACTCCTCCTATACATTAACAGTCAACGTCAACCTCACCTCGACTCCATACAATCTCACTCACACGACATCCCACGAGGCGTGATGGCCTTTCATGAGCTATATCAACAAAGGACGATCCAGTCCTGGCAAGATAGATGGCATTACTAGCTGGGAACGAGGTGGAAGACCCAATCTTGTTAATTTGTTGAAGCGGTAGATTAACGAAACTGCCTTTCGCCGACGTAAATTCTCCTTGTACTAAAATATCACTCTTGATGGACATTTTCATTCGTCGGCGTTGCCTTGGCCACGCTGCCGATCAAGAGACTCGCTACATGGCGCTGATATGTGTACGATAGAGACGTCTATTGTGTGCTTTGGTCTGTCATCGTGCACCCGTGGCGGTCAAGATTGGCCATGTCAGCTTGACGGAGTAAAAAAATACGTCCGAGTAACTGTTGATTACCAATGCAAGAGGTTAGATGAGATGAAGTTTGTGGCTTAGCAAGAGGATCACCCTCCTTCGCTATGTTTCCAGCAATGGATGTCGTTTTTATACAGACGGAATGTCGAATCAATCGGTGGGGACAACTTTAGGGCACGGGCTTACCATCAGAAATAGATTGACGCATCTGTCTGTCTGCCCACGGTCAGCCACTGGCAGGCCAGGCGATCAAACTAGCATTGATTGCATGCAGATAGAGGATGAAGTAGCTCTGAATAGCAGTGTGCCAAGGAGCTACATGCAGTTCAAGCGCGCATTGTATCGGAAGAAGTGACGTTGATTGCTAAAACGTTGCGTTCACACTCGGAAGAGATATCTCGGTTCTATGCACTTTGACAACTGTGGGTCGTGGGTCTTCAAGCAACATACCATCGACGCAAGGACACAAGAACTCCACGTCACCTGATGTATCTTTATTCTTTCGCATCTACGTGCCTCTGGCGACTTCAGTGGATTCATGGTCGCATTGAGCAGACGGATGATTATATCCTGTATTCCGGTCACACAATCACAAAGGGGAACCACTATCCATGTTCACCTCTCGCTTGAAAGAGGCCCTAGAAAGAGGCCCTAATAAGGGCCTCTTTCAAGTAGTTTTTTTTGGCACCCCTGTTTTACCCAAGTACAGTTGTCTCTGTTTTGTCGATTTTCAGTCGCATTTCCATGTCATGCCACATCCAACAGACCGCGAATTTCATTGGATAAAATATTTTTCGTCGCATTTTGGAAAAAGAAAAAAACTCTATTTTGATTGGCTACATCATCCCATAACAGTTTTGATTGGCTACATCGATCCGAGCTCAAAGTGTTCACCATGAGCTCAAAGGCTCCCTAACTACAACGGAGATGTAGTTGGTGGTCAATCCATTCCCGAGAGCGTATCGCAAAGTATCATCTCGACTAAATCTCGCATCACCAGATGCCGCTGCTGTCGCACCAACGACAAGACCACTGCAACTTCTGGTTTCATGGCAGCCAGAAACTTGAAAGACTCAAAAAGTGAAAAAGAGGTAAAATCTCATGCTTCATCCACTTTTGGAAAAAACACCCCCAAAAGTGAAGTGGCCCTTGCCACTTTCAGGTAGATTTTTGAATGAGACGTAGCCAATCAAAATTATTCTCATCCACTTTTGGGGTGTTTTTTCCAAAAGTGGATGAAGCATGAGATTTTACCTCTTTTTCACTTTTTGAGTCTTTCAAGTAAGGGAGACGCTAAACATCGGACCCCTTTTTCTATTTGTCAGAACCTTTGACTTGAATAAAGTATGCACATACAAATCGTTGTATAACCATAAATCTAGTATGGCTAGTTGTTGTACTAGCTTCTACGTGTTTGCTTCGCGTCTGTATTGAGCTGATGGATATCACAAACGACTTGCAGTCATGGCGGCGATGATTCCTTTGCGAGTAAAAAGCATGATAGAATATTTATCATTGTACTGGAACGAAAAGAATCTCTGGACTAATTGTGAATTAACTCTGTTTTGAAAGCATGAAGGCGAATGGCGTTCTGAAAGGCTAATGAATTGACGATAACGCAAGGTCGTTCGTTTTGACTTGGAAAAAAGTCATTCGACTCATTAAAAGTTGACAAGGAACCAAGCTTGCATGCAGCATTGATAGCCTCATTAGCATCGATAACTTTACTCGAGAAAAATAGAGTTTAATTCGGTGCGACAAGAGTTCAACCACCAAAGCTCATGATGGGGCTACTGATGCACATGTATTTATGCTGAGCCTGTGAGATACTTGTAGATCTGAAATGACTTTGACATCCCGTTAACGATAACAAATTCATTTGGTGGAAAAGATTGTTCAACGTAATCGACCATCTATCGTTGTTGTGGGTCTCTTGACAAAGAGTGCTGAGCGCTGTACTCAACCGGTTCAGTGACTTGCGAATAATAAGGGCGATCACGTTCACAACATAAACTTACTTTATGTCAATTGCTCTTACAGCAATTCCTTACTATAGAACAACTGTGAAATGCAGTGCAGGCACTATGACGCCGTAGAATGCGATTGAAATGCATCCAGGTCCATGTGATGGATTCATGGTTAATTTTGATGGAAGCATAAGTCATGTTGTGCAAGAATAAGTCCTTGCAATTGTTGAATTCGTTGAACACTTTGTTTTCACCAAAGCTATCAATCAAACCTGTAAACACCGATCAACATCAAGTACATACTATGTACTTGATGAACTGACATAGCTTGTGGAAATAGTGGCTACGTATTGCATTACGTTTTCTCGAGCAAATCTATCAACCGCAAATATAGCAGGTTTCCTTTTAAAACTCATTAATGTCCTTTCTCCTTCGAAGTACTGGTCAAGTAGTTTGCCATACTCACGGAAAATTCGGACTTTTAAACTGAATGCATTTACATGATGGACGTGGTTGCCGTCAACATTAGCAAGTCACAGAATTGTTTGAGTACAACGCTTAGCAGTCTTTGTCAGGCAGACCACAACTACTACAGATAGTCGATTGCGTTGAATAATCTTTTCCCAACAAATCAATGAACTGTCTTTATGAATTGGCTTTAACACGATGCCAAGGAATTTCAGATCTACAAAATATCTTACTGTTGATATAGCACACTAGTAGCTTCATGATGAGCTTTGTAGGCTAGACTTCTTCAACAACGAATTGTTAATGCATCTTTTCTCGAGTAGAGTTATCTATGGTAACAACATATAGCGAGTAGTTTGTGCATACAACTATGATTCCAAGAAAATGCAGGCTATCAAGGCTGCGAGCCTAGTTCCATGTCAACTTTTGATGAGTCGAATGACTTTTTTCCTCTCACAACACTTTCAGTAAGACAAAAAAAGAACGCCATTCGCCTTCATGCTTTCAAAACAGAGTTAATTCACAATTAGTCCAGAGATTCTTTTCGTTCCAGTACAATGATAAATATTCTATCATGCTTTTTACTCGCAAAGGAATCATCGCCGCCATGACTGCAAGTTGTTTGTGATATCCATCAGCTCAATACAGACGCGAAGCAAACACGTAGAAGCTAGTACAACAACTAGCCATACTAGATTTATGGTTATACAACGATTTGTATGTGCATACTTTATTCAAGTCAAAGGTTCTGACAAATAGAAAAAGGGGTCCGATGTTTAACATCCCCCTTGCTTTAAGAGTACTTGTCATGTAACGCTATTGAATGGCTGGAACAAGAGCTCAAGAGGTCGAGACGTAATTGGGCTGGAGCAAACCTCTCGATGGACATTTGACATGAGCAATTCTGTAGGGGTGCAGGGGTTTTAGAGATGGGTGGTTTTAGCAGTGGGGGTTTTAGAGATGGGTGGTTTTAGCAGTGGGGGTTGATGGGGTTATATGTTTTGACATTCCAAGGTCGAAAGATCGCAAATGAATTGCTGGAGGATTGACCGGCCGTCGCTCCTTCCGGTGCTTGAAGCTGTGACTGCGCCAGCCTTGACGTTGCTGGGACCACTACGTAGCCGCAAGCAGATTGTAGGTGAGAGCCACAGCATGGAGAATGACGCTATTGTGAGTTCTAAGATGCTGAAGACAACGCTCGCTTCACATCCAAGATTGGTGCCATCATGAACAGCATCCAGAGCGAGCATCCAGTCTTTGCAATCGTGCATAAGATTCTCGAGCAACACTTGGCTCTTTATGGAACGGTGCGCACTCCTTTTTCAATCTTTGACGTGAAGGTTTCGTGTAGGGAGGCACGATTCTGACAACTTTGATTCATGTGCTCGCCAAAGAAGCGATTGACTTACAGCACATACCATCGTAGGTGACTCTTTGGGATTTCTGTTAATGAGTCTGGTATAGCTATGCGGTAGTCGATGGATTTGCAAAGGCGGCTGCGTATTGCATGGACACTCTCGACAAGATGCTAATCAATGTACAAGAGTGGATGAAGGAGGTGGCACGAAAGGTCCCGTCGTCGTCTCCTTTTGAGCTGCTTGGTCCAGCTCTCTCTTCAACGTACAATACAATGCCATTCGAGAGATCATACCTTTCCTCTAGACAAGCCGATCAACGAGCTGGGATGTCCACGGCTTTACAAATCGCAGAAACAATCAATGGATTCAATTTGCAGTGGCGCAGTCGTGTCCACTTCATCCTACTCATGGGAGTCGCATCGTCATGCTCAATCTACCCTGGACTAATCCTTCCCCTTCGTGAAGATGACGACGTTTTCGAATCCTTGCTTCCAATCAACAGTAACGAGCCACGAGCTGTGCAACGTCTTGCCCTTGTTCAAGACGACGTAAACTTTTCCCCTGAGACTGTCAATGCACTTTGTCATGTCGACCTGCTCGTGTCCAGCGGCACAATATGCCTGCAGACTGTTGACTGGTGCCGTAGCCACCGTGTCTTTTGTCTGACGACTTCCCTCAGGAGCCTCATTGCGGTCGGTACTATTCACTCTCCTAGTTGATTAGCTCGTAGGTCTCAGCCATGTGCGCAACTCCAGTGAGCGAAACCATCATGGAATGCACCGTCACAGTGACAACGACGACGATATCAAGCCTATCACTCCATGGGCAACCTTTTGCTTGGATTTCCTGTGCGGATCAGCCGAACAATCACGTGAGTGTAGTCGTGTCGGGCGAGACGTCGTCGTTGGTGTCAGATGCTCAAGCCATGGTGGAAACCTCGCTCTCTCGACTAGCTCATGCAATCTATGACAATGCCATGCTGCCAGGCGGTGGTGCGGCATTTATGGCCTGTGCAGCTTCAATTCATCTTGCATTTGACAAAGATGACAGTGATGTAGCCGTTGCAGCGCTTGCATTTGGACACGCTCTTCACGAATGGTGCCTTCATTTGGTTCTCAACGGCGATGAGATGCCTTTCTTGGAAGCCAAGACACACCTTGCCAAGATCCAAAATGCATATCTTGATGGTTTCCAAGAATCGCCACGTTTCCTCCAGACGACCCACTTCGGAAGATCGCTGACACCTCTCTGGCATCAAAACAACGTCAAGTTTGATGGTTTTAAAAGCACCAAAGCAGCACTCACTGCTGCTACTCGGGTGGTTTGCTTGGTGGTTCACACCAGCCATGCCTTGGTGAATCGACCTATTCCAACAAAGACAGCGAGTGAGGAGAAGAAAACATCTACCACTCCATTACATGTTCCAAAATATGCCTAAGAATCTAACAACTACAACTACGATAGAAAGAATATGCACAAGTGAGAGTCCCTCAGAGATCATTCTAGTTGTACATCTTCGCGTCTGTCATCAAGCCATATTGCTACGGCTGTCAGATCGCCCGACGCTATGATATCATCAATGGGACTCTCAACACTACACTCAATAGACCATGAGCTCCTTGCTTGTTCCACCACGCGAGACCTACAAGACACCACCGTCAGTCGAATCATTCCCAGGTATATTTAATCTATTCACACATCCTCGTTTACTTGTCCTTCTTGGGCGCGGCACGGTAGCTGCCTACCACGACGGCGTGGTCACGTTCATATGGTTCCAATGTGAGTTGTTCCGCGGGTTTGAATTGGTCCTGTTGGAGCTTCTTCACTTCACGAGCAAAGACAGCTTCGGCAGGGGCAGTCGAGTCAATGCAACTAGCCTTGATGGACACGACAAAGTGACCACCGTTCTTGAGGAAATAGCTGGCGTTCAAAGCGACAATACGAGCTTGATCAGGTTGGGCAACATCAGCAAAGATCGTGTCAACCATAGGGACCAACATGCGGTACTTGAGAGGGTGGCGAGCATCTTCAATGATGGGGATAACGTTCGTGCGCGACTTGGCCATGTTGATCAAGTCACGGCCCGAGCGGTGGGAGAATTCAACGGCGTAGACAGCACCGGTGGGGCCAACAATGTCGGAAACGTGGGAGACGGTCGTACCAGAAGCACCACCAATGTAGAGCACCTTGGCACCAGGGCCCATCCAAATGTTGTCGACACCACCCAAAATAGCAGCAGCCAACTTGGAACGGAAAGGGTTCCACACGCGGTATTCGACCTTTTCGGTGCCTTCGCCAGAGGCCGCTGGGACATCGACGGAAATGCGCTTTTCGCCATAGACGGACTTGCCAGGGGTCGAGTTCAAGGTAACCAAAGCATCTTCCTTGCCGCGGGCAATAAATACACCTTCATGACGATGGGGTTCGACCAAGACCTTGTTGCCACCGGCCATACCGCCACGTCCGCCGCCACGGCCACCGCGACCGCCACGACCACCACGGCCGCCACGGCCGCCGCGGCCACCATCACCGCGTCCACCGCCACGACCACCGCCGCGACCGCCAAAGGCAGCACCACCACCGCGGCCACCGCCTCGGCCACCACCACGTCCGCCGCCACGGCCACCGCCACGTCCAAAGCCACCTCGACCAGACATAGTTTGCAAGGAAAGATTAAAAATGGACCTAAGATTGGGTTGGTGGTTCAAAGAGCATTGGCTGGCAACCACTGCGACCTGAAAATGAATTTCATTGGCTGAAATCTCTGTAAATGGCTTCTGATTGGCTGAAACCAAAGCAGACTTAATGAAGTGAACTTGTTAAAGTGCGCATGCGATCTTGAACCGTTGTCAGAGGACGAGCTGGTTCAAAGTGTCTCTCGATAGAGAGCATGCTTCAAAAGACGACTAATGCTACGATGACCACGGGATAAGTAGGCGTGGAGCGAGTCTATTTGGAAGGAATACCATGAGAGCATTAATGTGCCACGCCTGGTATATGTGCATGTGGCTCCTTGAAGTGGTTGAAGTATTGTTGCTGGATGGAAATGTGGAGACAAATGTTTGAATCGACATTAATGACAAGATGAATGTGCTAGCATTAGAGAGATAGCTTGGTGGTGTATTGAGCTAACGGGAAAGAGTTAAATGTGCTAGCTATGGAATTCTGTTGCTGTTTGATCTTTGGGATCGGAGATGACTAATATGTATTGTCAATGCTGGATGGAGGTTTAGATTCAATAGCCGTTGACGCACAACAGTACCGCAGTTGGCCACTGCAATACAACAATAAAAAACCGAAAAGTCGAGGAGTACCAATAAAGACCGCAACGAGACCACAGGGGAGAAAAGCTTTGTGGAGACGAGAGAGGGAATCAAGAAGTTGTAAAAGGGCCGAATGCAATAGCTTCAGGACGAGGCATCGGGTAAAAGTAGACTCGCCGACTACGATATCGAAAGCCAAGAGCGTTTTAACGGATAGGGCTGCAATGATACTCCCAGTAGTCTCGGCTTGAATCTTGCAGATTGTTGATCTCGACACCATGGACAGTTCACACCATAGATGTAAGGAGATTGCCAAGTTGTTGAGCAATATGAGCGCCGCTTAATGAAATAGTACTATGTGCTCTCGACGAATGAATGGGATGATACAGTACCTGTACCTACGGCTGGGCTTGGAAGATCCCTTAATGAAGTTTGCTACTGTAGTGCCTAGAGGGCTAGCGATGGTCTCTACCATGTCGTGCAATTTACATAAAGCGGAGTATTGATTAATGATACAAGCTCCAATCTATCTCTGTCTAGAGGTCGCCTGGGATGACGTTTGTGACGCGCAAGACGGTGACTTCTCGACGGTATCCGTTCCATCGACGGTAGTTCTTTCTGCGCTTCTTCTTGAAGATATCAATCTTCTTGTCCAACGTTTGTTCTTCGACACGAGCTTGGACGATGGCACCGTTAATGAAAGGACGGCCAACAATCGTTTGGTTTGGGGAACCGATCAAGAGCACTTCATCGATATCCATGATAGTACCGACCTTAGCGTCAATAATTTTTTCAGCAATCACAACATCGCCCTAGACACAAAAAACGCTGAATATTCCACTAAGATACACGGCAATCTTACTTGAGTCACTTTGAATTGTGTCGCGCCCAACTTGATGACAGCAAAGACATCGCCAGCTTCAACAGAAGCGCTCAAGGTGGCATCGTTCACAGGGTGACGGACAATCGAAAAGCCAGCCGACTTGACAGAGTTAGGGGCAACTTCAGCATCCACCGTAGTGCTAAACGTGCGGAAAAGGCTAGGACGAGCCGCAGACAGACAGCGGCTACCGAGGGCACGGAACAACGCCATGGGAATCACGGGCAACACAACCAATGGTTCGACTGGGTTGGCATTTCCCATCCACACCAATCACAGGTCATCTTATCGGGCGGATCGGTTTGGCCAAACCGCAGAAAAATTGATATCTAAATAATGTGCTACTTTTAAATAGTGTAAATATTGGAAAAAATTGCATTTTTTAAAAATAAATGCAAATTTTTAAAAATAGATTTTGATACTCATAGGCATTTTAAATACTACTCTGGAATTTTATATAGGGAACAGTCAACTGTCCCAGTGGAAAAAAATATAAGGAATTGTTTACGTTAAAGTTCAATGCTCTCAAATAGAAGTTCCATCTCGTACTCTTGTACCTGATGAACACAAGACGCAACAAGACCTCTACTGATCGGTAGTGATACAGGTAGCTGACCAACTCGACGTTGCTTAGCTTTACCTGTATGGGGCATTTTATAATTGTTGTAGCCCCCCACTTCCAAGACCGAAATCATGACGCTTTGTAGCGTCAAGAAGACATTCTCCAGTGTTTTTATGTCTATTTCTAAAAAAGCGTCATTCACAGCACCGAGCATTTCATCAATGTTCGAGGCTTCTTTCTCGAATTGCAGTGTTTGAATGGCGCGAAAAAAGCCCAGATCGAGAACATTCAGATCTGGGCTGTTTGGAGGCTGAAAGAGTAGAGAAATGTTGAAACCTATGAATAAATTTCAGAAGTGAATGACAGACAAATCGTACCGTCGAGACTGCAAGCTTGCTGGAAACTGTCATCGTAAACGTCGTGCGCAGAAGCATTATCATGTTGCAAAATAATTGGCATTTCCTTCATTGAGAGCGGCCACTTGGACCTTATAGCAGGTAACACCTTATCGATCAAAAACGCGCGATAAACTGACTTCGTGACAGAAATGGATTTCGTCTCAATGGTCCCAGCAGGACGATTTCGGCTTGATCGCGCTGCAGGTACACCCTCGACAAAAGGCCACATTCCTATTTTGCCGTCAAACCATTCGCCTGTCGCGTCATCAAGGCGTGGTCGCGCCACTGCACACAAGAACATGACTTTGGTGCGAAAGTTCTTGTTGTGGGTGAGTCGTGAGGGCTCTTCGTCGTCTTCGGCCAAATAGATCTTCTTGGTTAGCTTGTCGAGCCAGAACCATTTTTCGTCAAGATGCACATAGCCATACATCGCATCAAACGCGGACCTCTCATTGTAGTCCACGACGAATGAGAGGCAGTGCTTCATGCGGTGTATTGCTGTCTGCCTCATGACAATTGGCTTCAAGTTGTTGGCGTGAAGCCGTACCACTATTTCCTTCACCAATTTCCGGACAGTTGTGTGTGAGATGCCAATGCCTTTGGCGACCGCTCTCAAAGATCGTCGCCGTATGGTAGAGATTGCTCTCAACCGTCCTTTGATGGCTACTCGGTTGACTGGTTTTCGCCCACTCTTGCCACGCCTCTTGCATTCGACGTTGAGCACCCCCGACGCGAGGGATTCCACTCCTTGTTTCCAAATCCGAGAGACGACTTGTTTGCTGACCTTGTACTGAACAGCAAAGCGCGCCAAAGCTCCAAATGGCAGTTTCATCTCCACGCTTGACAAAAGCAAGGCACTCATGATGGCGCTGCGCTCTTGACTTGTGAGGTTGCGGCGCTTCTTTGGTTCAGGTGACAAAAGCGATGCGAGTTCCATTGGGTTTTTAAGTTTGAGTGATGTGAAGTCATTTATGACTTATATAGAAGTTTATATAGTATACAAAATTCTACATAAACTGTGTATTGAGTTATATGGATTAAAGTATACGCTTTTTGAATGGCTCCGAAACTTCCATGCGTCATCCTTTTCGACTGTCGTTTTGCTCGCTGCGTCATCATCTTTCGATTGGTCGATTGGTGCCAAATGCGTGTTGATTGGATGATTTGTTCTAAAGTTATGCACGATTGGCCGAAGAGTTCCCTATATAAAATTCCAGAGTAGTAAAGTCCAGATGTTACCCAAGATGCTTGCCATCCTTGGTACCGTAAATCTCCACGCTAGCGATGAAGTACAACAACACGCGAACGGATTATCGTAGAAATGAAATTACTCGTGTGAAGAAAGGGCGTGGCTGGCAGCACAGATCCGTCTTTGGAATGAGATTCGAATTTCCAATGTCCAGACTCTTCATTGATGGCCAATCGATAATAATAAAATATATGTTCGACGCGGTAATTCAGGGTGCGCTCGTGTGGGAGCAAAGCTCGTGTGGGAGCAAATGGATCATTTGGATCATTTTAAAAAATGATCCATTTGCTCCCACACGAGCGCACCCTGAATTACCGCGTCGAACATATATTGCGATAGACTCCTCTCGGTCCATTTCGTGCGGGGGACAGGTGTTGGCGTTTCACTCGTCGATATTGAGGTCGATGCTTCAAGACCTTCTTGTCAAAATGAACCAATCGGAGGTGAAATCAGCTTCGAATATCGCCAAGTTTACAAATTTCAAGTCAAAGCTTGCATCGAATTGAGTGGCTTTGAACCGTTCGTCATTTTCACCCAGTCAGTGACAAGCCGTTGGAAAAAGACGCCTTTTTTGAAGATTCAATCCGTTGAAAGGGATCAGCCAGCGACGTTTTATACGACACCACTCAGTCTTCACACGCCCGAAATGTCCCCTCACCTGCTTTTTCAAGCTACAAGGAGTTCAAACAATGAAACCTAGCAAGCTCTGCGTACTAAGCAAGCTGTGAATGGTATCTACGATGCTGTAGAGGCGTTGGTAAAACTGCGTCACACAGCTGGTTACCAGCGCATCGTTCTTTGGCCTTCATCGATGCGATCACTAGGAAATGGAAATCCCATCGGCGTTGATGCATGATCGCCACAGGCTATTGGTTGCTGCTGTGGAGATGCTTGGAGAGCGCAATCGTGGCTCGTTGCCAACCAGAGTGCGGAGTTAGCATGCCAGGGAGGACGTTCAGAGTAGTAAGTTGCATTGAAAAAGTTAAACGTCATATTGCGTTTTAATGCGTTTTTAGTCAAAATCAGGGGTGGGGGATGAAAGAGCGAATCTTCGCCTCAGTTTTGAATTCGCCCCGAAGAAGAACAATGGCCTCCATGGGAGATTACCGCGTCGCTGACATTTCGCTCGCCGATTTTGGCCGCAAGGAAATTGATATTGCGCAAATTGAAATGCCTGGTCTTATGGCCTGCCGCGAAGAATTTGCCCATCAACCATTGAAGGGTGCCCGCATTGTCGGCTCGCTCCACATGACCATCCAAACTGCCGTCTTGATTGAAACCTTGAAGGCTTTGGGTGGTGACATCCGATGGTGCTCGTGCAACATCTTTTCCACGCAAGACCACGCCGCCGCCGCCATTGCTCGCGATGGTTCCGCCGCCGTGTTTGCCTGGAAGGGTGAAACCCTTGAAGAATACTGGGAATGCACCTTGAACGCCGTGACCTGGCCCGAAGATGACGGCAAGGGTGACGGTCCCGATATTATTGTCGACGACGGTGGCGATGTCACCCTCCTCATCCACGAAGGCTACAAGGCCGAACAAAAGTTCGCCCAAGACGGTACCCTTCCTGACCCCAACTCGACCGACAACGCCGAATTCAAGTGCGTCCTCGGTTTGATCCGCCGCACCCTTCAAACTGATCCTTTGAAGTGGACCAAGATCGCCAAGCGCTGCAAGGGTGTTTCGGAAGAAACCACCACTGGTGTGCACCGCTTGTACCAAATGGAAAAGACCAACAGCTTGTTGTTCCCTGCTATCAACGTTAACGACTCTGTCACCAAGTCCAAGTTCGACAACTTGTACGGTTGCCGTCACTCTCTCCCTGATGGTATCATGCGTGCCACCGATGTCATGTTGGCCGGCAAGCGCGCCGTCATTTGTGGTTTCGGTGATGTTGGTAAGGGTTGCGCCCAAGCCATGAAGGCCGCCGGTTCGATCGTGTACGTCACGGAAATCGATCCTATCTGCGCTTTGCAAGCCGCTATGGAAGGTTTCCAAGTCGTTCGCTTGGAAACTGTCGTTGCCACTGCTGATATCTTCATCACCACGACTGGTAACAAGGATATCATCATGACCCATCACATGGCCAAGATGAAGAACAACGCCATTGTCGGTAACATTGGTCACTTCGACAACGAAATCGACATGTTGGGTTTGACCAAGGTCACCAAGCGCCAAAACATCAAGCCTCAAGTCGACCGCTTCATCTTCGAAGATGGCCACGGTATTATCATGTTGGCTGAAGGTCGTTTGCTCAACTTGGGCTGTGCCACTGGTCACCCTTCGTTCGTCATGTCCAACTCGTTCACCAACCAAACTTTGGCTCAAGTCGAATTGTGGACTGAAAAGGACACTGGCAAGTACGAAACTGGCAAGGTGTACGTCTTGCCCAAGGAATTGGATGAAAAGGTCGCTCGCCTCCACTTGGCCAACTTGGGCGTCGAATTGACCGTCTTGTCCAAGGACCAAGCCGACTACATTGGTGTGGCTGTTGATGGTCCTTACAAGCCTGCTGCTTACCGTTATTAGAGACGTAATATCATGATGTGTCTCTCGTTTCCTCCATTTGTGTCTTCAAACATGCATGTGATTGCAGCGCAGTTCTCAGTTAATTTTGCAATATTCTATCAGATGGTTTCCGACAGATTCATATTAGTTGAATGTGGTATAATGTTGAATCTTGCCAGGTTTATTTAAATATCTTGGCTAAAGTATGAAACTAAAATGCTTTTGAATTGGTGATAAGTTTAGATGATAATGAGAAGCTTTATTTGGTGGGACATTTGAAGCTGTGCATCCAAACACACAGGTTGATATCTCATGAAGTCGAAGAGACCTCGTCGAAGGAATGCAACATACTTGTTGCAATGACGTAGTGACCAGAGCCGTGCTGAATTAAACGTAATTGTTTGCAGGCCACTCTGATGCCGCTTTTCGATCATCAGCAATCCACTTGAGGTGGTGCATACTAGCGACAAACTCGATGGGTAGGTAGACTGATCCTGCTATGCTGTAAATGCATGCGATCCCCGAACATTCAAGAATTTCAGCCATTTCAGCGAAAGAGTATGCATCGGTGCCTGACGTGATGCAGCGCAGTCATGTCTTGTGCAGAAACAACGAAGCTTTCTTCGAGTTATGTGTCCGTAGAACGTGGTCAACTAGGTTGACAATTGCTCTGGAATCCAGCGAAACGTATTGGGTTATCGTGGCATATCAACATGCTTCATGCAATGCAGTTGTTATCTCCGCAGTGATATTGTGTGTTCTACTCAAATTTTCCTCCGGCGATTGGTTGAATCAATCGCCGGCGAATCGCCAGACCTCTGAAATATAATGCAAATATCAATTTTAGAAGGTTATTTTGACTCTTTGTTGAAGTCGTGATCGGGACGGTACACGAAATCGATGAAGCATTGTCGCTGCGCTGGCGAGGCCAGTGACCTCTCCGCTCAACGTGAAGAGCGCTGAGTAATGTGGAATGCTCTACGAGATGAGGTCGCCATGCGAAGTCATTCAGAGTCATAGAGATTATTTGCCACCCCCAGCATTTTTTCACACAAGCTTAGGTCAGTTTTCAGCCAATCAATTGAAAGTAAAATTATTTTTAGCCAATCATATTGTCCGGACGATTTCCAGGCGATTGGAAATATCGCCTGAAATTGGCAAATTTGGACGGACATCACAATAGAAGGATCGACAATCGAGGGGGTCAATGGTATGGCCTTGTAGCTTGAAACTTTGGAAATGTTGGCCAGTCATGAAATAAAATCATCGATCGTTAACCCTTAAAGAGAAATGTAGCGATGCTACGTTCCATGCAGTGCGTTGTTGAGCTGTCCATGACCTCGTCATGTTTCCGCTGAGTCAAAAGTAAGAGAAATTTGAATGAATCATCGCGTCCTATTTCAACTTGACTTGCGAAAGGATGACAAGACTTGTGACTAAGAGTGCGATCGCAACGTACAGCGTGCATAGCTACGAGGGCTTTTCAGCAGTCGAATCGGATGAAAGTAACCTTTGCACGCAGCTTGTTGATTGCAGCTGCCTTGTTTGCTTCTCGTTCGACTTCTGATGTCGCTCGCGTCACATTCTACGACGACTCCTTTGCCACAGATTAATTCGACGAGTTTACCCGTCCAATGTCGTCAATCATGTTGTTTTGCGACTGCACCTCGGTGTGAATGCCACTTGCCACGTTTCTCGAGTGTTGTGCGCCAGCCAAGATGTCATCAAGCGCATCTTCCTACAAGCACTAGCATTAAGTACTTGGTGACAGTCCCAGAGAGTTGACATGTTGCTGTCGCTGTTGCTCTTGAATTGTCAATGCTACATGCCTTGGTGTTTCAGCAGCTTCGTACGACGCTCCAGTCTCTAATCTCGGTTGGTACCCGCGTTCCATTGGGAGAACAATTTGAAATGTCTTCCACAATTCTTGTCGCGTGGTCTTGCAGCTCACGGGACGAGCTATTGCTATTGGTGCATGAGGGACGAACACCCACAATCTCAGCTTGGTATGCACACACTCTGGATGACTCGTTGCGCTTGGAAGGAAGGAAGAGTTCAAAGCATAAGATCGCACTCCCCTGCGTCGCCCACGGGATTCTGCTGCATAAAGTTTCCATCCAAATGTGCATTAGAGATGATTTGTGCACCAGAAGCTGGTTGCTACCATGCAACACTGTCATGTAGATTGGTGACGAGAACTCTGAGCCGGGAGAAATGCCCTTCCTGCCACGTTGGTCCAAGTCCATTCAATCGAAATGGATCCAATCTTATGTTAAAATTAGAGATCCTCGTTGAGGAGACTTAGGGCACGAGCCAGAGGATGAGGACGAGCGCAACAACCAAAAGGGCAATGACGATGTAGTACGCACACAACTACACACAGAGGGAAATGAAGCTCTGCCGAAGAATACACTCAACCTGTTTGCGCTTCTTATTGACTGCAGCCGCTGCCTGTGCTTGTCGCTGGACTTCGTCTGTTGCTTGCGTTGTGTTCTGTTGTCATCAGGTTAAAAGCCGCAAAGGTGACATGGCGTACCTGATCAATGTTGTCAATCAGTTGATTTTGCACGACGACTTCGGCATTCATGCCTCCTGCATGGTTTTTGATCCGCTTGGCACCCGCCAAGATCTCGTCGAGCGCTCCTTCCTAAGAACAGTACGACCGTTGGTTCCCTTCTCAACGTGTGCATCTCTTACATGTTGTTGTTGTTGCTCTTCAATCGTCAAAGCTGCATGTCGAGGCGATGCTGCTGCTTTGTACGCCGTCTCGTCGACGTCTTCCAAGCCCCACTTGTTCTCGGACTTCATGGCGGGGATGACTTGGTCTTATGTCGAATTTGCGGTTGGACCAATTAACCCAAGGTTTTTACTCGTAACGGTCACAGCGCAAACTTTGACAGAAGAAACGCACGTGATGGTTCGACACCTCGTTGACTACACTCCTCAGCCCCCGCTCTGCTTACTCAATGCTCTCTCTAGCAAATATGTCTGCAAGCGGCTTAATCCTTGCCGCTATCTTCGCCTTGCAGCCTTCGCTGACGTGGCTCAGTCGAGCTACTGAAAGAGTTAGACTGAGGAAAACAGCACAAAGCGAGCGTAATGCTTTGTATTCAATGAGATGTACGTCTAGGACGCTTGTCTGAAACCATAAACTCTCATATCTTTGCCCAAAGTCTGTCGGTGCAGCGGCGAGATTTGTACTTGTCACCATCATGGCACATTCGAATTCCGGATAAGTTTGTCCGGATAAATGTTGTCCGGATAAGGAGCTTGCTGTAACTTTTTTTGAACGTCACAACCAAGAAGAGCAACATGTCGAGAGAGGTGAAGCGGCAAAAGCTGCTCGTGGAGAAAGCGATGCTGGAGAAGACGCTGCGGCTTATCCAGGACGAGAAGCACGAAGATTACTTGTCGAGGTTGGTCCCACTTGAAGACGAGAGGTCGCGGCTGATTGCCAATGCCGAGACGATGGCTGCGCATTTAGTAACCAGCGCCGATGTCATCTTTGCATATGAAAGCGAAGAAGCCGAGAAGGAATACGAAATGAGCTGCTTGAAACTCAAACAAGACATGCTGGAAGAGATTCGTCTCGAGATGGAACGTGTCAAGGAACAGAAGAAGGCTGGTTTTGGATCGTACAACAAAGCAGCCCTTGCACTTCATCAACGCCAAGCCAACATGCGCAAGACGAGAGCACAAGCCAACAAGAAATCCAACAACGGACTCACCTCCTTTGGATTTAACGAAGAGTGGGCACGTCCTGCTGCGAAACGGCTCACGACGGTGTTTAAGCCACTTCACAAGGTCCTCACAACCTCGGAAATCTCGGACGATGTCCAAGAAATTGAAGACGCCGAGCGCGAAGCTGGCATGCCAAGTGAATTGCCAGAACATATGTGCATTCCAGCGCGATTTGTGCACGGAAAAGTCCTCTACAAGGATTTGGTGCTCCAAGAAGATGATCACATTCGAGTGACGAAGCCCCCGGACTCGATCACATACAAGGCTATCGTGTGCGACTTGACGTCAGCAGAAATCTTCCTGCTGAAGGAGAATGGAAAGTACACGAGGCTGCTCGTGCAAGACCTGCGCAACGGGAGTGTCGTTGTCGAAGCTGTTGAAGACGATGGTGACGAGTGAGACACAACGCAAAAGAGTCTTTTAGAGCTTGTTTTCTTCATTGTCCGTGTACATATCAGGGACTTGAAGACCGACTAAGCGCGCTGATTTCTTGACAATGTCAGCATTCTTCATACGCTTTTCAATGCCCGCATCCATAGCCCACAACGTCTACATGACACTCCGTGACGATACATATTCTCGCAGGATGTGTACCTTTTGCGTAGAGACGCCAGTCCACAGATGCATCAAGTCGGTCGCTTCAGCGCGGTAGGCTTTGATTTTCGTTCGATCTGTTTCATGTTGGCGTTCGCGAAACTGCACGAGGCGTCATCAAGAAAACAAAGACAGGATCATTCGTGCGTACCTTTTCAAGGATCAAGTTTTGCCATTGCTTGTTGGATGTGCTCTGGCGATTCAATCGAAGGAGCGTGCGGAGGTTCTTGAGCACTTCCGTCTTGGACCCGAGGCGGACACTCATCGTGCTTTGGAACCGATGGTTTCAAAATAGTTTTCGAAACATGTTTTAAACAGGTTGAGATATTTAAATAGAATTTTAAAAAGTTCCATTTCACAAAAGAAATGGTCTTTAATTCATTTTAAGAAAGTGTTTTAAAAAGAAATACAAGGTCTAACAGTAAATTATTTTGTCAAGAGTATTTAAAACGTTTTGGAAGCTGATGTCCGACAATTATGCACTTAAACTATATTTAAAATGTATTTGAAACAAGATGTAAGCGGTTTTAAAAGGATAATTTACGATTGTGAACTCCCTTCATATCTGAAGAAAACTTGGTCGGATGAGGGGAAGACTAGATCATTAAGTGAAAATATATCTACCCGAAAGGCACGCAACGCAACATAGAGAAAGAAAAGTTGTCATTATAATACTTAGTAGAGTACAAACAAATAATATAAAAAATTGGATGAAACATTTTTTAAATTAGTTTTCTACTGAAAACTGCCGGAGCCAATAAATTTGTTCCATTGGCGAGAGCCAACGAATGGCATACTTGAGCTAAAGGAGATCCATCGAGATGACGAAGAAGATCATTCGTATTGGGACGGACGCGCCGCACGTGGTAAGTATCTAGATCGAGTTTCCTCTCATGACTGAACTCGTGTAGCCTGACACAGAAATCGAAACGAGCCATGCGTTTGTGGACAATTTCAAGAAACAATTCAAAGTGAAGATTCAAAGCTTGACCGAGGAAGACATTGTGTTCGACTTGATTGGAATCGACGCGTCGATTGCCAATGCTTTCCGCCGCATCTTGCTTGCTGAAGTCCCCACGATGGCAATTGAGCACGTCTACTTGTGGAACAACTCGTCGATTATTCAAGACGAAGTGCTCGCTCACCGCTTGGGTTTGATTCCCTTGCAAGTCGATCCGCGTGAATTCCAATCGTTTCCTGGTGAGTGCCACAACATGATTTGATAGTGATCTAAGACGTCGACTCCTAGAACATGAAGAAGGTGAAGCGACTGATGAAAACACACTCGTCTTCAAGCTTGACGTCACATGCACGGCGGATCCTGACGACCCAGATGATATTTCGAAAGCTACAAATTCGTCTATCTACTCGCGACACCTTGAATGGGTCCCACAAGGTCTTCAAGAAGAACGTTTTGGCTCGATCTGGCCTGTATCGGAAGATATTTTGATTGCCAAATTGCGTCCAGGCCAGACAATTGCTTTGGAAGCGCATTGCCGCAAGGGTGTCGGCAAAGATCATGCCAAGTTTTCTCCCGTCGCAACTGCTTCCTACCGATTGCTTCCTGACATTCAATTTCCTGCCCCTGTGACAGGAGCCGATGCCAAGACATTGCAAAAGACATGTCCAATGAACGTTTTTGACATTGAAGACATGGCTGCCGTGGCTGCCCGTCCTCGCAACTGTACAATGTGCCGCGAATGCATTCGAGCCCCCGGTTGGAGCGACAAAGTAAAATTGGGCCGCGTGTCAGACCATTTCATCTTTTCCGTTGAGACTGTTGGAATGCTTCCACCTGAAGATCTGCTCCCTGAGGCATTAAAGGTCCTCATGACGAAGTGCGACGTCGCGGTCGAGTCGTTGAATGCCATCGACGACGAGCTCACTGAGGACGAAACGATGTAATGAGACTATAGAGAACGATTTGTGCGATTAATATACCTAAGCTTGCAATCTATGCAATCAATTCATTTTCAAAGCCACTTTAAAGAAACAACACGTGCATCAAGCTTGCAATCGTGGTCTTGGACGATAAGTATTTTCACTTGGTGGTCGATTACAAGTCTCATGCGTGTCGATTCATCTATTCTTGGTTAAGCACGAGGGAGGCGACGCGGACGGCAGCAAAGAATGCACCCAATCGAACGATTTCCCACATGAGCGCTCGTCGTTGCTTGCTCTTGTCGACTTGGACCTTCTTCTTCACGGCAAACATGGCTCAACGAATTCTTGGATGGGCATCAACTAACACCATCGAGTTATCCGGATAAACATATCTTATCCGGTATGTAAGGTATCCCAACATCCGGATATTTTGAGTTATAGCCGGTTGGTGTCTCCATGCCCTTTTGCGTGTCTACAACCGTCTCCTGACGAGAATGACGAGATGCAGGAATTTACACATTGAGAGAAGCATTTCTATCCCTTGCTGTTGATCTCTCGGGCAACGTCTGGAACAAAGCCTATCTTTTCTCCCTTCGTCATCGAACACTGACCAAAAATCACCGCTTTGTAAGTACTGTACAAACACCAACAAACTGTGATTTGCAACCTTGAGAGAACCAACTACCTTCAACGAAAACCCTGAAGTACATTAAGAGCACTGCGATAAGATGGACTTAGTCTGCTGTGTCTGGTTTGGCGCGCGTGCTGGCTAGAGTGTCTGAAGAGGCAACTCCTCGACCTTTCGAAGTGCATGGCATTCGAAGATCCGTCGGTCGTTACATGACCTGTGACAGGAAATGAGCCAATCATAGTCAATTATTTTGATTTTTAGCCAATCAAATTCTGGAAAAGATTTTTGATGTGCAGCGAACGGTCATTCTCATTTTGCATTCGTCCGACAGACGTTCGATGGACAACGACGTCGATCGCATGCGGCAACTCGCTTGCATTGCGACGGCTGTGATGGATCCTGTACTGAGCAGCGAAGACCGCCGATCGCCGACGACGCCCGCTGATTTTTACCGCGCGACGTTTCCCCGTATTGAACCCCCGCCACGAACGACGCAACCGACGCTCCCCCATTTCAATTCACTCGTGGGGGATTCGCTGCCCTCTCTCGTTCATCATGAGAAACATGCACAATACAACCACTGGAAAGCCCAGGAGCAAGAGCTCATGCGGCGCCAACGACATGTGATTGCACTCAAGGAGAAACAGCAAGCTGCCAGGTACCGCACGTCACGCAAAGGACCTCCCCAACATCGACTGCAAGAATTGCTCACGCAACAAAGGCAACAAGATGCTCTTCGGAGCAACTTGGTACAGATCAACTACCACCGCATACTTGCTGAGGAAGGTCAACTCCGTCGAGAAGACGACAAACCACAACGAAGTGACCCGTCGCCTCTGGAGGAAGAGCGCGGCGTGTTGACAACACCCTTGGCGCAATTCCACGTGTCAGAGCCCCTCGATCAGGATCAATCCGACTGTCATGCGAACGCCATTCTCAAGTTGATGCTTCCTCCTGTGGTTTCCCATCGATTGAACGTCAAAGACGTCTCACTGAACGAACTCCGACCTCATTTCAACAAACCGATGGCTGCTGTTGCAAAAGAACTCGGCGTGTGTATCACGCTCATGAAGAAGATTTGCCGCAAGAATGGGCTCAGCCGATGGCCACACCGACGAATCCGAAGCCTCGTGAATCGAATCACGTCACTCCAAGTCGTTGCCGAGAGTGTCGACGCTGCTGAACGCAGTCGATTTGATGTTCATATTACCAACCTCCGCAAGGAATTGAGCGATGTGATTCAGAATCCCAATGGCAAGAGCCGCAAAGCGCAAGACTACGAGCGTAGAAAAGTTGACAGCAATAGCAGCAGCGGCAATGGGGGCGGCAGCGGTGGTGGTGGCGGTGATGGCAGTAGCAGCCAAGATGACGACGTAGACGAAGAAGAGTTGTGTTGCTTTGAGAACCTGGAAGCTGGTGCGAGGCCTATGTCGAGTGTAGAGTCGTAAGCGCATGAATCAGTTGGATGTTATTTGCGAAAGTTGTTCATCTCTTCATGGAAGTAATCGAGCGCGACGAGCAGCGCTGCATAGCCCATGTGCGATCGGAAGGTCAGATTGCGGTAGAAAGGAGCACCTGTCAGCGCAATGGCGGCTCCGGCATTGAGAAGGTCTTCTTGGCCACGGAGTTGCTCAATCGTTGTCTTGAGACCTTGGTAGACCAAGAAGAACCTACACAAAAGAGCCTCAACTCACAAGATATGAGCGCATTTGTACCCGCCAAAGACGGCACCCGTCGTTCCAGCAGCTCGAGCGGCTCCTACCATCGCTTGGGAATTGACGCTGCCATGCTTTGAGTGATGGTTCTGGAAGGCTCCAACTAGACAGGAGAGAGTGATGTCAATGCTTGCAAGCGAGTAGAAGGTCGCACCGAAGCCGAATGTAGCGCCGGTGGTTGCACCAACGAGTCCTCCAAAGACGACTTTATTCCGCAGTAGCTCGACGTTGAATGGTCTGGACACACCAATGCTGCTAGTAGAAGCCTGTTCCTGTGCCGCCTTCTTTGACGAAGCCTCTTCCTCGTCGTACGAGGACCAAACCTCTCGTCGACCCATTGCCCTGGTTGTTGTCGACCAATTCAAATTGTCACGGCATATGCATTTGAAAAGTGCCTGTATAAACGAATGATGGCCATCCTTTTCTTCCTGCGCGGTTCCTTGCGCTCAAGACACTCCGGTATGAAGTCGAAGATGAATTAGTAATATGAATAGGTCGTAGGGTCTCTATGCGTTGTATCGCTGCTTCCGCCTCCATTCCGTGTACACGAACGAATAGCTACAAACGAGAGAAAGTCACATCACAAGAAGGAGAGCTGCTAGAGTTCATACATGCCAACAGCGCAACCTAAAACGAGTCCAGCGCCAGCAGCCGACTTGTGCGCTCGCATTGTCAACGTGCCGTGCCTTGCAATGAACTTTTGAGCGTCTCTGTCTATTGAAAGTCGTAAGAGATCGAAGAGCGGCATGGCAGTCATCGTACAATAAGCATAGGACGCTACAGACATGGAGCAAAGCGCCGTCGCGATGTACTTGTCAGACTCGGCGGCGTTGTCGAGCATGTCGAAGTTGGTGAAGTGTCGCCTTGAATGCTCGTCTTGGTCAATGGCAGAGAAGGAGGGAGGGACCAAACTTCAACGCTGACATGAGAGTGTCATTTGACAAAACCTTCCATTTCAACCAAGCAAATGCCATGGAAGTCGTGAGTCAGCATGTTGATTTGACGAAATCCAAGCACATGACACCTCTATTTTGCATGAGCAATCGGAGCAGGCTCAGGCATGTGCCAGACGTGCGGGGTCGCAGAGTCTCCAACAAGAGTTTCCTCGTGAGAGATGCGCAATTTGGCTGGATGGCTGTTGAGACGAACTTGGACTTCATCGTGGATTCCCCGTCGAAGCCTATGATAGACATCAGTTGCTTCAACACATGGGAGGCTACCGTCGACAGATCTTGGTGCCGGTGAGTCCAACAACGTCGTGAGTTTGCCCCTCGGAGGTAAATACTGCTGCTGATTGTCGTCGTGATGGATGAGATGAACGAATGTACGATCAAGAGCCGTCGACTCCATGAAGGAGAATTAATCTCTGACAGTGATCTCTCGCTCCGCTGAGTTGGTCGGGGTTGAAGCTCGCTATTACTTCCACTGAGTTCATGGCGATACAACTTGCAAGCAACATCGAAGGGCATGTCCGTGGGCTCGTCGACAGTTGAAGAGTCCCACATGACTTCTTACAACGTTGGTTCTATCGAGAGTCATGTCGTATTCCAGGTAGGGTCTCTGTCTAACTAGACCCCGTGCATACTCGACTTGACCGATCGCACGGCTCAAGTTGAGGTCATACTAGTATCAAGAAGCTTGGCCAGCTTGGGCCCGAGGAGGTCGTGGCGACTCTCTGTCGTTTGTTGGACTACAGCGAGCGGCATGGCATGACGACGTTGCAGTCGAGTCTTATGATCGCCTTCAAGGTAACACAAGACACTCAAGTCTACCGTCCGACAGAGCGAGCAATCTCCGGTCTGTGACTTTTTCAATACAATATCAGCAACCAAACAAGCGAACCCATGGAGTCCATCACTGCCAGCTGGAGAAAGAGCAGTGGCTCACAAGAAAGGCAGTCGAATGCGCCATGTCGACTGAGAAGAGACAAGAAGAATAGCCACCCAAGCGAGGACGCGATTGACAGAGACCAACGACGTGAAAAGAGGATGTATTCAAGAGCACACTATGCTTGACAAGTGACGAGACGAGCAGTGGATGACGAGTGTCGAGATGAAAGACTTAAGGAGAGAGCGCCTGGAGTTCCTGGCGGGCGTTGTTGGTCGAGATCAAAGCGGCGTAGGACCACGTGAGGTCGTTCACGCCCTGGGGCACACCAGTGTTGCGGTTGAACTGCTCGTTGAAGTGGTTGCCAGCCGCGCCGTGGAACTTGACACGGCGAATGTGCTTGTCACCGTACGCCTTGAGGCCTTCGATGATGGATGTGAACTGCGTGGTTCCCTTGGCGTACGTGCCCGCGGCAACATTGAGACCGAGGCCGACAGGGGCCCCGGCATTGAACAACTTTTGGTTGAGAGGCGTGACCGTAATGGAGCCGGCCTTGACGAACGCAGTCGCCGCACGGAAGACACTCTCCGCCACGATCAGCGTGCACAAGTACCACGGGTTGCCTTGAGAGTTGTTGGCACCGTCGTAGGTGTCGCCGTAGTAACGACCGATAGCCAGCGACAGTGGCAAGCCAGCCGAGTCGGTCTTGACGTTCTGGTTGAGAGCGTACTCGCTCACAAAGCCGGATTCCAACTGCGCGATGGACGAGAGAATGCGGTCGTCTTGCGGAGCAAACACGCCGTCGCCGTTGTCGCCATGGACAGCACCGAGTGGGATAGCGGCGTCCAACAGACGAGCGTTGAGGGTCGTCTGCACAGACTGCGCATTCGCGTTCCAGAACGTGGCCAGCTTGGCATCCAACTTGGTCGCTTCGGCAGCATACGTGGCAGCACTGGCGGCGTCCCCGAGGAAGTTGGCAAAGTCACGCGCCTCGTAGACCGCACGACGTTGCACGGCGACCGTGAAGAAGTGGAGGCCTCGCTGTTCCTCCCACAAGTCGCATCCGTTGCCATCGTTGTACTTGCTGATGACATAGGCAATGTCGTTCTTGATCACACCGGACGCGGTGCTGTTGTACAAGTCGACGACCTTGGAGAGCGAGCCGCCCTTCGCCAAGTACGCCTTGGAGAAGCGGATGAACGAGCTCGCACGAACCGCAGGTCCGTCATTCTGAGGGCGGCACCAAGGATCAGTGAACGCAGTGCCGTCAACCTTGTACTTTGGCTCGCCGAGACCGCTTTGCGTCGTCAGACCTTGGAGCTTCTTGTTGAAAGTCGCGTGGTCCCAGAACGTCTGCTCCAGCGTCGCATCGCCGGCCTTGTAAAACTCGTTGATGACGTTCATGACGAGACCAGAGTCACGGAGCCAGTGCCAGACATAGTTGTTGGCACCACCAGGTGACGCGGCGATAATGGAGCCAGGGAGGGCACCCGCGACGTTCTTTGGACTGATGTTGTTGAGCAAGAACGTCTTGAACGACGGCAAGCCGGCCGACAAGAATGCAGTCACATCGGCTTGGAAACCGGGCGTTCCTGGCGCGGACGTTCGTGTCGTGACTTGGTAGTTGTTGCCGTAGCCGCCGTTGTTGTCGTAGTACGTGGCGCCGTTCACTTTGTACTCGACATAGAACTGGGTGATGCCAGCCGACGAGATGGGGCAGTTGAACGACCACGCTTCCTTGTTGGACGAGTCGGGGCCGCTCGTGTAGCCAGCCGAGCACGTGTTTCCCCACGTCTGTGCCGTGTTGGCATAGATCACGGTGACGGTCTTGGCGTACGCGAGATTCTTGACCGTGATGGTACCCGTGAGCTTGGTCCCGTCGAACGCGTACGAGTTGACCTTGACCTCATCGACGGCATGGCAGATAGCGATGAACGCGAGGACAGCGAAGACTTTTTTCACGGCGGCGAAGACCATATCGTTGGGAAGTGGCTTGCGTCGAAGAGGGAAAATTGGAGAATGAGAGATCGTTGCCTGGGCGTGGATCGCGCGAGGTGGCGGTTCGAACGAGTCAAGGGTGAGAGAGGCTACCACGCTTGGCTGAGGGTCACCAGTTGTTTGAACCACACCCCGTCTACAGTAGTCCTTGCAGAGCTCAGGTGGATGTCGTGGGTGTTCATATCGTGCGGCTTCAATCATGCGAGACTGGAACAAGTTTTGCCGGGTTTTGATGCCAAGTCGCAAGTCCTTCCATGACACGTTTGACGCTAGGGCTCTGACTGCCACGCCAGCTCAGGCTCAATGGGCCTCGGACCCTCGACATTCAAGCCCCTGGACCGGAGGACACTTTTGTATACACCGGTAGGAGGAGGCCGACACCTTTGATTTCAAGAAGTCGCTGCTCGTCATTGTCGTCCAAACATACTCGGACGTCATGTGTCTGTTTCCAATCTTCAGTTTCCACCATGTATGCAATCTCGACACTATTACACGGCTCCGCGCAGTCTGCGGCTACATGTGCTGGCAACATGCAGGGATTGAGTCAATGGATAGACATATATACTTTGGTTCATGTTGTGGGCTTCATTGAAAATGCCAGAGAACGCTTTCTTCAGTCAATCCCTTGGAAAATCGAACCCATGTCGTCGTTCAACCATCAAGCGACGAGTCCAACCCTGCAAATGCAAATGGAAACGGTAGGTGCATCCAACGAGGTATGCAGGGTTGCCGCCTCTGCTTGCCTCGCTGACCACACGAGGCACTGGTGTCGATTACACTGAAGATGTAGTACAATGTGATCGCTGCATTAGTACATCCGTCTGGTCAGATTTGTCCACTTCAGAATTTACAGCGTGATTTGTCATGTGACTACAGTGTAGATTGGTGAATAGACTGCTCTCTTCTGTGTGCTGCCAGGAGCGTAGATGCTTCCTTTCATGGTCTGCGCCGATGGCAATGCGTTCGACAACGAAGATCTATCTGTCCACCGATTGTATCCCAAGGATCTCTCTTCCCACCACGAGTTTCGAGTTTTCGTGACCGGAAATCTGACAAAGAAGAAAAAGTGGACAAATCACACCGACAGAGGTTGGACTTGTGGATAGATTGATCGGCCCCCCACATTCTTCCCCTGCGCAGTGCGCACCAAGCAACAACGCCTCCCATGGCGAAGGCATTCGTCGTGATCTGGAGCGATGAGTAATCGATGCTGCTGAATGCGCCTTGTACACACGTAACGAGTCCCGGATGGAATCCCAATGAGATGAACCTTCGTTGCATATCATATTCCAAAACTTGGACAGTCGGACGATCACCATCGCATGCTTGCTCTGCCGAGTGCTTCGCCATGGGGTCGGTGTTATCGAGCCACTGTCCTACAGCGAGGTGATCTCGACCACGTTTCCCCTGATCCAGAACATTAGAAAGACTGGAAACATGATCGTTGATTCCACCTCAACGTGAGAATTAGCCCTTGACGACAATGCCAACCACAAATTGCTTTTATGTTATGGCATGAATAATGCGTTGCCTATCGTTTCGTAAGGGCTCTTGTTGGAGATCCAAACACGTACGATAAGGCAATGCTTGACGAATAAACCGTTCAATCGACAAGACTTTGTTATCAATTTTGTCTGCAGCCCATGTTGCCAAGGCTGACGATGATGCCGAGACGAAATGTCCTCGTCAATTTGATCCAGTTGAATCGATGTCCCCAGGGAAAATTCAACAAATCTTGGACTCTCGGCTTAAACCATGAGCCACACTCGACGTTGGGCATCGACAGAATCGACGACATTCCGAACACGGCCTTGTGTGTGGTGTACTCCACAGAATCAGACCAGGGTGCACCGCCAGGGCTGAATCAAAGGGGGGAGAGCTTGGGAAAAGTTTCTCAAACGTAAAGTCGAATGACAGAGGTAGAGTCTTCCCACTGGGATGCCAATCCAAGGAGGTTTTTCCTCTTTCATGCTTATGCCAGCCCGGCTTCCGGTCGCATCAGAGTCTCGACGACCTGAGGAACGCAACAGCGCGACTGCTCTCAACCGCACACTATGGTCAGTGAGCGATGTACTGCAGAGGGAATATTCGAGTGGTGTTGCATGAAGGCTTTACGTCAACAGCACGGACAAAGTCGATGGCCCCAAAGTACTTTGATGCAGTGCAGGCGGCTGCAACCTGGTCTGAATCGGGCGAGCTCGTCATGATAAAGTTCTGGATCAGGGTCGACGTGGTCAAGACCCCCTCGTCATGGAACAATAGCTGGACTAAACCGACACCACGCCTGGCTCACTCGTCCACAACAAAGTTGATATTTGTGGCTGTGACACAAGAGTTCGCACCCATCACGTAGTTTGCATTTCCAATCTTCAATGTTGAGGCAACAGAGCGCACTACATGCGCGTAGCAAGACGCATTTCTCAGCTCCATGATTGTCCCCCTGGTTGCGTCACCTCTCATTTCCATCATACCGAACTCTTGCAAGGATCACAAAGAGAGAGAGACTAAATCTAAAGCTTTGATGGAATTTGCACTGTAAAACATTTTTCCATTGTTCGGAATGCAATGAGTGACGCAATATGTCGTGTGTTTCTGCCAACAGGTTGGCATCATACAGAGGTGTGGGATGACCATTTGTCCGAAATACAGTCCATGAAATGACTGCCGACCGATGTAACTTGTATACGACAACAGTGAGATAACAAGCCAGTGACTCGCGTAATGACTGCATTGCGACCAAGTGCTACAAGATGTTCATGCACTTACAGTATCCACCTCAATAGATTACCATTAGTACGTTGGCTATTTCGAGGATCGGCTAGTCAATCGTGACAATTGGCATGGTAACCCATACTAGTCCCCATTGCATGCCCTGCTCCTCGAAATACTGAGCAACTACTCAAGAGGATTCAATTCCCTGTCGAATGAACCATTGAACGAAGACACGTTTTGCACGAGAGTGACGTAAATCTCCGTGCCATCTTGCCGTGTTCTAGTGTCAAGACACATCCAGGTGGAAACTCAAGATTGTAAACAGATGTACCAAGTCTGTGTTCGTTGGACGACAATGACGACCAGCAACTTCTTGAAATCGTAGCAATATGCTGTGTCGGCCTCCTCCAACCAGTATGCAACAGCGTCAGCACCTCTGGTCCACTACTTGGCCATGAAGAGTCAGTGGCCCATGGAGCCGTGGGATGCCAAAGAAATCATTCAAGATAGCAAGGCACTGCGAGCCCTAAAGACAAACGTGACATGGAACGACCTGCGAGTTGATATCAAGAGCCGCCGAAACATGTCCTAGTCGCGCGCAACATCCAACTGGGCCCGGCTACGATTACCGGTACTGTAGACTGGGGTGGGACGGCTGTGGTTCAAACAACTGGTGACCCTCAGCCAAGCGTGGTAGCCTCTCTCACCCTTGACTCGTTCGAACCGCCACCTCGCGCGATCCACGCCCAGGCAACGATCTCTCATTCTCCAATTTTCCCTCTTCGACGCAAGCCACTTCCCAACGATATGGTCTTCGCCGCCGTGAAAAAAGTCTTCGCTGTCCTCGCGTTCATCGCTATCTGCCATGCCGTCGATGAGGTCAAGGTCAACTCGTACGCGTTCGACGGGACCAAGCTCACGGGTACCATCACGGTCAAGAATCTCGCGTACGCCAAGACCGTCACCGTGATCTATGCCAACACGGCACAGACGTGGGGAAACACGTGCTCGGCTGGCTACACGAGCGGCCCCGACTCGTCCAACAAGGAAGCGTGGTCGTTCAACTGCCCCATCTCGTCGGCTGGCATCACCCAGTTCTATGTCGAGTACAAAGTGAACGGCGCCACGTACTACGACAACAACGGCGGCTACGGCAACAACTACCAAGTCACGACACGAACGTCCGCGCCAGGAACGCCCGGTTTCCAAGCCGATGTGACTGCATTCTTGTCGGCCGGCTTGCCGTCGTTCAAGACGTTCTTGCTCAACAACATCAGTCCAAAGAACGTCGCGGGTGCCCTCCCTGGCTCCATTATCGCCGCGTCACCTGGTGGTGCCAACAACTATGTCTGGCACTGGCTCCGTGACTCTGGTCTCGTCATGAACGTCATCAACGAGTTTTACAAGGCCGGCGATGCGACGCTGGAGCAGACGTTCTGGGACCACGCGACTTTCAACAAGAAGCTCCAAGGTCTGACGACGCAAAGCGGTCTCGGCGAGCCAAAGTACAAGGTTGACGGCACTGCGTTCACTGATCCTTGGTGCCGCCCTCAGAATGACGGACCTGCGGTTCGTGCGAGCTCGTTCATCCGCTTCTCCAAGGCGTACTTGGCGAAGGGCGGCTCGCTCTCCAAGGTCGTCGACTTGTACAACAGCACCGCGTCCGGTGTGATCAAGAACGACATTGCCTATGTCATCAGCAAGTACAACGATGGCAACGGATGCGACTTGTGGGAGGAACAGCGAGGCCTCCACTTCTTCACGGTCGCCGTGCAACGTCGTGCGGTCTACGAGGCGCGTGACTTTGCCAACTTCCTCGGGGACGCCGCCAGTGCTGCCACGTATGCTGCCGAAGCGACCAAGTTGGATGCCAAGCTGGCCACGTTCTGGAACGCGAATGCGCAGTCTGTGCAGACGACCCTCAACGCTCGTCTGTTGGACGCCGCTATCCCACTCGGTGCTGTCCATGGCGACAACGGCGACGGCGTGTTTGCTCCGCAAGACGACCGCATTCTCTCGTCCATCGCGCAGTTGGAATCCGGCTTTGTGAGCGAGTACGCTCTCAACCAGAACGTCAAGACCGACTCGGCTGGCTTGCCACTGTCGCTGGCTATCGGTCGTTACTACGGCGACACCTACGACGGTGCCAACAACTCTCAAGGCAACCCGTGGTACTTGTGCACGCTGATCGTGGCGGAGAGTGTCTTCCGTGCGGCGACTGCGTTCGTCAAGGCCGGCTCCATTACGGTCACGCCTCTCAACCAAAAGTTGTTCAATGCCGGGGCCCCTGTCGGCCTCGGTCTCAATGTTGCCGCGGGCACGTACGCCAAGGGAACCACGCAGTTCACATCCATCATCGAAGGCCTCAAGGCGTACGGTGACAAGCACATTCGCCGTGTCAAGTTCCACGGCGCGGCTGGCAACCACTTCAACGAGCAGTTCAACCGCAACACTGGTGTGCCCCAGGGCGTGAACGACCTCACGTGGTCCTACGCCGCTTTGATCTCGACCAACAACGCCCGCCAGGAACTCCAGGCGCTCTCTCCTTAAGTCTTTCATCTCGACACTCGTCATCCACTGCTCGTCTCGTCACTTGTCAAGCATAGTGTGCTCTTGAATACATCCTCTTTTCACGTCGTTGGTCTCTGTCAATCGCGTCCTCGCTTGGGTGGCTATTCTTCTTGTCTCTTCTCAGTCGACATGGACCTGTAGAGAGATTTGCTGGCATGCTCCTGGCCTGGGAAGGTTGTCTTTGCATGTCAATGGAGTCATCCATCGGCCAAGTTCCCGATGTAAAGCTCCAGTTGAAAACAAATCGCAGGAGACTGACCGTCTTGCCATCTCACGGACATTCGCAACGACTACTCCCTGCGTTGGTGTTTCCCGTGCAATGTGAATATATGGCCACAGACCGCACAGATGTAGACTTGTATGTATTGTATTTCTTAACGCATGGACTTTTGTAGTTGTCATCTAGATGATGCGGTAGTCTTCGTAGTACGTTCGCAAGCTGAACACTGTCTTGACAGACCTACAATTCATGGTGACTGGCCTGTCCGAGGCAATTCAATCGTCGTACGTGCAGTAGACGGTTGCAACGAGCATGCCAGTGGCAAAAGCGGTCATGCGCGCTTGGCGTGGAATGGGTTTCTTGCGGTTGCGGATGTCCACCCCTAGCCAGTTCTGCATACAGATCACACTCGTGCACATCACATACAATAGCCAGCAAGGCCGCCGCCACCCGTCGCCAATGTCGTGCAAACATTCTCTTCACGCTTGCGTTTTACTGCATCGTAGACTTTTCTCGGCGGGTATTTGAGTTCATGCTCCAGTAGCCGCGTCTTCCGGGCATTGAACTTCTCCAAGCTGTCCATCGAAAGATCGGCACTGAAGTACCAAGTCAGAATATAAAATTATGCAGGTAGGAAACCTCTAAAATATTATAAAGTGAGTGACCTTTCGTCCTCAATGACAAGGAAACTCCATGACCGACAACAACTTCCACCAGCGATTAAACTGCTCGTTGTGGTGCCTCTGTGAGAGGATAGAATGGATAGAAGAGTGCAAGGCTGGCTGGATTTTGTAGAGATGAGAGAGAGGCTTTGTGGCAAGCAAAAGGATGTACTGTATTGGTAAGACACTACAGGATCCTTAGTTGCTCATGTATTTCTTGTTTTCCAAGAAGCCTTTGACGGAAGCTTTGCCGAGAGGATTCGAGCGGCAAAAGGTTTGGATACGCTTCATGACTGGCGTATTGAGCTCCTACAATAGAGAGCAATGAATGCTGGACAATATAAGGCGTCGAACCTCAGGAACAGAGTCTTTGCCAGATATAAGGTTGAAAATGTCGATCGTTTCGAGGTTCAAAACGTCTTCGTATTGCTTGAGCTCATCAGGAGTCAACGACATGACATTTTCACTCGCCCATCGGCCCAAGAGCAAGTCAACTTCCAACCTACGATCACCTCCGTCATCATATTGTTCAAATGATGTGCCGGGAAGTACCATCCGCGCTGCTTGCTTCGGTAGATAATACGCTTGCGGTTAGCAGCGTCTGCGTCGATAGCAACGTCGCCTTGGCTACAACGTAATCAACCTTTTGCCCGTGATCGAAGCTTACCCACCTTGAAGCTGGAAACTCTTGGCGGACACCAAAATGCTGCTTGCGCATTTCTTCATATCGCTTCTGCGCACGGTTTTCTTGTATTTCCGTAATCTTTAGATGGTCCAAAGACTCAGAGAAGCAGCGAGCTTGGCGCGCGGCAGGACGAGCAATCGAACGGACGATGGAGAGCATGATCGATGCGAATGACTCCGAAGACCAAACACTGGAAATGCATCGTCCGGATAAACCTGTCTTCATTGAATTATCCGGACATTTGGCAAAGAAGCGGTCATGACGGCAGGCGGCTCAAGCTCCCGACGAAT
The DNA here is from genome assembly GCA_019828595.1 of Aphanomyces cochlioides. NCBI lineage: Eukaryota > Oomycota > Saprolegniomycetes > Saprolegniales > Verrucalvaceae > Aphanomyces > Aphanomyces cochlioides. The sequence continues at coordinate 2,891,688 of JAHQRK010000005.1, forward strand.
GAGTCAAATCTTCACGCAAATGATGACGACGTGTCCCTTGGATGTAAGCTTGCGTTTTGGAATATGGACTTGTTTTCATCATTCTGTATAGATACAGGTCTATGGTGCATGCGTAGCGAACATTGAAGGCGGTGTGAACAAAAATGCGTGCGAAAAGGAATTCGCCAAGCTCCGTCTATGCTTTCAACAAGCAGCCGTACAACTCCCAAGGTGCTCGTGCGGTCTAATTTGTGCTTCTAGGCAAAAGCTGCTAAGAAGTAATGGAAAATGACAGGGTATTTGCCACGGCGCGGGGCAAGGAACTAGGAAATCAGGAGCGAAGCATGTTTCGATGGATAGAGAAGTAAAGCCTGCTAATGTGAAGCCACATTTGAACTTTGAACGACCCTTCGCGAGGTCATCATTGAGACCTTAACAGCTTTTTGAATGGGTTGGTCGAGTCTTCTCTACATGAAGAAGACAAGAACCAGGAGACTCATCAAGATTGCAATGGCAAAATAGTATGGCCAGAACTAGCGATAGAATGAACAGACGACAACGCACAACGACCGTGTACCTCTCTCATGATATCCCCATTTGCTCCTCGATCTGAACGATACGAGCCTCTCTCCACATCTCCATAACCTGCAAGCTCTCCTTTCCGTCGTCGCTCCATGTATTTGATGGCAATTCTGGAAATGACAATCTTGTGACCAATGATTGTCACTCACATTTCGTCGGGCGGGCGATCTGGAATATATTGTCCACTCTTGCAGGACGATCGTCACGTATATCGGCATCCACCAGTAGTTCTAAGATGAAGAGAATATTCCAGCGAGAGCAGGGATAAAGGGGCAAGAGGGTCTGCCATTACATAGAGATTAAGAGAGATCTGGAACAAGGGCCGATATCAAGACCAACGTTACGACTAGAACCGCAATCGCAATGTACATCTTGCAAAGCTGGGGTAAAGAACATGAGATGACTTGAATGTGGTTGCGCTTCCTACCTTTGACTTTTGCTTGTTCACAAGCTCGGCCTTGGCCGTTTGTGCTGCCATGTCGGTCGTGCCCTTATCGACATCGACGGCGAGGTCGTCAATGAGACGGTTTTGGCTCACCACTTCGCCATTGATTGCGCGGGCATTTTGGTTCAATCGCTTCGCACCGGCAAACACTTCTTCAAGATCTGCGTCTTGGTCGTTCTGCGTGTACGGGGTGTGCTGCTGGTAAGCCATCCTCCAAACGAAAATGGCGACAATCGCAGTGTGTTTGTAATATATTCTACATTCAACACACTATTGATTGTATCAAAATATAATATTATACAGGATAGTTTTGGAGTAAGTAATGAGGATGACAGATGTATACATATTTAATTCTACCAAGTTATAATTTAAAAGAGGTTGTTTTGAAATACTCGACCCACACTGACTAGCGAAGAACGACATGGGAGAGGCTGCGGCCAAGATGAGGATTCTTATGGAACGACATGGCTTTAACTCTACAGGAACGACTTGACAGCACGCATGGCTGGTCGTATCCAATGGCCAGTCTTCCAATTGAATAGTCCGTTCAATTGCCGATCAGGCCGCCTCCATAATGCCGATGTGACAGACTCACTATCTTGAGTGAGTTGGTGGTATTCGTCCTTGAACGTAGCTTGGAGATTGGCATCTGTCGTGTAGAGGAAGACCTGAAACCCAAGTCAGGATGCGACAGCCACGGTCAAATAATTACCTGAGACTCTAAATCTCGACCGTAAGATCGTTGGCCAAAGTTGGAACTCCCGACAATGGTCAACATTTCGTCGTAGTGCTTGATCCACATGCCCTTGGCGTGGAAGGTCCAATTTTCGCGGTTGTACTCACGGAGGCACAGCTGCGTGGCAGGAAATCGGTCGTAGAATTCCGATTCGATCAATGAATAGGCCATGGGTAATGCACCTAGAGGAATTAAAGCTTGAAACCTCACCATGAATGGATTTGTGGTACCTTTGATACCATTGCCATTGAAAAATCCATTTGCCGATGGTGCCGCCGTCAAGACATCCAATGACAGTGTTCGTTCGGCAAGCAATCGCGTCAGGAACGGTGGAAAGTTGAGGTATCCCGATGCAATATCAATATGACTTGAAGCAGGTATACGATGAAGGACATGCGTAAGAGTTTCTTCATCGTGGGAGATGTCGAGTGGAGAGAATTGAATCGTCGGGATAGCAATCGTGGATGTCAACCATCGTGGGGTCGTGGGTTGGTAGTCTTGCAGTGAGAGCAATGCTGACTTGAATTGAGCGTGCGTTCCTTTGGGATTGACAAGGGACGTGTCGGCAACTCCGTTGGCTTCAGACACCTCGACTCGGTACGCATGGTCGGTGACAATCTACAGAGAACGTTGGACAATTCACTTCAGCCATCATCTTGCCTGGACAAAGGTGTGGTAAAATCCAGCAAGATCGGCATTGTGGAGCTGCATGTATCGATCTTGTCGCTGGGTGAAGTAATCGCCACTGAGGTTAGCACCGCTCATGACTAGCGTATCATCGCAAAGATAAATCTTCGTATGCGAGACGCCAATTGTTTCATCAAACGGCGGTGGGAGAAAGCCCCATCGATCCAGTTGAGGCACTCGGTACAAGTGGAGTGACACATTGTTGGGAAAGCGAGAAAGAAGTTCTCGCAGCATCGCCACTGAGCTCGTAGAACCACCGCGCTGGCCTCGGGAAAAATCAAGCACTATAGACACTTGTAGCTGAGAGTTCGCGGCGCATGCTTCAATCAGCGTCTCAACAAGTTTGCGACAGAGAGCGTCGTTGCCGATGTAGAGCGATGATATGGAGATTTTCTTCGTTGCATTGCGAATGTTGTCCAGAAGCTGGTTGTAGAAGTCCGTCGGGGAGTTGAGCACCTTGATATCATTTGGATTCAGGGGAAAAGACGGTGTAGATTCACGCAGATCGTCAATCACATCGCCGATCGTTGTCATTGCCGTCGAATGTGGTGGCGAGTTGACGAATTTCGAATTGAAATCACGCCCATGGATTGGCTTGTGAAGATTGGATGCCATCACTTCAATACTTGTCTTAGCATATATCCTGTATAAAAATATACTCTCTATTGAAAGCATATACTCTAATAATTGATATTTCGAGCCTGTTTCTATTGTACTGTATAATTCTATATTTAGTATAAAGGTTTACGAGTGAAATACTTTTTGCTTACACTATCTAGAAGATTGGTTCATTTCGACCTGTGCTATTCCCTGCAATAATTCATATACAATACTCGTATTTGATTGGCTGATGAGCTGACCAATCAGTGAATTGCCCGCCATTTTTATCTCTTCCAAGCAGCGCATGCTCTGGCCACGGGAGCAGTTCATCGTCGCGTACAAGCAAGTCCTAAGCGATGCCATTGATACGTATGGAGCTAGCGTACTTCTTTTGGTAGCACTTGATGTCGACTCGATCGCGGCTGTGTCGATTTTGACGTCGCTTTTGCAAGCGGATATGGTTGCGTACTCGTTGGTGCCTGTCTCGGGGTACAAACAACTTGCGGACATGACATTTTCAAGCGAAATTCGCTCAATCTTTCTCATCAATTGTGGTGCAATGGTCGATGTCTACAGTACTCTCAAACTTACAGACCAGAAAGTCTATGTTATTGATAGCCATCGCCCGTTGCATTTAGCCAACGTGTATGACCGCCATGGAATTGTGGTTCTATTTGATGATGAAGGACAAGCAGAAGGAGACTTTCCAGAAGACGGTTCCGATATTGAAGCAATTGAGCAAGAAGATGAAGGCGATGATGAAGAAGATGATGACGATGACGAGGACAGTGACGATGAAAGCGAAGGTGAAGCGGAAGTTCCAGATCAGGATCTAACAGATCCTGGTGTGGGTGCAAAACGAAAACGCACAGACTCTGACGCGAGCGATGGAACTGAAGACGGTGTTGATGAGACTCAAGAACAGCCCGTGGATGAAACAGCTGAGACCATTGGCGAAACTGATGGAGCAATTGAGACCACAGACGCAGAAAATGAGACAGCTGAGGCAGACGATAATGCTGCTGATGCCGACGACGACTCTAATTCAGAAGAAGATGAAGAAAAATCTGAAGCAGAAGAAATCCCGCAAAACGACGTTGCCGAGAAAACTAGTGGAATGTCGTCAAAAAGGTATTTCTAGATGACGAAGTGTATGCTGATCATTTTGAAGAAAACGGAGGCTTGAAATTTTGCAGTACTATCGTGGCTCGTTCTACGGTGCTCCTGCTGCTACTCTAACTTATGAACTCGCAAGTCAGCTAAATCAAAGTTCACAGGACAAAGTGTGGTATGCCATCGTCGGCCTCACAAAGCAGTTCATTGCTCAACAAATTGACGCCGATAACTATAATATGCTTGTTCAGAAATTCCAAGATGAAGTGCTTGCACTTCCTGGTACGGCTAACGAAGAAGTCAAAGACGTGGACGGAACGGTTCTACCCTCTGGTACGGAAGCTTATTTATTGATTCTTTCGTCTTATCCTTGGCAGTCCTCGATGGTTCAATAGCATTCGAAGAGGAGTATAGATTCGTGCTCTATCGGCATTGGTCGCTCTATCAATCTATGTATTATTCCAACTACGTTGCAGCGAAGTTAAAATGCTGGCAAGCTGCCGGGAAGGATGAACTTGAAGTCTTTCTGGCAAGGATGGGTTTAAGTCTCAAGGAATGTCATCAGAGGTACGCATAGAACCAGCAAATATCGCACGACTTTTCTCACTATAGCTTTACATTTATGGCACGAGATCTCAAGCAAGACTTGCGTGACAAATTTCGAGAACTTGCCCCTGAATTTGGCCTGGACGACATGTTTTACGGTTCTTTCAAGCGTCATTTCGGTAATTATTCATGGAAATCGCCTTTTAACATAATTCTAGAATTCAAGCATCAGTGGTGTTCCGCAGATGTTGTTTATGGCCTCTCGGCGCTACTGGAAGCACCAGCATACGTGACAAAGAAAGCTTTAGCACCCCATGTGCCAGATGCCGTCGACAACTTGGATGATGACGAAGCTCCATTTTGGCCACATAGTTTCCACCTCGCAATGGAAGCATTGCCATGGTAATTGTAGTCAAATTGTGCTATAAACTCACTATTTGAGTAGCAAATCGTCAAGATCATGCTTGATTCTTGAACGTGGCATGCACATTGCGATGGAACTGCAGCAAGCAATTGTGCACCTCGGCATTTCCATCTTGGACCGCAAATTGATTGTCCGAGTCAAGCATTTCCGTTATGTGTGTCTGCGTTTGACGGAAGAGGAGGAACTGCTATTTAGCCATGCCTCCACTCTCTCGAAGCTTGCCCTCTTCCTTGTCGATGTGCATCGTGAACAAGGCAAATGGATTGGCAAAAATGCTGCTCCTTTTGTCCTCATCTCGCACCTGAAGGCTCGCAACGTCTACTTGGTTGTTGGTGTTACATGCCCTGAACGTGCAGGCGAAATCCACAGAAAGTAAGTTCCTCTCCCCAACCTCGTCTTTTCAGACCTACTCTAGCACTCTCGGAACTGCATTCTCCCTCGCAGCAGCCGAAACAGGCGCCACCTCTTCGTACGATGGCTTTGAAACTACTGTGATGGAGCTACACGTGGACGACATTCATGTTTTTGTTGAGCAATTGCACAACGTTATGGATGCCTAAACAAAAAACTCGAGTTTCTCGTACAATGCTTGACGTGGTGCATCAAGGCTGTTCGCCCGAGATTTGATGCTTTCAAAGTATCTCTTCAAGAGCGGCTCCAATAGTCGAGTGTCCCAGACTATCGGATGCACGTTGGCCACTTGGCAAAGAATCCGGCTTGACATGGCCAAATTGTCTTCAGCGAGAAATCCAACCACGAGGTAAAGCACACTTGCGAGGGCATTTGAACCTCCTTTTGCCTCATGGTGGATGCAAACTTGAACCATGCGATCCCACGGAACGATGGGCAAGAGGACATCAAGAGGGTAACGAACGATCAGGAGCTCGAGGTGAGATGGTGTCAGCTCTTGAAAGTTGAAGGCATCTGGCATAAGAGCAGCATGGATCGATTCAAATGGGCTCAAGAGCGCAACAATTGTGTATCCCTTGGTGACGAACTGCTGGACAATCTCCTCCGTGAGACTGGCATATGCAGTTGGATTTGATCGCAGCAGGTTGTTGAGAGCTTCTTCAGACCACTGAGTGCGAGACCACAGTTGGTGCCACAATGCAGCCGAAAAGAGCGGTGATGGGTTCGACTCTTCTTCCCATTCAAGTTCGAGGCGGTGCGCCACGACGCGCGAGAGTTCAGTTGCCCATGAAACATTCGATGAGGATTGCTCTTGATGGCTCTCCCACTTGAGCAGAACGTTCGCAAGACCTTCGTTTGCCGCTGGAGTGTCTGAAATTCTCAAAAGCGCGGCGCTCCAAACATTGTCAAAGTCTGTCATAACTTGAGTCTGAAGACTCTTCCACTCGCCATCGCCATCTAGCTCGTACAACATAGATACAATCGATGCTGATACGTGAGTGCTGCCAAAGGCATTGCTAACACTTGAAGGCACAAGAGCGTTCATCCAGCTGAGCAGCACGACTGTGCTCGGTGATGGCTCGACATCTTCCAGCCACTTGAGAACCGCCGCGCAGAAAACCCCTTCGAGCGGCCCAACGACGACCGTCTCTGGAATCAATCGCAATTCAACACGAGGTGCTTGGTCTTGAGCCCATTTGGCTGCCAAGTAGCGATACAGAGGATGCGGCGAGGGTTTCACAAGCTCGTCGCCGGCTGTGAGTGTCGGGACATGAGCTTCCAGCATTGCACCAATGTGGCGTTCAAACAGAGTTTGGTGGTCTTTGCCGCTATCAAGTGCCGATGTGAGCTGGAGAAGAGAGCGACAAAAAGCGAGTGACACGGGCTGACAACACCATGCTGCAATTTGAGCATCAAAAGGAGGAAGCACACTGGGAGAAGGAAATGTATCAACGGGTGGCTGCAGCTTGGCTTGGGCGATGAGCGCTGCCAGTTGGCTCCATAGTACTTGACGTTCGAGGAAGGTGACGTCAGTCGGTGGTGCTTGGCGCGCCTGGGCCATGTGATAGATGTCGAGCACGACTTCGACGCGTTTAGCCGGTGAGAGGCGAGGAGCGTATCGAGCGGGGGCTTGAAAAGTGTAGCCATGGAGTTCATGGTGAGCATGGGGACTGAGCAATTTCGAGACGACAATGACGAGATGCTCCGTCGAGAGCGTCGATAGAAATGGCAATGCAGTCTCGTATGCCTTGTCAGCGTCGGCGTGGTTGGCAAGCACCATGTCGAGATGGATGAAGACAATCGTGGAGGGTGGAAGACCATGGAGTTTCTTGAGCATCAACGCCATGACGCGAATTGTCGCTCCTGAGAGAATCGGGACGACAGATGCGACCACGAGGGACATGTCAGAGCTGCAAAAGTGCGGCAGATGCACACGGATATCGGACTTGCGCAGTTTGTTGGCACATGCACAATATAGTTTGAGTCGCTCTGCTGGAAGATCGACAGCATTTGGATCGCGCTTGAAGCATTCCAGACAGACCCACCACAGATATTCCCATGCAATCGAGTCGAACGGGTCGAGGCGTTGAGCAGTCGATTTGAGAAGGCGCTGGCTTAGAGCTGATGGTTGTGTCATAGCATGCTGCAGCAAGCTCATGCCTTCGGTCGGAATTGGCAACTGAGCTTTCTTCAGCTCTTCCTCGCGTGATTCGACACCAGGTCGCGTCAAGAGCATTTCGAGGAACTGGACATGAAGTTCCCACAGGTTCATTTGGAACTTGGCGCAAATGTTGGCTGCTTCCTGCCATCGCTGGGTTGCCATGAGCTGCACAAGCATGTCGTAGCGATAAATGTGGTCGACATCAAACCGAGAGCGATCAAAAGACGGGAAGATCTGTTGCAGCAAGTCCAGGTCAGCTTCTTGCTTGGACGACACTTGGAGCGACGCGAAGTGCTGGACTTTGGTCGCATCGTCTTTGAAATAGAGCTGAGCATGTTGGGCCAAGACGACTTGGTTCGTTGGCTCAGCTCGAGCACAAGCGCTGCTCCATATGTCGAAAGCCTGAGTCGTCGACAATCGACATAGGTATCCCTTGGCCATAGCAATGTCCATTCGGTCCAAGTAGATCTCGGCAAGTTGACCCAAGCGCGACAACAAGCTCGGTCCAGAACGAACGACGTCCGTGGTAGCCGTCGGCAAGTGGAATTCGAATGCCAAGTCGAGGTGAATCGAAGCAGTGAGAGATTTACAGAGCAAGTCTGGTTGAGAGCTGACCACTTCTTGGTGTACAACAAGCTGTTCAGAGAACCACACGTAGTCGGAAACTTGCGAGTCTTTTTCCGCTGCTACTTCGTCTTCGCTCAACTGGAGCACGACGAGACTTTGGACAATCGCGTCGAGTTTCTTGGCCCAGTCTAGTAGAATCATCGATGTTCCATTGTCCTGAATGGAGAAGAGAGCTGTGCTGCAGAGCTGGCGGCAAGCGTTGTAGTGGCCACTGAGGCTGACCAGATCAAGCGTAAGCGAGGCAAGCTGGGCACTAAAGCCATCGTCTTGGATTGACGCTTGCGTAAGGATAGAAATGGTCAAAGCAATCGCTCGGTCGACATGGCGACTTTGAAGATAAGCGTAAGCAGCCCAGACTTGCATCCACGGTAACTTGGGTGTCAACTCAAGCCACTGCGCGACCTCTGCGAGCTGATCCAAGTGGTTAATGCAGTGTTGGGAGCGGTTCACAAGGAGATCTTGAACGTACGCAAGGCGGTCAGCATTTGACAGCGCAAAAATCGTTGCAGGAGCGATCGGTTCGCCTTTGCATTGCTCGAGCCACTGCGTAGCGTAGAGGAGCGAAGCGTAATTGCACTCGACGGTATCTTCAATCCAGGCGAGATAAGTCAACGCCAAGGCAATCGAAGGAGAGGATGTTGATGTAGCTGTATGGAAATGCGCTTTCGCTGCTTCCAACAAGATAGTCGGCGATGGACATAATTGCCGCAATATCAAGGATGGTGAAGTAGCATGTGCCAACAGATACCGACAGACGCTAGCAATCGCATCGTCGGTGGTAATCGCAGTTGGGAATGCGTGGTCACGCACAAGAAGCATGTCGTCCAGCAATTTTTCATACTGCGCTTCAGATGTCACGGTGGCGCAGCATTGATCCACAAGCGAAGTGAAGAAAGTGCTCTCCCCAGCGCGCTGACGCAACTTCACCGGGCTTTGGAAGCAATTGTAGCTCGCTAGGATTTCCATGGCTGTCATGTAATGCTCCAACGCGTCCGCCTACAAGAGGCAACTGTCGACATCAACTCGTCCGACTGGTGTTACCTCAGTTTGCAATTTTTCATCGGGCAATACTTTCGGAAGCGTTTGGAAAATTGCCCATGCGCATTCAATAAAGTCTTGTGGCCTGTGTGTCATGGTTAAAGAGATGAGGGGTTCGTATCTCTTACCGATCCGTGTCAGCCAAGTCAAAGCCAAAGCTGCAAAACAGTGCGGTTTCAACAAGGAGTCGATTGTCGCGAATGTATCGCTCGGTCGAAATGGGACTACTCGCGGCGAGGATATCAGCCGCCCAGGCAAATGCGTCAAAATTCTTCAAGTCGAGCGCTGTTATGGCCGCTGCTAACTCTTCTTGACGGATCATATCACGACGGAGAAGCTCCAACACTTGCGCTTTCGACTGGTTGCTCTGGATTACCAGTTCCAACTTGTGACTTGGCTTGACAGAGTTTGCATGCTGCCATGCTTGAATTGTCCACATTGGTGTCACTTCAAAGTCGTACACGAACAAGTGAAGCTCTTCAAATTCACGGTACAGCTTGGCTAGCTCCTCATGGCCGTGGGCTATAACGCCGAATTAGAAACGCAGTTATGGCGAAGAAACTCTTACCGTCTCCAACGCATCGACGAGAGAGTTGGATCAGAGTTTGCGCGTCTTCCAGAAGGCCAAACATGCTGTCCATTTCGTAAGAACGAGCGACAAACCAGTCGCAGATTGTCTTGCGCCGTTGTTCAATCGATGGCTGAACATTGTACTCGTGAATGACTTGAGGCGTCACATCAGGAGCATCGCGAAGAGTTGCGGCCACGAATCCATCTAGCAAGAAGTCGCATTGACATCAGGACAAGTTGACAAAATACCCGAAATGGCATCAAGAACGTAGTAGGGCAAGTCTGAATCATCTTGCAAACTTGGGGGAATGCAAGGTAAGAGATGCTGGAAGTCACGGGGAGGAAGTGAAGCTGGCAGAGCACTCAAGATGGTGCATTTGTGAGGAAGGAGGTGATATCCATGACGATCAAACAGGATCTATTGCATTGTCGTGAAAAAGACGGGTGCAATTGAAAACTCACCGTCAAATCGTGAACGCGGCCTTCATGCGCAAATCCTAACGCGATATCGAGCCAAGGCATGGCTAGAAATTCTTCAAAAGCAGACGGCTCAAAGAATTCAGATGACAACCCCTCGGCAGCTTTGTTGCCTTGAATGAGACTCACAAACGTCTCCAGTCGGTCGAGCAATTGACGCAACGCAACGTCGTCGTCTTTTGAGAGCGCAAACGTCCACAGACGACTGCAAGTCCCAGGGGAGTCCAATATTGTCCGCTTTGCCGTCTCAATTATCCACGTCTTGTCATGAACGTGCGTCAGATGATCAGCAATCAGACTATCTAAGGCTTCAGTCGCGGTGCCGACACCAACATGATGGAGCCACACAGCTTTATGGACAACATCAACGTCAAGTTTGTCGCTGTGAGCCGTAGCTAAAGCCAGTGCTTCGTCAAATCGGTGTTGCGATAAAAGTTTCGAATAGACAATCTACAAGATGTTGCTAGTCAGACGTAGAAATGATTCACGATATCTTACGTCGACTGGAACTTCGCGGAACATGACGATTTCCAAGTTGGAGTTTGAGCCCCGCAAGTGAAAGAAGACTCCGTTGGTGGACGTTGCCAAAACATTACTTGACAGTGTCGAGTCAACGTCACTAGGATGGGATGAGTCCTCCAGCTCTGGGATGGATAGCTTGTCATCAATAATTTCGCAAACGATGGGAGTATTCGCTGCGGATAAAGCCACGACAAGTTGGTTTGGATGAAACCAACCGAGACTCGTAGCTGTGACAGAGTGAACTAGCGTCCAGTCGACCAAAGTCGCACAAGTATCGACCTGTGAAGAGTTAGCGGTGCTTCCTGAAGATTGAAATACCTGACGGATGGAAATATGCCCAGATTTATCACGCAATGCAACATATGCGCCACCCGGGGAAATGGAGAGCTCTTGAATGGTACCAGGATTGAGTTGTTCCGGTGAAAGCATTGAAGACCACCATGACGACTGCTCCGTTGGTTCAGCCAAGACTTGCGATAATACAGTCGAATAGTGAAGCAGTTCTGCCGACGTGTCGGTCAAATTCCAAAGACTAAGCGTTGAGCCTTGTTCCATGCCACGGTCAGAGCTCCGAATTCCACCAGCTAATACGAGCAGATCACCATGGAGGGCACTCGTTGTCAAGGTAGGGTGCGACTGGGATACTTCAGCCAAGAGCTGAATAGTTTCATGGGCAGCTTGAATTCGCACGCGGTGGATTGAGCCGTCAATCGTGATGACAATTAGAATGAACTCATACAAGGAAGCACTTGCAACGCGGGATTTGATCACGTACGACTGCCACACGGACGACGGCAAATCGACCACGCGGGAAACAATCATTTCGCCCCCGTAGTACACATTGAGCGTCTTTCCAGTGGTCCAGCCACAGACAACCATGCCGTCAGAGCTTAGCGAGCTAGAAGGTCCATCACATGATAAAGGCAAGAGGGCTTTGTCTTGAACCAAGAGGCATGCTTTGTCAGTCTTCACTACAAAGGAGAGCATTCCTTCTTCCTCTACATTCGAAGCCACGAGCTGAACGGTGTCCCCGGGGACATCGCTCGGCAAGTTGATTTGCGCGACTTGCTCGGCATCCAGCATCTTGTTGAATTCGACAGTACAATTTAATATGGGAAACGTAAATTAGAACTTCTATGCAATTGTAATCTTAAATTGCAATATACAATTGCATAATGCATGTTTTGAACAAATTTGTATGAAAATTAGTATGATAAAATCAAAATTTGACATGCTACATAAATATTTCAATTTCAGCCAATCAAAACTCGACACATTTCGTCCATGACGTGGCAGCCCCACATTTCAGAAATCATTTCTTATTGATCCCTTATTCTAGCCTACCGCTTCAATTCATAACATTGCTCCATGCGCTCATCCTTATATTCTAGCCGATTTTATGCTAGTCACAGTTCAATTGCTCGTTATTGTGGAGCTTTAGCGTTGGTTACATTAACAGTATCCATTTGTGCTGTGGGCCGCATTTGCAGCGCAATATCCAACAATCCAACGACATAGACCACAATGCGCCACACCTTTCTAGCCTCAAATTTCTAGCAATGAGACGGTCTAAAAGGCGTAGTCGCGCAAAGATCTTCTTATGATTCACAGTAAGAGCATAATATTTAATTGTTTTAATTGGATAAAATTCTTCGGCTAATATTTAATTGTTTTAATTGGATAAAATTCTTCATCAGGAATAACGCTAGAGAGATTTGATTGGTTGAAAATTTTTCGCATAAGGTTATCCGGAAGATGGATCGTTCTCCCCAGTTTCAATTTTACAAGCAGAGCCTCATGTCGCGCGCTGTCGACTTCGCGGTGGATGCGATTCCAAGCAATTCCTACGCGTATACAAACTGCGTATACACCAACGAAAACGACTTTGTAGCGCTCGTCAACTTGTGTCCTCGTGGCGTGACGACGAAAGAACAAATACAAGAGTTTGGACTCAACGTGTGGGTCAACCAAAAGTATGTCTTTGCAATCAAACCGCTCCGTGAAATGGCACCAAAAGCAATTGGTATGGGCGCAATGCAGCGTATGTGCTTGAACTTGGCCAAGGGTCAAACGTGCGCTGTCACGCCATGGGTCCCCGATGCTTCGCGCGGTTTTGCCCTCGCCACGGTTCACTTGGATGTGCAGCAAGTTCTCCGCTCTGGCAATACTCAACTCAACTTTGACTGCGAAGTTGTCAAAGCTAACTTTGAGAAATTGTACCTCAATCAAGCTTTTGCAAGTGGACAACTCCTCGTGCTCGAAGTTGACGGAGCTCCTGTGAAAGTCAGTGTCACGAAAGTGGAGCTCTTGACTCCACCAGGAGCCCCTGCTACTGCACAATCAAATCTTCTTGTGCCAACGGTTGGACTCTTTGTCAAGGGAACGTCGATTGTCTTCACCAAGGCAAAAGATGCACCAGTTAAGCTTGTCAACCAGGTAAACTTACGATGCGTAGCTTGGCTTGATGTGATTGATCCGTAGGGTTCGACGGCCGGTGGTGGAAACCGCATCTTTAAGCAAGGCTTTGACTTTTCCAAACTTGGAATTGGTGGTCTTGACAAGGAATTCACAGACATTTTTCGCCGTGCATTTGCCTCCCGTGTTTTTCCTCCATCTATCATCGAAAAGATGGGCATCAAGCACGTTCGCGGTTTGTTTTCTCATCATCTTCTAGTACCTTTACTTTCTAATTAGGCATGTTGCTCTATGGCCCTCCTGGTTGCGGCAAGACTCTGATTGCACGTCAAATTGGCAAAGTCAGTCATGCTTCTATGGATCAAGCTGAATATATTGGTCGTAGGTGCTTAATGCCAAAGAGCCCAAAGTCGTCAATGGTCCAGAAATCTTGGACAAGTTTGTCGGCGAATCTGAACGCAAGATCCGTGATCTTTTCTCGGATGCCCGTCGTGAACAGGAAGAAATGGGCGAAGCCTCTGAACTTCACATCATCATCTTTGATGAAATCGATGCTATTTGCAAAGCTCGTGGCAGTTCTCGTGATGGCACAGGAGTTGGTGACTCAGTTGTCAACCAACTCTTGACTCAAATTGATGGTGTCGATGGCCTGAACAACGTGCTCGTGATAGGCATGACAAATCGCAAGGTATGCAGAGCCGACTTGCCCACTTTAAATACTCCTGTCATCTAGGACATGCTTGACGAAGCTCTCTTGCGTCCTGGCCGTCTTGAAGTCCAAATGGAAATCAATCTTCCTGACGAAAGAGGCCGTGCCCAAATCTTGACCATTCATACCAAGCGAGCTCAAGAGAATGGCTTCTTGGATGCATCCGTCATTGCTGATTTGCAACACTGCCTCGACCCAGCGACGAAAGACTATGTTAACTTGGCTCAACGGACAAAAAACTTCAGTGGTGCTGAGCTCGAAGGTCTTGTTCGAGCTGCGACTGCCCATGCTTTATCTAGAGGTACTGCAGTTTTGTCACCATGACTAAATAGTCGAATTTAGGCACGGATAGCAAGACATTCCACGCTGAGACCAACTACATTCCAAAGCTGACGATGGAGGACTTTGACCGAGCGTTGACTGAAATCAAGCCCAAGTTCGGTGCTCCGCAGGACACTCTCTCGCTCTACTACAGCTCGGGCTTGCATTCATACGGACCTGAATTTGAGACTATCAAGGCGACATTGAATGCTCTCATCCACCAAGTGAAGACCAACGACAAGACACCGCTCATGAGCTGCTTATTGCACGGCGAGCCAGGAAGCGGCAAAACGGCGTTGGCTGCTGCATGTGCGGTTGCCTCGGAATACCCTCTCGTTCGCATGATCAAAGCTGCCGACTTGATTGGTCGCCAAGAAAGTGCCAAGTGTGGTCACATATACACCGTCTTCGAGGAAGCTTATCGATCGCCATTGAGCATGATCATTCTTGACGATATTGAGCGTCTCCTTGAATACGTCGGTACGTCCCTTGCATCATGCTGAAACCGGTTGATTTATTTGAGATCTATAGCCTCGGGTCCACGCTTTTCCAACCTTGTCTTGCAAGCCTTGCTTGTGCTGGTGAAGAACCCCGTACCAGTCCTCGGACGTCGACTTTTGGTCGTTGGTATCACTTCGTCTTATGAGCGAATGAAAGAGCTCGGACTTCCATCCGTCTTTGACGTCAACCTGAAAGTGCCTCTCCTCCGTGATCCGACGGAATTCGAAGCTGTTCTGGTTGGGGCTGAAGTGCCGATTTCACCCATGGAACGTTCGGCTGTTGTCGAGCTCTTGGCCGAGAAGCCCATGGGCGTCAAGAAATTGCTCCTTATCACGGAAATGGCGCGTCAAGCTGCAGTCGACAACTCCAGCGAGGAACTGACCGTGACGTATCAAGGCTTTGTGGACTGCCTCTACAAGTTTGGCTGGTAATACTCTCACTAAGACACTTTATATTCTATCCACCCACGCTACTTCATCAAGAATTCCAGTAGCCGGCACGGCGTCGTCTTAGAAACATCCTGTGCGATGAGATATACACACTGGATTTCTTGAAATCAATGAACTTCCTCCCTTCTAGCTCCACCAACTTGGTCGATATAGCAAGAGCATTCCGCTTTGAGCTCTCGCTAGATCTTAACAACAAAAGACTGTCGAGAGCGCCAAGGCTTTCAATGCCTGGATCTCCCCAGCAGCTCTCTTTGTCATTACAACTTTCGATGATACGGTTTTCGATCTTCATGATCCAAAAATAGCAAATATACATTTTCAAAAGTACTCGATTTCAGTCAATATTAATTTATATGGTATCATGATCTGCTGTGTCATTTCACACTCCATTGGCTCATATGAAGGTAGATAATCAAGAAAATATCAACACAATGATGGGGGTCACATCGACGCCAATGAAATGTATATTTTCCTTGTTGTGCATATCAAAATGAGAGAAACTAGACAATGCATTGTATAAATGCATACAAACAATATTTATCATTTTATAAAGGTATTATATTAAATAGGTTTGTTGATGTCGAGTCGCAACTGTGGTGAGATCCACTCTAGTCGGAGGTGAAGTCGACAGAATCTGGCCACATCGTCATGAACTATATTTCGAACAGAGCTCGGGTTTTGCAGCTCTCTTTGGGCGCATAAAGTAGTTGGATCGTTTCTTCGCTACAAATTACATAGAGCTTGTCAAGAGGCGATCTGGGCGAGCTTTAAACATGCGGTCAATACTGTTGTGAGGACTACACCTCAGAGTGTGTCACTGACGGGTCAGATGGCTCCTCTACAATAACATTATTTAAAATATAAATATCTCACCACCATCGGATGTTGCATGAGTTATTCACACTACACCATTTGCCGGTTTAGTTCGTTTAACTTGCGATATATTTCGTATCACGTGCAATATATTTCGTATGACTTGCAATGTATTTCGTATGACTTGCATTTAATTTCGTGGCCCGCGACGAAAATCGATTTATATTTCGCATGACTTGCATTATATTTCATACCTCTTGCATTTAATTTCGTATTTTTTAGCTTATATTTCGTATCACTTGCATTTAAATTCGCAGAAAAGAGAAAAAGTACATAGAAAAATTAACAAAAAATTGTTATCGAACTCATAAGAAATTGATGGGACACTTCAATCGCCATATAAGTCAATGCGAGCATCAAGCAAGCTCAGCAGAGTTCATATGCGGCTGCCCGTCGCAAATTCATAGTTCAAGCCAACACTGCAACACATGTGAAACTTCATATCTCAATAGGAGATTGAATATATTTTGCATTTATACGAATTTAAATGCACGTGATACGAAATATAAGCTAAAAATACGAAATTAAATGCAAGAGGTATGAAATATAATGCAAGTCATGCGAAATATAAATCGATTTTCGTCGCGGGCCACGAAATTAAATGCAAGTCATACGAAATACATTGCAAGTCATACGAAATATATTGCACGTGATACGAAATATATCGCAAGTTAAGCGAACTAAACTGGCAAATGGTGTAATTGATTATTGTGCTTTCTACTCAAAATTTCCTCCGGCGATTGGTTGAATCAACCACCGGCAAATCGCCGGACCTCCAAAATATAATCTTAATATCAATTTTAGAAGGTTATTTTGACCTGATGGTATACGAAATCGAGGAAGCTTCGTCGCTGCGCTGGCGAGGCCAGAGGCCCCTCCACTCGTTGTACGCTCAACGCGAGGAGCGCTGAATAACGTGGAATTCTCTTCGAGGTGGGGCCGCTGTGGAAGGTTGTTTAGAGTCATAGAGATGACGTGAGATTTGCAGCTTTTCTCTCACAAACTTAGGTCAGTTTTCAGCCAATCAATTGATAGTAAAATTATTTTTAGCTAATCATATTGTCCGGGCGATTTCCAGGCGATTGGAAATATCGACTGAAATTGGCAAATTTGGACGGAAATCACAATATTAAGTTTGAATCTTGAATAATATACTAACCATAAAGTACTGATTGGGGAGATATTTAGTTAGAAGTATAACAGTATTTCCATGTGTATCAGAGACACTCAACCTTTGAAACACTTGACCAATTTGTGACTTGCACCCAAGCGACCATGCGGTTCTTTGCTCTGTTCGCCGCGACTGTCGCTGGCGCTGCGACTCCAACGCGGGATCCCAAGATTGATCCAGCTCTATGGACGCTCCTGCAGTCCAACCAACCTGTGGATGCCATGGTTGAGCTCAAGCAACAACGTGCTTCGTCCATCAAGCCGTTCGAAGTTGTTGATCCAGCCGAGCAAGTCCGAAAGAAGCTCATGGCAGCTACATCGAAAGCTGCTGCCACTGTCAAGTCGCTCTTGGCTCCAAGTGGTCGCCGCTTGACTGAGTCCCAATGTCCAGGATCTGCCGCATCGTCGCATTTGTGGATTGCAGGACGCATGCACGTCAAAGGGCTAACTCTCTGCATTGCTCAAGAGCTCGTGGCGGCCGACTCGGTTCTACGCCTACGTAAGGAAGAAGTCGAAGAGATTGATACCTCAGCCATCGCGCAAGCGTCACCAGTGGACACTCTGCCAGAATTGTGGGCTGCTGATATGATCCGCGCTCCATTGGTGTGGGACGGTGGTAACACTGGCCAAGGCATCGTCATCGGTTCGATAGATACCGGAGTTCGAGCGACGCATTCTCTGTACGCATCTAAAATCCGTCCCGACTACAACTGGTTTGATCCGATCAACAGCACTGCGACGCCCACAGACGTCATCGGCCACGGTACCCACATCACTGGAATCCTTGTTGGTGATCTTGGTGTTGGCATTGCTCCTGGCGCTCAGTGGATCAGCTGCCGGGGCTGTGGGTCTGATTGCACTGAGTCGGCCTTGCTCTCTTGCATGCAGTTTATGCTGTGTCCTACTGACGCCCAAGGAAACAACGCTGACTGCAGCAAGAAGCCCCATATCATTAACAATTCATGGGGCAGTGGGGGCAGCAAGTCAGTCTATCTCGCAGCTTTTCAAGCTTGGGAAGACGCTGGCATTCTCGCTGTTGCATCCAACGGCAACTTGGGTCCCTCTTGTAGTACGGTCGGCTCCCCAGCAGACTACCCAACTGCCCTGGCTGTCGGCATGATGACCCAAGACTACGTCTTCAATGGCCGCAGTAGTCGCGGGCCAACCAAGAACAATACCCGCGTCATCAAACCCGACATCTCTGCTCCTGGATTCGGCATTTATTCAGCTTCATACACAGGTGATAACCTTTATGCTAGTCTCAGCGGCACCAGTCAAGCCGCCCCTCACGTTTCAGGCACTGCGGCTCTCATGCTCGCTGCTAACCCATCTCTCACCCCTGCCCAAATTCGCACTGCAATGACGACTCATGCTGAGACTGCCTCCATTGTTCTCGGCTTCGGCGGACAAAATTGCGGCGGTGTCAGCGATCTCAGTTTCCCAAACAACAACTACGGATCTGGTCTTGTGAATGCAAGCTTTGCCGTCGAAAGCGTTGCCGTCGCATCATCTGAAGCCCCAACTGACTCCCCAACCCCAGACACGACAGAATTTGTCACGGATGCTCCGACTCCTGCGGTAACTGAAGCCCCAACGGACGCACCAACTAGTCAAGCACCTACCGAAGCCCCAGCTTCTCAAGCACCTACTGATGCTCCTACGACTCAAGCCCCCACTACTCAAGCCCCAACCACTCAAACCCCGACTACTCAAGCACTTACTGATGCCCCTACGACTCAAGCGCCGACCCCAGCAACTACACCGTTAGTTACTTCGTCGCCTTCGACTTCGACAGTCACGACGACATCCCCAACGACAACCAGCATCACCCGCGTCCCTACTACTACAGCGACGACACAAGTGCCAACTACGACGGCCACGACGCGTACACCCATGACTACCATCAAGGTACCTACAACAACTGCGTTTACAACAACGACGCAAGCACCAATGCCAACTTCCCCGGCGAATGCTGTCTGCCCTGACACGTGCTCAGGATGTTACTCGACTCTGTTCAACTCGTGCTTCAACGCGTACAAGAAGGTGTGTGGCATCTTCTGGACTACGTGGTGCGGCAACTAAGTATATTCTATAAGCAGAGTATATTGCATTCATCACGTCTAAGTACTCCATGGACGCATCAGTGCCTGGGAAACGCATGCTCTTGAGGGTACCTAAAGCATGTTCCACCTTTGTTTGGATCATCAGTAGGAGTCTCGACCGAGCACATTGCACCCGAAGGGAACACTTTTTATCTAGCCGTGCAGGACAAAGACATGCCACTTGACGGAATTCTCCATGCTACCACACCATGATGGAATTTGAATCTTGGCATAGGATTCAAGATTTGACACGCTTGACCATTTTGCGATCTGCACCGAAACGATCATGCGATTCCTAGCTCTGTTAGCGGCGACTCTGGCTGGCGCTGCGACTCCAACACGCAATCCCAAGATTGATCCAACCCTATGGTCCTTGCTCGAATCCAACCAACCTGTCGATGCCATGGTCGAGCTCAAGGAACAGTCTCAACCTGCCGTCGACGTGAGGCCCATGTCGCCGCTTGAATGCAACTCAATGCCCTGGATCTGCCACGTCGACGCACTTGTGGATTGCTGGTCGCATGCATATCAAAGGACTTACTCTCTGCATCGCCCAAGAGCTCGCGGCGACGGACTCGGTCCTTCGCTTGCACAAGGAAGAAGTCGAAGAGATCGACACTTCTGCGATCGCTCAAGCATCGCCAGTGGATACCTTGCCGGAATTGTGGGCTGCAAATATGATCCGCGCTCCTGCTGTCTGGAGCAGTGGCAACACTGGCCAAGGCATCGTCATCGGCTCAATTGATACCGGAGTTCGAGCGACGCATTCTCTGTACGCATCAAAGATCCGTCCCGACTACAACTGGTATGATCCGATCAACAGCACTGCGACGCCCACGGACGACAGTGGCCATGGAAGTCACGTGATGGGAATTCTCGTCGGCGATCTTGGTGTCGGCATTGCGCCTGGTTGTGGCGTCACTTGCGATGAGTCTGCTTTGCTTTCCTGCATGCAGTTCATGCTCTGTCCTACCGACGCTCAAGGCAACAACGCTGACTGCAGCAAGAAGCCCCATGTGATTAACAACTCGTGGGGAAGTTCTCTCTGCATTCCAAGCCTGGGAAGACGCTGGCATTCTCGCTGTTACATCTGCCGGTAACGCTGGCCCTCTCTGTAGCACTGTCGGCTCTCCTGCCGACTACCCAACGGCCCTAGCTGTCGGCATGATGACTAAAGACTATCTACTCAACAGCCGCACTAGTCGCGGTCCTCCCAAGAACGACTCGAACGTCATCAAACCCGACATCTCTGCTCCTGGGTGGGCTATCTATTCGGCCTCCAATGCTGGGGACAAACTCTATGCCAGCCTCAGTGGCACGAGTCAAGCCGCACCTCACGTCACGGGTACGGCAGCGCTGATGCTTGCCGCCAACCCATCGCTGACCCCTGCCCAAATTCGCACTGCGATGAAAACTCACATTGAGACTGCGTCGATCATTCTTGGCGTGGGTGGACAAAATTGCGGCGGTGTCGATGATCTGACTTTCCCAAACAACAACTTCGGAGCTGGTCTTGTGAATGCGAGTTTTGCCGTGGAAAGCGTCGCTACCGGTCCATCGCAGGCCTCAACGAGCTCTCCAACACCATCTCCAACTCCAGCTCCGATACAAGGACCAACGGATGCACCTACAACTCAAGTCCCCGTTTCTACAACTCAGGCCCCTACTATCACGACAGTCTCGCCATCGACGGCGCCAGTCTCGACGACTAAATCCCCGACAACAACGAGCACCACTCGCGTTCCTACTTCTACTGCCACCACGACAAAAACACCAACGACTACAGCCACGACGCAAAAACCCACGACGACAATCAAGCCACCAACTACCACGCCGTCGACCAAGACACCAACCTCGACGGCGAACTGTCACTAAACCAAGCTTGGGGAATTAGTCGGCCTGGTTTGAGTCCTGCTTTATATGCGTTATGAAGCTGCGAGCTGGGAAACAATCAAGTGAGAGACGACTCCGAGCAATGGAATCTTTGAGTTCTAGCGCGGTGTGCTGTGTAAACTATCTGGTGATGAGCATGCGATGCATAAAATCTTCTTTGGCATGGCGTATTGCCGCGAGAACAAGCACAGCAGTGCGAATGTTTGGAGGAACGTTGTCCATCACGTACCATGACGGATGGATAGAAGATGAATCTCCTGACTTTTGACCCACACAGACGGTCATTTTGCGATCTGCGCTCTCAAACAATCATGCGATTCCAAGCTCTGTTAGCGGCGACTCTCGGCTGCGACTTCAGCCCGCAATCCCAAGGTCGATCGTGCGCCAAGTGGCCATGTGCCAAGGTGTCGTGATCGGCACGATTGACGCTGGAGTTCGCGCGACGCATTCGCTCCTCGCTTCTAAAATCCGCCCGGACTACAACTGGTTCGATACTTTGTACTCCTTGGCAGCAGCAGCCCACGACCACCGTCAAGGCGCTAACCACAACCCCGTTGGCCACGACGACCAAAGCGTCGACATCAACTAACGACCGACACCGTTCTCTGACCTAGAGGGGCTGCGGAGCCGTCATGTTGCTAGCAGAGTCTACTGCATCAATGAACGCCATCGTCCATCCCGTAGATTCGTTCCAAGATTCATGCCGCAGCCAGTTTGGAATCTCTTCCGCTTACAGCCCAGTCGACGACATCAAAGATCTTTCGCATGCGCGTCATCGCTTCCATTGCCGCGCTTCAGGCGCTCTGTGCTGCTGCTGCTAGTGTGACTCAAGTCCACTTGGGACTCACGACAACGTCGGTAGACTGTGCAAATGGTGTCTCTGTCGCTTTTGCCAGCGACCGAGAGGCTTCCTTCCATGTAGATTACGGCATCGATGGACAACGAAACGTACCGACGCCGATGGCCCATGCGTACTCCATCGGCGCGCTATGCTGTCGGAGACTACACGTCGCCGTTCTTACACTCTGCGAGCCTGTGTCGCTTGCGACCGTCCACGACGTACGTCTACTCGATCGGCAATGCGTTTTCATCGACGTTCACGACACCCCAACACGACACTCCTTGGGATTGTCGGCGACGTCGCCATGCACACGTGACGCGTTTGTCAACTTCATGACGCCGTTCCAAGGCCACGACACTCAAGTGTTCGTCGTCGTCGGCGACTTTGTGAATGGCAACCACGCGATCTGGGATCAATGGTACACTCTGCTTGAGCCTTCCTTACATGTCCAAAGTCCCAAGTGTTGGCATCAATGGCAACCACGAGACCGACGTCTCCAGGAAAGGCTACGCTGCGGAGCGCTACCTTGGCGGGCAAATACACCCATCACGGCCGTCGCTGCGGCTCAGTTTCGCACGCACTACTCGATCGACATTGGGCTTGTCCATTGTGTCTTTCTCGACGATCACGTTGGCAACACTCTTGACGCCTTGCTGCTCGTCAGACCCAACTCGACTGGTTTGTCCGCGATGTCCGCCAAGTGGACCGCGCCAAGACGCCGTACGTGGTCGTTTTCAAGCACAATCCCTTCTACAACACATTCGACGACCATCAATGCCAATGGTCTCCGACTGTGTTTGAATTCTCGACAAGGATGCATGCTGGCGTGGTGTGTACTACAAGTCCACGTCCCCCAAGGAACCAGCGTGTGGCCTCCAAGCCAAGCTGGTGCCGGTGGTCGTAGCCACATTGTGAACAATCTGCCGGGCCATTTTGTCTGGTCGCGATACAAGGATGGCCTGCTCTTTGGTGCGACGCGGCTCATTGCAACGCCATCGAGCTTGCAGCTTGTCTGGCTTGCCAACGACGACTTGACCGCGCCTCGAGATGCCGTTTCCTCGCACGGAAACACTCGGAACGTCCGTGCGCTCGCCAGCCTTTACAACAGACTTGGAAGCCGCGTACCATCGCGACATTGCTTAAGATTACGATGGCCCTCCCCGCTGCGTTATCGAACGCTCTGTGTCATACGCTCAGGACGTAGAACTCCTTTGTCCTAGACGGTGCAGCCCATGTGGTAGTCATTTGGGTGATGGAAGTGGGAAAAGTGATGGACATTTGAAAAGTGTGCAATTCTTTCTGGAATAATCATTGGCTCAGTCGTCCGATCAACGGATTGCTACATTGAACATGGACAGAGTGGGCTCTCTGTCCGCGAGTGCGTCGTCGTCTGCTTGGACGTTTGACAGAGTCACACACATCTTCCATGAGGTCTAGACAGAGCCACTTAAATTTTGAACGACAGTGCTTGCGGTTATCGTGTGTAACTCCCAAGCTTGACAGTCGCGAAATTTTCACGCCCGTCTTGGTCAAGTCGTGCAATCTAATGCGGTTCATTTCGATTCTTTCTCTCAACTTGGGCGACGTATATGTCCACTTGCGCCATCCCACGCCAAGGAGGATACACGAGCTACGTTGCCACGCTCGCAGTGAGCCCGATCAGTAATTACAGTCGACTACAAGCTATGGATCATGCGGTTTCGCCCCACAAGGCGCCGAAGCGATGCGCGATCACGAACTGCCAAGGCAACGCTCGATCGCGCAATCTATGCTACCGCCATGGAAAGAGAGCACAGAAACCGAGATGTATCATCGAAGGATGTATGAAGTTTGCACATGCCAGGCACAGATGCATTGCGCATGGAGGAGCACGCATGTGCAAGTACGAAGGATGTCCGTCACAATCGCGCAACGGAGGCTTTTGCCAGCGCCACGGTGGACGCAAGAAAGGTCAGATCGTCAAGACGCGTCCAGTCGAGAACGCAGAAGGAACGTCAGAAAACATGTCAGAGGTGATGTCAGAAGCCAGTAACTCAGAGCTGCTCCCGCCGTCTCCAGTGTGGCTCCACACAAATGTCAATGCTGCTGTTTCAGACGATGAGTTGAGCGACTTGGACTTGATGGTGCTACAGACTCTGATGAGTAGTCGATGAAGGTTTATAACACATAGAATGCCATGGACGTATTGAGTTTCATGACGGCAGGAGGATGGGCAACCATCTACTTGCGACTGCGTGCTTGGCGCTGAACGAAGTCGGCCACCGTGAAGAGGAATGCTTCAAACTCAGCTTTCAGAAGTCCTGGTGACTCGTACGTCGTCTGGACAGTTTTCAGCGTCGGTGGAAGATTCACCTTGCCGCGGGAAGCAGTCGACTTGCCTGGCGTATGGGCTAGCACGAGACACTGCGCTTGGTCGAGCGCCGCGTTCTGGACAAACCATTCGTACCACAACGTGACTTCGCTCTCGTGGACGTGGCTCTCTGGGTTGTACACGATGACTGTCGCATTGGCATCCTTGAGAATCGCCGGCCAGCATGCTTCGTAGCTAGATACGGCAAACATGAGCTCTAGTTTGGAGACGTCCCTCTCGTACATTTGATCGCCTGAGCAGTCCCAGAGCTCGACATTCGCCTGCGTTCGTCCGTTGCTCTTCTCACACTCGAGGATGCTACGATTTAACAAGTGAGCGCGGCGCGATGGACGTTGCCGTACCGGACGCCAATCGTCGGTTGGTACTTGTCTTGATTGCCCAACCGGTCTGTGTTGTCGCTAAGAAAGTTGGAAATCTCAACACAGAGTAAGACCACGCTAGACATCCATGGAGTGTTCTTACCGCAGTCTTGCCGCCTTCCTTGGGACCGACGATGAGGACCTTGAGCGTTGATGACGGCATAGCTCGGTCGCAGTAGTGACGGTTCAACTTTTTTGGATCTTTTTCGACGTGGGAAATTTAGAAGGACGGCATCGAAACCCTCAGTCCCCAGGCAACCTCCGATCGAGAACGCTGCTGAGACGTTCCTGAGTCTGACGGCCTAGCTGCTTGTTTGAAGGAGTAGACCTTCTTGATGCCCTGTGGTGGATCGACAACCCCTGGCCTTTCGAGTATGTTCCTCCACGGTGGACTTTGCGAGAGACTGTTGGCTGTGTACACGATGACAAGGTTTAATTTAAAGTAAGCTGTTCGTCGATCTCTCGGACGATATCTCTAGCAGTTGGCCGCGTCGCTGGGTCAAACGCAATGCATCTCAGAGCAAGTTTGTGTAGCCACGGCGGGCATGTTGGAGAAAACGCCGGTCGGATTGCTCCATTCATGACCTGATCGTAGGGCAACATGAGTCCATTCTAAGGAGGGCGAGAGTACCTGGAACATGATCGTGAAGTTGCCAAGTTCTTGACCTTTTTCATTGACCATCCCTGCGTACGGCACGACATGCGTATCGAGTTCCGAGAGGACGACGCCAAACGAGTAAATATCGGCTTTGACGCTGTAATACTTGCCCTTGAGCACTTCTGGAGCTGTCCACCGGTATGATCCAACAGCATTACTCATGGATTTCTCAACAACATGCCGCGCAATGCCAAAGTCTCCCAGCTTTGCATCCATCGTTTGGTTCAAAAAGACATTCGGAGACTTCAAGTCGCGGTGGATAACCTGTCGTCGTCGTCTCAACCTTGGATTAGAAGTGGTGTACCTTTTGGTCATGGAGATACACGAGCGCGAGAGCCATGTGCCGTGCTACTGACAATTTCTGCTTCCATGGGAAATTCGACTTTGGTCGGTCCTTTGTTCTTGCCAAGTATGACTGCAAGTCGCGCTGCTCCATGTACTCGACAACGCACATAAGATCAGTCATCGATTCGTTTTCCCACGTCGCGCCAATAAAGTGCACCAAGTACGGGCTGTTGAATCTATCCAAGGGGTCATTCCTGTCATTGTGGAATCTGAGGCATTCTACCGCGTCATGAGCTGGATTTCCTGCAGGAGCGATGCAATGTTCTTGGGAGTATTGTGATCTGGACGGAGACGTTTGACGGCGACAAGCTGCTGATTGTAATGCCCCAGTATGACTTCACCATAAGTCCCTCGTCCGAGAACCTGCTCCAACAGGATGAGTGGTTCGCGTAGTCGATGGGCGTGCAGCACGTCTTCTGTCGCAACTTCGTCTTGTTCGTCCTCCACGACGGGATTAGGAGGGTTCAGCGAAAGCTCTGTCTTGGCAGGTGGAAGCTCTTTTACAACTTGGCTCTCCACTTGAACATAATCGTTGTGCGCCACGACCTGTACGTTTTCATTCGTCTGGGTCCTCCTGCGTTGTGATGGCGCTGGTTCGTTGACTTCAGCGGCAGTCGATGCAGCGCGCGTTTTGCGGCGGCAGCAGCAGCACCACACCAGGAGCACAACTAGCACGACACCACCAACTGCAGGACCAACTATTACTGCGATATTGGTCCCATCTCCTTCAGAAAGTACACGCCGCTCCGACGTCACCAGTCTGAACGTCGCTGATGCCATGCGAAATTGACAGTGTGAGTTTGTTGCACTGCACCACGGCAACTGTATCAAAATTCACCCTGTTTTAAACACTTTGACTTGAATAAAGTAAAGAATTGTTTAAAACACTCAACTTCGAACTACGATGTGTAATCGAAAGGAAGACTCGAAGTTCAAAGCATATGAGGACTCACACTGAAATTGGTCAAAATATATCACTGACCAATGGAACCAAGAAGAGGAAAATCAGAGTGGATTTGAAAGGCCACGACAGTCCATGCAGCGCATTAGCTCATATAATGTATTAAACTATGTGATGGTACTAAGGTAGCATATGAAAGATTCACTTGGCAACTCCAGGAGTGACGGCATGTCTTGGAGTGATATTTTGAACGGAGTGTTGCATATTATCCAGCTGGTTGTGGAGCTGTCTCATATAAAGTTGTGGTGAGATAATCTATCGATAGAATAAAGCTTTGGTGAGATATTTTAAGCTGTTAGACTATTTTGAGCGAAAGGTGCCGTTGACTCGAAGTGCCACTTGGGATGGATCATCGATCCTTGGCGGCGAATTGCAGCAGTTCGAAGACAGTCTGGCAAGGAGAAAAGATCACAATGGAACATTCACGCTTGTGGATACGTAGAGGCCTAATAGACGAGGGATAAGGCGGTGCAATTGAGGATTAATCGCTGAAACCATGGCCAACGAAGGAAGCCAGTGTAAGATACCAGAGCCTTGGTGAACTGGGTGCAAGGGATCGTACATCATTGTTGTCCTGCAGACGCGTCGGGATGGAGCCACACATACTCCGGCCACATGTACTTTGTGGCAATTGAAGCTCTCTACGCGTTGGAACAAGTACTCCACGCAACAAGGTGTGGGTATTTCGATTGCGCATTCAGTAGATGTGGTGCCATGGTTCAAACTTTGAGATGTCGTCGACGAAGAGACACCCATCGCCTTGAAGACTTTGTGATCCATTTCAGCGTCGATGAGCAGGGACTTGTGGAGAAAGCCGCGGGAATACACTTGAAAACCTTTAATTTATAATTACACGATCTTGAACTGTTGATCAGCTCCATACTTCCTTGTGATTTCGCTCAGACGGGCGGCAAGATGGCCGCGGGACATGTGCTTGTTGACCAAGTAGACGAATCGCAGATCTTGGAATCGAGAAGACGTTGGATGCGTCCATGCTCGAAGCAGCGTTGCGGTCTCTCGCATCAAATGGCCCGCTTCTTCCATTTCACACACGTGTCGATACATCTCTTCCCGCAAGCAAAAGTGCATGTCATAGTCAATACCTGTTTCAGGTCCATGCGCTTGGACAGGGAGAGCGGGTGGTGCAGGGCCCGGAGGCAACGGCGGAGGTGGAGACGCTGGTGGTGGAGGTGGCGGGATGTTTTGGCTCGCCACGACGTGGAGAATGTCGAGAGGAGTGACGCTTCGCGGCGGGCAGTTCTCTTGGTTGTGTTTGTCGTATCGTGGGGAATTCAATAGCGTCGAGAGCAAAATGAGTGACGAGTTGGAATTTCCTTTGGGCACATGGAGCCGCTGAAGAGGTAGCATGTTGGATGGCGGCACAAGCGGCAAGTCGGTTTCCGTTTGATTGTCGCGGAGCTTTTTCTTCTTTTTGACAGGCGGTGGCCGTTCGTCCTCCGAGCTTTTCGCGTCGTCGTCGTCGTTGTCCGCTGGAGTCGTAGATTTAGTGGTTGTAGTGCTCGTGGTCGTCGTAAGCGTTGGAATCGGAGAGGCTGGTTTCGCAGGCACAACTTTCGGCGATAGTTTCGACTTCGTCTTTCGTTGTTTTGGAGACGAAGGAAGCGATAGTGGTGGTGGTGCAGTAGCCGTTGCACTTCGATCTGTAGGTGGTTTTCGTTTCGGGGATGGAGGTGGTGGAGGAGATTTCGTCTTAGTGTCTTTCGCACCATCACGTAGACGTGGAGATTTCGCGACGCGGACAGGTTCTGACGGTTCCTTCCTCTTTTCAACCACAGGTCGTGGAGACACTGCAGCTTTGGCTTCTTTGATGGACTTCAAAATTGCTTTACGTTTCGCGAGAGCCAACCGCTCGGCTTCGAGTTGTTTGTGTGACGGACGTCCGACTTTACGCTTGGGAAGTTCGGGGAGATCGACAAGCGCCGATGGCGATAGCACAATCGTGTCGTCGTTATCTTGGTTGTCGTCTGAAGATTCATCGTCCGACACGATCACTTTCCGTGAGCGAATTTCCTTCACGGGCGTTGGCTCTGCTGTCGGTCGTCCCTTGTTTCGATTCGATTTCGCTTCTTTGAAGCACGACTCGCACACGTACGACGCCGCTTTATATCGTCCAGTACTTTTGATCGGAGGGAGACAGGCGATGTGGAACCACTTGTTACAGCCGTCGCATGCCAGACTTTCGTTCACACGTTCGTCGTCCATTTGGTACCATCCATCAAAGCTTTTACTCCACCGGACAAAATGAATTTTCACGCTCGTTTCGCGCTCGTTGACTTCCATCACGACGGCGTTGTAAAGCACCATGTCAAATTCGACAAGGACAAGCTGGCCAACTTGAAGACCAGCCTCTTCATTCGCGAATTCTTTGTGGCATCCACCACAATTCACCTCATTGTTCGCGTCGTCTTTTTCGCACGAGGGGCACACGACGGATACTTCGTTGTCGTCGAGTGGGACCATGTGCACACGGTTCTTTTCCGCACACCGTCGGTGATAACCACTGCCACAGGTGTCACAGAAAAATTGGCAATTCGATTTGCCGCACGCAGCACATGGGCGTGAGCGTTGCTTGTTGAGAATATAGTCGCATACTTTGCATTGGCCAGTGGCGGGATCAAACAACGAAAACTGGCAATTCCTGCATTCGTCTCGCTTGGTCATTTCTTCTTTCGCGAGTTTGGGGCACACGGCAATGAGGAGAGGCGGATCGATCCTCCGCTGGGTGAGAGAGTCTCCTTCTTTACCGTCGGCGGTCGGTGGCTTGGGTGAAGTGGTGCGGGGGCCGACTCACTCGTGTTTTTGACGAATGGAGCATCTGTTTGATTTCCTCCAAAACGAAACCTTGCCAGACTTTATATTCCGGCTGGTTGAACAAAGAGAGATCCCATAGTGAACTGCAGTGGATTCCAAAAATATTTATTCTGAAAGGTTTTTGTCGTAAATGGATTTTTTTTACTTCCGTTGGATTTTCATACAAAATTCAACTGAAACCATTTAAAGATAAATAATTTTCGCCAGTCGATCTCAAATATTTGAAAATCGTACACTGTAGACGCGTCCAGATCTTCACAATCTTTGCCTTTCTGTATCTGGATATACCGGATAATGAACCAATGGCATGGCGATTCTCGAGCCATTCAACAAAAATCCATGGGCGAGAACATCAAGTGAAGCCTCAGCGACGCGTGACAACAGCGACATGCACACAAGACAAGGCAACAGTCCAAGCAATGACATCGATGGCGCCGAGGCAATCGACATCATGGTCACAGATCGCGGTCTTCCGTACATCCTGCTTGCTCGTTTTGACATCTCGCCCCATGACGGCATGATAATCAGACTGGCCGTCTATGCAGTGCGTCTCGAATCCACCGTGAATCAATGAAGCCCAACAACAATTAGCTGTGTTCAGAGAGCAAGAGAAGAAAGCTCGAAATGGCCGATGAGAAGACCAGCAGTAAAGATTGGACTGACCACAGCTTGAGATGAACGAACTGAGCGATCCAGCCCACGAATGTCACTGCCACTTGGTTGAGCTCGAAAAGGCGAGAATACACAACGATCCACAAATAATGGTAGACAGAGGACGATGAACTCGTCCAAGTCTGAAGCGTTGTCTGTCCATGAACGCCAAGTGCACGAGGTTGTTGAATCAACAAGAATCCACTGTGAAAATTAATGATGTTGATAATTTCACCTCTATAACCCAATATACCATTCATGCACCAGTTCGTGATCGTTGTCAAACAAGCCACCGCCCCTAGTCAGCACGCGACGTCGTGGAAGACTCGAATGCCATGCAAATGATGACAAGATTATGCGTGTCATATGATGTGGTTTCAAACCTCACATGAGAACACCATTCTACTAATGAGTCTGATGCATCGTCCTCTCTTTGTGCGAGCTTCACGCACTCACCTCGCCACCAATGCTCCAATCGCACCTGCGACAGTCAAATAAAAGCTCATAGGGCCAGCAACGAGCTATCAGCACTTCCACACATTGGCAGGCGGTCTCTTTGAGCATTTCATGCACTCATTCGTTCAGTGTCTCAAGTCACCATGCGATCCTGACCACAGATTTGACAGTCGCAGTTTCACCTCCAACTTGATCCGCTACGCATCAAGAGCGCGCTAGACATCAGTGATAGGAAGTCGATAATCTTCTAGACGCTCGGAAGCCTAAATATAGCTTGGATGGGCATCGTCCAAGGCAAGACGACCGCCGATGCGAATTTGCGGTTCGTCACTGAAGATTCATTCATGGGATTGTCATTAAAGTACGCTTTTCTGACTAAGTTTGATCACAAAGATGCGCAGAGTATACACATTTTAAGTATAACCCATCTAAGTACGGTTTTCAACCATCGATGTTGAGTGGCTGGAGATTTCCGCTCCATTCATCATTTCGGAATATTTGCGATGCTGCGTCAAATTGCTTCTCGAGTCACACGCCATGCCTCGCGTGGAATGGCTACGTTCGAACGTACCAAGCCTCACTTGAACGTTGGTACGATTGGCCACGTCGATCACGGCAAGACTACATTGACTGCCGCTATTACCAAGGTTTTGTCGGAACAAGGTGGCGGCAAATTTGTTGCCTTCGAAGATATCGATAAGGCTCCTGAAGAGCGCGCCCGTGGTATTACGATTTCTACTTCGCATGTCGAGTATGAAACGGCAAATCGCCACTATGCCCACGTCGATTGCCCAGGTCACGCCGATTACGTCAAGAACATGATTACCGGCGCGGCTCAAATGGATGGCGGTATCTTGGTCGTCTCGGCCACGGATGGCCCCATGCCTCAAACCCGCGAACACATTTTGTTGTCTCGCCAAGTCGGTGTGCCAGCCTTGGTCGTCTTCTTGAACAAGGTCGACATGGTTGATGACGAAGAATTGCTCGAATTGGTCGAAATGGAAATCCGCGAACTCTTGGACTCGTACGATTTCCCTGGTGATGAGATCCCTGTCGTCCGTGGTTCGGCTCTCCAAGCCGTCCAAGGCACTGACTCTCCTCTTGGCAAGGCCGCTATCTTGGAATTGATGAACCAAGTCGACGAATACATTCCCGAACCTGTCCGTGACTTGGACCGTCCTTTCTTGTTGCCAGTTGAAGACGTCTTCTCCATCTCTGGTCGTGGTACCGTCGTCTCAGGTCGTATTGAAATGGGCGTCATCAAGCCTGGTGATGAAGTCGAATTGGTCGGTATCCAACCTACCTCCAAGTCGACCTGCACGGGTGTGGAAATGTTCCGCAAGTCTTTGGATGAAGGCCGTGCCGGTGACAACGTCGGTGTGTTGCTCCGTGGTTTGAAGCGTGAAGAAGTGTTGCGTGGCCAAGTGTTGTGCAAGCCTGGCTCCATTTCGCCTCACACTAAGGTCCAAGCCCAAGTGTACGTCCTCAAGAAGGAAGAAGGTGGCCGACACACGCCATTTTTCAACAACTACCGCCCTCAATTCTTCTTCCGCACAGCTGATATTACCGGCAATGTCACCTTGCCTGAAGGCACGGAAATGGTCATGCCTGGTGACAACTTGACGCTCAACATCGAACTCATCCACCCTGTTGCAATTGACGAAGGTATGAAGTTCTCCATCCGTGAAGGTGGTCGCACCATTGGTGCCGGTGTCGTTGCTTCGGTTGTTCAATAAACAGAGAATGCATTGTTCAGTAGTTTTATCATCTTAGTCGTTCCTCTAGCCGTCGTAATCTCCTGTCCATGTCGTTCAGCAGTGCCTCCATGCGGTCGAATCGTGTTTCGATCAAAGCTTGCAGCGTGGTCAGCGTAATTTCTTCAGGGCGACTCACTTCCTTGTTCTCCGGAGTTGGCATTTCCATCTCGAACGATCGGTACTCAAGTGAGCGTAAATGCTTTGACGATGCAAAGAACCCATGGCGTTGTGGTTTCTGCATCTCCAGAACACGAACGAGAAGTTTAGCTCGATTGGAAAGCAAATGCAGCCCATGGATTTGTCGAGAGGGCAGGGCGAGTTCATTCACGATCTTCAATTCACCACTGTTTGAGGAAAGCAAGACAATTGCAGACACTGTAAGATGGCTCGCCACGGCAATCACACCACTAGCATGACTCTGGTGGACAGATAAGAAAATGGACGCCACGAGCGTAACCTACATGGAGAATATCTGGTGTCGCAAACTGTGGCAGAGCTAACGACTGAGTCTTGCACCACCGGCCATGCTCCGATTGTGTAAACAGAATTGCTGAGGCCGTCGTTGGAGAAGTATTGGAAGGCGCTGTCTGTTGCTGCGTGTCGCTTAATCTCGGAGTGGTCTAACGTAGATGTGAGGACATTGATTAGCATCATTGTTGTCACCGACCGTATCAAGCCGTGGAAAGGCAGTTGCTATTACGTCAGCCATGTTTTGATGCAATTCCTACGGATGATGAGTGAGTCGAACACAGAGTGTTAACGCACTGGCAGCAAGAGTGACGATGGT
This sequence comes from Aphanomyces cochlioides, assembly GCA_019828595.1. NCBI lineage: Eukaryota > Oomycota > Saprolegniomycetes > Saprolegniales > Verrucalvaceae > Aphanomyces > Aphanomyces cochlioides. Next base: position 2,925,057 of record JAHQRK010000005.1, read on the forward strand.
TGGAGTTTCTTGACATGTGTCAAATCGATGATGCCCTCAGATTTAGTCTCCACTGTAGGAACTGCCACAGCAGGACGCAGAGCTGGAATAGGATCAACCACATGAACATTGCGTTCCGTAGAGACAACAAAGCTCGAGTTCGAGAGGATAGTCAGCCCCACAATGGCTCCAAGTTTAGGCTCGTTCATCGCGTCGACGGATACGTGTGGAACGGTCTCTAAAATGTCATTCGCTTTGGGCCAAGTCAACGTCGCTACAGAAGATCCACCAGCACTATACGGTGCGTCGGTGAGACCAGAAGATGTCAACTTCAGCATACATGAACAAGGTGTCCCCCTTCGGATTCCACGATGCATATTGCTTGGTCGCATTAATGGGATTCGTTTGTTTGACTTCCTGGGTTTTAGCCGACACAGATACCAAGTGCACCTGTGTTGTTGTGTGAATCTACAAGCCATTGAGCGACTTCCATTTATCAAAAGTCAATCAAACCGCCAAAAGAGGTGTTTGAGGATTCCACGTCAAGCCGCAAACGCGTGACGGCAAGTCTTGAATAGTCGCGATGGAGAGAATCGTTCGAGGATGATCCAAGCGCCAAACATGGACGCGTTTCAGAGTCGCAGCAGCAAGGTAGGTTGGAAATTGCTCAGAATACTTGGGCCACCCTATGTATTGTATCGATTCCTGCGCTGCATCATGCTTGCAGTCAAGGGGTGGTGCAATCGGTTGATGGCATTCAAGATCTCCCATCTCATCGGGACGGCACTCATACACAACGATCTTGTCTTGGAGAGGCAGAGCGATGCAGCTGGCCGATGGGTTGTACGCTACAATTCTGTCTCTTATTGGTCTTGTTCATATCGTCGTCGTACCGTCAACCAAGACGTTGCCTAGCGCTGCGCCGAATTCCACGTCGGGCCATGTCATCGTTGTCACCTTTTCGGTTCTGCAAATCCTTATCCGGATATATTTAAAATTTATCCGGATTATGGACTTGAAGCTGAAGTTGAACGTGTGGTGGAAACTCTACGATGAGAAGAGAAAACATACGAGTGGGCTCGCGTTCTTCCTTCAACGAGAGAGCGTTCTTATGCAGCTCGCTATAGAAAGACGCACGGACCATGTGCATATTTATGCCTCGACTTGTGGTGGTTTTGTGCATATGTATGGCCATTCTCAGACAACGAAGGTTGTAGAAAAGACAAAAACTGCATGACACATTTGCCGGAATGCAGACGAGTGTCGAATTTATAGCATGCGAAGCTTGAAGCTATGGGCAAGAGATGCAAGAGATAGAGAGAGACCGTCGGTGTGTGCGCCTGACTCGTTGAACTCGTTTTGTTTGGATGGTGACCATCCCTTTGCAGCTGACCATGTGGACAGTTCAACAATTTTATCCGGAATTCCGGATACGGGACTGAAATCGCTAACCGGAATTCAGGAACGATCCGGTTGTGTACCATCTGCCAAGCTCAAGAGTGGAAGATGATGTGCAGCAACTGGTTGCATCTTGCGTATTCAACTCATCGAGATCTGCCCAAGAAGCGTACTGTAAATGACGGCTGAGCTTACCTAGCAACAGAAGCACGAGGTGACCTGTTGGCACGTGCGTGACTCTTGATGTGGAGTTCGATCACCACTGGCTACGCCTACGTGGCCTGAAAGTTTCAATCGCCGAGGATGAATGACGTGAGTTGAAAACTCGGCTTGGAGAAGCATATTGCATACAAGATCGTCCCGATCGAGACGAATTCGGTGACGCAAAATCTCACGTCTTGACGGGAAAGTGGACCATGTACATGGTACAACGGCGTGGAAGGGAAAACTCTTGCATCACATACAATTGCGTCATGCATCGACACGCGAGACTAGAGATTGAAACTTGTAATCAGTAAATAATATAGCTAACGAGGGTTTCTATTTACTTGGGCACCGCTGGATGGCAATTCTTTGTCCACAGCGCGCCGACCGCACCACGCCACTCACAAAACGACATCGAGATCTCACACCACGTCTACGAAAACTTCTTTCGGTGGTCTTCATACTTGTGTATCCATTGCTCCATCGTGGGGTCTTTGATCAGCGACGACGCATCACCGTCTTCGCCCAACGTGCACGCAACGACTTTTTCATACGTCGCAAGCTTTTCTTCCAGCGTCTTCGTGTTGCACGTCGAGCTCTTGAAAGCGCAGTCTGTAATTGCGGCGGTCCAATCTTTGTACATGGACTGTTGGAGTTGGTAGTAGAAAATCCGCGACTCGGGACCCATGTCGAGCTCCGCGACTTGCGTCGCCAAGTTTTGCTGGAAGTTGCAATACTGGAGGTGGTAATTTTGCATGTCTTCGAGCAGTTGCTGCTCCGTCGGACTGCCGACCAAGAGCTCTCGAACGTCTTGCGCAATTTCCATAGCTTGTGTCCTTGAGTGAAAATATAAAATTGTTGCCTTCTTTTGGTGTCGTGCAGGTGGCGCGTCTCCTTAAGTGCGTTTATCCCAATCGCGGGTGGGTGAAAAAGTTGGAGTAGCCATCTTTCCTGTTCTGGGTAAGCGACCGGACGACGACGACGTGCGAGTCACGTCCTGGTCCTTTCGCTCTCTCCATCTCTTCTATCGATCGTCCTCTCTCTCTTAAGCCGTCGTCCTCCCTCACCATCGTCTCGATCGACTTGATATTCCTCGACCATGTCCCAACGCGGTGTTCGAAGACGAAATTCGACTTGATTTTTGTATACTCGCATCGAGCTCCGTCCAGCTCATTGAAGAAGCTCGCGTGTCTTCTCGCCTATCGAAACTGATTTTGTGGCGGTCGGGACAATGCATTCATTGCACTCAACTTCGATTCCGTCAACATTGTTTTAAATCGTCTTCCGAGTCAATTCCATACAAAAAACATCGAAATTTTATTTTCCAGCTTCGACAGTAACACTTCGAACTTCGCAGCAGATACTTCCACATGGTGCAAAGTCCGACACGACCGCCATGCCCGTCGGCGTTGGCATTTCTTGCAGAGGCATCACCGACAACGTTGACAACACGATTCTCTGTGGTTTGTATTAATCTTTGAATCCTTGCATCTCTTTCTCGATGCGAGAGAGAAACGCCCATCAACATCGCCAAGCATCCCTGAGTCCATAAGCTCCGCCACCACCTTCGATAATGGATTTAACTTTGAACCAATCCGGGACCAGATTGTTTGTAGGATGTAATTGCCACTCGCAAGCATGACGTCGTCGCGAGTGCATTTTCAACTTTCTCCGTTGATATCGTGAGGAAGGAAGACGTTCATGTCCTATTTTGGCGCATATCTATGAGCGTGGGATGGCTGTGTATCATCTTTTGGTGTGTCTTCTTCCTCTTGGAACAGAAGGCTAGATAGCTGCCTCCATTGATTCTCAATATGGAACAGATGCCGCGTGGAACATGCCGTCTGGCCAAACCAACCTTGGCGCATACGACGACCGAAATGTGTGAGATCCAGTGCATTCGTAAGCGACTGCGTGTGAGTAAGCCTTGGCTGTCGAAAGGAGCACATTCCCCAAGCGAATTACATCCGTGAGGTGGTTGCCTGTCCGAGGGATGGTCGCCCATGTCTGTCTCTTTTACCATGAAAAATGTTGAAGCTGGTCCAGTGCCCCATCTGCCGCGAATGCTCAGAAGGTATCGCCACAGCTGGCCCCATGCCTTTTCAAGCCTTCGTTGACAATTAGACTTGGTATTTGTATGCAAGCGCCACGTTGCATGCAGCTGCTGAATCTGGTCAATTGCTACCGCATGGCATGCCGCCAACGCAAGACTTCAGTCGTCGAGTGGTGCAGCATGGCGGCCGACTTTTAGCGCGTTGATTCGCCAGAAGGACTATATCACCCGCAGTGGGATGCTCGCCACGCGTTCTTTGCTGCCGAGGTCCGAGTTTGGTGGGCAAAATCGGACGGGTGCAACGACGACGAGGGGAACGAGGGGCGCAGGATTTTTTTTCAGTGTCGACCTGTATATCGCTTTCAGGAGCTACTCTTTCGTGTCTGTCGCCAGGTGGCAGCCTCGAATCGATGGTTCCTGTGGCTCGACCCCCTCGCTCACGCACACTTTTCGGGGGGACGAGCGTCTTGCATACATGTCGAATCGGCTCGATCACACCAGCCGACCCCGTCCACGATGGGTGCATTTCGCCTCGCGGCTGGCATTCCAGGAACGCCGACTGACGGGATGGCGGGCTGCCTGGCTGATCGGCATAGGCTTTTGCTTTCAAGAGACCGTCGGCGCGCCAAAGCTGGTCAAGTTGGCTCCATCAACAATTTCGACGTCTTCAAGCTGATCGCACGTTGCACGTCGCCTTGCATGGAGCAGGCTGTGATGCAGACCGATATCTGTCTCGCTCACTATATCAAGCAGCTGCATTGCCGAGCAGGATCCAGTGAGTCGGTGGACCTCCAATGCATCACATGTTGAGCTGTTGCCGCCGTCGAGACGTCGCATCCGGATCCATCGGTCGACCGAACGATCTTGGCGTGAAACGTTGTGTATCTTGTCGAGCGTGCCTCGCATACAGTATCGTCTTGGACGTAGCTTACGTGTTCGCCAGCGTTGGCTCACGCTTGTGCATACCGTAGGCGCCGTCGCACGAAATGGCATGCGCACTGACGCATTCACTGACGAACGCTCTAGTTGTTCCACGTCAAGTCCGATTGTTGAATCGCGCACTCTATCGACAACTTGCGTGTCGTCTTGGCAGACCGATTTTCCTTGACCATGGTCATGACCATGCCACTCTTCTCGCGGCAACTTCCGTCGTGTGGGATCACGGTCATGACACGAGTCGTAATGGACGCACATAAGTTCTTCCCATCATGGATAATCCTGGAATTGCGAGAGGATGGCAGCACACGTGACGAGAACGCCTACGCACTGGCGCCATCCGCGGTCTCTCTCACCCATTCCAGTGTGTATGATGAGTACAAGTACTTGGAAACAAACCACAGAGGAGAAAGGAATCTCGAGATGCGGAGCCGACACGACGCACACATTGACCGCACGCCAGGGTGGGACTGCCTCCAAACCTTCCCTCGGCCGTCCTTGGCATCCATGCATGGTCGTGCAATCAGTTCGAACTTGAGCGGCGAGCACTCCTAAAAATAAACATGGTGGGCACTCCGTCGGGGTTTCATCTCACTGACAAGTGTGCTCGATTGACTCGGACGGATGGAACTGCCGTTGCTTCGACAACTACCTGGCCATCGCAAGCACCGCATCAGTCAAGTGCCCAAGCCGACTGATGGACGACCCGCGCCGCCGCCTCCTGTCGCGGATCCAGTCGTCGTGAATGACAAGACCAAAGCCATGGTTGTCGCCGACGCCATCAAGCACCAAGCCCATCAATCTGAAAAGCAACTCGCCATGCCTCGCGGCCCTGAATTCGTCGCGCCAGTCAAAGAACCACCACCGCAACGAGGCTTTGACCACCATGCGTCATCGAGTCGACTTCGTTCCAGCAGCAGCCGCAATTCGTCAAGAAGGCGGTCGTCGTCCACGTCGACGTCAATTCAAGCGGAAAGAACACCGCAAGAAGTTCTCGCGTGCAAGGAGTCGGCGTGCGAGCTCACGCCGTTTGAAGTGTCCGAGATTGTTGCGTTCCCACTCGTGTACTACATTGCGACTGCCGACGTCAAGCTGCGCAATGGCGTCTCCAACCAAGGGTACATCCATCTTCTCCATCACCATGACTGTAATCCCCAACTTGCAGATTTGACGACGACAAGGGCGACTATATTGTCAATGTCCACGACCATATTGCCTACCGGTACGACGTCGTCGGCCATCTCGGCCGAGGTTCCTTTGGCCAAGTGATCAAATGCTACGACATGGCGACGCGGCAAATGGTCGCCGTGAAGATCGTCCGCAACAAGCAAAAGTTCCAAGAGCAGTCGATCGTCGAGGCCGAGCTGTTGAAGCATTTAAACACAGCGGAGGGCGACGCGTCCAGCAACGTCGTCGCAATGCTCGAGACGTTCACGTTTCGGAATCACCTCGTGCTCGTCTTTGAACTCTTGAGCATCAACTTGTACGAGTACTTGAAGCTCGAGCAATTCCGCGGCCTTCCGATCCCGCTGCTCAAGAAGATCGCGACGGATATACTCCAATGCCTCGTGTTCCTCGGCACACACGGCGTCGTCCACTGTGACCTCAAGCCCGAGAATATTCTCCTGCGGAAACCGCGGTCGAGTCAAATCTGCATCGTCGACTTTGGCTCGTCGTGCATGCACAACAAGACGTTCTTCACGTATATCCAATCGCGATTCTACCGCGCGCCGGAAGTTATCCTTGGATTGCCATACGGCTCGCCCATCGATATGTGGAGCTTTGGTTGCATTGTGGGCGAACTCTTCACGGGCTATCCTGTCTTTCCAGGAGAGAACGAAGCCGAGCAACTGGCTTGCATCATGGAAGTGTTCAATGTTCCCCCCAAGCATATGATTGACACGTGCAAACGGCGGAAACATTTCTTTGATGAGCTCGGCACGCCGATCGCGACAACAAATACACGAGGACGTCGTCGTCGCCCCGCTTCTCGTGAACTCAAAGCATTAATCAAATGCCAAGACGCCAAGTTGGTGGATTTGCTCTCGAAGTGCTTTCGGTGGGATCCTGCAACGCGCTTGACACCCCGTGAAGCCATGGAGCATGACTGGCTTGCTTACGAGAAGAACAAACCCTTGGCTGGAGCTCCAGACGTGCCGAGTAAACCACCGACAGAGAAGACTGCGCCGGGGTCGTCGTCGTTTCGGTCGAGTCTCACAACATTTCTGCGCAAGCCAGTGCCTCCGCCCGCCCAGGAGAACGATGATGGCGGCCGCGACGAGCTGAGTGCGATACTTCCCAAGCTATCGTAGACCCTATTTAATGCACCTTTGTCGAGGAATCTCTTGCATGTTGTCGACTTTAAAATGTGGGCCGCCAGAAATGCACCGACTTGTCAAAACTGCTCGAAGCGACCCATGTGTCATTGTCAAGCCATGCAAACCCTCGCACATAGTCTTGGTGCATGTTGTACGTCGATCTACAAGGACGAAACATTGGAAACAGAGCTGGGAAGAGATGCGTACAGTGGTAAACCTGGTGTCTCGGACGATTTGTACAAATGCACGGTTGAATCATCGCCACAACTCGCCAATGTGCTCCCTGTCGAGTCATATTCAACTCGATAAACGCATCCTTCATGGTGATTGTCCTACAATGTCGGGTGAGCGGACTCTGCGAACGCGAATGGGTCGCGTACGAGCGTAAACAGTGGCGTGGCTGGAGCTCGCACGTCGAATTTAACAATTGAGCCGTCTTCAAGTCCTGCTGTGATGATATGATCGTTTTTGGGATGCCAAGCCAGCGAAAGAGCAGCGTATGACGTGTACAACAGAGACGGCTGGGCATCTCGCTGCCGAGTATCCCACAAATGAACTAGGAGACGTGAGGAGTGCAATATATGCAAGCTTACTCGTTCGATCTTGTGAGGCAGATGCAAGCACATCACATGCGTGAGGACTCCACCGAACAGCCCAGACTTTCTCCGTGTGTCCTTTTAATGGCTCAATAAGCGCCATCGTGTCCAAATGCCACAACTTGACAGTCAAGTCCCAGCTACCACTGGCCAATGTGGAAGTACCGACGTGGACGCTTGAAATGAGATCGTCGTGTCCACACGATTTTGTCGGAAGGACTTGGCGCCATTTCATCAAGCTGCAGTCAAATGTGAGAAAGTAGAGATCGCCATCATCTCCACCAGCAATAAGAAGCTGTGATCTCTCGTCCCACGTCAATGTACCAGCCGTTGTTGGGATACGAATGGCATGGAGATGATCAATGTGTCCAGTGGCAGGATCAAACGCGAGAAGTCGCACAGAGCTGCACCAGTCATTTCCTTCAAGGCTTGAGGTCGTAATAGCAACATATTCTTGTTGAGCATCTAGAAGCGGCATATGGACTTGGACTAACGCATCAACTTGCTCTTCCAAGCTGCACCAAGTGTACACAGCTTCATCGCTTGCCATGTTGGTGGTCGAATTCAAAGTAAGCTTGTCATATTATAATATACAGGTTTATCCGTTGGAGTCTGTTGATTTATCCGTACATCAGGGCAAAATTTCCTAATGATAGGAACAGTTGGGAAACTTTCAAGTAAAATTAGGAAATATCCCCGATTGGATTTTCTAGACGGGGATAGACCTCTTAAATTTTATAGGATCTCTGAGGAATTTGTGGGAATTGATATCCATCTGAAAGACACGTCAAGCATGGCCTCAGGAAATCCAAGCGGGTTTGCCGCGCGATCGCGCGTCCCAATCCCAGAACCAGAATGGTGTCTGCCATATCCAGTCGACAAGATTTGCGGGGAAAATGTTGGCATCGCTGTCGGGTTTGCAGTCTTTCTCATTTGCTTTATGCTTGTCCCGGCGATCATAGCAAAGTTGAAAAAACACGATGACGAGAGTGAGCCGAAAGTCCAAGTCAACGCTCCGGTCGTCTCGACGAAAGCCAAGACGGTCCAACCCCCTCAAGAAAAAGCCGCTGCCGACGACGACAACGATGCGGAAAAGACTGCAAAGAAAAAGGAGGTCAAGAAGGAAGATAAGAAGACAAAGTAAACAAAATGCGTGTGTGGTTATTGAAGTTTTTGTCGCTTTGTGGCTGGTCCTTCTGCTTCTGTTCCAGAGGCTTCTGTGGTGACGCCATTGCTTTCCAGTACGTCTGGCGCGTACTACGTGCGTGCGTGAGTGCAAAGCAAAGGGATGATGGAGAAGTACCTTCTTAACCAGACCAAACAGGATACTGTCGACGTGAGCACTGTTTTGTCTGATCTTCTCTTCCTTTTCTTGCTTTCGCTTGAGCTTGACTGCCAGTTCTACATGAAAACACCCGTAAGAAGAGGTCACATCCTCGACGTACGTTCGGAAGGAATGATTGGGACGGGCTTTTCTTCAGTGCTGAAGTCCCACGAATACCCTTCAGTAGGACTGAAACGGACGCCCGCGCTCAATGCTTTGAAGGCTTTGTTGATGCGGTAGCTGCATTTTTTCTGCATGAAAGGCACACCCGTCAGGTAACAGAAGTGATGCACTCGACATACCAGACGAGACGTGAGGAGCGTATATGTATTCGGTGCTTGATAAATCGTTTGGTCTAATACATAGTAGATCGCCATAACAGACGCGGTTCGAGGTCCCGTTCGGTTCTTTTTGTGGATCACAAAGAGATTCTGTGGCAACTGCTTGGCTTCGTTGGGTTGCAATTCGTATTCAATGCCCGTCATACTGACCAAATGTTCGAGCGGTCGTCGTTGCATCTTGAGAATTTCATTGTTGCAGCTCTTATCGTACCAAGGAGAGCCCGCAAAGTAGTAGAGTACCGTCTGGTGGTTCAGTTCAAACTGCCCAAGCCATACATTATCCCGATACGACGCGTAGTAGTCGTCCACATGCGCAGGTTGGCGCGGTACTTCCATGTCTTGATGCAAATTTGAAAATGAACCAAATTCGGTCTTAACTGGGTCAACTTGTTAAGTACGAGAATATTATCTTCATTAAAATAAATAAATATATCGTACTTATTAGAATTTCATAGAACTTGGAGACATCCCATCTCGCCGCTCACCACACACGAGAGATCTTGTCATGGAAGCCACTCGCCAAGGTACGCGGAAATGCCTTGAGATATAAGCTTAAGTCGATTGGGTATAGATGAGCGACCAAGACGCAATAGCCAGGATGAGACAGTATTGACGCCGCGCAACAATGGAGGACATCGAAGCATTCATGATCGATTGGGCGGCCGTGAGAGACTGGATGTGAATACGAGCTCCCCACGCAAGCGCACGAACGCGCACGACGACGATAATCCATCCAAGAGGCGTCGACTTTCATCCAATGTAGGTGTATCGCTCCGCGGGCTATTTCTGAGAGGTGTTGTAGAGCGTGAAGCCTGCTGAAGCAGATCCCAAGTTACTTCAACGCAGTCGACGAATGTTTGGCGCGCTCATGGGTCATTTGGGCCGCGCGCAGCAGCAATTGGCAAAAGATATCGACCTGTTACAAAAACAAGATCGCCTTTTGAGTGCTGCTGAAGCTAAGGAGAAAGAACACAGTAAACGTGTTCAGACGCTCGCTCAGCAACGAGCGACACGACGGAAACTAGAGTCACAAATTGCAGGTACGAAAAGAGAGGCAGAAGAGAAGATTGTACAGCTTGAGCGCAAGCACGCATTGATGATGAATCATGAGCGACATCAGGCGCGTTTCCTGCAAACTGTGTCCCCAATTCCAATCTTTTACCTTCCCGCTCGGCACACAAAAGAGACGCAAGCACTTGTTGATGCGTCAATGGAGGCAATCGAGGAGAAGATCCAAGCTCAGCGTCGCGATATTGATGTCAAGAAACGTGAGATCGAGCAAGATTCCAAACGTCGACTCGAATCACTTGAAGCAGAGCTCGCTGAGCTTTTGAAGGACAAGGAAGTGGCTCAAGACGACAAAGAGGATGCAGACGAACCGAAGACGCGCACAAACAATGACGCAGAGGATGATTCCAAGGGATCTGTCAAAGATAACGATAGGAGTGACACCGCCTCGGATGAGAGAACCCACCAGCGAAATGATGACGATGAACCCATGGATAAAGTTGACAGTACAGACGCGATTTCTGCTGAAGATGCTCCATCCCTGGAAAAGAAGGCAGTGTCGTCTCCAGTCAAGAAGGCGTCATCCCCGTCGAAAGCACCATCATCACCTTCAAAGGCAGCCGCTACGACATCGGCACATGCAGAAGACGAACCGTCCGTAAAGACAGAGGTGAAATCCCCCACGAAAGCAGCATCCAAGTCTCCAACCAAAGGTGCATCCAAGTCGCCCACAAAGGCTCCAGCCAAGTCACCAAGGAAAGGAGCGTCCAAAGCAGTTGTAGCTGAGTCGTTGGTGAAGGAAGTAGACAATGCTGCCGTCAAAACAGAGGTTGAGCCAGGAGCACCAACAATACAAGCAGAAGCTCTGAAAGACGAAGGCGGTGAGGAGGAGACGAAGACTGAAACACCGTCGATCATTCCAAGCAAGCTCAAAGTCGTCGAGCTCAAGAAGCTATTGAAAGAGCGAGGGTTGGACACGAAGGGCCTCAAGGACGACCTCGTCAAGCGTCTCGAGGAAGCCTTGAGGGCATAAAGACAAATAACATGTACTCTCCATCGACACGACAAAAATGCAAGGGGGTTAAAGTCGACTGCTCTAGAAGCGATCAGGTGCAGGCATCTTTACTAGCTCAGCTGCGCGAGGGCGGCCCACTAGCTGCTCCATCTGAAGAACAGATCAGTCCCCTTGCCTTTCTTCCACCTCTGCTCTTGGCGTAATGCGAGCTCGTCCGTTGATTACATCACATTGCATCGCAGATGCTCGACCCTCCAAACCACGTGGTGGTCATTTCCATCACCTCGCTCACTCCTTCCTTCCGACGTCGTATTTCTCGCGGCAAACCCACGCTCTGTGCGTGGGACAGCGCGCTTCGAAGGCTCTACACCCATCGGTCACGCTGAAATAACGCCGGCGTCCATGGAGCATGTGTCGGCACTTGTACATGTCGCGATGGGATGGCTTTTGAATCTCATCGTGTCCACCCGAGATACGAATCGCGCGAGAGAGCAGCAGCAGATCAACCTCATTCCAAGCTACACCGGTGCTGGTACCTTCCATGAGAGAGAGCTACCAGGTAGAGACCTCTCAGCATAGAATTTCAACTCGTCCAACTGTACAATCGGCCACAGACCGCTTTGCGGTGCACATTCCGCCGCAATCCTTTGGCGGTCGTAACTTGTGGCCAGGAAGGCTCCATGTATTCTGCATTACGGTTGGTCAATCATGGTCCAATGCCTATTTCTCCTTCCTTCCATGACCATGAGGAGGACGCCATAGGTTCCTCCATGATAGCAATCGAGAAAGCCTTGAGAGAGCGGGAGCGATCCGGCGGTCTGTTGAATCTTTCCTCGAGCTTGTAATGGCTTACGCGCCTGTCACAACCAGAGAGGTTGCGCTGACAATATGATCACAGTGGGTCGAAAATGAATCTTCATGGCGTTGGGAGCGTGACACCAAGCAGTCTTCCTCTCTCATTCTTGAATTGACGTCATGTTTGCTCCATCGATCCTCGCTCTCTTGGCCTCGGTCGCCGCGGCTGGAACGATCTCCCAAGTCCACTTGGGCTTGACCAACGTCGCGTTGAACTGCCCTGCCGGTGTCTCGGTCAACTTTGCCACCGCGACGCAAGACCCAGTGACCGTCACGTACGGCGTGGCTGGCTCTGCGACCACCGCGACGGCCAACACGACGTCGTTCAACTACACCGTCAAGACGTACACGTCGCCATTCCTCCACTCGGTCAACTTGTGCGACTTGAAGCCCGCCACCGAGTACAAGTACACTGTCGGTGACTTCTCTGCGTCGTTCGTGTCGCCACCTGCTGCGAGCGCCGACCCGACTGTGATCGGCCTTGTCGGGGATGCCGACTTGGACCCGGACTCGTTCAACGAAATGATCCAACCCGTCCAGAACCTCACGACGCAAGCCATCGTGATCGTCGGAGACTACTCGTACGCGAACGGCAACCACAAGATCTGGGACGACTGGTACAACTTGCAACAGCCCGTCTTCTCCAAGCTCCCGAACGTCGGCATCAACGGCAACCACGAGACGATCGTGTCGAGCACGGGCTGGGACTCGGAAAAGTACTTGGGCTACCTCAGCCGTGCGGCGACGCCCATCACCAAGGCCAATCGCGACGCCTTGCGCACGTACTACTCGCTCAACTTTGGTTTGGTCCACTTGGTCTTCTTGGACGACTACGTCGGCAATACGCTCACGGTCGGCTCGGACGCTTGGTTGGCCGAACGCCAAGCGCAGCTCGACTGGTTCGTCGCCGACTTGGAGAAGGTCGACCGCTCCAAGACGCCATACGTGACCGTCTTCAAGCACAACCCATTCTACAACACGTACACCGACCACACGTGCCAATGCGCCGACAAGATCTTTGAAATCCCCGACAAGGAAGCGTGCTGGCGCGGCAACTACACCAAGGCGACCAACGAGCCGCAATGCGGTTTGCAAGCCAAGTTGGAAGACGTCTACGCCAAGTACAAGGTCGATGTCGTCTTCTCGGGCCACGTCCACGGCTACGAACGCTCCGAGTACATCTACCAAAACAAGGTCAACAAGGAAAAGGGCTCCATCTACGTCACGACGGGTGCCGGTGGCCGTGGCCACGCTGGCGCGCGCATTGCCAACGTCCCGAGCTGGAATGTCTACGCCGAACCTGCCAAGTTTGGCGCTTCTCGCATCATCGCCACCCGCGAAAAGATGCAAGTCTACTGGTTCATGGTCGAAAACGCCACGCAACCTGCCGACTACTTTGAAGTGCGCGCTCGTCGTGACGCGTGCTAAATGAGCGCGTCCTCATCCCTTCATATTGCGTAATGAAATCTTAAATCCTCGTTGTCCATCATCTCTTCCTCCTTCTCTTCCCCCTGAGGACCCCCCCCCCGGGCAATAGACATCTACCTTGAACGCCAACAAGCCTCAGGCGCCGCCCAAGGATCGCGGTAGGGATCATCCAAGATGGCTATCGGTGGTGGAGTTGGCTGCAGTGTTTAGTGCATGCTGTGGACCAACTTTGAATCTCCATGGTGTTTCAAGCTCTGGTTGTTTCATGGAGCGTCAACGCCGACGACGTTATAGACTCGATCTAGAAAGAGTAACGTCAGTCGACGATTTCCTCCGAATCGGCATGAACATGACAGTGAGAATGCTTGCTCTTTCGCTTCTTCACGCCGTAGCTCACGCTCAAGTTGTAAGTCAAGTGCACTTGGGCTTGTCGACAGCCGCGGTGGATTGTCCGCATGGCATCTCTGTGGCGTTTGCAAGCGACAAAGCGACGCCTTGGACGGTGGAATTCACCGACGGCGACTACACCAATGTCGTCGAGTCGCAAGTTCATCGCTACGAGTTAGACGCGTACTCATGCACGAAGCGGTCTTGTGCAACATGCCACCCACCGCGCAGTTCTCCTACGAGATCGGATCGTTCGAGTCGAGCTTTGTCACGCCGCCGCAGAGTCCCGACACGACTGTCCTTGGCGTCGTTGGCGACATTGCAATGGTCACCGACGCGTTGGACAACTTGATGACGCTGTATCAAGGCTTCAACACTCACGCGTGTGTTCTCGTCGGAGATTTTGCCTACGCCAATGGCAACCACACGATCTGGGATCAATGGTACACTCTGCTGGAACCGTACTTGTCCAGAGTTCCGAGCGTCGGCATCAACGGCAATCACGAGACGGACGACGCGGCAAACCTCCGCACGTACTATTCCATCGACATTGGACTCATCCACTGCGTCTTCTTGGACGACCAAGTAGGCAGCTCCTTCAAAGCCGGCTCGCCCGCATGGCTCGCTGAGCGCCAGGCCATGGCAGACTGGTTCACCGTGGATCTTGACCGCGTGGACCGCCAGGAAACGCCGTACCTCGTCGTCTTCAAGCACAATCCATTCTACAACACATTTGACGACCATCAATGCCAATGCTCCCCGACTGTCTTTGAGATCTTGGACAAGGAAGCATGTTGGGAAGGAGAGTATGTCTACGCGACGACGGAGGAAGAACCGGCTTGTGGCCTCCAAGCCAAGCTGGAAGACATCTGCGCCCACTTCAAAGTCGATGTCGTCATGTCCGGCCATGTCCACGGGTACGAACGAACGGACTACATCTACCAGAACAAAGTCAACTACGAGAGAGGGTCGGTCTACGTCACGACTGGGTCGGGCGGTCGCAGCCACATTGTCAACAACCTCACGGGCGACTTTTCATGGTCCCTCTTCAAGGAAGGCCTTGCCTTTGGAGCCACGCGGATCATTGCAACACCGTCCAACTTGCAACTTCTCTGGTTTGCCAACGACGACTTGACCACCCCTCGCGATGCGGCGACTTTATATCCACGTTTTCGCTAATACAATCTTCCATCGACATCATCTCTAACATCCTTCCCTTGCGCCAATGTCGCGGTGGAAACTTCATCCTTTCTTCCCATCAGTTGACGGAAGATCCTTCCTTCAACCTAAGGGACAACGCAGAATTCATTCGATCGCAGAGGGAACACAGACCTGCTTCGCCGGGATATCTCTCGTAGATAGGCAAGTATACACCGATCTGTCAAGGGAGAAAGCCAGGAACGAGCGGTTCGCCTCGGCGTGGACTTGAGAGGACAGAACTGATTGAGTTGGACGTCATGTCTTGGTCAATTTATACTTTTGTCCAAGCGTCATTTGACAATTTCTCAAGAACAGCACAGAAGGAAGATGATCGATCCGCCAACCGAGACGATGGACGTGCTCTATGCAAAATGGAATGCTCCGTTCGCTGCTGTCTTTACAGAGACGGCCAACAAGTCCGTCACAATCCAAGCTGCGTCGGAGCTCCACCGACACATGGAGCTTGACACTGCAACGTCGGTCTTGGAAGTCGCGTCGGGTGCTGGGATTGGATCCCTCGACATTCTCAAGTACCTCGAGTCGTCGATTGCTCCGTCCAAACGTTTCCGCATCACGGACTTCAGTCCCGCGATGATTGAACTGGCGAAGCAGAACATCAATCCAGCATTGTATGAGTTCCCTGTCGACATTGAGCTCGCGAACGGTACGCTCCTTGTCTGATATAGCTTGATGACGACTATTTCCTAGGCCAAGACCTTGTTAATGTCGCGGATGGTTCAGTGGATCGCTACATTGCGAGCTTTGTGCTGCAGATGGCCCCTGATCCTGAAGCGATGTTGCGTGAAGCGTATCGTGTTCTGGAAGTCGGTGGGATTGCTGGCTTTGTCATCTGGGGACGCCCTGAAGAAAGCGGTTGGTTCACCATCCTCCACAACATCGAACCTGACGCCGTGACGAACTGGAACAACTTCTATATGGGTCAGAATATTCCAAAGCTGCGGGACACGATGAAGCGCATTGGTTTTTCCTCTGTGCTCGCGTGGACGAAGCTATGCGTGGCTGAAAAGTGGAGCGCTGCTCGCCATGCTGACTACGTCGCATTAAGGAATCCCAAGCAAGACAAGGACGCAGAGACCGCATTCTATGCCAAGGTCCTCCAAGCTTCGCAAGAATGGCTCGACAGTGGCAAACCCATCGGACTCGAAACTTATCTTGTCCTCGCCAAGAAGTAGAGAGATACGGAGTCCTCCATGTCCATGAGAATATATTGTTCAATGACCGCGGGCAAGGAAGGATCGATCCCATTTCCACTCAGATACCCATGTTTCCTTCAAAATATTATACCTACTAAAATTTATTAGGCCGCCTCTGGATGCCACCAAATATTGAATAATTTACGAAAATATTCAATAATCTTTCCTCATAATTTGAAAAGTTGAATTATGAAGAATTGCACTGTCTGGACGCCAATTACTGAATTCTTTTTTATCAGAAATATTGAATAAAAGCCTCTCAAATATTCAATAAAAATATTCATCTTTTTCATGAATATTTCAACTCGTTCTCTGGAGGAACATTTTTCGTTGAACTGTCGATTGAACACTTGAACATGGTGCTTTGGAACGACGAATTGGACAAGCTGTGGTTGAATGAGTTGATCCGTCAAGTTGGCCAAGTTGGGAAGCGCGCCAACAGCGGATACAAAAAACAAGCATGGAAGGCGGCCCTCAAAGCATTGAATGACGGATCCGACGTCGTTTTTACTCAGTCACAACTGCGATCACGACACGACATCTTGAAGAAGGCATTTCGAGCTGTTTCAAGCATGGCCAACGCGTCTGGCATGGGCTTCGAGGCTGAAACATGCAAGGTTGTAGCCTCAGATGAAGACTGGGAGATTTTTTAAGTGGAAAATCGAATGAAGTGAAGAAATGGCGAGGGAAATCATTTCCATGCTACTTCCTCTGCCATGCATTGTTCAATGGAACTCTTTCAACTGGTGCATTCTCGATATCCTCTGGACAAATTGCATCTGAAGGATTGAGAATTCTCTCATCCCCTCAATTCCGAGGATTTGATGAAGTGGAAAATGACTACGAGCCAACCCAAGAATCACAACAATGCAGTCAATTGTTTGATTCGGACCAACAAGCCAAAGAATCTCAAAACACAAGTGACAATTTGAGCAAGCGACGAGCTCCATCAACCGTTATTCCAGGCAAAAGGCAGCGCTCCTCTTTGGGCTCAAGAATGATACAAGAAATGAAAGAAACAAAAGAAATGATGCACGAACAAGCCTCGCAAATGACAAGAGCTTTATTGGACAACGCTTGTGGAGTTTCAAGTCACCTCACGCCGTCCGAGAAAGCTGTGAACGTACTTCAAGATGAGTTTCAAAGGTCCCTTGACGAAGAGGACCTTGTTTTGGCATTTGAAGTCATGGAGAATCCGACGAAGGCCGCAATGTTTCTTCAAATGAAGGGAAATGCTCGTAAAATTTGGCCAGATCGCCAAGTCAAATTAATACGAGAAGTGGTTTGAGTGTGATGTCATTATCAACGACGCTTTGATTAACTGGCTTCAATTTCCGATTCGTCGTCTACAGTCACTTTGATAAGATAGCCATATTGCAGATGCAATTGAATCTCTCCATTCTTTCGCTTCCATTGTCTCGACAACTTCGTCGGCATCTTGCTGTATATCCGTGGCCACGAGAGGCTGCTTTTGTTTTCTTCGTAATTCGCGTGTTGCTTCACGCACAAATCGGTCATCAGAGGAGTCATTCAAACGAATGAAATTGTGCACCACGCATACAGCCATGAATAATTTCGTCTGGAATGAATAGCTATATTGGACTGGATGTGTAAGCACAGGAAATCGTTTCTTTAGAACGCCAAAGGCCCGTTCAATTACATTTCGTAGAGAAGAGTGCCTTAAATTGAACAGTTCTTCTTTTGACCGTGGCTTCATTTTCCCTCGTCCAAACTCTTTTAAGTGATATCTTGTTCCTCGATAGGGAGTCAGTGCTTTCAACGATAGCCCAAATCCTGCGTCCATTATGTCGAAGAGATTCGCAGGCAAAGTAAGTCCCTTGCTCAAAGCGTCTTCGTACAATCGTCCATCCCCGGCAGGTCCTTCCCAACCTATGAATACAAAGTTATCAAGAATCGCAAAGCACTTCCAACCTGTCAACACATACGTAAACATCACATCAAAATCGCACGCACACAGCACGTTCGTTGTCACTCCTTTCCTTCCTTGGAAAGGACCAACATGCTTTTCAGGAACCCAAACGGGCACATGACAACCATCTATTGCCATTCGGCAATTGTCAAAGAAAGTGAAAATTTGGGGTTGTTGTGTATGTGTCTTGGAACTGGGGAATCATCGCTCGGTATTTGAATGTATGTTGATGTCAATTTGATCAATGCGGCTAGAACTCTCTTCAAGTGTCGTGTAATTGTCTCTCCTGAATGCTGGAATCGGCATTGCAGCTGAACACTTGAGGTATGTTGTCCAACAAAGTAGAGGAATATTGCGAGCTGTTCGTAGGTATCAATGTAGCTTGTCCGCTTCAAACCACCATGCTCAACAAGCTCATGTGCAAGGCGTTTAAAAACACTTCGTCGCATCCGAAAGCTTTCAATAAAGCTGGCTTCGTTCCCATTCATTTTTTCGGCAAGCCACATTTTACCGGTCATTTTGGACGTGCGCTTGGGTTTCTTCCGTACGTATTTGATGTAATGGTACGTCATGAAAGTCGACATTAGCACGAGTGTTCCTCTCGATAGCCAAAGATGAAGGTACGATGCCAGGATGCGCTTCGAGATCATTGTCGTTGGGAAGTTCTACGCGCGCAATTTAAAAGTGCAAATGAACCACTCACGCTTGGACTTCGTCCAATAGAAAAACTCGGAAGATATATATCTGACCAACAGAATTTCTGCCTGTCAAATCAACGTTATAAAAACAGGTTGTTGGTGAATTAACCTCTGTAAATCGTGGAAATCAATGAGATCTTTTTTAATAAAATGACGCCAGACGAGTCACAGATTTTCAATTTTAAAAGTTTGAAAATATTCGAGTCAGCATTTTTGAAAACTGCAGTTTCAAATATTTAAAATAAAGATATGAAATATTTCTGACGTAGCCAGACGGGCCCTTACATTACTTTATATTGTCGATTTCATTCTAAATTGTGAGAGGAGTCTCAAATGTATCGATTTTTCAAATCGATCTGCAAATCGATCAGCCAATCAGAATCGAGTATTTACCAAATTCACGCAAAACACACCTATACACACGTGAATTTTATTTGGCCAATTTACCGTACTTTTCATTTATACTTGACTTCAGTATGATAGAATCGATTTGGAAATGAACTCAATTTTGGTAGAAAAATATTGTCTTTTTCACTGAAATTTGTATTTTTGACTAAAAATTGAAATATTCTCAAATACTATTCAGGTATAGTGATTCAAGTGTAATATGAAAGTACATTCAATAAAGTAAAGTTTTGAATGTGTGTTTTGCGTGTGTTTTTGTGTGAAGAAGGCAAATACTCGATTCTGATTGGCTATAGATTTCAAATAGATTTGGAAAAATAGATACATTTTTCACCCCAGTCACAATTTAGAGTGTATGTAACAATACAAATTTGGGTGAAAAAGACAATACAGTAGCTTCAAAACAGCAAGTACCACTACCTGGTATACGTGTATTTTTACGGGTCCTCTGTATCGTCCTGTTGTCCATGTTGATAGTCATCCGCATAAATCTTCCTATCCGGATACCCGACAACGTTTTGGATCGCGCTGAAGAGTGTCGTGGGACCAACGAGGATGTATGCACCCGGATCCGACTCGGCTTTGACGGCGCTAGAGCACGCCGTCGCGCTCCCAGACGCGTTTTCCAAAGAAGAATATGTCCGTGCCCTCCGTCGGAATCAGCACGACGTGACAAAGGCCGCATTGCAGCTCAAAGCCAAACATTCTTGGCTCAAATCCAACCAGCTCGACAACCTTGGTCTCGGCAAACCATCCCTGCAGCGAGAAGTGAAGAAACAATACTTGCAGCTTCTTCACGACGCGACCGACAAGTGCAAATGCCCAGTCGTGCTGTTCTCCGTGGCGAAATTCCACCCGACACAATCGAGCGACATGTTGGTTCCAGGTCGAGAACAATGCACCGACCATGGCGCGCCAACGGATAATACCACGAGCAATATCGAGGGTGCCAGACGTCTCATTGTATACATGGTCACACTCGCTATTGAAGCCATGGAGGTAGAAGGAGCGCCAGGCATCGTCTATTTGATTGACATGGAAGGTCAGCATTCGACTAAGTTGCCTTCGAGAGCTAACAACTTTACAGGCGTCTCGACCAACTTGATCACAGAAGGCAGTGTGCACCTTGAGTTCCTTCGCATGCTCAAGGAACATTTCCCCGAGACTGTTCAGTTTTGCTTTGTCTTGAACTACTCGGCCAGCGTTTGGGTGCAGCAAGCCACGACATACCTGCTGAAAACGCTCGGCGTGTCGGAGCGCACACAGCAAAAGATCAAATTTGTCAAGGACCTACGTGAGCTGCAGCATTACTTCAATGCGCCAGCGTTGCCCGAAAAGTTCGGTGGTACGTTCGTGTCCTTGCTATCGAAGACATTGTTTGGTATTAGGTTTGTACAAGCTCATGCGAGCGCAGCAGTGGATGGAAATCCAGGCCGAGATCGAAGAAGTCGACTTGGAAAATCTTCCAGCCGAGGAAGAGTCCACTTACATGGTAAGATTGCCTGGACAATATGAACTAAGTGCATGTAGACGAAGCAAGCAAGGGAACTCAACGGGATGCAATATGCAGCTTGCTCTGTCAATGAAGTCGTGTACGTTTTCTCTCCATGGACATTGTAGCCTAAAGAAGACATTTTCTAGCGAAATGAATACGACAGTGCTCCGCGGCGCAGTGTGGCGTAACAAGAGCGGTATGAGCTGGGTCAAGATGTACGCTGTCTTGCGTCCAGACGCTCTTCTTCTCTATGACGACATCAAAGGCAAAATGCCCATGGTGATCATTCCCGTCACATATCAAAGCGCCATTGTAGCTGCTCATGTAATGGTTTTGTCTTTCAAAGTGTCACTCATGTCTTGTAGTTTGATAATGCACCGAAAGGCACGTTTGGCTTTCGAATCGACGTCGAAGGCGTCCCTGGTGGCCACTTGCTTGCCGCCAACTCGGAAAAAGAGCGTGGCAATTGGCTTCAGGACATTCAAATGGCGATTCAATCGTTCCAAGAGCAACATGCTCGAGAAGTCTACGAAGAGGAGCGCAAATTTCGCATGGATCAAGAGTTTGAAAAGCTCAACATGATCGACTTCTCGACGGAATTGTATGGCGCCAGGGACCGTTCGAAGGACTCATGAAACTGTCTTTAGACCTGTCGTGCCGCCGCCAAAGAGTCCTCCTGCTCCAGCACCAATTCCGACGGCCATTCATGGGGCATTTGCTCCTCCACAGCCGAGTATACCGATAAATGCGCCTCCCATGCAGCCATTCATGATGAATCCGATGCAGAACATGACGAACCCACAGTCTGTAGCGATGGGCATGTCCCAGATGCCATTACAATATCCCCAAGGCATGCCGATGCAGCAACCGATGGGCTCCAATCCGTACATGGCAGCTCCAATGCAGCCTGGAATGTATCCTCAGCAGCAGCAACCCCAGTTCCCGAGGCCAATGTATCCCCCGAATCCAGGCATGCAACAGCCATATCCACCCAACTCGAGAACATTTTAAACGATCTTGCTTGCAAGGCTTTATTCTGCAGCAGGAGTAGCGGCGGCGGCAGCAGCAGCCGCGGCACGTTCTCGTCCACCGTTTTCCCATCTAATAAAGAGAATTTAAATCACTCTCCTGGGAGATCCCCATTCGCAAACGTACTCGAATTTGCGGTAAAGCTGCGTCAAGCCCGTGCCGGCCATGAAAATGTTCACGCTGAACAAATTCCAGTTCTTTGGGGTGATCACCAAACTATAGCGGGACCAGATCAAGCCCGTCAACGTCACGGCAAGTTGTTGATTCGTCGACAACAAGTCAGGATTCTTGCTCATGTCGGCAATGTTCGCAAGCGAAATGCACCATTTGAACGCTGGTGCCCAGAAATGAACTATATCCGAGATCCAAAAATGAGTCGAAGAAGCTACAGTTTACAGCTTACCCGTGAACGGTCCAGCAGGATGGTCGAGAAAGTTCACCAAGGCCGTGTTCTTCGCAATCACGTCATTCGACAAGACGACTTGCTTGATGCGGGGCACGATGCTCGGAAGGACCATGATGGGTGCTGGGCGTTGGGGAATGCAGTGACTGTCGATGACACAAACACTGTGTCAGAATGTTACACCGAATTCTAGCCAATCAAAATGTACTCTTTACAAATAGAGACATTTAATTGGTTTAATCAAAGCCAATTAAGTATTAATTATCTATTAATTGGCTATTAAACAGCCAATCAAATCATTCTATATTGTTATACACTCATGTCATTGGATAATAATTGACCAATGGTTGATCTCATAAAATATTTTTTAGCCAATCAAATCTCGTTAATTTAACCAGGACGTACCGTTTCCATGTCACTTTCCAAGAAAGGATCGAAATGCAAAACCACGAATCGGTCAAGGCCAAGTCGCAGCTCAAGAAGAGCACGCGGGCGCGCACGGCGCACACAGGCTTTGTGCGCAAGTCCAAGCAGTCTGCGCTCAACAAACGCCGCCGTTTGCCCTCCCAAGAGGACGTCCAAGACATGGACGACTTGGAGTTTCAAAAGCTCCTCCAACAACTCGCGGCATCGCCAGAGCATACGTTGCCCATTCTCGAAAAGATGAAGGAAGGACTTGCAGTATGCAGTCCGGAACGATTAGACAATGTGGCTGAATCTGGTGTCGTTCCTCTACTGATCGACCTCCTCGAACGTCCGTCATCCACGACGATGGAGTTGACGCAGGTCCTTTGGTGTCTTACACATATCACGTCTGGACTCTATGAACATACCAAGCTTGTCCTGCCGGCAGTACCGACTCTGCTCTCCTTCCTCCAGGTTCAAATCAATTCCCCCTTCCTTTGGATCATTAATATTGGTATAGAATCCTGATTTGGCCGAGCATGCTGCGTGGACTCTTGGCAACATTGCAGCTGACTGCGAAGAATTCAGACTTCATTTGATCCGTCATGGCGCCATTGCTCCTCTTGTTGAGCATTTGCGTCACCCACAGCCTGCGATGCTTAAAGGTAAATACGAAATGGACAGATGGCAGCTCATCTTTTTGCTACAGTGAGCTTGTGGGCTCTTTCCAACATGGCGCGTGGCGT
Source organism: Aphanomyces cochlioides (assembly GCA_019828595.1). Taxonomy (NCBI): domain Eukaryota; phylum Oomycota; class Saprolegniomycetes; order Saprolegniales; family Verrucalvaceae; genus Aphanomyces; species Aphanomyces cochlioides. The sequence continues at coordinate 2,948,424 of JAHQRK010000005.1, forward strand.
CCAAACACCCGCGAAAGCATTCTTCGATCACGACATTGGTCCCATTGCACTCACCTTGCTCCAAGCCAATGACACGCCTGACGTTGTTCAAGAGCTCTTGTGGCTCCTGGCGTTTTTGACTGCCAAGGAAGACAAGTACCTGCACTGGCTGCTGGAGCATGGCCTCTGGGTGGGTTTGCTCCATCATCTTGAAGACAAAAACCCGCACGTCGTGACACCACTTCTTCGAGTGTGTGGCAACATTTGTTGCGTCGGTCCTAATGCAGCCTCATGGCAATTGCCGTATATCCAAAGCATGGTCGCGGAGCCACGCTTCCTGTACATGATCAAGCGACTTTTGGCCGCCGATGGAGATCCGTAAGTCCATGGCGGTAGTTGACGACATGCTCAACATCGAGTTCTGTAGGCATGCTGTTGCTGAGAGTGCCTGGGTCGTGTCCAATTTAGCAGCTCGAGATGTCGCTGTCGTCGATCTGCTGCTTCAATACGAATTTCTTCCACGTCTTGCTCAAGTTTTTCGAGATGGCAGCTACGAGATTCGCAAAGAAGTAAGCCACTTTACAACCTGCCTTAGCTCATGTCGTAGGCAGCTTTTGCTCTCACGAACATCGCCATCACGGCAAGTTACGTGACTAAAGTCGTTGAGTTCGAAGTCCTTGACGGCTTTGTATCGCTACTCACAGGTTAGCTTTGCCCTTGATTGAGATTGTCAAAGTGAATTAGTTGCTGACACGACTGTTGTGGCAAATGCACTGCAGTTCATCGAACAGGTCCTTCGACAAGTGCCTCGAGGAGTCTATCTTGTTGAAAGCCACGGTGGAATTGATGCGCTCGAATCAGTTCAAGACGGCCAGAGCGACCAGCTCTCGACCAAGGCGGAGCAATTGATGAACGAATTCTACGGTGAGACGTACGACTCTCCCATGTCGCCCCCCAACAGCGCCGACCACAGTACACTCGAATAACAATTCATCGTCATTCACGACTGCTTCATAGAGACGCCGCCAGCTTTTCAAGCAGGCCCTCCAGTTGGAGGAATGGGCCGAGGGGCTCATATGACTCGTCCTGCTTGGGCTACGCAGCAATAGATTTTTTGCATTTTCTAAGCCATTGTGTTCGTCACTTGTAAGCTTCCTTGTCAATCCACTTTGACTTTTGAAATCCACGGGACTTCCAATTCCTCAGTGATTTTCCATTCAATGGCTAAGACTTGTGGTCTCCTCTTCGAGCACAAACACGAAATAGATAAGCCAGGCAGCTCATGGTGTCCCCAAGGTTATGGCAGCATCCATCGTTTGAACCTTGACGAAGACCGCCGATTCCTAGTGATCTTTGACGACGTAGATTGGAACTCAGAGTCAGTGTGGTATTATTTTCTCCATGGAGCGTGTCTTGTTCCTCTGGTCTTTGCCGTAGCTTAATCCTTCCTGCTGTGATGCAAATATATTTCAACACCAACATCGAGAGATTGGAAGAGAATAGTTCACATTCAAGGTTTCTAGCTTATTGCTTGGCCAATTCGACCAAAACGTGGCCATCCGAGACGAAGTCACCCACTTCACAGTTGATTTCAGCCACTTCGCCGTCACGAGGGGCACGAATAACATGCTACAGTCAATGAATCAATGATGGATTTTAACCATGAGTCGTACCTCCATTTTCATGGCTTCCATGATGAGCAAAGGCTGGTCTTCGACGATAGCATCACCCGCCTTGGCCATGACTTTGATAATTTTACCAGGCATTGGAGTGACGAGCGAGGAGGCACCACCAGCTGCACCGCCGCTGCTTTCGTACGAAGGCTCTGGAATGTTCAACTTGTACTCGTAACGAAGCGAGCCGTCGTCGCAGAAGAGGTGCACTTCGTGCTTGTGGACAACCACAGTGCCAGTAAACGATTCATTGTCCACAGACACCTTGAAATCACCCGTGGCGACATCAACGTGTGCAACACGCACTTGGTGGCCGTTCACAACAAATTCCTTGTTCTGGCCAAATTCGATGTCGATGGTAATGGGCTCGTCTCCATTGAGAAGCGTAAACGATCGTCGGAGGTTTTCAAGCGAGCGGAAATTCTTCAGCGACGACCAAGGCGATCCGGCATCTAGTTTAAAACGATGAGAGTTTTAAGGGAAAACGATGAACGTACCAGCGACGACTGGTTCAAATGGCTGTGTCACGAGTTGTTGCTTCAGAACAAGCCAGACCGCAGAGAGGATAGGAGCGTGAGTTGGCAACGTCGTGAATGGTTCGAGGACATCATCTCCGTATTTCTAAGGAAGAGGTGTCAACACAAAGTCCAGCTCAGTAGTTTGCTAACCTTGAGGAAACTTGTGTCAACGCCACCCTTCATGAACTCTGGATGGGCAGCGGTGCGAGCAACGAATTCAATGTTGGTTGGAAGACCCACGACCTAGATAGCATCGGGACGTCAATCATTCGCCCTTAAGCTCCTTTAGGAACATACCTGGTATTGCTTGAGGGCACGGACGAGTCCTTCAATCGCGTCCTTGCGGTTGGGACCGTGGACGACCAATTTAGCGATCATAGGGTCATAAAAGATGGACACAGCATCGCCTTGAAGGATGCCTGTGTCGACGCGGACGCTTTCGCTTTGAGGAGGAAGGCGGAGGTGGTGCAACGTGCCACTGCCAGGCAAAAAGTTACTACACGGTGCACGGTGCCACGTCAGTTAATGCAATCCAACGACATAGGTGACTCACTTGTAAGGATTTTCAGCGTAAATGCGCGCTTCAATCGCATGTCCATGGATTTTCAAGTCTTCTTGGCGAATTGGCAATTCTTGACCAGCGGCAACCTTGAGCTGCATTTCGACCAAGTCTTGTTGTGTGATGTATTCTGTAACAGGATGTTCCACTTGGAGACGAGTGTTCATTTCCATGAAATAGAACGATTCGTCTTCGTCCAAGAGGAATTCAACGGTACCAGCACCCACGTAGCCGACAGCCTTGGCAGCAGCAACAGCAGCATCGCCCATTTTCTTGCGCAAAGCTTCGCTCATGTGAGGCTAAATAGAGCATGAGATATGAATTTTGCAGAAAGTCGTACCGCAGGAGCTTCTTCCAAAACCTTTTGGTGGCGACGTTGGACACTGCAGTCGCGTTCAAACAAATGCACGACATTGCCGTGCTTGTCACCAAATATCTGAAGTTCCACGTGACGCGGTCGTCGTAAGTATTTTTCAACGAGGATATCCGTGCTCGCGAACGACGCCTTGGCTTCACGCACACATGCTTCCATGTTATCCTTCAAGTCTTCTTCGCGGTCGACGATACGCATACCCTAAAATTCACTTAAGATTGAGAATTCTTCCTTGCAATACCTTGCCACCACCACCCAAGACGGCCTTCAACAAGACAGGATAGCCGATCTTAGCAGCTTCGGCTTTGATACGTTCAAAACTTTGATCGTCGCCATGGTAACCAGGGGTGACAGGTACACCCGCGGCAATCATGATGTCCTTCGACGCACTACAGAGCACAGGACAGTCAGGGAAGAATATAAAGTAGCAAGCAACCTCTTGGAACCCATAGCTTCAATAGCAGGCACAGGAGGACCGATGAATTCAACACCAGCAGCCGCACAGGCCTTGGCAAATTCTGCATTTTCCGAGAGAAACCCATATCCCGGGTGGATCGCTTGCGCACCCGATTCTTTCGCGACACGGAGGATTTCATCAAAAAGGAGGTAACTTTCGGCAGCAGGAGGAGGTCCCAATCGGTACGCTTCGTCTGCCATCTTGACATGTTGGGCATTTGCATCGGCGTCCGAATAGACAGCGACAGTGCGTACGCCGAGTTTCTTTGCCGTACGTTGCACACGGCATGCGATTTCACCTCGGTTTGCAATCAAGATTTTGGAGAACATGGGCGTGCCGTCGCTGCGAGCAAACGAAGAGCTCCATCGAGCCGCAAGTTGGCGGGATAACGACCGTCGGGTAAATTGGAGCATTATTGGAGAATGCGGTGCTGGTTGGCGACTTGTATCTGAGGAAATTTTATTAAAAATTTCATACAAATCCTAAGATAAATGTCGAAATTTAATTGCCGGTTTGATTCGCATCCGGATATCTTTCATCAAAGCTCGTTAAATACGAATTTTGATTGGTCGATTGATAATTTATACGGATAATCACTTGAACATCTGAGCTTACCACCACCGAGGATTCAAGTCATGACTCATAATGGCCGAAGTCAACTTTGTTCATGGAAGTCCAGCAGGTCACTGTGGGTGAAGTTGATGGAGAGAAGGGATACCAACGTGTATACAGAGACACATGCGTCAAGACTTGTGCACGCTTTCAGAAAGAATCTCGGGCTCCATAGGAAGATGAAAGGACAAAGATTGGTCGTGGATTGCATGGGACGCTGTGGCTAAATCGATGGAAGTTTTATGAGGTCCATTACGCGCCTAGTATCGATGATAGTCGCAGACGATGATGCAAAGATATAATGGAGCCATACAATCGCAAAACTCATGGATTGTGATCTGAGACTTGAGTAGATACCTCGACACTCAAAGTTGATGCTCCGGCATGGTTATCGATTGTTGAGGTGCTGTGAGTCGACCTGCTCGCTGTACTAGCAAAGTTGTTACCGTTGTTTGTGTCTGAATCCCGTGCTCGTTGATCTTTCAGTTTGTTGGAGAGGATGCGCTAGATCATTGAAAACAGTGATCAAGATCGCTCAAATACCAAGCATCAGTGTGTCGATGATTGAACGGCAGTTGGAGATATCTAGCCTTGGTCGATGAGCATGTTTACTGCGTTGGTGTATGTGTTGTTCGTTTCATCCTTCAGCACAAGGGAGGCTCAAAGCTTGAGGAACAATTGCGTTTTGATTGATGTTGTCGTTGAATGATGCATTCTGCAGAGTCGTGCAGAATAATGAGGGTCGAGGTGCCGAGGCATTGGCAATGTCAATCAAACCTTTGCTTTCGTCGCATTGTGGATATCGTCGCTTGGCCCATCTCCTCAATAGCAGAGTCCAGTTGAGTGCATTCGATTAATGAGTGTCGTTTGGAAGATGCAGCAGGCGCTATGGTGAAGAGTACACATCTCAACTCACCTTTTCGTCGTACTTGCCCAAGCGCAATGCGGAGATATCATTGACGAGAATCGAGTGCACAACGTCCCATCCACCGTCCATGTTGGGCAAAGGCGTCTCTTTGAAGTGAAAGACGACGACTTGGTCGCGAGACTGAGGCATCCACTTCGTATCCTCCAACGTTCGTCGCTCGATAAAGAAAGTACGTGGATGATCGCTCTGGCTGAATTGCATGATGATGGGATGGATTGGGCGGTCTACCGTGTACTTCAGCATGAGAAGTTTGAGCTTGGCGGAGGTGTCGTTTCGCGCGACAGAGTTCGTTTTGGCATGCGTTAGATCGCTGGAGAAAGTTCGCCAATGCCGATATCTCCTCGACAAGACGATCAGACATCCAACGTGCAGGAGGATCGCACGACGTCGCTGGTCAATCAACCACGGAAGGTACCTCTCCAGATGTCGTTGGTGGTGCAGTCAACCAGATTCGGCCAAGACTCCACTTCATGTGTAACACATTGAACATCGCGAGAGGACACGCTAAAAGTTGCGATCGTCAACGTGTCGAGAATGTCCACAAGTGGCTCCTCGTCGAAGCACTTGTCGATGACCCATGACTCACTTGGACACATTGCTCGCGGGGATTCATCAAAGTTCGCTTGTAGAGGAAGGTCAATCCATGGAGAGATCTGACTCAAACGATCGACGCTGTCCTGGCTACCCGTTGCACTGTTTCTGGTGTTACGTCACGCTTTCTACCCAGAAGTCCGAGAGCCTCAAGTTCATCGTACCTATTGACTTTGGCGAGGATTCAAGCCTCCACATCCCCTTTCCAAGCTGAATTTCCACACATTCACTGGACGACCAGCTGTAGAACCGATCGTGTCCTCCTCGTTGACGTGTCATGGTCGGTCATGCCCCGATTCTATGCTGATAACTTGGCCTGTCATGGCAGACTGCATGAAAAGCTGCAATTGATTCGAAATGCACTATCCAAGTACATTTCACACTGTCAAATTGGTGGAAAACTCACTGAACGGCACCAAATTATTTAAACTTATTAGCTAGCATACAAAGATTCATATAATATATATTTTATGATGTCGAGATAATTTCCTTGTTTCAATCTGTTGGTCACGGTCATATCACCACAGGCGACCACGTTGCGCCATTGTTGGGTGAAAGTTCTTGTGCCCAACATGAGTAGGGCAAGGGACGAGGGCGGCCAATGGCGAGCCTCCATGTCAACAGCTGACAAGCCACGAGCGAATCAAATATCGAAACTTTGGCCGCCTTGAACAGTTGCGACGTGAATTTTTTTACAATTGCACGAACAAACGCATGTATTTTTTTTCGGAGCCTCCAAAAGTCCCATTAAAGTACGAGACAATCACTCGATTGGATACAGGACGTGCGCTAAGTGCGCATTCCGAATCGCAATTTCGAGAAGACTGTTTTTTCGTTTTCGAAATGTGCGGTGGTTCAATTCTCAATTTGATTGCTTGTGGAACAAGACAAGACGTGCTCTACAAGAGGACCTGTGTTCCATGTCGACCGTGAAACCTACTGCTACATATAGTGTCGATAAGACCAAGAAGATGGACTCGTTTATCCGAGTCAAAGAAGAAGTGATCTCGCCCAAGCAAAATGCAAGCTTGCTTGTGCCACACGTGTCACCTGCCAAGATGAAAATGCCTCCCGCAGTCGCGGCGTCAAAGAAGAAGAAGACGGGCGTCCAATCGCCAATGGGAAGTGACTGCAGCTCCCTCTCGAGCAACTCTGGATCTCGGAAGAGAAAAGCAAGCTCGGACGACATGTTTGATATGAACGATTTGGGCTCCGCCGAAGAAAAGATCAAAGAAATGGAGAGACAATTGCTCTCGCTTGACCCCGATTCCAAAGAAGCGAAGAAGAAGCGACGATTGATTCGAAATCGAATGTCAGCACAACTTCACCGTGAGCGCAAGAAGGCGTACGTCGTGCAATTGGAAGAACAACTTCAAGCCAAGGATGATGAAATGCAAGCTCTCAAGGCGCAATTGGAAGCCTTGAAAGCTGAAAATCTTCGATTGAAGGAATCCGAGTTGCCAGTTATCAAGACCGAAGTCACTGCCAAGCAAGTTGACACAGTTGAAGAAGCCACATTTGACACTGATGCTCTCATTTACGACTTGGAATGTGAACCTGAACATTGGGATTCGTCGATTTTGAACGACTTGGACTCGGACATGCTTGACTTCACCGAGAGTCCTGTTGTCCCAGCTGCCGCTCCACGCAAGACTGCTGAAATCCACGACTCGTTCGTTGCCAAGAAGAACTTAGCGATGATGATGGCGATCGTTTTCTCAATGACATTCTTTGGTGGCATGCTTTCCATTTTTGACACGATCTCGTCTGGAAGTGCATCTGGCTTCTGCTCCTATTTCAAGTCATACTCTCCCAAAATGTTGGGCGACATGAACGTCAAATCGCGTATCTTGTCTGACTTGGAAGGCACGACTTGGATGGATTTCCCTGAAATGAAGGATGAGCCTGCCAAGGAGAAGGATTCGTCGTCGGATCACAACCAATACTCGCACGGAATCCCAATGGACGATCTGTTTGACGACATTTCGCTGTCGTTTGCGATGCCTTTGGACGATGAAGAAGAAGAAGAAGACGAAGAAACCTCTGGAAGCGACAATGGCTCCACTTCTGAAGAAGACAGTGGATCGGACAGCAACTACAGCAAGACCAAGTCGACCAAGCTTGTCATGACCAAGAAGGACTTCAGCTATGCCAACTTGACTCGTATGTGGTGCGAAAAGCGACATGTTTTGTGCACTTTGGCCACTGCTGGTGAAAAAGAGTTGAAACGTGCTGTGGTTGATTTGAGTCACGTGAAAGACACGGTTGCGATGGAATCTTCGTTTGCCGAAGTTTTGGCATCGTTCAGCACCGGAGATGAAGATCCAAAGGTCCTGGGCTCCTCCGAGAAGCAAGTCTTGAGCTTTCTCTACCCCATGGGCGTCTTTTCCAAGGACACAGTCGACATGAATGTTCTGGAGCCGCTGCCATTCATGGAAGTTGCTTGTCATATTTAATCGGTCCATGGACCTTGCTATTTTATAACGTACATTAAGAGTTCATTTCACTTCATGTCTTGTGTCGACGCCGCCGATCCTCAGGTCATGTCATGATGGATTTGAAACAAGTGTCACACTTTGATTTGTCAAAACTCGTTTATTTGGAGATGTCTGATTGGCTGCAATGTGGACATTTTACTGAATATGATTGGATTAAATTCAATTGATATTGCGATCTGATTGGTGAATCTAGACATTGAAGTTCATGTTGTCATCTGGAGCTCACGGGCAGCACCTTGGAGACCCCAAGCAGATCAGATCACGGAGACAGAGCTCAATGATCACAAAGGCAGCATCTTTAGCAACGAGAGACTCGCTGTCAGGCTGCCGCTACGATTTGCTACCTGCTTCGACTGTGTTTGCGAGGGAAATCGAAGTGAAAAGTCTTTTAGCGAGGTGTCTTATTGATTCGAATGTCTTCGAGTGCCTAGAGCAGTTTGTGCAACTCGACCAGCAGCTAACCTGTGCATCGAATCTCTGACGCTTGAACTCTGACCGCGTTGGCAAAAGCCAACGCGGTCAGAGTAATAGTGTAAAGGGATGGGACTCTTCAAGTCTGGAGCTCCCGACGGTAACAACGTCAACCTTTGCAACAGTCTTGATGATTCGGGGCTGAGGATGCAAGAATCATGGATTTTGCAACGTGGATGAAGAGTTTGTTCGTTTTGTCCAACCACACGATGAATAGAGTGGCTAGGACGGGCCGAAGAGTTCTGCAGCTTTCAATGGCATCTATCTTGTCGAATTTCGCCGAAAGGAGCCTCATGAAACAGACGCCGTCGGATAAGACTACCAAGTGGATTCTGCAAAATGTGTAAGTTTCTCTCTCCCAGCTCGCCGCAAAGTTACAAGCTATCCCTCTTAATTCACCCGGCATGTTCATCAATCTCCATCCATATCGCTTGATGAACTAGATGATTCAGCAACTCCAAAGTCTTGGGGTCGATGGTGACTTTCCAACGCACACTCTGCTGTCGCAAATGTACCAAGTTGTTCACTGCGACAATTTCATGGTGGTCCAAGTCCTGTCGCCACACTCTATTTCTGGGTGTCTCCAACGGAGGAAAGATGTGTCGACAGCATTCCGAACCAACTCCCTAAGCGACCCAGAGATCCTCACGTCGAAGTTTCAGTCGAAGTTGTGCTTCTGTCATGTGGCATTTTTCCGATCATTCCAAGGGGTTGTTCGCGGAAACCTCCCATTAAGGAGAGCTTATTCTGAGCAAAGTCGGTCAAAATCTTGGACACCAATGGGTAATTTCAACTTGACCATTGCCGAGGGCAATGTTGTGATCGGACCATTGCGATTCAGTGATGGTCTCACGTGCAACGAGCTCGGAGTGTGCTTGAGAAGGTTGGACGAGCGGAGAATCCACAGTTCGACCCTGCGCTGGAAAGTCGCGCGTCCAGAGCGAAAGGAGTCCGTCCATCCAACATGGAGAAATAGACACACATACACAGACTCGTTCTGCATGAGATGCATCGTTCGTGGTCTTTTAACCGCTGTGTCAGTGGAGGAAGAGGCTTGGCCATCGTCGAAACGTTTCTTTCGACCGTCGAAAGCTTGGGCATTTCCGTCGGCGGATCTCCATGTGGTTTGTCAAAGCCAGTGGCGCGCTCAATCCTGAGTGCAGTTCAACTGTATAAAACATGTATAAAACATTTCTACTAGAGATTAAAGTATGGACTTTGAATAAAACACAATGGAGGATGAATTGTCGTACGACCATCACTCTGACTTGTTCTTCTCGAGGTCACTGGGAGTCATTTTTCAATTTTGCAATCATGGAGCAGTACACGATCGAGAAGGAGCTGGCGAAGGCGCTCTTTGGGAAGATCCTCCTCTGCACGGACAACAACACGAAGGAGCATGTTGTGATCAAGCGAATCCAATTGGATGCGGCCAGGAAACAAAAAGCGATCCGCGGCGGCGTCAAAGTGATGGAAGATGCAGAGATGGAGAAACGTGCCTACCGCGTCGTGAGAGATGCAGGCGGACATCCGCACCTTCTCACGATGACCAAGGATTTTGTCGAAAATGGACACGACCATTTTGTCCTCGAATATTGCCCACGCGGCGAACTCTTTCAAGAACTGGAAACACTCCCAAACAACCGTCTCAGCCATGTGCGCGCCCTCGAATGCTTTGATCAAATTACACAAGCTGTGGTCTTTCTCCACGCTCAAGGTTTTGCACACGGTGACCTAACGCTTGAGAATATCTTCCTCGACAAGCACGGCGACTGCAAAATTGGGGATTTGGGTCTAGCCGCGGAGATGAAAGCGTCCAAGCGCCATTGTGCTGGAAAGTACTTTTACATGGCACCCGAGATGTACTTGGGTATGGAATATGACCCAGCAAAAGCCGACGTTTGGTCGTTGGGTATCATGCTCTTCATTATGCTGACGGGAACACCTCTCTTCGACAAGGCAACCCCTTCAGACGCTGGCTTCCGATTCGTCAAATCCAAGGGCTTCCGTCTCATTTGTAAGGAATGGGATGTTGACCACCTCATCCCTACCGATGCCATGTCTTTACTTGAGCACATGCTCCAAATCCAACCCAACGATCGGTACACTCTCTCCCAAGTCCGCGACCATCCCTACCTCCAAACTTCCACTGCATTGGAAGACAAAACTGCTCTGTCATCCATGCTCGGTCGCGTGTCAATTTCACAGACAAGCCAAAGCGCTAGAAGTGCATGACGCACTTGTTAGGACAGCCGCAAGTCGATCTAGAAAATATCAAGGAAATGGAGATTATAGTATAGTAATAACGAGTCTATTGTGCATCTCGCCCTGTGCGCTCACGCAACGTCGTCCCACACGATCAATGACAAGCAAATGAACTCTCCATGGAGACTTCTTCAAGGTTGTGATTACCATGAATGCTCAATCGCCATCGCGTCAGTCAGTTCCAAGATTGCAACGTGTGGCGGAAGTTCATAAGAATAGACCGGTGGTAAAGGCAGAGAGATGGGTGATGCTGCGTCTCGTTGCAGCCAGAATCAGGAATACGTACAGTGCTGGACGGAAAAATTCGCCACGTTCAACTTTCCTTACACTTGGAATTTGTATCCAAAGTGGGATATCGACGTTTGAAAATATATTATGCATTCGATTCCAACATTAACTGGGCTGTCGAATCGAATCGACTTGCCAGAATCGACTAGCCAATCATATATCAGTATTTCAATATTTTGACCAATCAATCACCTTAATTATACCCGTGGGGAAAGGCCGTGGGGAAAGGCCAAGATGGACTCTGACTCGCGGAAGATACTGTACGCGCGGCGTCTTGACACTTCATAACGAGGTTGTGTTGGGCGTAGAAATCATGCATGACGGTATTCTGGGATGCAGGTACCATTGCTAGGAAGAAATGGTACTTAACTTTGTATACTATACAATATTTCACATTAAATTTAGCATAGTCGATTGCTATGCGATTTGGCCAATGACCTGCCAAGTCCACATTTCACTGAAAAGGACAATAATAGACAGATTTCGAGAATATGCCGTGCATTTCCCACTCTCTATTTTTTTAATGCATGGCAAGTGTACGGAAAGTTATACAGTTTATTTCGAGACGTGTTTCCCACTCTCTTGCCGTATCCGTTTAATACTTTGATAACCGGGAACGCATTGCATATCATGCTGACTGTGGACGAAGTGAGAGAACTCCTCCGTAGATGTCCTGGCGTCTCCTTTAAGCGGCACATGCGACTATTACGTCTCATTGCGTATGATGTTGAGCGTCCTTTGGTTCCTCCAATGCGTCTTTGTCTATCCAAACTGACTAAAACCGACTGTGAGCACAAATTTTGCTTTGAAATGAGTGGAATTCAAGAGCTGACAGTTTTACTTAAACTCCCCCATGTAATTGTGACTCAAGCTGGAGACCGCAGCATCGCCACCGACGCTTTGTGCATCGTATTGGCACGATTGTCCTATCCCTGCCGATATTATGACATGATGCAGACGTTTGGCCGATCTCGAGAATCCATTTGTCGAATTTTCAACTCTCTGGTCGAAGAATTGTACGATTCCTGGCACGATTTGCTCAACTTCCCTCTTTCTACTGTGAAGAATAGGCTTGAAATGTATGCCTCGGCAATATCACGAAAGGGGGCTGCAATGCAAAATATATTTGGCTTCATTGACGGCTCAAAAATTGAGACGTGTCGAATTACACAAAAAGTCAACCGACGACGTCAAAATCTTGATGAACAGCACGTTGATTTGCAGCGTTTGATTTATAGTGGCCACAAACGTCGCCATTGTTTAAATTTTCAGGCGACTACTGCTCCAGATGGACTATGTGTCCATTTCTGGGGACCAATTGAGGGGTCCAGACACGACACGACCTGCTCTGGGAGAATAAGTTGATGGCGTATATGGACTCCCTTGAGTCAATCTTTCGTCCGTATTTGATTTATGGAGATCCAGCTTATGGCGTTCTCCCTTGGATACGCAGTGGTTACAAAGGAAGCTCGAAAACTCAGCTTATGGATGAATTTAATGCCTCAATGAGTAAGGTCCGCCAATCCGTCGAATGGAGTTTGCCAACTGAAGCCTCAGTGGGCGTTTATAACCTACAAGATGCAGAACAAAATCATGCTTCAAAATGTGGGGAAATCCATTTGCATTGCGATGCTGTTCACAAATTGTCAAACGTGCTATAATCGTGGCAATCAAACAAGCAAGTACTTTGCATTATTCCCACCAAGCTTACGAGAATATCTGACTTCTAGCTAGCTTCTTTCTATAAAATGCCTTATAATTCTCATCATTTCTTCGTTGCGTTTACTTTCAATTTCACGGATTTGCTGTCGCTCTTGGCGCTCTTTTTCACGCTCTTCTCGATCCTTTTCCTTTTCTTCCATTTCACGCTCGAACTTCATCTTTTTGAAAGCAAGCTTATCCCTTTCAAGGGATATTTCCATCTCCTGAGCTTCCAATACCATCTTTCGTTTTCCTATAATAACAATGAAATCTAATAGAGAATAGACAGACAATTAAATTACCCGTTGCTATTTGCTCTGTTGTCTCTGCGTTGGGTGGCGTTTGACGGTATCCACGAGTCATGGCTTGATCCCTGATGAACTTCACATCGGCAGCTTTGACTGCAGCATCGCTGGTTATCGAACCTTTTTTTTTCCTACGGCATCCATGTACAAAGGCACGATGTCGTCGAGGAGTTTGGTCTTTGGTGTTTCCTCTTCACAGACACCAGACAAGTGAGTAGATGCGTTGTCTTGGGACTTGTGCTGTCGTACAAGCAGGAGAAATCGGTTCTGGCACTTTTTTCCGTCAAGAGAGGGTCTTGTGAAACCAGGAATTGAGCGCAAGGTCGTGGCCAAAGCTTCCCAAGCCTTTGTGGTGTCTTTTCGCTGCAAGAACGGGCGATCATTGTTGACTTGAGTCAACAGGATTGTGTCTTCGTCTTCTGTCCACCACTTCTTTTCTTGGATGTCTTGGCTCTTGAGAGTCTCGGCGCTCATAGCTGCATCAGCCATTCAGAAAATGGTTTAACCGGATCAACCGTACACCCCAGTTTGCCGTGACATCGACGTATTTCACGGCATCCCACATGAAATTTAAGAGTTGCCGTAGATCCGATAAATTTATGCAGGTAAATTCTACGGGTAGAGCATGGCAAGTGGTTCCGAAATCTGTCTATTAGTGGTCCTCAAGTGCAGATTAAAGGACTGCTTGAAGGACGTAGTTTCGTCCAATGAGGGGGCTTTCTGTTTTCATCACAAAAACCTACATGTGACACCCACTTTTGAACTGGACGGAAGTGCTTGTTGGTTGAAGCCAGTCCACTCCATCTCGGACACAACAGGTCGATTTCCATGCCAAAAGAGAGTGACAGAGCCGTCATGCTCAAGTGCTTGGATAGGATGATCCAAGAGAGAATGGATTATCCCTCCTGGAGGATTGCACTCGACGTTCACGACGTCAATCAAGACGATCTTGATTTGAAAGTCTATCGACTGTACAAGATGGTAATGTTGAAACGCTACTTGTATCCACGAAGCAGGCCGTTGCTACAAAGTCCTGCGACGTTTGAGTCATTATTACATGGACAATCAAATGGAGATTTCAAGAACGATTTTCGTTTGTAACTTCACTATCCATTGCATTCGTTTCGCAAGAGCTGTCGAGTACTGCATCTGATGTGAGAAGTGGTCGCGAGCTGGGGCGGTTACGCATTACACCATCTAATAGATTGAAATGTCGACAAAGTTTAAGGACGTACGCATCTACAGTTGACGTGCCGCCTAGAACATCGCTGTCTAGAATTCCTTGTCCTGTATTAGCCTTCCAGTCAATCGCAGTTCTGTAACTGCGCTCTAAATCACCAATTTTTGTTCTGATGTCTTGGTTTGACCTATGTGTAATCTCATTGGCCTTCATGATGGAGTTTATCTCGGTGCACAGAACCTCCTTTGTCACTCCATGTTGTGTGTCTCCTTTCCAACGTTGGTAGTTTGGCAGCAAGCATATCCAATCCAACAACACTTCGAGCGAGCTTTTTCCACGAGTGCCGTCGACCGTCGCACTGTCGGCATCCCATGCAACTCGTGATCGCCGTGTTGGGGCTGCTGGTGCCATGCCAAGGTTTCACAGTCAGTTTGAGACTGTCAACCATTCGAAGCGACTTTCCTCTGAAGTTTTGTATCGATTAAAAGAGAACCTTCAATCAATCCAGGAGCCAGTTTCGTCCAGCACCAAATTTGATGCCGGACGAAACTGGCTCCTTGGGTGCTTGAAGGTTCGTTTTAAAGATTCAATTTTATCCTATCAGTGTGGGAAATTCGAACCTTTAAGCAAGCCGACCTGCACTTGAGTACCACCATTAAAACTTAAATCCTTGGGTGATGATTGATACACCATTGGAGAATTTCATTTGACAAAATTTTGATTGGATTTGTCCAATCACAAGAGAGCACGGCTGTAACGATTCAGATTGCATGTCACAAATTCGGACGAAAGTGACGTGGCGAAAATTTTGACATCAGAATCGGATTCAGGAGGGGGGTTTACCCCGACAACCCTCCTACCGACTTTAACACGCGCACTGCAACCATTGCGACTCTTTTTGCGATAAAAGAACACAATCAACACAACTATATTTCAAGTACTGATGGAATTGACTTGTCAAATGCTGACACAACGGATCTGGTTGATATCTTCTCCCACACTCGAATTGTGCGATGAATAGTGGCACTTCTCTTCTCTTGTGCCGTCAAAGCATCACCTTCTTGCTCGTAGTCTTCTAGCAGCCATTCCGTCTTGAGCATGGCCTTCAATGGACCCATTATACCCACGTCAAGAGGCTGGCAACGCTGGTAGAATTAGGAGGCAAGGATTCCACAACGCTGAAGCTTGCTTCAGCCGCCAAATCATGTGACATCTGGGACACGTGGCACTCCAGGTTGTCCACGAGGAGGACAGACGAGTCTTCGACGTTGTTTGCAAAGAGTCGACGCATGTAGATGGACCACACGCGGTCATCCATCCAACCATTCTCTTGAGCAGCGTATACATGGGGTTGAGGATATGTTGGCAGCTCATTGGCCTCGATCGTTCCACCCGCCTTTCCCTTCACAATGAATAGAAGGGGTAGCTTGGCACCTGTGTACTGTCAGTAATCATCACGACTTCAACAAACCATCAGCTCGGATCGTCAGGACGACAGATATACGCTCGGAGTGCTTGGATGCTTTGTTCACCTTGGACGATTTGCCGACTTCTGCGTACGTCTTGCCAGGCGGCATGTCAAAGTACACACCAGTCTCGTCTGCGTTGAGGATTTGGGATCGTGGATATTCCGAATATTTCGACCAGAAGTGGGCAGCGTATCCAAGCCACACCTCGTCGAGGACACTTTGAAGAATCTTGCTTGGACAAGGCACTCGCTGCGTGAAACGATGACGCTCACAGAAGCGACGTAGGAGTCTGTTCAAGGACTCGTAAGCTGTCTCGTGACTCTTCTTTGTTGCCCATGCACGCTCGTTCTTTTTGATCCAATTCATCATGTGGAATACACGAAGGTACAGCTCGTTGGCGCGTCTTGCGCGCATGAACTCAAGAAGTTCCTGCTCGAAAGGGATGATAGGTTTTCTCCCTTGATCTCCCATGGTTGCTCTCTTGCCATTATGCCTTGACTGCTCGATCTTCTCCTCCTTTAAGCGCCATGTACGCCACGTTGAGCGAGGTATCCCTTTAGTTAGACAGAAGTCATAATCAGTGGTTTCATCAGTAGCGTGGAATTCTTGAAGAAGTTCCTTGCGTTCACGGTTACTGTACCTACGGTATTGTCCCCTCATGGCGTCGATTGATTTGAAATTCTCGCCGCGCTTCAAATTTGAATTCCACCAAGATAATTTGGACATTTATAGACTATATTTTAGCCAATCAAAAGTCATTAATCAATTTCGGGGTATTTTCAAATTTAATTAAATTATGCAGTACCACTTGT
The DNA here is from genome assembly GCA_019828595.1 of Aphanomyces cochlioides. Lineage (NCBI taxonomy): Eukaryota > Oomycota > Saprolegniomycetes > Saprolegniales > Verrucalvaceae > Aphanomyces > Aphanomyces cochlioides. Next base: position 2,965,103 of record JAHQRK010000005.1, read on the forward strand.
GGCGAATTTTTCTGTTCATCACTGTACGTCAATGGGTTCAAGTGTCATGAAGGGACCAATCTCACATACATCTAGGAAGCATAGTGTCTATAGAAACCCTTGGGAAATCCCGTCGGCTTCACATTATTGTACCGGTACGCTGTCGCCCCAAGTACATGTATCAAGGACAGGTCCAAGACGCCAATATCGTCATAAATGTTGCAGAATGGTGTGTTGTGGTGCGTACTGTGAGGAAGCGAGGGAATGAAGATGCCGAAGAAAGCAGGTTTCATGCAAAGGAATGGCCGTCAAACGAGAAAAAGCCTCTTGAATGCTCCATCGCCAGATGTGCTGGGCGGAGCTGTTTGCTGAGCTGTTCTCCTGTGCTTCGCATTTGATAGTCGGGGTGGGATATCCCTGCGGGAAACCACGCTCTTGGTGAACCGCACACTACAACCAGGTGATACGCGACCATGGAGTTAATTAACTTATTAGCGGTCGAGGACTCTGTCAAGTCCCTGCTCGAAATCGGTCTCCCAATTGCTAAGATGAGGTTCGACGATGCCAAAGAGAAACACTTCAAGCATGCGCACGTCCTCCGCGAGAAACGCGTCAAATGAGCCGTTAAGAGGAATAGGAGAACCTGGTGTAATGCCTTCCAAAGACGTGCCGTGTGGGGGCGCGGTCGGTGTGGACAATGCGGTTCTCATTTTCTTACGCTCATGGGTGGATGGAATTGCCCGTTGGCGACCATGACGCTGGCAGTAGCCTCCGTTTCTCGACTGCGAGGGGCAGCCTTCCACATTGCATCGGCGACCTCCGCCATGGGCAACACAGCGCTGTCTGGCGTGAGCAAAACGGCTGCACCCTTCAACAATACAGCGACGTTTATTTTGGTTTTGACTGTGGCGGCTGCAGACGCCACCGATGCGAGCGTTGGCACCACATCCATCGACGCTGCATGGTCGCTTTCCTCCATGAGAAACACAACGTCCTCGGCCACAAGCTTGGTTCCAGCAAGCCGAGATCGCGCATTTGTCGCGGCTTCTATGGAAGACACACTTCCATGAACCCAACTCGGCTGGGTTGTCGCACGTGTTGAACAAGCACGTTGATTTGGCCATGGAATCAATTCAAAAGTGGCACTCGACTGGGTCTCGATGAGCAAGAGATGGAGATAGAGATCGTGAGACAAAGGAGCTTGTGCAAGTGCCAGAGAATGAGTGGGCCAAGACGAGGACTCTGGAGAAAGATGAAGAAGGTCCAACAGATGCCGCAGGGCTTGCCACTGCCTTGCCCTGAACTTGAGGAGCAGGCTTGTAGCTTCCAATACGAGAGGAGCCTTTTTGTTTTCTCTATGAAATCGACCGGGCTACTGTTGATGCCACGAGGTTGAGTTTTATCCTTGTCGGGCGAGATGGATGGCTAGAATTCATCTGGTGTTGATCATGTCAATCGGACGACCAATCAAACATCGCGAAGTAATATTGAAGACAAATGATTGGTCGAATCTGTAACGGCGACCTGGAAAATGGACGGCTTGCGTTGGCCATCATCCACTTGCAACCACAGATTTGTATTCCCATCGCACTTGGGACATTCTTGACTTCAAATTTAATCTGCTTTATGAACATGCGAGCTGTCATGAGCTTGCTGAATTGCTCTCCGTTTTCTTTCTCTGTCTTCATCGGCACTTGTTCCCTGGCATCAACATTGGCGACAATACGTGAGGCGCCAATATTTTCTCTTTTCAATGTGATCTTGTGGCAACAGCCGAATCCTAGCGTATGCAGCTCTTCAATCAAGACTACCGCAGTCAATCAATACAAGGCTCATCTTCACCATCAGAGCAATTGTGCATATCTGTTGCTTTAGTGAGGATGCAGCCAAGGCGATGCCACTCTGTAGTTTAACGCGAGGGGGCAAGCTTCTAAAGCTCTCTCGTTGATGTAAATGGGCAGATGACGACCAAGCCTTGTCATGGAGGCTTGAAATTCCGTCCTATGAGTGAGAAGAAGAGAATGGTGGGCTTGACTGACTCCAAGCTTGAGAGATTTCTTTCCTTTTTGCATATTCCCGGCTGGATTTTTGAGAGAAAATCCTATTTTTATCAAATAGACTGGATTTTTGTATGGAAATTGGGATATTTAATTTTGTGCAGTTTAATATTTTTGACAAACGCCGCTCTGGCTTTCGCCACAACCGGACTGTGCCATGAACCAAATGCCGATGGCCGGAATGATCTTTGCCGACTCCAAGCAAGCGCTGCACTTTGTCCAAGACTATGCATTGCAGACGGGAAAGCAAGTGAAAGTCATGGCGAAAAGCGGAGGCGGCCACAAGCGAATGATCTGCTCGTGCGCGACGTGCCCGTTCTTTGTGCAGATGTACCAGCAGAAGAAGATTGCAGACGATCAAAAGGTCCGACAATGGTACATTTCGTCGTGTGACTTGAACCATGCAATCCATTGTACGTCCGTTCCAAAGCCGACATGTCGCCAGTTGATCGAGATGCAATCGCTCCAAGCGGCTGTCCAAGCCAACAGCAAGATCTCGGCCAACGCACTCATTTCGTCCATGCCGTCGCTCAACTTGAAGCGTCTCCAGCGCACAGTTTATCGTGCGAAGCGAGAACTATTAACGCGAAATCCAGATGAAGTGCCAGACGAAACAGACAAACTACACACAGCAAGCGTGGACGCATTTCTCATGCCTTCCAAGCCTCCATCGGTCAATATGCTTCCACCACCGCCAACTGCACCAGTGTCGACCAAGAAGCGAAAAGACGATAAAGAGTGGCTTGAAATCGAGCGGGCTCGGCTCGAGATCAAACGCCGGAAAGAAGAGCGTTTGGAGAAAGAAGCCCAAGTCAACTATCGCATTCTCGTCGCAAAAGCGCAGGAAGCTGAGCTTGCGCTCAAAGTCGCCCGAGCCAAAGCTCGCCAAGAACTGCTGAATGCTGGCATTTCGCTGGGTGAAGTCGAACACATTTTGCTGTAAGTTGTTATTATCCATCTCACTGTCCCTCGCATCCGTCATGCTGGCATTTGATCTTATTTGATCGTTGATGAATCTGACGCTGTGTTTGTGTTACATGGAGCCTCGTATCCATCTCTTATTCCGGTGCCTTGACATGCCGCCAGCATCCTCAGGCGCGAAAAGTTGAACTTCACAAAAAGTTTACTTTTATAATTGTATACATTATCGACATATAGAATATACAAGGTATGCATAATATAGAGGTATTTTTCAATGAAGTACGCATAAACATGAACTTATTAACATAGACTATTAATTTTCACAGTATAGAATATAAAAGGTTTTGCTGCCTCAACGTCTTCACCTTCACGAAGATGCAAATAACCGACAAGGTTGACATAGGTTGGACGCCTCACGTTTGTGACTCATCTATTACTGGTGCATACGAGCCCTATGACTCCCCCGAGGGCTAAACCTTGCTTGTGGGGAATAGAGGAGAACATATTCGAGGGCGACATTCGAATAGACACGCCAGGAGATATTCTGCAAGTCAAGGATTTCCTCACGTCATGTCCAAAACATCAACAAAAAGGCACAAGAAAGGCGAAAATATGGCAGGATTTGACTGGATTTACGCTGCAAGTTTCACTTTGTTTACAAATTTCAAGTGTAAGTTTTAATAGGTGAATCTGACCACTTTTGAACTGGCTGGCGTGGGAAGCTTCGATGGATTGGCCAAGAGTCGATCCGTCCTCGATGTAAAAAAAATTTCGAAGCTTGCGCTCATTCTGCAAGTCACACACTTGGGAGCACGATCATGCCCATCAGCGACGTCCTCCGCCGACAAATCACCAACTTTACGTATGGCCAAGTGATTTCGATCCTCTTGGTCTGTACCAACATCTTCACAAACAAGCTCCAGCGAAATGATGCACTGGTCGTTACGTTCAGCACGACGTTCTTGTATGTCTTCTTGGCGCTCGTGTGCATCCCGTACTATTACATCAAGCGATGCAAGTCGGTCGGCCTCCCTTGGTGGTTCTGGCTCCTCTTTGGCTTTATTGATGTGGAAGCCAACTATTGGTCCGTCGCGGCGTACAAGGTCAACGCCAACTATGCCATCTTGGGCCTCATCCTCCATTTGACCATCCCTATTGTGACCGTGTTGAGCTATTTCTTCATGGGCAAGCGATACAACTGGTTCCACTTCGTTGGTTGCGTCTTTGCCATCGGTGGTGTTTGTGTCATCTTTGGTGCCTCGACGGGAGATTACTCGGACGAATACCCCAACCAAATGAAGGGTAACTTGAAGGCTGTCTTGGCTGCTTGCTTCTACGCTCTCTCCAACTTGTTGCAAGAATTTGCTGTCAAGCGAAAGGACACTGGCGTGGATGCCAACATTGAATGCCTCGGCAAGATGGGTTTCACTGGTACCATCATCTCGTTGATTCAAATGGCCTGCATTGGTGAATACGGCCGTGTTCGTGACGTGAACTGGACAGGAGCCAACGTGGGTTGGAACGTTGGTTATGTCTTGACCATGTTTGCCTTCTACCTGACTGTCTCCGTCTTTTTGCGTGTCACCGAGTCGCTCTTGTTCAACATCTCTCTCCTCACTTCCGACCTGTACAGTGCGTTGTCGGTCATGTGGATTTTCGACGGTGTTGTGCCTCACTTGTACTGGCTTGCATGGGCTCTTGAGTGCGTTGGCATCACCATTTATTCGGTGTACGAACCTGTCGACTTGAACAAACGTGAAGAAGAGCCTGTGGCAATTGAAACCCCTGCGGATGATGCCAAGGAAGTGTACCAAAAGGCGTAAATCTCACAATTGTCCCCCCTCTCGTGCAATGGCTTGCCTGTACCGTTTGCCTTGCCCTAGGGATTGTATCAGTTAGTGTCGTAAATCATGTAATGATTGCTTGCATATTTTCCACCACAATTTTTGACACATGCACTCTCATCTGCACTGTTTTTCATCAAGACCACCAGCGTACATGACGACTGTAGGAGCCTTAGCTGGTGAAGCGATAGTAGCAAGGGTATTTGAGTGACAAGGACAAATGAGTAGGAGAGGTCCGCCAGTGATTTCAAATGTGGTTGTAGGCCTCCGTTCTACTTTCAAACAAAGCCCCAACGAGTTCCAAATTCTACCGCTTGGCCTGAATAGCAATAAATTCGTGCATTGGGGGCAATGATAATGTTGCCAGACATGCCCCTTCACCATAACTTCTTTCATAATGGTGCAAATAAAACTCACAGCGAGGCCATTATGTTGTGAGAGAGGAGGGGCATGTAAATGGTATTGAGATAGCATGGGCGTGGAAGTTGAGTGAGGTGCGAATGAGAAAGATGTTCCTCCCAAAGGGAGGTCATAAATTTTTGAAGTCGCATCGAGTCGAGTCAATTCCACGGTAATCTTTAGTAAAAGGCGAAAGATTAGTACGTAATGAGATTAACTCTGCGAGATACAATCCTCGAAGTGTCTTCTGTAAACCACCCAAAAAGCAAAGCTCCCCCTTGTGAAATTTGATCTCCTCCAAATTTATCGAATGTATACTCCACTAAGATCAAGATATCAGTTCAACGGGTTCATGGGGGCTCTTGACGTGCGTTAAGAGTCTACCAGAAAGATGCGGAAGCTCGTATCGCATTAGGGGGAATGGAAGGGGAATGGAGGGGGGATCACGTTCAACAACATTGTACTTGTGGGCGGGGAATTAGCTAGTTCGCATGATGATCCAAGAACAAGTCTTTATGTTTTAGAGACTTGGATATTCTGACTACCCTTGCAGTTCTTTTAATCGATCGGCCAGTTCAGAGTATGCTTTGACAGCCTTAGCAGCTTCCCGGTCGGCTTTATCGACATTGATCGATTTGGCGCTCTTCAATGCTTGCTTGAGTGTGTCCAGCAGCGGTGCATTCGGTCCTTCATGCTTCTCTAACACCTTCATCTGGTTTTCGTATGCTACTACTAATAAGTCTTGGATATCCTTGGAAGGCATCGCGAAGAATGTTGTGAATGCAGGTTTGCCATTGGGGCTTCGTTTGTCAACGATTGAACCCATGTTTTGGCCCTAGCAAAGTGCTGTTGAATTTGTCTTCATAGAGTGCATACTTTCACACTGATGAATGAGCCAGGAAAGCCGTCGAGAGGTTGGAGCTCAGGCGTTTCTTCAAGCTTCGTGTCCTTTGGTGGCCAATCCAATGCGTACCACCACCTAGCAACGATGCATTCCACAAGATAGCAATAGAGTGATAAACCTGCAGAGAAGCTCTTGGACCAAGCGACCCTTCAATGAATCGTAGAGTGATTCGGATGCTTCTTGCTGCTTGTATCCAATTGATTCTGTCTTTCGTTTGGACGACGATGTCTTCAACGTTCGTTTCTCCAGCTTTACTGGTGAATCGCTCTTGATTTCTCGCTTGATAGATTTCTTCTTGAGTGGCAAAACGTCTTCATCTTTTTCTTTCTTGATCTTGGTCTTTTTCATCGCCACAAGCGGCATTTCATCGTCGCTGTCGTCGTCGATCGGTCGCTTCACAGGCACTGATTTGATTTCCTGTTTTACTTTAGGCTCATTCTTCACAACGATTTGCTCCTTTCGTTGTGCCAACTGTGCTAGCGGAATGTCTTCTTCACTAGACAATGCTGCATTCCAGACCCATCGCGGCGATCATCGTCGAGCTTACCTCTCGGAGCTCATCCCCAAACGTGTGGATTGTATTGAATCCAAAAGGTTCCTCTGCAATCTTATAGAGACAGCTTTACTTGATTAAAGTATACTATTTAAACTTCTTATATACTTAGATGCTATTTCACACGTGGGATGCAACTTTAACCAGCTAAAAGCACTCAAAACCTCTGTTGGAGTATCTCGCAGAGTTAATTTCATTACGTACTAATCTTTCGCCTTTTACTAAAGATTACCGTGGAATTGACTCGACTCGATGCGACTTCAAAAATTTATGACCTCCCTTTGGGAGGAACCCTGCCCCATCAATTCCAGCTTATTTCTTCCATGCCTCACTTTCATTTCGTCCTTTGTTCACTTATTCCTCAAAGTTCACCTTATGCAGAACCTCAGAGGCGACAGAAACAATCTGGGCTGCATCAATACTTTAAAAGCCTCAGTAATACTCGGTCCCATCGTGTTAAGGGGGGAACCCCCCAATGTTTCCCCCACTGGTTTCACCTCGGTTTCGCCATGAAGCTCGAGGGGTTCTCTTGGTCATTAGTGAAACTCGTAAGGCAAACACCGCAAGGCATACGTTGTTTCTCTCAAGCCTCTGGCAATTTGCAGAAACAACTCGTGTCACTCAATAGAGTCGAGTCACAATGCTCAAGGATGGTTGTGATCATGGGATATTTACAATTACGACGTTAAGCTGAATATTTCCGAAGCGATCTTAGCTGCGATGGCGTTTGATCAACTACAGGAGTTTCGTTTGCTATTCGTTCTGGTGACGGGACGACGCGAGTTGAGCCAGAGAACCGCCCACTTTGATATTCGTCATGGACAATTGCTGGTTTAACGATCCTCGCTTCAAGGTTGCATCGATAAGCAGACTGAGAGGTTCAGCCGAGAGCGTCCTGTTGAGTGCCGCTGCAGCAGCTCCAATGTTAGGAGCTGATGGCCGCCTTGGACGCAGCTCGCCTGACGGGACGACTTGGGCCGCAGCAATCAACGCCCCTATCAAACTGGCCGATGGACGCCTCGAGTGGAGTCGATGTTTGCTCGAGTTTCCTAAACATGCGTCAAGAATGCCGCCGTATTCACAGGCGTACGCTTTGTTATGTGGGCAAAGAGCATGACTTTCTCTTCCTCGTGAGATAACGTTTGATGCGTCCGAACGGCGAGGCGATAAACTATCGTCAGAAGGACGATCGTGCTCGCCACAATGCACAATGACGCTTCACTAGACGGCTGAAATCCCAAGAGCGCTACGAGATGGACGGTCCACATGACTGCTGCAAAGCCAGAGCCATAAGTGCGCAGGGGACTTCGATAGCAACGAGCCAAGTGCTTGAAATTGACACACATGAAGCGGTGATTCCAGCACTGGGCCAAGTTCACCTCGAAGCCAAAGATCATACTTGGGTTGAACAAGTTGAACGCCGCTGGGAAAGCATCGGCGAGAAAGCAACAGGTGAGACCCACGGCCAAACCTGCACAAGTAGCAACTGGGTGCGTTTGGTGCTTTGGATGGAGGTACATCAACTTGGAAGCTGCCATGGCGGAAAGGATGCTGGAATATGAAAACATAAACCCAAAGATCGTTGCAAACGTCGCTGGGATCGACAAGATCGTCGCCACCGCGTCACTGGTGCGGAACATCGTTGTTATGCCTACATGCGCTGAGCTTAGCTGAAAAGCCAATCTCACTCACCTCCACGGATCACGACAAGCTCGTCTTGCAGTTTGTCGACGCCTGGAGGCATGCTAATAGCCACAAAGAACAGTCCGATCGACGTTGCAAAGAGCGTGAGCATGGAGGTGATTTTGCAACCTGGGAAAACTTCTTGGGCTGGAGAACGACGTTGGCGACGGAATTGATAGACTCACTGCCGACAAAGAGCCATGCCGACATTGAAAGCTGCTGGAGAAACATTTCACCGCCACCGCGAATGCGCCACGCTGGGCCGCCGCTGAACGTCTGGTAGCTCATAAACGGCAGCGATCCAAAGAAGTACATCAGCAGGATGCCAAAGGATACAAGACCAAGCATAGCATTGCACCTCCAAAAGAATTTGCCGCCTCGATAGTGAATCGCAATCGCGGCGGCGTACGTGGCAACCCAGATGCAAGGCTTGATAATATTCGCGGAGGATTGAGAACTCGCTGGCAAGAGCTTCAAGATCATGGTGGCGAGGACAACGGAAGATGCGTACAAGATAGCATGAAGAGCCTCGCATGAGCCGACAAGAAAGCCACCAAAGTACCCGAGGGAGCAGCGACTGAGACCATACGCACCACCTGCAAACGGCCAGCCGCTCACGATCTCAGCGAGAGCTAGAGTCAAGCAAAAGTACGCCGCGCCGGTCATGAAGATAGACAAGCCATTGCTCTCGACGCCAGCGGCCAGTCCTGCATTCCATGAGATGTAATAATCACCGATGGCCATGGTCATTCCCAAGGCCCACAGGTCAAACTTGGACGCATGATATGTTGTCGCGGCGTCGGAAGCATGAGGAGGAGCAGTGGCGTCGGAAGTATGAGGAGGAGCTGTGGCGTCGCGGGGCTCAATCATGCATACGACCAAAGTTAAGAATAGACTTTGGAAACCGTGTCGAGCTGTTTCGTGTTTTTTATTTCCATGACGTGGCGCCTTCTCCAGTCAGATCATCGTGACTGGTTTGAGCTCCACAATAGCTCAAAATTAGCGTGGCTCGGTTTTGAGGAGTGAGATGTCGTCGGCACCGAAATCATCCACAGGTCTGATCGAGAGTCCTTCCATGGTGGTTTTGGCTTCGTGGGCATCAGCCCTCGAGTTCTCTGCCTGCTGCATCGTGACGATAGCTCTTCACTGCCCAAGCACACAAAATTCCTCGGTGAATTTTGGCGTCGTTCTTCATGGCATGACTTGGCTCCGTCGTAGCGGCAAGAGCGAAAGCCATGGCGAACGATTGCACGCTCGCATTAAATGGAGACGTGCATGTAGCTGGCCTCGACGTTGGCAAACTCGTCGAGGTCTATGGGAATTACGGGTTTATCATTGGATTTGTCATCTACGTTGCACAAATTTCTTAACACTTAAACACTCGACGTCGCCATGAGTGGCGTCATCGTGAGCTTGCGCGTCTCGACGAATACTTGAAAGAGGCGTTGCTTGAGTTTCTCCGTGTTGTTTTGGACGCGCACGACTTGCAGCCACTGGCTCGCAACGACAGACAGAGCTGGTGATGTGTCCCCATTGGCAATGGCGCTGCGGCAATCCGCCGCTAGCATATCCAGCTCGCCGCGAGCATACCAATCCATCCAAGTAGCAGAGCGCCGCTTGAGCTCAACGGACGTGTCGAATGTAGCCGCCAGTGAGGACTCGTAGTCCTTGGCTGCACCGGCAAAGTCACGCACGAAATTCTTCAAATCGCCTCGCCATGCAAGTGCTCGATGAGCCAAAGTTGCAAAAGGTGCGTCCATCGAAGCAACCACAGCGTCATCGCATGCAGCGAAAGCTTGAGTCGTGGCATCAGATTGGTATTTATCACGCACAACAATCCGCACGCGCTCGGCGCAGTGTTGGATTCGGGCTTCCACAACTTGCAGCAATTGGGCAGCGTGGTCATCGGTGCTGACTTCTAGCGTATCGGGAACTTCGGAGTTGGTGCTGTCTCCTTGCGTGTTGGTGACTTCGGAGGTGGTGGTGTCGTCAACAAGTACGTCGTTGTCCACAGATGCCGTATTTGCATCGTGCGGCAGTAGATCCCCGGTGGGTTCGACAGCGACTTCGACGACATTATCGCTTTGAATTTCAGAGTCATTGGCAGCTTGGTCTCTCCATTCGTCCGCGTCATTTTGGTCGTCAATTCCATCTTCAAGAGGCAAAGTCGAAACAATGTCAGTGGTTGACTCCTCCTCTTCACCTTCAAACACCAACTCGGGCTCAATGCTTTCTACGTTGTCATTGTCATTGGGATCAGTAAGGAGTTCTTCGATCTCTTGGATTAAATCTTCAGTAGCTGCGTCTTCATGAACAACTTTTTCAATAACAGCTTCGGTGTCTTCATCTTCTGAGGAACCAAAGATCACTTCAGGTTCTTTTAACAACTCCTCGTTGGAATTTTCACTTTCTTGAATATGCGGCGCTGCAAGCTCTTCAAAGTCTGGGATGGCATTGGGGCTGAGGTCAGTGGCTGGTTCTTCCTCGAGATCACTGGTATTTTGCTCGCTTTCATCAACTGGGACTGTTTCTGGAGCGCTTTCATCATAAGAAATGTCGGCACTGCTCCTGTCGTCGTCGGAAACAATCGTTTCATCATTGACTTCGATTAATTCTGGGTTTTCAACTTCTTCAGCTTGCTCGTCTTCGGAGGGCACTTCAGGTGAAACGGAGTCGACTGTCTTGTCCTCGCCGTCAGGAAGAGGTTCATTAATGGGAAGAGTATGAACCGAGATTTCTTCGTCGACTTCATCAGTGTACTCCAGCACAGCTTCATCATCACTAGATAGTTCTGGGAATGTGTCGACTGGTTCTTCTTCGAGGTCTTTTCCGATCAGTTCATGCTCCGCAATTACGTCGTGAAATGAGTCATCAATCGTCACTTCAGGTTCTGTCTCGGCGACAATTTCTTCATGCAACTCGCCAATATTGGTAACTTCAGGAGGAACTTCTTCGATTTGAACGCCAGCACTGTTGTCCACTTTTGTTTCTTGGTGTGTTGTATCTTGGGGTGGAGGCACAGGATTGCTTTGCCACAGAGATAGGAGCGGAGCAAGCATTTGATCGACATTGTACTCATTCCAGACGGCCCACCACTGGATCGCGTAGATAATTGCAACAACGATAACAAAGACCTGTTGAAATCGCCGCCACCGTCGTTCTCGTCGAAGTTTTTCACTCACTTCAGGCCGTGCTTCGGAATCAATGCGGCATCCATACTTGCGTTGCCATTTCAAATTGGTTCTTTCAAACGAAAGCGTCCACTTGAGCTTTTCCTTGTCGTCAGCCCACAGCCGAGAGTCCACTTCGTCATGTGGAGTAAACTCTTCGTCGTTTCCATCGTCGTCATCCACATCTTCTTCATAGTCGTCGTCTGTTTCAGACGACTCAGACGGCGCGTAGTCGCTGTCAGCGTCTGCATCGTAGAACGACATGGAATTAAACGGAATTTCCTCTTCGTCGCCGTCATCGTGGCTGTCACCAAACGCGCTATTGCCGTTCGTTTTGTCCTCTGAGCTATTGAGCCAAGACATGTCTTCCGCGTGGTCGGCCATGCTCCAGTCTCGGAATTTGAAATTAGGTTGTTGGTGGATGTTTTATTCAAAATATTCAAAAAATGAATAAATTCCAATATATATTTTTAATTATTGTTGATTTGATACGAATTTCCAGAATCGAATCTCGCCGGCGGATCGATTCACCAATCGACGCCATTGGCTAATAAATATTTTGGGCAGTTGTGATTGGCTGAATAAATTTAAGAGAAAGTACTGTGAAAGTATTGTCAAATACATTCGAAATTGTGAGGAAGGGCCTGAATGTTTAGTTTTTTCAATCGTTGTGAAATCGATTAGCCAATCAAAATCAAGTATTTCTGTTCAGCCACACGCTTGGATTGTCTGCCGGAGTGGCTCCATGTCCTCCATCCAACAAGCTGTATCCGGCTGTCATGCTTCAAAGAATACCGTCATGCACGCCCTATATGGGTATTACTATCTGGGGTTTCCCAAAGAGCGACTCGCTGTCATATTTAACAAGCATGTCAACACAATCGACAATTGGATTCGACGCTTTGAAGTCGACAACGACTACTCTAGAAGGTCCAGCACGAACTACAGGAAGTTTACACGTGATCAACGTCAGTGGCTGCTCAACTACTTCTTGGAGAATCCTCTTTCGTTTCTGGACGAGGCGAAAGCCTAGTTTCAGTCTCATTCAGCCGCTTTATATCAATTACTACAGTCTGGCGAATTGTGCACGAGCATGGATTGACGTGGAAAGCTCTGGAACGCAGAGCAATGGAGATAAGGACGGCTGACATTGTTCGATTTACGCTGGAGCTATCCATTATAGATTGGAGCCAGCAAAATATACAATTCCTCGATGAGGTTGGTTTTGACAATCAAGGCATGCTTTGAAAAAGGGGATACTGTATGAAAGGCCAGCGGTTCTCCTTTCGAGGCGAATTCAATCGAAAGCCGCGCTTGAGTTTGCTTTGCTTTTTGAACGTCAATGGAATTGTTGAACATTCCATACGGAAGGCACATTTAACCGCATCCAATTTATTGAATTCTGCCGCATCCACGCTCACTCTGGAAAGTCTGTCAAACAATATCCTGGCCGTGGGTCAATATGGATCCTAGATGGCGCTAAGATTCACTGTCACCCCGATATACCTGCGATCAATCGGAATTATTCCGATTTTTCTACCCGCGTATTGCCCTTTCTTCAACCCTATCGAGTACGCATTTGGCCTCATCAAGAAAGCCATGAAACGCCAGTACAAGGAAGGAACGAAGAAACGGCTTTCTTTGTTTGCATTAGATGTGATTGAACAATTCAGGCATTTTGACATGCGAAACATTTTTCAACATTATGGCTGTAATGTTGATGGAATGTTTGATCCTCGCAGTGGGCTTGACAATCATAGAGTTCGTGTTTCAACCAGCGATGTGCACGATGTCCATGATCTACTTGAATTTACTGAGCGTGGAGTTCCCGAAGATGAGGTGGACCTTGAGAAAAATAGTGATTGCCATAATGAAGCTTAACCTCTATTCCCCATCTGTCCTATATATAGTGTCCTATATATAGGACAGATGGGGAATAGGACAGTCTATAACGTCATCCACATAGTGGATGTACACTTTTATAACAAATGATTGAAACAGTTTAATTCAGCAGCGTGATTCGTCTCGTCCGCTCGTTCTCGCATTCAATTTGGGCCACTTGTTGTGAAGAAATGGAGAAATGGGAGGCGGTTGGAACATTGATGAAACTCCACGAACACGAAGGGACGGGTACTAGTGTCTTTAACACGAAGAGTATCATTACTATGATGAACAATGGGACGAAAATGTAGTTGAGATAATCGCAGCACTTTTAGTTGTCGTCCAATCTTTGGTTCGACCGCTGCACTTGACGTCGACACAACGGTGTATAAGACCCACTGATCGCTACACGTTTGACTGCACAATTGATCAGCAGTCTAATGTGAGTGTGTTGAGCCTACGTCGTCCAGTGAACCGATCTGTAACATCACGAAGTCGACTGTCCTAGATATAGGACAAGGTAGGTGGGGAATAGAGGTTAAGCATGATCTAAATCTTCTTGATTTGGAATAGCAGCGAGCGCTGATAACACTTTAGCATCATCAGGATTGATAGCGACGTCTCGGTCAAACGCATCAATTATCGATTTTTTGGACGTCAACATGGCTTCCATTTGATCCAATTCGGCTTTGAATAAATTGGTATGTGCTTTATGCGAAGCTCTGAGGGCCGCCAAGTTCAATAGTAAGCCATCAACAACATCGGCGGCCAAAGTGACACTTCTCTGAACACGGAGAATATGCTCTTGAGCGCTCGTAGACTGAGGTTGAAAAAACCGAACGATATTTGAAGGTGGCGGCTTGGCAATAAGTTCGTCATGTTCATGCGTAAGCTTCTGAACAATATAGCCCGCCCAAAGCATCCATGGAATCTCTTGGCCTGTCAACAGGTTCCCCCACTTTTCCTTCAAACGGTCTCGCATGGTTTGATGGGCCAATTAGTTTGCAGCGCCACAACGATCAATCTGCGTTGGCTCGATGCATTTTTCCTTGAACGCAGCTAGCTGTTGTAATGTTCCGAGTTGATTTCCCCACTTGTATACCGACAGCGCCAACGCTTCATTTCGATTTCTTCCAAAGTATCGATGTGCTATTGCACTGCTCCAAGGCGTCAAAATGCAAGCTTTGTTTCGGAGTGAGATGTAGCTGTCAAACATGTCGATGACGGGGTTTGAGTCGGAGACAGACCATATCGGTGGGCTTCCTTGCACAAGAGCCAATCTTTGAAGATGGGTTGAGAACATGTTCCAGAGCTTTTCCTTGATTTCCGGCCAAGTGTTGCCGTGAATGACATGGACCCCGAGTGAAACAGCACTGGAATTTCTCTGGTTCACTGTCTCTTTCAGTCTGCAGTCGAAGGTAACTTTGTATACCCCTTCTTGGAGGGTGTGCTGGTTGTCTTGAAGTCGTGGGCTTCTGCGTGTTTGAAGCGTGTTTGGGCTTGGTGTGCTGTTCGAGTTGTTCTCCATTGCGGTCCAAATGCAAATGAGATGTGGCTTTTACTGAGATTTTGCGCTGTCAATCGTTTAAAATTTAAAAAAAATTAACCCCAATTTCACAAATTTTCATGAAAAAGACAATACTGTTCTAATTTTCATTCATCCAATATATTGGCGCGATTGGAGATTGATACAAAAAATCAATCCAAATTGGGAAATTTCTAGCGAATCCACAATAGCAAATCATATTTATTTTATTTTCCAACAAAATTGCACTTTTTATCTGCCAGTTTCAATTTTGTGGAAACGTTGCGCGTGGCAAGACAGGCGGCAAAGTTGGTTCAATTCACATGATACGGTTCGTTCTAAGGCTATTCTACTAATGTCCTGGTAGATCTCTTCTTTATCTTTGGAAGAGTCGGTCGTGTTGTGACGGCGGGAGGCAGGACGATCGTTTCTCGGGACTTTAAAGGTGAGGTTGGTGATGCACTTCGTTGACAGAACGGACGCTTTCTTGGGTCCAAATACGGAATGCCATTGTTGATGCTCTTGTCGTATGTATATGCAGATTGGGGATGTGCGACCTAGCAAACGATGCTTGATGGGAACGTACAAGCAGAGAAAGAGTCCTACCGATGTGAAATTGTTGGGACTGATCTGACTGGCTTTGTGGAATCTCTTCTCGCGATCGTCGTAGACTTTGTCGATCTGGTACACGGATGACGCTTGAATCGAAGTCTTTATTGCAGGTGGTTTGGGCTTGAGCTGGGATTTCGGGACGAGTTTCCTCGGAACTGATGTGAGATGGTTTAATGTATTCGTTCGGATGTGGGTTTCCACTGGGACGCCGAAGGCAGTCGGCTAATGAATCATTTCATCGTCATTGAGATAAGTCTCACCGTACCTTGGATTGGGTGTGTGGCGAGCTAAAGACGCCAGGTGTGACTGCTGTGCCGACGAGATGATGCAAATCTGTTGTGATTTTGACCAACTCAGCACGCGATTCCGCTTCAACGCGTTCGAGTTCAGCCTATCGTTTGCTCAGCACTTGCTGTATCTCAAGCTGTACCGCTCGTTGGGCTTCTAGTCGCTGTCGCAAGGTTTCCCTTAATGCATTGCCCTTTGCTTCGAGCTCTTTGAGATATGTCTTCCTTGTGGCAAAATTGAGTTTGAATTTGCGGCTGGCATAGCCGCGGTATCGAGATTGAATGATTCGAGCGACATGATAAAGTCGCGCATTTATTTGCATCGTGCGACGTCGTCGGGCTTCTCGCATCGCTTTCAGACGACCTAAGTGGCCTCGGTATATGCGGGAGATCATGATTTCAGCATCCCTGACGAGAGTTTGAAGAGGGTACGATGTAAGGGACATACCTCCATCGAGTGATACGTGCTCGGACGCGTTGTCCGCGGAATAACCTTTGTATGCAAATGGCGGCTCCAAGTTCTTTGTCGGCATTCTCGTCGCGATCTCTGAGAGACTCCATCAGGAGATCAAAGACGTGGAGACTCTCACCTCAGCGACACTTCAAGGTCGTCTAATGTCTTCTGTCGATTGACCCAGCATGCGTAGAACTCTGCCATGGCGGCGATGGCACAGCCGAGTGACCGAAACCCCCTTCGAGGTCGACTCTTCCCACCGCGCTAATTTTAGCGCGCTTTGTCAAGACGGAACGTTACATGTTGTCAAATTTGATTTTACGGTAACTAGAGTTAACTTGAATAAACTATACTACTCTGGTCCGCAAAAAATGCTACACTGTTTTATCTTGATTTGAGTATGTCCGGATATGAGGATATATGGGTTTTTGTAAACAACCTCAAAAACGTATATAAAATTTCACAGGATGTCCAATATTTTTATTCAAACAGCACTGATGTCCCGATGACACAGGTCTCTCTGTGTTCATCTTGCTTGCCCAGGACAGAAATAGCGAAGTCTAACGTCAGTATAATGTCAGTTATGTTATAGCGCATGTCAGGTGTGGCTATTGGCGGCTCTCATCGCGAGAGCGCTATGTTTGACAGTCATCTCTAGGTTTGATAGGTTCCAGCCTTCTGACGACCTGCAACCGGGCTATACACCAAGAACCAGCAGTGTTGCTATGTTAACACCATCTATCTTTGATGTTGAATCTAGATATGTAATTAAATTGGGCTCAATTCCTACAGTGAACCCACAGCGAAAAAAATGTGATCTATCCGCCTGGTCGGTCAACTTTGACACACCATATCTCGCCAACGGAGACGAATTGTAGTTTCCACAAATTAACCAATCAAACAGGAGATCCTAAGCTGTTTACTGAGCCAATCAGCGTTGAATATTTCGATTATTTTTGAAAAAAAATTCTGCCGAGAATGTAACTGTAGCAATTATTTCGGACCAGAGTAGTACTTACTTAGTATTCAATTAAGCTGGAATTTGAAAACTTTTGGATTGTCTATTGCTAGTGACTAGTCGATTTGGGGTCCCAGATCTGGATCACGCACATTGAGTGTAGACTGAGGGCTGTGGCAAAAGCACGATTAGAGCCATGCGGCACATACATTGAGCCAAAAGCACCATGGGTATACAGAAGAAGATGACGCTGGCAAGTCCCAAGTGGGGGATTTTCAGCACAATGCTCATGAAGAGCAACCCGATCGCGACAAAGAGACTAAAGAATCCACATACCATTTGGTACGCCCAATGAACTTGACAGCCACGTCTTGTCTTTGCACTCCGCGGCTCTTTCACCTGAATGTCGGACTGTGATAATGGCGCATATCCATGTGTGGACGTGTGCATTTGTGTTTGATGTTTCAAGCAGTAGGAAACCTTGGGTGCTTTGGAGCTTGCATACGTCCGTGTGCATCTTGATCCATCTTTTAGGATTCCAGCACAACGCACAACGTTTTCTTCTCCCGCAGGGGCTTCTAGGTCGACGTCTGTAAGCCAAGGCGCTACTTCTTCGCCGCAGTCGTCCATCGATTGAAACCGTCTTGAAGCGGTTTCATGGAGCAAATATAAATTCTGATAGGTAAAATGGACCTTTGAAAATGAATAATTTCACGATTACATTGCAATCGCACATTCCTTCCGTATCAAGATGGCGACGCCCCGCAAGTTTGAAGACCTGACAGAACAGTTTGACAAATCCAACTGCTACTGCTTGAATGAAGACCCAAGCTTTGGATACAATAATCTCTTTATTGGCGACGACACGCTCCTCTTGAAGAGCGAAGCAGACGGTACAGTCCCATGATGATGTTGACGTCGGTCGTGCTCATTTGTGTTGTCCCAGAGCAATTGCTGATTCACCTTGAATTCAAAGACGCTGTCAAGATCCACTCGATCTCTGTTAAAGCCCCTCATGATGGTACACATCGTGCATAGACTTTGATGAACTTGACTTGATTCTGTGCAATAGACAGTGCGCCATCCGTGATCAAACTTTTTGTGAATCGCAACAATCTGGTATACCAATGCTGTCTTGAATCACTTGTAAATTCGATCTTGTTTGTAGGGTTTCTCGGACGTGACGGATATTGAACCTACGCAAAAATTGGAGTGGACGCAAGACCAGTTGCAAACAGGAACACCCGTCGAGTTGCGTTTCGTCAAGTTCCAGCGAGTGACTTCATTGACGGTACATCTCCTGACTTGGTGTGCCTCCAATGTTGAGCCCCTTGTAGATCTTCGTCGAGGAAAACCACGGAGCTGAAACATCAGCGCTCTCGAGCATCAAACTCTTTGGTAAAAGCAGCGCATACTTCATTTTCTCATCATGCATCAATGCGTAGGCGAAAGCATCCAGGGAACCAACATGAATGACTTGAAGAGCCAAGCGCATGACCACTGAACGCAGCCCAGTCATGTCATGCTCACAAGCCTCCATAAAGCATAAACATATGTCTCAAATATTGATGCGTTCCCTTTCTTGACGCATTCCACTCTCATGTTGCTCTATTCCTGGCAAAATTCCTTCGCAAATGCAAGCAATGGACGGGATGGACTGCTATAAGTTCTGCTTCATGCAATCATGACCCAAGTTGAAGTCACAGTATCTGCTCATGAGATGACTAAGAAAGTAAACAGCATATTTTCTAAAGTATGCAATTAAAAAATTAAATATAATCTCAACTTTAAGTCCTAAATATCTTGATTTTAAATTTGACACTTCAAATTGCATACATTTTGCTAATTTTCATTCCTATATATACATAATATATCAAGGTATAAGTGGAGAATTATCCGCAATTATATAGAATTATATAGTTTTAACCGGACAAAGGATGTCGCGTAATGATATCCGCAACGAAATATAGTGCAGTGTGCATTTTCCCCCACTGAGCTCAAGTGAAGACCTCATGCCGCGCATTGAAACGGAACCCAAGCTGGACTTCAAGGATGTGTTAATCCGCCCCAAGCGAAGCACGTTGAAGAGCCGATCGCAAGTCGATGTGTCTCGTACGTACACGTTTCGCAATTCCGGCAAGACGTGGACTGGTGTGGTATGTATCCTTGGATTATCGATATAGTTGCTCATGGAGATCCTTATAGCCTGTGATTGCTGCCAATATGGACACCGTCGGCACGTTCGAAATGGCCGTTGTCTTGGCGCAAAACAAGTGCATCACGTGCATTCACAAGCATTACACCGTGGATGAGGTTCTTCAATTTGTGATGCTACGTGGATATTTATGTCTCCTTCCAGTGGAAAACCTTTGCATCAAGTCATCCTGACGTCCTGCCTTTTGTTGCTGTCAGTGCTGGTACCAGCAGCTCCGATTTAGATCGCGTGTCTGAAGTCTTGAGCAATCATGCAGACATTTCCTTCGTCTGCTTGGATGTTGCGAATGGTACAATCTCATGCTTGTTGCAGATCTTAGTTTTGATTCGTGTAGGCTATTCCGAGCACTTTGTTGATGCTGTGCGTGCTATGCGAGCAAAGCATCCTCACCACACAATCATTGCTGGCAACGTTGTGACGGGAGAAATGGTGGAAGAACTCATCCTAAGTGGTGCCGATATCATCAAGGTTGGCATTGGTCCGGGCTCTGTGTGCACGACTCGCAAGCAAACCGGTGTTGGTTATCCTCAACTCTCGGCTGTGCTCGAGTGTGCCGATGCTGCACATGGCTTAAATGGCCATGTGATTTCTGATGGTGGCTGTACTTGTCCTGGAGATGTTGCCAAGGCTTTCGGAGCTGGGTACACTTTCGACAGCTTGTTTGCCTCTGACACACTTCAATAGTGCTGATTTCGTCATGCTCGGTGGCATGTTGGCTGGTCACGACGAAAGTGGTGGTGACGTCATTGAAGTTGATGGCAAAGCCTTCAAGCGTTTCTATGGCATGAGCTCAGCCGTTGCCATGAAAAAGCATGCTGGTGGTGTTGCTGAATACCGCTCGAGTGAAGGCAAGAGCGTGACGGTTCCTTACCGTGGTCCTGTCGATGGCACAATCAAGGACATCTTGGGTGGCGTGCGATCAACGTGCACATATGTCGGTGCAGCTAAGTTCAAGGAGCTCAGCAAGGTATGTTTCAACTTGTCGTGTGGATGAATGTATCATGATTGTGGCATGTAGCGCACTACCTTTATTCGCGTGAGCCAGCAATTGAACGAAGTCTTTGGCAAAGCTCCCAACGAGCAAGAAATTGAAGCGAGCGCGGCAAAGAAGGCTAAAACAGCTTAGATGCTAGATGTGTTTAGATGAACGCCTTTGATATCTATAATTCTGAAGCAAGGCAAACCTGGAAGCGAGGAAAGGATCGAACTTGAAACATTTCTTCTGTAATTAGGGGGGAGATAGTATTCCATGAGCCATAGCGTGGGAAACCATGGTGCTGGTTCCATATAACTTCCTGTATTTCTCCTAGCCTTGATCACATAACCATTGGTCATGGGCACAGAGAGTGAGCGATCAGTTTGACATGTTCAATGGGGAGAAATAGTCCACTAACTGTGGCTGAATGGACAATATTTCGTCTTCTCGCGGTATGCTGGATACGTTGAGCAAAGCTCCCTAGATAAGGCGAAGCCTCTATAACTGGCGCTGAAATCAAAGCGTCATACATTCCATGGAGAATTGCGTACGCTTGCATCCGCTGGAGTGAATCGCTTGTTCATTGTCCTATCGAGCGAAACTTCCGATCTGCGCGGGGAGCATCCTCAAGTGGAACGAGTTGAAGATCTCAACAATTATTAAATTATACAGGAATGTATTTTAAGAGGTCGAGATCTCAAAAATATATATTTCGTGAGGTATCATTTCTAAGAGGCCTTTGCCGCGGATCTTGCTCACCACACAAGGATGTCCAAGAACTTGGGAGTGCCATTGAGCTTGCTGCATGAAGGCGAAGGCCATTCGATCACGCTTGAACTCAAGAATGGTGAAATATACAGAGGACACTTGGTTGAGAGCGAAGACAGCATGAATTGCCAGCTGAAACAAGTTACGTTGACCAGTCGAGATGGACAGATCCATCGGTTGGAGCAAGTTTACATTCGCGGATCGCAGGTGAAGCTGTTTATTTTGCCAGATATGCTACAGAAATCACCTCTGTTCAAGAAGGTACAGGCGCTCAAGAAACCCGAAGAGAAAAAGCCAAAGAAAGGTAAAGGACGAGGCCGTGGCCGAGGTAAACCCGCGGCTGCATGAGCAAGTCGTCCCCACGAGACACATTAGTACGAAAGAGCGCGACAAGGCCTGTTATGCTATTAATCTACCCCCAATTCATGATAAATACTACGCCTAGACGATCTGCAAGGCGACATTGTCCGCATCTTCCAAAACTTGGTAGTTCCAGTTGATTTGGCAGCGGAGATAGTTCAAGTACAGACCACCGATGACCATGCACAGTAAGGACGCACAGAATGCCATCACGGTCGCACTTGGAAACCAGAGCGCAAAGATAAAAGCCTGGAAGTCGAATGTTCCATGAAGCAAAATGGCTGGTGCAAGGACAGATGCAATACGGGGAGCATTCTGCATGGTAGAGAGAAGACGCATGCCTGTGATAGAAGTGCAAATCATGTGGAGTGGCGTCGCGATCACTCCTCGGAGGATCGCAGTCTCGATCTTGACGGCAAACTCGGGGTTTACAAATGTGTAGCCAACGTTTTCCATGGTCGCAAAGCCACAGCCTGCAGAGGCAAAGCAAAGTACCGTGAAGAGGGGGTCCACGCCATGCGCGGTCAAATCTGGCACACATAGGCCTGACCCAATGCAGGACTTGCCTTTGACAATCCAATACTTGACGTACTCTTCCACCGAGCCAGCGACAAGAAAGGACATGAAGAGGAGGCCGAACACAATGTTGAAAGAGTTGTGAATATGGAGGTGAGCCAACGCATCGGCAGTAGTGGTATTGTGATGGCGGGCATCGCGGATTTGGGATAAAATGTGATCGGTGTCCATCGCAAAAAAGATCACACCGCCCAAAAAAGCCATGATGGACTCGATGAGCAAAGCAAGAGCTGTCCCAGGGAGGAAGCCTCCAACGAATAGACGCAAAAGCATGTCCACATCGACTTGTTCGTGTTTGCATTGTCTATATCGATAGACGCACGCAGCAAATACACACGGAGGGACATAAAGCACCGCAAGCGGCACGAAATTCGAAGGCACCGCTAGAATCTACATCGTAGAGTTAAACATGACGATGACAGCATGCCATATCAACCGTCAAGAGCGGAATGACGCCGAGGAAGAGCACAAGGGCCGTGCGCGAGAGACAGGAGAGTGGCGCCATGCTTGTTGAAATACTCATCCAGAAGGCATAGAAAAAAACATAAAGCCCTGCACCCCTAAACCACTTAACCCCTATTTTCATAACCCTTGGCCTAAAACACTGCACCCCTAACTTGAATCGGAATTGTTTGATCTTCAGACCAAACGTTATCGTTTCTGCTTAAATAGCGCCGCTATCTGCTCGAAGTTGGCTGTGTTGGTGGCGTCGATGAGGTGGAAGAATGTGATAATTGTGTCCATGGTCCACTCGGAGAGGAGGGTTTTGTCTTCGGCGTAGGTATCAATGTCCTCAGTCGTGACGGTGGTGGCTACTGAGTGCGTATGGCTTTCCCTCGTCGCCCGGCAGCGGAAAAGACTGCGAACACGAGTCGTTTGACGTAATGTCCTGTCGACGCCAAAATGCATTTGTGGTGTGGCAGTTTTCCGATCGAGAATGATCCTACAACTGTTTGTGAGGAGCAGGTTGATGGCAAAGCACGGACCAGCCGCTCACGCTAAATGTGATGGACTGCTTGGGCAGTGGATAGACGTGGTCTTCCGCGACAGTACGCATGACGATCACAAATCGATCCGGTGTGATCACTTTTTGCACGAGGACATTCAGCACGAGCGACTCGTCGTCTCCAATGCCTTTGACGACGTCCACTTGAGCGTAGCACATGCTCTCCGATACTTTCTCGAGGCACTAGCGAGAAGATTTGAGCTCTTCCTGGCTGCAGAGTCTCTTACTTTGACATGCCACTGGTCTGTGTCAATGGAAGATGTAAATGTTGCCCACATGGCAGATCCAACTGCATCAAGAGCCATGGGAACGATCCGATGCCGAGCGGCATCCACGACACAGCCACCAGCAAACAGTTTGAGCTCACCCTCGGTCTCGTCGTCATCGATGTAGCTCTCATGGACCTCGAGCGCTGCTTGGGCTTTGCGAGCCACTTGGTCGAGGATCCACTTGTAGGCTTTGACTCGGAAGGCGCTGTCGACGAGTGCGTGTGTGGAACCTGCGTCGGGCTCTAGCATCTACAGCAGTCAACTCGTCAATGGCAGTCGGCGGTGGTCGCTTGTACCGCGTCAAACTTGAATGCCTTGAACGACGACGTGGACGAAGCGCGACTCTCTCGGACACTCGAGTGTCGCGTCGATCTCTGGCTTTGCTGGCTGCGTTGGCTCGCTAGGCTTCGTTGACTCCGTTGACTGCTTTGGCTTAGCATACTGCTTAAGCCACTTAGACTCGGCGAGCGCAGGCCCTGGAACGCTTCCTCCGTCGCGCGAATCAAGTTCATCTTGGAGGTCATGCTCGTTTGGGACGACATCACGGCGATGTGTCTCATGTGCGGCGAGCTGCTGTCGCTTTTTGAGCGAGCTCTTGCATCTGAAGTGCCTCGAGGCGGCAAAGCCACCGAGCCGCGCTGGCGGGTGATGGCCCCGCCCATCTTTTTTGAAATGCGACCGTAGCTATAAATATCACATGACGAGTGTCGAAAAGGTCGGACGAGGACAAAGCACGCGGCGATCCCCGGTCTTGGAAAGCAGCCGCTGAAAACCACGCAGCGTCTAGCTCTCAGGGGGGATTAACGCCCTTGGCTTGACTTTGTTCGGAGTGGACTGCCCGCTATTTTCATCGGTGATCTCGCGGGGTTGTCGGTTACGTGAGTGCTTCATGGGAAACAACACAAGCGCGAGTGGCCAGCGGACCAAGCCACCGGCCAAGATCGTCTCCGTGCAGCCAAAGACTCCCGCAACGTCGTCAACCCCAACACATCGCGATCGATGCGCGGAGGAGGCGACGGACACGTCACAGTTCGAGTCCATCGCTCCACCAATGATGCCACCTCAACGGACTAGTCCGCCACGACTTCGCAAGCACAAAACACACAAAAGCAGCACCTTCGTACGACTTGTCCAAGTCGTTGTTGATCTGTGATGTGATGTAGAACGTTGAGACTGAGAGTCATACGCTACTCGGTGGAGACGCAAGACCGAGCGACATCCAGCAAATTGCAGAGCACCTCATGCGCAAGAAACCCGTCGCGCTCCAGAAGTTGAAGAAGTACGTTGGCCATGACTGCCGTGATGCCATACGGCTCTTCCACCCCACGACCAAGTCGAGCAACGACGAAGTGGCCGTCGATCTCGTTCGAAACCGAGTGAGCGAGGTGCATTTAGAAGCCTTTGCACGCTGCGTGTGGGGCACACTCACGACGCCCGCGACACATCCAGGTTGCACCATTGAGGTAGGCTTCAACCTGTCCGTCTTCCACGAATGCTGACTCTAGTGCCTCGAGCGCATCAACGACAACACCATCTATAACCGCATCACCATTGACGACGTTCCTCTCGTCATGCACCTCCTGAGCCACCAAGCGAGATCACCCGACCGAATTGTCATTGTCTTTCGCAATATTGTCGACGACGGCGAGTTTCCGCTGGAAGGACAGCCCTTCGTGGTGCTCCTGAGTGGCTGGTAAGCTTTGTAGCTCCAAGGTTAACTGAGGAGAGCGCGTAGGTTGGTTTTGGACCGGGACCAGCAGGCCACACACGCGCGGACATTCGTCAAGTTTCGAGGGACACAAGTTCGCCAGAGCAACAACAACGTCGACAAAACGAGTGAAGAAAGCACGTGGCTCGATGCAATCGCGACTAAGTTGTTCGACCTCGTCGAGACGACCAACAAAACGAAACTGCATGGCACCATCCACGACAATCCTGGCACAACCACCGCTACTCGGCGCAAGCATAGTGCCGCGTCGAACGGAAACTGTTTCGAATCCAGATAAGAAGCGCACGATGCTCCCCACCACGTCCATGTTGATTCATGCGCTTAGTCTCAAGTTTTTGTTACAATACAGTCATGCGTCTTTAAAGAAGCATGACGGCATCGCCACTGCTGAGTAAAACCAACCAAACCGAGCTCTTTCCACTCGTGAAAAAGACGTTGTGTCATCGGTCACATCCAGAGTTTCCTTCCACAGTCGCGCTGGATGCTTTATTGTCGTGCGAAATGCACGCGTCTATCACATTGAGTCAACAATCCCCACTTCCTCTCCCATGCGTCTCCGTCACTTCGATGCAGCTCGTTCAACCACGGACAGAGTCCCGCGTTTCCTTTTTCTCCTTTGAGATTGCAACTAAAAGAGTCATCAGCCGCGGTATCCTTCCATCCGCAGCCATCCAAAACGAGTCGATCGCGTCGAGTCTGCGCCATTCTTTCCATCTTCATCTTCCTGGGCAAAACAGTTTGTCCATACCTATAATTTAAAAAGGCATCAAAAAGATAGTTCGGATGCGATTCGAGAGCGGCTGAGACCATCGACATTCTGGGTTGCGGTCCTTCCACTACCAAGAGCGGAGGTTTTTCCCTGCTCTGTGAACCAGCCTGAGGCGGTGCACCTCTCTTTACGGACCTAGTGGGACATACTTTCGTTTATCCCACTATGTCCACTCCTGGTTTGGAACGGACAACCCATCCACATGCCGTGTATAGATCCCTCACAATAGTGACCTCTCCCTCAAAGAACCCTACCCCGCCAGAAGCTTGCAGTTACAAGTTGACGCCACTCAACCCGGTACTAACGTCATAAATTTTATTTTGTATAAGCTGACAGTTGGTCCCGACTTCGATCCCACGTGACGACGATCTTTTTTCCATTCTTCGAAGTCAGGACTCGGAGTTGGTGGTACACGTTGGTGTAGCCGTATGCAGCCTTCTCGCCACGAATGCCGCCTGTGCAAAACATCACGATCAGTTTGTCCTTGGCGACATCTTTCAGCTGTGTATTGGCTTCCTGTGGAAACGAACGAAAGCTCTTGATGTTGAGATCGACTGCCTTTTCAAACGATGCCGCAAGTCTTCCCCATGCTGTCAAGATGAACGACGCAGAGGCTGGAATGGAGAAAGCGACGGGTACTTGGATTGTTGGCTCGTTGGAATCGTCTTGAACATGCGGGATGGATTTCGGAGACTTGGACGAGATGGAGACGATTAGCGACGTTGATCGAGGACGATGGAATGAATGAAGACAAGCCGTAGCCTAGTTTTCAGCATGGGATATGAGAGGTCTGCCCTCTTGGAGAAGGAGGACTTGCCGTCGTGGAATTGACGGAGTATTCCGGGTGGAGGTTTGAGAATTACGTTTTGAATTGGAGAGGCGGTTGGGCAGTTAGAGTTTCGACCGATATGTTGATGCGCGAGAGCCCCTTGTCGGCAAGCCAAGTGTCATGTACGTAGAGAAATTGGCAGCAGGATTGCTTGATGGATAGGTTTGCCAGGTTATGACTTTGTAGCGCTGTCCAAGAGTGAAGCCCCTGACGAAGTGGGAATTGGAGACGAAGGAGGTGCTCTGCGTCCAGGTGGAGCGCCGTTGTTTCGTTCCAAGGAGGTGATCGGATTGTTGTGTCAATACTGGGCCATTGGCTTTGTGCTTGGTGGCCTTAAGGGCTTGCGTCTGCCAGTTTTCAATTACTACTTCAATCTTCCAGGGTCAGTATTGATGCGGTGGTTTGCCGTGACAACGTGAGCCACAGGTACCAGATCACAGCAGCGAGTGCGTTGGTCGCGCTTGGATGGTCGTTCAAGGTTTTTATCGGTCTTGTCTCCGATTGCATTCCTCTCTGCGGCTACCGTCGCAAGGGGTACATGCTCCTTGGGTGGACGCTTTGTCTGGCATTCACGCTGTCGCTCGCGCTTGTATCTTGGAGTGGTCAATCAACAATCCTCTTGTCCATGGGCGCCTCTTTTGGCTCTGTAATTGCTGTCGTCGCCTCTGATGCTGTGCTCGTCGACATGGCACAGCGCGAACCCGTGTCAATTCGTGGCCAGCTCCAAACTGCCATGTACAGCTTGCGGACTATCGGCAACATAGCTGCGACTTTACTTGTTGGCGTGGGTCTCAACAGCTCGCAGTACGGTGGCCATTTCACATTTTCGCTTTCACTCTCAACGTTCTTCTGGTGCTTGGCAATTCCAAGTCTTGCCGCGATTCCATGTACGATCTGCCTTGTCGTTGAGCCAACAGCGGTGAACCAAACTATCCGTGCTTATGCTGCTTCCCTCTGGTCGTTGCTACAGTCGCGAGTCGTGTGGCAGATCCTGCTCTTCAAGTTTTGGAATCATTTGTTTCATAGCATTGGGTCGACGGCGACACCGGGCATTGCCAAAGTGCGTTGTTGCCGTCCCCTTTTTCGTCTAATCTTGGCTAGATCTGGTGCCGCGTGCAGCCCATCAACAGCATGGTTGCCCACATCGTTGGCTTTCTCTTCTTTTTGGCCACCCTTGTGGTCACGGGACGATATGGTCTTCAGTGGAATTGGCGAACTGTTATCTGGTCCACGACGATTGCCGTCACTGGCATCGATGCCACAGTCACCTACTTGATTATTTTCAACGTCATCCGTAGTGAATGGTTTTACCTTGGCGTGCCGCTTGCCGAACAGTTTCCGATCGCTGTAGCTTTCATGGTGGCCACCTTCATGTCTGTCGAAGTGGCCGACATGGGCAACGAAGGTAGTGAGACCGTCGTGCACTCTTGATACGACGTAGGTGTGGTGTATGGCCTGCTCACGACTGTTTCCAATCTCACGGCGCCAGTCTCGGCCATGCTCACGAATCTCATCAGCGCTTTCTTTGACATTGAAACCCCGTTTCTCATTCTTGACACGCCGTACGTTCGAAGACAAGTGGCCATTTCCTATGGTAATCCGCACACGTTTCCATCGCGTCTTTGACATGTTGGATAGCTATCGCGTACGGTACTACTGGCCTTGCTCTCATCGCGCTTGTGTTGTGTCCTCGGCAGAAAGCCGAGTTGCAGGCGTTGAAGCAGCGTGGCGAACGGTCTCCGATTGCAGGCGCTGCCGTCGTTGTCGGTGTCGTGGGCTGCTTGGCGATAGCTGTAGCCAGCAATGTCATGTACGAGGGCATCTTTCTGTAACATCCACGAGCTTTCCTTAGGTCTGTGTCGTCTGGAATGTCGTGCTCCATCTTTGCCGGCGGCAAAGGCTGCTAGAATGTCTGAAGTTTCGAATAAGATATCATATTTTTGAAACGGTCATCCGTATAAAGTTTTTTTATCCGGATTGTCTTCAATTGGCATTTGAACGCAACGTCCGAACGCCCCAGAAGTCGATATGCCACATCAAGACTGGATCCGCGTCCTTCGCGGCGTTGGCCTTGTCGCTGAGCACGTCGTGAAGAATGCCAAGCCAGTCGAAGAGCAGTCTAGACGTGCGCTGAGCCACGCCGTCGATTTGATCTCAATGACGCCGCAAGTAGCGTCCCAAGTGATTCGATTGCAGCAACAGCAATTCGCACAACAGTCGTCAGAAACTGTGCCGCAGAGTGAGGACGTGACCGCGCGTCCTTCTTATATCGAAGATAAGACTCCTGTCCAGCTGTCACCAGTCGTTGCAACTCCTACTCCAGCTCCACCTGCCGCTGCTCCAATTACGACGTTCACGACTGCAACGGAAATTCAGCCAGAAGTGAAAGTTGCACCATTCACTCAACCAGCTCCTAGCACTCCAGAGATGCCAATTTCAGCGGTGAAGGAGCTCCGACGCGTAGAGCCACCGCGTCCTGCACCAGTGCAATTGGAATCTCTCTTGTCTCCAGCGGCTAATAAGGAATGGACTGAAAAGCACGTGCCGTCGTCGCCATTGGCACGCATAGTTGGTTTTGGTGCCCTTGCCGCTCGCTTGGCTGTTGGTACTGCCACTGCTGTGATTCAAAACCAAGCAGCAGCACCAAATGAGAAGAAGACGATTCACCAAGCATTCGTCTCGGATCAAAACGCCGAACGACTCGCAGATGCTCTCTGCACAATGCGTGGAGTACGTCATCCAACTTGAATTTGTATTCAAACGTTTGTGTAGGCGGCTCTAAAGCTTGGTCAAATGCTCAGCATCCAAGACGAGAATTTGATTCCACCTCAGCTCGCCGCTGCTCTCGACCGCGTGCGTCAAAAGTAACGACGTCATCTCTCTGTTGTGGAAGTTTATGATGTCCTAGTGCTCACATCATGCCCAAGTCGCAATTGTTTGCTCAGCTGACGAAAGAATGGGGAGAAGACTGGCGCGACCACTTTGAATCCTTTGACGAAGTCCCGCTCGCTGCTGCCTCCATCGGCCAGGTCCACAAAGCTGTGCTGAAATCTGGCGAAGTCGTCGCCGTCAAGATCCAATACCCAGGCGTTGCTGAGAGCATTGCGAGCGACTTGCTCAACTTGAAGCGCTTGGTCACGTACATGAACGTGTTTCCCAAGGGATTGTACATTGACGAAGTCATTCGGTACGTCTTTCTATTGCATCTTGTGTTGAGAGACGGGAATTTCCTCTGCGTAGCGTCGGTCAAGAAGAATTGACGGAAGAATGCAATTACTCGCAAGAGGCGGAGAATCAAATCAAGTTCAAGCAATTGATTGACGAGTATGAACTCTCCAAGAACTTTATCGTGCCACAAGTGTACACGGACCTGTCGACGAATCGCATCTTGACGACAGGCTTCATTGGTGGCGTTCCGCTGGATAAAATCGTCCCGCTATCCCAAGAGGTGAGTGAACCCATCGGCAATGATGCCATGGATCTCATAAACTCTATCCAGATTCGCAACCACGTCGCGCGTCAGTTGCTTCAGTTGACGATCCATGAATTGTTTGTGTGGCGATTCATGCAAACCGACCCGAACTGGAGCAACTTTTTGTACGACCCCGAGACGGGAAAGATTGGCTTGATTGACTTTGGCGCCGCGCGGCAATATCCTGAAGATTTTGTTGAAACCTACTTTGACATCGTCTGGGGTGCTGCTCAGCACGATGGCAAGAAGATGATGGATGCGTCATTCAAATTGGGATTCCTCACTGGTTCTTATGACTCGATTGCCTTAGTATGCTCACGGAAACGCTAGGGGATGAGTCCAAGGATATGTTGGCAGCCCATGAAGCGGCTGGCATGGTTGTCGGCGAGCCATTTGCATCGCCTGAACCATTCGACTTCTACGGCAGTCAATTAACCCTCCGCTTGGCCAAGCACACGGAAATGTTCATGAAAGGTTTGTCGTCGTAGAGTTGAGGTGGAGCTAACTTGTGCGTGCTTAGGCCGTTTGACGCCACCACCGCGTGAAGTGTACTCGCTGCATCGCAAGTTGGCTGGTGCCTTCTTGATGTGCATTAAACTCAAGGCTGTCATTCCATGCCGAGATGTCCTTGAAGATGTCTCGAAGCTCTATCTCAAGAAATAAAACAAGGCCATAGACAATCGCGGCGTCATGCCGTTTGAAATATACTCTATTATGATCATGGTTGTGTAGTGGTGGAGCTGCTGGCAGAGGAGACAGCTAGAGGAGATCGCAGCGCAGCATCAAGGTCAGAGAGGTTTAGTGAATCCTCAGTGAGCCATTTGTGTTGCGTCCTTTCGCCTGGATCGTTCGCAGTTTCGTAACGCTTGGGACGACGACATGGTGGCGCCGCCGATGGTGTACGAGGGCAAGGAAGAGCTTGGATTGCGTTCTGGCCAAGGTACAACCTCCTGAATATTGTCGCTCATGTAGCTAGGTGTGTTGAAATTTGCTAATGGTGATACGTATGTGGGCGACTTTGCCAAGGGATTCCGACATGGTCGTGGGGTTTACACATTCATGCACGGAACGCGTGTGTACGATGGAGAATGGCAGCGGAGTTTGCGCCATGGCAAGGGCAAAGAAGTGTGGCGTCAAGGCGAGTTGATCCTCTGGAGCTACGACGGCGCGTTTGTTAAAGACAAGAAACACGGCTTTGGCATCGAACGCAAAGCGACGCAAGGAACGTACTCGGGATATTTTGTCAACGGTGTCAAGGAAGGCTCCGGCGTCATGACATGGCCCAACGGTAACACGTACGACGGTCAATGGAAAGATGGGCGCATGTGCGGCCTTGGCAAGTAGATCGGGACCACTTCTAGATGCATTTTCATCACCAATCTGGTGTAGGTACGTCCGTCAAGCCGACGGAAGCTCGTATGACGGCATGTGGATCAATGGTCTACGCCATGGTCGTGGTCGTGCCGTCTCCAAAGACGAAGTAGATGCAACTCTGCCATGTTTAGCTTCATGACACGAATCTTTGCGGTAGATCTACGACGGCATGTGGAAAGAAGGTCTGAAACATGGCGAAGGATTTGTCGTCGTCAATGCCAAGCAGCGCCATGGCGTGTGGGAAAAAGGTCAACGGATCAAATGGACGTCCGCTGAAATGCTCATCAAGTAAAGACGATCAAGTTAATTTCACAACATTCAAATGTCATATACAATATTAACTTCACACATTTCAAATGTCATATCGCTTATTTTCGTGCGAGGATGTCAAAGAAGTATTGACATTCGAGGACACCATCCTCAGGTAGATCCGTGCAGTGAATAGCATTGTGGACACGGTCGATGCCGAAGCGCGCTCGGATCGTGCTGGGCTTTAGGTCACGGGCCATGTCGATGTCCCAAGGCCCCGCGGCTTCACGGAAGCGCTGGACCTACGTGCAAAGTCACAAACTTGTATCGTACATCTTCATACCACGTCACCATCGCCATGCAGCTCGAGTGCAATGCAAGGACCGCTGGTTAAATGATCCACTGCTTCGTTGTAGTGCGGCACGACTCCATCGTAAAGCTAGCCGTGAGAAAAACATTAACAAGACGCATATTGCAATGGACGTACTTCGAAAAATTCAGCAGCAGACGCTCGATCCAAGTTGAAGAGTTCCATCGCAGAGATTGTCATTCCACTCTCCAGGATAGCATCCACGACAGCGCCAGTTTGTCCTTCTTTGAGCACATGCGGCTGGATGACGCAACAAGTACAATTGGTAAACGTCGCCGGAGATGGCCATGGTTTGGCAACAAATTCATCATGCAATCTAAAAGTCGAGTTGATTCATGTCCATTTTCAAGGAAGATCATACCTTTGGACATCCACAACAGACGAGGCGACCTCGAATGACGTTTGGTTGTTGCCAAAGCGCGATTGAATCGTCGAGACAACATGAGGAAGGCGTTCGACGGCATTTTCGCCAACAACTTCGACCACAAGTGTTGGCGTGCGTTGGTCGCGGAGAAAAAGTTTAAGGTACGTAAGGGACAAGTGATTCTGGTGGAGTTGCGTGAGAAGACAACCCGTCGCAGCAATATTGGACATGAGGAGAATGGACTTTTGCGCGTGTTTGCTCAACTGGGTCGCTGTGAAAGCATCAAGATAGTCGACGAGTTCAAAGTGACGTCCAAAGAGATGGAGCTTTCCACCGAGGAAGAAATCTTGAGGCGTGACGCCTCCAGGACATGGAGTCTTCTTCAAGAAGAGCTTATTGCTCTTGACGTCTAGAATCTCGACGTGGTTGCCTTCTGGAAAGTACCGAACGTTGAAATTGCGGTGCATTCTAAACAAGAGTCATTCAATATCACTACGCAGTGGACATCACTCGATACGTACTGCGCATGCTGATCAAACCACTTGGCTTTGAACGCATAAATGACTTCACGGATCGATTGCATCTTGAATTGTGCCGACTCCCAGATCTATTTATTGCCAACGCGGCTATGTGCCATCCGCCGTTTCAACTTGACAAAATCACAATAAATAATTTTTCGAAACAATATTGTCAATTTCATTCGAAATTGTGAGGGGGGTCCGAAATGTATCGATTTTTCAAATCGATCTGCAAATCGCTCAGCCAATCAGAATCGAGTATTTACCTAATTCACGCAAAACACACCCAGACACACGTGTAATTAATTTGGGGCGTTTGCCATACTTTCCATTTATACTTGACTTCAGTATGATCGAATCGATTTGGGATAAAATTCGATTTTGGTAAAAAATACAAATTTGGATGAAAAAGACAATATATTTATTGTTGATAATCAATAATTTGTTTCTCTTTATGATTTCTGTCGTTTGAGCTCCTGAACATGGGCGACATGTGCGCAAGCACATTTTCCATCGCGAGTTTCCTTCATGGCCCAACTTTGCGCACAGTTTCTACTAGGGAAACAGAGGTTCTATTAGTACGGTGCTGTCGCTCGTGGACCACATCAATCACAATGACAAAGTAGCGCATAGAAATGTCCACACACCCCAGCGACGATCATCTTCCCCGTCCGTCAGGATGTGCTGACATTTATGCACACAATCAGCGACGCGGACTTTGATCTTTAGCGCATTGCCCCATGACGAAGGGTCCATCGACTTGGGAGATTACGCAAAAAAGACAGTTTGCCATAGCCCGAACTCGACTACGTTGACAATGCAATCCTCCATGTCTCGAACGTTGGCTTCAAGCAATGTCAAGCCCAATTCCAATCTTTAAAACCTTTGCGCCACCGTTTGTAGTCGTCGGTTGCGCGTGTTGGATATTTATTGTGGACACGATGGAGTGCCATGTTGTCCAGAAGAAAAAGATTTCCATCTTGGACTTTAAACTTCTCTTTAAACCACTTCTTGAACTCGGGGCAGTTGGGATTCACGTCATGCCACCATCTCAAAAAAGCCACGAAAAAGAATGGAATTTCGCCACTGTCAATCCCAACCGATGGAACACATCCAACGCGAGCAGTCGACGCCTCGCCGCCCAACGTTCTTTCGCTCTTTTCTTTCCCAAGTTTAACGCTATCAGCCATGAAAAATATCGAATAAACTGCTTAACCGCATATATCGATACAAAGTTGAAGTTTGCATTTTGGATAACGGCCACAATCATGTCCAATGAAACGACGACACCAACGATCTAACATACAAAGTCTCATATTAAATTCCACGAAGTATGTTCTATTTCGTGGTCGTCCTGCTTATATTTTCCGTCGCGACCAATTATTTAATAGAAAAAACAAAGTAAAAGTGTATTATAGTAAAAAAGGATATCATGTAATTATTGGTCGTCTGGACCTTTTGAGGTTGGACCTGATGTTCAACTTCAAGCAGTATTTGCATGGAAAGACCAGTCACCAACTGACGTGTAGCTGAGATGGCATCGACCGCGTCGCCGATGGAGGAGTTTGACCTGGACGAGTCGGAAGTCCTCTTTGGCGTAGATCCACATGCGCGTGACTGGCAGGAGGAAGACGACGAGCTCGTCGGTGTGCCTGAAATCGATCCGATTCAAGACAGGGCCACGAAGATTAACAAAAAAGTTGGCAAGTCGACAAGCATGAGGCATATCGACTCGTTCGACAGCCTTGCGATACGAAAACCCACACGAAGGTTCACGCAGAGTCAATCCATGCCAGAGCCATCGACGGGCTTTCTCCACTCGCAATGGTGGAACAACAATGAACCCCTCGCCGATGATTGCACAACCACAAGCCCAGGTGACAGGAATATTGTTGACGAAGAACTGATGTGTGGTGTAGCATCCATGCTGACCCGATCGCGCATGGCTGCTATTCCAATCCAGTCGTCAGCTCCAACGATGCATTGGCGAACGACATCGATCGAGGATGGCGACGACAACGAGGTTGGCTGCGTTGACATGGCGATGTGATGGTTTCATGGAACTCTTGTAGTTTGTCCCGCCGCATCAAATGGTCGAGCGAGACTGCTTTTCCCTCGGCATGAAGCATTACTTCAAGCACAAGCCATGCAATATTTAGATAGATACACGCAAATGTTAGATTAACTTGACTTGAGACTTTTCATCATAGCAATAGTCTTTCTTTCGACAGATGGAGAATAGGTCTTGGCAAGGAGGAGGACGACGACGTTGGTGGCATGAACGGCGCTTCAACCATAATAACTTGGCTCTCATCTGCTCTTGTGCAAGCAATTTGGATTGATCGAGCTCTATATTCATCACATGAGTTCATCTTGCAACACTTCATTTCATCCATACCTTGCGAGGAACTCCTGCTCAAATTCGACTTGAGGACAGGATACGTAAATGCTGACCACGCCAAAGTCCAAGTGCCGCAACACTGAGGAAGCATTTGCCTGCGAGCATTTAGCACCGTTCCATGCAATCCATCGAGGCTCAAACAATGTGCCATACGAAGCATCGAGAACTTGGAATGGCCACACGGCGATCGATGGCAGCGCCACAGATACCGGCAAGGCACTCATGTTTTGCACTATCAGGCGCAGTTCCACGACTTGCATGACAGTCACCGAGCCATCACGCCACACAGACCTAACATCCTTGACATTGAGCGAACACGAGGCATAATACAAACATACCGCGTTGTGCGCGAATTGGATCGGCGCGCTAAGACACCCCACACGTCAATACCACGAGCGCGCCCGATAGCGACAATAGAATTCGCTTTGCCGTGTTCACTTGATGGGTCTTCCGAGTATACACCGCGCGGAACAAGCATCGTGCGATGCAAATGGACCCACTAGGCAAAAAGTCTAAGCAATATCTTTTGCGATCAACTAACCTTGTGACGCATAGAGCCAGATGGCGCAAGCCGCGGCAAATCCGATGCAGAGACACGCCATCGGAGCAGTATGAGTGATTCCCACAAATAGGCTTGCTTGGCATCGTTGAAGAATTTCTTCCATTCCGTAGAGGTTTCCATCAAGCGGGTCAAGGTAGACGCGTCAAAAAAGTGGAGGAGATGGGGGCATGAGGAGACCAATGAGTGCAGCATGGAAGGGCGTATCTGTGTCTTGGCTGTCGATGCCGCTGTTGTTGGTGAATTCTTTCTCGGTTTTTTCTTTTGTGGCACACGCAATGGAGGCAAAAGCAATGGAGTTGGAGTGAGGGAGCACGGAATCCAGACCATGGCACCTGGTGCTGGTGGAGGCATCGCTGGAACTTGCTGCTTCAAACGTTCGTTTTCCTGTTCCAGAGCGCGGATTCGCTCGCATGCGTACTGGATCACCTTGGCACGGCTATTCTTTCGACTGTTGGGCAATCGCAAAACCTGTTTCGTATCGTGATGACCTGATCCACCATCATCGTCAGTACCTGTAGCAATTCGTCAAAACCGTTGTTGACTTCCACACGGGTAATCTTGGCGCGGGATTTCTTTCGTTCGTAGCTGATGTCTTGCGACGTCATGGCTGCCGCCTGATTCATCTCTGCCAAGTCAAAACTGGACAAACGACCAATATCTTTTCGCGTCGGTGGTGCGTTTCCCCACGGAAGACTTCCATGCACGGGGGAATTGAGCAAATGCGTCAAGTCTTCGTCCCAAATCGGCGGTTCTGCAGCTCCTCCGCCGCCACTGCCATGTGTGTTTGTTGGTGCCACCGCGCTCATCTCTTTTCTTGAATTCCAAAGCCAAAATGCGATGCAAGTTCAAAAATGTTTATTTTCACAACATCAAAATATTTGTTTTTAATTGTATTTTTTTCCAATTTTTTTCATTTTTTATTTATTGAATCTCAAGACTGTTGAACCTTTGAAAAAGTTCAAGACCAGCATCAAAGTTGTCAAAGTTGGTTTGACACGAAGATCTCCGGTGGATCGACACTCGGCTATGATCCACTCAATGTCTGAGTTGGATCAGAGATAGCCATCGTTAGCAATAGATATACACGCTTTGTCGTCTTGGAGCGCCTTGTAACGAGGCCAAAGAGTCTTCCTCTGTAGCTTACAATCCATTGCTCTCATATGTGTATACACGTGCGTACGTCGTACACCTCAAAGAGCGACTCAAGAGCGGCCGCGCGTTCGCCCCCCCACATGGATGACATACAGCAGCTGGAGGAAGGTTTGGATGCACGATGGTTTGGATTCAAGGAGGGGCCGTTTTCGGACGAAAGGTCGTGGCTGTTTCGAGCTAGACAGTCATCATAGTGCAAAACCACCATGAACCGCGCGATCGATGACATGCAGCACAAGGGCGGCCTGACTGAGTTTGCCACCCGCAAGCCACTCCAGCGTGCACTCATCGTGGGTTTCTTCATGTATGCTCTCAGCTTTGTCGCCACATGGCATCGCGTTTGGTGGGACAGCATCATTGGCCTTCTTGTCACGGTGTGGGGCTACTACTCGGTCTATGACGTCAACATTGTGCCGATGGGCTGCGTCTTTGATATGGTCCGTGAGCTATCAAGTGTCATGCCGCCAGACTTATCCTTCTATGCTCTAGGCGTACTACGCCACCATGGTGACCTTCGTCTTGCATGGCATTGCGTTTGGTATCATCGCAGACGAGCTCGCGACGAAGCGAATCGTGTCAATGATAACAAGCGAGGCGGAGACCTCAACTGGCTTGCTCATCTTCGTACTCGTCGTCGAGTTGGCTCTCCTTGGCTTTACGGTATGACGAAGGCAAGAAATTGTGTGGTCTTTAATTCGCCACCTCCATTAGGGCGTCATCCTTGGCTTCTTCTACCAGTTCCGATACGAGATCAAGCACGGCGAGGAGAATCCCGACAAGGATTACCGCGAACTTATCTAGGTGATTGGCATCCACGTCTGTTGCTGCATGTTGTTACCTTCAACTCAGTCAAAATATACAGCAATATCCGTCAAAATATATCATGTTTCTAATTCTTCGCCTAGTCCCTGTTACAGATTGAGTTTCAAGCAATACGCACTTGCACAAATAGCCAAAGTATACCTTTCTAAGCTTTCACGAAAGGATTACGAGCTTAGTAGAGCATAGCAATCCACAAGAACCAAGTGAAGTCTGGCAACTTACGGTGAGCGGTCAGAATAGTGTCATCCGGATAAACTATTAGTATGCGGATTTGGAAATCAAATGTCCGGATAATCATATTATCCGGTAAAGTTCAATTTGCCAAAACCAATCAACCATGGGTGGCGCCAAGGCGAAGAAGCGTGGGTGAACGCATGGGATTCTGCGTGAGATGAATTGTAGAGGACAAGACGACTGCAAGAAAGAAGGTCCACGCAAAGCCTACTGTGAAGAAGGGCCAGCCGTTTGCATCCCTGCACAAAAACAAGTACGATGTAGATTGCAATGCAATCCTGTTGACATGCTGCGTGTAGACAAGGCCAACAAAAGTCGAATAGCAAACAAAATGCACAACATGGCCGCAAGACACAAATGACAAAGGAGCAAGAAGCTAGGCGGAAACAAAAGCTGCTGGAACAACGCAACTTTGAAGAACGAATGCGAGCAGCCAAGCAACTGCCCCAGCCAAAACCAGCACCAGCGTTCATCATGGCTCCAGCTACATTTACATTCCCATCAGCGTATGTCTAGCAATTCAACCGCGTGTTCTTATCTTGCCTAGAACACCGGCACCGACCAACCCTGCTCTGACAACCTTCATGGATCCATTGCTGGTACAGCTCTGAGACAACTTGACCAAAACCCTGATCATATTGTAGGAAAAGGACGCACCGACAGCTCCGTCTGACCCACGTATCCAACCGACAATTGCAGCGCCGAGCAATGTGTTTGCAGTCTTGGATGACGAAGAACCAGCTCAGACAAGCTTTCCAATGCAGCCACCAACATTTCAGATCCAGCCACCGACTTTTCAGATCCAACCAGCTACGTTTCAACTTGCGCCGTCGACATTTCAAGTCCAGCCCGCAAGTTTTCAAATGCCACCACCACAGCAAGCTGGCGACGACAGCGATGATCCAGATCTCTAAAGACTTGCTAAATTACTTGGTTTGCCTTGCCCACTCTCGAATGAGCGTCTCCTTGTCTTGTTGCTTTTGACGCGCCACGGCCTCGCGTTCAAGTTGGCTCTGCTTCTCAACGCACGACATAAAGTAGACACCCTCATGGCGCTGAACTTGCTGCATCTGCTCATGGCGAAGATGTTTCTTCTGCAGCTCTGCATCCAACCGCGCTCGCAGCTTGGCTTTATGGGCCTTCTCTTCTTCCTTGGAGCGAACTTTGGCCTACATCACTTCAGCTGAGCGTAGCTGCAATAGAGCTATCGTACTTGCGGAAGAATTTTCATGTCTTCTGTGCAACCTGGGACTGATCTCTGCAACGCGTCGTCGTCTTGCTGCCTCTGCTGCTTGTCAATCGTTTGCTGCTTGAGGTGGTTGTGCATCTCGCGCTGCTGCAAGGCGACGATCGCTCGATTTTTCAAATGGCGAATTTCTATCGCTTTGTTTCGTTCTTGGTGCTGTGCTTCGAGTGTTTCCGACTGAAGCTTGGCTTGCTGCTTGGTGGCGTCCAGTCGCGCGTAAGCTTTTTCCAAGATGAGCTCCTGAAGATGATTCACGGACTGAGCTCGATGCACACGCAGCTCAGGGATGAGGAATCGCGGCAAGATGCTCGGCACGGCACCAGAATCGGCTCCAATTGAAAGGGTCTTGGAGGTCAAGATGTTTTCAGACGCACATTGGATCAATTGCGATGACGGTGACGCTTTCTTCTTATGTTTCCTTTTCTCGCCATGGCGACGTTTATGGCCATCACGAGGCGCTTCGAAAGAGTTGTCTTGCATGACCATTGCGGGTTCCGCTGGTGG
Organism: Aphanomyces cochlioides; assembly: GCA_019828595.1. Lineage (NCBI taxonomy): Eukaryota > Oomycota > Saprolegniomycetes > Saprolegniales > Verrucalvaceae > Aphanomyces > Aphanomyces cochlioides. The sequence goes on from JAHQRK010000005.1 coordinate 3,005,095, forward strand.
CGTCAAGGATTGCATGGCCGGGGAGGAAACTTTTATTCCGGCGAGGGCTTCAAGGGCTTCGAGCTGTGATGGTGCCGCACGAGGAGCAGAGGACAAAGCATTAGTGCTACTGCTGACATCGCTGCTGCGGTGGTTTGAGGCCAAAACATGGAGAAATGCCGGATTGTAGCGGAACGCAATGCACTTGCCGTCAATAATGATCGTCCCCACGGCTCCAAACGGAAGTCGATACGAATGTGTGCCTGAAAACAAGTTGTCAAGGTCAATAGCTTGCTAGTTGACTGCTTACCTGCTTGTGTGGCTTCTCCCACGAATTTAAAAATGGCTTCGACTGTGTGCTGCGCTTGGTCTTTGATCATGCCAGCGTCGGCTGCAATCGTCGAGTAATTCATGTCTACGCAATGCCACGTAAGCGCTGCAAGCGGCCGCTTGGCAGTGACACGATATGACTTGAGGAATTTGTCAGTGAAAGCAAACGTTGGTGTGGCATCTTTGCCTTTGAGGAATGCAAACTTGGCAAACACCGGAACGACAACACCTGTATCCATCATCATCTGACGCTCTACGCACGCTGTCAAGCTGCGCCAGACGTCTAAGACGCTCGCAGCCAAGATTCGATTGTACTCGAACGCTGTCGCTTCGAGTGCTTTCCTGCATTCAACAAGCAACACCGGCGACGACGTCGAGCTCATCACGCTCGTCAAAGCTGGAGATCTAAAAATAGCCTTTTGACCTTATTGCTGGTCAAATTATCCAAATAGTCTCAAAATATCGACTTGGTTATTTTGACCCAGTTTGAAAATTGAGATGGAGGAAGGACAGACGGCGGAAGCGGGATTCAAGCCCAAGTTGATCGAGCGCATTCTGCGCAACGTGTGGGAAAACACCGACCAGGAAGCGAACGCGATGTACGAGACCAAGGAAGACGATGATGACGAGTTGCGAGGCACGGACGTCCGTGAGATTACAAAGATCCAACCCGACGCGCTCAACATGACGGCGGAATTCATGCGGTTGTTCGTTCTCGAAGCGCTGCGCCGCGCACAAGATGAAGCAATGATTGAAGAGAGCACGCAAGTCGAACCGCGTCATATCGAACAAATCCTCGCTGTGCTGTTGCTTGATTTCTGACCAAGAAGCGAATTCATCGTACCCCTCGGTACGATTTCTCCGATCCAAACATCATCGTCTATCCATTCTGCCTGCCACCTTGCCCAATCTCTCGTACTTCTGCCCTAGTAAGTTCCCTGACAGGTGAGGAATGCCCCGTGTTTTGACCACCTCTGCTGTAATGTGCAACTGCACTTTAATCCAAGGTTGTCAATGACATCACCGTTCGTACTTGACCACGACTTGATCTCACGCTCGGAAATGACAGCTCGAACCACTAAAGCATCGACAAAAGCATCTATCCTCACGCCCGAGTCGCTTTGGATCCATGTTCTTCTGTGCACTTCATCGGGAGACTCGTTGCTGGCTGCATTTGTCGTCCTTTCCTTCTCGATTCTTGCCACGACGCACAGGATGTCCGAGATCGACACATAGATCAAGCCAAGGAAGACAAACCTCTCGAGAAACCTCGTCCCGATGGCGCTATCACCTTCTTCTCACGAACAAACGACGGAGGGCGCTCGCACGGACGCAAGTTGGCGCTTTCTTGCGAATGTACGACGTGGAGACGATGGGATGATCACGTTTAAACCATGACGTCAAAAGTCAAATGAGCAGGTTAAACCCGGAACTGTGTGGCCCAACCAGATAAAACGTACTTGGGGTAAAAGACGTTTAAACGCAAATCGTTGGTTCGAGCAACTGTCGTTCGTTATTTGGCCATGAGCATTGCAACGGGCGGAACTCCGATGGAGACGTCGCTCTTAATGGTGTCTCCCGCGCCTCCAGGCGTGTCCATGAGCTCGAACCGAGTCGTCGTGCCGTGCAAGTTCAACTCGTGTGACAAGCCCGCGATTTCCGGCTCGGACAAGTGTTCCTTTCACAAGAATCGCGCCCATTGCTCGTTTCCAGACTGCCACAACCAAGTCGTATCTCAAAAGCTGTGTGCGCGCCATGGCGGCAAGAAAGTTTGCCAAGCTGAAGGATGCACGGCCCATACACGCGGACGCAAGTTTTGCCTCGTGCATGGCGGCGTCGTGCCCAAACGTTTCTGCTCGATCGAAGGATGCAACAAACAAGCACATTCGAATCAAAAGTGTGTCCGTCATGGCGGTGGACGCTATTGCAAAGCACCTGGATGCTCGTTCCATGCTCGATCGGGTGGTCTCTGCCGCATGCATCGATCTCCAACGCCATCGTCGTCGTCCATGGCCCATCCATTGTCACCTGACAGTCGACGATCTCGCTCGTCGTCGTCCGCATCCATGTCGGAAGAGCCACAGACGCCCATCAAGACCGAAGCAAGAGAACCTGCAGGGTGTGTGCTCATGGAACCCCATTACTTTCCAAGGGAGAAGCCCGAAGATGTCGTCCGACGGCCTCAAGTAGAATTGAAGCCACGCCCTCCTCCCCTCACAGCTCTCAACTTGCAGCAACAGCAGCCTGGCCCCCAGCTTCCACTGTCTTCCGACATGCTTCAAGACCGCTCGCTCATGTCGATGGCGAATTTGGTCCATGCCATGTCGATGGCTCGCCCGGACGGTGCCTCCACCGGTTTGGTCACTTGCAAGTTCAATCTATGCGTCAATCCGGTCGTGTCGGGGTCCGACAAATGTTCTTTCCACAAAAATCGCACAAACTGCTCCTTTCCCAACTGCACAAACCAAGTCGTGGCGCGGAATCTGTGCGTGCGCCATGGGGGTCGTCGCCTTTGTCAGTTTGAAGACTGCACGGCGCATCGACGGGGGAAGAAGTTTTGTCTCAAGCATGGCGGCGAAGTGCCCAAACGATTTTGTACAGTCGAGGGATGCCAAAAGCAAGCGCATTCGAACCAACGATGCGTCCGACATGGCGGCGGACGCTACTGCCAAGCACCAAGCTGCTCGTATCATGCCCGCGCCGGTGGATTCTGCCGCAACCATGCTTCAGGCGACGATGTCAAGGAAGAGGACCGACCGCCGATCGATGGACTACTCATGCTGCAAATGTGCGCGACGGGCGAAGTCGGGGGAAGTGCGGCCGACGCACCGGAAGCAGCCAAGGAGTAGAAAGACAACACAGACACAGCACCGACGAGTGCAAGATTTAGTCGAAATGCAATCGTATTCTTCGTCCTGTCGATGGGGACAACATGCGTGGCTATTCAGTCCCAGAGACATCGTGGGAACACCACACACAAGAACGACGACTCCTGACAAGAGGATCACAACGAGATGGTTCAAAGCGAGGGGTTGATTGCTGCGGAAGACAAGGAAGGAAAGCAAAGAGAAACTTGACGATGGCGGCAATCGTACTCGACGTCGCAAAGGGTTCAAGGGCATGCAGCCACGCGCGGAATCCGTTTCTCACATGTGCCGCTCCTGTGCACTGGCCATTGTCTGCACGAGGAGTAGGTTTTCTACTTCGTAACGTGCGCTGCGACCACGGCGATATGGACTAACGTTACATAGTGCTCTTGCTCTCGACCAGGCGGCGTCGGTATGATTTATCAAAGCCCGATGCTTCAGTTGGGTCTGTCCTCCAGCCTCTACAAGCAGGAGAAATCACTGAGACGACATTTGCTCATACACTCGACAAGTGTGCTGACCAGCTGCTCCTCGACGACGTCAGGAATCAATGGCTCTGGCTGTGTTGTCATGGATTCCGCTGTGGATTCCTCGGCGGCGATGTCAGCATTTGGACAGCTCGCGCTCACATGATATCTGCTGTTTCGATGTCGCACCGATCAAAGCGTAGAGGGGAGCGCTTCGCATACACATTTACCACCTTGAGAGCATGTGCGACGCGTACAGCAAGACGACCGTCGCGGCTACAGAGGAACAATGACGAGATGAACGCATTGCAAGAACGTCCCCTCTCATGTCCGTCGACTTTTGAGCGAGAAGGGACCAGAGCGTTGCAACACCATGGATCCTATTGGGAGAATGTTCATGGAGTTTGAATCTGCAAGGGATGGGAAAGCCCATGTATCGAGAGTGGCGCATGGAGTTTCAACCGCGTGACTCCTTCCTCTGGCAATGTTGCGTAGCAGACAGGCACCCAACTCAGAAGATGCATCTGAGGTGGACGACAACGGGTTTGCAGCGCCGCCATGCGTCCAACTCATCTCTTCTCTCCCGTTGCCATGAACATTCTCGAACACATCAGATGTCATGCGTCGATTCCACCCTCACGGCGTGAGGAACACGGCGGAACCCAGGTACCATACCAACCACCACTTCAAGGAAGATTCATCGTTTAAATTACAGCGGCGGCATGGCTGACGGCGGTCATGGTTGGGTTCATCAACGTCGTTGCACCCCACGCGGGACAAAGGCGACGGAATTCTTGTCTTGGAATCTCCCCGCTGCGTCCAGCGCTACTTCGATCCCTCCATTCTGCCGCAAGTTCTTGCCTTCAATGGTTGTCGCGGTGGCGATGAGCAGAAGGGCAGTCAAGGCAGTGACGGTCTTCATGACAATGGAAGGATGACGGTCGCTTGGAACTTTGTCCCCTGGCACTATAAATAGTCTTCTTCGACATCTTGGCCGTTGGACGTGGCGGTAGACGGTAGTAAGCGGTACTTGTCGTAGCAAAAGCCCCACTGCCGTCAGCCGTCCACCAGTCAGCCATGAACATGGCGTTCAACTTTTCACGTTGAAAAAAAAGAATCTGACGTCGGTTGGGTCGAGGGAGTTCGAGCACATGAAAACGCCACGTCTTGGTTCGACCCGACGATCGCGACCAGTTCGTTGCGTGGCGAACAAACAATCGATTCTTTTTCATCCTGTCATTCCATCTCTCATCCTTGTCTTTGACATGCCATCGCCATGAGTCTGCCTCCTTGAATCTTGAACACAGGTCGAAAAAAATGAGATAGAAAGTCGCCTCGAATCCTCCCACCGTCGACTCCTTTGAGAAAGAGTGGAAGGAAAGCCTCGAAACTTTGACAGAATAAGCTGAGCGACCTACTGACCAGCTCCCATCCATGGAGACGACTGTAGTTGTCATCTCTCATGTCGTCGGTGGCGCGGTGTCTTTACTTGCCCATGACAACTGGAGCGTGCTTGCCTTTGTGCTACAAAATCCATGCAATGAGCTCGAGACGGAGATACGAATCATCCAACCTGGCGTCAAGTGTTTGTTCGTTGGGTGGAAGAGAGAAAGCGCCTGGAAGATGTGCAACGATCATCCATCCGGCGGCAGCGGCGGCTGTTCCTGTCATCGTTGAACTCGCCAGCTCAAGTTGAAGTGGCAAATCTTTGTCTTTCCCCACGAATTTTATTTAATTGTATACTATTATCGAGTATAAATAAAAATTCAGGTGAAAAAATGTGACGTGCCACCTGTAGCCTTTCCAAAATCTTTTGAACTTTTTCCCCAGAGAAGCGGCGGGGACAAGACCTCCCATGCTTGGATTTGTTCTTTTGTCAACCATGGCGCGGTAAGAAAGGTCAGAGAGAGTCTGGAAGACTTAAGTCCAAGATATATATATATATATATATATCTCTCTATGCCGCGAGATTTGGGCGATTTCGAGCACCCATGGCTGCTTTCTTGCGTCCCATTACCTACCACGTGGTGACAGCTACCTGCGACCGCCGAAAGAAACGACCGCGATGAAGAAAGACGTTCATGATGGAGGGATTGTCTGCTCGATCCATCATGCCACGAGATGGACCTGATGAGAAGATTGCAAGGACGGAAGGACAGCAACATCGCAAGAGAGAACCAATCGTTGGGTTGCCAAATATTTTCAAATGTCGCGCACTTGCTCCATATTCCCGCGGAACGCGCGGAGAGCGTGCCGATGGATAACATGGTGACACTTAATGCCTCGACCAGCCGACAGCACACTCGATCTCTGTATGCCCCCGAACACCAGAACGAGGAGGAATCCACCAAAATATTGACGCGACCAACCAGAGGCGATGAATCAGGAAGGCTGTAAGGCGTGCCACTCTTGAGGCGCAACCCACTCGGGTTGCTTGTTGTCACCGAGGAAGGCGGCGATCACTTTTCAATTTGCGATTGACAACGCGAGCCAACGACCGCGACAATGTCCATCTGCACATTCAACGACTGCAACAACCAAGCGATCCAAGGCTCGGTCAAGTGCTCATTTCACAAAAACAGACGCCAATGCAAGGCCAAGGACTGCAATAACCAAGTCTACGCGCGCAACTTGTGCGTCCGACATGGAGGCAAGAAGCAATGCCAGTATGAAGGATGCGACTCGTATGCCCGTGGTGGCAACTACTGCATCCAGCATGGCGGTATTGTCGTCAAGCGCTTCTGTAGCGTCGAGGGATGCACGAAACAAGCTCATGCCAAACAGCTCTGTGTCCGACATGGCGGTGGACGTCTGTGCCGCTCGCCAGGCTGCCAGCACCATGCACGCGAAGGAGGTCTTTGCCACAAGCACAACCAAGTCCACAAATACGACAACAAGAAGGTCGAACCATCCGTGAAATCCGAAGTCATGTCGAGTGTGCCGTCGTCTCCAGCGTCGTCCTACTCGTCCGAAGACGACCATCAAACGAGTCCAATGGCGTCGTCGGCTCCCTTGCTGCCAGAACCACTCCCAACGTCGTCGCTAGACCCACCGAGCATGGCGGCCAACATGTCCATGTACACCAAGTGGCTCCAGTTGACGCAAGACATGTTGTGGTCGCTCCATCCCGACTTGATGGGCATGTCGTACGCGGGTTTGCTCCCCGCGATGCAATTGCCATTGGCGTCGTTGGTTCCTCCTCCGATGCAGATCCACGCCAAGACCAGCTTTGACTTCGTGGAATCTCCCAAGGACACTGCGACGATCGATCCGTTCCTCCTCGAGAGTGCGACGCCGTTCGACGTCCTCGGTCTCGACAACGACTTGACCCACGACGTCTTCTCGAGCGTCCTCGCTTAGACCACACGATGGCTCCATCATCGTATCCAACTCCGTACAATAGTCGTATTTATCGCCACATCACCGCGAGCGTTGTTAGCGTGTCGTAAACCCATTACGTTCATATATTTATGGCATCCTCTCTATCATGTGTTGTCTCGATATGGACGCGGCGCACCTGGGAGCGCGATCTCCGCCGCCACAATTGTCAAGGCGCCTCTGCTGGGTTTGCAATTTCCATGAACCTGCCGCATCACCAGCTGCGATTTCCGCGACCGTGGGTTCGCCAATCGATCCATGTGCGCTCATTCCATATGAAAATGGCCAAGTGGGTGACAAGCGATGACGCGCCGCCCGTAAACAAGCGTTTGTTTCTCTCGTCTCCCACCTCCATGCTGGCCTCTCGCCGACGACCTACCCATCCGACTCAAACGGAGGAGACCGTGGGCTGATTTGTTGTTGTGGACAACGTTCCATCGACTGGTCAGCAAGGGATCACTGCCTCCTTGACGATACTCATCCTATGACTCGGACGTAGGTTGAAACGTCCTGGCGTCGTCCTTGTCTTCCTGAAGGATTCGTTGCATGGAACATGGTTGTCCGAGCCCATGGTCGCTGTCCAAAGCGACGACAATGTCGAGCGGGAGGACGTTGAGGCTCCACCTCGAGTGGACTGATTCAAATTTTTGTCGTCCGTGCGACCACCATGGAGCTCTGGACTTGTTCTGCGCCGTTCTGCATGCATATCTTTGCGAGTCCTGCTCCATGAATGGATGGCTCTCCTTCTCCTTCCGTTCTGTCGGAGGGGGATGGACGCTTCAACCTCCTCCAAACGTGGCAAGTCTTCCCGACACGCGCAGTCCTTCCGTCGATAGATCCGTCAGTCACGACACGAGATGAGAGCTGTGCCGTGGCATCCAATGACAACGACAAAGCTCCCGCACCTGCATTGTCGTCCTGCATGTCGGTAGATTCGATCTTGACCTCTTTCAGAGCAACATGCGCTTCTCCGTGGTCAGTGGACGCTCATTCCATAAGAGATTCTCGTCCACAGAGAGAGGAAGAGATCGAAACATACTGTAGTTCCATTGATAACGTTGAACTAGTACGTCAACAAGGTGCAGTCGGTCGGGTTCTGCCTGCACCACAGCGGTTGAATCATGTCGGCCGCGACGCCACTCTCGACGATTCGATACGTGGCGATGGTCATGCGACCCATGGCATCCAACCACGTTGCGTTCGGGTTCCTCCATGTGCGCTCGGCGAAGGCGGCAGCTCGCGGCCAGATCTTGTCTTCCATGGCGGCGGCACCCGTGACTTCTGTCCATAGCACGAGTTCACCGCCGACGACCAGGTGGTTGTTTTCCAGCGCGACGCCAGGGTTGAGAGGTTGGTCGTAGATGACTTGCCATGTCTTGTAGGGCGAGCACCATCCGTTGTCCTTGCGCGCGACGCCGTTGAGACCGCAATCCAAGTAATGCGCTTCTTGGAACGACGCGATGTACGAATAGCCGGCGTCTGTGAGGCGCTTCTGGTCACCTTTCCAGAGTTGGTCCCATGTCTGGACGGTCACTTTGTCCTTCGGGAGATACTGGAAGTACGGCGACGTCGTCAAGTCGCTCGACCAGAGCGTGATGTTCTTGGTCGCGAAGCGCTTCCACAAGTTTTCCTGGACGCGCTTCTGGAACTTGGCCCACAGCTCAATGTAGTCGGCATGGTTCGTCTTGTTCTTCACGGCGCTCGACATGGCCGGCGAGTCTTCCCAGCATGGGAACCACACTTCGTCGCCGCCTAAGTGGAAGACGTCCGAGTCGAACATGTCGCCGATCTCTTTCCAAATCGTGTCGAGGAGGTCGTAGACGTGGTCGTTCTGTGTGTTGAGCTGGCCGCATGGCGCTTCCAAGCAGTGCGGCATCCACGGCGTGTTCGCCCAGCAGAGCGTCAACTCGCCAAGACCAAAGTCCGGACCCCATTGCCATCCCGCGCCAGCATGCGCGGGTGCATCGATCTCTGGAATCACGCGCACGCCGTGGATCTTGGCGAACGCGACGAGGTCTTTGATGGCGTCCTGCGTATAGACCATGTTGCTCTGGTAGAGGCCGTACTGGTTGAAGCGTGGCTCGCTCTTGATCTCAAGGGGGAACGCCGACGAGTCCGTCATGTGCAAGTGGAGCACGTTGAGCTTATGGCGGCCCATGGTCAGGATCAACCGCTTCATGTTGGGAATCGGAATAAAGTTGCGCGCCGAGTCGAGGAGAATGCCGCGGTGCTTGTACGCGGGACTGTCCTTGACGGTCACCGTCGCGACCATCCGCATGGTTCGCGTCAAGTCGCACCAGTCCACGAGCTGCTGCAACGTTGCAAGCGCGTGGCGATAACCATACACGGTCGGCGCGGTGATGGTGACGGTCGTGCCTGCGATCTTGAGCTCATACGACTCATCCGTCTGCTGTCCAAGGGAAGTATCCGTAGACTGGATCGTCGCGACAATGGTCGCGCTTTGACCTGCGTCGGCAATGCCGCCAAGCGCCAACGTCTTCTTGCTGGCCATGTCGGCGTTGAACGCAGTTTGCATCTTCGCGACGAGAGCCGCGTCGCCGCCAGTCACTTGGTGCTTGAACGAGTCCACATTGACGGCGACAGTGTCTGGGTTCTTGAGCGAGTACGTCTGAGGGAGAGGGAGCATGCTACCGTTGCCGCACGTCATTTCACACACGCGCAAGCTGATGATTCCATCGCCTCCGAGCGTCGTGCCGGTCGTGCGCTCATCTTTGGTCAAGTTTTGCTGCACGCATTGATTGTTGGTGCACTTGTACTTGAACGCGGGGGTCTTGACGAGCGTCGTCGTGCCCAATGGGTTCAACAGCGAGAGGCCGTCCGTGACTGATGCATCACTTGCCGTCGACTTTGGTCTCGTCGTGTAGTATGTGATAAGAGAGGCAGCAGCGGCGGCGATCACGACGCCCATGACAAAGAGAATCCAATGTCGTCGGCTCTACATTTCGTCAGAGAAGAGTGTGGAAGCGGCCGTACCTTGGTTTTGTGGCGCGTCGCGAGGTGCTCATCCATGACAATGGGTGAATTCGTGTCGTTTTGCGTCCACGAGTTGGTGGGTTCACCTTTGGCCGTCGCCGTTTTCACCTGCACGTGGTTCTCCGACACCATCCCAAGTTGAAAATGCCGTGGTGTTCATCGAAATACCGTGCACATTCGACGTGTATTTCCATTTCACCGAGTGCGTTTTTCTCCCAAGTGCGCGTCACATGGCGGTGCCGTTTCCGACTTTTTCTGGCGAGATCGCTCTTGCAGGGCCGTCTCGATTAGAACACGCTCCTTTGAGCCCATGAATAAGCTCTGAGGAGGCGCTAAATGGCCTGCCGCGCCTTGGATTCGAGTTCCATGCGATGAAAAACGTAAAAAACGTCAAAGACGCGGTGGAATATTTCACATCCACCGACCGTCTGGCGGGCTGTTGCAAATGCAGTTTGCGACGGGCGAAATCGGAACGTTTTCTCCAAGCAGCAGCACCGCACTAGCGTCACGCCATTCTCTCTCTCCCATGACGATGCAGGAAGCGTTCTAATGCGGTTTAGACGGGAAGACTATCGTGGTTGCAGCCAAAGTCGAGTGGGAGGGCTCTAGCGTTCTTGGAGCAATTGGTGATTCGGTCTGGTCGACTGCATTAGTCACAGTCCACCGCAAATTTCACAACATGGAGAGGGTGCAAAGCCTCCAAGCGACCATAGATTCGCCAAGTCATGACCGAGTGACACGATGGTCATCCATCTCATGGAAATCCACTCTCTTTCGTGGGTGTATCCAAGTGTAGATCACCATGCGCGCCGTACGCTACAGCGTGCGATTCCATGGAGAACGAGCTGCGGAAAGGTCTAGTCCTCCCTGGCGGTATTTGATCGATCGGCTGCGCTTTCAGCATGGAAGAATAGAAGGCAAGCCGCGTGTGTATGTATCATTTGCTCGTTCTTCTCCAAGGTCATGATGCGCATCAGGAGCATCTCCTCGCACTCGTAACGCTCATGAATCATGAGCGTTAGAGAGTAACTCTCCATGGGAAATGTGGAAGAGAAGAGCTGGATGCCCAAATCGGTGAAATTTTTGCCGCCGCCGCCGCTGGCTAAATTTTTAGCCTTTGGACATCCATGTGAGCAATAGCAGCAATGCTGTGGAACGCATGGAACGGCAGAGAAGACTGTAGACATGATCAGTGGACGGGGACGGTCTCAACGAACGACAACATGGAGACAGAATGTTGGATTAAGCCACGCACATGCGGTCGCGACGAGCCGTCGCTGCTGCGTCTTGTAAATAGTAAAACACTTGCGTCTTGCCGTTTTCCTTGGCCCACTGGAGGGCGTCGGCAAAGATGCGCGGGTTTCCCTCGGCGAGAAAGTAATGCACGACAGCGGCATTGCGGCATTCCGCAGCGCCACACACGGCGCCGACGGGGTATTCCACAGTGAGCTGCTCATGCAAGTACGCCACAATGGCGACATGACCAGCTCTTGCGGCGTAAACAATCGCTTCCAGAGGACGGCCTTCGTCGCGGTGGGTGTGGAGAAATTTCACAATGTTCAAATGTCCACCCTTCGCGGCCAAGTTCATGGCCCATTGAGTACAACCTTCATGACGATTCGCATGGAGCCATTGGATCATGTACAAGTGTCCGTGCGCTGCCGCAGCGTCCATCGCTTTGCTAGAACATCCTTCGGACCGATGCGCATGGAGAAACTTCACAACGTCGAGGTGTCCATTGCCACAAGCATTGTTCATCGCATACATGGTGCATATCCCGCGGTGGTGGTGGCTCTGGCCATGGAGAAATTTCACAACTTCCAAATGTCCAAATGTCGCGGCAATGTCCATCAAAGGCACGCCGGTCAAGCTCGCCAGGTTGTACTTGCGATGGAGAAAATGGAGACGTTCGACATCTCCAGAGTACGCGGCGTCGCACGCAACGACTTCTCCCATGAATGGAAGGCACGTCAAGAGTCGGGACAGCCTCGAGAGTCCATAGGCTGCAAACCACGGCGTCAAATGCTTATTCGCTTCGTCGAGATGTCGTATGTCGTTGTCGTGCAAGAGCAAAGGTCTTGGTGGATCGTCGTGGCAGTCCACGAGTCGCCAATCGAGGATCTTGATCGGTTTCCGCTTCGAGACATGTCGTGCAAGCGGCCGAAACGCACGCATGTCGTGGTAAACTCCGTCTTGGAACGTCGCAATGACGGCAACGAGCTCGGGTGAGCCGAGGACAGCAAGAACTCCTCCACTTGGTTGAAGCATTGAGGAGAAAACGAACTCCAACGCAGCGTATGCGCGCCCGATCGTTGAAGACTATCGAACGTCAAGGCCAAGCCAATGACGTTCCTTGCGGTTGCCAGACGTCGCTCGATGCGTTTCACAGATTGTCTTCCTCCTCATCCCACCGAAACGATCTTTCCATTTCATGGAACACTCCATGAAAATGCGCTCGAAAGGATTGGAATTCTTTAAAATTGTCGATCTGCAATCTGATTGGCTATATCTCCTTTTTAAATCTACTGGATTTCCAACGGAACAGGAAATGGCGCGCTTTGATTGGCTGAGTTCAATTTTGTCAGAATTTTTTCAGCAAGAAACACGCCTTTTGAGAACAATTATTAACCCACGACGTGAGATGGCCGGTCGACTTTTTTCAAAGAACCTCACGACGACGTCGTTGGATTGACCACACGATTACTTCGCGCTGGTCTGGTCAACAAAATTCAATTGGACTCATGAGCACCACTACTACTACAACCACCACAACGTCAACGACGACGGCGGTATGCAATTTTAAAGGCTGCATCAATCCGCCCTTGCCAACCATGGATAAATGCACTGTGCATAAGAGCCGCACGATCTGCAGCTTTGAAGGATGCACAAATATGGTTTACGCCCGGGGTCGATGTGTCCGCCATGGGGGAAAGAAAACATGCTTGACCCCTGGATGCGCATCAAACGTACGAGGTGGGGGCTACTGCACCAAGCATGGGGGCCGCTCCCCCAAACGATACTGCATCGTGGAAGGCTGTCAAAAGCAAGCCCATGCCCACCAGAAATGTGTTCGACATGGCGGGGGACGCTACTGCCGCGAGCCAGGATGCAGGCAACATATTCGAGTTGGAGGGTACTGCAGCCAGCACAAACCAACCCAGCCTACTGAAGAAACCGTCGATGCCTATGTGTGGGAAGCTGTCCTAAACAACCTCGTTGAGGACTGCAGCATCACTCCGAATCCTGACGAAGACTGGGGCACCCTCGTGAAAGACTTGGACGGACTCTTCATCATGACCTAGTCGACCTTGCCCTTCATAACCATAGACGATATTTTTAACAAGACATATTTCACCTTGAGAATGCAATCTACTCGGAGCTCATGCGCACTTTGGCCGCGACTGTCTCTAAAACGTCCATTCCTCTCGACACGACTTCATGCTTCCACTTGCCGTCGTCGTGGAGGTAGAAGACATCGCGGAGTTGCTGGGCTGCAGCTAGACGGGCCGTTGGATCGTGGTGGTAATAAGCATTCTCAGTACGCAAAGCTCGAAGAACAACCAAGCTGGAGACGGTGCCAAACTCTTGCAAGACGCAGAGCTTCGACACTGACTCAGGGAACCACGTCGCAGCATAAGCGGGAATAGCGTAGCCTACTACACCGTCATAGCCAGAGAGGGCACCTTCGTCATTTGAGGACAAAACTTGGCCAGGAAAGAGGCGTGGGCCAAGAGCAGGGTTGCACAAGACGTCCAAAGTGTCGACGCCACTAGGCCCCAAGCCAGTGTGCACATCGATGAAAGCGACATGGGAGAACGACGCCAAGTCGAAACGAGTACGGAAGAACTCATGCAAAAGGCGATGACTTGGTTCAAGCTCATGGCCACCATAGAAGAGTCCCTTGGGATTGTGGTAGGTTCCGGCGACAACCGCTCGCTTGCCATTGACGTAACCCTTGGTGGCGATGTGATATCCAAGGCCAGCCCAGAATGAGATGTCATCGGGCACGACTGGGTTCAAAATCGAGGCGAATTCCGTGTATCCAAAGCGATTGGGGTCACGAGATCGCATCTCCTCAAACTGTTTTGGTGTCAAATGGTTTCGATTCAAGTCAACGTTGTGCTCATTATATCGACGAAGCTAGAGCAAACAATCTCATTAAAATACATTGGGGAAAGAGTTGAAATACCTTGGCAAATCCATAAGGGTTGAGAGCATGCACGAACGCAATGGTAGAGTCATGTTTCTTGTTGAGAAAAGTCTCGTTGGCCAAGAGCGCCGATTGAATCGCACTTCCAGCAAATCCTTCCACACCATGGATCCCCGACATATGAACAACAAGGGAGGACGACGAAGCGCCAGGTAGAATCGCCACATCGATGCTCAAGTCCATTCCATCCAACGGGTACGGAATCGTGTGAAGCTCAGCCTTGGCAAAGCGAGCGTTCTCGCGGAACAAGCGACGAGCATCATAGTAATCCTCCGAGAAGTATCGTTCGTACAGGGACACCACACGCGGGGGGGCCGTGTAAGACTTGTACGCGGTGTGCACCAAGATCGCAATCGCCAACGCAAGGACAGTCGAGATGCCACTCATCCTGAAGGGCAACTACCGTCTGAATCGTCATCAAAGAACATACTCTAAATAGTGTACGTTCAACATTCACACTAACTACGATATTTGCCAGCTGAAATTCACAGTAAATTCCATTTTGGAGGATCCTGGTGACATTTCGCCAAGGAAGTTCGCCCCGTTGAATGCACGAAGCTTTGGAAGTTTGCTCGCCAAGACAGCTGTGAGCTCAAGATGAACGGAGAACTCACAGAGGGGAAAGCGATCACAGTATATGTCTCCCTCGGCCAAGATTACTTTGGAAACACTGCAGACATTCCCCCCTTTGTGTTTAATGAGTGAAATCTAAACGCCAGAGCAAGAGTACAAGTATGAGCAATCACCCCCTCGAATGCCCTCCCCGCTATCTCTTCCCTCCATCCAGGGCTTGTCTCTGGTCCGATTGAACCTCCCTACAACATTATGACAGGCCAATCCTGGGCTGAACATGGGAATACATCCGAAGCCAAAGTCGAATTCCCTCTATAACACAGCCGACGTTTGGTGTGAATGCCAGCTTCGTTGTAGGGACTTATCTTTGCATAAAAGTCCACTCGCCAGCGCTGGATAACTTGGCCAAAGATTTTTTGTGTCGAGTTGAAAAATTTGCAGAAATATGAAACTACGAAATTACATATTTTTGAAATATTGATTTTGAAAGGATTGCGTGGAATATTGGCCAATTTTGCAGCGTCCAACCAAGATGAGCACACCGACGTAAGGACGCAGATTTCCACCTCGATCTCGATGCTTATCTTTGCGTAGTAGCGATGCTGATGTCATGCCCATGTTCTTCTTAAACCCTGGTGGCGGCCCGTCTTCGAACGACAAGAAGGAAGAAGATTCGAGCACTCCAGCCAAGTCGTCGTATGCAAGTCTACCAAAGCAAAACTACCAAAACCCATGGGAAGCCAATGGTCTGGATCAACAATATCAATCCCTTCGAAAGCGAAACACGGGCGCGAATGGACTCGGCAGCAATGGTGATGCTTCCTCGTCCTCGTCGACTTCAGAATCGACATCTATCTTTCGAGACACAACAGCCACTTCGATTCCAACAGTATGATACATCATCAAGTGGAGCTTCCTCGACGAATTATTTGTAGAATTCGCTTTTTGCATCCCTCTCGTCCAAGCTCGACTCCCGATCCACAGCGACAACACCTGCATCCTCGGAATCCTCAACAAAGTCTTCGTCATTCTTATTCCCAAGTCTCCAAACCCAAGAATGGGGACACGATGAAGTGTACTGGATCACTGTCTTCGGGTTTCCCATCCAAGATATGGACGCCATCTTCTCTTACTTTCAAACACTCGGCGACGTACTCGAACCTGCCTCAATCCCCTCCTAAAATTCCTTCCCTGTAGGTTGTTCAATACCGATATGGCCGTGGCAATTGGCTCTACATCCGCTACCGCACTCGTCTTCAAGCCGAGAAGGCGTTGCAAGAATCTGGCTCGACGTTGTCTGGCCGTATCATGATCGGAACGAAACGATGTCTCGCGTGGGAAATGGACGCTGATGCGCCAGTGTGCAACCTCACTGACACACATGCACCACCTGCTCCTCTCTTGTCCAGGTATATTCATCTCCTCGTGATCCTTTTGTCCTCAATGCCGGAAATGTTGTAGAGACTTGCAAGTGAATCCACCAGAAATCGACGTGATGGAATCGCCTCGCAGACAAGATGACATGTGCTCTCGCTTCCTTCGATTCCTCTTTAATGTATAAATGCCACTGCATTCATGCATGGCCATCCTGAAGGTCTTCGTCATCGTAGTCGTCGCCGTCCAAGAGCGGTTGCTGTTTCGAAGCTTGGAGCATGCGCTTGACTTGATCGTGGCGATCTATGTGTCGCTTAAAGATCTTTGGGAGCTGCCACGTCAGTCGAGTGCTCTCGTCTTTCGTCGAATAGTTGTACGTGTCGACATGGTCGTCATCGCCATCGTCGCCTTTACTCAGTCGCCAACAGCGAGCACAGTGATCTTCTTCGAGCTCTCGTCTAGTGAGGAGCCCTTTGACGTTGTTATGGCGGTTCACCACGACCAAATGGCGCAGGCCCGACGATCGAAACAACCGATAAGCCCGTGTGAACGGCGCTTCTTCTTGGATCACAAACGGCGTTTGGTTCATGTACGGTGTCAAATCAACCCAGCATTCGCGTTCTCTAAAGTAGGGACGCATCACAATCCAAGGAGGGAAATTGAAACGTACTGTTCTGTTAGGGTGTAGGCAGTCTCAGGTTCGGGGTAATTGGGATAACTTGCTTCCATGTCCCTGTAGCTCAAGCAAGATGTCGCGTCGTCGATGGAGACGCCGCCGCTGCTGCTATTTTCTCTTGGGGGATGTCTTAAAAATGGCCGTGGCTTCGTCACTGAAAAATCTTTCTGCGCTAGAAGCACTGTGAGCTGTTTGCGCAAGATCAATCCCGCAAAGAATTTCGATCCGAAAGTTGGATCATCCACGATGACAGGAAAGCCATTGTGCGTCGTGAGGCACAAATAATCCCAGATGAGGCCTACAAGACCAGTCTAGACAGGTTGTGAGGTGGTTGTCCTTACCAGCGCGTTCGACGGTGCGGAGACACTTGGGATGTCGAGTCATAACGTGTTTGACTCGCATGCGCAGCCCTTCGACTGGCGGATCCCAATCTAAGAAGGGCAAATGCCGCAGGTGAATGTGAATATCATAGATGCCATGGTTGAAATAGTTGCCGACCCAGCGCGCTGAAAATAGCGTCACGATCAATGGCAAACCGTACTCGACATTGCCTGTACACGACAGAGTGAGCATGAGCAGGATGACAACAAACGTGTACCAGTGCACTCGAGCAGGATGACCGTGAGGGAAATTGTCATGCGTGTCACGCCACCAAGCATTGCCGCAGATCCAATAAGGCCATAAATGCGGGCGTCGATAAGTTTGCCATGGTGAAGCGTCGTAATGTGGTTGATAATACGAGTCCAGAGGCGGCCGTAGGCAGCACCGATCAAGAGTGCTGGGATAAAGAGACCGCTCGGTACTTTGAGGCCATACGTCATACATGCCAAAAACATGTTTGTGAGCCAAAAAACTAAAGAGAAACCATGAGCTAACCTGCAAAACAGTCATGTACCAATAAGGTTTTGGACGTCAAAAGTCTCGGAAGGCGCATGATAAAGATGTCGGATGGCAGATTCACCCGGAGACAGCAAGAGCGTCGCGAGATCATTGTACTGGCCTTTAGGGCAGTAGAACTGCAGAAGTTCTTCGCGGTAGGGATATGTGTCCTCTTGATTCTCAGCTTGAGGTAGGGCATGACAAGTTCCCCACGTGACGCTGATCCAAAAAGCTGCCGACGTCACGAGGACAGCCATGAGCAACGCTTCGATTAGCAAGACGCATTTGGTTTGAACCCAACGAGCGCGGAACCTACAAAGCTTGTTTAGTCATTGCTCCAATGGTTAATATTGGAGAGACCGTGAGAGACGGACGTTAAGTGCATTGAAGAAAGCGCCTTGGATGCCACCACCAGCACCCATGCAGATGAAAATTGGGATTTCCCAGACTTGATAAGTTGACAGCGTGAATGGGCCGAGCGTGAACGTACCAGCTTGGCCACCTAACGTTCCCCATCCACTCGCCGACATGCCAGAGATAAAGAAAGCCAATGTGAACGTGGACACCATGGCACAAAAGAGAGTACGCCACGTGAGGTTTTGGTTCCAAAAGGACGCGCCTTCCTCAAGAACAAAAAGGACACCGCCGATGGGAGCACCAAAGGCAGCAGCGACTCCAGCTGCAGCACCACATGATAAAAAGTCTCGCTTCTCACGATCGTTTCGAAAGCCAGCAAAATATGTGAAACTAAGAACAATGAGTAACCTGTGGATCGTATGAGAGACACTACCTCGTGTCGTATCCTAGCGCGTTGGACTTGCCTTGTGAGAGGCCGGCCGCAATGATGCCGCCACTGTCATGACGTATTAGCATTTATGAGTACGACGGAATTATACCTGTGGATCATCGGTCCTTCTTTACCAACTGGTAAGCCACCTGCGACAGAGCACACCGTGCCTATAACTTTGCAGCAAAGCGTTCGAAAGCGTAGCATGCGAGGAATTTTGAGCCCGTTAAGCATGGATTTGATTTCCGAGATGCCTTATTACGTCACATCAAGCATGGTACAATGCATGCAAACTTACCCGATCCAGCCGCGACCGGCTCGACAAATATGGTCAAGATCGCAGCGAATGCTACTAGGCCGACGTTGATTCCCAAGACAACACCGTAGACAAGTGTCTGCGAGTCTGGTCCACTCACAAGATAATGCTCCATGATGTGGCGCTTGATTTGAGAGACATGTTGTGTACAAAAGAGAAGAATGATGCCCGCAAGGGCAGTGAGGAAGCCTGTAAACAATGTGAGGACCCATCGAAAAAACACCGAGAAGCGTCGTTCCCGTCCATCGCGGAATTTGTAGCTCATGCCTATTTCGAACATCGTGAGCGACGCACTCCACCATTTCAAGCGTTCCCACCAGACTTATTGACGACGCTTTCAAACAGGTCTACAATTTCGTCAAGATTTATCCTTTAGAACGCGCTACGTACCATAATCCAAGCTCTCGATGTCCTTGGCCCGCCGGCGCATCGTAGATCTTGTCTTCCTTTTCTGAAATGACCGCAGCCGTCAACAAAGGAATGCTGGTCAATCTCTCCGCCAATCAAACTTCATTTTGACAATTATCCGGCCAATCAGAAGGCATAATTCGTCATTGGGGAATTTGGATTGCCGTCTCGACATCCGAGACATCCACGCCGCCGCCTCAACCGCTCATTATCGATGGATTTCGACGAAGTGAAAGCTTTCCAAGAAGACTAAATGAAACATGGCAAGTAGACAAGAAGATTTGAGTTTCCCGGCCGATTGCATCAAGAAACGATGGAGATTTGCAAGAGTTATCGCCCTCCGAAGACAAATTGCGCAATCGACCTGAAAAGAGATCGCGGTGGGTTTTTCGCGAGAAGAAAGCGCGCATTGAGGCTAATATGTACGACAATGCACGCGCTCAACGTGGTGCAATGAAAAGACGCCGAGGTTTGGCAGGCGTTTTGAGTCTGTGAAACGTTTGGTAGCTGTAGAAACGGTGCCAAAGAGCTCAGAAAGTTGAAAATGGACGAAGGTGATCCAACATCAATCATCGAGCGCGACGAAACGACAAAGTCGGAGCTTCCTCCTGCGAAGATCAATATGCAGCTCATTCGGAAGTGCATGAATTTAACGCGCGACTCAACGGACGACGAAGAGTATCTCTACGAGACGACATTGAAATCTCACTTCGTTGTCATAGAGCTTCTCAACTGTTGCTCAAGACAGTGCTGCGTCTCGACTGGCAGCGCATCGGCAAGATTGAAAACTTGGATGTGTTCTCGCACATTCGTGAGTTATATCTCCAGCACGTACGTCAGACCTTCCATGACAATGCTTGATAGAGCTATAGAACTTGATTCTCCGCATTGAAAACCTCGACTTCCATGACCATTTGGAGTTCTTGGCGCTATCGCACAACCAAATCTCCAAGGTATCCTTTCTCTTCGTCTCTTTCTTCATGCCAAGACTCCCTCTGCGTAGATTGAGAACCTTTCCCATCTAACAAAGGTGCTGGAAACTTGCCCAACAATCCTCATGACTTGCTCTAGCTCAAATTCCTGGATCTGTCCTACAACAAAATTACGAAATTGGACATTGGTAAGCGCCGCCCCTTCTTCGGTGAAATCTAACACCAAGAAGATGAGCTACCGCAATCGCTACGTGTCTTGCGCCTTGCTGGAAACCCATTGACGGAATCTTGGCCTAACTATGCCAATGCGCTCTTTGATGCCTTTCCTCTGCTCACGGTTGGTCCAGGCGTGTTGTCTGAATAGCTCATGGAGTCTGAACTAGGCTTGCGATGAATATCGCCGCGATGGCGCAGCGAGTCCAACAAACCATGGACAAACGATGCAACAGCACCTGGCCTGTACGAGCAACTGCCTATTTGGAAAGGGTTCTCTGATGTTTATCGGTAGTGCAATCGCCTATTGATGCTGATTCATCTCGTGAAGAAATCAAGGAGCAGAAGGAGCGCATGAGTGCACGCCACGCTTCGAAAATGAAGGAAATGAACGAAGGTTTGGACGAGGTGCGTTCAAATGTTAGTTGAAAAATGCTGTATGAAGGACGTAGGAGCGCGATCAAATTGTGGAGCGATCCATGCGACGTATGCGAGAGCGCCGTAAGAAACTGCAACAACAGACGCAGACGTATTTGGAAGAAGCGGCGTCTCATGTTCAATCGCGTCATGCTGAGCATGCCTCTTGGCGTAAAGCGAAGTTGGAAGGCTCGTCGTCGGCGTAGTACTAGATATATTACATGGTAACACTAGACTTGGTACCCTCGTTTTTGTGCGCCTGCAAGCTTGTCGACGACGTCACCAATTACGGGAAGGTTCAAGACAGGGCCGATCACAGGTGTTTGCCGCAAAAAGGCGACTGCCACCGGAAAGAACGAGCCAAAGAGATTGAGGAAGCCAAACGCTTGGACACACATGCCGATGATAGGATATCGAATCATGACGAGGAAGATGCCACCCAGGAAACACGCAATGCCTCGCCACCGTTCGACTCGCGTAAAGAATTTGATCGTTCTTGTCAATCCAATCGTAAGCGCCAGACCAGAGAGAAAGAGCACATCGCCGATGGCAAGAAGCGCGGCGTCAAAGAAGAGAAGCACGCCAAGAAAAAGGAAGAGAAAGCCAAGGCCTAGGAGGAGCGTGCCAATCTTGCGGTTGTCGTCGAAGTTCATCTCGTGTCGAAAAGTTGTGTGCGGAAACGACCGGTCGCTTGCACGGAATTGGCCAAAATGGAGAAATTGACTTGGCTACATCTAATTGGCCAAAATTCAAAATAGAAAGGAGTGATTAAAAGAACAAAAAAGAAAAGGAGATTAAAAGACAAGTGTAAAAGACAAAAAAGACACATACCAGAATCAAGTCAATTTGGAAAATGGCGCGAAGAGGGAAGATCCATGCGATGGAAGAGGAAGACGGCCAACGATGGAGAAGATAGACGACTGGGATGGAGAAGTATCAAGATGAATGCTGGAAAATGAATAAGGAAAGAGAGTGCGAAGGAAAGACGACAGCGAGAGACTCAGGTAGGGCTTGTACAATGCTGAAGACATCAATGTAGGGAAAATGAACGAAGAACTCGAAGAAGGCGAGGGCTTGGCTGTCTTTCTCAAAGGAGGATCGACATGCAAGGTAAGTCGTCCTGAACACTCTGCAGAGCCTGGACACAAATTTTTGAGCGTTGCTCTGGACGTATTGAAATGGTTCTTACCATTTGCGATGTTCGTCGATCTTTTTGCCGAGTCCAAGAACAAACATGCATCGATGCAGCTGACGCCTCGGTCAATTTGACATGCATCACGGGAACTTCGGTCACTTCTGCAGTGCGATCTTTTGGAGAAGTGTTCAATGTCCCAGTGTCTCGACCTCCCACACCGGGAACAAATCTGAGGTTGGCGGCGAATGTCACCTGGACGGCTGCAGATCGCTTGTTCAGCTTGGACATCCATAAGCGTGATCTGAATGTCGTCTTACTCGT
Source organism: Aphanomyces cochlioides (assembly GCA_019828595.1). Lineage (NCBI taxonomy): Eukaryota > Oomycota > Saprolegniomycetes > Saprolegniales > Verrucalvaceae > Aphanomyces > Aphanomyces cochlioides. Next base: position 3,027,351 of record JAHQRK010000005.1, read on the forward strand.
GGCTCATCGCCTCCTCTTGCACCGTTCGTTGTGCATATGCGACCAGGTTTCCTCCTGTCTTTTGTACAGCACATCAGTACAGGGAACGACGGAATTATGGACGGAATTATGGCACTATTGGTACTTCGATTATTAAGGCTTTTGTCCAATCATATGTAACAATTTAGGTTCGAAGTTCGTACATATATTCACCCAATCACAAGCAGTAAGTGTGGAGTCCCACGGTGCTTGTATCGAGGTTCAAATCATTTCCAATGTCGTAGCTCGATATACTCTTAATTATCTACTATTGACGTTTTCACGATTTGTGCGAAAAGGAAAAACTCCTTTTTGAAAATCTTTTCTATTTGAGTCTATCCGGATCCGGTTATTACAGCGGAATTTCGCGCGCAACCTCACAATTGAAATACCAACCAGAGAGATGAATAGCGGCACCTTCGTCTTCAACATTTACACGAGCTCATCAGAGACGCCAACCTTTATGTCACATAGAGGAAAGAGATATGAGTCAAACATGAAGATACGGACCACTCGTGCAGACGAGATCCGTGACGCCATTCTTGCCAAGTACGATGTAATTGACGATCCACTGTGGAAAGACCCATACGTTGAGCATCGGACGAATGTTTTGTATTTCGCTCGATGGCCAAATGGGCCAAAACGCTTGATATCTGCAGTGCACAACGACGACGACTGGACCACTTTCCTACAAACTGGCGGGATGCCAAACCAAGACGACTTCAGCTTTCCTGTGGAAGTTGATGTACTTGTATGGACAAAACGAAAGTCAAAGCGGAGAAATATCGTTCCTGACGACAATTGATCTCTGAAGAAAAAGTCTTGCGTTGTTCAAGTTGTTGTCCAGGAACCGGTTTATCAACATAAAGGCAAAACCCGTCGTGCATCACGTGAACTCCGTTGTGGTCGAGCATTTCCTCCAACTAAGACACCCGTTGCGACCTTTGAATTCGATGAGGAATACTTGTTGGCCAATACTACTCTTGGGAATTTCCGTGTTGAATTGCTCGAAAAATTGCATGCCGGATCTGACAGAGCACGTCAATGCCTTCGATGTATTGACCAAGAACGTTGAGGTCTTTACAAGTCATGTGGTGGCGGAACAAAAATGGAGCTTATATCCGACACTCGAATGTTGCAACATTGTGTTCGGACATCCCTTGCCATTTCAGGGGTGAAAACTATTGCTGTGGCCTTCGGCAGTGGCAATTTGATGGATGATTGTATTGTCACGGCTCAATGTGACGGCGACGAGCATTTCTCTCAGATTGAGATATCAACGCCAAAGATTGCGAACGCACCAAACTCCAATAAGAAGTCAAGTGCTGATTCAAAGGTATCAATGACGATTGCCGAGAAACTTGTACAAGTGATTTACTCAAACGAGGTGAGCCCTCTTCATCATGGGTTTCATTCCCGACATGCAACTTTCTTGGCGAACTATTTCAATCAACATCCTGCAAAAACAGTGAAGCTTGGTTCTTTCATCGAAGACGGTGACATGGTTCAGTTATTCGAAGATATCTTTTTTCCTGAGTGGAGCCATCGCACAGCACTCAAAGCATGCGGTGATGGTCCGTTGCCTGCTAAGGGACAATTCCCTCCTGCCGAAGGAACAAATACACCTCCCCAGTTTGTGTTTAAACCCACATCAAATGGCTTGGCAGACACTCTTGCAACTCTTGTTGAAATGCGAGTGAAAGAATTTGATGTGAAGTCAGAAGTTTGGTTGAACGGTTTGCGGCATGTTGCTCAAAGTGAAAATGAAAGGGGCCTTCTAACACATGAACGCATTCGAACTATGGTTCGAACATTGATGGACAAGCGTAACCGAGATGTTTTGGTTAATCTTGTGAAAAAGACAAGTGATGGCGGAGACATCAATCATCCCAATCCAGATGCGTTTGTTTCAGAGTACGAAGTACTTGATGATCTAGGCTTTGTTATCGCATTCGAGTAAGCACAATAAACTTAATTGCATTAAATGATTTCATCAAGAAGCAGCATAAAAAATATAACCTCATGAAGCATGGATGAATCGCCAGGATCTGGTACGTCCAATCCACAATGTCTCATTATCATTGACATAATATCCTTGTCGACGGACGCCAAGGCCTCCATGTGCGCCTTCCAAAAATTCGTCTTTGCTAATTGGGCATTTCTCTTTAATGAGGCCTTGTACGAGTGAAAGCAATACTCAATCGGCATCAAATCAGGTGAAAATGGTGCAGTGTACAAGACAACTGCGCCAGCATTTCGAATCAATGATTCAAATTCGGGGTCATGATGTATCGTGGCATTATCAATCACCACAACACTGCGTGGCTCGCCAAGAGCAAAGTTTCCAAGGACAGGAAGGAGATAATGCTTGGTCCAAAAAATAAAGCCATCACAGTCAACAGTACCATGGGCAATATCGTCGTCGTCTGCATTACATTTACGCTCAACAATTTGACATGCTTCAGGGATAAATTCAAAGCGTCTGCAGCTGCAATAACAGTGTATCGTCTTTCACCACTCGGATCAAAAAGCTCGCTGACACAATTCCTTGTTCCACAGACACCCCAAGCCCGTCGTCTGCGAGCATCATTTCTCCCCTTGTGCGTCTCATCCATAAAGACGAGAGTTTTTGTATCATATCGTCGAATTGCGTCAATGAACATTGATCGGGACAATTCATCTTGTTGGCAAGCTCGGGTTTGGAGGACTTGAAGTGTAAAGCCCAAGCTGATTAATGCACGATGGATCGAAGCGTTTGAGTAACAACGTCCCGTTCGCAGAAAGAGTAACTCTTGCATTTCATCCAAGTACAAATGTGGTTGTTGTTGGGCAATATGTTGCAGTTGTTTAAGATCATCATGGGAAAGACGCCTCTTCCTCTGAACACGATGTCGTCTTGTCACGTATGGCATCTCACCGAAGGCTCTCAAATGTGCCAGCCAACGATAAACGGTGCTGCAGTGCAGAGTCTTTGGCATGAATCTCACAATTTGAGCTGGGGTCTTCCCTTCTGTGTCGAGGTCCATGACGAGCTGCTGAAGTCGTCGCTCATTCCACAATCCACTTGGACGGGACATCCTGATGATATCCTAATTTATGGTGCAGATATCCATTCAATCATCCGGATAAAATATATTTTTAAAATGACAAAAGTAGTTTTTTCTTTTTCGCACAAATCGTGAAAAATGCAATAGATAAAGAAAATGCTTGGTTCAAGTTGTTTGAGGTGCTTGTAGTGACGATTTGAAATCACAGCCTTAGAAAGTAGTTGGTAAAGAATATCAATTTTAATCCAATCATATGTAATAAATGTACCCACTGAATTTTCATTGGATAATTCTTATTGTCATTTTACTTCAAACAATCGAAGTACCACTAGTGCCATAATTCCGTCGTTCCCTGTAACTGTGGTGCGTGAACACCCACGGCACGAACCCATGCCTTCCGCCAAAATTTGCATTCCATGATGCCCCTCTTGCTTCCACACAAGCTACAAGTCCTGGCAACTTCCAAGCAAGCTTCTCTTGCCACAAGTACTGACTCCAAGTCAAGTTTTCTTCCGTCGGCATGGACTGGCGCGCGGTCTGTTCTGTCATCAGGAGGAACAACGTCAACAAGTCATTTCCACGTGGGGTCGTAAAGTTGTCGTTGCGTTCAATCAGAGAAATTCCCTCATTAAAAAAGTACCACTGTTGTTCGGACCCATTGAAGCTGTTGCAATGAGGGAAAGACCTTATCCGGCAGAAAGCCCTCTAAATTGCCAAAATACGTTATCCGGATAACAGATGTAGGAAATTTCTTCCTCATACAGTCAAGGACCAACACGTCAGTGAAGCATGCTTAGACCTTGCCGTTTGGACAGCCAAAAGAAAGGTGAGCTTTTGTATTGGATTTGGTGTACTAACGTGTGACGATAGGAAAGTCAGCTTGCCAGTTGAAGCGCAAACGATATGGATGCTGGGCATGGCCATTCAACGTGAAGCCATACTGGCCGTGCACCGTGCATTAAATATTAGTGGTCGCGCCAATCGTGGTCGAAAGCTAAGTCGTAGACGGTATATTTTTTAATTGGGGCGACTGTGTATTGCTTCAAAAAGGTCACCAAGTGATGTTGAAAGCGCATTTCTGTGTGATCCGGATAATTATCCGGCTAAATTTCCTACATCTGTTATCCGGATAATTACCCGGATAACGTATTTTGGCAATTTAGAGGGCTTTCTGCCGGATAAGGTCTTTCCCTCATTGCAACAGCTTCAATGGGTCCGAACAACAGTGGTACTGTTTTAATGAGGGAATTTCTCCGTTCAATCATCCACGTACCGTAGCCAGGCAGTAATGTAGCGGCTTTGCAATGGCATGGCGATCGCCGTCGGTCGTTCCGCAGATGAGTCGGCCGCCTCCTCCCAGTTGCTCTCGGACGGATCTCTTTTTCGTGTCTTGTGGTCAGCTCCTCCGCTCTCATGCAAGTCTCGCCGAGAGATTCGTCGTACGCAAAGAGTTGGCATGGATTTTGGGAAAGTTTATGTACGTCAGCGGGACGTTGATGGCCAAAGGTGAGCAATGAAATTTTCGACAGGCGGCCGTGATGTCCATGTGTGTGTCAAGCCTGTCCACTTTGCTTGGCTCCTCGTTCCGGAGAGCATGCCGTGGAGTCGTACAGGAGAAACGACAAGCCAACGATGGGAATGACATGTGTCATGAGCTCTCCATTACTTCGCTTGGAAACGAGGGTGGGTCCAAGAAACGAGCGTGTCTTCCATCCTCTGGTCCCGTCGTACTCTCAAGGCCGACACAACTCTTCAAGAACAACGAAATCCAACTGCCCAAGCAACAGATTCGAATTCTCGTGAGTGGAGAGGAGATGAAGGAAGCGCACACTAGCGACTCGGACTTCAAGACATACAACGATAACAGAGCGCCTTCCCCGATGCCGTCGCATTCAAAAGAACAACAAGGACAGGTGGATATATCGCAGGTGCTTCAGTGACTCATTGATGTCCTCGTAGTGGCGACGCAATGGCTTTGTCGTCGGTGGTTTCATCCTTCTAGTCACCGCCGCAGCGATCACTATGTCCGTCTTGTACGCCACCAAGAAGACAGACAGCATCACGACGGCAAGTTCCCTTCAAGCCGGTACCGTTGTGATGCGGACTCCTGTTTTCAAGTACAAGTGCGACGCCGTAACTCAGCAGTGCGTCTACCAGAACCTGACCGTAGCAGAGCGTCAATCCTTCACTCCAGTCATGGCCGACGGCGACATGAGTCTTCGAGTGTGTGAAATGACGTGCGGCAATGGCAGCCTTGTGCCCTTGCCCCAGACGATCAGCTCGCTCAAGCCCGGCAACACCGTCGCTGTCAACTTGGCATCCTTCACTCACAGCATCTCTGGAACTGACAGCGCGTCGTCGGCTCTTGCACAGGAGATGCAGTCCTACTTCAATGAACTCTTGCAGTTCAAGAAGAAGCTCGCCGTCGGTGGCGTGGCCGATGCAGGATCCGGTGTCTCTGTGGTCGGCAGTGTCCAGAGCTCTAGCACCTACCTTGGCCTGGACACGGACGAATCGTACAAGCTCACCATCTCTGGTACGACCGTCACGATCACTGCCGCGACGATCTTTGGGTACCGCCACGGACTTGCGAGCTTGTTGCAGCTCGTCGACTGGTGCGATATCACGAGGAGCTATCGCATGGTGGCGTCGATTTCAATCCAAGACAAGCCAGCCTTCAAGCACCGCGGGATCGTCATCGACACGTCGCGCAACTTTCACTCGCTCGAGACGCTCAAGCGACTCGTGAGGACCATGGGCTTGCACAAACTCAACAAGCTCCACTGGCATCTCACTGACACGTCGTCGTTCCCGATCGAGATCAAGTTTGAGCCCAACTTCAATCTCTACGGCAACTACCAGAGCGACATGGCGTACTCGCAAGCAAACGTCAAGGAGTTGGTCGCGTATGCCAAAGCCCACGGCATCCAAGTCACGCCAGAGATCGACGCACCCGCCCATGCTGGTGCAGGGTGGCAATGGGGTCTTGACTTTGGCGTTGGAGAGCTCACGCTGTGCTGGGCCAACAGTCCGACGGTGTACCATCAGTGCTGGGAAGCGCCATGCGGCCAACTCAACCCGATGAACGAGAAGGTGTACGACCTCCTCGACAAGATCTGGGGCGAAATGACCGACTTGTTCGAGTCCGAAGTGTATCATCTTGGTGGCGACGAAGTCTTTACGCAGTGCTGGAAGAACTCTACTGTCGTCTCGGACCATGTCTCCAACAAGACGGGCGACGACGAGTACTTTGAGATCTGGGCCAAGCTCCAAGAGCGCGTCCAGAATAACTTGTGGAAGCGAGCGCCCAAGAAGAAGATTCAACTGTGGACAAGTGACTTGACGACCGACAAGTTCTTCAAGTACCTCCCAAAAGACAAAGTCATCGTACAAACGTGGGGTCCGACCGTCAACAACGAGCCGCGCATGATCACCGACGCGGGTTACCAGTGCGTCGTGTCGTTCCAGGACTTTCACTACCTCGACTGCGGCTTCAACGGCATCGACCGCAAGGACAACGGATGGTGTGCGCCGTACAAGACGTGGCAAATGATCTACGAGCAGCCCCTCGACTTCAACGTGACGGCCAACAACACTGGACTCGTCCTCGGGTCGGAGCTCGTCATGTGGACGGAAGTGTCGGGGGAAGCTGCACTCGACACACGCGTGTGGCCACGGGCGTCCGCATTTGCCGAGCGAGCATGGACCAACCCGTCGACTCGGTGGGATAAAGCCATGCCTCGCTTGACGATCCAAGCGTATCGTATCATTGAGACTGGCGTCGCCGCCGATCTCCTCCAACCGCATTGGTGTCGTCAGCACCCCGGGGAGTGTCCTCTAATTGTGTGGTAATTAAGACAAGTTGATAATGCTAATCTAGGAAGATACGTTCATGGGATGTTGATCGTCCTCGCTCTGAAGGAACACCGGGAGGTTCATGCACGCAGCTCGACAGAGTGTCGCGCCGCCAACTCTTGAAGTTCCTTCAGTTCTGTCTTGTCGATGCCGCAGTTGAAGCATTGAAGCCATTTCATGCGCACAGGACGATAGGGATGCGTCGCTGCTTCAATGAGAGCGCGCACGCCATCAAAACGAATGTTGTTGTCGCTCACGTCAACTGCGTCAATGGTTTCGTTGGCTTGGATGGCCGATGCGATCACTTGGGCTGCGTCAACAGACAAGTCAACGTTCCTGGCGATGAGTGTTCTCAAGGGACTGAGGCGTAGATGCGGTGTCAGGAGTTGCCATGAGTAGAAGTAACACGTTGAGATATCCAAGACCTCGATGGATGTGAGCCTCAGCAGGCGAAAGAGCTCCGTCAAGGCTGGCAAAGTGTTGGCATAGAGACGTTCGACAGCGAGGTGGACAACTGGAGAGCCGACCAGACGACCTGCCAATGCTTCGACTTGTTGTGCACTCAAACTGCATGCTCGAAGCGTCAACGAGCGCATGGACAATGTGAAGTGGGAGAAGTCGACGTCTGTGAGGGAAACTTCGTCGCAAACGAGCGTATCAAGCGTAGGGCAGGTGAAAATGCTCCTGTACAGCTCTTGTTTCAAAGCGCGATCATCCACATGCCATCTTGACACCTTGAGCACCTGCACTCGGTGGGTCTCGAGCCACTGCATGACATTCGACGCCATGGACGACGAGATCTCAATGCGATCCTCCCGTCGGTTGATCGCTTCATCATACTCAAGCTCCAACTGCACAAGGTACTCGCTCTGGACTGCAATCGACAAAAGTGACGCCATGACAACATGGAGCTTCAAAGCGGTCAAGTCAGTTAGTCGAGGAAGCATATCACTCAGATTGTCCTGGTTGGCGGCTCTTGAAGGCTTGGACATGTCGAGCTGGGTAATCCGACGACGACCGATCCATTCGTGCCATAAAGCCAAGGACTTTGTGTCGTGCAAGGACAAGTGCCACTGAGCATGGGGATTGAACTCGCTGGACTTGAGCTATCGAAGAGGAGACACGTGGTCGACACGCACGACCGAGTAATACTTGGCAAAGCGTCGAAAGCTCCTGCGGGAGGTCACTTGCACTGCGTCGTCTTCAAGCATCAAGGTAAGTGCAGGCCAGATCTCCGAGTGTTTCTTGATGAGACCGAGCTGCCACAGATGTTCCAACGGACCAAGGACGTTGAGTGGACGCAGCGCATCCAGGAATGCAAACACATCCGAGGGATCTTCAATGAAGAAAGCCGTCCTCAGCACGACTTCTGCCGGGATCGCTGGGCCATTCCACTTGATCTTGAAGCGTGGCATCATCCAAAATGAGCAAATGGGACGAAGGTTGTGCAACATTCCCAACAACATGCGAACGACATGTCCAATTTCGTACGAGCAGCGAGTTGGCGGCAAGTCGATGTGGCACCTGAACATCCAAGTCACAAGCGACTGCTTGCAGAGGTTCTTTCGTCATTTGGGCATTGAAATGGTATACAACGAGAGCGCTGCTGTCTTTGTCCAGGCAGCCATGTCCATGCTGGCCATGTCAGTCAAGGCGTGATCTGAACGAGCGCCGGGCTCGAAGGCTTATGCTTGCGGCTAACTTTCCTAGTAGCACTACCGCGCCATCACGGTGTTGAAGCAACGTCGAGGCAAGACTTTATCAGCGCAACTGTGTTGTTACAACCGAGGAAGCTCGCTTAGTTCCTTCTTCAAGCGTATGGCATCAAGTTGGCAGGATCTCATCGAAATCGATGCATTTCCATGTCCTTGATATCTTGTAGTCGCTAAAATCGGGAGCCTGTGGGCAGTACAGTGCGCGAGGGACGAGTGCGTGGACGGCATGTGGAGTGCGATCGTCAAGTCGGCATTCGAGAAACATTCCATATCCGGATATCCGGATATACTTTGAAGTCCAATTGTGTGATTGCAACAAGAGCAGCATGGTGCGGCCCATCAAGAGCACTCGCGGAGCGGCGAGCGTCGCTGAAAAGCTGGAAGAACGCTTGAAACAAGGCGATTACTATGGAGCGCTTCAAATGTACAAGACTCTGTACAGCCGATATGCTGCCGCTGGCGATCATTTGCGAGCAATTGACCTCGCCCACAATGCAGCCGTCCAACTTGCGAAACATCAACAATGGACTGCGGCTCGCGAAATGGGATGCCTGATGCTCGACCTGTACGCTAGCAATGCATTTGCAGTGGATGAGACAAACAAGGCCCGTATCAAAGATATCTCAAACGCGTTTCAAAATGCCTGCCCAAAGGAGGAGTCGGAAGTGCTCAAGCAAGCTGTCAAGTGGAGCAAGACGCACGGTACGCGTGAACGCGGTGACCCTGAACTACAATTGTGGCTTTCTCGCGTGTACACTGTCGAAAAGGACTTTACGAACGCCAACAATCACTTTTTGCACGCAGAAAGCCCATCTGATTTCACAGCCATGCTTTTGCAACATGCAAACGAAGGATATCCAAGCGAAGCGGATCTGTACGTCGCTCGGGCTGTCCTCCAGTATGTCGTACTTTGCTGCAGTCTTTTAATGACGACTTTAGGCTTGCTGCTCTCGAGAACCTCCGCGATGCCAATGTCGTCTTGACCGAGTTCTTGGCGAAGAAGCCATTGGATACACCATTGATCAACTTTGTCAAGTTTCTCTTGCGCACTCTCGAGGTAAGCATCCCTTGACATCGCAAGAACAGCTCTCAAAACGATAGAAGCGAGATGCCTTGCCACTCTTCCAGCTCTTGCAAGAACGTTATGCTTATGCGTTGTCTCGCGATCCTTCCTTCCGAACGGTATGACTAGATTGAGCTTGCGTTTAGCTAACCCCTGGGTGTAGTTCTTGCAGATCATCGGACAAAAGTACTACGGCGTCCAACCTCCTCAGTCGGCGTTGAGTTCTCTCATGAGTTTGTTTGGCGGCGGCATGTAGAAGGGAAATCATGTCAAATGAAAAGACTTTGTGTACAAATCAATCTGTCATTGAAGGCTGCGCTTGGTTCTTCATCCGCGCTTGTTTCTCGATCTCTTCGATTTGAACCAGCGTGAGCGACTTGATGGGCATTAACTTTGGCTTGCACAGCACCTCGCTCAAGTTACCACGCTCTGAGTAGACCAGTCCTGCTTTAGGAAGCACTTCTTGCAGCATTTCGCGTTGTTTCTAGCAGCACATGAGGCTTATGTTGATAGACAGGAGGCTTTACGTTCATCGTATCTTTGGCGTCGTTTCGTGAATACTCGTGTTCGTTACTTTGAATGTGAGGAAGATATCGCGGGCATGGTAAGAACACGACCACGCGTGTATGTTTTAGAGAATGAGCATGTGAACACATCGACGGCACGTTAGATCATGGGAAACATCTAATATGTGCTTTTGAGAGTTCGCGTTACTTTTAGCACAATTGATAGAGATGTAGAACCTCAAGCATGTCGTTCCCATCGCAGTATATCGTGCTAAGCAAAGAGTCACAATTCGTACATGTATGAGGTTGATCTAGGAGGGAGTCGCAAGGAAAGAGCGACACCTCCACTCTCATCAACCCCAAAGAACTCCGGAGACGTCTCAGAACGAGATATCCCATGGGAGCCCAGCTTTTCTATCCCAAGCGTGCAACAGAACTGAGGAACACAAGAGTCTGCAAAGTTCCTGACGTGAGCCTGGAGTCGTCCACCGACGTTGGATTTGGATCTACACTGCAAATTCGAAAATGACCATTCAAACGAGTGGGAGTTGGAATTTCAAATGCAAACATCTATTTAAAATAAAATCAAATATTTTAATCCTATTTCTATTATGAATGTTTTAAAAAAGCATTTTAAATTAAAATTGAATTAGTGTTACATGGGTGCTGATTGGGCCGTTCAATGTGCCATGTTAAATCGAAATGTGGCGCAGCATCCGACCGATTGTCAGTCGTCCGCTACGGATTCAGAGTCGTCTGTTAAGCAAAGCGGCTAAAGAAGACAAGGAGACACCGAAGGTATCTATTGCGCCCAAGAAGAAGCATGAGCCGAAAGGAAAGCAAGATGTGAAGCCGGCCCAAGCAACGGCAAACCCTGCTCCGGTTGCAGGTGGAACTACGAGCAATTCATCGAGCAAGATGGATCCCTACGTACGTGATATTGCGTTGTACATTGGTACAGCGACGACTTTCTTGCTTGGTGCAGCTGCCTACAAGAATTACCTCACGGATGACTCGCTTGTAAGCCCATATATTCATGTCGACACGGTTTCACCCACAAACGAGTAGGAAATGGATGTCTTTGTGCAAGCCAAATACCTCGCGACACGCAATAAGACGGTGATTGACATCACGGGTCTTCCCACTGAGATTGAAAAGTCTGTCGAGAAGGTAGCGGACGATGCGACAGAAGTGCCAGGGAAAATGATTCTTGGTGGCGCTAAGTAGGAGTGGCAATGCGTCGTGGAGTGAGTCACGTCACGTAGGGGCAAAGCAACCATCGAGTACGTTGCCCATCGAGATATCAAGGATGAAACTGGAAAGCATGTCTTCATCACGCTCGATCTCATCACGGAGGACAACGAACGACAATCGTTGCTTCGGAACAACCCCAGAGTTCCAAAGACACCTGAAGAAGAAGCTGCCATCAAAGCTCAACGCCAAGAAGAATTGAAGGTCCTAGGCTCTAGTCTCGTCTTGCCGGTACGTCCATTATGCTCAAGATTGATCTGACTCGGTTTTAGGGCCTTGGTTTCTTCGCTGCTGGTTGTGTGGCTGCTTACATGGTTCTGCGCATCCTGCGCAACCGACCGTCGTACGTGATCCAGCTAGCCCTGGATCGCATCAACGCCACGCCACGAGTCGCCGATGCTCTGGGCGCGCCTGTGAAAACCAACAAGAACGTCTACGTTGGCTCGATCACCGACACGTTTGCTGCGTTTGAGTCCAAGATCACTGGCCCCAAAGGTGAAGGAACCATGAAGGTGCAGGCAATGCGACCAAAAGAAGAAAACGCCGTGTGGCAATTCAGTCATCTATCTCTCGATGTCCAAGGTCGATCGAAGCGCATCAATTTACTCGAAAAGGAAATGAAATAAAGTGTCTCTAGTGCGTCTTCTTCTTCTTGGACTTGACAGGAGGCCTTGCTGTTGTCTTGGCCTTGGATTGAGACAAGACTGAGACGACCAATGCGACGAGCGCCGTCCAAACCACAGCAAGGATGATGTTGAAATCACAGATTCCAGTCATTGGAATACACACTCTTGAGTCTTGTGCCGTGTCTTTCTCCATTTCCATCAAGTGTGCTTTAATCTGTCGGCGAATATGCTCCTCAATCTCATCTTGAGAGGGGAAATTCCTGGCAGTTCCTTTCTTTTGCTTTTGCTTTCTGTCGTAGGCAAACTCGTCAACAAAGTCAGGGTCATCACTACAATGGACAGTAATGTCTTGTAGAATTCGTAGTAAATACCTCTCATCAAATTCCTCGTCCTCTTCTTCCTCTTCTTCATCATTATCCTCATGATGCGAGTGGTGATGACTACAAACATGTAAGTTCATCGTTGACAATCTTCCTGCCCTTACTGAGATGTTTGCTGCGCAGGACGCTCCAATTCAAACTCATTGGGGGACGGAAACTCTCGTAGAGGAAAGCTTTCCTTGCGGAAAAAGTTCTCTGCTGGGGGGAAACCGCCTTTGTATTTGCCTTCATCGCGAATTCGTTGGACAGCGCATGCATGGTCTTCTCGAATGCACTCTTCATCTTTGCAATGCGCAATGGCCAGTTCAATCTGTGCTCGGACCATTTTCAATTCCTTGTACTTCTTCTCTGCATTTTCCATTGGTGACATGACTTCTTCAGTTCCTTCCATGAGAGCTCGACGGACTTGTTCGTGCACCTCCGCTACATCTGGAAATTGTTTCTCGTATGAGTCAATCGCCTGGAACGTATCGACAAACTTGACGTCTCTCGTGGCTTGGAGTCTATTGGCTGTGGCCAGCATGGCTGCTATCAAGAGCACGACCATAGAAGGCGGCGTCATTCCTCCAAGGAAATGTCCGTGCCGAACTATTTTGCTAATGGAACAGTTGCGATCTTTCAATCATGGAAGAATAGATGTACGGATGAAATACTGTTTTATCCGGATTATTTCGTCCGGATATTCTTGGGTTTTCCGGATAAATTCTCATTGCTGGAAACGAGTTGGGACATGCACTTGGATATGAGTTTCCCCTGGCTGGAACAAGGACGCGCTAGAAAGGGGAGCTCGCCATCCATACATTAAATAACTCATCTACTGATGACTTTGTCAGGCTAGAATTCCTTTCAAGGACAGATACGGATGAGACATAGTTCGACGTCATCGTTTGGGACGACTCGTTGTTTTCTTGCCGGGGACTGCCTTGACTTTCTTCGCCAATGCATTGACTGGTAGTAGTGCTTGCGATTTAGCTTCGAGAGGAGGTATTGCAAGCGCTGGCTGGAGCTGGAGGCTTAGCTTGCTGGCACTCGCAGACAACGATTTCATTGCGATTGTCACTTCTTGTGCCGCGTATTGTTGCCGATAGAGCTGTATTGACCATGTCAACTTTGTTTTCAAATGGTAGTACATACATCTTTCCGAGCAACATCGCAAAGCTGTCGTGTGTGCTGAAGCTCATGCTCTGCTTTCTGCAAGGCTTGACTTTGTTTTCTTGTCATCTCAACTTGGTCTGCCTGAACTGCTGCGAATTCTACAGCGCTCATGAATCAGCATCGAATGGCCGTGCAGTCCTTACGAGCTTGAACATGGCGTAGGTCGTCTTGCGAACGATCAAGCTGCAATTTCAAGTTCTTGTACGTCTAATCACGGTTAAGCTGTCATGAAGAGTAAGGTCGTTACCTCCATCTCTGGTGCATATTGATTCATGGCAACTTGTTTGGTAGCTGTAATAGCCTAGAGGTAAGGTTAGAGACTCGGGTATTGTCGGGTTTCTGTACTTGAAAATGCTCAATCTTATTGTTTGAAACTTCAATTTGTCGTCGTAGATCTTGCAGCTTTTGACTCTTGGATCGATACAGTTCCGTCGGAAGGTTGAGATGATCATACCCGTGCAGTGTTTCCTTTAATGCTGCATCTTGCGCCTAGGAATTCCATCAACTCATGAACAAGATCCGACGAAAGTATACGAACATCCAGCTCGCGATTAGACTCCTTGATGGCTATGAAATTTTGGAATGCCAATGTACAAGCTGCTTGGACCAGTTCTAGCTCTTCATTAGCCATATCTTGATAATGTTCTCCAGTCTCGATCACTTGTTGTGTGAGCTGCCGCACGATTTTTTCCTTTGCTGATCACACCTAATTTCCGTCACCAGTCCAGCAAGGCTGGGTACCTTCGTCGCCTGGAAATGCGGTCTCACGAGCATGAATCGCATCGCAAAGCAGCTCGTACGATTTAGCAAGGAATTGATCGGCTTTGAGGCGGTTCTGTGCGGCTCTTTCAACGTCCTGCCAAAGTTGTCGCGCCTTGACCTTGGTAGGCGACGCTTCCGACATTAATGCACCTTTACTTTCAAATTCAATACCCGCTTAAAATAATATTTTCACTTTTAATATTTAAAGAGGTTACTCTATATATTTATATTGGCCTTTGGGTATTGTCTGACTGTGGAAACGAATAGCAACTTTGTCTTACAGTGGCTATCTCGCATAAAAACAAGCCTTCCATTCTTTTGCTTCCTCGAGAAGAGAGCAGTTCTAGTTGACTCACAGTCTCAATTTCAATATTCTTATAACTTTATAATTGATAATATTATATTACAAGATAACCCCGTGCTGAACATCGGATTGAAGTCCAAATGGTGGACGCCGATTTCCCGGATATTATATCCGGATGATGGGTCAAAATGAACAGCAAGTGAAGATTCACCCATGCAACGCGACCGATGGATCGAGTACGCGCTCTTTGCGGCGGTTCTGAGCCACTGCCTGAGCATGAACTTGAGTCCAAACCATGTGCTCCAAGCCTTCATGGTGAATGCTGAAGTCGCGCTCGCGTTTTTCCATCTGTGGCGGTATGAACTGATCCCTCTCTACGCACTGGCGGTCATGAATGCTGGGTTCCTGGGACTTGGCATGACCGTGCCTGTATGGTTTGCATGGCTGCAAGGAACACTGTGCGTCTTAGGACTCCTCCTGACATGGCTGCTCCCATTGCCTCTATTTCCGTCTCTTTCGTCCTCCCATCCAAGTGTGGGCTGTACAACCATGCGCCTCAATGGCCTTGACTGCCGCGTCTTCTACCCTGCGATTCAGCCCACCAAAGCGCCACGAACGCCGTATCTTCACCACGGAAGGCACCTTGCGATCGGCTTGCATAAGTTCGTTCCCCATATCCCCCAAGTATTCTTCTCATCGCTTCAGAATGGTCGTTTGAATGCCCGGTTGAATGCTCCACTCAAGACAGCCCCGTCTGGCGGTTGGCCAGTCGTCGTCTTCTCGCACGGCTTAGGCGGAGCGATTGAGATGTACAGCAGCTATTGCCAATACGTTGCGAGCGAAGGTATACGTTCCCAGAGAATTTAAGCGCCAACCGCATACAATTAGGTATGATTGTCGTTGCCCTCAACCACACGGATGGATCAGCTTCAGTCTATCGCAACCCTGACAACCAAACCGTGCGTGCGGCTCTCACTCTTCCTTGCTCATCCATTCTCCGCAGTTTCAGTACTACGATCGTCCTCCAGCTTCAGCGTTGGCTGATTGGGCTGGCGAAGGCTATTTCATCCGCAATCGCCAGCTCAAGAAACGTGCCAAGCAAATGCAACTCGTCTTGGATGCTGTTGTCGCTTTGAATAAAGATCGATCGAGTGAATTCTACCAGCAAATCGACGTAGACCGTCTCGCCGTCGCTGGTCATTCCTTCGGAGGCGCCACAGCTCTCACGACGTACGATCAAAGACGCATTCAATTTATTTGTCTCACTTGTGAGTAGGGCACACTTAGACACGCGGGTGAAAGCCGTCGTTGGGCTTGACATTTGGATGCAACCGCTAGATAAAGAGGTATCGCTGCTGATGAAATTCTGGTCTCAACTACGTGTTAGGTGATCAATGCTGGCTTAGCAGCGCCAATTTGCAGCATCGTCTCCCACGGTTGGCTTCAATGGGCATCTCACTTGGAGACAATGCAAAAATACATATACAAGAGCCAGCATCCCCAGAAAGCCTTTCTCGCGATTGATAAGACACGCCACAACAACTTTTGCGATCTGCCGCTCTTCTCACCTGTACGAAACGTCCTCCTCTTTATTTGACCAACAAGTTGTGTTGGCGTAGACTATAAGTTGGGCTGTCAAAGCCGCTGGGTCGATCAATCCAACGCATGGCTTGGACATTTCGAGCCAACTCATGGCCGTCTACCTCCGGCAGCAATTCTATGCAGGCACGGCATTCAATACAATGCATCACAAATTCGCTGAAGTGATTGTGCTCAACGCAAAGGAAAAAACGACGGCTGCTGAAGAGTAACTACAGACACGAAGCTCACAAGGACAGCGGCTTCATTTGACTTCAAATCCTTTAAGCGAACGTGTTGTATGTGGTATCCTTGAGTTGAATGACTTCTGGAAACTTTCCATCGAGCGCGTCGTAAGGTGTTTCGTCCGTGAATTGCTGGCGTATGTACGCTGCCATGAGTTGGCCCACCATGCCCAACATGTACGTGGGGTTAATCGATCCCGTAGCTTTGAATTGGGCATTCATAAACTGCGCAAAACAAGTTAGAATAGACGTAATGAGACAAAGCTCACCAGCGAGAAGAGAGCCAAGTCGCAAAAGTTATTGTGACGTGTCTTTTCAATAGCTAGGAAAGTCGACTGGGGATGGGAACAATGACGACTGTTGGCTTGCAAGAGTTTGAAATGCGACTCCCATTCTGTATGCCAATGCTGCGATATGATACTGCAAACAGGCACAGTCGAGACTCCTTCAGCAACGACATCTTCGTCCAAAGGCTCCATCCAAATGTCAAGACCAACCATGACTTTAAGTCGAGCATCGCGCTTTGCCCTACGTGATTGCCCCATCAGCGATGAAAGTGACGACATACGTACGCTGTGAGAGCTGTCGCACCACCGAAGGAATGACCAGCAACAGCAATCTTGTCAATATTGATTTGCTGGTAGAACATACTCGAGGCGTCGTTTTGCAACGCAATGATGGCATCCACGACATCACGGACATGCTGCACACGTTGCTTGAGCTGTTTGTTCCGGTAAGGGTAGCCAAGACCAGCCCAATCGGCAGCATACGATGCTGGAGGACGGTCGTAGTAGGTGTACTATTGACAAGTTCTCGATCAAACCAAGAAAGCAAAGAGAATTTACCGTGACATTGTCCAAATTGCGGAACACAGACCCCGAACCGTCGCTGTGGTTGAGTGAGATCACGATAAAGCCTACAGTCATGGAAAGTCGAAGATGGTGGAACATTTTTCATACCTTCACTAGCAAGAAACTGGGCAAAGCTGGAATACATTTCCAAAGACCCTCCCATGCCATGAGAGAATACAACAACAGGCCAGCCTTCTGGGGTAGATGGTGATTTGAGCGGAGCTTCCACACGGGCGTTCAAGACGCCGTTTTGGAACGACGAGAAGAAAATAGCAGGCATTTCGACAAAGATGTGCAATCCAATCGCGAGATGCTTGCCGTGGTGGAGGTATCGCAGCCACGGACGTCCTGGCTTGGTTGGATTGGCAGGATAAAAGATACGACAGTCGACATTGTTGAGTCGCATCGTGATGCAGCCGATATCGAGATGAGCTTTGGAAAGGGCAGGAAAGCGAGGGAGAGGAAACAAAACAACAAAGATGATCTCCCACAAGGCCAAGACACCTTGAATTGCCCAAAGCCATCCAGGCGCAGTCGTTGAAATCCCAACGGCGGCGTTGACGACAAAAAGGATGTAGCATGGGATCAATTCGAGTCGCCATTTGTGCAAGCATAGCACAGCGAGTACAAGAGCAGCGGCAACGCCTTGAGCGGTGTGGTTGCTACTATATGCATGCAGTAGAATGGTTTGTGCCACAAGAAGAGCCAGCACGATGCACTCGACCACGATGAAGAACTTCATGGAGAACGACGACATGGTTGCAACGACACCCTTGAAGAAACTGATTCGAAATGTCATTATGCTACACACACTATTTAAATATCATTATCCTATTTAGTGTATTTTAAACATGAAATAATGTATTATTCTTTAAATTTATCAACATTTTCAATTTAGATTCATACAGCGACTTCAATGGGGTCCGATCTCCATCCATAAAATGCTTTGATGGATTAGGGGGGGTGTAAAAATTCAGTAAGTAAATATGCATTGCAATATAGCTTTGCCTATCCGATCCAAATAACAGGGAATGAAATAGAGGACGTTGAAGCAGCCGTGTCATTTCAATTTTCTGGGAATTTTGTATATATTGCTCAAAATTAATTTAAAGTTTCTAAAATTAAATAAACATTTTGTATGTATTAAAATAAATTTGAATATTTTAAATATAGAATATTTTATAGTATTTACTGTGAGATCCATCCATTGGCCACCAGACTCCTTGGCATCAAGGGTTGCAAGTCGTCCAGCCCATTTTCAATCTTGGATCCCATGGCTTTCCGTGGACGAGGTGGCGGACGTGGCGGCGGAGGTGGCCGAGGTTTTAGCGGTGGCCGTGGCGGCGGAGGTCGTGGCGGTGGTCGTGGTGGCCGTGGTGGCTTTGAAGAAGGCCCTCCAGCTACCGTTGTCGAACTCGGCGTGTTCATGCATGCTTGCGAAGACGAAATGGTGTACAAGTCGACGAACGACAAGGTTCCATATTTTAACGCTGGTGCGTACCTTGAAAACAAGACCAAGATTGGCAAAGTGGACGAAATCCTTGGTGCCATCAACGATGTTATGTTCACCGTGAAGCCCGATGCGGGTGTTGCTGCCAAATCGTTCAAGAGCGGCGACAAAGTGTACATCAGCCCTGACAAATTGCTGCCATTGTCTCGTTTTACCGACCAAGGCAAGAGCTCAGGAGGTGGACGCGGTGCTGCTGGCGGTCGTGGTGGTCGCGGCGGTGGCCGAGGTGGCGGTCGTGGTGCTGGTGGCCGTGGCTTTGGTGGCCGTGGTGGCAGCAGTGGCGGTCGTGGCTTCGGTGGAGGCCGTGGCGGTGGCCGTGGCGGTGGAGGCCGTGGCTTTGGCGGTGGCCGTGGCCGGGGCGGCCGATTCTAAACTATGTAGGCAAATAGATAATAGGAATTCCTGTAATATGTGAATATGGTGAACTTTATGTTGCCTTCCTTCTCAGCATGCTATGGAGCGCAACTGCTCGGTAGAGAGATGGTCTGGGAGGTGTATTAAATAACAGAATGCGATCACGGACTCGGTGGAGGGACTCGAGGTGGCGACGGAGTTCCTTGATAGTATGTCCTGTAGAAATGAGCGGCAGGTCCACTTTCTCCTATCGGAAAGGTAGACACTGGGATCGGTTCTTCCAGCACGGGTACGATCAAATCCTCCTCTGTCAATCGAGTCGGTAGCGCTTCATGCTCAGCTACATTCAGTCATAAGTCGGGAAACGCGTCAAATCGATGTACCTGATCCGACACTCGGGCAGTAGCCGACCTTGGAGCACAGATCACACATACGTTGGGGGGCATCCACCGCATCGAACTTGATAAGCTCTGTGCATTCTTTGCAAAAGGCCTGTGAAGAGTCATCGATTCAAGCATGCTCCTATCGTTTGGGTACCTCATGACAGCTTGTGCAGATCGCTTTGCGTCGCAGTAGCGAAAACGACTTGTTGCAGCTCACACACGCAGTCTTTGCCCTCCTTGGGCTTGTCGCTGCAAGGCTTAGCTGGCGGTTCTCGTTGCGGATGGCCTTCCCAGCAACGATCAAGGACAGCATATTTTTGCACTGGCCGCATTTAGTCAAGGCCAGCGAATGCCCACTTGCATACTTTATCTCAGTTGTTTTTACATTGCTACTTACGTTGTACCTCCGCTTGAAACACAGATTCAAGGGACAAAATGACGCACTGCCGCGGCAAATCAACCGCTCTTTCATGCTTTATTCAATTGAAGCCTTTGATCCTACCACCGTCTTCTCACGGCGCACATCAAATCTTTGCTTGTCGACCTCCTTCCCATGGCGAGTTTGCTGGCTCATTATTGTATCAAATTTGAAACCAAAATTCAATTGCGATGGGTGAATCTGGTCGCCAGTTGACATTATATTGGCGACCAGATTCACCCATCGAAATTGAATTTTGGTTTCAAATTTATTTTCGTCATCAAGTTTTTGAAAATCGAGTGATTTGCGCGTGGCCAGCGCATTCCTCGAGTCCAGGCGATCTTCGAGACTGATCGCACATGTCCATGCAGAAGTCTCTTCGTCTCCTCCTTGGGAACATTTACCATGACGTACCGTAATGCCGGTCCTTTGAACTCTTCAGTTGCCCCCACCTGAGATATCAGACAAGAAACGCCGCCCCTCTCCAGACGTCGTTCTTGTGGGTGCTCTCAAATCCATTTCACAAGTAATACGGGAGGTGTTGTAAGAGTCGTAATCAAGAGAAAGCGTACGCCCCTTCGAATGCATCGAATGAGAAGCGTCCCAGGCTGCGCTATGTAAGTGCATCGGTGCTCCAACTCGCCAAAGAAAGCAATGAATTTAAGATTGCTCATGACGTACCGCCCTAAAGTTTGCTGACTCCTGACAAACCACTTCAAATAAACGAAGATGCTGGCCAGGTTGTCAAATCTTGTCACTGCCACGTCAAATGAACGTCCACTGTGGTGGAAATCGAAAAAATCGACAATCAAT
Organism: Aphanomyces cochlioides; assembly: GCA_019828595.1. Taxonomy (NCBI): domain Eukaryota; phylum Oomycota; class Saprolegniomycetes; order Saprolegniales; family Verrucalvaceae; genus Aphanomyces; species Aphanomyces cochlioides. The sequence goes on from JAHQRK010000005.1 coordinate 3,048,185, forward strand.
ATGCATCAACTCCACGAGTTGTCGCCTTCGTCCAATAGTCACCTGCACACTCTACACTTATGGATATCCCATCTCTCGCGGCAATCCCATGAAGCCTTACTCAGTGAGTCCAATGACAAGACTTGAAGTCCAGCTCATGTTGATCTTGTCATCGCACCATCACTACTGCATATTAGTATCAAATTTTAGAAAATTGATCAAACTATCCACGAAAATGATACAAAATTGGAATTTATCTATATTTCTTGGAAAATGATATTGTTACATACACTCTAAATTGTGAAAATGTATAAATCTATTTGAAATCTATAGCCAATCAGAATCGAGTATTTGCCTTCTTGACAAAAACACACGCAAAACACACATTCAAAACTTTACTTTATTGAATGTACTTTCATATTACACTTGAACTCACTATTTCTGAATAATATTTGAGAATATTTCAATTTTTAGTGAAAAATACAATATAAAAATCACTGAAAATTCGTCTTTTTTCTCAACATTTCTTTTTATTGGATCATTCTTGCTTTTTCCCCTGAAGCCGCGAACATGTATGACTTCTGCTTGACTCTTCCTGTACGTGACTCCCAGCCATGGAACTCGTTATTCTAACCTGCTTGTAGTATGGGGCTGGCATCGCTATTGGCGGTATCGTTGGCTACGTGAACTCTGGCAGTTCGGCGTCCCTCACAGGTAATTTGATCGAACGCGACATGACCTCAGGATTTCTTTAGCTGGTGTGGGTGCTGGGTCTTTGTTGCTTCTCCTTGGCTATGCCTCGTACCAAGAATACCTCTCGAGCCCTGTTGTTTCAAAGAAGTGGTCAGGTCTGTCGCTCATCATCTCGGCAGCATTGAGCGTCGTTATGGGCTTGCGTTACCAAAAGACAAACAACTTTCACCCTGCAGGTCTTATTGCTGGCACAAGCGTTGGCATGTCTCTCTTTTATGTTTCGATCCTCCTCAAGAGAAACAAAGCCAACTACAAGAAGAACTAAATCACTTCTTAAGAATCTACATGCGTCGCAATCGCGGCGTCAAATTGAGACTCTTCTTTGCTGTGAACGTCGCGCGGTACTGCACGGCGTAGTCGATGACTTCTCGCAACGCCTTGAGCAGCCAGTCTCGTTGCAACGGATTCTTCATCTTGAGATCGAGCGTTCGTTCTTCCGTGACAAGACTCAAACAACAGTCAGGATCCAAAGTTTGTTTCTTCGCGGCTTTCTTCAGCACAACTGTCTCAATGCCACCCTCAATGGACTTGACAGAGTGAAGCGGTAGAAATGCAGCACTGCGCTCGCCTTGCTTGGACTGCCAGTACAGCATACTTGGATGGCACTCGTCGTAGAAGAGTTTGGTGTCGTGTGGCTTGCCTCGACGGCCAAATTTGATAATCTGCAGGTCGTTGATGACGTTCTTGGCCAGTTGGAGCGTCACGGTGAGCTTGGATTTCGTTTCCAAGAGGCTCTTCTGAGCCTTCGACTTGGCTTGGAGCTCTTCCTGCACTTGTGTACTCAAATGGCCAAGCTGTGGATACAGCAACTCCTTTGAGAGTCTACAAGATGGTGTTAGATCCCAGGTTGACCGAAGGGATCTCACTCTTTCTGTGTGTACTGGGATAGCATGTCCCTCAGACGGCCTTTAGCCCATGGCAAGTCGTGCATGACGCCTTTGACGTAGCGTAGCTGTCGAAGCATCAACGCGTTCTGTTGAGGACCGAGCTCAAGCACTGGAGTTGGGATCGCACCGGCTGCAGGGTGGAAGCTGAAGAGACTCAGGTTGAGTGGTTTGAATTTCCGAGCGATTTTGATCGCCCAACGCTGCTGCGGTGTGTCACCGTCTGCTGCTTTTGTCTTTGGGGTCTTTGTCTTGACCAGGACGAGCTGGTTGGCCATGCCATGCTTGGCAGGACTGACGCTTACTTTGCCTGGCGCAGTCGCTCAGAACATCGGAAGGCGCGATGACCTACCAGGGCTGTTTTTGCTAGCAACGACTGCCACAGACTTTCGTCGGAGACTGCTACGGCGACGCGCCGAGCCTTGGATCGATGAGGTATGACTAGATGTGGACTTGAGTGGCGTGGAAGCTGTCGTGGAGGTAGGAGAGGGCAACGGTCGTGGAGGTTTGGAGTCGGTCGCAACTGCAATGTGATATTTCGCTCCACGACCAGCAATGGCTGGAGTTTTTTCTTCTGTGTGGTCGGCGGGGTTGTTGTCGTCTTCAGGTCGAGCGCTGTCTTCGTCAACTTGATTGGATTTCACCCCATCGGATCTCTTGAGAACAATATGATGGAGGCGATCGATCTCTGCGAGGCAATTGTTGAGTGTGACGTGCATGGACTCTCTCTCGATGGCGTCAAAGTGAACGAGCTGTTTGAGTTTCATCTTGGTCGTGTCGTCTATCTTGACATGATCGAGCATCGAGGAAAGAAACTCATGGAGCTGCGAAGTCGACGACGGCGAACACGCTGGTGCTGCTCGTTCCTTTGACTGTGTGTAGCAAAAGGAACCTGTCGCTCCATCCACGTCGTTCGACTGCCACGTTTGGATCGACGTCGCCATGCTCGATCTCGAGTGAAAAACAGCTTGTGACCGCCATCACACGCTGGAAGCAGGATGAAACGCCCAGCATAAAAATGGACCAATCACAGCCAAGTATGACGAGATTCCACGATTCTGATTGGCTTAATTCAACAAATGAAAACATGGATCCAAATTAAGAGTTGGGGTTTGAAATTTTATCTCGAGCTATAAATAGAAGTTGTTCCCAAGCAGGACGAGCAGCCAGCACAACACTCGAGAGAGAGAGAGCGCGTGATAACGACAGAGGCTCAAATGGCTCGTTCGTTGACTTGTTAGCACTTCGAATGATGGCGCTTCGATTGTCGGAAGTGCGAGGAGGGACCGACCATTGTTTGAAATCAAGCATCCCTCAGGCTTGAGGATCGACGTCATCGAGGTCAAGATCGCTTTGAGTGGATTGTCTTCTGGTCTGCTGGGCGGTTTACGACGCATTGCTGTGGCTGGGATGTCTTAGAGCAGGATAGGGCTGTGGATTTTTCCCCGGCGCAACGAAATGAGATGGTAGAGAGTTTGCCGAAATCTCGCCACGACGGAAGGAACGAATTGCAACTGCCGAGAACTTAATGCTGACAAGTTGGCATCGTGATTAACGAGCAACATGGCGATTAGCTCGCTGCTTCCTTCTTCAACTGGTACCAAGAATGCGGCTTACAATGAATAGCACTCAACCTTCGCGAATTGATTGGTGGCCTTTCAGTGATGTCATCTCAATCTTGAGATCATGAATGGAGGCTTCCAACGTCGTCGGTATCTCTGCGGCATAAATGCCTGGCAGGGCGTAGTAGCTTGTATCTCCCAGGCTGCACTCTCGGAGATCTCCGTCGGGCTTTGTTTAAGTCTCTGAAACATTTCAAAACGACATGAAATGTGCATTATGATAGACGTAAGGGACTCCACACTCCTAGTCCTTAGACAATGTTGATGTCTTCTAGGCCAGTGTCCTTGAAAACTCCAGCAATGCCAGCGCAGATCATGACAATGATAGCAATGGCGCCAACGAGGTAAGCAACACTGCGAGCCTTGGACCATGCCCAGACGAAGAAGATGGTATGAGCGAGGCGAGCCACAGTGAAGACAATGATGCTGATGCCATTGATTCCCGACTTGCCGCCGCAGAGGATGGATGCCCAGACGATAATGAGACCGAATGGGATGTTTTCCAAGTCATTGCCAACAATGCGGGCCCATCGTTTCTCCTCGACAAGAGCTGCCTTGGTCTGTTCTTCAAGGTTGTCCACGACCAAGCCAAAGTTTTGCTTCTGGTCGGGGGTGTCTTCAGGGGCGCGGAGGCCAGCCGCTTCGCGTTTCTTGGCATGAATCAAGCACGTGACGACATACTTGATGTACAAGATGAGCGTGCAGATGATGGCAGTCTTCGGGGCGAACAACACGGAAATCATCGACTTGAGGGCGACACAAGCTAATTAAAAATGCACAAAGAAGGGCATGACGACGGAGATTCCAAGGGAAAACGGTCCAGAAGAGTAGCACCGCAACTTTTTGAGCTTCAACGACGAGAAAATTTGAAGTGTATGAGCGGCTAGAAAGGCACGTATGTCTCACAGGACGCTGTATCAAGTCGAAGGTTTCATGGCGAGTCCTTCTCTCTAGAGTATTTCCAGCTCAATGGGACCTCTAAAGTCAGTGGCTTGATCCTTCATCATACATGGAACCCAGGGGGGAAAGCTCAGGCGAGATATGGCGGACGCCCTTTCGCGTGGACATTCCCGTGCTAAAATCGCTGCACCTTCATGCGATTGGACTTGGCTCCGTGGCTCAAAAGATCAAAGGTTGATCTTCAAGGGAGGATTCGAGACATCCAAGCAGGCCAGACAGATCTTTGTTGAAGAACTGTGCTTCCAGCGCATCTTGAAACGCACGTGAATCTGCAGGACGCAAATATTCCAGTGAAGTCGCACTTCTTTAATCGAAGCTTGACAAGCCAATGAAGGGAGTCGCGTGCATGAACGCGAAATATTCCAGACGCAGTGTCCAGAGATGCAATAGCCGCCCTTTCTCTTCTGGAACTTGAAGCTGCGGGTCTTCGCGAGTATGCTACAGCCACGTCATGGGTTCCTTGGCCTGAGTCATTGCGGATGAATCTCCTATTCAGTTGCTGGAAGCCTGTGCTGCGCTGAGAGAACTGAGTGCAGATTGAGGTACTGCGGCACTCCTTGATCGTTGAAAGTGGTCTCTTGTCATAAGCCATGGATAAATATCACCTTGGATAATCGACGCTGTGTATGCGGCGGTCACATGGTCATCCTTGCAGGATGATCTTTGCGATCAAACCAGTATGCACGAGACAGAGAGAAGACGACAAGGGCAGCCGTCAGCATGGATATGTGTCCAGATATGCACAAGTTGCGATGTTCCACGAACTTGCATGGAGAGAATGGTTCCAACAAAACTGGGATTGGTGTGATTTGGCTTCCACTGACGACACGATGTCAATCGAATTCAGAAAATTTGGCGACGGATTATCAATGCACGAAAGTCTAATCAAGACAAACAGCTACAGTCTGTAGCCCTACGAGACTTGGTGATCTTTGCGTGTCAATCAATGCTTCAATCAAGCACAGCGCGAGTATTCCAAGTGATGAAGTGAGACCTCGGCAGACAAAGTGATGCTTAAGCCATTTTTCGACTTTTGAGATAATCAGCTTTGAATCTGAAGTACCACTCTTTCAGCCACCTCCACTTCATTTGAGATATGGGAAGAAATTGTAATAAAATAAAGCATTCATTATATTGTCTTTTTCACCCAAATTTGTATTTTTTTACCAAAATCGAATTCTATTCCAAATCGATTCGATCATACTGAAGTCAAGTATAAATGGAAAGTATGGCAAGTGTCCCAAATTAATTACACGTGTGTCTGGGTGTGTTTTGCGTGAATTAGGTGAATACTCGATTCGGATTGGCTGAGCGATTTCAGATCAATTTGAAACTATGATAGAAACATGATCATTTTGTCTTGGAGTGTGATAGGAAATCTATCACAGTTGCCTGAAATCCGTTTTTCAATAAATGTTTTTGACTTGATTTCAGTATACAAATCCGAAATGCGCAAAATTCTGAGCAACTGTGTTAGAGATTCTATCACAGTTGCTCAACAAATGAATATTGGCAGATATCAAGCATCATGCACTCGCATGCTTAAAGTCTAGCCGACAAATAAAGAAGCCGAATCTTTGTTGAACGTCTAGCACAGATATAAGCTATAGTAGCTGCAACACAACATCACGATTGTTGGCGTGTTATGCGCCCACTCGCTTAATTATACTGGAAGCATAGTCAAATGGCTAAAGCATAAAACACAAAACACTGTAGATTTCATGAATTTCATACGATTCATGAATTAAAGCACAAGCAAAAGTCAAAAGTAATGATGACGGATTTGATCTCCACACCTTCGCCTCACAACTTATTATCCTATCAGGTTTTGACGTTGCAACGTCAAAGTTTGAATGATTCATGAACCTTGTGGATTCATGTTGGATAATGAGATAATTCAATTGATTATTGCTCTACTGCCTACTGCTCATGAGGTAGTGGAGAGATGCGAGAACTATCACAATTCGTGTGTGTAAAATGTAATTAGACTGCAGTGCAGGTGTTCAAAGTGTCGATTTGTCATTTGAATAGCCCGGGTTGGGGAACGACGAGCAACGCATACCGAGTACATTGTACCTCTACGTGTTGAGTGGAATCAAAGGTTTCCTTTTCTGTCTTTCTTGTTAAACTTATCTGTCAATGCTCCACGAGGTTCATGGTCTGTTTTCGTCTACCAAGTCAATTCATCAGATTAACTTCCAATCATATTGCGTTATATGGTGTGATAGGATTCCTATCACAGTTGCCGTCATTATATACATTTCGGACCCCCTCACAATTTCGAATGAAATTGACAATATTACGGACAATAAAATAAAATGAGTGACCATGCTGAAAGTTCCGATGGCGCTGGGTCCGAGTCTGCGTGGTGCGCTGAAGGCTCCGACGAGAGCGAATATGTACTGGAATGACTCTGAAGCCAACGATAGCATGAGCGACGACAGTGACGGTTCAGGCCAAGCCATTGTAGAGAACCCCTCGAACTCTTGTGATCCTTACGCGACGGAGTGTTGCGACAAAATTGCAAAGTTGGCAAAGAGGAGATCTCTAACTTTCTCGCTTCAGCGGCATTAATGTCTAAGCGCGAAAAGCAAACCTGTATGGCGACATGCCTCTCACTGCTGTGGAAATCAAAGACAGAACCCAACGAAGCCACCCCAGGCAAGAGTTCGCTTTACTTATCGAATCCCCCTTGTTGGAGATGTGTGCCGAGCGACGTTTGCTGAGTGTTTTGGAGTGTCAAGCCCGACAATTGACCGCTGTCGCCAGCGCATTGCGAAGGGTCTTGTGACAGCAAAGGAACTCGGCAACCAGAAAAACAAAAATGCCTATGTGATCAATGTCCAGAAGGTCGTCGAATGGTTTGAGGCTTTTGCAAAACAAGTCGGCGAAGTCGTGCCAGTCAAGAGTGCGAACAAAATCCACTTTGGACGGTGCTGTCTTAAAACAAGTCGCCTCAAAACTCTACACTTTTCTGCCTTCGTATATGACTGGGCAATCAATATTGAACGAATACGAACAGTTCGTTGCTGCCGGCTTGGAACGAATTCGTCTGCCATCGGAGCGTTCCTTTCGGCGCATCGTTCAGCGCGAATGCAAGTCAATTCTTGTGCGATCGCCCCAAGCAAACGTCTGCGATGCTTGTACAGTATACAAGAACACTATGTCTGATGCGAAAGACGCCGAAGTATTTGCTTTGCATGTCCAAACAGCAAGGCAAATGAGGTATAAACATCATTTTGTTTGCCGCAATCTAATGTGTACCCTTAGGCATATTTACAACGAAGACTGCAGCAAAGCCTCCGAGTCTTATGTTGTGTTGACCATGGATTATTCTCAAAATCTGACACTACCCAATGCTGCCTCCACGCCGTCGCAATGGTATTTTTTGTCGCTTGTCAGTATCTCGGTGTTTGGCGTGTTTCATGTTGGCCTCTCTGAACAAACGAATTTCGTGTACTCGGAGAAGGTTGGCGGCAAAGGCAGCAATGAAGTCATCTATATGCTGGACAAGTATTTCCAGCAAAAATCAGTCCTTGATGGCAATAAGTCCTTAGCTCTGCATGCTGACAACTGCGGTGGCCAAAACAAGAACAATTATGTGATCAAGTTTTTGCTCATGGCAACGTTTACCGGAAGACTCCATCGTGTGGACTATAACTTTTTTGTGAAGGGACATACTAAAAATTCGTGCGATCGTGGTTTTGGCTGCTGGACATTTGATCACATTGTCCAGGCTGTTCAATCCTCGTCATCGTCAAACAAATGTGTGACCCTGGAAAGTGAAGAGAAGCCGTTTTCCGACTACAAGCCAGTTGTCGACGAATTGTTTTCGAATCTTCAAGGCATTCAGAAGTATCAAATGTTCAGAATGCAAAGCAGCGAGCCTGGTGTTGTTGAATGCCGCCGCTACCCAAGCGACGAACCAAAAAGATTTGACCTCTGACGTACGTACGATGGAATTGTTGTTGACAGTGACCGAGCGCTAATGTTGTGGGAGCAAGCGCAAGCGATAGACCGTCCTCGGTTCAATCCTGAGAAGGCTCGAGACTTGTACAAGAAGATTCGCCCATACGTGCCACTGCAATTTCGCAACTGCGGCTACTACGACAAGCCAAATGAGGCAGTGACCGAAGCTGCTAAACGAGTCAAGCGAGCCAGAGCACAACAACAAAAGCGAAAGCGGCTTGATGATTAACTGAGCACTTGAACACGATGTATACTTGATTCAATAAATGTTACTCAGCCAACAAACAAAATGATGTTTAATTGCTGACACGTCATACAAAATGATGGCTAAAGGCGCCTCTGGATGCCACACTTTATGCCATAAAACGACGCTTTTTGCAATAAATAAAAAATATGGAATATCAATATTTGTGCATCTGGATGACAAAATATGACACAAATTTATTCCAATTTTATCTTGAGAAATAGGCGTATTATGGCATAAAATAAATGGAGGAAATTCCTCCATTTTTTCTGTTATATCGCATTTCCTTTGAGTTTTTGTGAAGAATTGAGCTTTCTTTGACCTGATTCGCTTGGTATCCAGACATTTTCACATGGAATATCATTTATTGCTTTTTGAAAATTTGGTTCAAAAATGTAAATGTCAAAAAGTAAAAATGAGATAAGATTTATGACGTGGCATCCAGACCAGGCCTAACGAAATTTAAAAAAAATCATCAAAAAATTTACCGGAAAAATCCGGTTAATTTTTTTTATTTTTGCTGTTTGAGCATCTTCCAGTACGTTTTTAGCCAATTGGACGCCAGAAATCGGTAGATCGTGTCGAGTATTATTCAATGGTGAAATAAAAAAAAATTGAAAAAATTGAAAGCCGCGGCAAGGCCGTCACGCCGACAACCATTTCTCAATAACCATGACGAGTTCTGGGGATATTAAGCCGTCAAAATGTAGCTAAGATAACGCTCTATCGCCCTGTATAGCTAACTCCAACTTCAACAAAACCCCTTAAGCATCATTTGGTCTGCCGGGGTCTCATATTATAGATATATGCATATATTATTCAATCAAATGCCTCAATAAGTCACATTGATTGGATAAATATTCAAGCATCCACTACGCCATGGAGCTTGACACACACAACCTTCAGCGAAGTCGCAAGGTATAAGCTGTGCAAGTCAGCCATGTGCTGCATAAGGTCACATGAGTGATAGCTCGTGAAAACTAAAACACGAAAGCCCCACAGTGATTCTCAGGCACAAGTAAAAGGAATCCCCAATAAATGAAAACAATTTATTTACACTGTTAAAAATGAACACAGAATAAAAGGCATACAGCGTCCGGATAACAACACTTTATCCGGCCATAAGCGGGAAAAATGCGCCCGGATAACAACTTTCATCCGGATAATAGCGGTCAACTTAAGCTTCCAAGTCAACCAAGGCCCCACTACGTCTTTCGCTTCCCATAGCATGACGACGTCAAAAGAGAAGTCGGCCAAGAAACGGTGGTCATAAAACCCCACGTCGTGGGGACCTTGCGCATTGCGTGGCTGCAACGACAAACGAGCTAGACTGTGAGCAGTGGCGCCAGCGTGTTTACTTGATCAAGTCATCGGCACACTGCGCCAAATGTGGCAATTCTATGAAACTGTCGTTGACGAAGGACAAGCCATCACGCTGCTGATGCACAAGGGCCGCTTGTGACGGCTACGAGTTGAGCACTAAGCACGGCTCTTTTTTCGCCGGCCCACCAGTATCATTGTGCCAGTCTATACGACTCATATGAGACTGAGCTCCTGAAAAGCCTGTGCTCAAGGCAAGCGTGAGAAGAAAGTGTCAAAGCCTTTTACGATCGACTTTGCCAATGGTGCCGAGGCAATTGCCCCCAGGAGCTTTTGTCTGATGAAACGCAGGTATTAGAGAGATTTCGGTGGGCCGTTGTTCCGGTTCTCGCTCCGTTCCTTTTCCCAAATCTGGTTGAGCGGGAAGGAAACGACGGTCAGCAACTGTGATTTCGGTGGAACAGCGTTGTTCTGCTTCCGGATATCGACAAACCGGATATTAAGGGGTCTTGGCAATCAGGATTTTCATTTCCCATCACACCTTGGACTGCACGCTGCTATGTCTATGTCGCACTCTCAAGACAGCTTGGTAATTCTATCTTTGTTCGCCAAGACACCTCGTCTCCGCAAGGTACTGGCTCTCCTAATGATTGACGCTTACGTTGAACGCCCGTTGATCCCCGATGTACGCTTCTGCATTGACGCATACTCCGATGGCAACGCTCGCCGTGATTTTCGCTTTGGAGTGGCAGGGATCAAGAAGCTTGCGCTTCTTTTGGGCCTGCCAGCAGTCATTATAACTCCTGATCAACGTCGAGTCTGCAGAGACGAAGCCATGTGTATTGTGCTCAATCGCTTGGCATTCCCCAAACGCTACTACGATATGACACGAATGTTTGGAAGGTCTGAGGCCAGTCTGTGTGCCATATTTCTCTATACAATACACGACATTTACGACAGATTTCGCGATCCTATATTTTTCAACTTGAAACTCGTGGACAAAAATATGGCCAAGTACTGCTCAGCAATTCAAAGCAAGGGTGCTCCACTAGCTTCTGTGTATGGATTTATCGATGGCACGAAGCTACAAACATGTCGTATCACTTCAAACGATGACTCCTTGAACCTACAAAAGCAAATTTACAGTGGACACAAGCGCATACACTGCTTAAATTACCAGGCTGTGTCCGCGCCCGATGGAATTTGCATTCATTTTTGGGGCCCACTGGAAGGCCGCCGCCACGATACAACAATGCTTCGACGCAGTGGACTTTTTGAATACTTGGCGACCAAGCCAAGTATATTCAACAAGAAATACATCTATGGGGATCCAGCGTACGCTATCAATGATTTTATCCTCAGTAGGTACAAGGGAAGTAAATTAACTTCACTGATGGAGGATTTCAACAAATTTATGAGTCGAGTCCGCCAAGCTGTGGAGTGGAATTTCAAAATTATGAAGAGCTTATGGGCTTTCATAACATTCAAAAACATGGCCAAGGTACGATTATCGCCTGTTGCGAAGATTGTTGTGGTTGCAATGCTTTTGACAAACTGTCATTGCTGCTATAAAGGTGGCAACCAAATAAGCAAATTTTTTAGATCTTTCCTCCAACGCTAGAGGAGTACTTGGACATTTACAACATTGCAGAATTGTAATGATCTAACAGAGAGAGATTACTGTACATTACTTTTTAATCAATGCCTCTAGCAACTTCATCATCATATCCCTGTCTTGTCGACGTTCTTCACGGTCTTGTTCATATTGAAACCGTCGGAATTCCAGCTCGGCTTTGGCATCCTCATGCATGATAGCGACCATTTTGAGCAATTTGTTTCCACCTCCGCCGTTGTCTCCCCTTCGCTGTCAGATGGCGGCATTTCTCGTTTGCCTAATGACTTCATGGCTTCGTCTCGGACGATTGCGCCCGCTTGTTCATTCCGCACGGCGTCCAAACGAGACTTTTCAGAACGAGATGTCTCTTCTGACTTGGTATTATCTAGAAGCTCAACGAGTTCGTCAAGTAGAGCGGTTCTCTCACTGCGTCCTCTGCTATGCCAGAGGCTGACTTGGACTTATTGGACGATTCTCGGTGCTCCTTAATCATAATATCAAATCGATTTTGCGCTTTCATTCCACTGAATCCTTCTCGCTTGAACTCTTCAAGTTCTCGAAGATTCGTGGCCACACTCTCCCATGCATCCATCACTTCCCCTCGCTTCGCTTGACATGGGAGTTCAGCACAAATCTGACGGAGGAGCAAGACATCTTCCTCCTCGTTGAAGCACCGGCGACATTGAGAAGTCGGGGAATGACTCCTTCCCCTCAGAGCCATCGTCGACGATTGGTCAACAATGACCGATAGGCCTTTGGAAAACGGGAACCGGAACAACGTGCTTGTCGTTTGGGGCCTCTTTCAAGTAGATTTTTTCACCATCCCTGTTTTGGGTCAAAATGATCTCCCAAGTTGTGTCGTCACTGTTTGATCGGATTTCTATCCAATTATTCTCTCATTCTGGATCCCACATATCTTGAATCTAATTGGATGAAACATGTTTCATCACATTTTAAATATCAAAATTTCTACTGTTTTGATTGGCTATTTGACTTCGCGGTCGTCTGGCATCTTTGGCGGCAATTGTCCACTTTTCTTTGTGATGCCGCCCAAGTCGCAGCCAAGGAAAGGTATTGCCAAGCTGCCCACGAAGAAGGAACTGCTGGAACGATTGCTTGCTCTTGAGTCTGGCGCTGCGAGCCCGCCCAACGATGTGAAAAAGAAGGCAACATGGACGGATGAAATGATCCAAACCCTCCTCGACCTTCGTCTTCGGCAGTTTGCCCATGTATTTGACGGATCTAAAAGCAACATGCAACTATCAATTGCCTGGGAGAAGATGACGCTTCGATTCAATCTACTGTGCGAGGCGTCTTTGGAGTCTCTATCCCTTAAGAACAAGTATCACTCTGTCTAGGCGGAGTATTCGAAGACACGATTCGCTCAGGAGAATGAAATTGGCAACTTGACAGAAAATCCAATCGACTTTCCAACTTACTGGGATACATTGGTTGAATATTTGGGAGACAAGAGTGGTCTGGGCCACAGAGAATTTGGCTCTAGCGATCGGAGCATAAATGCTAACTCGTCAAGCCTCAGTGGCGACGCCGTGGAGGGAATTCCATCTCACACGTCCAATGATGAGTAATTTCTTATGTTCTATATAGTCTAAATTCATGTAGGTCGCATGTTGAGTCAAGCAAGCGCAAGCGTGAAGCTGCCCTTGAGGTTCAACGCCAAAGAAAGAAGCGCAAAGTCGACATTGGCGCTGGGATGGTCCAAATGGGTGAAACGTTGGCAAATGGTTTGATTGAAGCCGCAAAGACAGCAAACACTTCAAGTCACGGTGATTCGGAGGCTACGAAGGCACTTCAAGCTGTGTTGAGCAGTCTAGAAGAAAGCAAATCTTTGAATACCGCAATCTTGCAAAGTATTTCAGACAACGCGGCAATGAATCGAGAAATATTGCAGCACTTACAACGTCGTTAATCATCTTAACATGGCTTGCTTTGTTTTGCATTCTTTGAATACCGCTATCTTGCAAAGTATTTCAGACAACGCGGCAATGAATCGAGAAATATTGCAGCACTTACAACGTCGTTAATCATCTTAACATGGCTTGCTTTGTTTTGCATTCTCTAGTTATCCTACGCTCTGTTATTTCAATAAGTCTAGCGCATTAGTGATGGCTTTAGTCTAGGTTCGTTGAATGCTTGCTTCGCCTCTACACATCGGTACAAATAGTCTCTAACAAGGTGACGCCTGGCTTCAGCCTCATTGCCATCAACGCGATGCTCTGTACCGGCTAGAATTTCATCACCACCAATGTGCATCCATTCCTCTTGCGGCACGTCTTCGAGCTCCAAGCCTGGCCCTTCAAACACTTCTTGTAGGTCAATGTACCAGTTGTGCAAAATCATTGTAGCTTCAATCAATCGTGCCATTTCTAAAATCATTGAGATGCGACTAAGCTGAGACTATACCAGACCTTCAGGTGTGTGATGAGTAAGGTCAGACTTGAATATCCTAAACTTGTTTTTCCATCGAGCAAATGCCCTCTCTACACAATTCCTTGCACGACTGTGCACTAGATTGTAATGTGCTTCCTCTTCGTGCATGTTGAAGCGTATTGGATATGGCGTAAGAAGATGCGCCATGAGCTTGTAACCAGCATCACCAAGAAAATACATCCCTTTGGGCAGAACCTACAACGACATTTGACTCATGATTGGCAAAGGTATTTACTTTGTGAACGTGAATGCCAAACTGCGACCGTTCAAAGAGTGACTTGTCGTTTTGGGAACCACTGCGAATCGAATATGACATAAACCTCAGCTTGTAGTCGACAACGCCTATCAGTTCATTCGCATCAGCTTAGAGATTTAAGTTGATTAGATTCACCTTGTATGTTGAATGCTGGAAATCCCTTACGGCAATACCATCCTTCATGGTCTTTAAATCGCTTGATTTGTATAAGCGATCCATCTATTGCACCGACAGCATTTGGAAATCGACTTTGTTGTTCAAAAATTGCAGCTTTGTCGGCCCAGTCGTTCATTGTTTGAGGCAGCTGGATTGTGTCTTGGAGGAATAACATGATGACTGACATGACTTGACCAACGTAGCAGTGCGCTCGAGATTCCGAAATGCCAAATACTTGCCCTGCTTCAGCATACCGACCTGAGTGAGTGAAGTAGTGTAGCGCTACGGCAACTCTATCTTTAATTGTAAAGATGGTGTTGTGGTGCAGTGGTTCGTTGACATCGTCCCATCTATATTGAATTCGACGCACGATTACCTCGACGGCCCCCTCGCTGCAACGCAAGTTTCGTTTGTACCAACCATCCATCCCAGTCTGAGCCTGTACGTCAGCCCATGCTTGAGATCGAATAGTGAACTTTCTGGATGGTTGAGCTCGACTAGCTCTACCATCAGCAGTGGCTGCAGCGGTTGCGGCAATCATGGCAGCCATCGTCACAGCAACCTCAGCGTTCATGGTGCCCAGGAACTTGAAAGACTTCAAAACCCAAAACGAGGTAAAATCTCATGCTCCATCCACTTTTGAGAAATACGCTCTGGAAGTGGATGAGAATCGATTTTATTGGCTGCGTCTCATTCCAAAATTTACTTGAAAGAGGCCCTCAGGTGGCCTTCTAAACGAACAACGTGACCATCTAAACGAAAACCGATTCATTTTCACAGGCAAACATTAAGGATTATGAGAGGTTTTTGCGGGTTTTGGCAAACATGTGTCTGGAGCAGAACGAGAACCTGAACAACATCCACCGAAATCTCTCTATTCTGCTCAATTTTTTCACACTATTTCATGACACACCAATTTCTGTTTCCCAGTACTATTTTTGTCATTGGAAGTTGATCCATCGTCGAGATTGATGAAATATCGCTGAAGAAAAAGTTCAAGTATAACCGAGGAACCAGCCACCTGGATTTTTAGCTCTTTGGCGGCGTCGATCGGACCACCGGTAAATGATTTGCTTGCCTTGTGTACGACGAACGTACGAAGCCGACTTTGTGGGACGTGATAGACCAGCATATCAAGCCAGGGACGACTGTCATTTCCGCCAAGTTCGCTTCATAGTTGTCGTCAAATAGACGGCACAATCTGTCGACGAGGGCCCGACTGCGCCACAAGAACTTTACCCATTTTTGGGTAAATCATTCCGAAAACTTCGTGGATCCTGCGACATCCGCCCACACGCAAACTATCGAAGGCCTCTGGGAGGTCCGTATTCAGCACCGCATGAAGTGCATGCGCGGTATCCGCAAGGAGTTATTGCCTTCCTATATGGATGAGTTTCTATGGCGCTCATGGTTTTCTCCACGACACGCAGAGACCGATATGATGAATGGTTTGGTGCAAGCGATACGAAAGTATTATGAAATTGGATCAAATAAAGTTTTCATTTTTAATCTTTTGTTTTACAGTTAACTTGGAAGTATAATTGAATTAAATCATTATCATTTATTAAAGTAAATAATTTTCGTTTATTGGGGATTCGCTGTACTTGGTGCCGATTCTGAAGTACCATAGGCCATGTTGTCGCCGATATGTTGACGTTTTTAGATCGATTTACTGAAAGAATGGAGAAGTGCTTATGGTTCATATATTTAGGTGCTGTTGTCGGGTACAGATTCCCCTGCTTCTAGGAGCGTTGAGTTGTGATGTTGTGTCGATGGAAAGTACATTTGTGGATAACATTAATGCAACTTGATTGGTCAGAAAATAAATTAAAAAAATTAATTGGCTGATTATTATCCAATGGAAAGCACTAGCGCTCGATTCAAATTTGAATGGCCATGTGTCCCGCCCGAGTGATATGCAGTTTCGCTGCTCTTGGACGCTGAAGTCACACGCGACTTCAGCTCTGTGAGTTCAGGGCGATAGCGAATGTAGTGTGTCTTGCGTCGTTGTGGGCACACTCATACCATCCTTGGCCGACAGAAGCAGTCGCTTTCAACTTCAAAGTAGAAATTGCCATCTGACGGCTTGTATTCTCTCCAGCAGGCATTCCATATCTCTCAAGTCATTGAGTTCTTAGCGACTTCAATGAAGGTTTGCGTGGCCAAGTATTCACTGAATTGATCTTCTTTTGCCTTCAAGAAAGCCCTCAACTTCTCGCATGGCCATCCAAAGCGTGCTGAATTCCATACAAACAACACCACTCCATATCTCATTGGTTTAAATATAGCCAATCCCATACAAAATGATCTCCAAGATGTTCTTCCTCACATACGACAGCAGTCGCACATCCCATGAGACCTCTCGGTAGCATGCTGCGGTATGTTATTCCAAGCATTACTCTCAGTGATAGATTCCACGGCTGGCGCCTTGCGCCTCAATAAAATCCCCCATCGATGCACATGAAGCTGGTCTTGTTGTTGCCTGTCGGCCGGTCGACGAATTCCAAAATATGGATTTCACGTTGACCTTCCAGCCATGTCAATGCAGTCTACGACATGGTAGCCATAACATTACTTGCATTCCGCCATGTCGTCCACGAATTAGCCACCGCTAGCATCTCCTACGTCATGTAGTCCAAAGTATTCTTTGGTCAAGTCGACAGCGAGTCAAACTTTGTTCGTTTTGTGACAAGGTTGGAAGTTCACCTCTGCCGCAGTCCGGTACTTAATGTCCACTTGATTGTCCGACGGTGCTGGCGATGGAATCTGAGCATGGAGGAGCAGGCCATCGCCATGAGAGCGATAGAAGTAGAGCTCTAGCGTTGGAGATAGCATCGGGTGGAGCTTGAAAGCACGGGCGTGTTGGCAGCACCCTGACGCAGTTTCTAGCGTGTCCACACTGGTAATCAATTGACCATTTGGTTGGTGACAACCTATTTGATTCCAGTTCAAGATCCACCAGAGTTGACGCACCAGCTGGCTGAACAAGTAGACATCTCTTGACGAACCCATTATCACATTTGGCGAGATATGCGCACTGCCCTCGTCGTTCTCCTCGCGCTCGTGGCGACGACTGCGCTCGCCAACACGTGCGGCGGCAACTTTCTAGCCCCCAGCTCGGAAGCTGGCTGTGCCCTTGGCCGCTGCACGTGCTGGTCCTACATCTCCCAATGCGCCACGAATGAACTCTGTGAAGACGCCACGGCCAGCGATGGCACGCCACTGTGCCAAGGCATTTGCACGCTCACTCGTACGTCGTCGTTGCTCGTCCACACTTGACTCATGCTCCTCGGTAGCTCTTGGCATCACACTCAAGACGGTCCAGTGGCTATTTATCGGAGGCCTTCCCCTCGCCATCCTGATCTGGCATCTCTATCAACAGCGTCGCCAGCGCAACTTTGTTTTCAACGAAGGCGACATCGAAGCGGGGGATGGCGACGGTCTCGACGGACATGCCGAGGAGGTCGACCCGGACGCCGTCCAAAAGACAGTCACGAAGCAACTCTCTCGGCAGGCCACCGTCGCGTACTTTTCATACGAATCGCCCAAAGCTGGCGCGGGTCATCAGTTTCCACCCGAGGACGAGAAGGCCGTCAACAAGAACACGCTCGACTCGTACGTCGTTGGCCTGCGCTGTCTCCGTTCACGACTCCTCTGGCGTAGGTACATCGACCTTGGCAAGTTCTCCAAGGCGCAGACGACGAATGGAGCGTTCGTGATCAAGATCACGCCACAGATCTACCTCGAAACCATGCACAAGCGTACGCCGTCGTCCTCTCTAGCTCATGGCCTCACGCTGGTTGATAGGAGTGCTGCCGCTCTTGTTCCTCTCCATGCTCGTCGTCCTTGTGCTCACTTGGATCTTCTCGGTCTACCCGACTCGCATGGACTCGACGGCTCTCCAAGTCGGCGACGACTCTTGCGTCAACAGCGGCGGACAAAACTGCTCCGTCTTCTCGGCGTCGTCGTCCCTCGTCGACGGCGTCAACCAGCAACGAGTCGTCACCTTCAGCCATCCTCGCATTGCATCCACACCCGACTCGATGACGCTGGGATTCCGCGTCGAGAACATGACGTTCTTTGGCCGTCCGGGCATTTTCACCCTCGGCAACTACACCGTCCGCGTCACAGCTGAAGGCGCCAAGTTGCCGCTCGTGGAAAGCTACACCAACAAGCTCATCGTCGTCTGTGGCTGCGTCGGCGCGTCCTGCAGCTCCATCTCGTGCCAAGACGTTCCTCTCGTTGGCATCTCCATCAAGCGCTTCGATTCACTCTTGTACGACGTCCGCAAGCGCCAGTACACCGTCAACGTCACGATCAGCCCGAGCGCCAAGTACCCGACGCCGCCAGACTACAGCTTGTCCATCCAAGTCTTCCACAATCCTTACGCATGGTCGGCGCAGCTCACGCGCGGTGCGATCGGCGCTGTCAGCATCATCGTGCTCTTCCACTTCCTCTATACGCTGAGCAAACGCAACTCCCAAGAAGTCGAAGGCCGCGACCGCCGCGCATCCTCGGAGACGCCACGCATTTCGTCGCAACCTCCCAAGATGTCGCTCTACGAACGCTTCTGGGGCCACCTGAGCTTGGAGCGTCAAGCGATGGCGTTGATCTTGGCGCTCATGGGGATCAACTTCAATCCGGTCATGATCTTCGTCACGCGCGCGTCCTTTGGCTCTCCATCGCGCACGTACTTTGTCTTCCGAAGCATCTTGGAGACGTCCATGTACGCCTTGTCGATCGGCGCGCTCTTGGTCATCCTCGACAGCTACCGCAAGGACCGCCATGGCTTTACGAACGGCATCAGCTGGCGTGTCATGGGATTGCGCTCGACGATCGTCAAGGCGATCCTCGTCTTTGGCGTCTTGGCGCTTCGTCTCCAAATGACGTTGACGTCCGAAGGCAATCGCGTGAATGGCCAAGGGAAGAAAGTCAACTACACCGCCATGTTGGACACGATCCTGACCGGCAGCGGCTTTTTGATCTTCTTCTGGGTCGCCATGCACGTCAACCGCGTCCTGAAAGCGCAGCGATACAGTGAAACGCGCTACCTCCAGTTGAGCTTCCGCTACTTGATGCTCATCGCGTACTCGACGCTCGCCGTCTTCATTCTTGATGTCATCACTGGGAATGGATTTGGAGCGCTCTCGACCACACAATCCGCCGTCTTGCCGACCAACTCAGTCGTGGGCGAAATGGCGTATGCCGTCTTCATGTACTTTGGCGTCGTCGCGTTCTATCCTCCGGCTCCGCTCAGGCCTGGATTGATTCCTCGCGCGTATGTCGTCCGCGAACGTCGTCAATTGCTCAACTCGCCAAGAGTGGCGTCCCCCGTACCTGAATTGTCCTCGCCTGGGTCGATCATCTCGTCCCCTCGTTCGTTTGCATCTCCCAAGGATGTCGTGAAGCCGACGGACGACGATTCACGGACATCGCCGCTACTCCAGCCTGGATCTCGATTCGACGCCAAGCCCGTCGCAGCTCAGCCAGACAATCTCTTCTGCCTCGAGACGGCGTGCCTCATGCTGAACTGCTCGCGCCACACATACTTTCGCTCGACTCTCAACTTGAAATCCGACACGAACGCAGAGGATGGCCAGGTCAAGTTCCCACAGTCCAAGTACGTCAACCAAGCTGCTCTTGCCCGCGACGGTCTTCGTGAAATCGCGCATATTCATGACGAAGCGACGGATACGAATGTCTTGGTCTTGCGCCATGCTTCGAATCGGCTCATTTTCTCCTTCCGCGGAACATCCAGCAAGGAGAACGTCAAGACGGACATGAACTTTGCACTGCAAGAGATCAAATGGCTCACGAATCGTATGATGACGACTGCAATCCTTCTTGAGGTCTCATGCTCTCTGTTGTGTAGATGGACACAAGTATTACGCGCACAAGGGTTTCCTCTCCGCCTACGAGACCGTGCGCGATCAATGCCATGCGATCTTTGAGTCGTTCCACAGCGAAAACCTCCCTGCTGACAGCTACGTCTACTGCACGGGCCATTCCCTCGGCGGTGCATTGGCGACGCTCGCCGCCATCGACTTCAAATGCACACTCCACAGGCCAACGATCTTGTACAACTTTGGCTCTCCCCGTGTCGGCACGCACAGTTTCCACCATCTCTACAAGGAACATGTTCCGCTGGCTTTCCGCCTCGTGAACGAAGGCGATTTGGTCGTCGGTGTGCCTCAGCGCATGTCCATGTCGTGTGGCAAACACAAGCGTCTCTACCGCCACGTTGGCACGGAAGTCGTCATGGACGGCAAGGTCAATGGCGACTTTATCATTCGCCCGACATTTGCCGAGAAGCATTTGGTACGAATCCGCGCTCCATCACGTCGAGATGCTCACTACACTGTGTAGATCATTGAAGGAGCGAAGAAAGTCGGCCGCCACTTCCTTCCGTCGTACAGAGATAACCTCAACATTATCGTCGACGGCGTGCTCCGGAGTGAACAGTCCATCGGCGAATTCCATCAGGAAGATGCGCTCAAAGAAGTCCTGAACACGATGGACACACAAACCGTCGACACGTTGCGCAGCAAAGAGCGCCAACTCGACGACTTGGTGTAGTGAAGACAGTCGTTGCATGTATTTTTAAGTGAGCAGTATGATACGTTGCGCGTGAGATGCAAGTGCTTTGTCCCGGCGACGTCATGGCCTTGGAGCAGGGCAGCCATGAGGTTGCTCCATGACGTTGCACGCCTACAGTTAAGTTTGATGGCTAGAGTCTTTAATCTTCTTGGCTGCGGTCAAAATCAGCATGCATTGAAGACGAGCGGCATCCGATCGGCCTTTCCAAACAACTCATGTCGGTCCATGCAGTCCCCCTCAAAATCCTATTCCAAACCTATTCTTCACCGTGAGCTGATCAGACTATTCATTCCTTCACGACGAGGAGGCGAATCACTTACTCTCCATAGGATGTTCAGGAATTATTCATTTCCCATGAGCTTGCTCTAGAGTACTGCTACGGCCCTTTCATGACCCCAAAGTCTCTAAGAGTTTTGATTGGACGAAATCATGGCCTAATGGTTTTTCGCCATGATACGGTGACCCAAGTCCAGGGGCATGACCTGGTTTGGGATCATGGGATCACGGCGCAATTTCCCAAAGACTCAAGCACCAAACTCTTTGAGTTCTACGAATCGCGATGGCAGAGCGGATTTGGTCGTGCATACCTTCTATTTTGAGTCTACCTTTAGCGTTTGCTTCACTGCACATCGAGAATTCGTCGTCTTCACTCCAATTTCAAGAGAGAGCGCAGTCGTCCGAGATTGGAGACGCAACGATGGGTTTTAGTGTTGTCGTCCCATTCTTGATGACCAAAGACGTGCTCTCACGTGTGCCATCGTCAAGTAGGGATCTCGTTATTGTTAGATATCTTCGGTTGCAGCATTTGTCCCTAGTGGGCGACACCTAAAGGTCATGATCCCGTTAGGAATGCCCAGACAAATTCCATCGGGTCATGTAAATTGTATCGTGAGCCCGGGATCACGATCCCGTTAAGACTGCCCCTAAGGGGCAGTCATTCGAGTAATTCAATCAAAACATGGAATGTGTATTATGCATTGAGCTTAGGGCCTGTTCCTTCTTGATGATCGCATTGAGCATTCGGCTTACTCTTGTTCCTTCTCCATGATCTCTTGGACATCACATATGCCCCATAGCTCAGCGTTTTCTTTCAAAAATATCTGCTGCTCGAAAGTCTGCGGAGAAATTCCACGATGGCGGTCAGAGAGGGCCCATTTGGTTAGGGAAAATAACGCAAAGCGCCAATTTTTCGGTTTGATTGAAATCGAAGTTGCCAAGATGAAGGTGGCCACGTGTTCGCCGAAATGTCTCTAATTCCATGAAACTCTATCTTAGATCAAAGGAGACAGTTTATACCGTTAAAAAGTTGACAAGTTGACACGATCAGATGAGTCAAATAATCGGTTTGAGAAAAATACTTGACTTCAGTAAAGAGAAATTCGTTTTATCCGAATTTTTATTTCAGAAATATTTATTGAGTTATACAGGCAAATATAAAATTTAATAAGTTATATAATACTAGGGAGCCTTCTCCCTACAGTAGTTGTTAGCAAGTACGATAATTATTTGTCATAACATATAAAATTGTACTACTCTGTTTCTCAATGATTGTCAGCCAAGATTCGTCTAAATACTTAAACCAAGTATATTGAATCAGTAATTAAAAAGTTATTCGAAGCTGACATTGCCAAAGAGACTCGCTAGCGAGTTCATTCTTTCCTCCTCCTCGATGCGCATATCTAAAAGATCCAAGGCAAGAGCTTCATCATCAGTCTTCTTGCTTCTTGGAATTTTGAAGCGATTGTCACCTTTAAATTCTATAACAGCCTTCATGACACGATGAAGTGTTCCAAATGTCTTTTCCAACGTCACCCGATCGAGAGCCTCATACGAGGCCTCCACAGCCCCAACTAGATCTTCGATTGATTGACATTCCATGCTTTGCTGCAATGATTGTATCGCGTTGAAAAAACCAAGATCCAAAACATTGAGATCTGGTGATTTTGGCGGCTGGAAACGCATTTGAATATCCCAACCGTCGCATTGACATGCAGCCGAGATTTCATCTTGGCGGAGGGTCACATGAGCGGGAGCGTTGTCGTGCTGGAGAAACATTTTTCCACGACATTCAGCGGTTGGCCAAACCCACTTGCTCTTAATTGCAGGTAGTAAAACTTCAAAAACAAATTGACGATATCGGGCACCGTCAACGTTGAGAGGAGTCCAAACCAAATCACCAGCTTTTCGATTTTTGCTTGTTCGTTGTGCTGGGATCTTGGTAACGAATGGCCAGCAACCAAGTTTGCCATTCCAATGTTGTCTTGGCCTCGCGACGGCAACCAAGAACATCACCTTGGTGATATGTGATTTGTTTTGGATATGGTGGGGCACCAACTCTTCGTCATGCCAAAGGATAAATTTGCGGCGAATTCTCGTCATAAAAAACCACTTTTCGTCGACGTGAACAACGTCGAAAGACTCATTGTTCACGTCGACAAAGGACTCGCAAAACTCGAAGCGGGAAAGCTTTTGCTGTTCTGTCAAAGCTGGCCTTGCCCAGTTGGAACGTCGGGTCATCCACTTTTGTTGAACGTACGACCACAGCAAGTGCACGGACAGACCTGTTTCTTTTTCGAGCGACCGATATGTTTGTCACTTGTGCAGTGCGGTGGACTTCACGAGCTCCTCAATTTCAACCGGATCGTATGTCTTCTTCCGGCCGCTACGGCCCTTGATTCTTGCTCGGACGTTGGCAGGCTCGTGAACGGAATGGCTTTCATTGCCTCTTCTCCAAATCCGCCATCCGGTGCGTGCAGTGACCGAGAACAGTGAGCAAACTTCATCCATAATTTCACGCGAAACACTTCCATTATTGCTTCGTTTTGCGACCTCTATAAACAGTGCCGTGCGCTGATCATCGGTCAAATTTGGCTTCCCCCTTGACATGACGATAACTTCTTCAAATCGAAAATATAATTAACAAAAAAATACGTCAAGACTCGTCTCGATGAGACGAACACGATCCACTAGCTTTTCTACCAATCAGATCAGTCTAGTCGGTTTTATGGTGTTGCTGACAATCATTGGGGAACAGAGTAGTACAAGTTTTTGTGCTTCACCCTGATTGGTCAGTTCCAAACCGATTAATTGGCACAGACCGAAAAATTGGCGCTTTGCGTTAGACGTTCACACATGTTGGACGTCGGACGTATGAAGCGGCAGTCTAAGTACCATACAGTGTATCATCCGCATGGGCCGATTTGAACTGCTTCTTCGCTCTCTTTGGTAATGCTTGATTTTTTGTTTTTGATTGGCTAAAATTGCTCATTCCTTAATAATGATTGGGTAAAAATATCGTAAATTATTCATCTTTAGCGAATTATCTATTTTGCATGGATTTGCTTTTAATAGTACTAGTATTGCTGTTGAAGTGGAAGAGTTGATGAAGAATTTTTTTCTTTGTATTGTGCTTTCGAGCAAAATTTCGGATATCGGCGTGATTTGTTGAGTCGTTTATCAATCGTTTTGATTGGCTAAGGGCTGGTCTGGATGCCCATCAATTTTTTTATTCCATATAACTGAAATGACATTTTGCAAAATTTTTCCAAAGTTCCAAATTCGCAATTTAAAATGGAATAGTTGGAGAAGTTGTTATTTGTCTGGATGCCACAACTTGTGGCCTTCAACATTACGATTTTGTCATACTGCTGTGTCAGTCACTTCCTACCGGAAACTTTGAAATGAGCCAGAGATGAGCAAGGCTCGATCACTGTCGCTTCTCAAAGTGTTAGAACATGCAACAGAGTGATAATATATAGTGTGTGCGTGTATTTTTGTAGAGATGACAAGCTGAATCTCAAGCTTGACTCGATCAGTGCGTTCATGACGAAAATATGTCATAAAAAAATAGACCAATTTGGTCCATTTCTTTTATGGCATAATTTGGCCAAAACTCCAGAAAATTGTGACACAAAATTCTTTGAGAAGGTGGCATCCAGACAGTCAAAATTGAAAATTATGGCATATTTCGAATTATGGCATTTTTTGGCATTTTTATGCCATTTTTGGTGGCATCCAGACCCGCCCTTATATAACATTCAAGACCAATTTGAACCAATCAAATCCTGACATTGAAAAATCAGCCAATGGGATCGATTCGCGGATCGGTTCTTTGGCGTGATTCGATTGCGCCGCTACTCAAAATTTGTATCAAATCAATAATAAGAGCGTTTACTTTTATATTTTATTCATCAGAGTATAGTTTATAAATTTGTAAAGGTATAAGACTATAAGGTTACGTCATGTTATCATTCATGTCATTAAACCTGGCAAATTTAAAGCTCAATTGCATTGATCGAGTTATCCAATTCATACAGTTCTTCATCGAGGATTGCTGTATGGCGCCAACAATTCGAAATTGTTGACTCAGTGACCTCTTGCCACGCTGCTTGGGCCCAGTGCTCTCCTTTGATCTTGAGCTTGTCGGCGAGACTGATACGTTGGCGATGCATTGAGATTCAAAGTTAGCGTTGCCACCACTTAATCTTTCACCTTTCAAATCTTATTGGATATAAAGTATCAATTTATATAAAATATAAAATTATAAAGGTGTGACTAACTCGGGGTTTTACTGTATTATTTGAGGGTCCATCCATGGCCTTACGCATCATGTCTTGACAATTCACGCTGCAGCGGGTATGTTTTCGTACCGCGTTTGTCGATGAGCGTGGCACTGCTTGTTTGGACGGCTTCAGCGGAGAACTTAGGGTCCAGCAGTCGCTCGGCCGTCATGTCCAGCCCTCACTCGTGGTTTATTGTGATAGTTCCGCCTGTATGTACAACCACGTGGGTTCACGGCCTTGCCATAATCAAGACGAGTGTAGCCATCTATCGTCGAAGAGTGCCATGTCTATTGCATCCACAATTCTTACCGTCGACAGTCGTCTTCGTCATCCTCGAGCACTCCATGATGCGGGAGTTCCGTTCCGCTTCAAGTTCTCCACGTCGACTTGTTGAAAACGTCTCTTTCCCGCATCTTGGAGTAGCAATCATGGTAAGAAAACAGCACTTCCTCTGCGTTCATGACTCGCCAAGCACCCATGGAGATCTGCTTCCTGGAATCCGTGATCACAACACAACCACTTCCACTCTGCAGCGTTCCGTCCATGAAGTTGACACCGGTGCGCGCCATTTTCCACCGTGGAATATGCATAGTATACTTTATTCAAGTCTAATTCCCCTCGGAAGGGATAGTCCGGAGTGGCCGGTTGGACATTCGGCTTCTTCGCCGTCTGGTCGTTGATTGTTGAAATGTCCACCACCCGTCTGTCAGACGCGGCAAGGACACCTCCGCGCTGAAGCAGCTTTGACTGCGGCCCACAGAGCTTGGATTCAACATGATGATGAAGCACAAGGTTTCTACACTCTCGTGGTCGTTTTTTGCAGCTCGTGGGGACGTCAAGGACGTCCGTTCTACGACACACATGTCGATGAGATCCTATTTCGTTTGAATGTTACATCCACTGGTTGACGAACCAGCTGCCTGACAAGTTGACATTCTCTGCTATCAACCCTTTGACAAAACAGTAGGGATCCATGCGCTCGGCGCTCGTTCTGCTCTTTCTGCTCTCGACGACAGCTCTGGCCAATACATGCGGCGGCAACTTCCTCGCCACTAGCACAGAAGCCGGTTGCGCTCTAGGACGCTGCTCCTGCTGGTCGTACATATCCACCTGTTCTGCAACCGAACTCTGTGAAGACGCGACGGCGCTTGACGGCACGCCGCTCTGCCAGGGACTCTGCACACTCACTCGTATGTCTTTCTTTCTCCCGTTCTCTTTGTTTTACCATCTCCTGTAGCGCTTGGAATCACGCTCAAAGTTGTCCAGTGGCTATTTATTGGAGGCTGTCCTCTAGCCATTTTAATCCACCATCTTTATCAAAAGCGGCGGCAGCGTAGTGCCTCCGACAGCAATGAAAAGGCCGACGTCGATCAGCGGGAAGGCGACGGTCTCGAGGAAAAGTCACAGGAGAACGACCTCATTCATCGAATGGGTCATGCCGTAGAGCAACAGTCCGCTGCGGTCGGTCGCGCCGCCAGACATCTTGCTCGACAGGTCACGATGGCATACACTTCCTACGAGTCTCCCCATGCAGTCGCGGCACCGGCGTTTCCGCCGGAAGAAGACGCTGGCAACTACAGCAACACGGTCGATGCATACATCGATGTCGGCAAACTCACGCGAGGCCAAACGCATGGAGCGTACGTGATCAAGACGAATCCACAGATCTACCTCGAAACCATGCACAAGAGTACGTCGTTGTCGTCGGAACTTTCGCTGATATCTTACTGTCGTAGATGTGCTGCCGCTCTTGTTCTTCTCGATGATCATTGTCCTCGGTCTCACTTGGATCTTTTCAGTCCATCCGACGAGTCTCGACTCCACCGCTGTCCAAGTCGGTCTTGACTCTTGCGTCGACGACAGCTTTGGAGAAAATTGCTCCAACGTTGTCGCGTCTTCGTCGATGGTTGACGGCGTGAATCCGCAGCGCAGCGTGACGTTTAGTCATCCTCAGATTCCGTCGTCGCCCGACATGCTGTCGGTGGATTTCCGCGTCGAGAACAAGACGTTCTTCCACCGGCCAGGGATTTTCACCCTTGGCAATTACACTGTCCGTGTTTCAGCTGAAGGCGCGCACATGCCGCTCGTGGACAGCTACACCAACAAGCTCATCGTCGTCTGTGGCTGCGTGGATGCCTCGTGCCGTCCCATTACTTGTTCAGATGTCCCGCTCGTCGGACTGGACCTCAAGCGGTTCGATTCGCTCCTTTTTGACGTCCGAAAGCGTCAGTACACTGTCGACATCACGATCAACCCGAGCGCCAAGTTCCCAACGCCGCCAGATTACAGTTTGTTCGTCCAAGTGTACGACAATCCTTACGAGTGGGCGGCCCAACTCGTCCGTGGGCTCATTGGTGGCGTCAGCTTCATCGCACTGTTCCACTTTCTGTTCAAGCTGAGCCAACGCCATGTCCAAGAAGCTGCGATGTCTCGCCAAGGCCGTGATCGGCGCAGATCCGCTGCGACACCACGGATGTCCATCTATGAGCGCGTTTGGGGCCACTTGAGTTTGGAACGCAAAGCGATGGCGTTTATCTTGGCACTCTTGGCGGCCCATTTCAACCCGCTGATGATTTTCATCACAAGAGCGTCCTTTGGCTCTCCTTCCCGGACATATTTCGTTTTTCGAAGCGTCTTGGAAACGACCATGTACACGCTCTCCCTCGGCGCGCTGCTGGTTATACTCGACAGCTATCGCAAAGACAGCCGTGGCTTTACGAACGGCGCAAATTGGCGTCTTATCGGCTGGCGATCGATTGCCGTCAAGGCGATTATCGTCTTTGGCGTCCTGGCGCTTCGTCTCCAAATGACCGTCAGATCTGAAGGCAATCGCGTGAATGAGTTGGGCAACACGGTCAACTACGTGGCCGTCGTCGACGCAGTTTTGATTGCCTCCGGCTTTTGCATCTTTTTTTGGGTCGCCATGCATGTCCATCGAGTTTTGGTTGCCCAGCGGTACAGTGAAACGCGCTACCTCGCGCTGAGCTTTCGCTACTTGACGATCATCACGTATTCCACTCTGACGGTGTTTCTCCTCGACGTGATCACTTCCAATGGATTCGGCGCTGTCTCCACCACAAAGTCGGCCGTCTTGCCCACCAGTTCCGTCGTTGGGGAAATGGCATTTGCGATTCTCATGTACTTCGCCGCCGTGGCGTTCTATCCTCCAACTCCACTGCGTCCTGGATTGATCCCTCGTGGCTACGTCATCCGCGAACGCCGTCAGTTTATGTCGACGCCCAAGGATTTATCTCCCGTGCATGAATTGTCATCTCCAACGTCGGCTCTCTCGTCACCCAGCTCATTTTCGTCACCGAAACCTGAACCTGTCGTGAGGAAAACAGACCCGCGCACTTCGATGCTCCAGCGGGCAGCTCCGTTCCGTGCCAAGCCCGTCTCGGAGCCGCACCATCTCTTTTGCCTTGAGACGGCTTGCCTCATGTTCAATTGCTCACGCCATGCTTACTACCGCTCGTCTGTCAACCTCAAAGACGATACAAGCGCGGAGGATGGCACTGTGAAGTTCCCAGCATCGAAGTATGTCAATCAAGCCGCTCTCACGCGCGATGGGCTTCGTGAAGTCGCGCATATCCATGACGAACCAACAGACACGCATGTGTTGGTTTTGCGCCATGCCTCCAAGCTCATTTTTGCCTTCCGCGGGACAGTCAGCAAGCAAAACGTCAAGACAGACTTGGAGATTGCTCTGCAGGAAATCGCATGGCTGCCTACTTGTACTGAAAATCCCTCGTTCTTTATCTTAACGCTGTGTGTAGACGACCATCCTCTTCTTGTCCACAAGGGATTTCTCGCTGCCTACGAGACCGTTCGAGAGCGATGCCATGCAATTTTCGAGTCGCTCCACCATGATCATCATGCAGCCGACAGCTACGTCTACTGCACTGGTACGATTGTCAACTTCGAGGAAAGTTGAGTCTTATCCGGCGTTTGATCGTAGGACATTCTCTCGGCGGTGCGTTGGCGACGCTGGCAGCTATCGACTTCAAGTGCAATCTGAAGAAGCCGACGATCATGTACAACTACGGCTCGCCCCGCGTTGGCACTCACAGCTTCCACCACTTTTTCAACGGACATGTAGTTTCTATCCAGACAAGTCCGCCCTAACTGTCTCCTTGACTAGGTTCCCCTTGCCTTCCGCGTTGTGAACGAAGGGGATTTAGTCTGTGGCATGCCTCAACGCTTGACCATGTCCTGTGGGCGGTACAAGCGTCTGTACAAGCACGTGGGAACGGAAGTCGTCATGGATGGCAAGACAAATGGCGATTTTATCATTCGCCCCACTTTTGCCGAGAAGAATTTGGTACGACGTGCTTTCGAGATCATGATCGTGACACAATGGCGTAGATTGTCGAAGTGAGGAAGAAGCCTGGCCGTCACTACCTCAAGGGCTACAAGGAAAACTTGGACGTGATTATCGATGGCGTCCTCCGCAGTGAAATGTCCCTTGGTGAGTTTCGCCAGCAAACAGCGCTCGAGCGTGCTCTCTACGGCCTCGATACGCTTGACGAAGATGACTTTCAAGATATGGACAGCGGAAGCCTCGACAACTTAGTGTAATGCAGTGACGATCGTCGTAGTGCGTGTATTTATAAGTGAGCTCAAGACAAGCAAATGTTCCATCTCGTCGTGTTGCCTCCATGACGTGGCGCGTCCACAAACAAGCAATTGAGAAAACTTCCCCTGTGACAGAGTTTCACATACTACATACTGTATTAAAAAAAAAATTTAATAGTAATATTTAGGGCCCGTCTGGCAACCGAAAATATTACATTCTCCGGAAAACATCGGACAAATATTGCCGTTTGTATGCATCCACAGAAAATTTGTCCTGTATTTTCCAAAATACTCAAAATTCTTTTCATGATTTAATTATTTGTAGTACTACGTTTTGTATGAAATAAAATAAAGTTTGAGTGGAATGCGAATGGAATGCAAACCACAGAAGGATTTTTCTGCGGGAAAATGAGCCAATCACATTTCGAGAAAATCCCAAAAATAGCATCAAGAGACCCAGGGAGCAAAACACAGTCTGACCTTAACTGACGTTTGACGAGTCGTAGATAAGATGCAATATGATGAAGAATCTATTGCTAAGAAGTGCAGCACAACAAGCTAAGATAGTGAGAAGCGTTGAGCAGTTGAGGTGTTGTATTCCCTTTTCTTTCTGTCCATGCAACGCGATGTTTCATTTCAACTTATGGCTGGAATCTACTAGCGTGGTTTTATCACTCATCGTTATATTAGAGATATAACACCCTTAGAACAAACACTAAACTCTAAGGTAGTCTCAAGTATGCTGATGATTGCCTGCCTTTTGAAGTCAATAAAGGCATTTTCGATTGCCATTTGAGACTTGCACGTAAGAGTCGCTGTCTCATGACTTGTGTTTTGGCCAATTAAACACCGCACAACTTTTAATGACTATTGATTGGCTGAAATATACATAGTAGGATTATTTTTCTGTGAATTAGTCAATAAATAGGCCCAAAATGCCATTATGAGGCCAAATTCAATAATTGAGGTCAAAATATGAACTTGTTTATCTCCAAGAGTTTTGCACCAAGTCCAATATTTTTGGTTGGGATATACTCACTGGAGGCTTCCAAAATGCCATTTTACGAAATAGAGGTTTTACCTCCATTTTGAATATGCCATAAATCGTTGATCCCAATTTAGCTGAAAATGGCATATTGATTTTGAAATTTTGCCAGACGCACCCTTAGGCTTTATTGAGTTATCAAACGTGGAGACGTCGTCATGGAAGGCTTGTGAGCCTGATGAATTACTAGTACTTGAGCACAGCGACGACGCCAGCCCCAGCAATCGTCAAGACGGAGACAAGACCTGTCAAGTAGGCAATGCTTCGAGGGATGGCCAAAGCGTTGGCATACGCGACAGTATGGCCAATGCGGGCAGCCGTGAAGACAATAACGCTGTAGCCAACGATTGTTCCATCGCCCCCCGCAGCAATAACCGCCCACGTTGTAACTAGACCGATAGGAATATTTTCCAAGTCGTTCATCGTAATGCGATCCCGACCAGCTTGGCGGCCTTGAGGGTTTCGTCTTTGGGATCGGCATCGGCCACGCCGAACGACTGCTTTCCGTCGGCCGTATCTTCAGGAGCACGGCTGCCAGCCTTGAATTTAGCTGCCGCACCAAAAAAAACAGTCACGACGTGCTTCACGAGGAGCACGGCAGTGCCAGCCATAGCGGCTTGGACGGCAAACTTGTGGTCAGACATGACTCAAAAAGGGAAATGACGCTCGTCGATTTTGACTATTAATAGCCTCTGATCCTCTAATCTTCCTCGAGGTTCCCCGAATCTAGCCTGTCTACCCTCACTTTACGTTAAATTAAATATAACTTATGTTTTATTCATGATTCAGAATTAAAACGCGTCAATTACTGAAAAAACTTGTAGATTTTTAGTTTAAACTGTTTTGACGTGGCATTCGGAGGATGCAGGAATTTTAGTCAACTCGAGGTGATTCATGAGCCAGCTGAGGGAGGAAACGAGCTGTCTACTGTAGCCTTTCCAAAGAAGAGTTCGCACGGTCCCAGCCGTACAAGTCGATCCGACCGCTGAATGAACTCGTCAGGACTTGCACGACAGAAGACGACGACGACGATGTAGTGTCGGCTGCGCCGTCGCGCACACAACTCAAGCTTGTAAACATGCCTACAATCTAGTTGTCTCTGTGTTGATCGCTTTCGTGGCTTTACCAGAGGATGCGTCGTGAGAGGACGAAAGCAGCTCTCCGGTTTCCATGTTCCACACCCGAATCGTGCTATCTTTGGACGCGGTGATGCCTTCGTCGTTGCTACAAGTCGTGGAATCAGTCGGCTCTCGGTGATGGATGGAGATATACTGATGAGGAATATAAGCGCACGCTGTCGTGTCTTGACTGTGGCCAGTGAGCTCAACGACTTGTTTGCCCGTGCGACGGTCCCAAACGCGGCCTTCACACCCCACGGCGTTGAAACCCTTGCTGGTTGTGAAGAGGTAGAGCCCGTCTTCAGAAACGTCCAATGCCAATGGAAAGTAGACGTAGCCTTCGATCGTCTGAGCTGGCGACTTCCAAGCCCGACAATCCCAAATGCGCAGACGTAAATCTTCTCCACCTTGCGCGACAAGCTGGGCTTCCGTTGGCACCCACGCCATGCACGTGACAATGTTTTGCGAGACGATCGTCTGTTGTATTCGCGCTGCAGTCTCGACGTCCCAAAGCGCCACGCTCGTGTCGCGACTTCCTGATGCCACGCGCTTCTCATCATCTACGGCAGCGTTGAAAGAGTTGGCCACGAGCAATCTTACGATCAATTGCTAGTGACGACACAGTTAAGGTGTGACCGGAGTAAGTTTGAGTTTTCGAAGTGGCGTCGTCTTTCAATGGAAATGCAAGTGCATGACGGGCAATCGTCGTGTCTCTGGAACATGAAAAGAGGCTAGCGATAGGAAGGTTCAACCGGTTTGTCGTGGACTGCCGTACCTTTTAGTCTGTTGAGCATACAGCAGCTTGTTGACGCTCCGAGAATGCGTTGTCCAAGTATGAACGACTTGCTTGGCCTTCCAGTCGATGACTTTGATCGATCCGTCGTCCCAACTCGAGGCGCACAAGTTGTCGGTCGTGTGAATCACGCATGATGCCTACGGAGAGAGAACCAACTACGTTAACATGCTTGTTGAATAGGAAGTACCGGAATGTTCGGTTGGGAATAGATTGCATCGAGATGATGAGTTACGTCGGGAGGATGATCGTCCGGGGCATCTGTGGCCCAAGTATTGATGTCCCGGCGACCAGGTGTGGACGAGCAAGCTCCCATCGAAGGAACGAGAGCGAAACTGTCATGAAACGGTGTCAAGAAAGGAAGCCAAGATACGACAGCAGGAGGTCTCTATTATATGATCGTTCAAAGGTCTTTCCACTCGGCATTTGCGGGCTCTTTGGCCGACGATTCGTCCGTCGTGCGAATCGCTTGCTTCAATTTGCCATCTTTGCTACAAGGACTTTGAATCCACCTCTCACACACGAAGACAAACCTCGAATTGGCCAAGACCAAGTAGTTACTCAAGCCACGCACAGCACTGGCTTTAGCGTTTTCGATCTTGACTTCATCCGTTTCGTGCATGTGTTTGCGGAACTCGGCGCGAAGCATGCTTCGAATCGCTTCTCCCTTCTTCGTCTACGAGTTGAACATGAGCCACCGAGTCAATTCCGAGTCTCAAAGCTTACCTTGCCTCCAATATGGTTGGCGAGACGTAGGCAGTCGCGGTAGAGCTACAAGATGTGTCAATTCTGGATGCTGAGAGAGTCATACTTGGAGAGACGTGCGGGTCACTTGCGGCGTGCTCATGAGTTTGTTGCCAATGGCCACTTTCACCAAAGATTGGCGTATTTGATTGGATAAAAATATTTATTTTTAGCCAATCATATAACGTTATGCAATCGTTGTCACACAGACGGCTCGTCTTCCCGACACAACTGAGCTCCATCTCTCAGTACGACACGTCGTTTGATGCTTGATGAGGGTCAAGGCCCGAGCTGGATAAAGCTCCATGAAGCAAACGTCTCGATTGTGTTCTTGGTTGTAGTTATGTGATATTGCGATATGATTAGACATAAATAGAACATTATAACCAATCAAATCCAGGAGTTCAGAGGAGACTTAGACTGACCCACTTAGTCGTCGTCTTCTTCGGCGAATTCAGATCCTTCGATTTCGACGGGGTTGCCGTCTTCATCGACAGATTCAGCTCCTTCTTGGTCTACATCGATGATGAATCCGTCTTCGTCGATAAGGTTGCCATCGGCGTCAACAAGGTTGCCATCTTCATCCAAGAACTTAGTTTGTTCTTCGTCAACATCAATGGGGTTGCCATCTTCGTCGATAAGGTTACCATCTGCGTCGACGAGGTTGCCATCTTCATCAAGGAACTTAGATTGCTCTTCTTCATCGGGGTAGATGGAATACTCGTTCGTTTCTGGGTCGTAGGTTTCGCCTTTGGAGAGGGCAAAGTCGCCGTCGTCCTTGTTACTCTTTCGGCTCTTGTGTTTCAAGAGACGGTCTTCGCTGCTGCGAAGAGAGCGAGCATCAGCGGCAAGGAAGGCGCAGACGAGCAAGGCAGCAGCAAGCACACGCATGACAGACACGCAATTGGAAACTGAGCTCTGTTGTCCTTCGCCCAGCTCAAGCCAATCAAGTGCAACCTGATCGGCTGCAGATTCGCTCGAGCAGTTGTTCAATCGTGACAGCAGCGTCGTTGGGTCAATTAATGTGGACGGTACATACAAAAATCAAGATTAAATCCTCTCCATTGTACATGCACGGCTCTCCCGACCAGAACTTTTATTGACCATCATGTGATGCATTGCTTGGTCGTATCTCGCAGGTGACGTAGACACATGGATGCAATAGGCATTGCGATCTTTTGGCATTTTGGGTGCAAAACTTAATCCATCAAGTGTACTGGTGGTGATGGATGGGCGATAGATGTTGACGGATTATCAATGCGACGGGAGAATTAAGCTGAAGCGTTGATGGAATGGCGGGTGAACTGACGAACTCGATGGTATAGAGGACGTGATGTGATGGCATTATAATATTTTCCTTGCGGTCATGTCATACGTTTTGGAAGTTTGACGGCAAACCACCACCTTCAGTGTATTTCCTCTGTCGCTCGTTGTGACAAACAGACAAGGCGAGTGACATCAACGGGCACAAACTGTCCAGGATGGGTTTGTCGCCCTCGTAAGTCTTGACACCACTTGACAATTTACACGCACCGTGGAACTCAAACGTGCCCCCCCCCCGTTTCCACAACATAACATCACCTACGTGGTGTCATTTGGTCTCGATTTGAAATACAAACCGGTAACGGATAGTGATGAAAGTCCCCCAGCGTATGTCAGTCGTATCTCCGTGGGCGCCTGGGTATATATTTCCCTCCAAAACTGCTCGCAAGGCGGCCATCTTGTGACAGCCGACAGATTCATGGCCCTTGCCTTGGCTGGATCTTTAAAGAGTTGTAGCTTTGGCTGATGTCGTGACTCCCTCTATAAGCTTGACCTGCACTTTGGTCTATATTTGCCCCCACGTGTCCAGAGTCCCCCAAGTCCATGCCACTCTTTGATCATTCTTGCCATGGGCAAACCCATGTTCCCCATGCCGTTTGGAATACTGTATGCAGATCCTATTTCGTCGCCCCTTCATAAAATTGTAGCAACGAGCTCTTCCAAGCAAATTTGAACACTCGCTTAATACCCTTGAGAACCCACAAAGGGCGGAATCTCCCTGCCTGGGGTAGATTCTCAGCACAGCTGAGTAGAGCCAGCTCATCGTGGCCAGGGCGATAAATTTCAAGGGGCAGACAGACCTTCGTTCAGTCCCTTGAGCCGTGTTCAAACCTTGGGGACCATGATGATCGATTGTCTTCATACCGTCGGCTTGAAGAAGTCGTCCGGATAACTTCACGTGCATCCGGAAAATATTTTGGTGTTCTGGATCACAACCATGGTAGACATGATTGACGACGCCTTGTACAGCACCGAGTACGACGTGATTGTCGTCGGGACGGGAATAATCGAGTCAATTGTGGCAGCGTAAGAACATTTTTCATTGTTTTCACTCATATCCGCAGGGCTTTGTCGCGTGCAGGTCAAACGGTCTTGCATCTCGACACGGTAAGACCTTCCAAATGGTCGTCCATTGAGTTTGGGATAGAACGACTACTACGGCTCCAACTTTGCATCGCTGCACTTGCAACAATTTGAAGAATGGTCTCAGAAACCTCCAACAGAGTCGAATACTTCTTTGACGAGTGCGTTCCATTGTACTTTGCTCCATCATACCAAGGAACCAACATTTCAACCCCGTTCATCTTCATTCAGCTTGGACATTCAGCCCAAAATGCTCTTGTCCAACAGCTCTCTAGTCGATGTCTTGGTTCATTCTGGTGTCGGACGCTACCTCGACTTTATGGCGATGCAAGGAACCTACATGTTTTCAGCGGCGCCTCAAAGTCCGTAATTCTTCTCGATGCATTGAACTCAGAGTCCTCTCTAGATAAGAATCCTCCGATTTGGGAGGTCCCATGCTCAAAGACAGATGTATTCAAGAGCAAGTTGAGCGTCCTTGAAAAGCGCCATTTGATGAAATTCCTTCAATTCGTCGCAGACTATGGTAAGTTGCCATGGGAGTTCTCTCTCCTCATTATTCTCTTCTTGAAGGCGAAGAGGATGTGACCACTTTAAACGAGCGCGATCTAACTTCTAGTCGAGCTCTGAAGCGACCTCAGAACAAGCAAGCCACAGATCTGCCTTCTTTTGACAACTACGCGTCCTTGACGGACGTCTTGTCCGATCATTTCAAGCTCTCGTCTGCTCTCCAACAGGTCGTCCTTTATGCTGTGCTCCTTCAAACAAAGCTTTCGGATGTCAACAATCTCCCCATTCCCGCAAGTCTCGATGCGATCTATGCGTTTGTCACGTCGATCGGGAAATTTGCCCCATCGCCTTACTTGACGCCTATGTATGGCATTTCTGAAGTCGCTCAGAGCTTTTGCCGCCTCAGTGCTGTCTACAACGGCACTTACCTCTTGCGAGCTCCGCTCTCTCAGCTTCACATTGATGCGGCCGAGCAGATCGAGAATGACGAGAACAGCACAATTGGCGTTGGCACAATCGACGGTCAACGTTTTAAAGGCAAGCACGTTGTCATGAATGCCATGTATGCCTCGAACCTCGGGTATATTTCTTCCTATCATTGGATGAGCTAAATCGCCATAGCGTGAAATTGTCGCATTCGCTTCTCCGTGGCATTTACGTCGTGGAAGCGCCAATCCAACCGAATGTCGATCGCCTCGTGCTTGTGATCCCTCCTGGAGAAATCCAGGACCATTCTACCGCTATCCATGTCCTCCAAATGGATTCAACCATGGGCGTTTGTCCTGCTGGCTATTTCCTCGTACTTCCATGCCCTCTGATCTCCTCATTAATCGCTCATCGTAGATCCACTTGACAACGTTGACTCCACCAAACCTATCGAACGAAGAGCTTGTGACCTTCACGAAAGCTGTCGAGACCCACGTGTTGCCCTCTGTCGCCCCTGTGTGGACTACGATTTTCACTGTGCCTCTGTTTGATGCTCCACCTTCGGATGCATTGCCGCGTAATGTGCATGTAGCTACCGCTCCATCTGCGTCCCTGGATACGACGCTTGAGACTTGCGTTGATGCAGCAAAGTCCATCTTCACTGCGATTTGCCCCGATGCTCCGTTTTTGCCGAAATCTGCAACGGCAGAGCAAGCGGAAGCCCAAGAAGATGAAGACCTTGTCCTCTTGCAGCAAGCAGCGCAATTGATAAGCCAGCCAGCTAATGAAACAACTTCTTACGACCTTTATATAACAGGCTGATCGCCCCAGAGAAATTCGTCCGTCATGCAATTCAAGTGTTCGTTCTCGTCCATGCCAGCGAGCCACTCCAGTGTTGTCACGGCATCGTGCCACGTCATGGGCGAACCTTGTTTTGTAGGCTCCACTGGCTCAGAGATTGGCGGTAGGGCTGTAGCTGGCGGTGTGACTGGGGGAGGCGTTGTGGCATGCTCAAGCACTGGGGAGTACTGAAAAGGCTGCGAGTCAGAGCCGTCAGCTTTGACTTTTCGCTTGATGTGTTGGAGATCTTGCGGGCTGTCGCGGGCAAAGTAAGTTTGGCTGTATGTGCAAATCGCCGCCTTTTGCTTTGGCCACTTTCGGAAGCCAAAGTAGTTGAGCTGTCGCTGGAACGACGCGTACTTGGAGTGGCGAAAGTATCGCGGGAGGATACGCGCGGCTAGGAGGCGTTGGTCAAGGATCTCAAACGCTGTCCCATCGCGTGTCCATCGAATGATCGAGGCGTCTTCAACGTTGAGCATGTCGTACAGGCTCTGGACAAAGCTTGGCACGACGGTGGGCTCTGGCGTCGACATGACCGTTGAGAAGTGATGTGGTGTGTGCGGTCTCTCAACCGGGACAATAGTGACTTTAGAGTTTGACAGTCCAGGACGACGTCGTCTCACTTTATGTCGCCATGCGACGTGGCGGGAATTGACCGCTCTAGTAGGCACCGCGAAGACTCGAGGGATTGGC
This sequence comes from Aphanomyces cochlioides, assembly GCA_019828595.1. Classification (NCBI taxonomy): domain Eukaryota; phylum Oomycota; class Saprolegniomycetes; order Saprolegniales; family Verrucalvaceae; genus Aphanomyces; species Aphanomyces cochlioides. The sequence goes on from JAHQRK010000005.1 coordinate 3,086,700, forward strand.
AGCATCAAGCTGTCGTCGTGTTCGTGTTGATCATTCACCTGGACGCTGCAGAGGAGTCCCACAGTCGTGGAGAAACCATGGGGTGGCGATCCACATTCTGTTGGCTCGATCAAGTTGAAGTCATTTGCGCATTACATGAACGGAACAAATCATCCCAAGCGCTCCTTCCATCGATTCCTCGGCGAATCTTCAAGTATTTGAGCCGCAAGAAGCATCGGCGGCGGCGCTGTTGCGTCAGTTGAGTAATCGTGACGGTTGTCCGCTTCGACGCTGCTTTGTCTCTCTTCAACTGGATTGGATTCCGGATAACCATCTCATATCCGGATCGCGCAAACTGGTGTGCCGATCTTTTTCACTTTTCTTTTTGCTTGGTCATGCCGATCCAACTCGAACGCCCGCGTCATGGCAAAGGCCGCGTCCGTCTGCTCAAGGTGACGCGCTTGCCGGAGAAGCATTTGGTGTCCGAGATCAAAGCGGAAATCCTCGTGGAAGGCTCGAATCAAACGGCGTTTCTTGACGGAGACAATGTGGCGGTCTTGCCAACTGATACAATCAAGAACACGGTCCATGCCCTTGCGAAGAAACATGACTATGGAAGCATTGAAGAGTTTGCCGTGATTCTCGCGAAGCACTACGTCTTGGCACATCCGTCGGTGGTATGATGGATTTCTCGTGTTGAATACTCATGGTGGATTTGTAGATTCAACATGCCAAAGTGAAATTGGTGGAAGTGCAATGGGAACGACTCATTGTCAAGGACACTCATGGGGAGTTGAAACCCCATCGCCATGCATTCGTCCAAAGTGGCACAGACTCACGCTATGCCATGTATGTTGATTGATTGCTGATGTGTGTCATGTTTCCGATACAGAGTTGAAGCCCGTTTGACATCCCCTGGTAATGTGGATGTTTCGTTGTCAGCTGGACTGGATGGATTGCGTGTGTTGAAGACGACGGAAAGCGCTTTTGTTGGGTTCTTTAAGGACCAGTACACGACTTTGCCAGAAGTCCCAGACCGTTTGTTGGCCACAGCAGTGTCTGCAAATTGGCAATACTCCCATCCAAATGCAACGAGTGCTGAGGTTTGTGTTGGTTCATGGAGCATCCACTGATGAGCGGACATGTAGGCAGCGCAAGTGCGAGCTATCTTGTTGGAAACCTTCGCTGGGCCAGCAGACACCGGTGTTCCAAGTCCAGCTGTGCAATACACGCTCTTCAAGATGGGTGAGGCAGTGTTGCAACGATGCCCGTTTGTGACGAAGATCCACATTTACATGCCCAACATCCATAACTTGCCAGTCAACTTGGCTCCATTTGGCCTGAAGAACTTGCATCCTCATGGAGAAATCTTCCTGCCGACGGATGAACCTCATGGCATCATTGAAGCGACGATCACGCGTACGGAGAATGCATCACGTCTCTAAGTCTGAAGCAAATGTACTCTTCATGTAAAACATAATACAAAGGGGAACGCTTTAGCCCATAAAGTTCATAACAACTAGGAATAAGATGCAATTGCAAAAGAGGTAGTCGGCAAATGCTCTCTGGGGACTGCGTGGGCTGGCAGCAAACGCTTGTTGGTTGGAGGGATCGATCTGCATTCGCAGTGACACGGTAAGGACAAAGACGCCGACTGTGGAGAGAAACCCAGAGAGGAACGAGTTGAACGGGAACGTCCCAACAAGGACACAGTAGACAAACTGAAGAATGCCCGTCGCCAAGACGTAGACGAGGAATCCGTCGATGAGCTTCACCTTGCGAGGAGTATTCTTGCTGTATTGCGTCCAGAGATCTGCAACGATGCTTTGCGTGGACGTTGGTTCTGCTGCGGCACTCTCCTTCTTCTGACCTTTCTTTGACATCCTAAGAGCGACATAAGAGATCCTTCATCGGCTCGGGTCACCTGTCGCTGACGTGCTCGTCGCCGATCTCAACCAGACAGGAAATCTCTGTTCCAATATGAAAAAGTGCTCAAATTAGCTAAATGGACTAATATGCGCGATTTATCAATCAACGGGCTTGACAGTGAGTTGAGAATCTTGTGCTCATCAAGTCTGGCTGGTCGATGGTGTTGATGGATTGCCTGGCCTTGATCTTGACACCTTTAGGAGAGCGCAGAGAGAAACAATGAATAAGGTGATCATGCTTGTCATATGACGCCAAGGATGGATCTCCTTGGGTCTTCAGTTCCCCCCGCCTTCTAGGGGGAACGTTTGGGGAGCTTACTCCATGGAACTCTTCTGAGTGCAACGTTCTTATGACTTTGTTGCTCTCATCTGTTGCTATATCCTTGTACATAATCGAGATAATCACCATATCACAGCAGCTACCTGTTTGAATAGTTGCGAAGTCGTTGAGCTCGACGCATGCCTTCAGAGAACAAAGCCCGGTTTTGCATCGGTGCTTGATCCATTGGGATGCCTTGGGGCTCATCATCCACATCACAGTGTCGCACCAAGAACGAGTTGAGACTCTTGTGTCTTTAACCACAGCTCGGAATGACCTCAGTTCCCTTCATCCATGTTTACGTCACGCTGTCGCGCCCCAAGCCTATCAGTGCTGCGTATTGCGTCGACGATCGGGGTCTCTCCCGATTGTAATATGCGCCAGAAGGGGTCATCCATGGGAGAAGTCGATCCGAGCGCTTGAAAAGAATGCTGCCCCACTCGAGTAAGTGGGACATGCTCTGTGGGTGCGTAAGTTTAAACCTCGGTCATATTAGCTTCATATACAAAATCAAGATAAAAAGTTTTGCTCATATTAAATCATAGTTATTTTGACTGTACATGCAAACCTTGACAGGACGTCATTTGGAAAATTCTGACCACGATGGCATCGTCGCCTTTTTTGCTAGCGACTGTCTACGAGGCTGGCGGCGCTATGACTGCGCCAACTGGACATGGCGACGAGACGGAGACTCTGTCGTGTAAGGATCTCCTCCATCAAGCGGCGGCGATTGCCAAGACTTTGCCGTCGACGCCAACTTCTGTTGCGTATATTGCCCACCGGAATTTGGACTACATCCGTTGTCAGTGGGCCATTTGGCTTGCAAACCATATCGCTGTGCCGCTGTCGCCGCATAGCACCTTCCGTGAACGTCGGTATATCGTCGAGGACTCGTACACTTCGCATGTAATCTGCCGTCCGTCGGATCAATCCCTCCTGGACGATATCAACAATGTGGCCGTCATTGACTTGGACTCGATTTCGCTGGACAGTTGCCGCGATGAAGATATCACTGCTTTCCTTACCAAGTCGAAAGATCACGACGCCATGCTCATGTACACAAGTGGCACGACTGGTTCGCCCAAGGGCGTGCTCTCCACCCAAGCTAACCTGTATGCCCAAATGACCGACTTGACCACCGCTTGGGCGCTTGGTCCTGAAGACCGCGTCTTACATTTCTTGCCTTTGCATCATACGCATGGCATCCTCAACAACCTCAACGCGCCGCTCTTTGGTGGCGCTCATGTTGAATGTTTGCCAGCTGCCTCCGCTCCTGCCATTTGGAAAACTCTGTCGCGCACAGCATCGCCCGTCTCGGTCATGATGGCTGTGCCAAGCATCTACATGCTCTTGCTGGAAGGTTTGGCAAAGTTGTCGGACGAAGAACAAGCCGCGGCAGTCACGGGTGCAAAGCGACTTCGCCTTGCTATCAGTGGAAGTATGGCATGCCCAGTCTCGATTCTCGAGCGATGGGTTGCATTGACGGGCACGTCCTTGCTCGAACGGTATGGCATGACGGAATGTGGCATGGCGCTAGGCAATCCTCTTGCCGGTCCTCGCCACGTCGGATACGTCGGCCAGCCCTTCCCAAGTGTTCAAGCCCGCATTGCCGAGGTATGACAACATGAAATGCAACAAAGATTCATGTGAAGCGTAGGGAGGCGAGCTCCAAGTCCGTGGCCCCACACTCTTCAAAGCGTACTGGAATCGTCCAGAGGAAACCAAGAAGGAATGGACGGAAGATGGATGGTTCAAAACCGGTGACGTGGCAGAATACAACGAAACCTTGGGCAGCTACTGCATCTTGGGCCGAGCGAGCGTCGACATCATCAAGGTAGACGACCGCTCTGTATAACGTTTGCTCATGGCTGACAGAGTGCGGGCTACAAGCTGTCGGCTCTCGAGATTGAACGTGTCATCCTGGAGCACCCGCAAGTTCGCGAATGCGCAGTGTATGGCGTGTCGGATGACACGTGGGGCCAAATCGTCACTGCGGTCCTTCGCCCGGACGCTGGCATTACGAGTACGTCATGGTATCCCCGTCGCCACATTGATCGTTTGCTCTAGCTGTCGATGATTTCAAGCCCCTGCTTGTGCCATTCCTCAAGGAAAACCTTGCCAAGTACAAAGTGCCGCGAACCTTTCACATTGTCGAAGCGATTCCGAAAAACGCCATGGGCAAAGTCAACAAGAAGAGCTTGCCTTCGATCTTTGATGGCCAACCTGCTCCATAGAGATGACACAAGATGACACGTTGGTGTCTAATCCACGAGTTCATGTCCAGTGTCTTGTTCAAACTGCCGCGTCGTCATCCTGTGGGCAGCGCAGACTCTTATCGACGAGCTCTTGGGCAATTCCATGCATTTCGGAGATGAATTTGAGATCTCGTCGCGGAAGAAAATGCACACCTTATCTTCAACTGATCAACTTGACGCATGATGATGATGTGGTCGCACTCTTGAGCACAGATTCCTTGAAGCCAACGACAGTGCTGATATCTTCCAAGCATGCAAGGAGTTCAAAGGTTTGCGTTCGTCACCTGCGCTCAGTCCAATGCTCCTGCAAGCTCAACAATCTCCTCGGCCAAAGATGAGGCTCTTTGGATGTCCGACCCGTTTGCAAGACTCTTCGATGTCTCATGGAGCTTTACTTGCGCTCTCGAATGACTCTTTGATTCATCTTGCTATTACGATACATTAGACTCAGCGCTACGACGGGGTTGATGTCGCTGTCACCTCGTCTGGTCGATTGAAGAGTCCCGCGACCGCCTTGCGACTGTCGTCAGGTCCATCTTGATTGCTTGTTGTCGACTTCTTCCCTTGATTGGTTGACGGATGATTGTTCGTCAATCAAACCGACCTTCTTCCTCCTCGTGGTTCTATCCTTCTTCCTCCTTCATACCCGGCGTCAAATCTCTCCTTCAATCTTTCACGCCATGGAAGCGATCTCTCCTCCCCACAGGCCAGTGCGACAGAGGACATTTGAGATGTGATAAATTCTACTGAGAGATATTTGATGGGTGAATCGCATGTGAAGAAAATGATATCAGCTTTGGATTCTGTTCAACTATCAGGATCTCGTGGAGTATTCTTCCATGCACCCAGACCAGCCTCGATCTCGCAGCAAGAGGAGCGATCGTCCTTTCGAGTTACCAATGCCTGACGTCGTTGCGCTGCCCATTTCACGTGGAGGTTGCAAAATCCATTCCGTGATTGCGCCATTGCGACGACCTGATTGTTCAAATTCCTTCCATCGAGAAAGTTGAGGAACAACTTGTAATGCTGCATAGCATCATGTGGGCAGCATGCTCACGAAGAGGTCAGACGTAGATTTGCACCCACGCGAAGGCGGCAGAGAGGTAAAATTTTGTGCTAACGTTATGGATTGTTTGCAAAAATGCATGATTTAGACGACAAGTATACAAACTTCAAGATAAATTCTGAATTATATCGAAAGGTATCCATTATTCCATCCACCATCGAATAATTGTAGGCATTTAAATGGCCTAGAAAATTACCATACTTTAATCAAGATATTTCCGCATCGAATTTGGAAAAAAGGTCATTTTGGGGCTTACTCGATCGGACATGAGCACCAAGGCGCCTATACATCCGAAAGATTGAAGACAACGGCAGAGGGAAGACCCATTCTTGCATTCGATCGCTCCAATCAAGATGACAGAGACTGTCCACTCGACGCGCTTTGCACGGGCGCCGCACCTCTGGGCGCTTGGTGTCGGCGCCGTCGTGAGCGGGGATTTCTTTGGATGGCAGAGCGCGCTCTCGTCTGGCTTTCTTGGTCTCGTCGTGAACTTGCTCATTGCGTCAGTTCTCTATATTCTCCTTTCGTTCTCGATTGCCGAACTCTCGACGTCAGTACCGTGTGGCGGTGGTCCTTATGCCTTTGCAAGCCGCGCCCTTGGATCCACGTCTGCGTATTTTGCCGGCCTTGCCGAAGTGCTCAAAGTGATCGTGACTGTTTCTGTCATTGTCACTGGCATCGGCTCGTATATGAATCAGCTTTTGAGCCTGGAAGAGAAGATCAGTATTGTATGGTGGGCGGTGTTTTATGTGCTCTTCACATCGCTCAACATCTCTGGCGTCGCATTGTCGTTCCGTGTCCAGCTCGCAGCGACTGTCCTCTCCGTCGTGATCTTGCTCGTCTTCTACGTCGGCGCATGCTTCAAAGTTGACTACAACACGTGGGTGAAAGACCAAGACTGGGAATGGAAGGACGGCGCGAAAGGTCTCATCAATGGTTTTTCGTTCTCCATGTGGTTCTTCTTGGGCATTGAAGAACTCCCCCTCGCTGTTGAAGAAACCATCGACCCTGCAGTCAACATGCCCAAGGGTTTGATCTCATCCATCGCGTCGCTTTTGTTCCTCTCATTTGCGACGGCCTTTTTCAACACGGCCATTTCTCCTGGTGCCTCTGGCATTTTCGCCTCCACGTCGCCTCTCCTCGATGGCTACAAGACTGTCTTTGGGGACAATCGCGTCACGTCAGGCTTCTCGTGGTTGCTCATCGTCGGTTTGTTGGCCAGCTTCCACTCGTTTATCTTCTGCATGGGCCGACTCATCATGGCTATGGCCCGTGATGGTTACTTGCCAACCGTCTTGGCGTACGTCCACCCGGTTCGTCAAACTCCTATCGCTGGCATCCTCATCGGCTCCATCGCCGGCTTACTCATGACCATCATGTACGACGATGACTTCAATCATGTGGATATACTGACCTGTTTGTTGTAGCATGTACTACTCGATTGGCTTTGTCCGCCTGAGCGCTGTGTTGATCAATTTGGCGTTGCTTGGAGCTCTCATTTCGTACGCCTTCCAACTCGCGTCGTTCATTTCGCTGCGAGTGCATGAACCCAACCTTGTCCGTCCATACCGTTCTCCATTCGGAGTTCCGGGTGCTGTTTTGTGCATTCTCTTGGTCGTGTACGCTTTGTTTACAATTATCCACCAAGGCACATCTGGCAATGACTTCTTGGTGTCCATTGTCATCGCCGTCGTCTACTTTGCCTTGGGAGCTTTGTATTACGTCGTGCTGGCCCGCCATCACATCAAACCGTTGTCGGTGGTCGACTACGTGTCGGTGGAGACGCCAAAGGATACCGCTGTGTAGAGTGACGAGTGATAGTTGTTTGTAAATTGATTTTGGATATATTTTCACAATTCTGTAATGTCTCCCGGGTTGAATTTCATGGCCAGACGGTTGAGCTACAATGTTGCAATGCATCCCGTTCCCAGGCAACACAATCGTCCCTCTTGAGGAGCGTCAACGTCATCTGCAAGGAACTCCGCCCTATATATTCAACTTTCGGAGATCTAGAGCCTGCGTTAAGCTGGACAAGACTCGACAAAAGAGCCCAGCCAACCAGGTCGTTAAAGTATCGACGAATTCCATCTTCTCCTTGACATCGTTCTGGGCGTCTTGAAGCTGTCTGCGGTAACGTTGGAGCTCAGTCTCGGTAACTTCGAGCTCGCACCTGCCGGCATCCATCGGGTCGTCTTGCATGATGAGACGCTGTGCTGGGACGTCGAAATCGGCGTCAAGTTTGGAAATGAGCGTCCCAAAGCTGCTTTTTAGAATGTCACCTGAATCGCAAGGAGTTTTGTAAATTTTCGCGCGGTATCCCTTGTCTTTCTTGCCGCCATCTTCAGCAGTGCTGCTGCGTGTATGAAAGTCGCAGGTACCAGTTGATGTACACTGTACGGTCATGAGCGCCGCCATTTGCTCGCGGAGTTGACTCGTGGTCGCCTCAGCCTCTTCGAGCTGTGGCTTGAGCGTTCCTTCCACCACGTCGTTGATATAGCTATATGTCGACAAACTCCATCTTCTCGTTGACTTCGTCTTGGGCGTCTTGGTGGTGTTTGGGGATTCCTCTCACAACTCCAAGACGCCCAAGACGAAGTCAAGGAGGAGATGTAATTCGTCGGTTGAGACGACCACGAGTCAACTCCGCGAGCGTGGCGGCGCTCACCTAAAGGCAAGACACGGCTGACCGAGAAGACCAAAAGGTTGCCCAACGCCTCGACAAGCAAGTGGCCGCGTAGACTAGCGAGCTAAAGGCAGCCAAGGCGGAAGTGATGGCGAATAACACGGCGATGGCTGCACACCAAGATGAAGTGCATGCATTGCAGACGGCATTGTACGACAAGTCCCGCGCGACGGAAGGCAGAAGCATCGTGGATTGGATTGGGATGTCTGGTGGTAGCTGCAGTCCATGCGTGGCGTCTTTTGGTGACCATCATGTCGTGGATGCTAGTGATGTCAGCGGGTTGGACAGTCAAGACATTGGACAACGACTGTCGTCGAGTTCGCCACTGACAGGAAGAATCAAGCCATGAAGAGCGAGCGGTCATTCGTCCGACGCATGCGTGGCGGTCGCCGTCTTGTGTAGTGCGATCACGCTTGCGATGAAAGACGGCACGTTGACCCAGGACTCACAACTCGACGAGTCAACCTTTGCCTTGGCTGGCGCCTGGTGTGACAAAGAAGTTGATATGCGTTCGTGTTTCAATCCATGGTTTGTCCTTCCGGTCGCGACTCAGGCAAAGGAAGGACCAAGGGGGGACTCGAAGCTCAAGTAAGCACTGGCATGTCTTCTCAAACGCGCGTTTGAAAAGCACGACAGTGTTCGGCAAACTCTGGGTCCTTTGCGTCTTGCCTCTCGTCTCAATGGAGCCCATGACAGTCCCGCCCAAGTCTTGGGAGAAAGCTGACGCATTCGAAGCGCAGGATCATCCTAGCCGATACACAATCCTGTCTAGTAGATGGCGCACCAGAACGCATGGAACGAGGAGGGATCAAGAATATCCGACGTTGCTCAGCTATCCTCTTCGTCGCAACTTTGAACTCTCCTGGTGCTCTAGGCACGACCAGCAAGACGGTCCCTCGCTCTTGCCACCGTCGCCCGTAACCTTCAAGCACTCCCGGCCTTGAGCACTGCAGTCATCACATGCTTCATGGAGGTCCAGTCAATCGATCACGACGTCGAGAGTCTCTTTCCCAGCCGCTGACACCTCGTTCCGTCCATTTTACATCGATACTTGAGCTCTCCGCGTGTCTGTCCGTCGCTTGAAGCATCCTCCAGCAAGAGAGCCAGCATTGGTCGAATGGCCCGTCGCTTCAATCGCATCGACAGCGCACTGCCTTTGTAGATCAACGTCGCAATCCCTCCAGTCTTTGTCGGCTTTGGAAAGTGTGGCGACTCGCCGCCGTGCCGGCGACGAATTGTCCGTTGAACTTTTCGTGACAGGTTGGAAATGACATCGTGGGATGTGTCAACAACCCGGAGCGGATCATCCATGGCTGATTTCTTGACGCTTTCCATCCCCCGAAAGATTACCCGCTTGAAGTTTTGCATGGGAAGCGTCTGGTGCTCCCGATCGACGGGATACAACGAGACGACTAACGAGATGCAGTCGACAAGTTTCAACACTTGCGCCGAGGAAACCAACCTCTCACCCAAGTGTACAATCATCCCATCGACTGCCGAGTCTCTTCTCGAACGTCGCCTTGACGTCAGGACGGACGAACGAGCGCCGATTGTCTCGAGCGTATCATGGGAGATGCAAGGAGGTGGCAACGGAAGCCTCGGAGCGGCGTTAGAGCGCCTGGCGCACTCTCCCCCATGTTTTCCCTTGGATGGGAAGGCAAGCAAGTCGGTTGAAACGAGATAGAATAGTCGCATGAAGTTAAATATCTTAGGCAACGATGCCGTGGTCGAGGTGGTCCATGAGAAAGTCGAGGGAATCGTCGACTGTCGGCAGAACGTCGTCGGCGACGATGCACGCCGAGGTGTTTCTGGCTTCGTCCGCCCACCCGGCAGCTTCTTGTTGCTCCAAGAGGAAGCAGATAACGTCTTGGTGGCCTTGGGCGACTGCGAGCACGAGCGCCTGCGTGGCAAACGTCGCCTGCATCTCGGCTTGCTGCACCATCGTCCGCGTGTTAGTGGAAGCGTAGTCGGCGGCACATTTGGCAAACTGTCGGCAGTTGGAGCACGCGCTGAGCCATCGGACGATCTCCGTGTGGCCGCTCTCGGCCGCTTTGTAGATGGGCCGCCACGTGCACGGCTCTGACAAGTGGTCATGGAGATAGTGCACAATGTCGGTGTATCCTGAGGCCGCGGCGACTTCAAGGGCTTTGGCAGTGCACGGGAGATGATGCTCTTCATGGAGCAGCTTGACAAGTTGAAAGCTTCCATGAGCGGCGGCGCATAAGAGTGTGTTGGCGGTCGTCCATGCGGCGCTTGAACAGGCGAGCCATCGATGGCAAAGGTGGAGATTCTGGCTATGAATCGCCAAGTGGAGGAGAAACTGCGGCGCATCGAGCGGCGCGTGGAGTCTGTCGACGCTCACCGGGTCCAAGAAGACGAGCTCTTGGTTGAGCACAAAGAAGACATCGCTGGACGAATGGTTCGTGGCGCGCCAGTCGTTGAGGATCGTCTTGAGATCATGGAAGAGACCATACTGATACGCGACGATGGTTGAAAACAAGTGCGGTTGGAGGAGGACAGCTTGCGCGACGACCGTCGCGGCGTCCGTCCGTCGTCTTTTCACCGCCATGGCAAATTGCAAAGTGTGAAAATGTTGCAGTGGCGTTGACAGACGTGACTGCACGTCTGTTGTCGCCATAGTGGGATGGTTGCAACAGAGGTTGTCAGGCCCAAGAGGATGGTGGGAGAGCGCGCTCTGGTGTACCGTCAAGCGACGCTCTATCGTCTCAAGCTCCTTGTCTCGACGCAGTCTCCCTCTCTCGTCATCTCGAGCGGCAAGGCGACCGACTGTCGCTCGCTCTCGACGCTTGAGATGGGGCTGTGAGATCTTCAACATGGTCTCCAACTGTGTCAAGTGGATCCGAGACAGTCGTTCTCTCTTCCACTTGGGTTTCCCACGACAAATCTCTCTTGCGTCGACGACGAGAGATCAAGTGTACAGTGCAAAGCTGCAAGACGACAACGAGCAGACCGAGTTCTCTTCAACTTTGATCTCGACGTGGGATGTTGATTGAACAATCTCTCGTCCAAGTCTCTCTCCATCGCGGTGTTGGATTCCCGCAGCGTTATCGACCAACAGAGTCGTCCACGTCGCCAATTTCAACTTGCGCCACCACATGGACGACGACTACCAGTAATGCTTTTGTCCACAAATGGCACTCTTCCACGCACGCTCTCTTGATGAAAACGAACAACCTTCTCTTGGGAGACACGCTCGTGGAATGGGAGCAAGAGCGCTTCGTGTGATCTCTCCACCAAGACAGGTCGTTTGATAGATGCAAAGTGGTCAATGGGTGGAAAGTAGCATGGCGACAGTGATTCCACGACGACGTTGGCAGTGCGAATGAACGGAGCTAGCGATATCGGATGGCCATATGCGCGTGGGAGCGAGGCTTGGATAGCCAGAAGGAGCGGAGCTGCTGCTGCTGCTGCTGTCGTCGCTGGTGTGCTGCTGGATGAAGGACGGAGTTGGACCCATGCCACGTGTCGGCTGTTACATATGACAGTGGTAAGGCTCGTTGTTCCTTACTCTACTCGATCGATGTCGTCGCCGAGCGTCTCTCTCGCCATCTTTGGACAGCTCCTTCCTCTTGAAATAGCCCTGGTCGAGGCGGCTATTTCAAGACGAAACGACGAGAGATGTAAACCCCTCGGTGGTGTGTTTCACTTGCTATTTCCAGTGCCGCTATGATGGAAGACGCCGACATGATGGATCAATGGACGTGCCCAGAGTGCACACTCCTCAACAACTTGGTCGCGGAAGTGTGCGAAGCGTGCGGGACGACAAGCCCTCTCGTCTTGGCGGCGCTCGCCCAAGCGGACGAAAAAGACGTGGAGCGCGACCGCAAAGGGTCGGAAGACTCGGATGCGTCGTCGCGGCCATCGCGGGCATCGTCGCTGGAGGACGATTTCAAGAAAGCCGTCGAGCTGGATCCATGGAGCCAAGCCGAAGATGAATGGGCTCGCGTCGAAGCCACGCAAGCGACCAAAGTCCCCGCCAAGTCACGTAAATAGAGAAACCGAAAACTCCAAATACAGACCGATTGGCAACGAGAGTGTGTCTGATCGCGCCACGTGCCGCGTCGCGGGGAATTTCAACGGGGAGCAAACACATAGCGGCGGTGGATTGTGCGATGGAACAGACTGAGCGGAGCTGCTGCTACTTCAACTTGCACTTGATCGAGAGGCGGATGCCAAGCAACTTGGTCAAGTGCACTTTGCCATCATTGGCCGTCTTGTGAGCTAAGTGCAGTGTGACGTTGCCTTGTCACGGGACGCAGGCGAGTGACAAGCCAGCTCGGTCCAGACCAGGCTCGTTGCACCCGAAAGAAGACTTCTCACGCCCGCTTGGATCGTCTGCAAGTCGTGAATCAATTCGGTTGCCAGCCAGCCCCCTTTGATTCCCCCCCTCTTGGAAAGAATACGAGCTGGGAATGACGTGAATATGGTCGCTCGTTGGGGACGCTAGCGCTTGTTTCCAAGGCGGACACCGCTCAGGCAAGATAGATCGTCTCGTGCGCACTCTGGACAAGTCCGTCATCGGCGGTCCGGGGATCAGCGATGAGGAGAACGTTGATGACAAGCGACTGGTGGTAGCGATGTGGCTCGCCGTCGAATGTCCATGCCTGCGCCGTTGCTCCGAAAGTGTTCCCTCGTTCTTGTCCCTCGACGCGTAAAACGACGATCGAGTGACCTTCGACATGATTCAAGCGGGTAGAACATGGATTGTGGCCCAGACAACCGCCAGCAAGGATGGAGTCGCCAGTCAACGGAAGGGCTGTCTAATCTACGCTGCCGAGGGGAATTCGCCCTGAACGCCTTTTGATAACATGGGTGCGAGACGTCTGAATCGCGCGAAAGGTGCATCTAAAACGATTCGCAGCTTGAAGCGTGCATTGAATGTTAGTCGCAAGTTTGCAGTTTGACTAGCGTGGTCGAGGGCTTTCATGTCGTGGCGTGGTTGACGTCGTTTGTCTTCGGGGGGAGGGACATCCTACCGGTAGATTCGTTGGCGAACTGAACTGAATGCGCCCAAGAGACAAGACAGTACGATACCCATTTTCGACATTGTGTGTTTACTCCTAATCGCCCTCCCACATGTTAGGGCCGCCATGTTTCACTTGTTGCTTGTGCTGATTACTTGCACCTGGGCGCGCCGGCGCAACTTGACTCCAAAGAGGAGAGCCATTGGTGTCCACTCGCCTCCTTTCCTCAACCTAACGAGTTCGTTGTCGTGCATTTCGACTCCACCCCTCAAACTTTTGATTTCCAAGCCTTCACTCCCCTTCATAAGGCCTCGCATGCATTGCTTGGCACTCGAAACTTTGGTGCAGATCAAAAGAACTGAACACCAACGGTGAATCATGCCGCGAAGCAAGAGGGAAGTGAAAAGCTTCACTCATTTCTCAGTGGAACTCACCGTTCAGCAATGTCCAGGCCGTCCTTGGGAAGAAAAGATCGTCGTGTGCGTTACCAATGCATCACTGAGAGAAATCGACGACTTTGTCTTGCTGGGTTTACAAGTCAGAGTGTCACTTGGCTGTGACCTTTCAAGATCCAAGATCTTCTACCCTTTCGTACAACGTTCACGTACAGTACAGTACAATCATGTAATTTCAAGTATAGTCGTACTACAGTGTAGTACGTGACATGCGTGTACGTGTCGATAGTTCGAATATAGAGGTGGAATTTTCATTCTCCTGCGCGACAGCATGCTAGCCCAAGAAGTCGACTACTTTTCGCTGCATAAGCGCAAACACAAGGATGTCGATGTCGAAATGTTGGATTATGACTACGTTGCGAAATGCAGCGACGTGGACACGCTCAAGAACATTCTCGTTGTGCTTCGCTCGGGAAAAGAAGGTCGATACCCTCAGCTCGAAGATGCGGTCGAATCGCGATTGCTGCAAGTTCTCCCACCGTCGGAAACTGCTCGAATCATGCGCATGAAAGCCACTCCGTCTGAATCGGATGTGCATGCCGAGATCCAAGCACTCGCCGCTTGGGAGACGCAAATGGCACACACGTCTGAAGCGCTGGATGAAGCGCGAAAGGTATCGAACCGGTCGCTTCCACCACCACGAGGCGGTGGCAACATCGCTACAGCCCCAGTGAGCTCAGAGCGACAACCAAAGAAAAGCACACCGGCGACGCAGAAGAATTCCAAGCAAACCATCTCGGCATATGACTGGCGAGCATGGGAGAAGTTTGATGTTGAAGCTGCTGAACGTGAATTCGACCAAGAAGAAATCAATCGCCGCGACGAAGCTAGAAGACAACAAGAGGCAATCGCCGAGCAGAAGGCAAAAAAGCGGCTCGAGGCCGCGGCAATGCCGGCGTCCGTGGACGTGGATGCAATGTCAATGGCCGAACGACAAGTATGTGCGCATCGTGAAAAACAAAAGGGCAATGAGAGCTTTCGAGCTGGTGACAATGAAGATGCGATCATCTTTTACTCGCGGAGCCTTGTCTTTGACCCGACGAGTGCTATTGTCCATGCAAACCGCGCTCTTGTCCATCTAAAAGTGAAGAACTTGAGCTCCGCTGAAGAAGACTGCGCGGCTGCAATTGAATTGGATCCAAAGTACTTCAAAGCATGGTCGAGACTAGGTACACAAGCTGGAGCATGGATTGTAGCTGACAATGGCGATAGGTATGGCTCGTTTCCGCCGTGGAAAGTACGCCGAAGCGGTCACTGACTTTGAAGAAGCGCTGCGACTTGATCCATCAAATCGTGAAGTACAAAAATTGCTCGAGAAAACAAAGTCCAAGTGGGCTAGCGTCGATGGCACGAGCAGTGCTGCAGCAGAACAGACAGCAGCCAAGCTATTCAAGCGCTTTGAGATCATAGATACGAGCGACGACGAGCAAGAAACACAGGCGGTGAAGGAGACGAAAGCCACCAAGAAGAACGAGGAGACCAAATTCCAGCGATTTGAAATCATCGAAGACGACGAAGACGATGACAACTGATAAGACACAAGTATAGATTTAAATTGTCTACTGGATTTGCATCACGCCCAAGCCTGGCTTGGCAGTGGTTAAGAAATAGGATCTTGAGTCACCGAACGACAGCACGACGGCTTTGATCACATCTCCCGGTCGAAACATTTCTTCCAGTTGGAGCTTGTCAATTTCCATCGGTCGCACGTCTTCTTTTCGCAACGTACCGGCAAATGGCTCAAGCAACACAGTGTCGTTTACGCTGTGGATATCGATCTGAAGTTGTGACGGCGTGACTTTGGTAATTTTGCCCACGACAAAGTCGTCCACGCGAGGGACACCTTGAGTTGCGATGCGCTTGGTCGCTGGTCGCTCGACATTCAGAGCCATGTGCAACACGGGAGTGATGAAGCCCGCCACAGAGGCAAAGATATTGCCATTCATGACATACGTGCCACTCCCAGCCATGTAATCACCTTCCTTCCCAAGGCGTTGACCTGGTATTACCGCTGACGCCATCTTCTGTAGCTGCACCAACAATTCTTGTTGCAAACACACTTCCGGATAATGTAAAGTCATCCGTACATAATATATCCGGATGTCGACATCCGGACGAAAATAGAAAATATCCGAATTATGCTTATCCGGAGTATATTACTGAGTCTCGATAGAAAGCCAGAAATACAGAGGCCTGGTAAATATAAGCGTATAGTGGTACTTGAACTTTGGGACCAATTCTAGTGACCTCTAAGATATTATGTTATAAATTTTCACAAGAATGGTATTTTGGAGGGAAAGAGATTAGTGGCTGATAGAAGTCTATTCATATTTCGACATGGAGGATGATGAGCTCAAGATCGTGAAGACCCGGCGACGGTACAGCCTCGAGACTAAACGAAACGTTTTGCGTGCTCTGAAAGAGCTCACGCAAAAAAAAGTCTCAGAGCTTAGCGGCATTTCACTTCGCACAGTACAAGGTTTCGTACGAGAAAAGAAGACAATACAAGAGTCTCTCTTAGCCAAAAGACGACAACACCTAGGAGCTCCAGGCCGAAAGGAAATCCTTCCTGGTGGCGATGTAAGTCAATATAATAAACTTCAGTTCATTGTTATATTAGGATTTATTGGACTACATGGTTGCAATGAGGGAAAAGAACTTTCCCTTGACGACTTACCATGTAGTTCAGCAAGTCAAAGCTCATCACCAGGAGTGGGTAAATGAATATTCTGCCTCAAAAGAGAATCCATACAAGTCTCTCTTTAATTTATGTAGGGACTTTGTTTACAGGCAGGGTTTTTCGCGCCGTAGAGCTTCAACAGCAAAAGCAATGACAACATTGCAGATGCTGGAGGTTCGAACGAAATTCCTTGACGAGTTTTGGGACGAACACGACCATTTCGATGCCAGAGACGTCATTAATTGCGACGAAACTGGCATCTATTTCGATACTCCTCCGCGCTACATCCTTGCCCAAAGAGGCAGCGATGCCAGCATCACCCACGGGAACAAGTCCTGCCGTCTAACCGCCGTTTTAGCAGCGAAACGTAACGGTAAGTTTTTCCAATATTGCTCTTACTAACTCTATTTAGGAGATAAATTACCTATTCTTTTTGTTGTCAAAGGCAAGCCTGGTGGTGTGATTGATGCGAACGAGCTTCGCACGTACCCTCAAGGCCATTTTTATGCCGTCCAGAAGAATGCGTGGATTGACGGCGAAGGATGGGATTTCTATCTAGACACTATTTTAAGGTAATATATTATTTTGATTTCATTAATTAATGTTAGACCTGAAATTGTGAGACCTTCGTTGATCTTGATTGACAACTTCGAGGCTCATCGAACCCCAAAAAACATTCAGTATATTGAAGAGGAATTGAGCTCAACTGTGTGCACTCTTCCCCCCAATACGACGTCTATTCTGCAGCCCTTAGATGTCGGGGTCATGGGTCCTTTTAAGGCCAAATTGAGAAATTTGTGGCTACAAGAAACCTATCACCCTTCAAGCGCTGTTGAGAAGCGCATATTCTGTATCAAACGGGCAATCAAGGCATGGGAGTCAATCTCCCCTGAAACGATCAAGAAAGCTTTCGAGAAAGCAATTCCCAAGAAGTCTAGTTGATATATCCACACTAAATATATGTTTTCATATACACACTATATAATTATTTTTGTTTGATTTGTCTGTCCTTGAAAGTGAGTCATCTACATCGTCAAATGTAATATCATTTATATTTATTGCTTACTGTTGGTGATTGTCTTTGAAGATGTATCATGTTACTGTTTTCCTAGTTGTGTAAATATTTAGAATATTTATTGTAAAAGGGTATAAGTTTTAGTGGACACTGCGAACATTGATAGGGGCGACTTGTCCAATCAAAATAGTGTACCACTATACGCTTATATTTACCTGACGGGGATGATCATGTATCTTAAAAGCATTTACTACATTTACTACAATCATCTTTACATAAGACCAAATAAGTTAGTCGCAAGGAACACAAACGATCGATGTGCTGTTTAAAAGTTAGGAGGATAACAATCTTGAATTTTGACTGGCTTTCGTTTAGTCTAAGATATAATTTCGACCAATAATAAATAATAAAATATATTATAGAACAGGAGTATTTTCTATCTTTTATGATAGGAGAGTGCTTAGTTTAGCAAGAGGAAAGGAGTTGTAGGAACTCGTCGACACAACCAGCATGGAGCGTGTGAAATACATTAATCAAGACAACACCAATGTGGTCACGTTCCTCTTTTTCGCCCAAAGTCACTGACGATGTCACACATAGGGGGGGCAATCAAAGTCGTCCTTGATGTCGTGTTTGCTGTCGTGTTGAATCGACATGCTCGCGACCATGCATTTCCCGCATCCACTGAGGGCCTCAGTGTCGCTTGTCTCTGGGATAATTACACTGTACTCCAGAGCTGACGAGCTCGAAAGACCCAATGGGCCATGCAAGATGACCATAAAGTCATGACTGTGAA
This sequence comes from Aphanomyces cochlioides, assembly GCA_019828595.1. Taxonomy (NCBI): domain Eukaryota; phylum Oomycota; class Saprolegniomycetes; order Saprolegniales; family Verrucalvaceae; genus Aphanomyces; species Aphanomyces cochlioides. The sequence continues at coordinate 3,104,861 of JAHQRK010000005.1, forward strand.
ATGGGCATGTTCGTTGTCACTTCCAAATCCCAGCACTTCACCGCTGCTCAAGGCTAGCGCATGAGGTGTCGTCGGAGCTGAAAGAAACATCGGGCAAGGCATTCTCATCGTGTTCTTCTTGGTGTTGTTTCCTTGTTCGTTGAGCTGAAAGTGAACAGTCATTCGATCCGGACGACAAGCGCAATTCGCGCCAAGCAAACCAACGAAATGTGACTGGATTTCAATCTTTATCTCACATTTCTCGCAACGAGCGAGCAATGGCCTCAGCGATCTCGTCTTCTTCTGATCGAGGGGGTTGTGCAGCTGCAGGCGCACTAGGTTGTCGTAGTGTAGGTTGTTGTGGTGTTGGAACCGACGAAGAAGCCTGGTTCAGTGACATAGGGGTTGCAAACGGTGATGGTGCAGTCGAAGGAGGAGCGGCACTCCCAAAGCCACCAAAAGGATTCCCAAGCATGGGATCGCCTTGCATCATTTGCTGCATCTGCTGAGGATTGCTCATGAGTTGCTCGAGCTGTTGTCGCATGTATGGATTGTTCTGCATCATTTGAAGCGATTGCTGAAGCATGGCAGGGCTTTGAAGAGCTTGCTGGAGCATGGGGTTGCCGGCTGCCATTTGCTGGATGCGCGGGTCCGATTGCATCATTTGCATGAACATGGGGTTCTGAAGCATGCTCGAGAGCATGCCAGGAGACATTCCACCGCCAGTGGGAAATCCTGACGAGGGAGCTGGAGCTGCAGATGGAAATGGAAAAGCAGGAGCAGCAGCTAGATTCATGTAAGTCAAAAGTTTCGATGGATTCGATTACCAGTGGCGTTGAATTGATCAAGGGTACGCTTGGACGCGAGCAAATGTTCCCAATTAGAGGCGTTCGGGACAAGAACGAGATGTCCGTCTTCCACCCCAGGTGCAAATCCCATAGCTCGGACGCAAGCCATTCCATGAGGAACGTCCAAGACTTTCCGCTTCAATGCTTCGTTTGCAAGACGAATCTTACGGTATTTTTCCTCGCCAGGGTTGTTGATGATATTTTCTGCCATCTTCGTGAGAGTTGCAATGGCACTAGGACCTGAAGGACTTGCTCGAAGCAGCGGCAAGAGTTGGGCCAAGGTCGGTCCCGATGATGCTACCGGGGGAGGAGTCGAAGTTGCAGCTGCAGGGGTTGGCACAAGCTTGGAATTCACTGCGAGGTGGACTGCTAGTCCTGAGGCAAGCGAATACGATGCCAGAGTGTTCTTGTCGTCCAAGACGCGGCCTTGGAAGATCAGGCGTTGGGCTTCTGGTGGGTAGTTCAGCTTTGCCTGCACTTTCAGCTTGAGGTCAAGGACCGTAGCAGTCGCGACGTCAATTTCAATCTTGTGGGAGTCGCCATTGACTTGCTTGAGCGTCAGGAAGGTCGCCGTGGATTCGTCTGCCATGGTCAAATCGCTTTTGTGGGAACAAACACTTACACTCCGGATAAAATCCGGATAAACGACAAAGTCAAAAGTTCTATGAATCGCGACCGCTGGTCAGTTCGCCGGCGGTGAGTCGACTGACTTGAGTTCCAAGGCGAAGCTAAGGACGTCAATGGAGAGAACATTCAAAGAGAATATGGAACTCTTAGCCCCGCACAAATTTTGTGCTGTGGGCCAGTAGCATGTAGAAGTTCAATGGCTTCATTTCACAAGTTGAAATGTCCATGACTTGGCAATGCGAGAGTGTCCGCAGTTCTGCAAGGAAGATTTGAGCAGTCCAGTTGTATGCGCTCTTGTATGGCGTACCGACGATTGAGTTGGCTCATTTAATACAACCACAATACATTCCTTCAGTAGCAACTACGCCAACAAAATCTCAAAAGCACGTTATGATACGTTCAAATCTATCCTTCACCAATTCCATTCAAACGCACAAGGAGGATTTATTCACACATTGCTCGAACGATCGGCGCGGTGAGTTGGTCAGGCCAAGGCATGTTTTCAAGCTCCTCTTGACTCGTGACAAGGACATGCAATCGCTCAATGGACGCCGTGATGACTATATCATCAATAAGCGCGTGGAAATTAAGCCAAGGCGTGCTACTGACCTGCAATCACATGCTTCTCAACGTCAGCGTGGCCTGGGCGAGGAGTCGTCCAGTGAAAAGCAACAGCGGTCGCAACGACAGATGAACCTTCGTCTTGCTGCTCAAAATCCCAGCGGATATCCACCTGAAGCCCACATCATCTACTAATTTCCAAGCGAATCGTCATACCGTCCATTGTTTGCGATGAGCCAAATACAACTTGCGGCCAAATTGTAGCGTGTTGGGCTCTACAGCTCAAATTCAGCCAAATATATCACAGTCTTTGTTACCTGGAGAGCTGTACGTTTGGTATTCTTCCACGAGTTCATCTCGTCCTCCCACAGACGTCGTGAAGAGATGTACTCTACGCTTACAGTTGAGTCCATTTTGATGTTCTTCAGACGCACCGAACATGGCCAAGTGTTGGGTGAAGTGACCATGGACTCATATCGAGAGTAGTCGGGCGGGAAAGCTCATCCCGCACTCGAAAGAACCAAGCCGCATCACTTAGCATTCGCTCCAAGTATGTTTCGGGCGAGATTGGCCATGCGCCGCTGTAGACCGGCGCCAAAGAGGCACTGAAGAACGGGGTATTGTTCCATGGCACACTCAATTCGTAGGTCGGGGAGTCGAATGCATTGTGTAAACTCGTGACAAAGAGCGTGGCCAAATTCGTGACCACGCGGGGTGCCGTCTGGTGCTCCATTAGGGCAACAAGGTGCTTAGAGTGGAGACCAGCAGCGTGCTCAGCGCTAGCTTTAACGTACGACTCGAACATGGAAGGCGGCTGCTGAACCCAGTGGACGCCGACAGTGCAGTCCAAGACAACTGCCGTTGCGGTGAGCTCGACTTGATAAGTCAATTCCACAGCAAAGTTTGGTACAAGTCCAGGACCAAGAATAAGCTTGGTGCGGAACCAGAGCAAGTTGTCGACGAGATCATAGCTGTGGAATTCATGCGCCAAGCATCCAACACCGAGGTGGTGCAGGGGATAAGTGACGTAGCGAACATTGCCAAGAGCTGGTCGGACTTGCCACGCTGAGTGATGCTCTGGAAGGAGCGCGTCGTAAGCATCAGCAAAGAGTGACAGCGAGTCAAATCTGGCATCAAAGTTGTCATGGAAAAAGGAGTTGGGGACTCACTGTGGCGAAGGGGGAAATGTGCATTTTGTGAGAATGGGAGTAACCACAGCAGCTTCCTGAAACGAAGTGGGAAATATGTCAGCAACAGGCGAATGTTCAGGCGACAAGGCCGTGTGGAAAGCTGTCAGCTGCGACGAATACCTCAACCGTACGGCAAAATTGAAGTGCTTGGATAGACCCACAACGTGCTTGTCCTCATCGCGGCCACGACCTGTCAGCCACATGCCTACAGAGGCCATGAATCGTACGATAAAGATAGGATTCATACCTTTGCCAAAGCGAGCCGAGCAGAGGATCATGTAAATCGGAGCTGATAAATCATTTTGCATCGTTGGAGCAGTGGCTATCCAGAAATGACGACACGATGAAATTACAGACAGAAAGACCATCTTGAAGCACACGGAACGCTTCCCAATTCTGAAGTTTCTTCGCCGTCGCGATGATCTACAAATTGTCATGACACATCTCATAGACGGCAACCAACCTGAGAGAGCATGTTTTGACCCATAAACTTTTGTGACACCTTTGACACGAGTCCCCAGTGGTGGGTTTTGCCTTTGATCCACTCGAATAAGCACGCTTCATCAGGTGTCGCTGTCATTTTGATTTTCCCGTCGGCATATTTCAAGAAGAGCCCCGTCGCCGTGTCCTGAAGGTAAACCGACTCATCGTGGACGACAGAATGATCAATCAAATCCATTTGAATGCCGGCGAAGAGCGAGCTATTTGCACTCGTAATGAGGTCCGACGTATTGGACATTTTGAGCTCAGCATCCAAAACTGGATCGGACGGTCGCGGATGGCATGTCTCGTCCAATGCATCGACAGTTGACTCCATCGCCACCGCCGATGGATCATCCGCATGCATGGCCATCCAAACAAGGGATCGGACTTTGACTAGCCTACGACGTCACACGTGTGAGCCATCCGGGATGAAATCGATGCAATTTACAGGAGATCAAAGGCTGGACCAAGCGACCGCTCTTCCATTACGACGACAATCGTAAACGAGAGAGGGAAGATCATGAAGAACACGATTTGGAGGTAGCTAAAGCCAAGTACGACTCGCATCCAAAACATGCCGAGGACTGCCCCCATGGCAATACCTCCGACATGTCCTTGCTTTACCTTCATCTTATTCTGTTTGGCACAACTCGCAATTCGGATAAATGTTTATCATTATCCGGATGGGGTATTGTCTTTTTCGTCCAAATTTGCAGTTTTGATCAAAATCGACTACATGTATAGTGAATTCAAGTATAATCGGACAGTACATGAACTAATGTGTGTGTGCATTAAACAAATTCTGGACGCTGATTGGCTGGTTCGATTTGGTGATTGATTCGATGTTTGATCGATTTCGAAAATTTTGAATCAATCAGACAATAACACTAAAGTTCCGTCTCATTACCGAAAAACGTTGGCGCTACGCCAATACAAACCCGATGATGTTCATGGCATCAACACACCAAAAGACTATCACAATCCACATCAGCCTGCTTGCCTGTTCAAGAAGTTTCGTTACAAAGCTTTCGTATGGAAAAGTTTCAAGAAATAGGCAATATGATTGGCTAAAATTCATAAATAATATAGTGCGAACCAATCAAAATCGTATAATTTTACTGTATTGCTAAAATTGTTGACCCAATCTGTAAACACCCCACGTTGGGTTGTAAACCTCGCGATCACTCTACGTGTCAATCTCCACGGCGAGGCCTCAACACTGCAACCTTTAACTACTGAAAGGCTTATTTATGATAGCCTAAAATCCCTCTCGTATTGAGACAATGGATGACATTGGGGACGAATTTCTCGTCGTTGGTGGATCGATGCTTGGGCTCAGTCGTGTACCAACGTTGCTTCTGGTATGGTTACGTCACTTTGGGATCGAATTAAATTAAATATATTAAAATAAATAAAGACTTTATCTTGCAATTTGTATAAAATCGCCGGTTGAAGCAAAAAGTACTGGTAAAAAATCCGTTGCAAGAGTGTGTGCATCTTGGGAAAAGCGGCAGCGATGGCGTCTCCCGATGCTGCTGCAGTGTGTCTCCACACGACGTCCTCGGGATGGACCGATCTCGTTATGTTCATCACTGTGGCGTGTGCTTCATTGCTGATGCTGGCGAGAGCTCTCTTTGGAGAAGGTGCATTTGGCCGAGGGATCAAGAGCAAGTCGTCAACGCATTTGCTCGGCGGGAGAAAGAACCTGCAAAACATGCACCAACAAGCGATGCAAAATGTGGACGAAGCCGTGCTTGCGGATATTCAAACTCTTGGGGATTCGGTGCTGGATGGCTACTGCACGATCAAGAAGGCAACATCCAAAACGACATGGAAGAAGCGATGGGTTGTCGTTGACGCGTATGCACGAGTCAAGTACTACTCAAATGCAGAGGGATCGAGGCGCAACATGGCCCCGAAAGGCACATTTACTGTTCTCTCTGTCGATGTTGCTCCAGACGAAAATCCCCCGACGCTCGAAGTCCGCAACACGCTCGGTGGCACCTACTTTTTCCACTTTGATGACGACTTCAAAATGCAGAAATGGCTCGTTGTGCTCAAGAGCCGCGCCATGCAAAGCGCAATCACTGGTGCGACGTACTACCATGAATTCTTTTTGATGGACTGGTTATTTTAGGCCGTCTCGATCCACTGCATGGCCGTGATCCGTCGTCCGCACGCATGAGGCATGGGTTGACTGCGCTTGTCGAGACTTTTGATGTCCTGGCGCACAAAGACACGTCCATGCGTTCATTCTTTGCAGTTATTAAATTTAAAGCCGAGCTGCATGATCACTCTGGAATCCCCGTCAAACAGACAAATCAACGCAGCTGCAGCGTAAGCATCTTCTTGTCGATTCCTCAAAATGAAGTTTGTTTCTCCTAGTCCCGTGCTGCCACATGGAACGAATCGCTCAATTGGTCATTTGATGACCATGAGTGTGCCACTTGCGACGAATGCAAGACTGTCGGGCTTGCCGGCTCATTCAGCGGACTGCCTGATCTTCTCGTCGTAAATATTTTCGAAGTAACGATGCGAGTCAAGACGACTAAAATCGGCCGCGTGTTCGTCTCGCTAAAGGATCTATTTGGCCCGAATGGATTGACCAAGTACGAATCGTGTCAAGCTATGTCATCTCACGTGCTGCTTTAGGTCAAGCATTGAAGCCACATGGCCAATCCTTGCCTCATCGACTCGTCTCCACGATGAGAAGGAATCAATCCTTGGCACGCTCAAGATGAAACTCGACTACACGGCAACTTCATTAATCGACGCCAACTCGACGACGACGATCACGCCATTTCTCTCAAGCGATCCTTCCGACTTGGAGCTCTTGGGCGAATTCGAGCTTGACATTCCGCTCCAAGAAATTCTCGATGAGTACTACGCCGACCAGCCACCTCCACCAGAAGGCGAGATGTATGCAAATCCAGTGTGGGCACGAAATGTCAAGGAGCGCGGCGAAACAGAGGTACTCTTCACAATCTCAGGAATCGCATGAGAGATTTGTAGTTGGAGATTCAACCTTGGCAAGTTTCGGCTGAGCATGGCGGCTGGGTTCGTATCTTGACTTTCCGGAGTTTGACCCATGCTCCAATCGGTCCATCGTCGACAATGACAACGAATGTGTGGCACATGACTGGCCACGAGTGGGGCTCGAAAGAAGAACCAAACGAAGTCAAGTTTGAAATCAAAGTCAAGCTCCATGATATTCCTTACGGCGATATATTTACCGTCGAGCATTCGTTGGTGATGACGAAGACGGCTACAAATGGTATTGCGATCAAGGTAAAAACGAAACCCATGGACACTTCTTGAGTTGGCGCAGGTCTACTTGGCGATTCCATTCACAAGCGGATGCATGTTCAAGAGCAAGATCATTTCACAAACCAAGACGACTGTGCTCGAGTCGTACGCCCAATGGTTCAGACTCGTCAAGGAAATGCACAACCAAGGAGGAGGTACTGCACACGCTTGTCTTTGGGCTTACGAGTTGCTTGTAGCCACGAACAGCAGTCGAGGCAGCTTATCAGAAGGCACAAACGACACTGGAAGCTCGAAACGTACTGCATTAGTCCGCATGAGCAGCATCATCGACGAAGAAGTTGCCCTGGAAGAAATCTTTGAAAACCAGCGCATGCACATTTTTGGCAAGTGGGGACCAAATTACTTGTGGCCAACAGACCGCCCTCGCTTTTCAAACCGTCAAGGCGATAAAGAAATGAACTTTAACGACGTCGTGTGCCCTCCAAATTGGACATGGACTTCCGAGTGGAAAGTCGACATGAAGTACACGGATTGCGACGAAGAAGGCTGGAGCTACGCTACAGACTTTCCACGATTCAAGTACCATTTGGCCAAGGGCAAGTCCAATCCAAGGAAGGTTGGCAACAGTGTCCGTCGCCGACGATGGGTTCGTACAATGTGTTTGGACCGAGGCGATAACGGGCCATTGTAAGTAGTCTCTTTGGTAGCTTGTCAATAAATTTGTTGGAAAATGTCATGCGACTTGCATGATATCACCGCAGTTTAGGGTGACGACATGTCTTGCTGGCTTTGATCTCTCAGTGCTTTATCCCCTCAACAACAATCGTTTGATATCATTTTTGTTTCCTTTGTTGGTTTGTAGGAGCCCCTCGGCAAAATCTCAAGCTTCGTGTATTACACTGTACCTTGCTGTCATTGACTTCTGAGAAGAGCTCAATACCATCAATACGGCCTAAGACAAGTTGACGCGTATAATCCAAGGAACTGACGTGGGCGAGAGCTCCTGTTCCGAGGGGGGGGGCAGTAAGAATTCGAGGACAAATCCAACTCTGTGCATCGTCTCTGACACATTGGCATCCCCAAACCTCATAATCTCTCAAGGCAATGGCTAAACTACTGGTGGCGATCGTCTAACTCTTGTATAAAGTCCGAGAGAGAGAGCTTATGAAGTCTTTGGCTGTCAAGTCGATTGAATCGATCGCAATCTGTCATTGGAGTTTGTATGTCAAGTTGATTCATATGGAAAATTGTATACAGCATTACCAAAATGGAATTTCTACCAATAAAATCGCGTTATTTATGGAGTTCGAGATTTGATCCAATCAGAATGCAGATCCAGCCGCTGAACAATAAAGACGACACCAATCAAGCTCCAGTGACATTGGCTTTTGTGGCGATTTCCTCATATCTTCGGCGTCCCACAACTTCAAGACGATGGGCCAGGAAACCCACGGAGAGTCCTCGAGCCGCCCCTCGCCGATCATTACGGATACCAGCAGTGAACATGGAGGGCCGAAAGCGCTAGAGTCGAATGTGTTTGTGAGCCCAACATCTGCCGAAGAACTTGACAAGTTTCCGACAATTGTACTGCAAGACGACGACACGCGATCGACAGAGCCATTATTGAAGAAGCAAAAGACAGATCAATACGACGAGGTTACACAGGTTCACCCCGTCGCATCTAATGCAGGGACACCAACGACGACGACGGCAAAGAAGCGCAAGGCTACTGACAACCTCGACGAACAAGAAACAAACACAAACGTAATACCGACCGACTCTGGGATTGCATCGTCGCAGAGGTCAACTGCCGGGTCAAACGGACAAACTGCAAAGAAAAGATCGAGCATACTCAGGTTCCTCATGGATTCGAATGAAGAAGGTCTTCCCAGCAGTCCTGCAATCACCGAATCTTCGAAAGATGCAACAGAGGCACCTCCACAAGCAATGGAAGCCGAGACTTCAAACCCTAGGGGAGATCTTATGGAATCGAAGGAAGATGAGGAAATAAAGTACACCAGCAAATTATCATCCCCCAAGGAGCATCTGGGGCCAAATGTTGCTGACGGTACTACGGCGGATATGAGCTACCCTGTAGTGGAGCAATCCCCTCAGGAGCATGTGGGACCCGATGTAGCTAACGGTGTCACGACGGATATTAGCGAACCTGTTGTGGAGCATCCCTCAGAGACGAAAGAGCAGTCGCTCCAACCACCTGAAACCCAACTTGGCGAATCAAGTACATCACTTTCGTCAGAGTCTGCAGCTCGTGGCCGCGACACCGTTGAAGAGGAAGATCTTGAGGACAATACGCACGGACGACCAGCCGAAGGAACAAACAACGTCGAAGACTGTGATGCTCCAACGGATGGCCATACTGTTGAACTTTGCCCTGCTCAGGCTACATCTCCATCAATCAACCCATCGACAACAGAGTCATCTGAGGTTCCCGAGCCTGTCGAACCCACGGTGTCCTCAGCGAACCTCGATTCGAATGACCAGAGTCTTGACAAATCTCAGGACATTACTGAAGCGAGTGAAAGCCTGGTCCCCGACAAGAATGAAGCTGAAGTCTTGGCATACCTGGACGAAATGGAGAATGATCAAGAGCCCATTTTGATTCCATCATTACTACAACTTGCTGATGAACCAGACGCAAGTGTGCCTTCCCATGGTGATGCTGCAGCTGACGATGCTACTGATCCTACCCAGTCTAGTGAGCTTGCCTCCTTGCAATCCACCGACAGCAATATTATCGATTCAACAAATGCCGACACTTCCAACGATCCTCCACTGAGTGCACATATCCAAGACTTTTCTGAGCTTCCTCCTCCCATCGTCCTTGACTTACCTGTTGACGACTCTTCGAACGACCCGCAATACCCACCACTGTTTCCGAGAGATGAAGCCCCCATGTCGTCTTCTGAAGGGTACTTGAGCGAAGCTTCAAACGATGTATCAAGTGAGTCTGACAGTGAAGTTCCGCCACTGCCACCAGGACCTTTTGTACCTGGACCAAAGAAAGAAGTCATTTCGTTTGCTACCATGTACGACGAAGGTGTGACGAGTGAACCACTTCCAGATGTCAAGGACTTGTTGGACATTCCCGATGATGCAACCTTGAACCAAGCTGGTCTTGTCGATCAACAACCGTTGCCATTTCCAGACAGTGAACCACTCTTGGAAGCGGTGCACGATTTCTTTGACGGTGGCAACGACGACAAGAACAGCAGTAGCGACAGTTCATCAAGTAGTAGCAGCAGCAGCGACTCGGAAGACGATGCAGAAGCCCCACCGCCTCCACCACCTTCGACTCCACCGCAGCAGAAGCCTGATGACGATGTCGTCGATTTGTCGTTCACTCCACCACCAGACTCCCCGCTTCGATTACAAGCAAAGCAATTGCCACCGCATGTGTATTACAACGACCCAAGGCGTGAAGTTGACGAGGCAAGCTCAGATTCGTCCTCTTCGTCTGACGAGTCGTCATCGTCCAACTTCGACCCTGATGACGACGATGATGTTGACAACGAGCCTTCTTCAACTGAGACTCCAAGCCTGCCCAAACCAGCTTCGACTCAGCCACTGAGAGCTTCCCAAGAGAGGGAGGAAACAAAGGATGATGCGACAGCTGAAGACAATGGTGGTGTCGAAAGTGATGACAGTGACGTGGTTATCGTTGGGGTTGTCCCCGCAGCTCCACCGCCAGTACCCACGGAATTCCTCAACCCTGTGCTTCGCGGCACCTACGAAGTTGGCTACACTGAAGCCTCGTGGAGTGGCACGTGGGGCTTTACAGAGACCACCGACTCGGCCCCGACGAAATTCTCGTACAGATGCGTCAATGAAAACGGCAAGTGGGCGATGGACACCCCCAAGACGGGCTTCTACGACGGGTTTTTCTACGTCCAGCACCGTCCCCACGGCAAACCACAGCGAATCGCTGAGAAGCGAGTCTTCATCGAGTTTACCGAAGTGTCATCACGGATGTACATGGTTGATGGCCAGGGCAAGAACAAATTCGGGGCGTTCCAGCTCAAGGGGTACTTTGAGTGGGGCGAGAAGCTCACGCTTGAGAAGGTATACGCGTCATAGAGATGGACTATTGTGAGTTACTATTTATCTCTTTAAATCAATGTCGTCGCGCACATCATTCGACTAGTCGAGGGGGCAACGGAAAAAAATCCTTGTATACGTGGCATTGTCAACCACGCGAAATTTGGCTTGTGGTTGGACTATTTTCAAGCCAAACTGCAGCGTGCAACGAAATTCTAGCAGATGCACTTGATATTCCACTCGGTGTGGCATGATCAAGACGACTCTGCAGCAACGATTATGCAGCGCCGCTGCTGTGTTCACAACCAAAACGTCATGTCAAAATCCTTGGAAGTAAAATAGCCAATATGGCGTGAAGTCACTGCGAGGAACCTTCATCCCGGCATGCTCTCAGCGTCATGAGGGTCACAGCTTGTGAAGCATGTTGTTGTCGTGCCATCCGGATACGCTCATTTTCATAAAAAGTGTCACCTGACGTGGTGAATTTGGAGCATTTGATTGGCTCATACTCGAAATAAAAACGTCAATCAACCCAATTCCGGATAAAGCTGGATTGTCCAAACTGTGGCAATCTTTCATCATTGGCGACGATTCCAACGATTCCACCGTTGACTTTATTCAAACCTGCGATATCCACCGAATAGTTTCTGTCATCCTGCTGTGAATGGCTTGCAAACGACGAAAGTTGGCTGCGTCTTGGTCATATTTTAGTAATCTTTAGTAAACCTTGATGTTGTCGCGGGTGTTTTAAGCATGTTTTAAACCAATATTTGTGTTTAAAACAGTTGGAACTCATGGGATTTTCCTCGCCGTCAAATATCTTTTTGCCGTCGAGACGACAAGTCATTCCTGCAATGCTCCGACGCTTGGCTTTGAACTCTCGCTCGATCAGCAGCACGGCGCGTGTGAATGCCGGCATCGCCAACAATATTACTGAACTCATTGGCAATACACCACTGCTCTACTTAAACCAAGTGACGAAAGGATGCCATGCCAAAGTGGCTGTCAAGTGCGAGTTCATGGAACCCTGTGGAAGCGTGAAGGACCGTATTGGGATCAGCATGATTGAAGCTGCTGAAAAGGCTGGGGTGCTTAACAAAGACACACTCATCGTCGAACCTACGAGTGGTAACACTGGTATTGGCCTTGCGCTTGCTGCGGCTGCGAAAGGCTACAAGCTTCAAATCGTCATGCCCGACTCCATGTCGATGGAACGCCGTATTATCTTGAAGGCGTTCGGCTGTGACCTTGTCTTGACACCTGGTATTTCGCTATGCTTTGTGTGTCTTGCTTAATGTTGTGGTTTAGGTGCTCGTGGCATGACTGGAGCGTGCTTGAAGGCTGATGAAATTGTCGCCAAGACTCCCAACGCCATCCTGCTTCAACAGTTCAAGAACGCTGCCAACCCTAAGATTCACTTTGAGACCACTGGACCTGAAATTTGGCGTGATACCGATGGCAAGATCGACATCTTTGTCGCTGGTGTCGGCACTGGCGGTACCATTACTGGCACTGCTCGGTAATTGGCAGCTCTGGATGATGAGTTCTATCATTTGACGATAGCTACTTGAAGCCAAAGAAGCCTGATGTGCGCATCGTGGCTGTAGAGCCTGAAGAAAGCCCTGTGCTGAGCGGTGGCAACCCTGCTCCACACAAGATCCAAGGCATTGGCGCTGGTTTCGTGCCTGAAATCTTGGATCGTTCGTTGATCGACGAAATCGCGACTGCCAATGGCCCTGAATCCATGGCGATGGCCAAACGGTACGCAATACATCCTCTAGCTCTCCTTGACAAATTGGTTGTAGATTGGCTCGTGAAGAAGGTATTCTATGCGGTCCTTCCTCTGGCGCGGCTGTCATTGCGGCGCTCCGACTAGCCAAAAAGCCTGAAAATGCCGGCAAGTTGATCGTTGCGATTCTTCCAAGCTTTGGCGAACGCTACTTGAGTTCGATGCTCTTTGACGAAGAGCGACAAGCTGCGGCGGACTTGCCGACGACTCCAGTCGAGTAGATATATGTCGTGTAGCACTCTCAACGCGACGATTTTGCTGTCAGTTCTCCTTCAAAGTCTTGTCCTCACGAACGAACGCGTTGCCTCCGCTTTCCACTCACTCCATGCTTGAAACTCCTGAACGTCCAACGCTCGATCATGCATCACGATCCCATGAAACGCTCGAGACCCTCACTGCCCATGAAACCTCTGCACCAACGGTCGAATCTGCAACGACCATGACCTCGACGATCGCCATTTTGCATTTTGCATTCCCCACGATGTGGCTCGCGGCGTCGAAAGCATTGTTCTGGACTGCCGTGATCAGCCACGTCGCCGTCATGGGGCTCAACACCGACTGCGAGATGGACTCGGATTGTCCAATCGGCACAGCTTGCGTCGGCATCCGCACGCACTCATTCAACCCAACACAAGTCCAAGCCAAATGCACCGAGAAGACGGCGAATGTCGGCGTCTGCAGAGGAAGCAATGCTGGGAAATGCCCAAGCTACAACGCGCCATCAGCTCCAGGAGGAGAGCTCGAAACGCAATGCGTCTTTGTCAACACGACACGCCTGCGCAACATTAACTGCTGCGGGAGCGACTGGACGACGCCAGTGATCAACCGCCGCTTGGCCAACGACACGACATCTTCCAACACGACAGTCAACACGCCACGCGACAGCGCCGACTGCTTTCAATGCTACAAGGACACGACGTCCAAGAAGGGCGAGATCATCTACGCGGGACAGTTCTTCTGCGTGCCCCAAGTCGAATGCACATCGCACAGCGGATTCCCCTTTGCTTGTCAAAGCAACAACTGTAAGGACTCTCCACCAAGCTCTCGGATGCTGACGCTGTCGTCTAGTGTGCTTCTCCAACCCTGGCGAGCTCTGCAACAACCACGGGACGTGCTATCCCAAGGACATCAACGACCCCAAGACGTCCTACGGCTGTCTGTGCAACACGGGATTCAGTGGCGAGCAATGCGAGAAAGTGTCGTCCAGTAAGTTCCTCGACTCCGCGCCGTGGCTTGACTCCACGCCAGGTCGCTGCGTCGTTGATTGCGGCGACGGCAACACGAAGGGCTCATGCGCCAACGGCATGTGTGTCTGCAACAAAGGCTGGACTGGCCTGCAGTGTGAAAAGTGCACGACGGACGACGTGTGCGGCACTGGAACTTGCGATCCCATCGCTGGCGTCTGCTCGTGTCCTGTCAGCTCTCTCTTTGAGTCGCAGTTGATTGCCAACGTCTGCTACGAACTCGTGCGTTCTCTTTAGCTTGCATCCTTCTCACGGCGGTGAACCTCGTAGGGCGCCAAGGCCGTCGTGGACAAAACGGCCTGTGCCAACGTCACCTGCGGCACCAAAGGCTTCTGTACTTCCGGCAAGTGCTACTGCTCGACTGGATGCGTCGGCACCAAGTGTCCTCCTTGCCAAGACAAGACCTGCGGTACTTGCAATGGAGCGTTGCCAACAGCGCCTCAAGCCTGGCTCGTAATCGCCGCCGCGCTCTTCACATGGACGGCCCTAGCTTAATGCGACCTGAATCCACTTTCATTTTATGTGTCAAGGCGATCGTGTTGATGTTACAACTAGATTTCCACAGCCCATTGCATGTGTGGCTCATCTTCTGCAGCGGGGCCAACATGACGTGGCAGTCGGATGCAATCTCGTCCAGCTAGCGCACACGGTGTCGTCGCGGCGGCCACTTGATGGACTTTGAGGTATTCGATGATGGCCAAGTGGCCATTCCGAAGCGCTCCTGCCATGGCTCGCTCCGTGCATCCTTCCGTCCGGTGCGTATGAAGCCACTGGACGACGTGGAGATGGCCTCGCTCGGCGGCCATGTCCATGGCAGAAGTTGTGCATCCATCCGTCCGATTGGCGTGGAGAAATTTCACAATATTCAAATGGCCATTGCCAGCCGCCCAGTCCATCGCGCGCTCGCTACAACCTTCGTGTCGGTGGTCATGCAAGAAGCGGACGACGTCGAGATGGCCCTGCCACGCTGCAGAGTCCATGGCGTCGGCCGTGCATCCTTCCGAACGATTCGCATGCAAAAACTCAACGAGCATGAGGTTGCCGTTGTGAGCAGCGGTGTCCATTGCATACGTCGAGCAACGTTGAGCTCCCCACGCATGCAAGAGCCGCGCGACGTCGTCAAAGCCTCTCCACACTGCGAAATCCAACACGTTGTCGATGTCGCCAATGCAATAACGCTCGTTGATGACGTGGAGAATGTCCAGTCGGTGGTACACAATCGCATGAAAGAGTGCGGGGACATGGAGATGATCGACGCATTGAAACAATCGATTGAGAGCGGTGGCTGAATCAACCTTTGACGCAGCTAGCCACGGGTCAAAGACAAGATGGAACGCTTGAACAATGCGGTAGATTGACGTCTGTCCGTTGTCGTGAAGAAATGTCGGCAGTGCCAAGCACGTCGTGCGGTCGATCGAAGCTGCAAGCGGCCGCAGATCTTCATAAACCCCAAGTTGGAATCGAGTGATGGCGAGGACAAAGTCAGGACATCGCAGCACTGTGTTCATGTCGCCGGAAACTACTCTTGCGAGTTGATGAATGGCACGTGGAGGAGGAGGAGGCTAGCAGGTCCAGATCATGCACTCGACGACTCTTTGCGACTGAGAGAGCGCTCAACTTTGTGGAAATCCTTGCGCTCCACGTCATCATCTCGAGGTTTCTGTCGTGTCATGTGTTGTAATTCTTGATCTGCTATGCCGACAAAGTCGAGACTCGCTGCATCCAGAGCGAAAAAAGAAATTGACGGCGTCGAGTAGGTCAAGAGCTCTTGATCTCCATGGAGCTCCACCGAGCTGAGGGCATTCCATGATGGCGCCAAGGCCACGCATGAACCCACCGACTACGTACTGTAGTTTGTCGAGCAGGTACACTTTGGAGTCAGGTATTCAGGAGGTGACGAAATGCCCTCGTCACGGCAATTGACATTGCTAGAAGGACAATTCCATCGTGATGACTGCGACGTCGCTGGAGGACGTGGGCATGTCGCTCGTTTCTGCAGCTGCTGGTGGTCACTGCGTTGGAACTTCCACGGCGACTCAATGTTACATTCATTTAGCGCTCTCGCATGACTTCGTCAAACAACAGTCGCTTCAACTGGTTGGGCTCGACACGCTTATAATCGATATTCGTGGGGAGGTCGTTGCCCGAGGGCGTGTACACGAGGCCTTCCAGCTCGATATCCCGGCAGGAATCAAAGTAGGGATGCTGGAGGGCATCCGTCGCGGTAATGCGTTCGTTCGGGTCAAATTGGAGCAACTTGTCGAGTAAATTCAACGCCTAGACGATCCATGCTGAGTTGACGGCGTGACGAGGGACGATACCTCTGGATTTGCATGGGGAAACACATCCGGCCATGCAACTTTGGCAATCAGTGGACTCTGTGTGAGCAACTGACGTCCTGCAAACCGTCTCGCGCTTGGGTTGTCGCAAAACGAGAACGTCGATGGCGTGCCCACGACTTCGATGATCACCTACAGTCATGGCATTATGCAACCTGTCGTCAACAGCACGAGGTACCTTGAGCTGGTCGACATAACTCTTGCCTGGAAACATCACTCGACGGCCCAAGAGTTCACCAAAGATACAACCGACGGACCAGACGTCAATCGACATGGCGTACGCGTTGGCCAGGAGTAGTTCAGGAGCGCGGTACCTAGCACGATCGCGATGAACTTGGAGACCAACGTGGTGTCAGCGTACCATCGCGTGACGACGTATTCCGACAATCCTTCAGCGACATCTTGATCCGTGGCGAACCGTGCGAGGCCAAAGTCGCAGATTTTGATCGAGCAGTCGGAATTGACCAAGATATTGGAGGGTTTCAAGTCGCGGTGGAGGACATTCGCGCTGTGGATGTACTGGATGCCGCACAAGAGTTGATACATAAAGTATTGAATGTGTTCGTCGCTCAAGTGTTCCTTCGAGTGGATCACACGGCACAGATCCGTCTCCATGAGCGGTTGGACAATGTACAAGTCGTCAAACCTACAGCCAAGCAAGTCAAAGACGGCGCAACGAGCAAGCTACATGTCGAAGGAGAGCGGTCGTTGGAGTTCATGGATGCCCATGATACAAGGATGCGCGCCCAGTTTGTTCATGAGTTGAATCTCACGGAAGGCCAACATGGCGACTTTGGGATGACGCATGAATTGGCCAATCTTCTTGATAGCAAACGTGCCGCCATGTTGCACGTCGCTGGCGGCAATTACGACGCCGTATGTGCCTTTCCCGACTACTTTAATCTACGAGAGAGCGTCGTCAAATGCAAGCTTCTTTGCATTAATAGTACCATGCGATATCGTTCCGAGACGGTGAACGTTGCGTCGCCAATGATAAACTGCTGCATGGACGCCGTCGATTCACCCGACGCCGTTGTCATCGACACACTCGACTGCCTCTCCACTAGACCTATGCCATTCATCAGTCAATTCCACAGTCAGCAGGAAAATGCTTGTACTCGCTTCATCATCTTCAGCGAACGAACTGAACAAATGCCGCGTGCTGGCGGAATTCCGCGTCGATGGAAGCAGCCATGGATAACGTGGTTGTGAAGCTACGCCTGGTGTAGCGGCCGACAGACTATTCCTCACACCGCCGACTTCATTCAGCGGTGAAATTTGCACCGAGAGCATGAGTTTGCCGTAGAAACTCTCGGTCGCATTGGACAAAGTATACGTTTGCCAACTTGAATCCATGCCGGCGCGGTTGAAAAAGTAGGCCAAGTTGACCGTCGTGCGGGCCAAAATTTCATGCGTTCCAAAGGAGCAAAATTGAACTACGCATGGAAAATCATATGTACAAGTGGAGATGGAGACGTACCGCCGAGAAGTGTGTTGTCGTCGCGAGACAAACTATCGAGCTGGAGGAAGAGGTCTTGGTTCATATCAAAGTGGCAGACGTCACCGCTGTTGACATTCGTCGCGCTGAATGCTTTGGACTGGACGGCCGTGCGTGCTTCGTCCGTGTCGGACTCAAAGGCACATCGGACAAAGTACATCTGCGTTGGGTCTGCCCGCACGCCCGTCACGTGCTTGAATTTGATCGAGACGGCGTAGCCGCCGACAAATGACTCGCGGACGCGCTCCGAGTGCGACGGCAGAGTCAAGTTCATACTGAATCCCTGGGGTTTGAACACGACTGACGATGCAACCACATCGCCAAAGATTTCCCATCTAAGCGTAGGTGATAATCAAGACGACGACAGAGACTTCTGTACCTCGAGATGCGTCCGTCATCTTTGAAATGCAATTTGTGGACCCAATGCTGCATGAAAGTTGCGCTCGACGAGCGAACTTGCATCGTTTCCTTGCCGGAGACGACAACGATACGCCTCTGACCGCCGCTTTCGCAACTCATGCCGTCCACAAGGAACGATTTGAACTTGACGGCACGAGCAACGTTGGTAAAATACTCCAAGATGCCCATGTAGCCACGATATGTGCCTTCAAATGGCACCATGGGCAAGTAATTCGAGCGCAAGACAACATCAGGCTGCAGGATGGAGAAGAGGCGGCAGAGAATGTGGTCAATCTTGGGTCGAACAGAAGCAATCGGCGCATTTGGAGTGACTTCTTGGTTCAGTCGGAGCTTTTTGTTGGACGACTATACAGCGAAGACATGTTAAGAACCATTCCTGACCGTACGACGCAACTTACAAGCTGGCTCTGCTTCTGCCGATCTTCCATTTCACTCAGGGAAGCGACCAAATACTCGTACGCGACGTAGAAATCGCTTAAGCCGACGCTGCGAAAAGAGCCGCGGCGACGAAGACCGCTGTTGTCCAAGTCCGTGTCAGCGACGCCTAGAAACAATCATCCATAGGCACTCGAGATGACGGAGAGTACAAACCGTGGCTCGCCATGTGCATCCAGAGCTGCTTGGAAGCTTCTGACTTGGCACGGAAGTGTAGTTTCTTGGAGTTCTGTGTTTCGAAGATGAATCGGAAGGGAGCGTACTTCTTGGACGCTTGTGCTGAACCGGGAAGACCGCTTGGGGCTGCTGTAGTTGGTGGGGAAGACGATGGGTTTCCCGAAGAAGGGACTTCGTAGTCGTCCTGCGTGCGGATATCAACGACGCGATCCAAGACAACTTTGTCGCTGAACGTAAAGCGGCCATCCTTGATGCGGGAGTTTTCAGGATGTAGCCGTGCGTCGTCTTCACTCAAGTAGCAGCAGAGAACACGACCGTGAAGGACGAAATAATACGTTTCCCAGTGCTTGAGCCAGTCGCTGCGCTTCATGAGGTAGCCTTCCCAGTGAAGCATCAAGCTCGGTTCGTACAAGCCACGGAGACCGACGATTTTCACTTTGGACGACGACCGAAAATGTGATGTACTCATGCTCCGCGTTCGGCTCAGTTTGTCGGGGTCCATCATCGCGTTGGCTTTGAGCTGGTTTCCACTTGACGTACGTCCTAATGTACTTGCTGTCGGGGGTGATGGAGCATCGACGGTCGTCGTCATTGCATTCTCTCGAGGTCCTGTTGACGCAGCCTCTTGGAGCGACAGGCTTGTCATCGTTTCGTCCACTTCTGTGTCGTCATACCCCACGAACGACCTTGAATAACTCTTGCGGGCAACTTCAGAGAGTCGGTCGTCACCTTCCAAGACACTGTCTGCTAAAATTTCGACGGCCATTTCACTCGGCTGTCCTTCCACGACCCGGTTTCCCGCCGCAGCTGCAGGTCTGAGACTCGGAGACGACGACGGTGTCCTTCCATTCGGCGGCAAGCCTCCACCCCTTGTTGTCGTCGAGAACTGACTGAATATCAACGCGCGGTCATAGTCGGACCTCGCCTGGAACATGCTTCAACGAACGCACTATGAAAGCAACGCTGGCGACTCTTCTGCGCTTTAAAATGTGATAAAAAATTTAGGATTCTTTTATTGGATTGGCTAAAAATATTCCAAAATAAATATATAAAACATTTGATTGGCTGAATAATTCAAGTTGAATTAAATATTAAATTCTGATTGGCTGAGAATTTGTAAGATTTCCACCCAAATCATTCCCTGACCACTGTTGGACACTGCTTTCGACTTGTTGAGCCGCACTGTTGTCCATCGCTCACTCAAGATTCTACCGCGGCTGCGCGCTCTCTCTGTCCTCTCGACAGCCACGCAGCTAGCTGTGGGAGGCAGCTGAAATGGGAGCAGCTCGAGGGGTGCTCATCATCAGGTGATAGAAATTTCCTGGTCGGAGTAGAGGGTGAACATCCCACGACCTGCGTGGACGATGGATGCACGACACCGACAATTCAGTCGCAGATAAAAATCCAGCAAGACCGACGTGACGAGCTGATGCGGCAGACGCGATGGGAAGTCTCTTCGATTGAATTCAAAGGAAGATATGCTCCATATGCGAAACTTTCATGTAAGCCCAATCAATGGATAACTCAACAAATGCATCAGCTCATGTGTTATCCTGGTATTCCACCCAGAGGATCAGACGCTTCCCTCGGCATTGGCGACGAAATTGACGCGCTCACCGGGTTCGACAAGAGCATCTCGGTGTTTATGCAAGAGGAAACCATGAGAGCGCGTCGGGGTTGAAGGCGACGCGATTGTTCCCCTGCGACGTTTTGGACTCGATTGCAGCAAATATCTGGTCGGGGGGGGACAGCGGTGCACCTGGCGACAATATGAAGACCACAACGTCAACAAACCAAGCTCGTCGCGTCACCCCGCAATCAGCTTAGCATGACGCAAGCAGGTTTGGCGGCTGGATTGTGCTGCTCTCCAGTTTCTTTAGGAGGACTCACTTGAAAATGGACGGTTGGTAACAATCGACGACGACAATTCTTCCCACCACTGCTGGAATCATCAACCGAGAGCTCCAGTGGCAGATTATGAGGCGGCGATGGCTTTGGAAGAGCGTCGAGGCGGCGCCACGATGCTTCAGAAGGTGGTTTTTGCATTCAAACACACACACAAGACGAGGACGACTAATCTACTTCCATATCCATTTTCTTGCGCCGTTCAAACGAGTTGAGCGGCATGTTGGGCGCGGCGGCAGCACTCAGATCTTCCACGCGATGGACAATGGTCTGTGCAATCTGCACGATGTTGTGGAAATCCCTCTCTTTGATCATATCCCGCGGTGCATTGTCCATGAGACTCAACGCACCAAGCACGACGCCGTCCGAGACGAGGGGAATGCCGACGTAGAATCGAACGGACGCCTCTCCAGTCACGAGCGGGTTCATCGCAAACCGAATGTCCAGTGACGCATCCAGCACTATCGTCGGCTCCATGGACATGATCACGTGCGACTCAAAGCAAATGTCCCGCGGAACAGTGTCGGCTTGCAACCCGATCTTGGCGACGAAGAGACCCGCGCCGCCGCCAACGATGCACACGGAGCCGCTTGGACACTGCAGCGTCTTGCATGCGATGTTCAGGTACATGGTGAGATCCGCTCGTGGTCTGCAGAGGTCGAGGCGTTGCGCCGTGTCGAGACGAATGTCTTCGGAGAGAGGTACAGGAGCGTCTGGCCACAAGTTGCCCTTCTTGAAGCCAAGGGGATAGTCAAAGGTTGTCGAGCTTGTGATCGCGTCTCCACCGTACGTTGACGCATTACTCGAGGGATAATTGACCGACATGCCGCGCTGTGTGTTCGTGACGGACGAACCGTGGTATGTGTGGGGCTCGTAGAAGGAGCGAATGCCTGGCGACAACATGGCGGGCTCTTCATTTGGCCGGTACAAAACTTGAGGGGGGATATGGAAAGACGCCGTTTCCCGCACTGGCGTCTTGACCGGCGGCGCGGTCTTCTCAACGTGGAAAGATCGGACGAGGTTTGGATGAAGCGATGACTTGTCGACAAAGGCCGCCTCGGGCTTTATCGCTCGCGACGATGATTCGGGCGTTGGGAACGTGGATGGATCGACATTGGCCGTGTTGGAGTTGACCGCGGAGGCGTCCTCGTCGTCTGAATCGGCGCCAGTCGGTTCAGGGTAGAAGTGTTCTTTCTGTCCCGAGGGTTGATAGGGATATTGCGTGCTGCCATCGTGAGCGGGACCATCGAAGTCATCTTCCTCATCGTCATAGTAGGACGAAGACGAGGACACACGGGAATGGGACTGGCTCGTCATGCGTCGCGACTTGGACGATGGATGCGGCCGCTCCCACTGAGACGACGCGTGCGATTTCGCCGACAGCGGACCATCATCCCACCAGCTCCGCGTTGTGATGGACGGTCGGACTGTTGGATGGGACATCGTCTCTCGCGAGTCGCCCTCGAACGTGTCGGTGTTCTTGCGCTGCAAGTTTGGAATGTCTTGAAGTCGGATTGTCGTAAAGGACTCGCGGTACTTGGTCGCGTGGGTATTCAAGTGCTTGAACGCGACGGAGGATGCAACTTCATCGCCGTTGATTTCCCATCTACAGACGTCAGAGACAAGTTCAATCGAGGATTGAAGCTGTACCTGGAAATGCTTCCATCGTCCTTCAAGAGGAACTTTTGAGCCCACTTCTGGGTCAACAAGTGTCCCGTGCCGCGGACTTCCATGCTCTCTCGCCCCCTCACGACGACGAGGCGTTTGTCGTCGGTGTGTTCAAACGACATGCCTTCGACTTTGAACGACTTGAACGCCGCCGCCTTGGAGAGCTTGGTGAAGTATTCCAGAAGACCAGGATAGCCGCGATATGTGCCTACGGACAGCAGAGTTCATGGCATGGACAAGATGGAGGAAGGAATGTACCTTGAAAGGGGACCATGGGCAAGTAATTGTTGCGCATCGCGACGTCCGGACGACACATGGAGAAGAAACGATTGAGGATGTGGTCGACTTTGGGAGGAAAGTCCGCGATGGGTGCATTCGGCAGGACGACTGCGCGGGCATCCTTCTTCTTGGTCTTGACGTTGTACAGAGCCTCCGCGCTGTCCTCGAGCGCCGACAAACTCGCAAACAAATACTCGTAGCCGAGGAAGAAATCCACAAGGGACGCATGGCGCTCCGGCATTCGAAGCCCAAGCGCTGGGTCTTGAGCGATTTCAGCGTCGACGATCGCGTGGCATCCCATGTGCATCCACAGCTGCTTGCTTGCTTCGTTCTTGGCGCGCAAGTGGATCCGCTTCCCTTTCTCGGTCTCAACGATGAACTCGTAGTGGAAGGACGATCGGACGGTCAAGACTTCGTCAATCACGACGCTCTCGCTCATGGTGAACTTGCCGAGTTTGATCTTGGAGTTGTCTGGTTGGAGTCTCGCCTCGTCTTCGCTCGTGTAGCAGTACAAGATGCGTCCGACGAGGACAAAGTAGTATGTATCCCAGTTCTTGACCCAGTCGCTTCGCTTCATCAAGTACCCTTCCCATCGATTCAAGAGCAGTGGTTCACGGAGCTCGATCATTTGATGCGACGAGTCCAATTCGTCCTCGGCGGCAAACGCCGTCGCGTCGTCTTCGTCCATGCCGTTGATCATTGGCACTTCGGAAAACATGTCGGAGCTGTAGTTCGTGTCGAACCCACCTGCGTGGACATCAAGTGAGTCGACCGAGACGTTCATTTCATCGAGCATGCCGCCAAATGGCAGCTTGCGTCCCATTGTTCCTCTTGAGGCTTGTCAAAAGTGCGTCGCAAAGCCTCGTGCATTCCACCTGGCCGTGGCATGCTGCCATTTTCATCGAATGAAATCCATCCATGGACGATGGCCCAGACCATTACTTCGCACTGTACCACTGCCAAAACCATATTACAACGACGACCATGGTACGCTTTCAGCCATTTCGACGAGCACATCGATGGCCGTCAACAAAGTGCTCTCGCCTTGACTCAAGTCGACTTGGAAGCGCCGCCAGTCGCGCGGCCGCACCACCATGGCCGAATTTTCGATCGAATTCCGGAACGACTGCATGTTGTAAAAAGGACAGCCCAACAACTCACCAAATAGAAAGAAAACGAGGAATTTTATATTGTGCTTTCGAGCAATACGGAATCGTTCAACAATCGTTTTGATTGGCTAGATTGATATAGGTGAATCGTTTTGGCCAATCCGATCTCGACATCGAAAAATTAGCCAATCATATCGATTCGCTGATCGGTTCTTGGGCGCGATACGATTGCGCCCTCACCCAAAATTTGTATCAAATCGACAATATCAATTGTATTGTTGATTTGATACGAATTTCCAGACCCCGTTCAATCGAATCACGCCAGCGGATCGATTCAACAATCGACGCCATTGGCTAATAAATATTTTGGGCGATTTTGATTGGCTGAATAAAATTTGAGAGAAAGTAATGTGAAAGCATAGTTCTAATTTTCATTCATCCAATGTATTGGCGCGATTGGAGATTGATACAAAAAACCAATCCAAATTGGGAAATTTCTAGCGAATCCACAATATGGAATTTTGTATTATTTTATGATCAAAATATTGATATTATTTTTATCTTGATTAAAGTAAATAAAGTGTTTGTTGACAATTTAACAAGAACTTACTATTGGAATTTGAGTGTCAATTATAAAATGATACTACCTCTGTTTTCGAATGATTGCAAGTGAACATTCAGTCTTATAGATTATTCTAGTATAAAGAATCCGTATTTAAAAGCCATGCAAAATCGATGGCAACACTACCGAGGAGGTTACAGACTTTACTTCTTCTCCTAGTAGAAAGTTAAATCGCTCTAGATCGACTGTTTTATCTTGAGACTTCTTCCTTTGTGAGGTTAGCATCGGTTATCGCCTTGGACTTTGATAACTGTGTCCATGACTCGCTGAAGAGTCACGGAGGTTTCGGGGTTTGGGGTTTAGTCTTTTGGGGGTTGGGGGTTGACTTATCATGAATTAATCATCAGTGGACAGATTTCGGACGGGGTGTCTCTGTTCTATCTCTATCCTATCCTCTAAAAATTGATTAAAATTTGGAGCCGACCTCTCAAATCTTGTTGCATCGGCTCCAAAATCACACGATTTTGGAGATAGTCTGTGATTTGACAAAATGGAGAGCTCCGACGGTGGTGAAGGTAGCAGTGTTGGTGGACGCAAGTGGTGGAGCGACACCGACGACTTGTACCTCTTGATACAGATGAACAATGACTTGCATCGGTATTGATGGCAAAAAGGCGTCATGTCGATTTTACGCGCTTATGAGAGCACACCGAAAGTTTCATCCTTCCTCAAAATATCTCTCTGGGGTGGAACAAGACGAAACTGGAAAAATTAAGCTCCTTGATGAGCTAGTCCCTCTCTACGATGACAATGAAGTTGCGAAATTGTCTGAAAAGGAAAAGGATGCGGGCAAACAAGCCGCAAAGGAGTCAACTGCTCATTACATACGAGATCAAGCAATGGCACGTGGACGCCGAAAAGCAACAGATTCGTCTGATGTCAGCGACATCGAGGCCAATCCATCAAAGAAGAAAAAGTTCATCATGGATTTTGCTGAAATGGAAATGCATGCTGAGGAAAAACGGCTCATCTTTGAGCAAATGAAGTTTGAACGAGAGTTGTCCGAGCGAGAAAAAGATCGCGAGGAATGTCGGCAAGAGCGAGAAGAACGTAAGCAAGAGCGAGAGGAGCGATTAAAATCTCTGGAGCTTGAGAGAAATCGCAACGACGATATGATGGCACTCTTACGTCATATTTTAGGTAGCTTAGACAGGGCTAAGCAATAATCACATTTTCATTCATGCATAACCTAAATATTCGTCAAGCATTGGAGGTCTCATGTCGAAGTACAAGCTGATTTGGTTACGCCGTTGTATGCAACAATCGCAATTTGTCAATAGCATCGCGACATAAACAATCTTTCCGACGTTTTGCAGCATGATTTTTTGCTGCATCTTGTAGCCAACAATCGCCCATACTGTTTTCATTCTACCAAACGACCACTCGACCGCCTGCCTCACACTACTCATGGCTGAGTTAAATTCCTTTTGGGAGGCTGTGATGGAATTCCCCTTGTAACCAGACATAATGAACTTGTTCACGCCGTAAGCGGGGTCACTGGAGATAAAGTAATCATCAAATACATCCAAATGCTCTTCCATAAAGTTCATCAGCCCAGTATGACGCAAGAGGGTTGTATCGTGCCTTGAACCCTCCATGAGTCCACCAAAGTGAACACAGAGTCCATCTGGAGTTGTCAAAGCTTGAAAGTTAAGACAATGCATTTGTTTGTGTCCACTGTACGCAAACTTCTGCATATTGGGATAATGGGAATCAATGATGTCATTTCTACCTCTTACCTGAGTGATACGACAAGTTTCAATCTTGCTGCCATCAATAAATGCAAAGACACAGTCCAAGGGGGCTCCTTTTGAGCGCATGGCTTTGGCATACAACGCAATACGTGGCTTCACTATGTCTAGGGCAAAATACATGAGTTGTTTCCACTTCGTGTACAACAATTCAATGGTGGTGTTAAATATTCGTGACATTGACTCACGAGACCGCCCATAAGTCGCCATCATGTCATAATATCTCGTTGAATAAGCCATGCGATGCATCACAATACAGAATGCTTCTTCGTCAAAGCAACAGTCATCTTCCGGAGTTCGCACTACCTTGGGTATCCCAAGCTTTACAATGAGTCGTCGTATGTCTCCAGTGATAAAACGAAACATCAGGACACTGTCAGCATCACTGATCTTGACCAACGAGAAACGCACGTTTGGTACAAAAGGACGCTCTATGCAATCTGAAATAGCAAGCATGAGCTGCATCCTTCTCCGTGGCGTCATCTTTCGCGACAATTTCACGAGGACAAAGATCTCCCCCAAACACAGCATGTTGCGTTATGGCGGCCGCACATATGGAATTTAGATTAGAGATAGAGATTGTTTCCGAAATCTCTTGCACAATGTTCTCCAATCTATCTCCATTCTTAAAATTTGGAATGAGGATAGGATAGAGCCAGTCGCCCGAAATATGTCTTGTATTGCGAATTGAAACAACCTGCAAGCTCTTCTACATCATAGTGTGAGTATTTAACGTCTATTTTAACAAGAAACAGCTTTCCTTTGTTGTCCTAAGAAGGCATCGATTGAATCATCTCCTCGGTGAAGTTTATCTTGATTTTTGTATGTGGCATAGAAACTTCGCCTTTGTCGGGGAAAACGGAAAATATAATTCCGCAAAATAATGGCATGGACTTAATGCACTAATTAGGACTCTGCCACCAATTTTCAAACCAATCACCAAAATCTAAGTTGACTACACTGTAATTAGGTCCACTTGCAATCATTCGAAAACAGAGGTAGTAGCATTTTGGGATTTTGTGAATTTAATTCGAGACAAGGGCAAAGTCACCACGAGAGAATGTTGTAATTGGATTTGTGAGAATGTGGTTGCGATGGATTTGCAAGTGGAGTCTACTGCTTGAGAGAGAACGTCCAGCACAGATTTGTCCATGGAGAGAGCGTGTGGTGGCAACTTGGCCGTTGTTTGACAGGAAGCCTTGTCTGGCTCGATCGACGAATCGTCAGGACAAAAAATTGAATCGATGTTTCAAGCATGTGCATGCAACATGGAGGTTTCCCGACAGGAGTGCACCTATGTTGCGATTTAGACCAGCACCCTCCAAAGAATATTCAAAGCCCACAATGCTGTTGAAACTGTAGATATGAGGGTGCACAAACGCACCTCCATAGCCCCCCCCCACACACACACAACAACCCCTACAGAGGCTTTAAAGTCATCTCCGTTGGGGAAGTCAAAAGTGTTTTGGATCTTGGGCTTTTGTTTGTCGCCTCGACGACAGGATCTCTCGACGACGGACAGTCCTACCTCCATTAGTTTATGTGTTGGAATAGTGTTTCCCGTGGTTCCAACCACGTGTTGTCCACAACTTACCGCACCCAGCAGTGGAGGTTGAGGGATCAGTCGATTCTGCTGTGAAAAACTGACAAGGACTGACATGGATTGTTGGATTTACCACAGACGACAAGGACACGACACACCACGGCGACGGCACGATTAAAAGATATCTTCGACGTAATCGCCAGCATCAATGAGCGGCTTGACGAGATGGGGATGCATGGCGAGAAGAGTCTTCTTGACTTGGGAGGCCATCACTTGGCTCCCACACACATAAACTTTGGCTTGATTTTGCAGCAGCGTGCGCACTCGCGTCGAGTCCGCTCGGAGAACATCTTGGACGTACTGTTTGGGGTGCACTGGGGATCTCGAATAGGCCACGGACAAATGATCCAAGTTGGCTTTCGACTCCTTTGGGTAGAGCTGGTCGTTCAAGTCGCGACAGCCGTAGTAAAGCACTCGCTGCTCACGATGTTTGGAGCTGTCTTTGATCCATTTGAGCCATGGTTTGCTCTGTCTCGATGGAGGTTTCGCGAGCCAGAAGCTGCGGAAGGGAGCAATGCCAGCTCCATTGGCAATCATCAATGTGGGGCGAGTATGATCCAAGTGGAACGACGAGCTTGGACTCACGTACAATCGGACGCTCTTTCCACGTTTGATGCTCGCCAAGTAGGCACTGCAGAGGCCAAGCCTGTCGCCAATGAGCGCTTGACGAGCCGTGATTTCAATGAGCGCAGAGGATGTCGAAGGCGACGAGGAGATGGAAAAGAGTCGCGGGGACGTACGAGGCAAGGCTAGAAGCAGTTCATCCAGCGGGATTCTCGACGCCACAGTCGCAAACTCGACGAGAAACTCGCCGACGCTTGTTTTCGAGTCGTCCAGCCATTTCGCATGAGCCGTCATGGAGAGCGAGAAGTACTGGAGCTGAATCTTGGCGTCGCTGCCGAGCGAGGCGTACTGCATCGTGAGTTTCGTCAGTCCAAACGGAACGGGGGCACTGAGATCAATCCAGTCGCGCACGATTTCAAGCCACGTGAGTCCTCCACGGAGATACGCTGGCGCAAAGTCGCTGGAGATCTTGACGTACTGCGAGCTGTCGACTTTTGACAGCGCGTGGAGCACGCCTTGCACAACTTTGGTGGCATTTTGAGGCAAGATCGCCAAGTGGTCTCCTGCTTGATAGGTCGTAGCAGTGGCAACTTTATAGCGGTAGTTGATCGTCCTGCGGTTGGGCGCATTGACCAGCACGACTGCACTCTCCATGGTAGCATTGGCAATACACTTGTCCGAGGGAGCAGGTCCAAGCGGCTCGGAGCTTAGCTCGACGAGATCTTGAGCGTTGGAGCCATCGCCTTGATTGACACCATGGACATCGACGAGGTCACTATAAAATAGTTTGAACGACCGCTTCATGTCTTTTGTCTCGTCGCCAGCACCTTCGAGGCAAACGTTGGCCTTGCACCGCTTCAATTGAGATGCAATATCAAGCGCGCATGCATTAAAGTTGGCGTAGGCGGACGAGCCAAGGCCAAAAATGTACGCGTGCACCTTGGACAAGTCGCCTTGGAAGTCAGAGAGCTTCTCCACGAACGCTTTCGCATTAGCTGGCGGTCCGCCCGTGCCAAATGTCGACGTGACGATGATGAGCGAGCATGGCTCCTTGAGTTTCGTCAAGTCACAAGCGTTCAGCGGCTCGCAAATGGATTTGATGTTGGCAGCGGCCATGGTGCTTTGGATCGCCGACGCGAAGGATTCCGACATGCCAGTCTCCGAGCCGTAGTGGATGTACACTGGATGGGACACTAGACTCAGTGTCGCCTCTTCAGGGGTTTCCACGACGGTGGCAGCAGACGGAACTTGTTCCAAGAGGGTGCGGATGTTGTCGGTGGGCATGATGAACGTCGGCTTGATGATAAAGTTGACCATCTCTTGGTGAAAGACTGCCGTCGTTGAGCCACCGACTGGAGGGACGATCCAGACCCAGTCGGCGGGGATGAAACCACGCGTTTGCATTTCCTTGGCGTGGTGACGCACAAACGACTCGGAGGCGGTGTGGTGGTCAATGATGGTCAGTCGTTCTTCTTGGAAGCTGTAGAGCACCGCAGCATTGAGCTCGACGGCAGCACGGTCTTGCCAGAGAGAGCGAGGGGCAGTCGTATCCATGTTCATGGCTTTCGCCACGGGTTCGAGGAGGTTGTAGCGTTGGATGTCGAGAAAGTTGCGACTGGCGATTTCACTTCCCATGTACCAGCCATTGAATGGAGCGCAGGGGTATTGAATGCCGCCGACGTCCAAGCAGAAGTTGGAGATCGCAGGAACGGCGTGCCACTTGAGCTTCATGTCGGCAATGCCGCTGTATTCAGGATGCTTGATATCCACGAGCACTTGGACATGGTCAGGCAGCTCGTTCAAGACTGGAACGGCGTCGGGGGCATTGCCTTGTGTGATGAGGGGAAGCACGTCGAAGGGAGTGCGACGCTGTGGAGGCACCCATCCCAAGTGAATCGCGACTTTGGTCAAGTCGACGTTGGCAGGGTCGCCCAGGATGGAGCCATCGGGTTGCTCGTAGCCAGCAAAGCGAAGCAGTTGGTTGTTCCAGATCTTGGCGCTCGTCGTCTCGCCAGGCATCAACTGGGGAAAGACTGTCATGAGCGAGTTGATGACTCGGTTTCCATCTTGCTCTTGAAGAGTCGTTTCCAAGTGCTCGACGCACTTTGTGAAGATTTCGTGGCTCGACAACTTGGTGTTCGCATCTGCGCCACGCGCGTCGATCAAACTGATGTTTCGCCATTGGATGCGCATGATGCACCGCGAGGCATTACGCCATGCCAGTCGCACGCCATACTCGAGCTCTTCCCGCGTTTGAAAGTACGTGCCTGTGGTCATGATTGTGTCTTGGACTTCCGCAGCCCGCGAGGCAAGCCCAGCGAGGCCATGAGGGTGGCAGTCGCGGTAATACTCGAGCAAGAACTCATACGCCTCTCGCCAAACTTGCTCGAGGCTGCGATTTGCATCGACGGTCGGCTGGTTGGTTTTGTCCATCATGGCAGCTTGGCATTGGTTTTCTTGGCACCCCACGCCGTAGAGCGTCTTGTGTTCGGCGGCAAGTCGCGTGGGGTCGTACTGGACTTTGTCGCTTGTTGTTAAGAGCGTGACTGCGAATGGGAATTTCGTGATGGGGGCGCCTTCGCTAAAGGGACAACGGCTCACTGGCTTGGCCGCTGCGGTGTCTTTCTCTTCTAGAACCATCCCGCGGGTTGGAAGGTAATTTGAAAAATGGAATGTCGAGCTAAAGTTAGATCGCAAGTCATGCCAGCCTGGGCGAACGTGACTCACACGTCAAATTGCATTCATACAGTTCGTATCGTCATCGCAGGTCGAAACAGAGTGGCATGAGCCACGCGCAGTTTAATGCCATGAACTTACTCAAGAAGTGTCTTCTAACGCAGAGATGGCCAAGCCATGGAACGGTCCTTGTCGGCGAAATAACGCTCGTCAGTCGGGCAGTCCATCCTCTCCATGGAAATCAAAAACCGCTCGTGACATTGTCAGAGGACAAGCTCAGATTCACACAACGTATTAGTACATATCATCACCACAGTTGGATGATACTGACCAAGATGCGTTTGCATCGGCGAGAATGCCGCCTTTCCATCATCACGTCTCCGTAAATGACGCCAGGGACATTTCAACGGCGTGATATTATTATACCCATGACTCCCCACTTGGCGCTAACGAACGGTCTCTCATGACACGAAGCGTCTTTTTTCCTTCCATGCACTCCATTTGAGATGTAATCTTCCGTTTCTCTTTCACCAAGGCGTCCCATGACTTTGCGCCGCGTTTGAAAGGTTGCAAATTGTACATTCTTCACATATTTCAAATGTCTCACCTTTCTCACCCTCTATATAGAATATATCTCTGCCAGTTTCTATATTATACCCTGAAAAGCCTATACTTTATTCAAGTTAAAAGTGCCATCCGGTACATTTTGACCAGGTACATAGGATGGTTAGCCAATCAAAATTTGATATTGGCGAGATATGTTGATCGGTTTCATGGAAACTCCAGAGTCGAAGTTGCCATGAGACACAAAGTTGAGAAAACGCAGGAGAGAACTTTCCAGGACGACCGCGACAGCCCCGATCAGCCGAGTCAAGTGTGTGTATGGCATTAGCATTCATGCGATCGATCGTTTGTCGGAGCGGCACAGCCATCTCATTGATAGATCGCACGTATGGTTGCCCCTCAGTTGCATGTCGTTGTTTGGCCGCACTTGCCGTCGCGAGCCCCAGTAGTACAGCGGAGTGATGGACCATTTGGCAGAAAGCGAAATGTTCTCGGTCGTGGCGAGAGCTGTTTGTCTGCAATTGCCACGGAAATGGCCCAGGTGTAGCTAAGGAATCGACCATCTTGCCTATGTACGATTGTGTTTGGTTGTGGCGTGGGTTTCTGTCTGATTTTGCCACGACAGACACATGTGCTGAGCAATGTTTATTGTAGATAAGTTGGACAGGAATTTGCCGTCACGTTGCCGCCATGAAGGCCCAGCTCAGACTGTTTCGTTTTCAACGGCCTGGTGGTTTTCCATCGTCTGGGTTGGAGAAGTCCAGATAGGACGTATGTGCCTGACATCTTTTGTAGGGCAAAGGCCACCAAAGACTATCCTACCGACACGTACAACTGCAATCCATTGTGATCACATGCACTCCATCGAGTTGATACCTGAACCACATAAAGAAGTTTTATGATCAAGTGCAGGACACGCTTTGTGAAATTCTCGAGATTGTACATACAACGACTTGCAGCGCTTCTCAATCATGCCTTTGCTTACAGACGGTATCATGCTTGGCGGGGCACTGATAGCTTGATGCCCGTAATGTTCTTGGTGTCAATTACCTCGCCTCAGATCTAGACGAAATGGCATGCTGATTTCCATTTTATGTGCTGTGATTGACGAGTCCTTGTCCATCAAGTCGCCTTTCGTATTACTGATGTTCCTTTGCTCAGTATTTCAATGACGGCATGGGGAAGTCATCAATTCCACAATGTGCAAAACGAACACATTTGCCTATGTCGCCCCCTCTGAGTTTACCATTGCTAGCAGAACTCTTTTCTGACTTTGCTGAGCATCGAGACCATCATACACTGGGGGACATCTCCGCGAACTATACTTCCTTGGTTCTTGCAGCTATTTTGAGTTGTCCCCTCACTGTGATAATACCCACTGACATTTACAAAACCCCTACACCCCTTCAAGTCTATACTGTAACCCCTAAATAACCCCTACACCCCTTGGAAAGGAAATTGAGTTTATTGATTGGCTGATGGCTGACCAATCAGATGGCATCTTATTCTCACCAATCAATTGAAGTTGAGCCAAAAGATAAAATGGGTCGACGAGGACGGCATAGCGCCAAGACTGGCGACGGCGGTGCGGAACGCCGCTTGGCCAAGAGGCTAGAAGAACAACGCAAGGGAAAGAAGAAGAATTTCCAGAAAGCTGACGATGATCTTGTTTTCCACGACGACCCGTCAGATGACAACAATGAAGACGAAGGCAACAGCGATGAAAGCGAAGAGAGTGAGCAAGAAGTCATGCAATTGAACGACACAGACGACGAAAGCGAATTGGAAGAACGCGACGACCTAGGTGATGAAGAGTTTGACGAAGAAGAGTTTGCCGAGGAGAAAGAACGCGTGCAAAAGATGAAAGACCAGTGGGGCTCGTCCAAGAAGCAGTTTTACTCTGCGGATACTGCCGACTATGAAATGGATTCCGATATGGAAGACATTGCCAAGGATGAAGAAGAAGCTGCTCTTGAATTGCAACGCAAACAGGCTGAACTCATGGACGAAGACGATTTTGCAGTCACGGGTGGGGAAACCTCTCAAGCTGTTGATGAAGACGAAGAAGCTCGTGTCGGCGATGCTCTTGCCGACATTCCTCTCGTGTACGATGACGCGACAAACACAGACACAGCAGTCGAACAAGTGGAGAAAGATTTCTCCAAGTTGTCAAAGAAGGAAAAGCTTGCCTTTGTCCAACAGTAAGTCATCGTGTCTCTGCAATTTGTCATTCATGTCCATCTCGTAGAGCTTCCCCCGAACTCTTGGGCCTTTTGGACGAACTCAATCTATACTTGGCGCAGTACGAGGAAAACATTCGACCCGCCGTCGAAAAACTCCGTGAATGGAATACGCGCCATGGCAAATTCGCGACTGGTCTTGCCTTCATGGAGATGAAGCAAGAGCTTGTCCTCAACTACACGATGAACATTTGCTTCTACTTGCAATGCAAAGCCCAGGTATGCCTCGAAGCAACCTAAAGCTCCATTTGCTCATCATGACAATCTCCAGGGAAAGAGCATGACGGATCATCCCGTATTGACACACATCTTGAGCCTCCGAGAGAAACTCACGCAGTGTGAAAAGATCGATCAGCCCCTTGACGATCAACTGGACGTCCTGCTGAATGAACCAGTTCCGGACACAATTGAGGAAGAACCTGTCGAGGAAGACGACGGCATGGACGCCTTCTTTGACAGGGAGGAGGAAGAACTGACTCAAGATGTACAAGAAACGTCCAAGGCCAAGAAATCTGCCAAGCGAAAGCAAGCTCCAGTTGTCGTTGATGAAGAAGCGGATGCGTTCTATGAAGCTGTGGCTCAAGCCAAGAAGTCGCAGAAGAAACTCAAGGCCGAGTTCTACACGCATGAACCCAAGATTGTCGAGTCTGAATTCAACGAAGACGACGACGATGAGGACAAGAAGCGTGGCGCCACATACCAAATGATCAAAAATAAAGGTCTCAAAGCACACAAGTCCAAGATCAACCGGAATCCGCGCGTCAAGAAGCGCATGCAGTACAAGAAAGCGCTCGTGCGACGAAAAGGTCAAGTCCGAGATGTCCGAACCGGCGAAGCGGCTCGTTATGGCGGCGAACTCACCGGTATCAAGGCCAATATTACTCGCAGTCGCAAGCTATAAGTCTCACAAACACAACATCATGTATTTCCATTCGAGCCATGTTCATATACAGGTTTATATGGAGTCGTGGCGCTTATTGTTCCTTGGGTGCAACCGGGGGTTCCCACAAACGCCATTCTACATCGCGCATGTGAGATTTGCAAGTCGTGGACACTAGCCATCGTACCAGCATACTTGGGGATCAAGAACAATTCATCTTCAGCTTGTTCTATCAGCTCTTCGACTTGGCCACAGTTGATGAGCGCTTCGACCTTGTTTTCGTCTTCGTTTCCCGTGACAACCTTGAGGCGAAAGTTGGTGATTTGCTCGACCGACGTACGGTAATGGCAGTCGGGCAAATGCGTCTATGTTCGATGTGAGCCTTCCAAAACACTTCCATAAAGGTGTACCTGGGTGGCCTTGAGAGTTTCGCCGTAGATCTTGATAAGATCATTGCGCCAGTTTGGGTTCACAGGCAGACCCACAAGGCCCGTGGAGGTCTTCTTGACCACAGCCATCGACAAAGCGCGCGTCGCTCGGAACATCCTGTCCTTCCGCCACCACAAAAGTCAAAGTAGACAGTCATGCAGCTTCCTCCGTAAGTACGAAGCGTACTTACATTAAAACGTACGTTAAAGTACACATGTGAGAATTCGCATCCCTTTCTCGAAGCTCTATCGAAAGCGGGACCACCGCTGAAGTGTCGGCATGGAGAAGCGTCCGCTAGAGCTGTCATTTGAAGTTTATTAACTTGGTAGAGTATTGTGGAGGGCAGAGGTGTGCTGCGATGCCAAACAATGTCGAAGACGACGTTGACCGAGGATATATCATGAATATCAAAGCAACCTCTTGCTTAGGGCACAATGCAACCGACAAATGTGGACTCTCCAACTTGGCATGCTCTAATCGTCGACTTAGTTGACGAAAGCCCGACCATGCCTCACCGCCATCTCCCTGCAGGACCAAGATATTCAATCCTGGACAACCTCCCTCGCGACAACTTTTCAACTTTCAATTTCTCCATCGCGTGATACTCGAATGCTGGCAACTCTCAATGTCAATCGACGGAACAGTCCAAATATGCGCGTAGCGGGCGTATCAAGAGTCATTGAGCTAGTCGTCCGTGATTTCTGTTTGCTGGTCTCCCTCGCAGAACCCTTTGGATGTCAGCTTTGACATGTGCAAGGCGATATTTGGCCTCATGCACTCCGTTCGTATCAGCTTTGATTCCTAGCACCAAGGACACTGCTTTGCATTGCAAAGCTTGGCTTCGACTGACGTGGGGAAGTCTTGAGTCGCCTCTGGAGTGCGCAGACGACTTGGACAGCTCATGCCTTCCATGTTGATTGCAGTCAATTTATAAAAAACCTAGGTTTTTAACTCGTACTTAAGAGGGTACAAATATCGGACTGCCCGAGACGTTCGACCAATATCTGTTTGGTGGCGACGAGCTCAACCCGGAAGTGCTGCCATGTCTGCGACCGAGATTGGAAACCAATTCGTCAAGTTCTACTACGACACTTTCGACAACAACCGAGCGGGATTGTCTCCCCTCTATGTACGTATCGCGATTTTGTATGGTTGAGAATGACATGCTCATTCAACTAGATGGCCAACTCGACGCTCACATTTGAACAAGCGACTGTTCAAGGCCAACAAGCGATCATTGAGAAATTCAATACCCTACCCAAGACGCAACACAAGACCGACACGATCGACATCCAGCCATCGCTGAATGAATCGTCCATTTTGATCTTCGTCACGGGCAAAATGATTGTATGTTGATGGATTGCAACGAGATGGACCGCTCACGAGTCGTGCGTGTGTAGATTGATTCGAACCCACCGCTGCAATTCACCCAAGTGTTTCAGTTGGTTGCACATCAACCCGGCCAATTCTATGTCCACAACGACATTTTCCGCCTCATTTATGGTTAAACCTCGCAGCGAACCCCATGTAGTCTCTGCAGGTCACTTTGAATATCACTGAGATAACGATGCTCTCTCTATTTTTCCTTGGTGTCTTCCATGCGCTTCTCTTCCTCGCTCGTCCATCGTTCATTGCGTCGTCAGTCAACTCCACTCTCCGTATCAGTTACCAGTCTTATTTTGTAACGTCTTGGAGCTTCCAAGCGCCATCATCTCCAGGCAGGTCCGCCTTCCCAGCATTGTTTTCTAGGCCATGGCGTCGCCTGCCCGACCGAAAGGCGACAAGGTACCATTCACTGTCATTGTCAAATCTAGAGGAGTGCGTTGTAGCCACGTATTACGTTGATGGAGCGACAGGACAAAGAGACTGGAAATGCACCCATGTTGGCGCAACTCAGAGTAACCCGGCGCTGACCCAGTCCATATCACCTTGCTTTCCTTTTAGATTACAGAGCTAGACAAGCTCGTGGCCCGCGTCAAGCAAAAGCAAGCGCTATGCAACGACCTCGTCCTTCACTACACCAAAGAGCTCGAACATATCGACAAGGAATGCAAAAAGATCCATGAGCGCTACGATCCTCTCTGCAAACGCCTCGAGCAACGCCTTGTCGAGCAGGAGACGCAAAAGCGACAGTACGAAGAGATCTCAAAGTCCTTTGGCGACGTACAATCCATGAGTCACTGACGATTGACATGAGCCGCGGTTGTAGATCTTGAATACGACCAAGTTAAGACTCAAGAATAGCCAAACCGACGGCATTCGCAACCTTCGGCGTGAAGCCAATATGGAATTGACGGACAGCCGAGGGTTTGCCGCCGACAGAGACAGCACGTTTAAGCAGAAGAGCAGTCGTCATGCAGCCGTTTCATTAAACAAGAAATGAAAGGTTCTCATCTAAAGATCCAAAGGGACACTAAAGTCCGTGAAGCGGATCACCCTCGACGTGAAACGACTCATGAGCCGAGAGGCGCTGCTTCGAGACGAGGAAGACGACGAAAGCATTGTCCTAGCAAGGCTCGGTGCTGTCGGCAGCATCACGATTGACGGATGGTCCAGTGCGTACGACGACACGTACCCAACGGCACTCAAAGGAATGAGTACGTCGTCTCCTCAACAGAAACGCTTGATAATGTGGGATCTAGTTGCGCCGAATGAGTTCCACACGTGCATTGATGCGATCAACCAATGCGTTGACGACTACTACCCATGCATACCTTGCTTTGGGTGTGGATATCTGTGCTGCGTCGCGACCTTTGGGTTATCACTCCTCGTTCCACAGCCTTGCACCACAGATGTGCGTCTTCTCCCTTTCCCATAAGTCTAACCATCTTGGATAGCTCGAGAAGGCCATGGAGTTCGTCCTCCATCGCGTGAACAGCCGCGATGAGTTTTTATACCGCGGCATCGTTTGGAAGTTTGTTCGGCCGCATCATGCACACACGTCGTGGATCGAATTGAGGCAGCTCGCTTGCTAGACGATAGAATCTCTACTTGTTGAATGAAATCCCATCTTGTGAATGCATCTCCCTCTTGAGGAGCCACTCTTGGCGAGCCTCACTTGGTGTGACGAGCTGTTCAAGCTGACTGGAGGTGGCCAAAGTCATCAAGCTGACCGATCATCATGAAGATGTTTTCAGTCTATTAAGCTCGTTTGGGTGCACAGAGAGCGTCTACTTCTTGCCGAGATATGTCCGACTGAGCTTTTGCCAGACATAGACGAGGGTCTTCATACCACCCGCCGTTGCAATGCCTTTGATACTTTGGGTTCGGCTGAACTTGCCCACGACGGAGCTCACGGCGAACTTGAGCTTGCCTCCATTCATTGGGTGGAGAATGATATGCGCCTTGCTCTTCTCGCTGAGCCTTGAGGTGATGTTGCGAGGAAGGCCATTGAGCATGGCTTCACGTGCGATGGGACTGGTGTCGCTTTGGAGCATGCCATCTTGTAGTCGACTGAGGAATGGCGAGTTCTACATGTAGTAGTTAATCCAAGGCATGATAAAGTGTGGGGCTTACGTTGATTTTCTTCTCGTAGAGTTGTTTGAAGCTGGCCATGCTGCCTTTGACAATGTTGCGAACCTTCTTGGGGTTTTCGCCAAAGATCATACGAAAGTCGCCGAGGTACGAGATGCCTGCGATTTTCTCCAGCCACCTCAGCCCACGGACGAGACGAAGAGGCCTACCGTGAACAATTGCTCTTCGGTAAACGACTCTGGGAGGCCGAGAATGGCCAAGTGCATCGCATGACTCAAATTGACAGACGCCGCCGCATCGATCGATGGAATCGACTTGAACATGTTGACCTGAAGTGTGCGCGTTCATTTCGGTTGAATTGGTGTGTAGAACGTACTGGTTTATGCATGCGTCCGCTGAGATAGAGTGTCGTCCACTCTGTGAGTTCCTTACACAACGTGCTCGTCTTCACGACCCCATACTTCACTAGACAAATCAAGATGACATGAGTCTGACTGCAGCTGCAAGGCGTACTCAATTGTGACGAGCCTGGGATTGGCACGAGCGTATTGTAGTAGCATCCAGCACCGAGCTTTTCCTGGACGTACACGATAGCTCTAGGTCCGAAATACTTGATGCCCGAATAGTGTTGAGGATGTCGTTCCATCTGCTCTGTGTGCCATGCGAGAGGATCTTCCACGGCAAGGACCAAGTCAATCATTGAGTTGGAGTTGTCATGACTGTCTTGCTTGAAGACAGCCGAGCCGTAGCCCATGGCAAAGTCCACCGGCGGAAAGTGCGGTAGCACTGTTGCAAGCGATGTCATCCTGGGCAACAATGCAAGCCCACTGGTTCCTTCTGGAACATTAATATGATTGGTTAGAAAATGATTATTTATAAAATATGTTAACCAATTAAATAAATTGAAATTAAATCTTTTTCGTCGCATACATTTTCAATGTAATTTCTGCTTTAATTCATATTTTAAATGAAGAATATTATTTATACTTGAATAACGTATGCAAATAGATAAATTTGAATTTTAAATTGATCGTGGACGTTATCTTGTGATCACAAAGGCGAGGCGATCAAACAAACGAGGAAACGATGGCGGCGGCAGATCAGAGCATTGGGATGATGGACGGAGCGTACTTTGTGGGGAGGAAAGAAATCCTTGATTGGATCAACTCCACCTGCGGGTTGAGCTTGACCAAAGTGGAGCAGACATGCACTGGTGCCGTCGCATGTCAGCTCCTCGATGCTTTGTACCCAGGCAAAGTCCCCATGTCTAAAGTCGATTGGAGTGCCAACAAGGACTACGAGTACATTCAAAACTACAAGGTCTTGCAAAAAGCATTCACGACACTAAAGATTGACCGCCATATCGAAGTGGATAAGCTTATCCGTGGCAAATACCAAGACAATCTCGAGTTTATGCAATGGTTCAAGCGATTTTACGAACTCAATATCGGAGGTGGCAGTGACTACGATCCAATTGCTCAGCGAGACAAAGGCAAAGGTGGTGCTGCGTACTCGGCCAAGTACAGACCTGGTGGTGGTTCTGTCTCGGCAGCACCAGCAGCAGCAGCAGCTCCTGCAGCCGCTTCCAAGAAACGCCCTGTTGGAACCAAGCCGTCTGCACGACCTCCTGGTGCTCCCACCTCTGTGGAAAAGGAAAAAGCAGGTGGTGCTCGTCGAACGAGTACGTTGCCATCTTGCCATACTCGTACAAATCCTATGGTGTAGGTGACTCAGCGGCAAGCAAAGAGCTTGAAGAATTCACGCGCGAGAACGAAGAGCTCAGCGAAGCAAACGGTATTCTTCGTGGCCAAGTAAGTTCATCAAGTTCCGAGATCACGTGAATTGATTTGCATCGTCTGATTAGATTGAAGGATTGGAGAAAGAGCGAGACTTCTACTTTGGCAAACTGCGAGACATCGAATCAATGCTTCAGGAACTGGACGAGTCGCAACACACGGACGTCATCAAGAAGATCTTTGAGATTCTCTACGCGGCGGAAGGCGACTTTAGCGTCCCCGACGACGATCAAAACGTTGAAGACGAAATGATGTAAATGGAGCATTCCAAGCAAATGCATCTCATTAGCCAATCAGATGCATGTATTAAAATTTCACCCAATGAGAATCGTCTATTGGAATGTATTTCAACCAATCAGGTTCTATTCTCGACCTTGGCAGTTTCATATTTTCAAGATGCCCAAGTCGACGGACGACTCCAAGGATGACAGGAACGACTCGAAAGACTTTGACGAAGACGACAACATCGTGACGAAAGTCATGACGTTCTTCTTTGAAAACCAAGAGTTTAATCAAGCCTTCCAAGACTTTGCAGAGCAGGAATGTGATATCTTTGACACAGACGAAGACGAGGAGATGAAACTGGAGTGGGAATCTTTGCTCCATTAGAAGTTGGATTCACATGGAGTGATAGGTACACTGAAGTATTCAATCGCTTCATAAGCCTCTTTGAAAGCAAGATTGAAGGTATGACGCTGATATCTTTGGAGGTTAAGAGCTTGTAGAGTTTATTGTATCGCAAGGATCGACGATCAAGGCCTTTTACCGTATTGTAAAGCAGGTGCGATTGACCCTCACGAGAAATTCTGATGGATCCTGGCGAAGGGATACGAAAAGGAACCTGAGAGCACGCTTGCAGTCTATTCTCAAATGCTCGTCGCTGTCTGTGACTTCCAAATCTTTGTCTTGATGATGCGTCGGACGCGAGACGCTCTGATGTTGAAAGCTGATCGAAAATAATGTAACTGTCATAATGAAACGGTTTCGATTGGAAAGGAAAGTTGGAACCGACAGAAATTACGTGGATGCCGAGCGAAAGCAAGCACTCGCGCCGCGACGACGACGCCAAAGAAGTCAAAGACAGCGACTCGGCCTCTGATGCAAAGGAAGGCCCAACGATCATTGACCGAGTCGTCGGTTTCTTTTTTGAAAACGAAGACTTTTGCAAAGCGCTCGATCACTTTGCCGACAACCACTGCGATATCTTCGACGTCGAGTCCGAAGAAATGCAACTCGAGTGCGTCCTTTGCACTTGCGATGGCCTCTTGTGAATGCTTCTTTCTCTAGGTACACCGACTTGTATCAGCAGTTCAC
Source organism: Aphanomyces cochlioides (assembly GCA_019828595.1). Taxonomy (NCBI): domain Eukaryota; phylum Oomycota; class Saprolegniomycetes; order Saprolegniales; family Verrucalvaceae; genus Aphanomyces; species Aphanomyces cochlioides. The sequence continues at coordinate 3,146,648 of JAHQRK010000005.1, forward strand.
GAAATTGTTTGAAGACAAGATCGAAGAGTTCATCGAGGCGCAAGGGTCGTCCGTGAAAGAGTTCTACAAACTCGTCAAGAAGGTAAGGATCAACTCGTGCTGTCACTTCATAACATGTCTGGAGTAGGCTCATGACAAGGATCCCCATGGCACAATTGCCACCTACTCCCGTATGCTTGTCGCGACAACGGACTTTGACGTGTTTGTCCTCATGATGAAGCAAGCCAAGCAGGCCAAAGTCGAAGCCAAGAGGGAAAGCAAATAAATGTAGTCTATGTTACAGCATAAATAGGACTGGTCTCACCACGGAGGACAAATGCAACTTCTTATAACTTAAAACTCGAGATTGGATTCCTTCACGAGCGATGTCGTTGGTGTGTAAGACAGACTCACTCAAGAGGACCCACTACAAGCAAAAGAACCATCATCATCGTCCGCCAGAGACCAGAGCTACTTACACCAACACCTTGGGCGATGCCAAGTCTTCAAAGAGCGACTTGTTCTGATTGAGCACCTTGCAGACATCCTTGACCATCTTCTCGCCGACTAATGACGCTTGGCTAACTTCTTCTAATGATCTCTTTGAGTTTGTGTAGGCAGCCACCATGTAAATAACTGCGGCGGCAACAACGGCAGGTGGTTTGCCGTCAACAAGACCCATCTTGTCGGCCTTTTCGACAACGCGCAAAGCCAAAATCGGGGTTTTGGATGGGAGGTCCAACGACGAGCAAAATCGAGAGAGGAAATCTTCAGTGCCCACTTGTTTCTTGGAAGCAACATTCGAACGGGAAAGAACTCCCAGTGACTTGCCAATGCGTTTGATATCGACACCTGAGACAACTTCAAGCTCTTTGAGTGTCCGCGAGTGACTGCAGTCGCGGCAAGCCATGAAAAGAATCGCAGCAAATACGCCATTCTTTTCGTGAGATCGACGGTGGGGAAAGAGGTTTTGGTCTTCAACACGCGCGTATATACTGATTGCGCACTCGACAACAGTTTGACCGACGTTCAAGGCATGTGCTAGATTCTTGATTTGCTCGACACCTTCATGGCGTCGCAACACCTCGGTCGATTGTGCTCCATTCAGGTGCTTGGGTGCGTTCTCGCTGTCTGATTGTCCTGCTCGTTTTACCAGATAGGTTTGAAGAGTTGTTTCGCCCATGCGGGTGTCGAGTGCTTCACCGATACGACTTTGATCGCCACGTGCTCGATCGTCCTCCACATAGTTGTGCCACTCGGCTGATTCATCGATAAGACGTTCGACTAGTACAATACCGCACCCTCGACAAATGAGGTCACCAGCCGCATAGTCTTCGACAATGTCGTCGCTGCCACACTCAAAGCATGAGCTCTCCATAGGAGATGGGTAGGATTGCCTATAATTCATCGAGATGATGCTGTGTTCTGTTGTTGAATCGCGTGGTGGTTACCTTGGGATCGCCGCGGCACAAGAGCTTCTACGAACCCCCTTTCAAAATGGGCGAGAACCACCCAGCATTTCGATATAATAAAATAAACAAATATTAATTATTCATACAAAAGTCAAAGTAAATATCCAATTTCGAAATAAAGATACTGGAGAAATATTAAAACGTTAAATGCATACTGCGATTTATTTGGTTATACTCAGATGATCACAGTAAAACGTTAAACGCATACTGCGATTTATTTGGTTATACTCAGATGATCACAGGTCATGCACATGCACATGAGACTGTATAAGCATTAACTCTTCAGAGACATTAGCTTGCTGCTGTTGATTCCTTGAATTCTTACTTAAATCTGGCCATTCAAATACGAGATTACGTGCATTAACTGTAAGCGTCCCATTTAAAACGTACTTTTTAGAAAAAGACGTTTAATACGTCAATTAACAAACATTCCATTGGTCGTCCAGTACACAACGAAAGAGCTCATTCCTGCTGGGATACGGTCACTTCTCTCAATTGAACTTGAAGTCTATTCTTGATGACCTAACAGATCTATAGTCTAGGCGCTTTCGACACCGACTGAGTCCCATTTGCATATGCGCGAGGTTGCTTAATTGCCGTCCTTTCTTTTAATTCGATATTTGTATGTCTATTCGGAGATATAAATTATGGTCATACCTTATCCGGCAATCATCCGGATAATGACTTTAGATGAGCTATGAGTTCCAAGAATGGGCGACCGCACCAGCAACCGCGAAGGCAAAGTCCGCCTCGAGCCTGGCTTTAGCCAAGTGGTAAGTTCGTCTGCCTTGGTGAGTCCAAAATACAACGTTTCTGTGTAGCACTGGATGATGCTGACGCAGCGATCTCGGGATTTGACCGGCGGACGCGCACCACGCAGAAACATTCCGAGGGAAGAAATTGCACAGCACAACACGGAGAACGATTGCTGGACGATTTTAGATGGAAAGGTGTACAATCTAACACCTTACTTGCGGTATCACCCTGGCGGTATTGGAAAGCTCATGCTGTCCGCGGGTGGAGACTGCACTACGCTCTTTAACGAGAGTCATGCATGGGTGAATGGCCATGGAATGCTCGAGGTAATAGAGTGCAGGCTCGTTTGCATGACTGGCAACTGCAATAGAAATGTTTCTTGGGCACTGTCGCACCACCATCAGCTGATGATGCTACCCACGCGAACGATCCCACAATTTTCTTGAGCCTTGTTGAATATAGACCATTGAAGCTCATTGCCGTCAAAGACGTGAGTGCCATGACAAAGTTGTTTCAGTTCGAGCTTCCCCGTGGCAAGACTTTGGTAGACAAGATCGTCATCTGTGGTTTATGTTTCCTCGTTAGGGGCTAGCCATGCCTGGTCAGCACTTGAAGATTCGAGTTACGATCAATGGCAAGTTGTACGAGCGTGCCTACACACCTGTGTCGCCAATCAACCAGGTACGTTCCTCTCCCATGCTCTTCTAAACGGCAAGCTAGAAACACACAGTGGACATTCTCATCAAGATCTACCCAGATGGGATTGTGACTTCTCACTTGGCGACACTTCCCATCGGCAGCATGGTTGATATGATCGGTCCTCAAGGTTCATTTGGCTACACAGGTGTCGGCACAATCTCCATCTCGTCTGTGACGCACTCCATCTCGCACATTGCCATGATCGCAGCTGGAAGTGGCATTACTCCCATGCTCTCTGTCATCAAAGCAGTCATGCAAGGCAATGTTTTCGACAAGACAAAGCTGTCTTTGATCTACTGCAACAAAACTAATGCTCACGTGATTGCCAAGTCGTCACTTGCACCGCTGCACAACATGTTCCCCTCACGGTTTCAGTGGTTTAACGTCTTGAGCGAAGGCTCTGACGGCATCGAAGACGAAGATGTCAAGCCATTCACCGTGGGTCGCCTCACTCAAGAACTCCTCGAGGAGCACCTGCCGCCAGTGTCTGACCAAGTGTTTGTCTTGCACTGCGGCACGCCATCCTTTGACGAATTCGTCGGCTTGGCTCTGCGCAAGTTGGGCTATCCACTCATTCATCAATTTTAAACAAAGACACCGCTTCTCCAGTCTTGTCCAGAATGCTCGATCGCAGTAGGTAGCGCTGAGAAGATGAAAAATTGAGTCTATTATAAGTAGATTACAAGCCGAGAGAAGTTAGTCGATGGGGGAGACAAGGATGTTTCCATCGGCTGTGATTGTATAGAAGCCACGGACTCGGTTAGTTGGCGTCGATGAGGACGATTCTGCGCTGCCTGTGTTGGTTTGTGAACTGATCGATCTCAAGCGGATCGTTTTGGCAAAGATTTTGTGTGCGTCCGCCAACGAACAAGGACCATGGAGCTCGTACTGTCCGATGCCATCGGTTCCAATCCACTTGGCCACACAGAAATGATGTTTGGAAGCATCCTTGACAACTTCCACTTGGACTGTCGTGGCGGCAGATGGATCAGTACTGATGATTTCCCACGTGTTAGGCTCTGTCGAGTGTGCTTTGAGCATTGTCATGAGCATGAGTCCCCCTCTTGTCGCGGTGGTCACTTGTGGCAAATTAGAGTGCTTTAAGATATCTCGAGTTGACACTTCAAGCATTTCCGACGAGACGTAAGTCTTTGCGCATGGCGATTTCACCAAGGCAGGCTGTGGCGCAGGAGGAGTCGGGATTTCAGAGGTAATGGCTGTTGGGGATCTTGACTTCACAGGAGTTGATACCGACGACTGCGATAAAGGCGTCGATGTTTTCACAGGCGTGGACGGCACAGCAGGTGATGCCAACATCGTGTTCTTCATAGGAGATCGAGATTTCTTGATGGGAGACTTTGGCTGACGGGAAACTTTACGCAGCTTGGAGCTTGATGCTGCGAGGTTGTGGTTAAGGCGACGAGTCTTTCGCTTGCCTTGAGATGGAGTCTCGTTGGTCATCATGATGGAGAATCGAAGGATGGCATGGAAGTGGAGAAGTATTGACCAAAATGATGGTCTCCGTACAAAGTGATGGTGTATGGTCAAAGTGCAATTGACGAACAGACGATCGGTCACTCTTCTTGTACGTTTGAGCTCATCAAAGTCAAGGGAAATGACACTGCAGCGGCTCACTCAGCAGTGGATTCATCGTCGCGACAACGAAGAGACTGTTTATCGCGTCTTGTCCAGGATGCATGACGGGAGTACAGTAGGAAGCGCGGTGTTTATAGAAGAGTTTATTATACATATGAAGTCGATTTCAAGCAGTGCGAAGCTGCACGAGTGGGGAAAACAACAAGGTTTCCATCGCCTGTGATAATGTAGATGCCGTGGACGAGACGCTTTGATTCCTCTGCTGCCTTTTTAGTTGGCGTCGATGAGGACGACTCTGCGTTGACTGGGTTGGTTTGTGAGCAGATCGCTCTCAAGCGGATCGTTTTGGCAAAGGCATCGTGAGCTTCTTCCAGTGAACAAGGGCCATAGAGCTCATACTGTCCGATTCCATGCGCTTCATGCCACTTGGTCACACAGAAATGACGTTTCGAGTCATCCTTGACTACTTCCACTTCGACTGTCGTGACAGAAGATGATGCTCCACCTGGAAGTTCCCATGTTCCAATCGCTTGCGTGAGTGCTTTGAACTTTGTCTTGAGCAAGAGTCCCTCTTTCGTTATCGCAGTGGTCATTTGTGGCAATTTCAAGCGCTTCAAGATATCACGAGTGGACACTTTTTCCATCGTTTCCAACGACGTGCGAGGCTTTGCGAATGGCGAAATCATAAAGGCAGGTCGTGGCCCAGATGCTGAAGGAGTTGGGGATTCAAACGAAAAGGCTATTGGGGATTTCGGAGTGCTAGTAATTGGCTTCACAGGAGTGAATACCAACGACTGCGATAAAGGCGTCGATGTTTTCACTGGCGTGGATGGCAAAGCGGTCGAGGCCAACTGCATGATCATCTTTGGAGAATGCGGTTTCTTGACTAGGGACTTTGGCTGTCGGGAAACTTTGCGTAGCTTCAAACTTGACGCTGCCAGGTAGTGAAAGAAGCTACGAGTCTTTCGCATGCTTCGAGTAAGACGCTGATGGTTCATCTTGATGGAAAATTGAAAATTGATATTGGAAGTCACGTTTCTGTCGGTACTTTGGTCAAAATGATGGTCACCATGCAAAGTGATGGTGCAAAGTCAATAGACAGTTGACGAACCGACGATCGGACAGGTTGCTTGACCATCACCAGTCGATCTCTCTTCTAAGAGTGAAAGGTCATCTTGACGTGTTCAATACTCCATCAAGGTCAAGGCAAATCTCTCTGCAGCGGCTTACTCTGCGGTGGATTCAACGTCGCGATAACTCACAGACCATAGAGGACATTTGAGATCTGTGATGACATCTTCGGGGCCATAGACACGGTAGTAACATGTAGTTCTTGACGTTGGCCACCGCCTCGTCGTGGTAAATATCTCGATAAAGATTGGAATTCTGCTGTGGCTATATCCAGACGGCCTTCCTCCTCCATGGGGACGATCTTGACCGATGACTTTCTAATACAGATTCATGCCGTCCTCGGACGAATGCATCGGCTTGGCTTTGTCCCAAGTTGGGCTCTTCACTGAGCCGCCAATTCAACTGAAGACCAGTGTCATTCACCGAGTGCTTTTTGCATGCCGGCAGCAGGAGCTCAGTGAATTGGTCAGTGGAGTCAAGTATGCATTTAAGGTAGATTACAGTCATAGAGTTGTGATTTCAGTTGTGAAGACGGAGTGCTTTCCATCGGCGGCGGCCGAGAACAAACCGCGGACAAGACGCCGTCTCGCATCTAGAGGCTTTTCATTCTTGATTGAGGGCTTGAGTGTAATCATTGGAAATTTGTCGGGATTATTTCTCGCCTCGATCGTTTCAGCGTAGACAGCCTGAGCTTCCGCGAGCGAGCAAGGACCATCGAGTTCAAACAGACCAAGTCCATAGGTTCTGTGCCACTTGGTCAGACAGTAAAAACCACCACTGACGTCGTCTTGGACAATTTCCACATCGACAGTCCTGCTGGCAAATACACGTGCTCCCGACACTTGCGTATATGTCTGGAAGGCCCTTTTGCTTTTCAATAAGAACCCATCTTTTGATGTCGCGGTGGTCACTTGTGGCAAGAATAAGTCGTTCAAGATGTAATTCGCTGACACTTCATCCAACTTGGGTACTGACAGCATTGGGGATTGAAACGAAAACACTGATGACGCTTTTCGAGTCGGTGCTTTCACAGGCGTGGATAGAAAAGCGGTGGACGCCATCACCATGATCTTCGATGGAGATCGTGGCTTCTTGATCGGAGACTTTGGCTGTCGGGAAACTTTACGCAGCTTCAAACTAGACGTTGCCAAGTAGTGGAAGAAGTTGCGAGTCTTTCGCATGCTTCGAGTAGTTCGCTTGGGGTTCATCATGATGGAAAATTGAATAATGAAATGGATGTCGAGACTTTGGACTTTTGGTCCAAATGATGGTCACTATGCAAAGTGATGGTGCAAAGTCAACCAACGGCTCTGCCACAACATCTCCCCGCAAAACTAAATGAAAACTTATTTAATATAGTGAATTCATTATTGATTTATCTGGAGCTTATAGCTTGACATATTCCACACATGATTTGCTCGTCGCGAGCACGCATCGGGAAAAACCAGGATCGCCAGAGGTACTCATCAAGTAGCTCAGGAATCATATCCTTCGCTACACCGCGCATGGCCTTCAAATGCCTCTTCACACGCATTTCCCACACACCTTCAATAGTTTGTGTGTGGGCACCATTCGAGGGATTCACAAAATTCCTCGAATGGTTGACCCATTGATGCGAATAATTCATATCTATCAGATCAATAAGTACAAATCGTAACTGAAAACTACCTGACAACAGTCTGTTGTTCTCTAGAGTGTGTCTCTCGTTTGCGGACACATATGAAGAGAATTTGTCCGAGATAACAAAGTTCTCGGCTTGATATGCTGCTTGATGATTGTAGAAAGTGTTTGTTTCGACCTATCATTGAAAACAAGGCGACCAAACCACTTCCCCGTGGCTCGATCTACGCCACCGAAGAGCCAGCAGTCGTCATAATGGTGGCCACGATTATACTTAGATTTCTTTTTAAGAGAAGTTTCGTCTATTTCAACGATACATCCCTCGCCGCCTATCTAGAAAACACTTTTAAAGAGATCCTGAGAGAAAGACTTACCATAGCATTGCATCGCACAAGATCTTCCGATCAGATATCTCGACATTCTCTGAAGAGTTTCGTAACGGTCGTTACTGAAACCGCAACTTCCTGAGCCGCTTTAGTAATGGGTCGTTGAGCTGCCCAACAGTAGAGCAATCTCACGACTTTTGAGATGCTAATGTGGAATTTCTTAAAGAATGTTCCACTTCTCACGCTTATCTCGCTCTTGGAGCATGACCCCTTGTGGCAGCGCCATCGCATAGCGGTCAGACGCATAGAACTTCCACATTTCTTACAGTACATAGCAGATCTAATGAGACCCGCTTGCATGCACCAACGGACAACGGATTCATCCGTTTTGAGTGTCTCATGAATCGCAGCGTATGAGAAACGGGCGGCATTGGACAAGTCGTAGCCACTCATGGTTACACTGTGAAAGACGAGGTGAGTACGGGGAGGAAATGGGGTTGAGTGACTTCGATTGAAATCGCCCGCCGAAATTTTGGCGGTCATTTGTCTTATCCGGACGAATTTGTAATTGTTATCCGGAATGTTTATAGATAATGTTCATTTATTTATGTTAAACAATTAGCGGGGAGATGTTGTGGCAGAGCCCAACCAACAGTTGACGAACCGACGATCGGACAAGTTGACCATCACCATTCGCGCTCTCTCTTCTTGTTCTGAAGTGGGAGAGCTCATCTTGACGTGTTCAATACTCCATCAGAGTCAAGGGAATGCAATAGTGCAGTGGCTTCATCGTCGCGATAACTCCTCAGACCATAGAGGACATTTGAGATGCAAGCATTCCCGATGGTTAAGTGAGACACAATCTCAACAAAGATAGGTGACTTTCTCGTGAGTATTCAGAGCTTCTTGGTTCTTTGTAGTTCAAGATATCACGTATTTGCAAGTCCTTGCCAATGGGTGAATGGCCCGTAGGCAGCCATTCTCGATGCATTGCGACAATCGAAAGCTCAGCAAAACTCAACTGAAATAAAGTCTATAATACACGAGAAGTAATTTACAATCGCTGAGAAGTGACTTGGGTTGGAAACACGATAGTCTTTCCTTCCTCCTTGCCCATGTAATAACCGCGGACGAAACGCCGTGTCCCTTCTTCTGGCATTGCAGCCACGCGTTTGCTTGCCGACCAAAACGTGTTGAATTTTTCATTCAAAGGGTTCATGTCAGTGAAGACGTCGTGGGATTCTGTCAACGAACAAGGACCGTCGAGTTCATAATGGCCTACGTCAGACTTTCCATACCATTTCGTCAAACAGTAATTAGTGCCACTCGTATAGTCTTGGACAACTTCCACGTCGACAGTCAAGACGCCAAAAGTTCCTGCGCCAGTCAACGGTACTTGCGTCTTGAACGTCTTCTTGAGCAAGAGTCCATCATCCGTTGTCGCGGTCGTCACTTGTGGCAATTTCGACTGGCTCAAGATATCTCTTGACGACACTTTCTCGGTCAATGTCAACGCAGAAGGAACCTTTGTTGATGGGGAAATCGTCACAGCAGGCTGTAACGCAGGTGCTGAAGGCATCGGGGATGCAAACGACAAGGTCGCTGAAGGATTTCTCGATGCTTTCACTGGTGTAGATGGCTTTGCAGGTCGCGTCAACGTTGTGATCTTCTTTGGAGAGCGTGGTTTCTTGAACGGAGACTTTGGCTGGCGGGAAACTTTGCGTTGCTTCGAGCTTGACGCTGCCAAGAAGTGGAAGAAGCTGCGAGTCTTCCGCATGCTTCGAGTAAGACGCTGGTGGTTCATCATGATGGAAAATTGAACAATGAATGGGGTGTCTCCGTCGGTACTTTGGTCAAAATGATGGTCTCAATACAAAGTGATGGTTGAAAGTCAACCAACAGTTGACGAACCGACGATCGGACAAGTTGACCATCACCAGTCGATCTCTCTCTTCTTGTTCTCGTCTTGACGTGTTCAATACTCCATCAAAGTCAAGGGAATGCAATACTGCAGTGACTCACTCTGCAGGGATTCATCATCGCGTCAACTCGCTTGGCTATAGATGACATTTGAGACGTGTGAAGAATTGAAGAACTTGAACGTCGCTGCGGAAGAACTTCATGCGACTCCATTGTCCACGCAAGCAATTCTAATGACAATGAGGAGCCCAATCTCAAGAAATGTGTATTACTTTAGAGCATGTGCTTCCATCAGAGTCCAAAGAACCATTTCTACTCTCTCTCTCTCTCCATCCTCGACGGACTGGTCTTCTTGGCTATTCGTGCGCAGCGCTATCTATCACTTGGAAAGATAGACGAGCATCATGCGCCTTTTTCTAAGCGCAAACCTAAAGTCGGAAGCTCTCAGCAGTTGAATTCGAATGCATTATCACGACGTAGTCGTTGAGCAGTCATGTTGCCCTCTTTCAACCCATGAATGAAAGTCTCTGATGTCTCCACAGCAGAATTGACTGCTTCTGACAACGTCTTGGACAACTTCCACGTCGACAGTCTCTGACATGATATAATTCTGCGTCAGGGGAAGCAGTCCATGCTGAACGTTGTCTTGAGCAAGCGTCATCGTTTGTTGTCGCGGTGGTCTCGTGTGGCAACATGGAGCTGTTCAAGATATCACTTATCGATACTTTCTCCACCATTTCAAGCACGGGGGAGTTCTCAGCGCATGATGGAAAATTGAAAATTGAAATGGATGTCGTTGATTCGGTCTTTTAGTCAAAATGATGGTCTCCATACAAAGTGATGGTGCAAAGGCAAAGAATGGAAAACGAACCGACGATCGGACACGTTGGCCATCACCAGTCGCGCTCTCTCTCTTCTTGTTCTAAGAGTAAAAGCTCAACTTGACGTAGTAATCAAAGTCAAGGAATAGCGCATTGCAGTGGCTCAATCCATGGCAAATTCATTATCGGTGTCAAAGGACATTTGAGCTGAGTGAAAAATTCACGATGACTGGTCCATCGCTCATACAAAAAAATCCTTGTAGCACTGACGAAGGGTTTGTTGTGCATTTGATCCATCAAGTCCAAGAAAAGGCCAACGTCGCCACCATGTCCTGGTTGTACTAGTAGAACGGCGGTTAGAAGCTATCTAACCGCAGAAGCTCTATGAAATTGAAATGGAGTAAAGTTATATTATACACATAAGTTAGATCAGACTGATTGATATATGGCGGTGGAAGGAAAGATCAGGTGCTTTTCACTCTCCAGGCCCATATAGAAGCCTCGAACGAGACGCCACGGGTCCTTTGAAGTCACGTCAACAGGTTGTTGTATCGTCGATAACGACACCTCTGAGATGTCCTTTCTGCCGATCACTTTTCTAAAAGCGAGCTGAGCTTCCGACTGCGAACAAGGACCGTCGAGTTCGAATTGCCCAAGTCCATGCGTGCCGTGCCACTTGACCAGGCAGTAGAAGGAGTTTGTATCGTCCTTGATAACTTCCACTTGGACAGTTTTGAGCGCTCCAGTCGCTGGTATTGTTGTCTTGAACACTAGTTTGGTCATGAGGCCATTCTCAGCAGTCGAGGGAGCTCGTGTCAAGTTGAATTCCTTCAAATATCGCAACCGGACACTTGATCCAACAAATTCGCCATCGTTGAAACCTTTGTCACTGGGGAAATCGCCATAGCAGGCAATGATACAGACACTGCTGGGGATTCAAACGCAGCAGAGGTCGCTGGGGATTTTGGAGCGTTTGTTGATGTCTTCATTGGCGTTGATGGCAACGATGGCGACGATGGCACGACAACCTTCTTGGGAGATTGCAGTTTCTTCAGTGGAGACTTTGGCTGGCGAGGAACTTTACGCATCTTCAAGCTGGATGCTACCAAGTAGTGGAAAAAGCTGCGAGTCTTTCGCATGCTTCGAGCAACGCGCTGGTGGTTCATCATGCTGGAAAATTGAATTGTGAGCGATGTGAGTTGTGAAAAGTCGAAATGACGGTCCTCTATAGAAAATGATGGTCCAACGTCAAAGTGCATAATCTCATGGCAGAAAACGAACAGGCGATCAACCAAATATCAAACGACCGCTTTCTATGTCTTGCTTTTGAAAGTGAAGCTCTTCTTGTTTGCCTTGTAGATAAGCTCAGTCACCGCATGAATTCAAAGTTTCTACACTATGTATTCTGGAGAGTGCTGCTGGATAACGATGGACATTTGAAATATGTGAAACGCAAATCCAGTTGATGTTCGTTGACTCAATTCTGCAAGGGAGAGAGTGCATGATAGACTGAATTGTATCTCTCGCTGAAGATGGTGCTTTGTTACTGATAATATTCAAGGTTTAGGATGAGTCCATGCGAAATTCTACGTTGCTCGAGGCGGAAGATGCCTTCATCAAAATGCTCCTCCGCAAAGCCAACACGGTATGGCCTCCATCAAGTCCAAGTGCGCTCGCCTCCTCGGCTTCTCGTTCTCACCAAGCGATGCGACAACTACGACAAGGTTTCTTTGTTCCGCAACCGACAGGCCCGCCCCATATTTTGAATGCAAGGGCGGCGGTACATGGCCCATCGAGTGAGAATTCAGGAAATCCGTTGGTTCTGTGCATCGTTGCGAAGAAATAAAACTCGTGGTGGACTTGGACGACGGCCAATTCGAACGTTGGCTCATTGTCGAGGAAGTCAAAATGCCAGTGATATTATCCGGATAATACTCTACTTGTACGGATAAGATGGTTTATCCCGCCTTGACACTGTGAGTTGACAAAATTGGTCTTTTCCCATAGCACGATGACATCCAACGTCGCACCGCAACTCAACGCAATGCCCCTCTTTGCTATCTCTATCTATGGCGTTTGGTTGGCGCTTGCTTGTATCAGTGGTGTATTCGGCGGAGTCGGGCGAGGTAGGGTCAAGAGTAGAGCTCAGGAAGAGCTCTTATACGAGGTAAATCTCGTGTTGTGGTCGAAACGAATCTACAGCAAGTAGTTAACTTCATTCGCGTCAAGACATCAGCGACGACCATCCTGCCTTTCCCGAGTCGTCGGTTTTGGAGCTACGCCACCCCTCGGTCATGGCTCATGCGCTGGGATTGTATTGCCCGTGCTGCGGTCTCGTTCTTCAGTTATGAGTCAGTCATCAGAGTACTAAGCTTGCGTCGACAATATTCGCTGATAGTCTGAAGAGAAAAGGCGACAAGGAGTCACGCGCCGTACTCTAAAGCGACTTTGCCAAAGGCTTTCCACCTTAACTTCTGAGTTCCTCAGCAAGCGGACGACGTTCTTCAGGAAACACACCGCGCTGATGTGCTTATATTTCCAAGTCAGCGACAGCGCCAGGACAGAGAATGAACTTGCTAGTCTTGACGAGGAAATAGCCCGACCGTAGATGCGTCGATGTCGTTTGTGGTTTGGCTTTGGCGCGTCCAGGCGTTTTCTTGCGCTTCTTCGTTGGCTTTTTCTCTTCGATGGTTTTCACATAGATCATCTTGCGGTAGGCAGCTTCTGCGTCTTTGAGCGACGAAAGACCATCGATGATGTATTCGCCATATTGATAGAGTCGTGCGTGTTTCACAGCAACAAAGTAATATTGATCCTCATCGTTTTCTCGCATGACTGCGACCTCGATAACCTTCGTGCGTACGCCGTCTTCATCCTTCACTTCGATTTCAAAGTGAACATTGGCTGCGTGACCATCGCTGAGTGTGACCACATTCAGTTCGGGCAGACTGAGACTCTGGAGAACGTCGGATGCTGTGAAGGAAAAACACCGACTTGGGAAGGCCCTGGCTTCACCAAGGATAGATCGATTTCGTACGCGTCAACTCCTTCTGCGAGATCTTGAGAACCATCAGACGAGGTCTTCGTCGGAGGTTTTGCCTTGGCTGTCGGCGATGGATTCGTTGGCTTTTCGGCTGCTTCTTGAGGGACGACTGCACCTTGAGAGGAACTTTTCGTGACGACGTTGTCGCCTTCGTGTGCTCTAAACCTACCTCTGCTTTTTGCTTGCTGCGAGTCACACGTTGGCTCATCGCGATGGCAGATCACTCCTCGCAAACCTATTCGGAAAGTCAGGACGTTTGGGAAACAAATTCTTATGAAAAATGATATTAAGTGGTTAAATCAACTTATACAGTATATTAAAATTCACAGATTTAAATTCGAAATTAATCTTATTTCTAAACCTTAGCTTTGGAAAATAATATGTTATGAATATGTTTTAATAAGAAAATAAAATTTCGTAATCAAGCCGACTCTCGAATGCTGGTCATATACATAGTGATGGTCGAAAACGAACAAACGATCGACAAAGCTTCGACACGACGACACGTTGTCGATGGATATTCCAATCTCTGTTTCATGTTGAATGCTGACAATCCAATGACTAAGACAGAGCGCACGACTTTGAGTTGGCAACGCGAAGAATGGGAGCAACCCTTGACTTCGCTCGTGACTCTCCAATCAAGAAAGAAATGTCATCGCAAGTTGGATCAAGAAGGACCGACCGATGTCTCCGTGTCCATAGCGCCAGAGTCGGTCGCAGTAAAGTTGAAAAACATAATGAGTTGCACGGTGGATATCTCCCTGAATCGCTACAGTAGATAAGCGGACTCTAGCTTTGTAAAGATTGTGATCTGCCCTTGAATTGTGAAGGCAAGAAATCCGACTTGTTGATGGCACGCATCACGTCCAGCTTCTAAAGATTGACAGGGCGGGGATGGTCACTCCTCGCTGGTCTTTGTCCGAATCGCCCTGGCAAACGCCTCTTCCGCTTCACGCAAGGAGCAAGGACCGTCGAGGATGAACTCTCCAAACCGACGAGTTGTGCCTTTCCACATGGCAAAGATAAAAATATTGCTCCTGTTCGTCGCGAAGGACTTGCAGCATGAGCGTCTTGTCAATTGATTGAGCATGGAATGGAGGATCGGGCGCGGGGTAGTTTGGCACGACGCCTCGAGCAAACATCCACCTGTGGCAGTGACAGCATGCGGCAACTTGAGATAGTCTAGGAAAGTCGACAGCTCAATGACGGCCGTGAGTGGATGCTTGATGGTGGTTATCACCACGCTTGGGGATATCTCCGTTGGCGTCGTCTCGATCGCAACGAACTCACGACGCTGTGCTATCGATTGCACCGTACACGAAGACGACTGGAAGGTGGACAGGCGGTGCTTGTTTCATTGCTGTGCTGCTTGCGTGGAGCTTTGAGCGGCGACGACATCATCTTCTTGGGGCTAAAGAAACTCCGAGTCTTTCGCATGCTTCGGGTCATGCGCTGGGTTCTCCATGATGAAAATGAAGAAATGTGTCTGCATGATGAATGAGGCATTGCAATGATGGTCGACGTCGTGGCCATGTTGACAATTCTATCCCAGTCGACGGGCGTCGAAGGCAATGGCTTTGCTTGTCTCTCTCGAGCGCTTCTTGCGGTTTGCTTGTCGTGGCAGCCAACTTTACACCGCAACTGTAGTGCTGTGGAGGGAGTCTTGCCGCTGGTTCCTCCCATTATGGGAGGAATGTGAGCAAGCACTTCAATGTGTGGAGCGAGCCGTGCGGTGCACATCAAAGTTCAGCAGGAATCGCGTCGATCCATGTCATGGACGGTCGCTGTGGAAACAAACGCAATGCCAAAGCCAAGTTGTGCGCCCTGCTCGCTGTCACCGTGGAAACTCGCCGGCAGGGACAAGACGCGGAGAATGAAGACGAGAAGGATAGGATTGAGCGATAGATTACTTTGTCACAAGAGCAAGTCGGTCGCCGCCCTCGAGTAGACGAAGAGCTTGCCGACCATCAAATACGAGAAGAATGCACACTCGAGACGGCGAGGCTCTGGAGCGACCTCCGACAGCTCCATCGACGATGACGGCAAGGATGTTCTCGAGCGGATCATGTCACGAAACGCATCCTCAGCGTCCTTGAGCGTACAAGGAGCGTCCAGTTTGTACTCGCCAAGTCGCCGCGCTGGATTGTGCCACATCGCAAAGACATAGAAGCGATCTTGGCCATCGCACAAGACTTGAACGTCGTGTCGTTTGCAGTCTCCTCGCGCATCCAAGGCATTCTCTCCGGCGTGACAATGCGCTGCGATCTCAAATGCTGCTTGGAGTAAACGGCCATCTCTTGACGTTGCAGTCGTCGCTCGGGACAGATTCAAATGCTCCAGGAACTACGATGGAGCGATGGTCGATCCAACGTGAAGGCGTACTGCGTTCTTGAACGTGGAGATCTTTGCTGGCGCTGGTTTCGGCGTCTTGATTGAAGTCGTTGTTGGTGGGCGATACGAACAAGTCTTTGTTGGTGGGCGATACGAACAAGTCTTTGTTGGTGTCGTGAGCAAATTCGACAGCGACTTGGCCTTCTTGAATTGCGGCAGTCTGCGAGGAAGTTTGAACGGCGCCATGGAGGTCATAGAGCTCTGCTGGGAGCTTCGGGACATGCTGCTTTGACTCATGGAGAATTGAATTGTGAGTTGCATGGTTGTCGTGCGTGGGCGTCGTCCCAAGTGATGGTGTCTCATGCCCAACATTCACCATACAACGACAGTCGAAACGCGGCAGGACATGGTCGAGCATTCACAACTCTCTCTCGCGGATATTGCAATAAACACTCGCCGAGTTCAACGCGTGTGCTACCCATGCTGCGCTGATGATATTCTCCACTTCTTATCGTCATGGAGAATTTCGCTGCGAGCTGGCTTGCGCAGTACAAAGAGAGCGTTGACGAGGACCAATTGGATCCATGCTCGTGCTCCACTTACGGCGACTTGCCAGCGTCATCTTGAACCTCAGGGCCGCTCATGACGGATGCGTTGCTCTATCCGCCGCCAAGTTGATGCGATTTTCCGTGTTGGGCATGACCATCGCTACCGTAGATACAGGTGTGGTCGGGATTTGATCGAACAGTTGCAACTCCTAGGCTTCATATCCATGGCATGCTGTGAAGCGCTAAGGCGCACGGACTGTCACACTCTTTGCGTCGTTCCCCAGATTTGATTGCTGTCCATGGCGTTTTCCAAGTCGGTGGTCGTCGACGTTGGCTTTCCAGCCCTCCGTAGCATCACGCAAGCTATGATCTACTTGCCATCACTGGCACTGATCGTCCATGTCGTTGGCGCCGGCTCGCCACTGCTCTTCGAGGGGGAGCTCGATAGAGTAGATGTCATGATAATGGACAGCTTTCTCCGCTCCAGTGGGAACACTGCCGCCATGGGGCTGGTGCGCAGCAGCACATGGACCTGTGTCGACGCGAAGAAAAGAGCAAGGATAGAGGCTCTGCCTGGTAACAAGAGTCGGACGATGAACAGAGGACGTGAAGGAAGAGATGTGATTTGATTCTCGGCGTGGTTCAAGAGTGCAATGCACGGCATGTGGCGGTGGCGCGTCCATGATGGAAAGAATCTGTTGGTGGCAGGTTTCACTGCTTGGCGAGGAAGAAACTGACTTGTCCGATCGCGATCAAGACACTGACGCATGTCGAGTAGACGCCGTAGCGACTTGCTTGAGAGAGTCTCGCCGATGCGCTCGTGACGACTTTGTTGTCCTTGTTCAAGTGCGTCTGCAAGTCGCGGAGATTCTTGTGGATGTCCACGACTTCAAGCGGTCGGTCCAGAATCGACTTGCGGTTGGCGGCGCTTGGATTTGTTTGCACGCGTTCGAGTGTACGGACTCGTGCCTTGGCTTCAAGCGCGCGCTTGATCATTCTCTTTCGGATCCACACTTGGATCTTCATGAGGGACGAGAGCCGCGCCTTGAATTCTAAAGAGCGGAGCGACTTCTTGATGAAAAACGATCTAACGAAGGACAGGATGACTCGGCGATGGAAGACGCCGCTAGCTTACCGTCGGAGGTTCTCCTCTTCGTACGAGACGATCATGCCGAGGATTTGAACGACTGTGATGTAGCAAGAGTACTCGATGAGCGTCCGTCGCGGCAAGACCGTCCGCGTGCCGACGAGGAAGCCAATACAAGCGACCAGAGTTACCGTCGCCGACAGCATAAACCTACCAACAAGTAAGACGCTGCAGTCGACATGAGATCACCGTGGACGAAAGCTCGACCGGTGGGCAGCCATCATGGTGTTCAAGAAGCCCATGAAGTAGACGTCCTTGACGCCAATGTTGCGTGCGATGACGTACACAAGCGTGCCTACGACGTCATGAGCCATGCACAGCCATCAGTTGAGGTAGAGACCTGTCAAGTACACATGGAAGAGCAGCACCATGCCCGTCAAGACTTGGGTCGTCCGTGAATATCCCTTCTGCGTCTCCACGAGTCCGCCTTTGACTTTGTTCGCCGCTTTCTTCGCTTGGTTTTTCACCTACGACGTCGACGTGAGTTGAAAAGACGGCGCCGACAGCGAGCGTACGGCATCTTTGGACTTGACGACGACAGTCGTGATGGAAATCGAATCTGTCGTTCGCTTGACAGCGTCGTCGGCTTGTGGTGGCGGAGCTTGGTTTGCTGCGAGCCATTCCTTGGCATACGTGCGGCTCATGAAGTAGATCGCCGAGAAGAGAAAGATGTATGCTGGCATGATGCAGCCGACGCGAAAGCCCAGCGCGATGTACTGCGTCGGCGTCTTGTAGAGATTGATCACGTCTTGGAGAAGGAGCACGACTTGGTTGAGGCACACACCAGCGAGAGGATAGCGCAGCGAGACGTAGACATCCATGTGCAAGATGCCGGCGTTTGGGTTCTCGTACGGGTGGCGGTCGAGCAAGTACCAGTAGCGAAAGAAGCGGCTACAACGTCGTGATCTCCACGAAGAACAAGCCGGCGAAGGACGTACCGCTCGACATCTTTGTGCTTGAACGACTGCGACCAGCGGTGACAGAGGAGTTCCTTGGCATAGTATGGATTGTGAATGCGCGACGATGCATCCTTCGGCGCGCCAGAGAAGTTGAGTCCAAGCGTGAAATTGCGCCGCTTTAGGATTTCCTACAAGTTGACAACGGCGTGATGCTCTCTGCATGTCGTGGCTATGGTGGTTTACCTTTTGGTAGCTTGAAACCATCCCCGCGACGACACTCATCGAGTAGTTGAGCGTCGTGAAGACCGTCGATGACGTCGGGTCTGGCCCCGCCGACAGATTCACGATGAAGAAGACGAGGACGATGAACCACCCGACGACGCACGTGATGGCAAACCGAGTGCGCGTGACGTTGAACAATGGAATGAGCAGGATGACGAGTGGATAGATGGGTCCTTTGGCTTCCTGGACGCACTTCTTGGTGATGAAAGCCATGGCGACAATCATATACACCGATGACGCAAGACTACGCGACCACCAGGATCGAACGCGCGGTGATGATGACGACATACCTCTCGAGACGAGTTTTCCCAACGGGAAGAAACGACAGCGCAAAGCCAAAGGCGAACGTCGGCACGATCAGGCCAAAGCTAAGCCAGTAGAGCGTGTGCTCTTGCGCAAGCGTGAGGTTGTCGTTCTTGTCGGAATCGTACAGCTCCAAGTAGCGCGCTTCGTACCAGAAGAGGATCGCACTCGCGGCCGCGCCGATGGAGAAGCAAAGACGGACGCGAGAGCGATTCACGGCGTTCATGAACGACACGTACTGCGTCTCATATGGCTCTATAGACGCATGGAGAGCGGTGAGTCGTCGAGAGTTGAAGGGTTGAAGCAGCGCACGCGTACCGTTGAAGAAGAGAAGGTTCGGGTCCATGCTCACTTGTTCCAAGCATTTTTCAAACTGCTTTTGGACGAACGCGCGTTCTTGCGCCCATCTCGCCGCGACTAGTCCAAAGTCACTCGGGCACAGGTGACGGAAGAGTCTACCTGACATGTCCACCACGTCATGGCGTGGTTCTTCGTTGGCTTGGAGGATTTCCGTCAGCGCGGCGTGCCACGTCACCTCTCTACGTGTTCCATGAGTTGCAGCGTGGCGTCGAGAGCGACACGTACTTTGGCACGACAAGCACAGCGGCTTTGATGCGGTCCAGGACTTGAGTCATGTGATGTGAAACTCAAATTAAAGACGGCCGCCGTCGTTACTCGAAACTGCCGATCGTTTCATGGCATGCCTATCTTCGACAGAAACGTCCTGTCGACACGGAGATCCACTGCTTGGAGAGGAAATAGCTGACTTGGCCGAGCGCGATCATGACGCTGACGCAGGTGGCGTCCGGCTTGGGACATCCTGGCCGTCGCGCTCGTGACCACCTTGTTGTCCTTGTTCAAGTGCGTCTGCGAGCGGAGACTTTTATGAATGTCGACGACTTCAAGCGGTCGGTCCAAGATGGACTTGCGACTGGGATTGGAACACGTCAAAGCGCGGTTCTTTATCTCGACTCGTTCCTTGGCTTCTAGCGCTCGCTTGACCATCGTGTTGCGAATCCACACTGGGATCTCCGTGATGGACGAGAGCCATGACTTGAATTCTAAAGAGCGCAGAGACTTCTTGATGACGAATGACCTGACGATCGAGATTAAGACGGCAAGAGGAAGACGGCTCGTACCGTCGAAGGTTCGCTTCTTCGTACGAGACAATCATGCCGAGGATTTGAACGACAAAGATGTAGCAAGAGTACTCGAGCAGTGTCCGACGCGGCAGGACAGTCCGCGTGCCGACGAGAAAGCCAATGCACGCCACCAACGTAATGATCGCCGTCAAGCCTTGGATCGTTCGTGAATATCCCTTCTGCGTCTCCATGAGCTCCCCACGGACTTTGCTCACAGCTTTCGTAGCTTGGTACTTGACCTAAAGCACCTGCAAGAGGATAGCGAAGGCCACCAGCGATGTCCGCGTGCAAGATGCCGGCGTTTGGGTTCTCGTACGGGTGGCGGTCGAGCAAGTACCAGTAGCGAAAGAAGCGGCTACAACGTCGTGACCTCCACGAAGAACAAGACGGCGAAGGACGTACCGCTCGACATCTTTGTGCTTGAACGACTGCGACCAGCGGTGACAGAGGAGTTCCTTGGCATAGTATGGATTGTGAATGCGCGACGATGCATCCTTCGGCGCGCCAGAGAAGTTGAGTCCAAGCGTGAAATTGCGCCGCTTTAGGATTTCCTACAAGTTGACAACGGCGTGATGCTCTCTGCATGTCGTGGCTATGGTGGTTTACCTTTTGGTAGCTTGAAACCATCCCCGCGACGACACTCATCGAGTAGTCATCGAACACCGCGGATTTGACGCGTTCCAGGACTTGGACCATGATGGAATGGAAGGAAATGTCAACGCAATGATTGACATGGAAGATGAGCTCGTTATTGAAACTGTAGACGGTTTTATCGCCATGCTGATCTACTTGGAAGTGTCCACACCATAGTCGGCACGGTATTGCTTGATGGTCGACACGTATGTCTGGCGCTCCTCGGCAGTGAGTGACGCGAGCTCCGTCGATTCCAAGAGATGCACAAGACTGTTCAAGTTGGCAATCGACAAGACGGGAATGCCAAACGACGCTTCCACCATTTGAATCGCAGAGCGCGTGTCCGTGACGGAGGCTTTTTCTTGACGGTCAAGCGAAATGCACACGCCGACGACGTTGGCCTTGGCATGCGTGAGGATCTGCATCGCTTCCGTGATGGCAGTGCCGGCCGTAATGACATCGTCAATCAAGAGGACGCTAAGAAGACAGATGAGCCAAATCAAAGACTCTTTTCGAGCAACGTACCGTCGTCCAGCAACGTCAGCGCCGACAAGAAGACCACCTTCGCCGTGGTCTTTCGCTTCCTTGCGGTTGAATGCGAAAGGAACGTCACGGCCATAGAGCTCGTCAAAGGCAATCGCGACTGAAGCAGCGAGCGTGATGCCCTTGTACGCTGGACCAAAGAGAACATCGAATTCCAATCCGCTAGCCTACAAAGACGCTTAGACCTTGACGAAGAAACTTCACAAACGTGGATTGTCTTGGCGTAGAAGCGGCCCAATTCGCGCAGCATGCGTCCGGTCTTGAAGAGCCCGGCGTTAAAGAAGTAGGGACTTTGACGACCCGACTTGAGCGTGAACGAGCCAAGCTTAAGCACGGAGCAGTCCAAGCAAAAGCTCAGAAACTGCGTCTGCACTTGCGCACGCTTGGTTTCACGGACGACGTTGATCGCATCTCGAAGAGCAATTGCCGCCTCGCGAGGGTTTGTCGCCTTGGAAATGCCGCGAGACACTGGCAAGAGCAATCCAAATCCGTCGTCGGACAAGCCAGCAAGCACAGCTTCTTCCAAGTTACCACCTTGGGCGCCAAGACCTGGGGCAAGGATCCACATCTCTGGGACAATACGGCGGACATTGCGAAGAGCTTGGACATCAGTGGCGCCAACGACAAGGCCGATGTTGTCCTGGAGAATTGCAACCATGAGATTGTGAAAGTAGAGAGAGATCAACGGACCTTGGAGTTCCACTCCTGGGCTTTCTTTGCCACAGTTTCGTACAACATGGATCCATCACTGAGCGTCAATGTTTGGAAGTCATCGGCGGATGGGTTTGACGTCTTGCAGAGGACGAAGCATCCCTTCTCGGGATACTTGCTCATGTCAAGGAATGGGTCAATTGAATTCTTGCCCATGTATGGCGCCAAAGTGATGCCATGCGCTTTGGCCGAGTGAAAGGCCGCCGACGCGTAGGCTGCCGCCGTGGTACTGATATCACCGCGCTTGGCATCCAAAAGGACTGGGATTTGAGGAGGAACGGCAGCGATGACGCGATCGAGAGCCGAGATCCCTTCTGCGCCAAACACTTCGAAAAAAGCAGCATTTGGTTTGTACGCGACAGCCACGTCGGTCGTTTGAGCGATCAAGTCCAAGCAAAAGCGCTCTGCCGCAGCAGCAGTGTGCTCTGGGAGCTCCGACACGTGTGGATCCAAGCCGACGCAAAGGAGCGAGTTGATCTCGACCGCTCGACGTCGGATCTGTTGAAAGAACGAAACCATGTTTCAAAATGCCAATAATCCAGGATGATTGGCTTTGGAATAATAATATGACCCTTTCTCTTATATTTTGTATTACAAATTAAATTTATATTTAAAATCCAAGCCAATGGTTTCTGTTGCGATCGTCATGCTTTTCTATTAAGACTCTAAAATGGCTATATTTTGTATATTTAATATCGACTATAACTAGAAATTGCTAGATACTAGTACATTTCTTGTTGTATAAAACCATATAAAATTGCATATTTATTGTATATAAATGATATGACTAAACTAAAATTTTAACTTGACTCTTCAGGATGTTTGGGAAAGCTTATGATCCTCTGTTGTGATCATCTGCATAGCCAAAGCCAATAGACGGCAGCGCGAGCTGAAGGAGATATTTTGAAGCTGCAAAATCGACTGAAGACTCTTTGACGACTGAGCACGGAGTCCATGTCCACATCAAAATATCTCACCTCAATACTTTGTGAATGCAATTATGGTGGAATCTGTCACCAAAATACAATAATTTAATCCAGCTCAGGTGTTTAATCTTGATATTATTATTCATTATTAGCGTTTGTCTAATTATCTTGGATCAATTCCACACCGTTAAGATTTTGGTGAGATATTTCAAAGCTATTGTGCTTTACAGTGTTCAAAACAAATTTCGTGTCTACATTGTGTGAATAAAACAATTTCCAATCTACGGAATGATGGCAGACGACGCCACATCTGCGGCGGTCGACTTCGTGACGCCTGTAGAAGCGAGTGAAACGCAGCCAGTTGTGGAAGATGTGACACCCCCAACATCAACGACGACGCCTGATGAATTGACCAAATGGAAGGAGCGCAGTGCAAGGCTTGGCGCAGCAGTGACGCAACAAAAGCAACGCATTCACGAACTCGAAGAGTCGGACGCTAAACTGAAGCGGCTCCTGAATCTAGCCAAGCGCAGCATTGAAAACAAAGACGCAACGCTTGAATCACTCAAACAACAGATCAACGACCTCAAGTCAGCCGCCAAAGCGAAAGAGAAGGACCCGCGACGGATCATCCACAAAGTGAAACATGTTTCACACACCGGCCAAGAAACCGTGTGGTGCTTGGTTGAGTACACTTCCGATGACGACGATGATTCCAGACCCCCCGAATGTGGCTGGCATTCCTTCAAGAGCGAAGATGAGGTGCTCAACTACGTCCATAAAGCAGCAGGTGAACCGATCCGCGTCCCAGAATTGAGTCTCCCGCCGTCCGATATCCAGCAAATGGTGCGTTCTCTCAGGAACTTCGGGTCACACTCATGCTGTAGAAACAAGAGCTCAGCGATGAGCTGGAACGAGTGCAGGAAGAGTTTCGACGCTATCGAGTACGATCAGGTATATATCCTTTGCAGTCGTCATTCATGACAATCCCATCGCTAGAAATCACTCGCAAGCAAAAGGAAGCTGAGCTTCGCAAGGTACGTTTCCCAGAGTGTCTTCTCTTCCTTATGCACGCACTAGCTGAGTGCGACAACATTAGCAAAACAGACAGAACAACTGGGAGGAATCGACCTCCAGCAAGAGCTCCAAGCCGCAAGAATGCAAGTGCGACGGTTTAGCCAGCTACAGACAGCCGCAGAGGAGCGAGTGAGCTGTCCCGCTCTACTTGTTAGCACTCAAGTTCCGTCTTATAGGAACGTGAATGGAAGGAGAAGTATGAAAAACTCGAGCGCGACTACACAAAATTAAGTGGTGCCATGGGCGAAACAGTGCTTGCCATGGAATGGCGGTCCCGCTACGAGCAGGCAGTCCAAGAAAAGGCAGCTCTAGAGCAACGTCTAAACGATGACTCTTTCAACCTCGCGAACGATCTGGATGGGGGCAACGACTTAGCCAAAGTCAAGATGGAGTTCGCACTCTACAGGAAGCGTGCCATGCAAGTCGTTGAGCAAAAAGAGAAGGAACTCCAGCAAGCTCGTGCAGCAGCGCCGTCAGGGTTTTCGTCTGCTGGGTTACGGCGCATGAGCAGCTCCAACAGCCTGAATGGGTTTGAGACTTCAGTGCATGCCCCAACTACCAACGAATACTTGAAGAACATTGTCATGAAGTACATGTCAACCGACCAAGAAGAGGTATCACATGCAGGAGGAAGCGTTCGGTCGATGATTTCGGCACGTAGGTGAAAGAGCACATGGAAAAAGCCATTGCAACTGTGCTCAACTTCTCGGCCGTGGAGCTGCAGCACATTCAAGACAAGCGCAAGAGTCACAGCGGATGGCTGTGGTGATCCCATCATCATACTATGATACACTCCAAGGTGAAATAAAGACTCGACGATGCGACGTCAACTCGACCTGTGTCGTCTCCAGTGGACAGAGACTCGACACTTCAATTGTAAATGAAACCTTTGACGAACGTTAGTGGCTTGGAGTTGCTTGTGTCTTGAACAGCATTTGACGGCACTCATCTCCCAACCTATGCGTCGACTTCAATAGCCATTGGGATAGCTCTTCCTTTGTACATATACCGAAGAAAGAGCAAGCAGAGAATAAGTTTCATTTGTTGCGGCTGCCTTCCGCGTTACTTTTGGATGAGCATAGGGCGGACGACTCGGCACCTTGTCTTCCAGAGCAATTGTTGACTCTGTAGCCTCTCCAAGAAAGTTCGTTCATTACCACCATCATCGCAATCAGACAATTGGATCAGGTGCCTCTGGCCGCGTCGGTTTGTGCAAGAAGCATAGGAAGGAGCGATGTCTCTGTGTTTTTGTCGTCGGTGTCGCCACTTTTGTGCAGTCCGGCTAAATTTATCCTTGTGGATCGTTTGTTCGTCTTTTTATAAACTGGGCAAAACGTGAATGTGTTCTTCCTTGTGTATTTTGTGTATTTCCCATGTTGACAAGAAAAGAAAACTGTCTCCCAAGAGCTTATTTCTCACCTCTTCAAGAAAGTTTACACATCGCTGACCACCGAGAGATGCCGCCAGCTGCGCTGTCTCCTCTGTCGCATTCTCCTCGGCGACAGTTCCATCCGTCGCCTCTGGCGATACAAACGCCCAAGTATCATTCTCCATTCAGTCAATACCAGCCGTCGGCCACAGACCGCCCGTCGCTCAAGAGAGAAGGCATCGCAACGTTGGATTCGACACGTCAACGAATGTCGTTCGTCTCGGCCAACTCGGTCATTCTCCTCCAGAACTCACACTCCGACGTCGCGAATGTCCCCTTTCACGATGAAGACGACGACGAGAGAGCGCTCACTCTCGGCCGCGTTGCATGGATCGTCTTTTCATCGATCGTGATTGGTGCTGTCTTCCTCTCCGTTATGATTCTTTTCAAAGGCAACGGCATTATCTTCCTCATGTCCTACCTACTTCCGATTATCAACTATGAAATGTCATGGTATAGCCATGCAATCATCCAAACGCTTCTCCGACCCTTCCAGATTTACTACAACATGGACACTGTTGCGACCGCTACAGCTGAAGACAAGTCAAAAACTACCGTCGCTCAAACGTGGGGCGACCGTGTTGGCGCCTCTGACAAGGCTATGGGACTTGTGATTTCAACCTTGGTTATGTTATTGTGTGCCGGTGTCACTGCCGTGCTCCAGTTGTACGGCAACCTTGGCTTGAGCAGTATGGCTCTATACATGGTTCTTCCATACGTGGCGACGACCACCTTTGTGGCCGTTGGTTGCGCGATGTTCACACCGAGTCCGATGGATGGCTGCATCCTTCTTCTCCAGCAAATTGCCTTCTGTGTGACCGCATTCAATAGTTTCTTCTCCTGCAAGGAAGCCGTTAACGGTGTCGTCCGTCAAATCACACTGGTTGATGGTGGCTACTCTATTGCCATTGTCTTGGTCCCCATTGTCATTTTCCGCATCGTTCGCTCGACTGAAGTGGTTCGAACGGGTCTTGTCCTACTCCTTGACCTCTTCTGCGTCCAGTATGTCACATCAACCCTCATGCTCCTTGCGACTATTGTCGATAACTTCCTGGCCCAAGACCAAGTGCTCGTTGAGGTCCCACAGCATCGAATGCTGGCGCTTGTGAGCTGCTTTCTCACTTTGTGGGTGACAGATCTCGTTACTCAGCTGCTCATTCGTCGACCAAAATGGGCCATCGTTGCTTGTGGCATCATTGCTTCGATTATAGCCACTGTGGTGCTGAAATACGCCATTGCTCCACCCAATGTTGAGCTCTGTCAATGGTACCATATCGTCTTCATCATCCTGGGAAGTTGCCTTTGCCACGTTGGAACGTCGTTCGTAGCATTCTTTCGGCTCCTAGCTGGCAATGCCCGGTTATCCAGATGGCTTGTGCGACTTCAGTACCTCCTTCTCCTTGGCGTGTTTGTCATGTTGTATGAGCGTGTGGCTTGGGTGGAAACCTTCAGCACGACAGTCGACGATTCAATTCGTATGGTCACTCAAATGTGGGTGCGCATCGACAATACATCGTATCAAGCGTTTGACCAAAACCAAAGCGAGTACCAATTCCTCTACCAAGTGCGGACTCTGATGGAAATGGTCCATGCCAGCTACACGCCAGCCAAGATGGATGCCATGTTTGTCCGCAACACGCATCACTTCCTCTTTGATGTTGGCACATGCGTCGTGCAGTCCATTCAAGAGAATGTGACGGGAAAGCAATGTTTCAGCATGTTTTAAATAATGCGTGGTTGATTTAATGGACGATGAATGTTTCAGTGAGGATTGAATTACAGTATCTATAGTTCATCGTGGTCGTCAAGCGGATCGTTGTCTGGGTGATGGAACTCCGATTCATGCGCTAAGGCGTACAAGATGTCTTCCTCAAGAGTCTCAAAGTCCACGTTGTAAGCGTGGCGCTTCCAAGGGTATCCATCCACGACGATAAACTTTTCAAAGTTCCACTGGACAGGTTTGTTGTCGAGGGAAGACTTGAGCCATCGATACAATGGATGCGAGTTGGGGCCGTTCACATCAATCTACACTCGTCAAGTCAAAGACTTCACAGCCTGGTGGGTTATGCACCTTGTCAAAGATGTTAAAATTGACGTTGTACTTTGTCTGGGCAAACTTGACAATTTGGTCATACGTGCCAGGCTCTTGTTCGCCGAATTGGTTGCATGGGAAGGCCAAAACTTCAAAGCCAAAGATGTGATATTCATCTTGCAACCTCTACACATTCGTCATGCTTCATACATGATCCACGAGGGAGGAAGATCGTGCGAACCTGCAATTCGCGGTAGTTGGAGTCTGTGAAGCCACATTCGCTCGCCACGTTTACAATAAGCATAACGGGCGTGTGATCATACTTTGCAAGTGGATAGTCTTCGTTGTCCTTCTTCGCCATAAAGTCGTAGATAGACTTCTTTTCCGTTTCGGCGAAAACAAGAGCGAGCAAAGCCACCAACGTCGCCACAATCAAGCTTCGCATGCTTCGATGGAATTTCCAAAATGACGGTTGACGACATGACAATCATCCGGATAACATGACCGGATATCATTATCCGGACAAAAATACTGTCTAATTTAATGAAATATTGACTTCCTGAGGTGATTTCAATTTGACAACCACAATCGACGGCCACACGCACAGACTTGTCGCTGCATCCATGGTAGATGACAGCCTCCTTCACGACGAAGCTCATGGACATGCGATAGGAGCTTCCATATACAAGCCCAGTACCAGTTGATTACTATGGCGTTCTTGCAGGGTTTCTCTCAGTGGTTGGGCTCGTTTTCATGGCGGCCTTTTTCACGAAAGGCATGAGCGCATCGAAGAATTGGATCGTTGAATTGGTATTTGCCGCGCTGGCATCTCTCTTCCTAGGTCTAGGCACACTATTCCTGCTGCTGTGGGTAGACATCTACCTCTAGATCTGTGGTCATCATGAGAGTCTCTATCTTACTTAAACTTAATTCGATCCTGGCATTAAACTATAGTAAACAGTCGTCACGAACTTCTGCTTGTATCTGCAGTGCAAGCGGTCCTTAGTGGGATGGAAAATAGTCCATAGAGCGTACCGTTGAGTGATGCCCAAAACAATCATCCCGTCCTTGATCGCCGTGCTGTACAAATGATTCAGCGCAACATGCTGAGGCACAGGAAGCAAGCGGCAATCCACAGACGGTGGCGCCTAATATAGGGGGTGTTAATGGCTCATTGAAAACATTGCAGCATACTTTGTTGAGCATGATGTGACGCAGATGTGGTGGAAGCGGCGGTGGTTCTTTTGTGTACTCGTCGATGTCAGGGATAAATCGTCCGTAGACAGTTTCTTGGTCGTTGTCGTCAGGCTGGTCCAAGTCAACATCTGCGAGCGATGCAAAGTCGGACACATCAACATAGTTGTTGATATTGCCATCGACATCAGCAACAGTTGGTTGATCGGGAGCAAAGCGCCATTCGTCGTCGACGACAAACTTGTACGCGTGCTTTCCTCGAGGCAAGTTGGCTATGTAGGTAAAATCATTCCCGGAGCGATGCATTGGGACATGCGCCGACCATCCATTGAATGTTCCTGTAATGCAAACCTATATGTCAGAGACAGGGTATGAGCACGAGCAAAGATGTTGGAAGGCATTACATTTCGTCCGCCGTGTTCCCATCGAAACACCATCGGCACAATATCGTTCTTGGACGAAGAGTCGGGTGTGCTGGTCGTCGCGCTCGTCTTAGATGGAACATACCTCGGAGAGTTGACCCCTTCCATGTCCATATCTGTATCACTATTCCTCGATGCTTGTGCATGATGGTTGGGGCTTCCGTAGTACAATGCTGGCGGTTGCGACGGTCCTGAAATCGACGTGGCTGAATCTTTATGCGATTCCAACGTGCCCAAGTCGGTCGGATTTGAGTCATGAGGCTTGCTAGATGTACTTCCCATAGTGTATTAGCTACACACACCATCAAATGTCCATTTCACTGTCGGTCGTACCGAGAGTCTTCCGGTCGGTCTCGGATGTCGGAGTAAGAACAACAAAATCCAACGTGAGAAACACAAGCCTGTGTGTATTCTCTAAAAATGTCATTTTTCATCAAAATTTGAACAAAATTCACTGAAGTTATGAGAGAAATTCAGTCATTTTTCATAAAATTGAAATGATATTTTAATTCTCAAGTTTTATTTTTGATACAATTTTCAAGTGAAGGAGAACATTAAAATATATTATGGTTTAGAACTGTGGACAAAGATGCTCAAGTCGCGCCGCTGCCAGATTGAGCACGAAGCACCTTGTTCTGGATGTTCAAGTAGGTCAAGAGTGTATTGGAGATGTCGCTGTCGTAGCCGCCTGGGAATGCAATGCGATGGTAGAGCACAAAGACAGCGCCGAGGAAAAGCATAGCGTCCACGCGATCGAGCAAACCTCCATGGCCAGGAATGAGCGTGCCAGTGTCTTTGACACCTGCGAGACGCTTCAACAGACTTGCAAATAGATCACCGTAGCGCGAGATAGCTCCACCGACAATGGCAAATATAATGCGCCAAATTTGACGGTATTGGTTCTGTTTTTTGACCTTGTCGTCAACAGCAATGCCAGATTCTTGCGACCAGAGGGCATCAACAAGAAGCGTGGCTGCCAGCCCAACAATAATGCCACCAATCGAGCCCTCAATATCTTTGTTGGGACTGATGTGACGGGCCAAGAAATGAGAGTGTTTGAAGCGAAGGGAACTCAGGAGATGACCGCAGAAGTAAGCTCCCGTGTCGACGCCCCAAACAACGGCAAGGAAGCCCAGAGCAATACGAGCCCCTTGATCGACTTGCATCAACAGAGCCGACATCGGTGAGATGAGCATTGAAATGTACGCAAATCCGATGCAATCGAGCATGACATGGAGGACGGAATTGATCGCATGGAGTGGGGTGACACTGCGCCACCATGCAACTCGGTTCATCAAGACAAATATCACGACGTTCATGCGTCCTGGACCAGAGGACATGACGTTGAAGCAGTTGGTGTCGTAGAGGAAGCAGGTAAAGAAGTTAAGAACCGCCCACGAGTAGACAAATTGTTGCATGATGGCGTTGATGGCAGCAGTCAGAGTAGGTGTCATGAGTGCTGAGAAGATAGTAATCCAAGTGGAGATAGAAATGAGCAGGATGAAGTCAAGCCACGTGTAGACCAGCGTCTTTTGGTAGATGTTGACGTATTGGACGGTCTGGTAATGGAAATATCGGTTTTGGAAGATGAGGAAGATGCCAGTCACAATGCCCGTGATGAGAAACGCCGCTGCCCCAGCAGCGAGTTTAGGATGACGGGAGCCACAAGGAAGACGGGAAGCGGCCACTGAATGGACGTCCAGAGGCAAGGAATCTGCTGCGGCTTCTCCATGATAGCGGAAAGCATAGGCAGCTGTGAATCGATGGGCAATTCTGTGGGACAACCAAGCGTACTCATAATTGCAGACGGCTACGACCATGGAACACAGGTAAATCGGGGCGGCTGCAGGTCCCAGACAAAGATAAACAGTGACTGCACCACCTAGGAGGAGCCCAGACGCGATGCGCTGGACCATGTTGTTTGTCTGGAATGCTGCAATAATAGGGTTCGCACTCTCTGGAAAAGGCGTGGCTTCGAGCTTCACGGTCTCTCGAGCTATGTCACGAGTGTCCGGAAAGTCCAAATCAACATCTGCAGTCATATGGCCTTCTTGTACGTCTTCATACGCCCATTCCGATCGAGTCGAAGGAGGTTGTGCAGGTTGGGAGGTCATGGAGTCACGATTTGCTCGTCTGGTCATGCAAGGAATTGCATATTCAGCCTGTTTGGTCGAATAATTATCCGGATTCATTAAAAATTACCTTAAATGTGAGATAAATCTCCAGATATTATGGGACTTTGCTCAAGCGACTGTACTGATGTTAGGTATTTTTTTTATAAACACACAGTGTTGTTCTCAGCATCACGTGCTGTCTAGTCGTTGCAAGTATACGTCAGAGCGTATGTCGATTGCGGTAGAATGTATTAGAGGAGCTATATACGTCTTCTGAAGCGCCGCTTCGAGGGCATCCTGTGTTGATTCGAAGCAAATCTGGGTCATGCCATCCATTTTGAACCAGATTTATCTCATCCTGATCAGATGTGAATGTCCCAATACTTGTTGTCGTGATAACGTGTTTTCCACACGGGACAAATGTGTATTTTGTATTGAAGTTATAAATAGCTTTTCACATCGAATGCATGTTGACATGGAACTTGACCAATGCGACCACAAAGGCAATCGACGTCATGACGCCGCCAATGAGGACTGGAAGAGCGTAGCCCATGGACGTCCGTACGAGAACCGAAGAGAGCAAGTAGTTGAGGAACTGACCGACGCATACGGCGGAATTGAGCGCGCCACTAAACATGCCAAGATCTGGTGAGTCGGCGCCAACGACATGGACGACAAGTGGCAGCGTGAGCAAGTAGATCGTTGCCTGCGTAATGCTACAGAGGGCTGCTATACCAACGTCAACGACCACCGACTTGGAAAACGCCATGAGGATCAACAGCATTTGGGGAACGATGCAACAGACTGTCACTCTTCGTGCGCCATAGCGCTTGACGAGGTACGGCAAGCACAGAACAACCACAAGCACAACACCTTGCATCATGTCAGCAACGCCAGCGAGACGGACACCATCGTTGTAAGTTGTTTGCTGTGGTGAGCAAGCATCGTGGTCGGACTTGCCACAGATATCAGCGCCATCCGAGGCCCCGTCTTTGACGACGAGGCCGAAGAACTGACCCTTGGCACCGTTGTACGCCGTGTATCCATACTGAGTGAGCCCAAGGATGATGAAGTAGACACCCAGTTGCGATGGAAGGGTTTTGATGCCAACGTAGACCGAGCGGAATGCTTCCATGACGCCTTTGGATGAGCTCTCAACGAGGGGAGTCTCATGGGCAAACCAACACGTAATAGCCGTCGTTATGAACATGGAGATCATGAGCATGGCCAAAAATGACTGCAGGGTTTCATAGGCGGGGCCAATGGCTGTAATGTAGAGCGAGACAGCAAGCTGTCCTCCTGCAGTAACGATGCCACCAACAACGGCTCCAGTCACTTGACGCTCTCCAGCAAAGTCGACCATAAGCAAATTTGCAGGCACCATGGCGACATTGAGCGTAATGTCCATGAAAATGTAGCAAAGGATTGTGATCGCAGCTGTCCAAGTGCGTGAGTCGGGTGTGTCGCCAAATGCATTGCCAATGTCGCGTGAGAATGCTAAGATCATCCATGTTGCGATGCTAGCTATCGCACCGAACAGTATAAACGGCCGTCGGCGACCATAGCAACTTCTGCAACGGTCGCTCAGGACACCGACTGTTGGGACAACGAGGAGGCCGCAGATGGGGCCTACGAGCTGAACAAGTTGAACTCCAGACGATGAGAGGAGGATTTCAAGCAACGGTCCAAGTGCCGACCACTGCGCTGACCAGGCCATGTTGATCGCTAACCGAGGTGCTGACAGCATGATCAACAACGGAATCGAGCAACCCTCGGTCCCACTGCAGTCTGTAGCGCGTGTCGTCGCGTCTGAGTCATGCGATAAAGATCCTTCCGTCGGCGATACCACAGCGCAGAACTTGTCTTGGTCCGCGACCACGACTTGGATCGGCATTTCGTCCATGGCCGATATGGAACATCCTTTCGATGTTCACTCATCCATCGGATATTTGCATTCGAACTGTCCGCTATACGTCGGGTATTTGCGGTCAAAATTGCGTTATCTACCCGGTATTTGATTACTGTCTGTCGGGTATTCGTACCAGCTACAATCAACCAGGACTGTCTACCCAATTTCGACCATCAGCCCGGAGCAATCCGACTGACAACATGACGTCCATGATGAGATTGCTGCTTGACGGGCTTTGAAACGCTGTGAACTGCAGCAGACTGAGGAGAATCGAGCAGAGAGTGAGCTCGAAGTGGTGTGGCTACGCGAGCGATCGGCTTTTGAGATCGTCGTGATATCATCTTCGTAACAGAATTGTGGCCGTACGGGATTGACGATGGAGATGCTCGATGTCATGCAGCCATAGGAGATGTTTATGCGAATCACTTGAAGGAATCTCACTACCAAGCTGTTGAAATGGATGAAACCAGCATGGGAATGGCATATGCACACGAATTGTACAACGAAACGCGAGATCACGACTGTTTGTCGACGAAACGATTTCAGCCATATCACAACGACGTCCTCCATTACGTTGGACGTCACTGACTTCTCAAAAAGCTAGCGACGTCAAATAGTTTATTACTGCACAGCGAAGAAACGCCTCGGGGGAGACTTTTCTTTCGGTCGTCTGGTGCCACGAACTCTTAGATAAACATGATGCGAGAACTTACGATGGAGAGGTTGGAGAGGCATTTGAACGTGGGGGAGAGCTGGCTCTAGACAAATACGATCATTGCATGGCAGCACGCAAGGTGTCAAGTGTACTGGAGAGCCGTGCAGGACGGATCTTGCCTAGTGAGAATGTGAGATTTTCAGAGACCGACTTGATGTACTCTGTCGTTGGAAGTTTGAACATCCGCCGTGGAGGGATTCGTTCACTACAAGTGTCGATCAGGATAAGCTGCTTGGACCGAAGAGAACCTGGATTGTCGTTGGAGAAGGCCTTGCGTCGGACTTCCTGCCCCGGGAGACTTTGCTGGGGACAGTGGAGCACGAGGAGTCGCCGTGTCGAGAGCGGTTGGGGAGCTGCCTGCAATGGAAGGTGCACTACAAGATCACCATCATGTGTTTCCAGCACGCCGTCATGACGAACACAATCGTCCGAGCGAGCAGTTTGGGACTACAAGAGTCTTTTGAGCTCACAGGTTCCGTGGCAAGAGGAATACCTTCGCTGGGATGGCACTTCTGCCTTGGGCGGTGACGTCGATCTAGCAAAATGGGTTGAGCCGCTCACGGGTGTTGCATCCCACTTGAATGACTTTGATGGGCTAGCAGAAGAGTTTGAGACGCCAAGCAGACAGTGACTTGCCTTTGTGCTGGTGAGACTTGTCGAGGGGGCGTCGGCGACTTTCTGCGTGAGAGATGAGACGTGATACGAGCGACGAAACAAACATGGCAGTCGGAGACGGTGGCTCAAGGAGAGGATGGTTGAGGCTGAGTCATGTTCATCGAGATCGTCATGGAAAGCGGGCGTACCTCTGAAGAAGAGAGCCTGAGAGACAACTAGAACGAAGGGAATCGTGATGGAGGAGTTTGTCACCGTCGTACGTATCAAGGGCTTTGAGATCTTGTCGAGGCGGGCTACGTCGTGGTTTACCTTTGGTTTGCATCATGACGTCGTACCTGATTTGGATCTCCATCTCGGTTTGAGCTGTCAATTGTCTAAGCGAGGTGTGATGGAATGCGCTAAGTTTGCCTACGCGAGTGCGTCCTCGGTGATGTCTGGCAACGCAAGTGGCTCTGGAGACTCAGCTCGAGGTTCGTTTGGTCGATCCACATGCGGCTCAACCATGGCCAGCGGAGGAATGCTGTACCAATGATGAGATCATCGGGTAGGAGGAACATTGCTTACTGCTTGATAGGTCTTGGACGTGGTAATGGCTCCGTCGGTGGTGTGCTAAAAGACTCGTGAGCGAGGAATGACCATCAAGATCCACCGCAAGCCAACTGTGCTGCCTCGAAACGACTCTCTCCGTGTCGCTGAAGCGTCAATCTTTTCTCTACAAGCAACGTCGTTCGTCCGTTCGGTCGCATGATCATACAGATCGTTTGCACTAATGAGTTGACGACCATGTCTGTCCGTCACTGGCATCGTTTCGACGTCTATCGGGGGTGAAGTCGACGCGGACTGAGGGCCAGATGTAGCAGGCATGCCTTCTCGGAGGAGCCTCGACGAAACCCTCGCTACGACTGGATGGATCGTCTTCTCACTAGAAAATCGTTGTTTAGCTGACAGGCAGATGGAAAAATAGTAGTCTTACAGCGCATTTGCGCTGTCCATTTGGCCAGAACGGCGGGGCCGCGGTCTTCTATTCATATTGCAAAGTCTTCAGCCAGAAGTGCGTACCGTGAGCTTTGTGTTGGCCATCCATCGTCATTTTTCCTAGACCTCGATGGTTATTTCCAATGGCGAGAGTATGATCTGCACGAGTTCTCTGTCGGGCGAGCTCCCTTCTCGTCAGTCATGTTGTCCTCGTCATCGCCTTCCCTACGATGATTGTTTGAAACTTTGAGAGTCTTCCCATGGCCGTACTCGTGAATTGCCGCGCGTTTTGAACGCTCTGACGCAGACCGACGATGGACCCGGACAGTGAGATAATCGTCCACGGTCATGACTGTCACGTCAGACGTCGGGTTGGTTATCCTATCCGCTCGGTCACTACAATTGAAGCACTCGAGCCATGTACGCTAGAATCGAAGCAGTCGGTCTAGCCACGTTGAACGTTAGACAAAGCGCAAGATCGCAGCCACCTTGTATCACTGTTGGTGCGCCGCCGCCTCTTGGAGAGTTTGCCGAGCTCAACTTTAGGGAGCTGACTCGGAGTGTACTGTGGTTGCATGGTCTCATTGCTCTTGACGTGGACACTGATCGGCCGCTCCATCTTCAGCAAATTCCGTGATGACCCGATGGAGACTGCGTGGGCTTTCGTCTGATCTGCCCCGGGCTATGCAAGATTTGGCTAGCTATTCATGGAGTAGAGAGAGAGATACCTGACATGATAGTTCAGATATGTCTTGCTGTTGCAGTGCAATCTCTCTCATCTCGTTCTCGACGGATTCCAGCGGAGCGAGCTGCAATGCCGTGACGAGTCGTCCGAGACCAAACACTTACACTCGATGGGGGCTTTGTCAGTAGCTGTAGAGTATGCTGCGCTGTGGATGTTATGTTGCTTGAAGGGATCACAGGCACTGGATGATCCATTGCCAAGAGGATATGTGATCTCAGTGAAGTTCAACTGTACGAAGACAGAGGCTACAAATTGGATATAAGCGAGATGGAGCGGGCGGCGCTTCAGAGCTAGCTGGACGTACAATGTCGTCCCCAGTCGTCGGGAGAATGCGTCAGTCACGAGCTGGAATGCCGAGACGTTTCAATCTCAACTAAAAAAGAGATGACGACGCCTCTTGGGTAAGACAGTTATCAAACACAGTCTTGAAGCAGCGTAAACCAAAGTTATGCTGGACGACTGCATGTCATTGTACAGCCAAGGAGCCCCCTTCTCCTTGTTGCTTGTGCAAAAAGCGATAGAAGGTCTGCATGCCAATATGCATAAGCGTCTTCCGCGTCGTACGACTTGAAAATCCATGTAATGCAACGCATTGGACGTATTCCTCAGAACGTATGCTTATATACCACGTCGAGACACGCCACCATTGTCGGGTTCATTTCACTTGCAGTACACTTCGGCAATCGTCTCCGTGACTGCATGAGCCGCGGTCAAACTCAAACTCATATTGCAATGCACATGGAATCTTTCACTTTTCCAGCATCATTGCGATTGAAAATCGGTGCTCTTGCGGAGAACAAGGTACTAGATGACTTCTCGTGGCTTTTCCAAGAGCTAGCACATGCCCGAGGTCTGAAGACCACGTAATATGAAGGCATTCGTCGGCTAAGCCATGCGATTACTTTGTCCATCAAGTTTGGACTGGGGTTGACGGGGTTTCCTACCTTAGGGTTTTATGAATTGGGGTGAAGGGTTTACGTTGAGGGTTAATAGTCGAAGGGTGAAAGGGGTTTCTGACACATCGTGTTCATGGAAGAAAATCCGAAGGCAGAAGCTGTGCATGCTGTAATTGCATTTGTGAAGAGAGAACGCCCCCGAGCTCTGACAAAGGAAGAGCGACTTGATATTCTCATGTTATGTGCCCAACTCAAGCTCGCCGGGGAGAAATATGTGAGCGTGAAAGTCGCGAAACTACTCGGCCGGAGCAAATCTATCGTTCAATCTGTCTGGGCTGAATTCACCGCCACAAAAGGCGTCAGTGTCCAAACGGCAGCAGGAAATCGAAGTAACCATGCCACGCGATTCCCAAGGACACCTGTTGTCATCAATTTGGTCATCGAATTTGTACGGCAACGGCAAGGTCTCGGACTCACGACCGAGGTGACAGATATTATGCAATGCCTGGTGGAGAACCGCGTCCTTCAAGTCGACCATAGAGACAGCAAGTCAGTTCAGGCATCTCTACGGGCCATTTCGCGGTTCCTGCGCACAATTAACAACATCAAAGCCACGGAAGGAAAGCTATCGTTGATCAATTGACACAATACTATATATAGAGATCTCTTCGTCTCGTTGCTATACTTGGAATCGTCTTGCTCTCATGTCGACACCGCGACAGCTCATGGCTCAACCCTCCTCGGCTTCGAGCCCTCTCTGGAAGACACGAGATGCCAAGTGCATCAAGTCAGGAGCGCATCATGCGATCTATTGGGTCAAGCAGGGTCCTAGCACCACCAAGGACAAATACGGCAACACAATTCCTGGCGCGACGTCGTACGTCCCAGCAGCTAAATACACTGGCGAGTGGCAAGGTGATGCGAAGAGCGGCTACGGCACGTACGTCTGTGGGAGCGGCAACAAGTACGAAGGTGAATGGCAAGATGGAAAGCGTCACGGCAAGGGCACTCTGTGGGTCAAGCGAAAAGGCTCGAGCAAGCTCATCAAGCAGTACACTGGAGATTGGGTCGACGACAAACGCCAGGTGCGTCGACGGCATGTTGGACGCCTTGATTCACTCTTCCTTGTAGGGACTTGGCGTCTTTTACTACGAAGATGGCGGCAAGTACGAAGGTTTCTGGACCAAGAATTGCCGCGACGGCAAAGGTCGCATGACGTACGCCGATGGCTCTGTCTACGAAGGCCACTGGAGTGCCAACGAGCGCAGTGGCATGGGTATTCTCACCATGCGTACGTCATGACAGGCTGCTTCGTCTTGCTAACGAGCCACGATAGCTAATGGCAATCGCTACGAAGGCTACTGGATGCACGACAAGAAGGAAGGCCCAGGTCGGTTCTTCTACAAGAGTACGCACAAAGTCTACGAAGCTGAGTGGCTCGACGACATGCCCAAGTGTGGAGTACGTCAGCCAGAGAGAGAGAGAGAGCTAAACTCACGGCCTTCTAGACATACCATGACGTGGCAGAATCTGCATTCGACAAACCGCCGGAAGCGTTCGAGCTGCCAGAGGTACGCCGCGTCCTCTGCGCTATGCAACTTCAGCGGCTATTTGCTGTAGCTCGAGCTTGAAAACCCTGAAAGCGTCTTGAACGAAACGATCATGCAGCTCCGTGAAGCTCGTCTTGAAGCTGCTCATGGAGCCACAGTCTTCTCGCTCCCGTCAGATACACACAAGCGTATCCAGGAAGAATTCCATGCGATTGATACGCGCCGCCGTGGTGTCATCCGCTGTGTCGACCTGGTTCGAATTCTGGAGAGTGTCGAGGAAGACGATCACGATGGATATGAAGACCGCGTCTTGGCTCTCCTGAGTGAACTAGGAGCGTCCTACGACACACTCATTACGTTGCCGGAGTGCATGGACATCATGGCGCTCCTGCTTGAGCCTGTGGATGACAAGGAAGAAAGCAATTGCACGTAGCATGCAAGATGGAATGTCATATTGGAAACAAGCTTGACTTTCAAAGTCTCTCTACGTGAAACGCAAACCTAAAGCCGCCACAACCGCACGGTATTGAGTGAGGTTTTCTCGGCGGAGGTATTGCAAGAGCTTCTTGCGTTGGCTAATCATCGCCTGCAATCCACGTCGCGAGTGGTTGTCCTTCTTGTGGTCGCGGAAGTGCTCGGTCATGCGCTTGATCTTTTGTGTCAGAATGGCGATTTGGACTTCGGACGAGCCAGTGTCTCCTGGAAAGCGCTGGAAGGCAGCAATGGCCTTTTGAATCGCCAATTTGTTGAGCTCTGCTTGCGACGCGTTCTCTAGACTAAGCGATCGAACGACTTCTTCTGGAACACCTTCGATCTGCGACTTCTTAAATCCCATGCGCAAATCTTCTTCAGACGCAGGGGCAGGCGCAACATAGTTGAACACACGCTGCTTTTCTCCACCAACGGACGAACTGAAAGCTGCTGCGGCAGATCGGGAAGGGGCCAACGAAGCGCCGACTCGACAGACCAACGTGCGCAGCATGGTTCAACAATGATTGGGTCGCCCACCACTACTTGGGATTGACCAATCAGAAAATTTAGGAAAAATAAATTCGAAATAAAATAAAAATAAAATTCAGAATTTCAATTTTTCGCTCATTTTTTTACCTCTCGTATCCGGATGCTGTTTGACACGTCACGTGACAAATCCCTTTTTGCTGAAGTGAGCGACGATGAGCCTCGCATTGTCAAAGAGCCACGCCCCGTATGACCCACGCGTAGGACGACGCCATGTATTCAATTGTTTAAAGACGAAATGTGGTTTCTCGTAGACTGTGACGGTTGCAGCGACGCAAATGCGCTGTGGCAACCCCGAGACGAACATTACCAAGGCGGAAAACTTAGTCCGGATTGCCCATCAACAAGGCGCGCAGATTGTGCTCTTGCAGGAACTCTTCCAGCATACTTACTTCCCCATGGAATTGTCGAGCCAAAACTTTCAATTGGCGGAAACTCTTGAAACGTCGGGCATCATCCGCGGCATGCAAGCTTTGGCTAAGGAACTCCGCGTGGTCTTGCCCATTTCGTTCTTTGAGCGCTACAAGAACAGCTACTACAACTCTGTTGCAGTCATTGATGCTGATGGTTCAATTTTGGGTGTCGCTCGTAAGGCCCATATCTCAGGTACACGATGCATTCACGTTCACAAAGATACGAATTTGACAGATCGCCTTGGCTACAACGACAAATACTATTTTACCCCAAGCGACGATGCTGTTCCAGTATTCCAAACGGTAGATCAACACTTGTTGTGGACTTGAACTGATCTGCTTAGCGTTATGCAACAATCGGTATTGGCATTGGTTCGGACCAATGGTACCCAGAACATGCTCGTTTGTTGGCCATCAAGGGCGCCGAGATCATTTTCTACCCAAGTGCTCTTGGAAGCAACCAATACGTAAGGATGCGATTATCTTTCAATGAATAAAACGGTCTCGTAGGACGTGCAATACGACCCTCGTGATCAATGGCACCGTGTGATGCAAGGCCATGCTGCTGCGAACATGATTCCAATTGTGGCATCAAACCGGTAAGAATTTCATCGCAATAGTCATGGCTGAACTTGGCGACCGCAGTGCTGGCACGGAGCAAAGCGATGGCGTTCAAGTGACGTTCTGTGGTTCTTCCATGATCATTGGCAACACGGGTGAAATGGTATGGAAGTTTCCATTGCCACCCAGCTAATTCTGATTTGCTAGGCCAAGATCGCAGATCGTGACTCGGAAGGGGCGTTGGTTGATGCCCTCCCGTTGGAAAAGTTCCACATACGTCGTGCCAGCTGGGGACTTCTTCGTGACCGCCGCCCCAATTTGTACAAAGAACTCTTGACTCGTGATGGCAACGCCGCCGCGTAGATAGATTTGACATTTCAATTTCATGTTTTCCGATTTTGGTGTCCACGACTGTGACTCACGAGGATTACTGTAATAATGCAACTATTATCCTTCTATCCTGCACGTCTAATTGGTTGAAATTCATTATAAAATCATTTAAGCGTTATCCTTCACTATTAGCTTGTAAAAACTCCAATAAGTTCATAAGATCTTATGGTGGAGCACCAAACACCCCTATAATATTGAGCATGCTTTGGTCGTTCTCGCGACAAAAGAGAATATTCCCATGGGGGCGACATCGTGCAAAGTTTTCAGCCACAATTTTACCACGTAGTACAGCAACATACAAATGCCTTGGACACTTGTTTCTGCTAGAAATGCTCTCGTTCTTTTTGAAATATACTCGCCAGGCTGTAAGTTACTTGCATCGTCTTTGGAATCCCTTAAAAGAAGCTGTTCATTGTATTGTGGATTCGCTAGAAATTTCCCAATTTGGATTCGTTTTTTGTATCAATCTCCAATCGCGCCAATACATTGGACGAATGAAAATTAGAACAGTACTTTCTCTCATGGGAACTGTACTTTCTTTAAAATTTTATTCAGCCAATCACAATCGCCCAAATTATTTATTAGCCAATGGCGTCGATTGGTGAATCGATCCGCCGGCGTGATTCGATTGAACGGGGTCTGGAAATTCGTATCAAATCAACAATAGAAAACTTGCAACGAACTACCATTAGCATACCTCAAAGAATCATCCACGCACAGTGGACATTTCTCCACTGTAAGGCCTTTTTTGTTGCGAGCTAGGTATGTAGTGCATCGATACGTGCATCAAACTCGCTGCTTGTGGCTCTTTCATGCTAAAACAACTCGAATCTAATGCAAGATAAAAGACAACTTGTCAAACAAATGAGTCGTCATATGTCCAGTGGATAGCATTTATATTTATAACCAATCAATAAAAGAATACAATTTAACTGGTGAAAATTAAATTTATTACATAATCCGTCGTTGTTTCGTTAAATTGCAACGCCTTTTTTGTTAGTATACATGTGGTCACGTACTTAATAAAATAACTTGGTTTCATTATATAAATTGCCCGAAAGGACTTAGAGGTGTCGCTTCAACATGGAAAGAGTTGGGCCAGAGATTTCGAATTAGCGATGAGTGCCACCCAAAGCGCCGGGCCACGCGTACAGCCAAAACACGATTCTAACTTGACATGGAGCATTGTAGACCGTCACGGTGGCGTCCACGCAGATGGCATGCACGACATTGGATGCCAACATCAAGAAAGCCGAGACACTCATCCGAATTGCTCATCAACGTGGGGCTCAAATTGTACTCTTGCAAGAACTCTTCCAGCATATGTACTTCCCCATCGACTTGGCAAGCCAGAACTTTCAGTTAGCAGAAACTCTCGAGGCGTCAGGAATCGTCAGAGGCATGCAAGCTCTCGCTAAAGAGCTCCATGTCGTGCTTCCCGTCTCATTCTTTGAGCGATACAAGAACAACTATTACAACTCCGTTGCAGTTATCGACGCTGACGGATCAATCTTGGGCGTGGTTCGAAAGGCACATATATCAGGTATACTCGTGTTTCCTGACTGTATGCTCAAAGAACTACAGATCGCCTGGGCTACAATGACAAGTATTATTTCACACCAAGTGATGACAACGTGCGTGTCTTCCACACGGTAATTTGAGTCCTACAAACGATGTCTCACTCGTGCTGCGTTGCTAGCAATACGCCACCATTGGTATTGGTATTGGATCCGATCAATGGTACCCGGAACACGCTCGCTTGCTTGTCATTAAAGGCGCTGAGATCATTTTCTACCCCAGTGCGCTTGGTAGTAACCAATACGTGAGTCAAAATCGTCCAAGGCTATTTCAAGCTCTCACTAGGACGTCCAGTATGATCCTCGTGATCAATGGCATCGCGTAATGCAAGGTCATGCTGCTGCGAATATGGTTCCCATTGTTGTTTCGAATCGGTACGCCATCGACTATTGTTATTCTTTCGTATAATGTGTCAATGCAGCGTGGGGACTGAAGACAGTGAAGGCGTTGTTGTCACGTTTTGCGGTTCGTCGTTCATTGCTGGCAACACGGGTGAATTGGTACTGGCAACTTTTTGCTTGAATATCTTATGCATTTCTTGTAGTTGAAGATTGCTGATCGCGACTCGGAAGGCGTCTTGGTCGATGCCCTGCCTCTAGAAAAGTTTCACACGCGCCGTGCTAGCTGGGGCTTGCTACGAGACCGCAGACCTCATCTATACAAAGGTCTTGCCACTCGAGATGGCAATGCATGATCGAACCCAATGAACTCTATGCTAAGCCAAATGTAGCTGTTGATTGGCTAATTTCAATATAGAACAGCCAATGAAATGTTCAAAGTTTGAAATCCAGTACTGAAATGAACAGCATTGATTGGCTGTAAATGATCCAAAATACAGCCAATCAAAGCGTTTCATTTGAAAGATGAGCTCACTATCCAAAAATTGGTTGGAAGACGCCACGGCCGAGGTCAAATGGGCAAGGAAGACAAGCGTGACAGACGAGACAAGAAGGATGAAGCCGAAGAAAAGGTTGTAGCGCCTGCTCACCTTCGTAAGAATCCATCGGCTATCAAGAACAAAATCAAGCGACAGGAAATCATGGTCAAATACAAGAAGGAAAAGAAAGCCATGCGTGAAGAGAAGCGTGTGCAGCGCAAGAAAGAAGCAGAAGAACTTGGTGACAAAGCACCTCCCAAGCTTGTGCCACGCACAATTGATAACACGCGTGAACAAGAAGTCACGATGATCTCAGCAGAAGATGAAGAAATAGTCGGTGATGAAATGGA
Source organism: Aphanomyces cochlioides (assembly GCA_019828595.1). Classification (NCBI taxonomy): domain Eukaryota; phylum Oomycota; class Saprolegniomycetes; order Saprolegniales; family Verrucalvaceae; genus Aphanomyces; species Aphanomyces cochlioides. Next base: position 3,190,335 of record JAHQRK010000005.1, read on the forward strand.
CGACGAGTTTGCCTCCATCTTTGGCAACGAAGAGACTCCCAAGATCATGTGGACCACGCGCCCATTTCCATCCGCCGACTTGTATCCGTTTATCCAAAATCTCATGGAATTCGTGCCCAATTCATTCTATTACAAGCGAGGAACGTACGACATCAAAGACATTTGCCGTTTTGCTGGCAACAAAGCCTTCACACACGTTGGCATCTTGTCCGAGAAGGAAAAGAAGTGCAACGGGTACTCTTGACATCTTGCTATATTCCTCTCAATATGCTGCTTGTAGGATGGTCATTAGCCGCCTTCCTCACGGCCCAACGGCATTTTTCAAAATCTCTAACGTCGTTCTTATGGATAAGATTGAAAACCATGCGCGCAAGACAAGCCATCAGCCTGAAGTTATCCTCAACAATTTCAACACTCGACTGGGCCATCGCATCGGTCGATTCTTGGGCTCCTTCTTTGAACACAAGCCTGAATTCATCGGCCGTCAAGTCGTGACGTTCCACAATCAGCGTGACTTTATCTTTGTCCGTCAGCATCGATACATCTTTGACGACAATGGCAAGGTAGGCCATCGCCATGTTTGCATAACTCATTGATTTCTTGCATTGTAGAAGGCCCGGCTGCAGGAAATCGGGCCAAAGTTTACGATGAAGCTGAGGTGGTTGCAAGAAGGCACGTTCGACACCAAGTTTGGCGAATACGAATGGATTCACAAGCAGCATGCCATGGACACATCCCGACGAAAATTCCACTTGTAATTCAACAAACATGGAGATTGTTTATTGCATCGAAACGACCAAATATCATGCCTTTGAATGCAGTATCAGGACCATCACCACTAGCTATTGCACATGGCTCTGCTGTGTCTTTGGCTTCGTGGTTGTCTATCCTATAAGCACTTCGGTCATTTATCAAGCCCCGGGAGTCTCATTCGATGATCTCCTCTTGACCTCGGTGAAACCGTTGTGGCCAAAGGAAGAGCAGGAAAACAAGTGAAGACTCTTGGCATCTTTTGGTTGAGGTATATATAATCGTATTCATTCCCCGACAGGTTAATCTAATACGAGCAAGTTGACAAGCTTACTTATTGGGTGGATTCAATCAAGTAAGCAATCAAGTCTCGTCGTTCGGAAGGCTTCTTCAAACCAGCGAACACCATCTTGGTACCCTTGATGTACTTCTTGGGGGCCAACAAGTATTCAAACAAGGTTTCATCAGTCCACACGACTCCCGAGTTCTTGTTGGCAGCCGAGTACGAGTAGTTTTCGGCTTGACCAGATTGGCGGTTGATCAAACCATGGAGGTTAGGACCTTGCTTGTGAGCCTCACCGGCAGCGACCGTGTGGCATTGAGCGCACTTGGTCTTGAAAATCTTGGCACCGTTAGCGGCATCACCTTCACCTCCAGCAACAGCAACCATCTTCCACGGATGAAATCTCGAAATGACGTTCAATCGCCCACGAGGGGTGTCGGTTTGTTATATCCAATCCACCAATCGTTGACGCAACCCTATGCGCGAGGCGCATCTTTTGGGCCACCATTCATTCGTCGTCGTGGGATGGTCTACAAAGTATACTTTATTGTGTAATAAAAAATCCACATCATTCATCTCAGATATATCGTAAACAAGATTTTGTATATCACAACATATAGATAGATGCTTTCTATTGTCGTCGTAGAGGAGGAGTGAAGTGTTTAAAACTCCCGAGACGACATTTGCAATATGTTTTTTACATTGGAAAATGTATGAGAAGTTGTGCGGAGAATGCAACACTCCAGTGTTTAAAACACTTTCAAAAAAGGAATCTCGACATCGGATGCCAAGTTTGAAGCAACTCGGACGTGACATGGAACCTACAGGATAGTCGCTCGTCTTGTCGTGTGGTTGAGCAAACGCCAAGTGGAAGAGAAAACGTTGACACAAGAACGGTGAGGAGAAAGCGCTCTCTACCGGCGAAAGTCGATCGTGGCCATATCCGAGATGTTTTCGAGATGTTTTCGAGATGTTTTCGCAGCGAGGAATTGTCCCGAAGTCACGGCGAATCGATGCGAACACCGGAAGAAACGGGACGAAATGCATGGATATCTCACACAACATATTCAGCCAGCGTGAGATATGAATGCATCCGCGAAGCGAAAGACGACGGAGGGGAGGGCACGCGCGGTAGAGCGTCCTTGACTCAACAAACCATCGCACATGCAATAGATCTATAGCGATGATCCTACTCAAGCTTGCAGAGATATGAAGCTCCTGTTGTTTATACTACAACTAGGAGCTTCACACGAGTGTGTTATCCATTTGATGCCACTTCTATGCTCGGTCCAAGCGCCCTCGCAGTCCTTGCGGCAAAGAAAGCGGCGGGCTTTAGTCAAGTGCGCCGTTTTGCGCCAGAACATGCCACGTACAGTTGAATTCAGCGGTTCAATTTCTAGCCAATCGTCGATTTTAACGTAAATACATAAAGACGCGTTTTATTACTTTGAACCAAATCAAGATCTCCAGATCGACATGGTGGACGACGAGACTCTCGACGATGAAGTCAAGCAGCCAAGCAACGCGTATCTAGAGCATTTCCTCCATATAATCCAAGCCACGGTAAGCCCGTATGCATGATTGACCCTTGAAATGACAGTAGAAAGCTCACTATGAGACGCTCTTGTCGCCAGAAGAGATCCTTGCCATTGACACATTTGTCGACATGTCCGAGGCAGCACAAACGATCTACGCGCGTCTCTTTCAACGAAAAGGTCCCTGGTTTCGCACGAAATCCCTCGATGCAATTGCGAATAGCCTTCCTAATCCACAGGACCTGCAGCCATCGCTGCAGACGCTCGCTGGTCATTCTTTCATACGTTTATGCCCAGACGACTCATTTCACAAAGCTCTTGAAGCCATGGAAGTTGCCTGCACTATCCCTGAAATCCAAGCTATCATTTTTGCAATTGGCGCGTCAACGTCCAAATCGAATGCGCGCTACAAGACCAAGGTAACGCAGTCTCCTTGACGATCGATTCATTTTCGAACTAGGCTGACATGCTTGAGAGACTGCGCTCGTACGTATCTACGCAACGGCGTATCGACGGCTCATATCTCCCTCTTGCAAAACACGTACGATAACCCTCGCAGTGTGTCACGACCTTTGATCTTCTAGTTGCATGGCGCTCTTCGAGGCAAAGACGCCCCAAGTGATGAGATTGTCATCTTTCAAATCGAAGCGCCGACACGCGATGCTTTCTTTCGCATGCATCGTTTGATGTACGTTACGCCACTTCCACCGCCGCGGTCTGCACCGCCTCGCATTCCATCATGGCATGACTGGAGGCGCGTGGCAGTCAAATACGATCCGATTCCATGGCCTGGTCTCCTGCAAACGTTTGGGAAAGTGTCTTTTCAAGCAGTTGAGCACGCCAAGAGCACCATTTTTCCAAACATTAAAGCTCTCGTGGCTTATGAATGCGCTGGCATGCTACGTCGTGCATTTGGTTTACTCGTCGAGTCATTAGCCGTCGATGATGTTGCTATCGCCCACAACGAACTCACAGTCGAGTGGCTCGACATGAAGCCACCCTCTTTACTCGCGTTCCTGTCGACCAATTCGTCCAAGATGGAATGTTATGCCAGTGTCCAAGTAAGAGTTCCTCAGTTCGACCTCTGGATCTGACATGCCTTAGAGCTTCATTGAATCCGTGCCAGATCTCGACGCATTCGTGGCCGAAGTCCGCAGTTGTATGCATGAATCCAACGAGAGACAAGCAGATCCTCGAGTCTTCTTGGAGCCATTTCATGCGACGTATGGCCTCGCCAGGTGTCTTGACAAAGCAATCGCTCTCTATGAAAAGCGAAGCCAGTACGACAAAGCTCTCATCCTCCTGAGAGAGCTTCTGTCGACTAAAGTCTTGCGCCACAAGCGGTAAGTTGATCATCAGGAATGCAAAGTTGATTTGAAAATGGCTAGTGGTTCATGGTATACGCGACTTGCGATCAACTTGGAGCTGCATATGAAACAACCTGCGGAAGCTCTGGCTGTTTGTAATGAAGCGTTGAGTGATCCAAGTGTGTTTCCCACAGATCGCAAAGCTATCAGCCGACGGCTGGCTCGGTTGACCAAGACAGCATCTCAAGACGATGACGGTAGTGGATGGGCATCGCTGACTATAGATGGACGGCCGCTCAATCGGGCCATGGGAGAAAAGTCGAGGTTCATCGGATATGACGATGCGGGATGCACTGTGGAAGAGCTTGTACTCCAGCATTTTCAACGAGAACGTAGAATTTGCATGAGATGACATCCTTGGTGAAAGAATGAACCTTGTAGGTTGGTACGGAACACACCACGAAGGTTCCCAACTGCGAATGCTCCTTGTACTCTTCCTGTGGGATATTATCTTCATGGATGTACCCCATGTCTTCCAAACTCCATTCCAAGTGAGTGCAACGATTAAAACTAATGTTGTTGATTCATTTTGTTGTTCTTAGGACCGTCCTCTGGACATGGACATGAGATTTGCCGACCATTTTTACACAGCTCGAGCTCCAGCAATAGAAACTGCGATTGCCAAATTGGAAGAATGCACAGTGAACCAACTCTGCGAGTGGCTCCAAGCAACGTGGGATGACAATTTGGTACTCAATCGACAACATGAATGGACGTGAAACGTTGACTAGGGCAAACAATGTGGTTTGGTGTATTGGGACACTTTCAACCTTGCGTACATGCAGCTGATGGCGGTGGGGCTTGGTGCCAAAGCTTTGTCTCAACTGATGCGAATATGGCGTGAGAAATCTAAAATTCTTGTTGGGAGAGCTTATCGTGTATGATTTGTAGTCAAGCATTTGGATACGAGCGGTTTGCCAGATTTATTTATGCTGCGAGTGTCATGGCAAGGCGATCCCAATATTCAAGTGCCTCTGGACGAACAAGGCTACGTCAATATTCCCACATGGAATTCCAAAGAAGAGCAAGCTCATATCGACGTCTTGATAGCACATAGTACTGTTGAAGCACAATTTGTCGAAGTCAAAGGTCCTCGCGACCGCCTATCCGACACACAAATGGTCTGGCTAGAGCGGTTGAATGCCTCTGGGATCAAGGCCATGGTATGCCACGTCCAAGAGCCAAGCAAGGCGGAAAAGAGCTCCAAGCGGCCACGCGAGCGTCAGAAAGCCACGGCAAGCAAACACACCAAGGTGCTGGCATCCCATGTCGAAGTGATCGAATTGTCCGACTGACAACTTTTGACAACCATCCGGATAATAATCGCATGCGTATCCGGAGTTGTTGTTTTTCCTGGTGTGAATTGCTCTCAGCGAAGATGGTGCTTGTGACGCCGGAAGAGTTTATCCCCAAGCTGAAAGCGCTCTTTAGCGAGGAGATCAAGGGAGTCAAAGGGGCCGTAACTGTGCAGGAAAAGAGCAGTATACCCACACCAACTTGAGTGCACTGATCGATGGCTTTGTAGTCCCGTCTGAAAAAGTAGGCAAGCTCCTCCGAGACAAAGCCGTTGCTGCAGGACCAAGCGTGTGGCTCATCCGCGCATTCAAGAATGGAAACAATAGACACAAGATCAAGATCTCGACTGCGGTACGACGACACGCCCGCCCGGGGGTATTCTCATGTGAATTGTGTGTCAGGTCACAGTGTCAGAAAACAGCGAGTTTCAATCCAAGCTGGCTGCAGTGATGAAAGCTGAGAAGCAACGCTTAGCCCCAAAGAAGAAGAACAAACGACATGGCAAAGCAAATCAGGAATAGCTCTCTAGACGATGTACGTTGTATATATATCTCTATTGGTCGGCATTTATGGAGCAAACGTTGTGCATTGCTGTATGGACGCGACGACTTGGATGTCTGATACGACTTTATTCAGGTAACCATGACGACTATAAAGCATAAGAGATGGAAAATGAGGGGGGCGGTGATACCTTGTCGAGCGTCGCTTCAATTGCTGTGAGCATCCGTCTATGAGAGCAATTTTGCTCATCATGGGCATCGTGTCCAGCATGGCTCCAGTTCCTTGCATCGCAATCGTTGTTCTACAAGCCATGGATTACATGGGTTCTTTTATGCAGATAACTTACCCCTTGATGGGGTTCATGGCCGCATCAGTGCTCGCTACACACTTTTGGAGTTGTTGCCTTCGTACTGAGCTGAAGGAAAACATGTAAGCATGATCAAAGCAACAAAGCAAGTACCATTGAGTCTGTCGGAGATGGTTATCCAGTGCATTCTGAATGCACTCGTCACTTCGAAGGGTCGAAGCCTCGTGATTCTGAAAAGTCCTTTGGCAAGCTTGGAGTCGAACGCTTTGTGCTACGTAGTCTATCCTCTCCGCATCAAAGTCTTCTCGCTTCTAACAACAAATCAGGACTCCAGGATTTCATTCCCGCAAACCTTTGCTATCGAGGACCATACGTCGCATAGAGAAAGACTGTCTGCCATGGCTTCCAAGTCACCCAGTTGGGAGATTTGTTGAGCTTTTGCTTCTTCACTTACAGGGAAATCTCGTTGGAGTTCGCGAACATAGGAACTATACAGCAAGTCTCTATCGTTGGCGCGAGACACCGGCAAGAGTGATGTTTCCGATGACTCATTGGCATTCAAAGTGGTCCATTGGATTGGAGTTGATGAAGATGGTGGCATCGAACCACTCATTTGAAGATAATGAAGCGCACGACGGATGTCGCCACCGTATAATCGATACACTCGTTCCAGTAAGACTGAATTTGCGGTGAGCGACGGTTGATCGACCAAAATCGCATCAAGGTAAGCTCGAAATTCGTCCAGAGAAGGCCTGGAAAAAGTTCGCCTGACGTGGCCCAAGTTTGATGGGAAGTTGTCAGGTATGTCTAGTTTGAAAAGTAAGTTTCGACGCCGAAGCCACGCTACCGGCGCAAGTTAAAACAATCGGGCATCTCGCATGCTTGGCCATTTGTTGAAGGGCGGACATGAATCCTTTGTCGGATTCAAACAAATAATCAACCTGCACAGCCACAATGATGACAACAAGCTCAAATAACAACGTACATCTTCGAGAAGGACAAGCGTGAGGGCAGTGGTCGACAATGGCCGGTCGTCTCGTTTGGATTTGCTCTTCTTTTTCTTCATCTTCATTGATTCTTTTGGTGGTGGCGGCAGATCCAACAGCTGGACAGTTTGGATGACACGGTTGGATTGTGTGGCTTCACCAGCAAGTTCAATCAAATGCTTTCCTGAGCGAGGCTGGCCAGCATTGATTTCAAGGACTTCGTAGCCAAGTTCATGAGCACAAGCGAACACACTACACGTCTTGCCGGCTCCTGAATCGCCCTGGACGACAAACACGCGATGCAAGTCATCGCTTGGGTCATGCTCATCGTCATCGTCATCTGATAATTCGTTCGCCTGAAACAATTCATGGAACTCCTCACAGCATCGACGGAGAGATTTTCCATCGCGGTAAAGTTTCCATGCTCGAAGCCATTCGTATAACCACTTCACACTGCTTCTATTGCCAACCACATCACGTGCAGCTCGAGGAGCGTATTGATCCACGAGGAGTGAAGCGTCGAGTTTGTGTTGGAACATATCCGTCCAGGGATGTTGAGGTGGTTCATCTGTTATTTCAATTGCCTGATTGTGATCCACGGAGCCAACACACCAAAAGGAATCACTTTGAGCTGCTTCAAGCCTGAGGTGTAGTGATCGATGTAAACGTTGTGCTTTCCAATCTATCGTTCCATCTTCGACGGACACAATCAATGGCGAGAAGTTCGCTTTGGCAGGAACCCCATCCTTACTATTCTTTGATTCCAAAAGAGTGGGTAGTGCATTGATGTGAGCCACTGATGGGAACAAAGGAGCTGCTTCTTTTTTCCATACAATACCTGATGAAGGCTGCCATGAGTCTTGTTTGTTCTCAATATCAATAACTTCCACAGGTTTATTCGCCCTTTGAAAGAATGGATTCACCTGGTGTCCAGCAAAGAAGGAGACATCCAAGGCTTTCCGTCGCTCAAGATCTTTTTGGAATTTCAGCATGGCTTCTGCTTGTCTCTGCTCTTCCAATAGAGCTGCTTCTTGGCGTTTCACTGCCTCACGTTCAGCAGCTGTCATGAAAAAGGTGGGAGCAATAGCTTTCTTGGCCTTCGTTGATGATTTTGGAGGCTTATCTCCAATTATAACGCAGTCAGCGTCGTCATCTTTAGAAGCTTTTGATCGCTGACGCCGACGTGGTGGGGTATCGACAATTTCAATTTCCTGTGACTTGGCTTCAGCATTAATGACCGCTTTTCGTTTTGGTCTGCCCGATGCCATCAATGAAGACTCTTTTTGTGGCTTTTCAGTCGTGCTCTCTTGTGTTGTATCTGGCTTAGACCTCTTGATCGATTGGGGTGAAAGTTCATTTGATGTCTCATCAACAATGCATTCGCTTGTGGTGTCGACTTCAATGGTCTCGTCTTGTTTTCGTTTTGCCGATGCTTTCGGTGCTACGTCTTGTGATTCACAGTCCAATGCAAAAACGGAGGGCTCCGCGTCCACTGCTTGAGAGCTAGTATCGAGGATAACAATTCTAGGGTCGCCATGGCTTTCATTCTCTTCAGACTTTGCAATCTGAGGTTCTGTTTCGACAAAGCTTGTGCTTCCCACAGGAGCTGATGTGCCTGATTCGAGACTATCCTGGCGTCCTAGTAGTTGTTGTGTTTCTTCTGACTTCTTTGCAGTATCAGGGATATCTCGATTCACGAAAAAACTCATGCGCAATTGTCCTTTGTCTTCTTGTCCCTTCTTCTTTCTTGGCTTCTTTTCCTTCTTGGCACTTGCCTTGTCTTTCCGGGGTTTGACGCCCTCGACAAATTCACTATCATCTTCTTCAGAGTCAATGGCTTCCATGTTCTCGGCCTCTTCTTCGCCAGTTGTCTTGAGCCATCGAGCAACTCCGCGCATTTTGGGCGTGGAAACTCCTCGCGCCAAGATTTGTTCCTTTCCGATTATCCGTACACATCTTGTTGAATTTTAATATCTTGATTTTTGTATCAAAATTTATTTGCAGAAAGTGCATTCAAATGTTTTATCCGGAATTCAAAAAAGCGCGGGAAAAAGTCCATTTTCATCCTCAACAAGAAGCGTACATCCATGCGCATGGACAATTATCCGTTCCTCTCTCTCTATGTATTTCCTACAAGCCCATGGCGTACTTGATGATCTGAGTCTAGACAAAAGCAGAATAAGCAAGGTATCCGGGTTCATCATGTACCTTCACAGGTTCCACAGCGTTCAAAGTCGACATGCCGACATTGCGAGCAACTTGAACTGGACCGGGTGTAGGTCCGAACAAGTTCTTGAAGCCATCCATGGCCATGGCCATCGTAATGTTGGCCTTCTTTCGGTCGTTCTCGTAGTGCTTCAAGAACAATTCATCACCGAGATGCAGGCCACTTTCGACGCCTTGAGCCAAAATGTTGCCCAACGAAGTAACGTCGGCCAAACCTAAGTTCAAACCCTACAGGAAAATGTGAGAAGTCACATAGAAAAGATCTACCTGGCCGGCCAATGGGTGAATTGAATGTGCCGAATCGCCGATCAAAGCCACGCCTTCCTTTGTGTATCTGAAAAAGTCATGACTACATTACTCGATGGGGCGTCATACCGGGTGGCGTGTTGAAGCTTCAATGGGAAAGACACACGTCGACCAACGGCCTCTGTGGCTTTGGGTGGAGCTTGGAAGGGGTCAGCCAAGGCACCAGCGGCAAGGACAGTTTGAGCCGCCAAATGAATGCCTTGGAAGATGTTTCCCAAGACTGGAATTTGTGGTGGCGATGCAGTCTCTGATGGCTTGTTCAACGCTTCGTTGAGAGCTTCAACGAATTCTTCTGGCGACATCGCCTTGAGCTCTGTCGCCTGATTCTCGTTGGTGCTCCAAACAATCGACGAGTAGCCATCCCGAATAGGAAGCAGTGCCACAGGACCAGTTGGAAGGAAACGTTGCCATGCAGTGGTGTTCACGTTGTCAGTCTTGACGGTTGCCACCACGGCTTGCTGATCGTAAGACCATCCCCAAGTACCCAAACCCGACAACGAACGGATCTAAGAGTCGCTTCAGCAGTGTTAACGTAACCAACGCACCATAGATTTGCCACCGTCAGCAGCGACGACCAAGCGACTGCGGATATGTGTGCCATCTTCCAAGTAGAGGTCGCCAACACGGTGGACATCGTTGGGTCCTTCAAAGTTGCGGACCTAAAAATTGGATTTGAGACATCACGAAAAGAGACTTGCATCATACCTCAGCTGGGCTCAAGATGCGGAGTGGGTTGGTGTCGTCTTGGGCCGCAAGTTCTTCCATGCGTTCAAGGAGAGCACGCTGCAACACCGAGTGTTCAAGCACATATCCAAGGTTTTCACCATCCTTCAATTGAGCCTTGGCGGCATCGAAACGGATGAATCCATCGCCCATGGCATCCCACACTTGCATGTGGCCAAAAGGTGCGATGTGCTCGGGTGCGATCTTGCTCCACGCACCGATCGATTCCAACAATCGCTTGGAGGCAGGTGTGATCGTGTAGACGCGCATGTCTGGGATGCCCAAAGGCCCTTCAACAGGCTTGGGTGGTGAAGGTTCAATCACGGTGACCTTCTTCCCGTGGAAGAGTGGGTTGGACTTGAGGTTGCAAGCAAGCGCACTGCCGACGATACCACCTCCAACGATCACGACATCTTGGAGTTCCTTGGCACGTTGATCACGTTCAGCCTTGGCTTCTTCCGAAAAATATGCCATGCTTCGGGATTGCACATGGCAGATCGCCGCGCGGACTTTCGCTGGAACTCGGCGAGACACCAACATGTTAACACAGAATGACAGGCAGCGGGTCGAATATTCATTTTATCCAATTAAAATTTATTATTGCATTTTATCGAATTATATAGATAAAATTTAATCCAATTAAATCGATTTATTTAAATGAATGACAATGGATGAATATTTTTTTTGCAAACTTGGTAAGTATACAAATATGAATATATTTCGAGTCGATGTTGAAGTGGTTTTATTTTATGACGCTGTGAATGGTCATAGATACGTTGTTGGTGTCATTTCCATACACCATGATGGCAGCACCAACCCGCGGCGTGGTCAACATTACGGTCAAGAATCTTCCCAATGACATGACGAAGGATCTTATCCGTCCATTCTTTAAGAGGTTTGGCAAGATCAACTTGATTAACGTTGAAGGCAATGGCACGGCGTACGTTGAATCGATAGAATGCTCCACACTCACGTGTACACTTGAACAGGTTGATCGAGTACCAAAAGTCTCAGTCAGCACAGGCTGCAGTGACGACGTTAAACAATTCCGTTATCAACGGAAGGCGCGTTTCTGTTGCTTTCGCGCTCGACGTAGTGCCAAAACGCAGGATGGAAGATGACGAAAAACAGTTTGTCGACTTGTGCCGAAGTTTCCGAACGAAAGGCAGATGCCGACATGGCGACCGCTGCAGGTATACCGACGTGATAAATGATACCGATTCTCACCGTAATTCCATCCAGATATCGACATGAAATGAGGCTTTGTGACACTATTACGGCTGGCGGAATTTGCATGAGTGGTGACAAATGTCGGTTTAGCCACGATTTATCGACCGCCGGTGCTCAGGTCAACAAAACTCTTGGCAGAAAATCCAATTTGCTATGCAAAAATATTGCTCTTGGTGGTGTTTGCCTCTTGGGTGACAAGTGCTCGTACGTTGGATCGATTATCACGGGCAATCGTCATGCTTTCGTGGTGTAGGTATAGCCACGATGCTACCTCGGGTGAACTCAAGGGACGATCTAAAATCCCATGCAAGAATTATGTCGCGACTGGCTCATGCACCAAGGGGGCTGCTTGCTGGTAAAACCAACTTGGCGCGATTTTCACTGAAATCTTCCATAGGTTTAATCACGACGTTGAATCTGCAGCTGCTGATGCCAAGCGTAAAGCCGAAGAAGAGGAAATCGATGAGTCTCCAAAGAAAACGAAAAAGGCCAAGGTTACTGAATTTGCTCCTGCGGTTGATGCTGCCTCTACATGTGCTGAATGCACCAAGGCCGAGCCAACAGTCCAATGTAGCACCTGCGAAGTGTCCCTCTGTGCTGCCTGCGACGCCACGCTCCATGCCTCTCGTGTCATGTCCAAGCATGTGCGCACGCCAATCGTCCAACAAACTCGTTGCGCTGAATGCCGTTCCAGTAAAGCCACCGTCCACTGCACAAAATGCGACTTAGACTTTTGCAATAAGTGCAGCTGGGCTATCCACGAATTTAAAGTCTTTCGTCATCACCGTCGAGAAGCTCTTCAGCAAGGCGCTACTCCTAAACAAGCTCCAGTCGTTGAACAGAAGACCACGGCTTCAGCCGCGGAGAAAGCACCAGTTGCTCATAAATCCGTTCGCGCCATGCCAAAGATGGAATTGAGTGACAACAGCGACGACGGCAACAGTGATGAAGACGACGAACCTCAAGTCAAAGCCAAGCCTGCTGCCGAAGCCAAACCTGAAGTTAAAGCGCCCCCTTCTGCTCCAGTTGTCGTGAAGTCGTTCGACGATTCCCTTAAGAATGTGGCACCTGCGATGGACGATGACAGTGACTTTGAAGATGCCAAACCTGTCTTGCCATCAAACGCGAAGACACCTGCAACAACGCTCCCAAGCGACTCCTCCAGCGATGAGGACGATGAGCCGGCTGCTGCTCCTGCTGTCGCCTCTAAGCCTTCCAGGGCGATGCCGAAGACTGAGCTTTCGGACGAAAGCGAAAGTGAAGACGAGGCGGTGCCAGTCAAGACGCAATCAGCTAAGAAGGAACTTTCTAGTGAAGAGGACGAGAGTGACTTTGAAGATGCCAAACCTATCATTCCATCCAAAACATCCACCGCTGCTGCTCCAAAGCCTCTGCCCAAGACAGAAATGTCGAGCGAAGATTCCTCCAGCGATGAAGACGACAAGCCAATTCGTCCAGCCAAGCAACAAAAGACGACTCCAACGCCAGTAGCACGTCAACCCAAGACAGAATTGTCCAGTGACGAGTCATCAAGTGAAGAGGAAGCCCCTGTGGCCACCAAGAAGTCGGTGTCGAATGCAAGCTCTCACTCTCTCGTCAAGAAAATCGAGGAGTATGCTGCGTCGTCGTCGACTGAAGTACTCCATTTGAGCGCTTCCTTGAACGGCTACGAGCGATTGCTCGCCCATGACACCGCCGAACGTCTTGGCCTTGCTCATGAAAGCGTCGGTGAAGGTCTTGAACGCCACATCACCGTGTCGAAGTCGAACGATAAGAAATCCAAGTCGTGGAGTAAATCACGCAAATAGAGTTCGTTTTTTGCTTATTCCTCACCCTTGGAGGGCTTAAAGACGCCTTGGCGACCAAACTTGCCATCAAAGAACACTTCATTGGGGTCTAAGCGAAGCGTGAGTGGCTTGGTCGATTCCACTGGATAGCCAGCAGTCACAACGACTGGCACTGAATAACGGTCTGGAATGTCCAAGGCATGACGCAATCGCGTTTCGTCAAAACCTTCCATAACACAAGTTCCTACGAACGTTGATCCGCAGAGAGAGTTCGAAACCTTACCAATGCCATGAGATTCTAAAGCAAGCACGTAATGCGTCACGGCGAGCATCGTCGACTTGTACGACCAGGCAATCGTCGGTGCATACGTCGGGACTGCTTGGAATGGCGTGAATGCAGAAGAAATGCCTGATCGAATAAGTCCAGCCAAATGGCCTTCTCCACCAAAGAAACGAAGCTTCATAGGCAGTTGATGAATATCAGCCGTAAACTGGCCGGCAGTTTGCATGAGCTGTTGAATTGCAGGAACGCGTTTGCTAGGCTCTGGAAAAACATCAATCTTCACGACGTCCATGTCGACTTTACCCAAATCAGAGGCAAAGACAGCAACGAGGGGAGCTTCTTTCACTTTTCGGATATTATCACCCAGCATTGCAGTGCTCAATTGAGCGCGCTCGTCGGGGTCTTGGACCACAACGCAAGCGTACGGTTGGAGATTGAAGCCACTCGGTGCTCTCTGCAATGAGCCACTCTCAGAATTCAAATGTTAAAAGCACGTCTTACCTGAGTCGTTTGGAGGACATCCTCAAGGATTTCCTTTGGAATTGGCTTGTTCTGGTACTGATAGACGGATCGCCGCTGCCGCGCCAATGCACGAAAGGCCTGCGCCATTTTTGCTAACGCCAGGAATGATGCCGAAGTAAGTGCATCTAGTAGTAATGTGATTGGTTGATTATTAGCCAATGAAAAAATAATAAATATATTGAATTTATTGCATTGGTCCTTAATTTCCCAATTAATATATTTTTTGGAATTTATTGAATTAATTAATTGGCGGATTTGTGGCCAATCTTAACTTCTCTCATTTTCAAATTGGAACATGGATCTCCACATCAGGCAGCGATGCGAAATCTCAGGCAAACGCCGCGGTGAAATCGCCTACATTGGACCAGTGGAAGGCATTCCTGCTGGAGACTGGGTTGGTATTCGACTGGATCTCGCGTTTGGCAAGAATGACGGAACTCAAGGGGCGCGTCGGTACTTTGACTGCGAGCCGCTGCATGGTGTGTTTGTCCGCCCTGAAAGTGTCAATGTCTCTGGCTCGTTTCCTCCATACTTAGTCGTTGCAGACGACGTTCCATTGGAGGAAAAAGTACGTCTTGTCGAAGATGCGCTGCAAGCACAACGGGTAAACACAACCCAACGAGTAAAGGACTCCAAGGAATCAGCGACGTTGTCAAGAGCCGATGCAATTGAAGCCTTTTGGTCCGAGTTCAACGCAAAAGAAGCAGACATTAGGCGAGCATTAAATGCTATGGAGACTGTTACTCCTAGTGTCACAGCTGAGCTCGATGGCCTGTGCACGAAGGTCCAACAGCTACGAGATCTAGCTGGAGCTGCAACTCTTTTCTTGCCCCCATACGACATCCGAGCCACACAGTCACTGACCATGCGTCTCAACCAAGCCATTGAGGCTAAGCGTACGGCTCTTGCTCCCCGGAAGAAGTTCCAGTTCAAAGCACGGACCAAGCTGAAGGAGGCACAACATCCTCCAACAGACCCTGCGCAAATTTACGTCGATACCTCCATTACATCGTCAACGCACACTCCCGCTGAGAACGAGCTCATTTACGCCGACAAGACTGACGAAGTGCTACATATTACAGACCCTGGTCAGCCCGACCTTAGCCTCGCCCGTCTTTCGAATTGTATAGTCGTTATTCCAGTCGAAACCTCAGCAGTCCGTGGCCACGATCTTCGCAACTGTACAATCTACACTGGACCTATTCATGGCTCCTTTTTCCTTGAGCAATGCGTTGATTGTACGTTTGTCGTCGCATGCCGTCAACTGCGTGTGCATCACACGACCAACTCTGCATTCTATCTGTGTATCAAGAGCCATCCGATTATCGAAGACTGCTCAACACTAGCCTTTGCGCCTTATGCGCTTGAATACCCTGGCTTGGAAGCTCAGTTGAATGACGCAGACATGCAACGGGAATCCAAATTGTGGTCGCAGGTCCACGACTTCAAGTGGCTCCGGCAGACGCAGTCTCCCAACTGGCGGGTTCTGCCAGACGGCGAGCGCCAACATGTCGTGGATGCAAAGGTCCAGGGGCTTGTGTCGATGGGTGAATAAACGATATATATCTCTACTGGCTGTGTTTCTTGGCCTTCTTGGTCTTTTTGACTGGCACGACGACATCGTCCTCTTCTTCAGCAACGTCTTCCACTACCTTCTTCTTGGATTTCTTGGCCTTCTTCGTCAGCTCTGGCGACTCTTCGATTACTACAGGAGCATCCTCCTCTTCTGGAGAAACTTCATCTGCAAAGGCGACATGTTTTCGCTTGGCCACTTTGACATTCTTTGGTGTTTCCTCCACAATGACTTCGGCCTTCTTCTTTTGAGGACTTTCACTTTCGGCCGTTTGTTTGACTGACCGCAGAGTGCCGTCGATGGAGATCACGCCATGAGCTTCGTGTACTCTGCAATGCCACATGAGTTTGACCATGGGAAGGCTTAACGTACTGCAAAACTTTCAAGCGAACTTCATCCTGTAGTGAGATAGAAGCTCCATCTTCGCCGACCCACGCATCTTCGTAGTGGTTGTGCACAAATCCTGATGGCATTTCAGTGGCGGCAATCGAAACATTGAAGACTCCAGCGAGGAGAAGACCAATGTGGTTGCTGCCAATCTTGTTGACAGTCGCAGTCAATTTCATGCCAGGAGTAGGACGAAACACCAGCGCATCTGCAGCCACGCGGACGTGGATGAATGGTGTTTCGTTGATGATATGACCGTACGGATTGATCATTTGGAGCGAATTGAACGAGAGCAGCACGCCTTGGACGGGTTCACAGTATTTCATCAACATTTGGCTGAGTTGATCTTCCAGACCTTTCTTGGCATTCTGGATATGGTAAGGCGCCAAGCTCACACTCATCACGAGCTATATCACGCGTGAATTTTCTCCCTAAAACGACCGCATCTTACCTTTGCCTTGGCAAACGGGCTCGCCATCGGTGCTTCAATTTTGTTTTCGACCAGTCATACCAATCGCATTTAGTCCATTTGAATTATTATCCGGATATTACGGATAAAGATCTTCCTCCAAAAGGTCACAAGGACAAGACAAGAACACAGAACTCATGTTGATCTTAGCGCACGTCTTATCTCAAGCTCCATAGCTCTCTAAGCACAGGCGCAGGGGTAACTGCAATCTCTTGATTTATTGCCATCACCGTAGGAGTCCAATGGTAGCTGTGAAAGCTTAAATGAAATTGCCGTTGTGGAGGCACGAATGGTCAATAGTTGCGGAGATAAGCTTCGAGTTCGTCCAGTTCGCTGACCTCTGGTGCGTCTATGAATATATCGCTGTGTGGCGACCGAGCGACATCTTTGGGAGGCTCAGTGAATGATGTGCTTGCAGCTGCCTGAGCAGCAGCTCGAATGTTGGCTTCAAGCTCCATAGCACGCTGTTGCTGCTTGAGATCTGCGTCACGCTTGGCCTGCAGTGCTTTTTGCTCCACCATAAGCGTCTCAATCTGTGCCAACGCGAGCGCTTTGGCCTTTTGCACGCACTCGAGTTCTCCTTGAAGCGACGCCAGCTCCTGTTCCATCGCTTCAGTTCCACCAATCATCCACTCCTGGCCTCAAGAATTTTTTTGCCAGGGACGACGTCAAATCTAGTTTAATGATGAAAAACCAAGCGGATTTAATCAATTTATTTAATTACATATAATTTGCTCATAATATTATTTGAAAATTCAGCAAAATTAATATAAATTTCAATGCGTTATTGCCCCGAATCGAGTGGACTTGACACAAGAGAACCATCATGTCGGACGAACTGCCAGTGCCCGGACATGCCGAAGGCGGCGCCGTGCCTCCTGCCCCTGAAGATGTAGCTGCTATGTTTGATCTAGGAACAAAGAAGAAGAAGAAGAAATCCACCAAGAAGGTAACAACCCATATCAATGGCGTCTTGAGACGTTGTTTGCACTGAATAGAAGGAATCGTCTGCTGATGCTGAAGGTGAGAGCGCTGCCGCTGCAACTCCAGCCGCTGATGCAACAAACGCATCGTCGCACGAAGAAATTGGTGTGTTGAACGTGTGCACGTACTCGTACGAGGAGATGCTGGACCGCATCATGAACAAACTACAAGAAAACAACCCGGATCTCGCAGACCGCAAGAAAGCGATCATCAAACCACCTCAGCTCATGCGTGTCGGTACAAAGAAGACTCTGTGGGTCAACTTTCAGGAGATCTGCAAGATGATGCACCGCAATCCCGAACACGTTCTCCAATTCACATTGTCCGAATTGGGTACAGAAGGCAACTTGGACGGTACGCAGCGATTGATTATTCGCGGTCGATACGTGCCCAAGTACATTGAATCGCTCTTGAAGAAATACATCACGGAATATGTGATGTGCCAAATGTGCCGTTCGCCGAACACCACTCTCACCCGTGACAACGTCACTCGATTGCACTTCGTCAATTGCCAGGAATGCGAATCTAGCCGCTCCGTCGCAGTCATTCGATCTGGTTTCCATGCTACGACTCGTGCCGATCGTCGGGCTGCCAAGAAATAGATCAAACCTACGCAATAAACTCTGTTGCAATTATTCTCGAATCGATCTGTTCTCAGCTGTCAGGCGCAGTGCCGCCATCGCCACAATTAGGAGCACGCAACGAGGTCTCTCGTGAACTTAGCTAGTGCTCCAGGTCGGGCATCTACAGCAAACTACACAGCACTTACAGCCAGGCTTTACTGGTCAAGCCTAGCTGTAAGTGCTGAATAGTTTGAGCTAGCATTCCAGCACAAATAATTTGTATTTTGAGCTCTGTGTCTTTCCAGGACACGGCTTATCACTCATTAGTCGGCGTCGTTATTGGCATCGGCGCTCCATCTTAACCTTTCAGGAATCAATCGAATTCGTGAATC
The DNA here is from genome assembly GCA_019828595.1 of Aphanomyces cochlioides. NCBI lineage: Eukaryota > Oomycota > Saprolegniomycetes > Saprolegniales > Verrucalvaceae > Aphanomyces > Aphanomyces cochlioides. The sequence goes on from JAHQRK010000005.1 coordinate 3,208,805, forward strand.
TTCAACATGAGACTGAAAAGTTCAAAATAAATCGGATCGACATGATTGGCTGATTTCAATTTACTTGAGATATTTGATTGGCTATATCTCTTTTTCGTCTCCTTGAATTGATTTCATTCTATTTTTGGAACTGACAAATTTGCGATGTGACTTACAGAGGAGTCTATCATGACGGACTGTATTCGACAGACGCGAGACTGGCGCAATCGCATTCGAGCAAGTGGATGATCTGTACGTGCAGTCAGGATCTCACTATGCAGTTGCTGACACACTCACGGCAGAGCTTTGCACATTGAAGGCCACGCGTGTGTGTCACGAGATGTCGAGTCAACTCTGGATACAATTTGCAAAAAAAGATCGGACGACCTGAATTCCATTCGCCAATCATCCCGACCTCCGCGTGCAGAGTACATCGAATTATTCGCGTGGGGTTGGTGCCATCTCTGTCGTGAATAGATGACAAGTAGATGTGCAAAAATTCCATCAACTGCTCGTGTTATTGGATCTGTAGACAGGATTCCGGGCGAGTGACAAACTGTCTCGACCGCACGTCTCGATTCGGCGACTGTGACTCACTTGGTACCCACCGTGATAGACATCCATAACCAACACCTCGATGTTCTGTGCTTGCAAGTTCGTCCCGCTCTTATCTCTGGCATTCATGCGCAAGCACATCCTCGTTCTGAGCTCTCTATCTCTCTTCATACATTCCGTTCCCTGCTCCTCTCTCATCCTCTCGTCGTCGGTCTCACTCATATCAACCCGTCGACTCGATGCCGAACGTTATCCTCGATTGGTTTCCAGCTGAGCCAATCAGGAACTCCATTCGGCCGTTGCAATATCCAAAAATAGATTTGCAAAAAAAACGTTTTTTCACTGGAAGGGCGTGTGTCCACATGGTCGCACTTCGAGAAAGATCGCGACGGGGCGGAGGCAGTGGTCCAGATCCAGCCACGCCGTTGTTCTTTCTGGCCCGAGTCTTTCTTCGTTGCGTGTGGCGATGTCTCACACGACTCTTCATAGTATTTGTATATGGATGCCAGTACATTCTACACCGTGGCAAGATTCAACCGAATCGAAAAAAAGGAGAGAAAAAAGAGGTTGCATCATAAGGGCCAGTTTGGACACGGTTTGTGCAGCGGCTCTGTTTTTTGTCATTTTTGTATTTTCTGTGCAGATGCCAAGTCGATACGTGCCTGTGCGGCCATTCGCGGTGCCCAACGTGTTGCTCTGCCGCGATACTTGCATGGATATGGACGTCGTTGTGAAGCGGATCAATGACGACGTGGAGGAGACGATCTACCGCTCGGTGCATGCATTGGGCGGACATCCGCATATTCTTCCGCAGCTCGACTGTTTCCGCGACGACAGCACGACAACGAGCCATCTTGTTCTCGAATACTGTCCCAATGGCGACCTCTTCGACCTCGTCGTGGCGAACAAACGCATCGGCTCTTCGTTGTCCATCGTGTACTTTGAACAACTTGCATCGGCTGTACACGCATTGCATACATTGGGATATGCCCACAACGACTTGTCCCTTGAAAATGTCCTCCTCGGTCGCAACATGCAAGTACAACTCATGGACTTTGGAGCTGCTGTGCCGATCCATCATGCAACAACCTACTTCGGTGGCAAGTCCAACTACAGACCTCCTGAAGTCTTTTCAGGTCTTCCATGGGACCCTGCAGCAGCAGACATTTGGGCACTCGGTGTGACTTTTTTCGCCATGCTGACTGGCGACTTTCTTCTCGACGACACAGTCATATGCGATCCAGCCTTCGACGTCCTCCTCGAACAAGGCTTTCGTGCCCTTCTGGAGCAAATGCCCCACTGGAAAACTCTTATTCCCGATGCCGTCGTTGCTCTTCTCGAACAAATGCTACAAGTTGAACCAAGTGCTCGACCGTCCATTTCAACTGTGGTGCAATACGCCAAGTTGCTGTCCTCAGTTATTGCCCCAAGCAGTCCACGACATCAACAATCCACACGACATAAGATCATGCGCCCGCGAACTCTTTATCGTTTCAACGATATTTATGCTAGACCGACTGGTCCCCTGCCTCCGACTCCATTCATCCACTGCGTATAACCCTATTTAATATCATCAACTTCTCTCAACTCATCTCTTTCCTCATCGAAAGTGTAATGACCGCGCAGTTTGTGGCCGAGTAGGCGTGCGGTAGCCGTTGCTTTGGTTGCAGCTTTTGTAGAAACCCAAGTGGCCTGTCGAGTTCAAGAGCTCGTCCGTGTTGGGGCCACTCGTGGACGGACGAGTTTTTCGTGGCGTAGGTCTGTAGCCAGTCATTGGCGCCACGAGACCCAAGCCGACACTGTTGTTCAAGCTCAATTCCCATCGGGAAACGCCTAGTGACTGCCACAAGCGTGGGTTATCTGCAGCTCGATGCCATCGAAAGCAAACTTGCATGGCGAGACCCAAGGATCTACGCACGTTCTTGAACCAGACAGCGATAATCAACGTCTACCTCGTGTCGAGAAAGGAAAGAATTCGCTCGCGGTGAACAAACCGAAGCATACCATCACCATCTTCAGGGGAAATCGAATTAGACAAAGCAAACGACTGGAGTACCTTTGCGATTTCGTACTCCAAGCATGCGAGCTTCGTCTTCTCTCCCTACATACTTGTCAAGTGGAGAGCAAGAAACTTTTCATACCAGCTGAGAACTCTTGCCGTGTCAACTCGTCCTTTGCATCGTCTTCAGCAAGATCTCCAAAGCGATTCTGAAGTGATGCATTGGCATCTCGACGAAGCAGTAACCTCACGATGCGGAAATATCCTTTTCGAGAAGCATAGAAGAGCGCTGTCTCGCCATCCTGCGTTGAGACCTTTGTCAAAACGATGACAATCAGATAAAGAAACCTCATTCGGTGCATTCACTAGCGCGCCTTTGTCAAGAAGGCACTCAACGACATGGGCATGGCCACCATGACAAGCAAGATGCAACGATGTTTCGCCACTCTACAGTCCAAAGTGAGCACGACAAGGACGGCAAGGTGAAGTATACATGGTTGGCTTGGTTGATCTGCCATCCAAATGAAAGCAAGAGCTGAGTGATGTCCAAGTGACCTCGGGAGGCAGCATGATGCAGTGGAGAAAACCCTTGCTACAAAAGAATCAGCCACAGCAAGCCTTCTCACTTTGAATACCATGCCGATGCATTGCGCCGGAGCAATGATATGCTGATGCAAGAGTAGATAGACAGCCTTCTTGTTGCCTTTCTCGGCTGCAATCAGCATTTGTTCAGCGATGCGCTCGCGTTCTTTCCCAAGAAGTCCATTGAGCTGTTGCGTATATTGCTACCACATTGCCTCAATCTCTAAGTCAGTTGTCAAGGTCAAACCTCTTGCTTCTTGATCATATCGTTGGATTTTGCCTCGCGGACGATCTTGCCCTTCTTTCTCCCGTGCATCTTCTTGTCTTGAGCCATGACGTCGGTCGGTGCCGAGGTATGGTTCTCGACGACTGGCATCGAGTCTTATTTGAGCTAATTATAGACTCAAAGGTCCCAGAGGTGTTTCATCGAGTCGACTTTCCAAACTCATGAAAGCTGCCATGAGCATTGATGGGGTTGAAGCTTCATGGCCTTCCTGAAATCAAATCTCACTCAAATGAAATGTCCATCGATGAATTTCGCGCTGGTTTTCTCGTTGTCTCCACCATTTCTTCAATGTCCGGATAATGGTATCCGGATAATCCGTGAGAGTGAAAAGTCCGCGCAATTTTCATTTTCAGATGCTTCCTACTCATGCGCGGGCTATGAAATCGTTGTCGAGAGCACCGCCGACCCATGAGCTTCCAGAAGCGCTGTTAGATGTTGAGAATGCCATGGACCGCTTGAAGAATCATGCTCGAGATGGGACATTGTCGCAGTCTGTTCGACGCAGAATCAATGCTCTTCATGTGATGGTTCAAAGCTTGCGTGTTGTGGTTGACGAGGAACTGAAAGCGAAAAATGCAGAGCCCGTGCTACCACCAACTCCATCACCAACGGAACGAACTGAATTCAATTGCGTTGACACAGCGATGGAAGAAATGAAGAAACGAATCCGTGCCGAGCGCAAACGCATTGTTGCTGACACTGATGCAACCGAGTCTGAATCAGAGCAACGAAAGAAAAGCCAATCAAGCGTATTCACACCTGTCAAGTTAGAACATACCTCGACTAGCAAATCCGACTCTGGATTGAAGAAGAAACGCAAAAGAATTATTCATATGAGTGGATCCAGTGATGACGAGAAAGTTCCACCGCCCAAACTGAAAATCCAACCACTTTCAACTGCAGATGAAGACACGGATACAGATATCGAGCAAAATCCCAGCAATGACATTGCTGCATTGAGCACGAACAATATCACCGAGAACATAATAAAGGTTGAACCAACCGAGAGTCAATCGCTGCAAGAAGACATTGAAATGCTTGGAGGAGGCGATGAAACTGAAGACGAAAATCCTTCCCATGCTGATGCGGAAGACAGTTTGCTCGATACATCGACTCAATCCTTGGAATCTCAAGATCCTGCAGTTTCAAGTGAGTCAACTTCACAACAATTACCTGTCATTCCCATTACTGCAGATGTTCCCTCGGCAAGCTCAAGTAGTGTTGGTGATAATTCGCCGCCAACGAAAGAGCTCTCTCGCATTTCCGTACAACCAACTCCAGAAGTATCTCCGTCCAGGTCACCCGTGCGTCAATTGTTGGATGCAGCACCACCATCAGCGGTGGATAAACATCTAGCTGCTAATTTGGGAAATGTTGTCGACTTGTCAGATTCATCGTCGTCTTCCGATGATAGCTCGCACGATGTCAGGAAGAAGCGTGTGTCTGTGTGGAACCTGGCTACCTCCACTGCCCCTGCATCGTCAAACAGCAGTATTAGCAGTAGCGAAGATGAAGATTCCGATGGCCCTGAAACAAATGCGCAGGCTTTGTCACGCACTGTCACCCCATTGCAAAAACGCACATTATGGCCAAACTTGGATCGCTACCACACAATGTTGCTGGACCCTGTTCCCCCTCCATTCCTCCAAAAAGGCTATGTGTTTCCAATGACGTATCCAACTATTATGGACTACGTGCAAGCACTGAAGAAAGCCATTCTTGAAGAATCTCTCAACTTGTTTGACCCACGAGGCAAATCACCATCAATTGTTGGCAGGAACATTTCTGTCGTATCAGTATCACGTTTCAACGATACACTCCAATCTGTGGTTTTTCGTATACCCAAGTCAGTCACGCTCCAGTCCCATGATATCCTTCAGCTAGAGGCATCGACATCGCGAAATCGCTTTCCAGGCATTGCTGTATCCACTCAGCTCACTCAAGATGATTTTATCGTCCTTGTCTCGACGGCATATTCAATCGACGTTTTGGCCAGCTTCACTTTGACTAACGTTGGAAACTTAACAACCTCCTCACGAGAATACCAAGCAGTACTGTCACTTCCCTCTTGGCCTCGCCACCTCCAAGATATCGTTACCTCGGCGACCATTCCTAAGGCCAAGTCACTTGGCACATTGCCAACAACGCTCATATCGAAGCTGCAGAAAAAATTCAACTCGCAACAGTTCAAGGCCATCCAAATGGCCATCCATCAGCCCATTACTCTAATTCAAGGGCCTCCAGGGACTGGGAAGACCCATACGATTCTTGGAATCATTCAGTAAGCCTTGCAATTTCTCCATTTCACATCTGTCATGCTAGATCACTCCTTCAGCAACCTTCAAGTCGTCGGGCTCGGATATCTGTTGGTGCTGCTCTTGGAGTCGATACTCAGCCCAAAATCCGTCTACTTGTGACAGCACCATCGAATGCAGCCGTCAATGTTATTCTGTATCGAATGCAAGCTCTCCATCCGGACATTAACATGATTCGTCTTGGTCAACCGTCATCGCCTTCCCTTATATGGCTTGAGAATTTATTGGATCAGGACAAGAATCGCAAAAAGGCAGATTTCAATGCACAGGAAGCACGTGAACGTCTTCTTGACGCAGCACAAATTGTCTTTTGCACTTTAAGTGGCGCAGGTTCTTGGGCAATGTGGAATCCCAAGCAAAGCCACTTTGATGCAGTTATTGTGGACGAAGCCGCCCAGGTACGCTCAACGTTTAAGGCAAGAATGACATTGAAATTGCCAGGCAACGGAAGCAAGCAGCTTGATTCCTCTCAGATTTAACGCTCAAAGGTACATTTTTGTTGGCGATCACAAGCAACTTCCCGCTACAATTCTCTCGACGGTATGAAAATTCGTTGGGGAGTTTCAAATAATCGATTGATGTAGCGATTAACACGCATGGAATATGACCAGAGCTTGTTCCAACGCCTCGTGTGCAACCCAAACAATCCGGCTATTATGCTACGAGAACAATATCGCATGCACCCAGCCATTGCCGCATTCCCATCGTCAATGTTTTACTACAACGAGCTTGTCAACGCGAGCAATCTAGAGAGCGAAATGATTTATCACAGTCGCGGATTTCCCCCTTATTGCTTCTACGATGTCACGGATGGTTCCCAGTCTCGCGTAGAGACGACGTACCGCAACCTTCCCGAAGTCGAGTTCATTGCCACACGGCTTCGCGCCTTGCTCGAAATTCCGTACGACTTCAGGAACAAGATTGGGATCATCTCGCCGTACAAGGGTCAAATCGAAGCTATCAAGGCAGCTCTTGCGGCTGCTAAGTTGACCAAAGCCAAAATCGAAGTCAACACTGTCGATGGGTTTCAAGGTCGTGAAAAGGTACGATCGTCTCGTCACGACTTTTAATTTATCACGACCACCTTTGTAGGAAATCATTATTGTCTCGTGTGTCCGCACGCTCAAAAGTGGCGACAATAGTTTCTGGGGTGATGTCCGTCGCATGAATGTGTCGCTCACCCGAGCTATATCAAGCTGTTGGGTGGTTGGCAACTCAGCTCTTCTCAAGGAAAGCCCCGCGTGGGATCAACTTGTCGAAGACTGCAAGCGCCGCAATGCCTACGAGCGCGTCGTCGTCAAGCGTCCCGTCACCTAGACGAACTCAGATGATCCTCCGCACGAAAGTTATCTTGGTGTCGTACGTCGTCGAGAGAGAAAAAAAGGTGCACGATTGAAAACGATCTGCATTCTGGGTTGAAACACCGCAAATAGTGACATAGTATACAAACTTTCCTATAAAATGAGTCCACCATACAAGCAATTTAGTGACATCTCATACAAACTTTCATATAAATTTGGTCGAATGTGCAACAGGAGCGATGGCATTGGTAATAAAATAAACAAGATTTAATGTTTTATACAATTTTGCATATAAAGGCGAAGAGTATTAAATTCGCCACACAGAGATGAACCATGTCGACGTGGTTTTCGCAAGCGGCGTTACATTTTTCCTTCTGCAACCGATAAGATAAGCGATATGTGCCGCATGACCGTGTATAAAGGACTCGGTCTCGATCAGTCGATCCTGCTTGCCGATCTCATCGTGAAACCCAAGCATAGTATCATCCACCAGAGCTATGACTGCCACGAACGCTTTCATAACACGGGCTTGCCACCGCAGCTCAATGCCGACGGGTTTGGTATTGGATGGTACGCCGAGAAACTCTACAGCACGAAAGCCCGCGAAGGACACTTGAGCCCCAGACGACGAGAATCGTTTGATGGAGTTGTTGTCCCAAGAAACAAAGAGTATGAAACGCCATGCGTCTTTACGAGCATATCGCCAGCATGGAACAATCGCAACTTAGTCCAATTGGCCGACAAAGTCAGGTACGTCCTTTCCAACTTGCATGCAATGATCGTCGTATCGTCTAGCTCGCCATTGTTCTTTGCCCACGTACGCGCTGCTTCGATTGGATCTTTGACATCTGAAACGAACTGCCATCCGTTCACGTTTGACAAGTACTTGTTCATGCACAATGGGTATGTTCCAACTTGTTGATTGGCATCTCATGAATTTGCTGTAGAGGCGTCTCTGATTTTGGCAAGATCAAACGCAAGCTAGTCGACAAACTGAGCGAAGTTGCCTATGGCATGATTCGTGGCACGACAGACTCGGAACATTGGTTCGTTACTCAATCGTGATGACATTATCTAAGTTCATGTAGCTTTGCTCTCTTCTTGACCCATTTGGAAGAGTTGGGGCCGCTGGATCAAGAGTTTTCTGGCAAGGACATGCGTCGTGCCATGGGTAAGACCATCAGAACCATCAACTCGCTCTGCCAGTATTGCTACATGTGACCGTTGAAGATATTGACACAAATGTAGTGCTGCTGGTGTAACTGAGCCATCGTTGCTCAACTTTGCAGTCACAGATGGCGATACCCTCGTAGCGTACGTCTAGCTCCCCCACCCAGCTACTAATTCGCTGTTGTAGTACCCGTTATGTCAATGTTGCTTCATCCGCCGCTGCATCTCTCTACTTCTCCTCAGGTTCTCGTTGGATCCAGAGCGTTGAGCGTCCCAAGGAGTACATCATGCAGCGGGTAAGTCATATTCGTCTCAATCTTGATTGTGATGTCGTCTGATGCAGCACAACAAGGAAGAAAAAGTCTTCGTCATGGCGTCCGAGCGTTTATCGAATGAACCAAGTGATTGGCTCGAGGTATGAATCTTTTCCCATCCAATCGCAAGACCTAACCGACTTGTCCAGGTGCCCAAGAACTCGATCGTGACGGTCACCAAGGAAATGAACATCCAAATCTGTCCTCTCGTGAGCCTGCTTGGCGACGAGCCCGACCCGGAAGTCGTGCCATCGCCTATCGCTGTGCATGAAAAATGATAAAGTCTTTTGATTGGCACGTTTTGATTGGCTCTCAGTTGGGTTCTTTTTTAAAAATCAAGTTTGAAAATAAAAATATCATGAAGTTTGTATGATTGGTCTAATCGATAGTTTGACGCATACTTCAGCAGCCAGTCAGTAAAGAGCGCGTCAAAGTGAGGATTAGGAGACTTCACGTACTTAAGCGGACGCTGAGCGTTGGTTGGTGGACAAGGGATGGTCGGGTTGCTCGAAAGCCATCGACGGATTGATCATTGCGAAAGCCTGGTCTACTCAACTCCTTAGGTAGATGACGTGATGTGTATGCAGCTAATGGCGTTGTAGAAATGGCTGATGAAATTGCTCTTGCGCGTGAACGTCTCGCCGCCAAGTTTGGCGATGTCCGCACTGGTGGTAAGGGATCAGTGCGACGAAAGCACAAGGCTGCCCACAAGCCTCAACCTGGTGATGACAAGAAACTCAACGCTGCGTTGAAGAAGCTCGGTGTGACCCCAATCCCAGGTGTTGAAGAAGTCAACCTCTTCAAGGCGGATGGCCAAGTGATCCACTTTGTCCAACCCAAGGTGCAAGCTTCGATTGCATCCAACACGTTTGCCGTCTCTGGTCCTTGCTCGACCAAGTCGTTGCAAGAATTGTTGCCTGGCATTATCAACCAACTTGGCCCTGACAACCTTGCCAACTTGAAGCAAATCGCTGAAACCTACACTGCCATGCAGCGCAATGCTCAAGGCCACTCCGCGTTGGACGATGAAGACGACGACGATGTGCCTGACCTTGTTGAAAACTTTGAAGACGTCAGCGAACAAGACTAGAGCGTCAGAAAGATGCATTCGTTTAGCCTTTCGTCGTTAGTACATGCAGCAGTACACCAGGCATTCCGTCCCTCTTATCGTGTTAAATGCGACGAACTGTGCCTTCGCCCGTTGATCCATCAAAGAAAAAGTAGTTGGCCAACGGTTCATCCTTGCGCGAGATAGCTTTGATCACTTCTTGACCGAGGACGCCAGCTACGATCGCACAGACAGGAACAATATCAGCTTGGGCCGTTTTCGCAAGGACTGTCAGTTGGTCTTCATCAAAGAAATCGGGCAGGCCCTGAGTTGCCAAATTGGCTTTAGCCAACGCGACAAACTCTGCAGTATTTTCGCTCGATGGGAAGGCGTGATGGGCGTCCACAAAGTCGAGCAGCACTAGACGAGCATTGAGTCATTTAGAAAGACCAGGGAGATCTTACATTGGTAGGCGACATAGGGTGCTGGAGTCACAGGACCACGTTTCCGGGTGGGTTTCAGATCGCTCCATTGAACTTTCAGCGATTTCTCCAAAGAATGGTACTTGACAGAAAGGGCTTCAGCGTCTGCGGCTTGTTCGTTTGGAGTATTTCGACGATAGGTATGCTCGTCACCCAAGTCGCAAAAGAAGATGCCGGAGAGTCCAAAGGCATGACCAGCATAGAACGCAATGTTCTTCTCTCGGCACAAGTTGTCCAAGAAAATCTACACAACGATGAAATCTGAGTCATGACCACTTCAAATACTCACTTGTTGAGTTCGCGGAGCAGACATGACGATGATGACATTAAATTGGTCAAAGTAATCGCTTGGATAGTTGTGCAATGGCTTCGTAATGGCTTGTACCTTGACCAGTGGATTTAGTTCCTGAACCGCCGGCAAACAGGCATCTGCGCGCTACGCAAAGGAACTTAATGAGTAATTTGAAGAGTGTACGCATGCCGTACATTGACACCAATGTGCTGTTCGTTCAGGAAGAACTGGGAATCCACATTGGCACGCGTGACGATATTCACGTCGTGCAAGGTCACATTCATGCCGGACAAAACCAAGTTCTTGGCTAATTCCGAGCCAAGTTGGGTCAACCCGCTGATAAGAATATGTGAATTCTGTAATCGTTTCTGCGCTTCCACGCCCCAGAGACGCATTTGGCGATCATAAATGGCCGCTTCTTGAGCAGTCAATTCCTTTTCGTCTTGCGCCATATTTAAAAGTTCTGTCTGCCGCGAATTAAAACCTCTGAAGATACATATTATGTAATATTAAATTTCACAGACTCCGGATAAAATGACAAGTGTCAGTTGCAATTGCATGCTGTGTACGATGAAGTGTCCAGCGACTTGTCGAGCGCGCTTTCGTCGAGTCGAATGATGCCAACGTCGCTTCCATGATGAGCAGCACCGTGGTGACCATCTGGACTTTCTCGTTCTTGTAGAGCCCGCCGTCGCATCATGATTGAGACGAGCTTGTTGATGGCCTCATTGACCTTTTCGCCGCTCTTGGCTGAAGCACGAAACCATTCGTCGATGCCAGTCTCCGTGACCATCTTCTGCATGGTGATACCAACTTCCATGGCTGTTGAGATGTCCACGATCAAGTCACACTTGTTGGCGACGAGAATGACGGGAAAAAATGGCTGGTCGTTGTAGCCAAAGCCACACCAAGCGTCCAATTCGCGCTTCCAGTCCATGACAGCATGGATTGTGTATTCGCTGGTGACGTCGCAGACGATGATCGCACCATCTGCATTGGAAAAGTACCGCCGCGTGAGCTTGGCATATCGGTCTTGGCCAGCAATGTCCCAAATTTGCACGCAAGCTTTCGTTTGACCATTCACTGGCACTGTCTTCTCAAAGTAATCGGCACCCACGGTGGTCTTGTACGTCTCGGAGAACGTATTATGCACCATGCGTCGAATCAAACTAGTCTTGCCGCTCTTGGCCATGCCCACAACCAAGACTTTGAAGAACTGTACGTCGTTTTCGTCGTCGTCGTCTTCGTCACTCATAACTTCCAACGGAAACGTGCAGTCAGACGCAGCATCGGGGCTAATCGGGCCACTCGCTTGGTTGGCAAGGTCGTCTTTCATGCCTGTGGAACTGCCGCTAGAAGATCGATCGACTTTGGTACAAGCCATGATTTGGCGAAGTGTTGTCAGGATCTGAAGGTTCGTTCGAGAGAACATTCAAATAAAACGCTTTAACGTTTAAGAATTCCAGAAAAATTCAAAATATAATAGAAAATTCGATAAATATTTCAAAATTCGATACAGTTGTGCTCGACTTTTTGCACTCTACTCAATCTAAATACCTCCATAAATTTATAATACAAGTTCTAGAGTTTTTGGAGCGACCTATCATGACTGATATTCGCAAGTGGGTCACGAAAACCTTTGGAATGGAGCTCAATATCACAACAATCCGACGAATTGTTCAAGACACGCGACCATGCATGGCTGCCAACATAGACGCTGATGCCACAAACAAAAGATGCAACTTGTACAAGCCACGACATCCCGAGCTCGACCGAAAACTCGCTGAATGGGTTGTCGCTGCAAATGAAAGGCAAGCCTGTATAACAGGAGCTGTCATCATGGAAAAGGCTCAAAAACTTGCAAAAGAAATGAATCTTACCAGTATCGGCAATGTGTCAAGAGGCTGGCTTTATGGCTTCCAAAGACGACACAATCTCAAAATGTATCGGCTTCACGGTGAATCCGCTTCGGTCCCACCAGACGTCATTGAAAAAGGACGTGAAATGCTGCAAATGGAAACCCAAATGTACCCCAAATTCGACATCTACAACATGGATGAGACTGGTCTTTTTTTTAATTTCCAACCTTCGACGACGATCTCCAATAGACCTTGGCAAGGTGAAAAAAAGGACAAACGGCGCATTTCTATCGTCCTTGCCGTGAATTCAGATGGATCCGACAAATTACCTCTATCGTTCATTGGGAGATCTGCGAAGCCTCGATGCTTTGGTGGGATGTCAGCAGAAGATTTGGGTTTACTCTACACCAGCAACCGCAAAGCTTGGATGACGATATCGACCTTTTGCGAATGGATGACAAACTTGAACGACAAAATGAAGGCGGCAGATCGAAAAATTCTTCTACTCATTGACAACGCATCATCCCACAAAACTGTTGACATCGATCTTACCAATGTTCGAGTTCTTTTGCTCCCGCCCAACACAACGTGTTGCTTACAACCTCTTGATGCAGGGATCATTGCTTCTTTCAAGAGGCTCTACAAAAAACGTCAAATTGATCATGCGATCCAAATAATCGACAGCGAACCTGAGCGCCAAGATTTTCAATCCCAAAAGCTGTTTGCAGTTGATGTCCTCACAGCTATGAAATGGGCCACTGACGCATGGTCTGAAGTTTCTGCAACTACAATCAGCAATTGTTGGAATCACACCCGTATAGTACCTGAAGTGTCGCTCATGGATCACCTCCAGTCGCTTGGCTTCGAGCATGAATGTCCATCGGAGGATGTGTAGTGAATTTAAGCAAATGACTTGAAAACTTTATAAATACTTTTAAACTTTATAACCTTATATAAATTATGAACAGTGAGTAGTGCAAAAAGTCGAGCACAACTGTATATCAATTTTACGGGTACTGAACGAGTCACCAAGCGAGACCCTCTACATCTCGTGGATAGAACAATTACAAATCCTGAATACTAGTCTGCCCGTTGTGAAGACCAGAGCAGCGCTTGCTTATTGTAAGTGCGTGCCAGTCTTGATGATACCGCAAGGTAGGCAATAAATATTGATATTAATTAAGGGAATTCGGTATTTGTCAACATGTGCGTTTTATATCATTTTAACGTCAGGCGTTGCAACAAGCCCGAACGATCGAACTGACAAGTCACGGAACGAGCCATCACACATACACAGCTGAGACCGCCACAATCTCCGCGCTGTAATGGTGTAGAACAATTACAATCCTCTGTCGTGTGAGCTTACGAGCAACTGTTGAGATCACCAGTGCGAATGAGGACAAGTAGGACAATCGAGAGGATCAACTCAGCCCGCCTAGCAGAAACCTATCATTTCCTTAAACCAGTACGTTGAAGTCGCATGAGAAAGTGAACCGAGCCGATTGAACCGCGGTTCACTTTGTGTATAAGTTATCAAGAGGTCTTGTACTAGTAGTATTTATTTTGAGAGGATGTTTCATGCGAAGGCAGTTCGTGGTTTTTGTGGATGGACATGAGTGCCAAGACCCCTGCGACCGATTCGACCGCCTTGATGTGCGCCGCCACGATCTATGGCACGGAGTGCGCCCAAGCCAACAAGGAATATCTTGTGTGCAAGAGCCAAGATGAAAACCCACGTGCTTGCTTGGTTCCTGGTGAAAAAGTGACTGCGTGCGTCCACAAGACTCTTCGTGTGTTGGAAACCCAATGCGGGGATGCATTCACCAAGTACAAGAATGCTATGGACTCAAACTGGCATGAATTGCAATTCTGCCGCAAGGAACAAGCCGCTTTGGAAGCGTGTTACAGAGACTGGAAACACAACAAGAACCAAACGTCGGCGTAGATGCCTCTTTGCGACAATCATAACACTCTCGAGGTGAGCATCATTATAGGCGCAAGTAATCTCGAAAACTCTCTGCGTTGTACGTCTGACTTGTCTAAATTGATCGCAAGAACGAGACGTGGTCGGTCAAGATGGTGTGGAAACGTGCGGTGACAGTGCTTTGGGCTTCAACCACCTTAGTCTTGACTGTCTCGACGGCTTCCTGCACGACAGTATGGTCAGGTACATGGACATCTGGCTTGAATTTCTTGCAAATCGCCAATCCTCGTTGATTGAGGTCGAGATGAGCTTGGATACATTGCTTGACGTGCTCAAAGCATGCCTTGGTCGCAGCCGCATCCTTGGCCTTCTTTTTCGGCTTGACTTGCTTGGCAATCAATGCCAAGAACATCAACACGTACGGGCTCACTTGGTACAGCCACACAGAGGCTAATGATAAGCCATGGGCGGTCAAAAGCTTGTCGTGGATCATGCTTTCAAACACATTGACGGTCTTGAGCTGGGCTGCAACTTCGTCCAGGAGAGCTGAGCCAGATGCAAAGTCAGTCGTCGACTCGGCAATCAACGCTACAGCTTCTGCAGCAGTTGTTGCGATGGTCCAAAGTGATGCAGCTGGACCACTGACGTCTTGCACGAGCGTCTTGAACGTGTTGGCATGAGCTGTGACGTCTGAAACTTTGCCTTCAAGGGCAGCACCAACGAGACGAGGAACACAAACTCGCAGATGGAGCCATTGCTTCAGTGTCACCACGTCAGTCGTTCGGTCACACGTTGAGAACGTCAACTCTTCGTAAATGTATCGCCCATTGCCCTAGGAATACCAATTGAGCTCCACAAGTAGAGCTCAAGGCAACGCCTACCTCATTGTGCGAGTCCAAAGTCCACTTGACTTCGATTTCACGATGGTGGTTCGCCGACAAGTTGTCAGCTTGGGCTACGAATTCTTCTAAGTCAGCGAGGAGAGGCAGTGGTTGAATGGCGAATTGGTTCTGGAGATGCGTCGTCGACGTTCGTGTGAGCTCGACAAGGTTAGCATGGACACGCTCTGCAGTCGCCAAAGCGAGCATTTGCGACCGCTTCATCTTGTGGAGTAGGAAACCTGTCATGTCTTGAGCTTTCGACAGCACGCCTGAGGATTTCCACATTCACAATCTCATAGAGAGGTAGGTTCTTACCCAAGCGATAGGCGCGGGCGATAAATTCTGGTGTATCCCGTGCAGTCGTTCGATGGAGCGTTCGAATCGCATCGCAGGTCGCGACTGCTTCGTCGAATTGGCCCAACGCGAGAAGAGGATCGAGGATCAAGTACGAAAGCGAATCCATTTGGATCTGTTTGATGTCGAGCTCTTGGTAGCGAGCGTACATGGCACTTCCAGCGCCAAGAAGAGCATAGATGCGACAGAGAAGGAGCTTCATCTGAAAGTTGTAAGCACTTCGGCTCAGTCCAAATTCCAAGCATGTTGCAGCCTGGAGAAGCCACGATCGCCGGGTGGCTGCATCAAACTTTGTGCTGTCGGCCAAGGTGTACACGTCGACCAAGAGAAGAACTGTCAGCAAGAGCAAGTCGTCCGTCACTTGGACTTCGCGTTGACCACCGACGGCAGTTCCATTGAGCCACTGATTGCCATGGTACTCTTGGAGCATGGTTTCAACGCGGCCAAGGAGTTCGTCGATGGGAAGAGTCAAGTGCTCACCCAAGTAGCGGAGCTTTTTACGAGCCAAGAGAGCTTGCTTAAACCACTGTTTCTGCTCTTTTTCGTCGCCGTTGGCATCTTGCTTGGCTAGAGCCTCCTTCAAGCGTTCATGGCTAGCTGCAATCAGTGCAGTCTTGGCAGACTCGTCCAAATCGACAATGTATCGTTGGAGGTCGGTCACACAGCACGTCTTCGACTTGAAGCGATCCATGTACGGCACGATAAAGTCAGTGACAAATGCGGCTTTGGACTTGGGCTTGCGATGTGCGATTTCAATCGCAGCGAGGTATGGCCCACGGAATTTGACTCCGTGCAAAGTCTGGAGTGAGTCGACAGTCGTATGCAGATGCGTCAGGGCTTCAGGGGACTCAAGTTTGAACGACGCTTCGATCAGGCCAAGCCAAAATGCCCAGTCATCAGCGTTGTAGTTGGTCAGCAAGTCAGTGTAGACGGTAACACAGCGCGACCAATCTTGGATATCATGGGCGAGTGAGGCTTCCAAGACTTTGCGATCGATGGCTTGCATCGGCCCCAATTCAATCTCATCATCAGGTACGCCTAGATGTCTTTAGGAGACTGCATAATGACTGTAGTTGGTACCTTCGCCTTCCAATGATCGTGGCTTGACGGCAGGAGCGTCCGTGGAACTCTTTTTATCGTCCTCAATGTGAATGAACTCTTGAAAAGCGGCCATGGCTTCTTGCGGCTTGTCCTGAGCTTGCAACAACAAGACCAACAGTTGTCCAAGCTCGCCATTCCATTCTTTTGGATGTTCCCGAAGCGACTTCGTGAGCATTTTGTCCGCAAGTGGAAGCATCTTCACTGGCAAACTCTTCTCGACTGTCACTTGGAGAAGCATACTCAAACAAGCCCAACCTGGATGAAAGCATTGACTTTGTCACATCCAACGCTGCACAGAACGTACCAACATATTGGAGAGAGTTGAAAGTTTTCGCCATCTTGAACGCAAGTTGTTGTTGCTTGGCAAGCGACAGTGCGCGAGCGTACCCGTAGAACAACTGGCAGTTCATGTCTTGGTTGGTCGGTTGAACCGAGGCAGCATGTTCATACGTTGAGAGCATTTCCTGGGGCACACCGCAGAGTTTAAATACGAGCTGCATCGTGCTGAGCAGATTTTCATCCGTGGGCTTGTTCATCTGCACGCGGCGTACGATACGCAGAGCTTCATCAACCTTGCCTGTGCGTTCCAAGCAATGTGCTTGGAGCACTTGCACCAAGTCAATGTCGCAAATCTTCTTTTGACTGCAAAGCTTGATCGCATTCTTATACTGCCTCGCATCAATGGCATCGTATATCGGTCGCAGGAGCCGCAATAACTAGCCAGGCATGAGCAATCGCATCGTTTATGACGCCGTACCTTGTCCACGTCGGCCATTGTGATTGCTGGAATGCCACAAAAATCTACTTGAAAATTATCCGGATACTCTGGATAATCGTCATTTGGTCATATTCAGCAAGTCTGACGGTGGAAGATGAATGCATTTCCTGGCGTGACGAGTCTTGTCGAGCAATTGGACAGTAAGAAGCGGCGCGTCCGTGGCGAGAATGACGTTCTCTGTAGAGCAAATGCTCGTCGTGTTGCGGGATGGCCGGCATTTGGTGGGTATGATCCGCAGCTTTGATCAATTTTGTACGTCCTAAGGGTGCTACCATGATGACCTCACGTTGCTGCATGCTGCCTGTCTAGCCAATATTGTTCTCGAAGAAACGTGCGAGCGCCATGTCGTCGGCAACACCTACTGTGATATTCCGCTAGGCTTGTACATCATTCGGTACGTCGACACTAGATGTTCCAGCAATCGATTTTTACGCATGTGACCAGTGGCGAGAATATTGTCCTCATGGGCGAACTGGTGCGTTCCAAACGCCTCTATGGCCATCCATTCATTGTGTATTACCTGTAGGACCAAGCGAAAGAAGCTGCGGATGAGAACCTCGTGCGCAAGTCGGCAGAAGAAGTTTTGACAGCGGAAATGGAGCAACAAGAACAGGGTCAAGCGACAGTCCGCGACGCATGGAACTTCGATCATCCGTCGCAGAACTAGGCGACTTGGCTTAATAGTAATTATGTACAACGAGGCTAGACGACATGCTAAATGATGGTTTCGGCGGCGGCGGCTTCAGCAGCAATCTCATCGCTTACAACGTCGTGAACCATGTGATGTGCATGCAGGTGAGCACTGTTCATGCTCTCAATGTGCATTTGCATGAGATTTTGCTGCATCACCGCCGGGTCTTCGGTATCGTCGACAAGGGACTGAAGATGCAGCGACCCAGTGTTCGCATTCAAGTGATATCGGGAGCAGAACCGCCGGTACCATCCAGCGCTAGCCTTGAACGAGACCATGTTGTACTTTGGTGCGATTTCCAGAGCCTTCTTGCGCACAAAGGTCGAGCTGATGCGCGATTCGTGCGTCTGCATTTCAAAGATGAGCCGGTAGAGTTCGTCTTCAAAAGCAGCGTTGCCGAGTTTGGAACCACGCTGTCGTAAATCTCGCACATGCTTGTTGCCGAGGAGGTATCGCTTTTGTACTTCATTTTTGTTTTTGCGCAGTTTGCGAATGGCCGACTCGGAAATGCCATATCGGAGTGCGAGTTCGACGTGGGTAATCTTGGCTCCCGTGTCAATGACAGAGAGGATTTCCATGCGTTCTTTGTCGGTCAAACGCTTTCCTGCTCCACGCTTTTTGGGTTCTTGGAGTGCCATGGTGGCAGATGGGGACTGGCCTGACACAGCTCGCACTGCAACCAAGGCCTTGTCCTTCTCGTCGTCCATTAACAGTTGTTCTACAAGAGGGACGTAAGGATAGTCTTTGTAGCAACTTGCATACTAGCAGTCAGCTTCTTGTCCAATCCACGATTTGCGCGCGCGGCTGCAATCTTTGGAACAGCTTGAATGGGTAGCTTGACAAGGATATGAATCCGTTCTTCCTCCGGTGGGACATCAAAGTATTTTCGGAGCTTCGAGAACACGGTCATCTCTTCGACAAGTCCACCCACGTGCATCTGGAGAACTATCTGTGCGGCAGGTTTCTCCAGCTTTTGGAGTATGTTGAGGTCGAGGGGTTGCTGATTCCGGCATCGATAAAGCACGAGCTCGTCTGCTTCGATCGTTTCAAACGTCCGGGGTTTCTCCTTCAGGATCAACTGCTTGACTTGTCCGACAAGATCATTCGCTCCTGCCGACACGACAAAGGGATTCTCCTTCTTTCCCGTTCCCACAAGCAAGCACACCAAGACAAGTCGCTCATCCATCTTCTCCTCTCTTCTCGAATTGGAAACTGACTCGTCCAATGACTTTCCATCTGAGGGTCTATACAATCACCAAGTATAAATTGAATCGGCGGTGGACAGGGCGCTCGCCATGGCATCCTCTATTGCCGCAATGCTTTCGTCGATCTTGCATCCGAGTAATTGGTCGCACCGATGAATGCGACTCTTGGCTTTCCCTCAGCAATGTGCGGCGGACTTCCGTCGAGGGTTCGACACGCCTTGTAGGTACGACGCATCGAATACCTCGATTTCACTATAGAGGTCGTCTGTCATTCAAAAGGATTGGGGACGTTCAAATCGGACGAATCCGGGCACAAAGCTGGTCCAATTTACAAATTTCAAGTCATTTTTGGAAAACACGTTGGTGTTGAAATTTCCACTCTCTTGTCAAAGTACGGATAGTTATCCGGGTCGTGCGCCCAAAACGAACCCAAGGAACAAGTTCGCTCGTCTCGAGCAGACTTTGGGACTATTGGGCTCGACTTTGCCAGGTTAGAAACCGCTAAGATGGGAAAGAGTTGATAGATAAGCCGTCTCTCGGTTGCTCCGATGAGTGCATCAATTCAAATTTATGAAATTCTATTGGCTAAGGATTTTTGAATATTATCCAATCAGAGTGAGTAAAATTCATACTGCATCGCGGAGTTGAACGCAGAGCATCGCGAGTCCAGCCCGGAACTCGGCATACGGTGAACGATTCTCGCTCAAAGTTACATCAGAGCTGACGTCTATGGGGAAATTTTGACCTAGAGGGCTCTGGTTGAAGCAAAATCGTGGCGCCAACTTTAGTTTGGCCAACGAGTGGTGGTGTTGAGGTGCACGACAAAATGATCTGGCAAGGAATTTCTTAGAGCGCTTTATGTCCTCGGGCTACATAATAGGTGGTCATTTGAACTGAGATGAACGAGAAGGACGATATCAAGTTGCTCTTTGGATAAAAGAGATCTGCCACCATCCCAAGCACACAGCACTGAAATTGGTGATGAGCTGCTGTTTTCAAAACGCTGAAGACGTTGGTGACTTTCACGTCCGTTGTATTGGTACTGTGGACATGTTTCCTTCAGATCTAAGGCAAATACTGAGCATCACAGACAGCAGAGCCTGCTTTTAGATAGAGGAGGAAAAGGGTGTTATGAGCTTCAGCGCAACTTATCGACTCATTCGACTGAGTTCGTTTTCCTTTGAGTCTATTCCCCATGAAGCCGTAGAAATTTACGTATCCTCACAAGCGAAATATCCTCAGGATCTTGGAATCTCAAAAGAATTCCGATCGGTGGATCAACCAGTTGGTTCCCAACGCAATGTGCATAACTCCCTCGACCATAAGCAAGCCATGTGACCATGACGATCGCTGCACTGTTGGTCAAGCAACAAACAGCCCTAAGTTGTCGCAAATGTCAACGATGCGCTCGAAATGGACAATCGAACACATCACAGGGCAGCAGATATGCTCATTTAGCAATTTACCCCCAACTCAGCATGAGCAGCCCGAAGCGAGTCCTGATCACGGGGGCCAGTCGTGGCATTGGTCTCACATATGCCAAGCACTACAAGTCGCATGGATGGAACGTCATTGCTACTGTGCGCGACCCCGCCAATACGAATGAGGTACTTTCCATGGTGTGTGCCCACATTGACCTCCTCAAACGTCATGCTAGCACATGGACATGCAACTCGAAAAGATCCTTTGGCTTGATGCTGCAAACGAAGAGTCCATTCTCGAAGCAGCTGCTACCGTCGGGTCTAATACTCCAATTGACTTGTTCATCAATAACGCAGGTGTCTTCGTCGATGACATACTGGAGGAGCAAATATTCTGCACCATTTAGAAGTGAATGCTCATGGTCCATGGCTAGTCACCCGAGCTTTCTTACCCAACTTGGAATTTGCTGCCAAGTCTGCATCGTCTGGACCAAGTACTGTAGCCCACAAATGGGAAGTATTGAGCGCAATACGTCTGGTGCTCTGAATGCCTACCGCTCTGCCGTGAATAAGCCAAGAGTCGCCGTCACACATGAACTCCAAAATGGCAGAAAGAATTGCAGACAATGTCCAAGGACCTTCTTCAACTCCACGAGCAGTTTCTCGGCAAGTCGTAACAAGATACACCTTGTCCGACGACTGGAAATATAGGACTAATTTCAACGCAGGGCTGAAATCAAGTTGGTTTGGGTGAAAGCTGTTGAAAACTTTTGAGGAAGCACATGAATATTGGAGTGTATTTGTGTCGTTTGGACCACGTCCTATCATGGAGTGATCAATCCATCCGTGTGGTAAAAGCGACCGTTGTCGTCGGCAGTTGCGTTCAACAAGATAGTTCTCAAGCCAGCCACGCTTTTTTCGGTGGTGATTTCACAGTCATGTCGGTCTGAACGTAGCCAGGATGAAGCAAAATGCACGTGATACCACGAGGCTTCAAATCCACCGAGAGCGACTTGGTCAGACAGTTCAACGCCGTTTTGGATGACTTCCGTGGATGTTTAGACGTGCCATATATGTACGACGAGTCAAAGATGTTGATTTTACTATACAGGTTGGGAATCTAAAACCCTTGCGATACAAACTTCAAGTTACTTATTTAAGTACGGATAATGATCTGAGTACGTATCCGGATAGAGTGCTTGGCCTCACTAACAGCCAAACCTTGAAATCGAGCGAGCGCTCTCCCACTAGTAGACCTCTAAGTGATAAATCAAACGTTTAGAGGTCTACTAGTAAACTGAGTTTCTCTCACGGGGTCCTCCATCCAACGATTTACACTCCAAGAAGTACTTGTTCATAGATCGGAATGTCCCTGAGACAGGAAGTCTATTGGTTGCAGTATAGGTGATGATTTAAATTAACAATAAGTAAACAATTATAATGAGTATTTTTTAGTAAAAAAAATGGTAATAAATTAAATATATATTTAAATACAAATATGCATAAAACACGTGTATATGTCTTCTTACATATGTCGAAAGACCATGCAGTGAAGTCGTTCGAACATTTTGCATTTGACTGCCAAGTGAATATGAACAGTCCGAAGCGAGTTTTGATCACCGGTGCGAGCCGTGGCATTGGTCTGACGTTTGCCAAGCACTACAAGTCGCATGGATGGAATGTCATTGCAGCTGTGCGTGACCCTGCGAATGCGAAAGAGGTAATGAGAATATATCGATCCACGACAATCTAAATCCTTTGTGCCAGTTGATCGACCTGCAACTCGAAAAGATTGTTCGACTTGATGCTGCAAATGAAGAATCGATTCTCGAAGCGGCTGCTACCGTTGGACCTAATGTTCCAATCGATTTGCTCATCAACAACGCTGGAATCTTGGCCAATGATAACTTGGAGATTGCCACGCGAGCGAGCATTTTGCAACATTTTGAAGTGAATGCTCTTGGTCCATGGCTCGTCACTCGTGCTTTCTTGCCCAACCTCGAAATTGCTGCCAAGTCCGCTTCGTCCGGCCCAACTATCGTCGCCCAAGTGACCTCCCAAATGGGAAGTATTGAGCGCAATACGTCTGGCAAATACTACGCTTATCGCTCGTCCAAGTCGGCGTTGAACAGCCTTACCAAGTCACTCTCTGTGGACCTGAAGCCGCATGGTATCACGTGCATTTTGCTTCATCCTGGCTACGTTCAGACTGACATGACTGCCCACAATGGTGAAATCACGACGGAGGAAAGCGTGGCTGGCTTGACAACTATCTTGTCGAACGCCACTGCCGACGACAACGGTCGCTTTTACCACACGAACGGAACAATTATTCCGTGGTAGGATACTGTCGAGGTATTGTTAAAGAGCCAACTCGAATGTTTGCAAAAGCAGTTGCTGTCAACGAGTCGAGAAGGCAAAGTACAATTGACAAGGTGAGCAGACATACACCAGCATGCTCATCAGAGTTGAGAAGTTCGACGCTGGAAATCTCTCCCGCTGGGGTTGTCACTGTTCTCTCCTTATCGATGTGGTGGCTGAATTGGGTCGTTGGTTGCATGAAAGCCTAAGCTACACAAGATTTGTTGAGTCAATCTTGACTACACATAGAGTCTTTGCCCAACTTCCAGCTTGCTTAAAGTATTGCTCGACCATGAGAAAGTGGTTAGACGCTGGACTCTGATCCTTTTAGCTCCAATTCCTAAGACTGCGATGGTTCTTATGCGCAATTTGGACGTCACGGACAAGATCGCTGGATGCATCGAATAAACTTGAAATCCTCGGGGGATATTGATTTCGCTGCAAGAAACAGACATTTGAGAGTTGTGATTCGTGAAGGGAGCGATTTGGGACAGAAATCAGACCACAGTTCACTGTCAGCCTTAGATAGTTTTTGTGTGTACTATCAACAGTGTTCTCCACAAATGTGTGGCGCAAAGAGGTAAATCTGATGCCATGAAAGTGTTACAGCCCGTTTCTGTCGAGAAGGGACAATCGAACAAAAGACAAACTAGATATGTTTGTGATTCTCATTCGTTCAATGGATCACTGGCGGATCTGGCCCATTTCTTGGGCATATTTCTCCTTGGCTTCACGTTCCATGGCCGAGTTCACGCGACCGGTGGTCGGATCTGTGCCCAATGGTCGTCGAAATAATAAAATATGTGGTTCAGGTTTGTGTATGGCGTAGTGGACCCATCCTCTGCTCTGTTGGACACCCAATTGGCGCCATTCGCTCTCGGTCAGCAAACGATCGGGCAAACTTCGTTGCATTTCCTTGGGCAGGATCACGTGTCTGCACAGAACAATCAGATCATTGGCGCCAAATGGTAAAGTATACCTGTATTCATGCGTGTCGTCCACGTATTTCTCCGAGTACTCGATGCGAGCAGCAATGTCGTGCGTCATGTCGGCAACACCTTTCCAAATCCCGACTGAGGAAAACCATCGCACATCCCGCGAAAACCTCGGAAATTTGATATCTTACTCCATCAAGCTACCTTTACTTCAATACAAACAACAATTATATCTGAACATTTGTATATAATAAAATGAAAATACGACTCCGGACTTTTCGTAATTAGGTAGAGAAAATCTCGCGCCAAAAATATACCTCTATAAATGAATAATCGCATGATAAGTTGAAGGTCCAAGGCCTTGCGGCCACAGAGTCCGTGGACATGCCCAGAATACTGACAAGGAAAGCGCTCCAGGACAGATTAGACAAGGAAAAGGGCAAATATAAATCCCATAGAAACAATTCAATTGAATTACAAGAACAGTAGACACCTTTTGTTTAAAACGCGGCGTTGCCAGGCCAGCGGGGGAATGGAATCACATCACGAATGTTTTCAATGCCGGTCACGAAGCGCACCAAACGCTCAAAGCCACAGCCGAAACCAGCATGGGGAACTGAGCCATATCGGCGCAAGTCGCAATACCAGCCGTACTCAGAGGGATCGTGGCCAGTGGCTTCTTTGATACGGGTTTCCAAGACTTCCAAGCGTTCTTCACGTTGCGAACCGCCAATGATTTCACCAATCTTAGGCACCAAGACATCGCATGCAGCAACAGTCTTGTTGTCTTCGTTCAAACGCATGTAGAATGCCTTGATGTCCTTGGGGTAGTTGTAAAGCATAACAGGCTTGTTGTAGATTTGCTCAGTGATGAAGCGTTCGTGTTCACTGCCAAGATCGTCACCCCACTTAGGCTTGACTTGGAACTTGCCCTTCTTGAGGTTTTCGGGCTTGTTGATCAATTCGACAGCATCAGTGTAGGTGAGACGCACGAATGGCGTGGAGATAGTGGACTTGAGACGATCGAGAAGGCCCTTTTCGACATTCTTGTCGAAGAAGGCCAAATCTTCAGCGCAGTTGTCAAGGGCATATTGTGCGCAGTACTTCAAGTAGTCTTCGGCCAAGTCCATGTCGTCGCTCAAATCAGCAAAAGCAATTTCAGGTTCGATCATCCAGAATTCGGCCAAGTGGCGAGCCGTGTTGGAGTTTTCGGCACGGAACGTGGGGCCGAATGTGTAGACATCCGAAAGTGCACAGCAGTGGGTTTCGACGTTCAATTGGCCAGACACAGTGAGGTAGGCAGGCTTGTCAAAGAAGTCCTTGGTGAAATCAATGGCTTTGCCATCAGCAGTCTTGGGTAGGTTGCCATCGCCGTGCTTGTTGAAAAGTGTTGTGACAGCGAACATTTCACCGGCACCTTCACAATCACTGGCCGTGATAAGTGGAGTGTGAATGTACAAGAAGCCGCGTTCGTTGAAGAAAGTATGGGTGGCATGGGCCATGGCATTGCGAACACGCATGGCAGCCGAATGGATGTTGGATCGGGCACGCAAATGAGCGTTGTCTCGCAAGTGTTCGAGAGAGTGGCGCTTGGGAGGCAATGGGTACTTGGCAGGGTCCGAAATTGTACCATAGACCGTCACGTGGGTAGCTTTGATTTCAATCAATTGACCCTTGGCTGGACTTTCCACGACATCACCGACAACGGCAAAACTGGCACCAGTGCCGCCCGAGTTGATGACATCTTCAAATCCAGGAACTTCCTTGTTCACAACAACTTGAACACCCGTAAAGCACGATCCATCGTTGAGTTCAAGAAAGCAGAAAGCACCGGCACCGGCTTCGCGCAAAGTCTTGGCCCAACCTTTGACAGTGACCGATTGGCCAACCAAGGCCAAACCAGCGCCCAAGAGTTCTTTGACGCGAACACGACGGCGCTTGAACAAGGACTGGATCGTCGTCTTGTGAATTGCCAAGCTAGGGGCAGTTGCATCGTCCACAGCAATGGGCTTGACGTCGTTGATCGACAAGGCTTCCATGGTTCTCCAGGAAATTTCAAAATGAGAGGCGATCACAGTTGCCAAATGGACCAATGACAGCCACAAGAAAATATCGATTTCAACGAATTGGATTCGTTGAAATGCGGTAATAATCATCGTGGATGAAACTTCTTATCCGGATAATAAATATGGAGACTTCGTCATCTTCACACTATTTCACATCAATTTTCTGATATTTTCAAAATTCTGATATTTTTTGAATTTTTTGTATCCATTTTTGAAAGAGACACTCAGCCAATCAAACGAGAGATTGAATTTTATATTTTCATCAAATGAAAAATGAGACAGTAAAAACGTGTGAATTTCTCATGGATGGGTAAGAAGAGGAGGTGGATGTGATAGACGTGATGCGGAATATAGATGCAGAAGACCGACCGCCGGAGAGAGAAATGAGAAAAAAACATCACGTTATGGGTTACAATGGGAAGACAAGTGGGCTCTGGCACTGGCGCTTGACATGCTCTTGATGATCTCATTCGATGTTCATCATGTTAAATTATGGTCAACGTTAGAGATGAGATGTCCAAACGAGCAGACTTAGCTCACAACGTCTTGGGGAAGACGATGGTTGCGTGGGACGAGTTGGTCGAGTTGGTCGAGTTGGTAGCGTTGGGCTTGAGTGTGGTGGGTGTGAATGGCTTGGGTGTCGTTGCAGAAGGAGTGGAACTGGGTCCAGTGCCGGGTGCCGAGGTTGGTGCTGGACTTGGGCCAGAGATGGCTGGCCACTTGCAGCCCCAGACACCAGTCTTGACTTTACCGCAGACAGCATCGACAGGGGCGACGCACTTGCCACCATCGGCGTAGCTGTTCAAGTACTTCCAACAGTCAGCAATGGCGACGTCACCCTTCTTGGGGCACTTGTCACCACCCTTGCTGGCGTCATTGCCACTGCAGATTGGGCCGGAAATGCAGTACGTCGCATCGCCTTCGACACTGACAGGAGTGCAGGGGTAGACAATGTTGTCCGTCGAAGGTGACCACTTGGTGGTGGCTGGAGTGGCAGGGCCATTGCCAGAAGGACCGTTGGCAGAGGGCGAAGCACCAGTGGGAGATGGCGTGTAGCTACCTGGGGTTTTGGTGGCTGGGGTGCCTGTTCCTGGAGTGCGGGTGGTGGTTGGGGCGCCCGTGCCAGGGGTGCCTATGGAGGGGCGGGTGGTGTTTCCCGAGTGGGGAGTAGTCGTAGGGAATACGATGGTTGGGTAAGGCGTGGTCGTGTTGGTAGAGTTGGTCGTGTTGGTCGAGTTGAGGGTAGGGCGGACGGTGGTTCGCAAGTAAGGGGTGGTGGTTGGGAATACGATGGTTGGACCGGGCGTCGTCGAGTTGGTCGAGTTGGTCGCATTCGACAAAGCCGACGCGGACGTGGCGAGAATGGCGGCGAAGCAGCCAGTAGTGATGGCAGTCAATTGCATGACAATTGTGAAATGACTGGCACCTGCTTTGCACAAACACGTCAAAATTTGAGACCTTCAATTTGTCACAACTTGGCGAAATTTTTCCCAACCACCAGAATCGCGTGCCGAAAACAATTGAATCGACTGTTTGAGAGCAGCCATCAACCAGTATTTCTCACAGTGCGTAGAGCATGCCTCCAAGTCTCTCTCTGCCGTGCTCTAGCCACGGAACCGCAGCGGCCACTGGGGGATTTTCGTCTTCAACTTTCACCTCCCGTCGTTTGCGTGCCACTGTCACCTTGTTCAGTTCAATTTTCAGAGCCAATTCTTGTCAACAACGTCCTTGCCAGAACGAGCCCATGGCTCGACCAGTGGTGCCACTACTCCTTGTCGCTCCACGGCGGAGACCATCAGTCAACCGTAAGGAAGTCGCCGACGCCACCGAGTCGCGTCGCGCCGCTAGCTTGTCAACGCAGAACCCTCTCATCCTTGTTATAGCCATGTGGCGCTACGTTAATTGGCGTGCAGCCAACATACACTGTGCGACACTGCACCGAGCATCCAGTGTGGCATCAGCTGCTGCGGTTTGTCCAATCAACTGGTCGGCATGCCGTCTTTACCATGGAATTCATCGATGGGCTGAGAGAATCCGATATCACCTCGTGGCGGCTGTCACGTGCTGTTGTATGCCATTGCTTAGCGCTGGTAGCGATGTCGCCGCAAGCACCAGAATACGGACGTTTGTGCAGCTTTGTGTGGAATGATCGCACCCCTTTGACCGGCCGTCCCATGTGTTGCAATGTAGATTGATTGTTGTACAAATCCATCTCCAAGAAGGCTCCTGGAACTCCAAACACGCGTTTGCTCTGAAATGAGCGCCACGGCACTTGGAAAATTTCAGTGAGAATGGGCGTGAGTGACCACTTCGTACGAGCTCGTTGACTGCACGTTGATCGTCTATATGGCTTGCATGGAATTTACAGCAGGAAACCATTCAGTTCGTGTAAAGCAGCATTGTTTGCCTTGATTCACACTGTCAAGGCAAACAATGCGAGAAAGCGAGGCCACATGTTGGAAATCCAGAGAGCATCAGTTCCCAATCAGGTCTACTTTGGAGCCCATGCAAATCTTTGGCGGTTGTTCATGGAAGCGCCATGAACAAGCTCACTAAGACGCCAGGGAAACATGAAAAAGTCTGCGCTCAAGTGTTCAGAGTGGCCAATGTGGTGAATTTTTGTTGTGTTGGCGCTTGGGGTGTCTCGTGTGGTCGGATAACATGCCACGGAGCAAAGCGGCTGCCTTGTCCAGTCTTGGACGATCAGAAGATCTATACGCACCTTAAACATTTGATCATCTCCCTGGGCCTTAAGAGCAACGATGAAGCTGTCGTTGAAACTGCGTTGCTTCCAAGATCTGTCGCCGAACAGCGCAGTTTTATGAGGCGGTGATAGAGAGATATCGTGTTGATACCCTGCGTAGTTCCATGGTGGAAAAAGGTCCCCGAGGAAACTTAGTACGTGGCGACTGGAGAAACACTTGCGAGGCCAGTCACCGTAGGAGCCGTGAGGGCAGGACCAGTCGTGGGGTGAGGAGGTGTAGCGGGGCTCGTTGCCACTGGGGGGGGGCTCCGAGTGGGCTGGTCCAAGGAGTAGCTGGTGGATCTTTCACCACGACAGTAGTGAACAGGGCGAGTGGTTGGGTAAGAACATCGCTGCTACTCCTGTAGCGGAAGGAGTAGGACGAGTTCCCTCATATGACCCTAAAGCACTGCAAGTCACCAGAGATGTTACAGCACGACCAGACACAATGGAAGGGGTTGTTGGTGAACGAGTCGTGGGGGGGGGCACAGGCAATGTCGTCACAGGACCAGGCACCACGGAGGAGTCGTCGGAGGTTGACTTTTGGGAGGAATCGTCGTTGACGGGATGTTCTAAGGGGGAAGAATGCGCAGGCTCAGGCACCACGGGGAACATCGTAGAAGGACCGACACTGAAGGGGGGGGACTTCTCGTCCCATCCAAACCAACAGAGACAACCGTGGTGAGGATCGTGACAAAATTGGCAGCAGTGAGAAGAGCCTTCATGCCAATTGAAAAACGCCCTGTTGACCACGTGGTAGATTTCTCATTGCGCCCACTAGGATCGTCATCATGGAGTCGTTAGAATGAAGAAGCGAGTTCGAACTGATGATTATACCGACATATTTGGGATGCATCGGGGAAAAGATGAGGCAATTTGGTAGCACGATCATTTGACAAGCGCGCTTGTTGAAGATGTGGTTGCAAGTGCCATCGAGATGACTTTAGTTTGACTCGACGAATCGTCCCATGACGCTCATGCCAGGCTCAAATTGTTTGGACGCGGCGAACAGGAATTCTTCTGTCCACTACTTGACTATGGACACTGTCCAAGGCAACAAGGAGAGACTACGGATTTAACATTCATAGCGGTGGGCAGTCGAAATACCAAAGGATTTGACTCGGTTCGTGTTAGTATGCATTTGACGTCAAAATTGAGTGGACGAAGGAGACGTGGTCACGGGAACAGTTCCAGCAGGCGAGATCGTAGCAGGGCCAGTGACCGAGGGGAAAGTAGTCGCAGGGCCAGTGGCCGAGGGGGAAGTAGTCGCAGGACCAGTTCCAGCAGGCGAGGTTGTAGCCGGGAGAGTTCCCGCTCCAGGCACGCCAGCAGACGCAGTGGTGACCAGCATGGCTGACAAACAGGCAGTAGTGATAACAGTCAACTTCATGGCAAATGAAAAATGGCAATGGACAAGGTCAACTTCCAAGGCACTCCAAATTTTGATTGCCTCCATCACCACTGCGGTCTGAAAATTTCGTCAAGAACAAACTCTCAGACGCAAGCATGCTCGGTCAGCTGTCGTCTTCCATTTCTCACAGTGCGGAGACGGGACTTACTTTGTCTTCCCCACGTCTGGCCTTCATTCCCCAACCAAGGATGGTCGATATCCTCAACTTGCGCTATTCGACCGAGTGGGAGACAACTGCAGTGAGCGCATGATGGATATGTCTCCACTTGGCCACGTGTGCAATTTCGTTGCAATTGCTGATCATAGAGAGATTGATTCTTGTGTCGAATGGCCGCATCCATAGGACCAACGCATCCACTAAACTTGATTATTGTACACGTCTTCCCCCGAGACTCGTGGTCAAGATTGAGTTCTTTCCAAGACGCCCCCCACAACGTGACTAAATTTTCGGTAATGGTGGCATAACGATCCGCTGCCCTGTCCACTCGACGAGGGCAGACTCGCGGGCAAGAGATTGACCTACGCTGTCTGTCCTATGCCGCGTGCATCAACGACTCGGTTTGGTTTGAATGGTGCAGCACGAGCTAGGAAAAACCTTGATCGAGATGTAGTTTTGCCAATGCAATCCCCGATTCGAATGGAAGGAACTTCCAAGCAACAAATCGCCGTCATGTTGACAAATGCTTGTCTGTACGGTATTCGTTGCCATACTCAAACTATGGCATTCGAACATCCGTGTTCAGACGTGTTCCTATTTGAAAAGTACAGTGTAGGATACGTAACTCGGTAATGCAGTTCAGTCGTGAATTTGCATCCTGCGCAAGAGTTTGTGTTAGGGATCACGTCTCAACAAGCAGTCGAGAGCGCGACTGACATCAAAGAATTCTTTAGTACGTTTTGTCGTGTTAACTATGTCGAATATGTTTAGTCCATTGGCGAGTGGTCGTGGACGTGGCCGGGGACGTGGCACAAGTGTGTGGACAGAACCCGTGAGAATTGAAGACGAATAAGGCGCAGTAACAACCATGGAAAATATCATTGTCCAAAGGCAAACGGTTGGTGCCAGAGCGGCCAGTGTGGCCGAGGAAGAAACTAAAGCTGCAGTGGAAGCCATTGCAGCAACGCAACAAGCTCACCAACAATTAACTTATGAACAGTTGAAGGCGTTCTGGGACGAGCACCAAGCGTTACGACGAGATACGGGAATTGGGTTTGAATTCCAGCAGCAGCGCCTGGAAGAGCTCCGAAAGCAAGTGGAAGATCAGCGCCGTTTGATCGACCTACAGCAAGAAATGTTGCAACAAGCCGCTGTGGCTGTAAACCAGCAAAGTGCGGAAATTGGCGAACTTAAAGAGACAGTAATGTCGCCACGCGGGCGATCAAGGTGGGGTCTGTTTGCCGACCAAGAATCTCAAGATGATCAAATGGATGATGGGAATGACGAGACACATCATCCCAGTTCAATGAATGGTGCTATTGTAGCAGGTGGCAACCTTCCCACGCCACCTGTTTACAAGGGATGCACAAAACGAGAAAAAAGAGAATTTATGGATAGATATTTAAGCTATCAGAGGCGATTGCAAGCGCTGGCCGAAGGCACAGGGCGGAGCATCGCGCTCATCCCTATTGGAGCGTGTGTTGAGCATAAAACATTGGTCCGGATATGCATGTTTGAAGTGAAGAAACGGGCCGATGAAATGACGGGGCAAGACTGGAAAAACTATTTTTTGGCTGCCAAGGTGCCTAATGAGGCAGACTATGTGGCGATCGAAATGGCCATGAAGTCGTTATCAATGGATCTCAGCATTAAGGATGGCGAATCGCGTGTTCTTAAGCTCTTGACGGAATTTCAAAACAAACTTGATGGTCAAGACATGGACACATTCATGTATGACGAACCGAAACTGTGTATCAAACTTCTATGCCGCGCAATTCGACCTCCAACTCTCAAATTATCTGTGGAAAAGGATTTACAGAAAGAGCGCTGTAAAAAACTGCGCAGCGATATCACTCAGTTTGTGGACTGGCTGACTCAAAGAGTGTCGGCATTTTTTACTTTTGAGTCATCACTGCCAAAATCATTCCACGATCAGGGTGACGGCAATTTTAAGAATAGGTTAAAAAAAGCGCATGTGGCGGCAGTTAATTTGGAGTTCGTAAAGGGCCAATGCTTTAAATGCGGTTCGAAGGACCATGGTATATTTCAATGTCCTCAAGCAAAACCAGGAGAAGCGAAGAAATTGTGGATGGAGTATAAAAATAGCCGGAAGGCGCCTTACGTCCGGGCGCAAGTGCCGGGCGGCGAACAGGCGGCCCAAGATGAAGCGAAAAGTGCAAAAGGCAGTACCCTGGGTGGTGAAATCCAACAAAGCGGTGGTGGCAGCTGTGGCTGGAAATGATGAGTCATGGATTGCGGCAAGTGTTGACGGTGTGTCAGCCAAGATAACATTGGACACTGGTGCAGATTTTACGGTGGTGTCGTCCCATTTTGCTCAGCAATTACAAAACAGCTCAGCAAATTTCAAGTTTATTAAACTGGAGAGGCCTGTTCAGCTATTGTCTTTTGCAAACGAAAGCATGGTGGTTGAGGACGAATTACAGTTTGATCTCTCTATTCCTACAGATTGTGGTGTGTTGGTGCTTCGAAATGTTACGGCATGGGTATCCCAGCAACCTCTGCCGCGTGGTCTTGGCGATATATTACTTTCCAGGGATATCATGAAAACCTTGGGGTTTGATCAGCACGAATTGTTGGCGCAAGCTCGACGGCACAATCCCGAATATGAGGTTGGTGGAGTCCTGGTACAGGGTAGCGACGAAGAGAACAATCTGGAATCTCTCGAAAATGTCCAATTTCTCCCGTCTTTAGATATGGTGCCCTCGGACGAAAATTCGGAAGTGTTAAAAATTTTACGTCGAAAAATGGATGACGCTTTAGAAGCGGGAGCTTCAGAAGCCTGTGTGAATCGAACATGGGACGTGCTGCAGCGTTTTGCGGATGTAGAATTGGTAAAAGCTGGTCTTTGTTTCAGAAACAACAGCAGTCGTTGGACCTCTCCGCCATTAATCGTGAAAAAACTGAAGCCGGTCAATTTAGAATGACCGTGGACGTGCGAGCGGTCAATGCTCAAACAGAGACAATTCAGTGGTCAATGCCAATGTTGGACGTCGTGCTAGATTACCTTAAAGGTGCTGGTGTTTTTTACCATGGATTTCTTTAAAGGTTATTGGCAATTACCCCTACATCATGACAGCCAAGAGCTGTTTTCTATCCTTACTGACCAAAGCGTTTATACACCAACTCGAGTGCTAATGGGTGGGTCAGATAGTGTTGCTTATTGCCAGGCTGCTGTGCAAGAAATTTTGCCGACGACCTTTATCGTGGAATTATGGCTTGGTTAGATGATATTTTGGGTTATACCTCTGACGAGGAAGTCCTTGCTCATTTATTGGAACGGACTCTACAAACCTGCCAGACGCGACGGCTCAAGTTGAATCCAGCAAAGTGTAATTTTTTCCAAACAGAAATCCACTGGTGTGGGCGAATGATCTCTAAAAATGGTGTTCGACACGATCCCCAACGCATTGCAGCGTTGATAGATTTACCCGAACCAATTACAGCCCAGGAGCTTCAACAATTTGTCTGCGCCGTGAATTGGATGAGGACGTCAATTTTGGGCTATAATCTTATTGTTTTCCCCTTACAGCAGTGTATGGAACGCGCGTATAAAATTGCGGGGGGAAGAACTAAGGCTAAAGTATCGCGCGTAAGTTTACACACTGCTGGTTGGGGTGAGGATGAACGATCTAGCTGGAACAATTGTAAACTCGCGTTGCAAAAAGCAGTTCAATTGGCCCATCAGGATCATCATAAAATCATTTGTGTGTTCACCGATGCGAGTGAAAAACACTGGGGGCAGCAATTACACAGATCCCCCAAGATCACAAAAATCGTCCGGTCGAGTCTCAGGATCATGAGCCGTTAATGGTTTTGAGTGGTACATTTAGTGGAGCCGCGAGTGGCTGGGCAATTGTAGAAAAGAAGCTTATGCACTGGTCGAAACAGTAAAACGCGCCGATTATATGTTGCACTGCCCTGGTGGTTTTCGTTTGTACACGGACCATCGGAATTTACGATTTATATTCAGCCCACATAATGTCCTTTCAGGTGTCCCTAAGTATACTGCAGACAAGCTGCAACGGTGGAGCTTGCTTCTGATGGGGTACAAGTACCAAATTTATCATATATCCGGGGACGACAACGTCTGGGCGGATCTGTAATCCCGTTGGGGCTCAGGAATTGAAAATGTGTGTGCCATCAAGCTGAAAAAATTGTTTACGTCGCCTCAGTTGGACAGTGATTTCCAATTGCCGGCTTTAGAAGAAATCAAAAAATGCCAGGCACGATTTGGATTGTCCTATGACAGGAACAACGATGGAGTTATGGTCAACAACGAAGGAAAAATAGTAATTCCCAACGAAGCTAGTGATTTACAATGCCGAATTTGTATAATTGCTCATGCTGGAATGGCTGGCCACCAAGGGTTAAAAAATACAGTCGATGCAGTCATGGACCATTTTTGGTGGATCGACGTCAAGGAGGATGTGGAGAAATTTGTAAAAAATTGCTTGCATTGTGTAAGTACGAGGGGTGGCAAAATAATTCCACGACCTCTAGGTGAACAGCTTCACGCCACTAAACCGAATGAAGTGCTACATTGGGATTTCCTGTATATGGAACTGGGTCAAAATGGCACTAAATATCTATCTGCTGGTGATGAAAGATGATGCGTCGAAATATGTATGGTTGTTTCCTTGCGTGGCAGCTGACGCTATGACAGTCTATGATTGTTTAATGCAATGGTTTGCAGCGTTTGGTATATGTTATGTATGGATATCAGACCAAGGCAGTCATTTTGAAAATCAGGTTATTGCATCGCTGCAGCATGCATTGGGAGCTCACCATCATTTTACGACTGCGAGGTGCCCCTGGTCAAATGGAACTGTTGAAGTCGTAAATCATTCACTTTTACGCGTTTTTCGTGCTCTTTTATCTTAATGGCGAATGTAAATGAATGACTGGGTTCGTCTTGTTCCATTAGTACAATTGATCCTCAATAATACCAAAGTCGAATCGCTGGGAAACACAGCTCCAATCACTTGTATGACGGGAATTGCGCCAGTGTCTACACTGGCTCCGTTAGTGTCGAGTTTTGAGGCAGATGTTACGACGATCGAAGAGATTGAAAATATCAAGGGTGTGGAATTATCAATTCTATTGGATTCAGTCGATAAAATGCACAAAAAGGTGGGTTCAAAAGCCGACAAGGCCCGTAATCGGTCGAAAAAGAGTGGGGCGTTTGCAAACTTTGAAATTGGTGATTTTGTTTTACTTGCTACGATTGAGGATGCTTCGAGGGGAAAATTGCAAGTGGTATGGAAAGGGCCAGCCCGAATTTCCCGAATTATTAGCCACTGGGTCTATGAGGTTGAAAACTTGGTTAAGAAGCAAATTAGAGAAGTGCATGCAAGCCGACTTAAATTTTATCATGACAGTGGTTTGGAGATGTCTGAAAATCTAATGCATCAAGTCGCTCATAGCCAAGAAGGATACGAGGTTGAAGTGTTTGGGCTGGTACGATACAATTACGAGATGCAACGGTACGAAATGGAAAGTGGTTTAGACCCCAAAGAAAATTCGTGGGAGCCTGTCGAGAATTTAATGACCGACATTCCTGTGGCTTTCAAAAAATACCTCAAATCGCGGCTTTGGGACCCAAATGTCCGAGATATGGTCAAGGCGATGAATTGGCTGCAGATTCTGGAGGGGTAGTGTTGATAATGCTTGTCTGTACGGTATTCGTTGCCATACTCAAACTATGGAATTCGAACATCCGTGTTCCTATTTGTTCTTCAAGGAAAAGTACAGTCTCCGTTCCTGCATTTTGTGCAACCACATGTACAACCTAAATCTAATTGATAGAAAATGTATTTATTTGACAACTGTGAAGGCAGATCACATTCGCAAGGCAGGATGTCCTCCACGCTGACGGTTGGCTCGCATATGAGTGAGTATACTTGATACCGACAATTGGCGGCCATAAACGACGTAGACTTTGTCAATCACAACATCGCTGGTGTATCCAGCACGCACAAGATTTGCCACTGTGTCCCAGAAGACCTTCCGTCGTGAATAGGCGAACTTGTTGGCTCCTCGCTCGGCAGCAGCGAAGTTCTTGGCAGCCTTGCGTCCTCCAGAGCCAAACTCAAATTCTTGCCATAGCTCAAAGAGATCTTTAGGTCTCTTTGAGCCATCTTGCTCTTGGCCATGCTGGCTGTAAGTGCTGGTTCGTTCTGCCCGTCATCACATCTCGTTCGTATAGCCAAGTTGACCACCGGACGCATTATGTGCCGATGAAGGACAGCAGAGAATCTATCGAGATCTCGTTGTGTGTCGTGTCTTGCTCGTTGAACCTCATGCATAACGTCATTCATGTAGCGCTTGAGAGAAAAAATTTCGGCATGGAGAGCTGCAAACTGGCGACGATCATATTGAACTGTTGTGGTTGTTGGCATGTTAGAATGCTCTACATCGGGTTGGATATCGTTAGTTTCACTGCCGATCGCGATCAAATGCATTTCAGATCCGTCACCAACCACATGAAACTGCTCTCGCTCGACAGGGTTGACTGAAAGATTGCCACCAGCGCTGACATATGCCTTTAGTGTACGATCCAGCAGCATTGATGGGAGCAAGGCTGGTGTATATATTTCTTCGATTGTAGCGCTGCCCACAACAACACACACCCCAAGGTTTCCGCAATCGCTTCCCCAAACACTTCTCTGGACGATGGTGCAACTTCATTTGCAATATATTGTCGTGACAGCAGCATCATACCGCGTTTTAATATATATCGACATGGACCATTCGGGCCAGTGAGTACAGCAGCAGCGCAGGCATCTGGATAAGGCTGTGTATTGTCGATATATGTATCGACCATGGACTTTCGTGTGCGCCATCGACCACGACGGTTGACATAGTCTTTTGTGAGACCACTCCGACTACCATAAGTTGCGGCACCCTTTCGCAAGCTGTGTGTTCCCACGTGTCCTGACTTGAGCTTTGTAAACGAGTCACTATCCAATGCCTGTTGTAGTGCCCTTCGAACGACACGATCACCGTCTTTTGGATTGCCATATAGAAATTCAGAATTTGCAATTCCTGGTGTGGATTCAATGTGGATGGCCAACTTCAAAAGCGGGCACAAGTGAGGATCGGCACTACCAAACACAACTTGCTCAGGAGCATCTCGCTCCTCCAGAATATTTTTAGACCATCTCATTTGGCAAATCAACGTTGAAGGGTGATGTATGTTTGGGGAAAAATCGGCAAAACGAAGCTTCATCATGTCGTCAATTCGTGCTATCAAATGCCATTGTAGTGTGAGCACACTGCTGACCATGTACTTCGATGTGTTTGGATTCACAGCCACAATAGACAATAAATTGAGGAACTCTGTAAACTCAATGGGACGTCGTGCATTGGATTGTACGCCCTCACGGCGCACTTCACTCTTTTTGACTGCTTTGATAATCTTGTTCACCTCTTCAGCTCGTGTGGGGTTACCGTGGCAGGAGATTGGATCCCATGGAAGTGTCCGCCGAGGCATGAATGATGAAATCGCCTTCTTATCAAATTCCAACGTTGTTGAACGAGCGTGTATTGGTTTGGCGTTATCTGGTGGAGACTCTTCATCGTATGCACGCCGGTTCAGCCAGCGGCAGACGTCAATGGGTGTCACAAGCAACAATTCCTCCGTGCTGAATGTCTTGTCGGCAGTGTAGGACACGCCATCCTTCATGGACATGAATCGAGCGAAAATTGCTCGATATCGATGATCGCCCATATTTGTGTAGTGTGGTGATGTCAGACTATGCGTTTGCAAGCGTGACGCGAATACTGTTGTTCATTTGCAACCATTTATTTTTGTCTTAGTTTCAGTATGCTTTCAGGTTGCAAAACTCCCTGGAGAATGCAACACTCTGTGCAATCTATGTTGCAAACAGCACCACGATCGATTGTCTATGTACTGGGTCTTTCTATGGTCGGTACAGTCACATTAGCCAATCATTTTTCTGGAAAATCGAGATTTACAACTTCGGTTGCAAATGGCTGGTAAAGTCTCCGTTCCTGCATTTTGTGCAACCACATGTACAACCCTATTTTGATTGGCTTAAAATATACGTTACTGACTTGGAGATTTGAGCGTGTGATTCCTAAAGCTCAATGCCCAAGGTAGACCGTGATGGCCCTTGTCCATATCGTCAAACCTCAAATGTGATTGTATCGGGTCTAGTGTAGGATGCATAAAGAAATCAACCATTCAAGACTCGTTACATTGACATCGTTTTCTACATGGATTACTATCCTTTGCATAGGGGGCAGTGGCAAAGAAGTTTAGTCATGTCTTTCTGCGACGACAATCCAGTGTGTGTTCTAGTCATAGTGCTAGGCCATATTCACGAGACTGTATTCATGTTAGCTTTACTACATTTACAAAAGCTCGTATCTCGTTGTGTCGTGCAAAGCACGTTTACAAAAGCTCGTATCTCGTTGTGTCGTGCGAAGCACGACGACTCACGGGTTTATTTGATTAATAATGCTGTTGGCTACTGTATGGCTACCATACACCTAAGATCAGGATGCACTAAACTGAGATAGACTAAGCTGTGGACATTGTAAATCGGCGTGTTAAACGTTTCTTCC
Source organism: Aphanomyces cochlioides (assembly GCA_019828595.1). Taxonomy (NCBI): domain Eukaryota; phylum Oomycota; class Saprolegniomycetes; order Saprolegniales; family Verrucalvaceae; genus Aphanomyces; species Aphanomyces cochlioides. Next base: position 3,247,625 of record JAHQRK010000005.1, read on the forward strand.
TTTTTGTCCGAAAGCCCTACGAGGCTAAGCATCCTTCACATGGATGTCAAACGACAAATTTCATTGCTTATGTGCTGTGTTTGATGGAAAACTATATATGTATTGATAAGCAAAGATGTGCCGACAAATACCGTTGCCGGTTTGCAACCCGTGTATAATGACTTAGTTTGAGTATACATCAGGGTTACAAAACGCTTCGAATGATGCAACTCTCACTGCAACCTTTGTTGCAAATCGAACATCGATCTGCAGCAAATGTACCAGGGATTTTTGTGGATGGTACAGTGTAAAAAAAGAGAAACAGCCAATCAGAATTCTAGAAATTTGAGATTTACAACTTCGGTTGCAAATGGCTGGTAAAGTCTTCGTACCTGTCATTTGTGCAACCCAGTGTACAACCTTGTTTTGATTGGAAGAAAATATTCATTATTTGACAACCTGCCCTGATGAATCAAAGTCGTAAAGTGGCGGTCCGCTCGAAGTCTGACGAGTATGCTTGATACTGACAACTGGCGTCCATAAGCATTGTAGACTTTGTCAATGGCGACATCACTCGTGTATCCAGCCCGCACAAGGCCAGCCACAGTGTCCCAAAACACTTTTCGCCTTGAGAAAGCGAACTTGTTTGCTCCTCGCTCCGCAGCCGTGAAGTTCTTTGCTGGTTTCCGTCCACCACAGCCAAATTCATACTCGTGCCACAAGTCAAACAAATCTTTTGGTCTTTTTGAGAGCTGGACTGGAGCGCTTGCTTTTCTTGCCGTACTCGTCGTTTCGCATTGTTCATCATCTTGGCTTAGTCGCATCGATACAGTAGCCACGGGACGCATTGTATGACGGTGTAGGATGGCGGAGAATCTATCGAGGTTTCTCTGAGTGTCGTGTCTCGCTCGTTGGACCTCATTCAATATATCGGTCATGTAGCGCTTAAGCGAAAAGATTTCTGAGTGGAGCGCAGCAAATTGTCGTCGATCATGTTGACTTGTCGACGTAGTAGAGGCTCCAGCTTCGTTTACGTTGGCAATGGCTGTCGGTGGGGATCTCACTGAGCGTGATAAGAAGCATCTCTGAGCCGTCGCCGACCACGTGAAACTGTTCCCGCACTATTGGATTGACTTCACGATTGCCTCCTGCGTGAACATATGCTTGAATCGTCCGTTCTTGTAGCGCAGTGGGGAGTAAGGCAGAGCTATAGATTTCCTTTGATTCAAGCGCCGCCCAAAGTAAGACACAGCCCAACGTCTCAGCCACGGCCTCGCCAAAAACTCGATTGGAGGTTGGAACTACTTCGTTCACAATAATCTCTCGAGTGAGCAATGTTTGCTCAACCATGTTTGAGAACATAGCGACATGGACCATTTAGGCCAGCAAGTACTGCAGCAGCACATGCATCTGGATAGGGCTGTGTATTGTCAATGTATGTGTCAACCATGGCCTTCCGAGTGCGTCATCTACCTCGACGATTTACATAGTCCTTAGTTAGACCACTCCGACTTCCGAACGTCGCAGCGCCCTTTCGCAAGCTATGCGTGCCCATGTTTCCTGATTTAATCTTGCTGAATGAGGCATTCTCCATTGCAAGTTGCAAAGCTCTTCGGACAACACGGTCGCCATCTTTAGGATTGCCATAGACAAACTCAGAGTTTGCCACCGCTGGTGTACATTCAATATATACAGCCAACATGAGAAGTGGGCACATTTGTGGATCGCTGCTCCCAAATACAACTTGCTCGGGTGCATCTCGCTCCTCGAGTATATTCTTGACCATCTCATTTGACATATGAGCGTCGACAAATGATGTATATTTGACGAAAAGTCCACGAAGCGCAGCTTCATCATGTCGTCGATTCGTGCAATTAAATACCATTGCAATGCAAGAACACTGCATACAAAGTGGCTTGTTGATTTTGGACTCGCAGCAACGATTGATAGCAGATTGAGAAATTCTGGATATTCGATGGGGCGCCGTGCATTGCTCATTACGCCTTCCCGGCGAACTTCGCTCTTTTTGACCCTTTGATAATATTATTCACCTCTTCGCACGAGTGGGGTTGCCATGCTTGGAGATAGGATCCCACTGGAGAGCACGACGTGGCATGAATGATGAGATCGCTTTTTTGTCAAATTCTAGTGTCGTTGAGCGTGCGTGCGTAGGCTTTGCGTTTACTGGTGGTGTGTCTTCTCCATACGCTCGTCGGTTTAACCATCGACATACGTCAGCTGGCGTAACACTCAGCAGCATCTCCGTTGTGAATTCTTTGTCGGACGTGTAAGTTGTGTCGTCCTTCATGGACATGAATCGTACGAGGATTGATCGGTATCGGTGGTCTCCCATGTGTGCGCAATTGATGAAGTGAGCTCGCGTATTGGCTAGCTGCACGAAAGTACTGTGGCTCATTTGCAACCAGTGATGAATGACTCGATCTAATTATACTTTCAGGTTGCAAAACGCTCCGGATAATGCAACACAGTGTGCAATCAATGTTGCAAACTGCATTGTGAGATGTCGTCACTGTGCACTGCCGCTTTGTTGACGGTACAGTGCGAAAATGGAGAAACAGCCAATCAAAATTTTAGAATTTGGAGATTTACAACTTCGGTTGCAAATGGCTGGTAAAGTGTAGGATACGTAACTCGGTAATGCAGTTCAGTCGTGAATTTGCATCCTGCGCAAGAGTTTGTGTTAGGGATCACGTCTCAACTAGCAGTCGAGAGCGCGACTGACATCACGTCAGCACCCCACAATTCGACGGGCCCTCACTGCAAAGTGCTTGCAAATTTTGCAAATATTGTCGCCCCCGCCCGTCGTGGTCGTGCTTATCCTCTCTGTAATGGATTTGTCAATCAACTAACACTTGAACCTCCATCGTCCTAGTATTCATCATTGCCGACCATTTCATGGGCACAAGAGCAGTGCCATACGATGGGAAATGTCGTCTTCACTCATTGAGGTCGACAGCTAGCAAAGGCAATCCAACTCGGCATTGAGATATTCCAGTCGTCGGGCGACATGCTGATTCTGACTGCTCGAAGGAGATTAACTTCCTCCCAGTGCTGGTCTGAGAGGTCTAAGACCATTGTCTCTTCCCTGAAGCCACGGAACTTGAAACGTTCTCGCCGTGATCTTTAGCAGGAATTCATCTATCCATACTTGCAGACAGGTGGCGTTACTTCACGCGACGCTCAGGAAATGATGACAGTCGAGCACAAAATGCCCGTTTGGATGGTTGATTTCGGCGTGAAATGGATGGCCGTGCGTGCTGTTTTGCATTGGCATCGCTCTACTCTCCATGGGGATTGCCTTCAGCGTTCATGACCATTCGACTCAGTAATGGAAGGTCTCTCGTCGCCTTGGCGACTAGATGAGTGCCAGGAGTTTACACCACGGCAGCTCAAAAATATTCAGAAGTCTCGTCTGTTCATTGTGCAGTCGACATGGTCAACACTTTTGCGTGTGAGTCATCGTACTCGCAAAGGCTTCAAGCCAGTGATCTTTCCCAGTCTCGCCTGCGAGGAATGACCACGAAGTCTGTACATTGTTGCGGGTCAGCACCATGGCAGGTCTACCAAGACGTGGAAGCCTCTTAGTGTTGCTTTCGACAAGTAGACAGTGTTTGTTCCCCCTGAGAGCATGGAGAGCATAGCGTTGAAAAGACTGCAGGGGATGGAAATCCATGTCGGTGCGGACTCGGATGGAGAAACTCAAGGTTGACAATAACATTAAGATGACAAGCAAAAGTCATTTGCAATTATCCAATGCAGGTTCCAACAAGTGAAGTTCGTCTAAGCCCACTTGCAGCCCCAGACACCAGAGACAACCTTGCCACAGACAGCATCCTTGGGGGCGACACACTTGCCGTTGGAGTAACTTGGCACGTTGCTCACACAGGCCTCGACGGCAGCATCACCAGTCTTGGGGCACTTGGTGCCAGCAGGGTTGGGACCCGCGCCACTGCAGACAGGACCCGCAATGCAGTAGGTGGCGTCACCTTCCACACTGACCTTGGTGCAAGTTGGGAACACAATATCGCCGGAGGTAGGCGATGGGGTGGCCGTAGCGTTGGTCGAGTTAGGCGCCTTGGTGGTGGGCACAGTCGTGGGGTTCACTGGGCTGGCGGTGGTTGGGTTGGTTGAGCCAGTCGTCGATGGCGACTTGGTGGTCGAGCTTGGCGCTGCAGTCGTTGTCTGAGGAGCAAGCGTGGAGTAACCACCGTCAGTGGTGGCTGGCTTGGCTGTCGTGGTGGATGGGGTGTTTGAGCTGGTAGTAGCAGGCGTGTTTGAGGTGGTGGAAGGCACCGATGTCGTGGTCACACCTGGTGCAAGAGTAGGGTATCCAGCGTCGGTGGTGCTTGGCTTGGGCGTGGAAGTAGATGGGTTGGTACCAGTAGTCGAGGGCGACTTGGTGGTCGTGATCGGAACACTGGTAGAGGTGGTGCTAGGAGCCGACGTGGTAGCGGAAGGTTGGGGTGAAAGAGTTGGGTAGCCAGCATCCGTCATCGATGGCTTTGGAGTAGACGTGGATGGCTTGGTAGTGGTGGTGGGCGTGGAAGTGGTGGTGGTGGTAGGCTTGGGAGTGGTGGTAATGGGCTTGGAAGAAGTGGTGGTGGGAGCTGGCGTGGTAATCACAGGCACGGCAGTAGTGACGTTGGAAGAGTTGGTAGGAGCAGGAGTGACGGCTGGAGTTGGCGCCGGGGTGGACGATGGGCGTGGTGGGTCGACGCAAGGAGTGGGTTCATAGACCGCGAAAGGATCCACTGGTTGCGTGCATGGTACCGTCGTTGGGGAAGGTGAAGGTGGGAAGGTGATCGATTGAGCCGCGACGGCAGCGGCAATAGCAGCAACAAAGAGGCCAGTCTTCATGCTGATTGTGAAATGACACCCACCGACAATGGAGAAGGTGCTGGCAACATGAAAACTTCGTCGAAGTTTTGTTAGCAACCTCTACCATGTTGCCGCCATCAATTACACACCGCATGTCTCCTGACCACAATTTGAGAGAGGGAAGAGAGTTACGACCATCGCACGAAGACTTGTATCTCCTGACTTTGACAGGTAAAACTCATTACCGCGCAGCTGAATGCTTCTCCGATGACATGGAAAAGCAGAGTTGTGATATCTCCTAACTTCTAACGATGGCAGCTCCATTGTGGTTGGATGTAGGAGGATGATTTGGTATCGGAACCGCTGTGAGTTTCATGGAGAGCAGCGCACCAGATCCCATTCAGCTGTGGGACGTAATTGAATCTTCATGAATGGTACAGATGAGTGTTGTCTGGGCGAAGCAACCTCTGGCGAGACCATAATATGGTCTAAGTTGATTTCCAACACCAATAATATTTGGTGTTGGAAATCAACTTCCTCATTGCATCTGAGCTTCTGACGCCGGAGATGTGGCCGACAAATTTGGACACATCGCCTTCTCTGCTCACAAGCGTAAGCGTTTTGCACGCCACAAACAACTCAGATCTCGTTGCTAGAGGGGCAGCAGGCTGGTAACATCGTGGATATTTTATTGTCTAAAGCAGGACAACTCGCTGCCACTGGCTCCATATACAATCGATCGTTGTTGCTTACAAATGTCCTGTGAATGCACGACGGATCGATTGGACGGAGCGATCGAGCACGACTGAAATATTTCACTCGAGAGACGACTGGTCCCCATCTTAATTCCAATCCACCTCAAGAAGAGGTTTGGTTTTCTCGTCACGATGCGCGCCGTTTCGCTCGAATCTCTGTCGTGTGCGTCTCGTTCACGGGAGAGAAATCATTTTGCTTTGGTATCAATGGGAGGTTCCTGCGATCCTCCTGGGCCAACACCCGGAGATCGGTCGAGTTGGTAGACCAGACACGGTTCAGCTGACGACGCCATTTCGACCAACTTTTTCTCCTATGTAGACCATTTGTCTTGAAATTTGTATACTTTGTTGCCATAGGCGTAATTTATATTGAAATTCAACTTCGATTTGGGTGGTAACACACGGGTCGTGGATTCTGCTGGGCAACAATGCGACCGCGGGTTGTGTTCATTCTCACTTTGGCACCCTCCAAGTAGCATGTTCTCGTACGTGACCAAGTTGGCCGTAGCGTCTGCGGTTTTGTCAATGCTCGCCCGCGCCGATAACTGCGGCAGCGTCGCGGAACGCCCCCCAACGGCGGAACTCCAAGTCATTTCGTACAACGATGTGTACGAAATCAAGCCGTATGATGCTGGTCAAGGCATTCTTGTCGGTGGTCCTTCGCACATTGTGCCTCTCGCCAAGACCCTCCGCAAGAACTATGACAACAGCTTGGTCATCTTTGCCGGAGATACCATGAGTCCATCTTTGTGGTCTGCTTACTTCAAGGGTTTGCACATGATCGACGCCCACAACGCTATCGGCGTCGACTTTGCATGCTTGGGCAACCACGAATTTGACTTTGGTATTGATGCTTTCTTGAACGTGAGTGCCAAGTCCAACTTCCCATGGTTGAACGCGAACGCGTATGAAATCGCCACGGGTCAACTTCTCCGCGGCACCAAGCCCAACGCTGTCAAGGTGTTCAAGTCCCCCACCATGGGTTCGTTCAAAGTCGGTTTCTTCGGTGTCATGTACGACATGAAGGACGACTCGAAGGGTATGCGCTGGACTGACCCCGTCGATGCCGCCAAGGAACAAGTCAAGTACTTGCGCACCGTCGAGAAGGTCGACTTTGTCGTCGCTTTGACCCATCAAGGATTGGAAGATGACAACCGCTTCTCCCAAGCCGTCACCGGTGTCGACATGATCTTCGGGGGCCACGACCACTCGGCCATGTACCAAACCCAATTCGGCACTCCTTACCTCAAGAGTGACTTGGACTTCCGCAACATTTGGTTGTCCCACTTGAAGTGGTATGCTGCCGCCAACGCCACCAACACGACGTCGGCCACCCCTGCCTTCACCAAGATGACGCACAAGAACATGCCCATCACCCAAGCGTTGCCCACGGATGCCGCTTTGGACGCCCTCATCGCCCAATACGATGCCCAAGTGAAGGAATTGAACAAGGAAGTCGTCGGCTCGCTCTGCCAAGCCACCGACTTGACCAAGTTGACTGTCCGCTACAAGGAAGCTCCTATCGGTAACTTCATCTCGGATGCTTTCCTCAACTACTACAACGACCGCGTCACGGTCGACATGTCCGTCATGAACGGTGGTGGTATTCGCACGGACCGCGTCTGGCCTGCTGGTCAAGTCAACTTGGGCGATGTCATCTCGTGGTCTCCTTTCGGCAACGTGATCCAAGTCGTTGCTACTGATGGTGCCTCGGTCAAGAAGTTCATCAACTACATCATGAAGGACTCTTGCGGCGCCAACAACCTCGTGGCTGAAAACGGTCTCTATCTCCACATGGCTGGTGTCAAGTACATCTTTGTCTGCAACGGCGTTGGCTCTGGTGCCGTCACCGAGTTCTCGTACTTGGGCAAGCGCGCCGGCACTGCCGTCCAAGACACTGACGCCGTCAACGTCGCCATCTCGGACTACATGTACGCCTCGTTCATCAAGGCCGGTGGCGTCACCACCAAGATCATCGTCACGGCTGCCGAAGCTGTCCGTACTGAATTGTGCGTTGCCACCTACACCAAGAAGCAAAAGGATGCCTCCATCTGCCCAGCTTCGGAAGGCCGCAGCTTAGTCAAGTTTGCCTAAAGCCCAATATAGTGCATACGTTTATCACTGTAATCTATATCTCCATCTTATATCTCCATTTCCAACGACCACCATGGAGGCCGTTGCCGTCCATTTTGTGGCTTCCTGACCGTCCTCGTCCCTTTGAAGTTAGTGTGAGGTATCCATCTTGTCCAGTGGCCTCCATGTTGCCTCGTAGCTCCATTTTTCTCCACCATGTCTTGCACCTGTCAATGAATGGAGACGTTATGTTGCAGACCGCGAATCATGCTGTCGGGATGGCGCCCGTCGATACCCATGCCTAATGAATGATTTGTCGGATCCCTAGGATGGTCAATTGGATTGAGGACGACGTTCACGCGAGGTTCATGATAACATAGAGCAGTCTATTATATATATCGAACGGTCATGCGTCTATTGGTTTTCAAAGAAGGCCGTGACACGCATGACGACCGTCCAAGTGATGGCTTGACCTGGGGCCATACGAGTCAATCGCGGGATGAGACCTTTCCACAACGCAGCGTGGCCTTCTTCCTTTGCAATCACATTAAAAGCATGAACGAAACCCTTGTACTTTGGTGCGACGCCTTGCACAGTTTCTTGGGCCATGAGGCGGGTCTTGATCACATCCATGGGGCAATTGAGGCAAGGTCCTAAACTGCCAGCCACGAGACCATTGATAAATGTCTTCCACATCTCAAGCTGTTTGCCATCTCCATCTTCCTTTTTCCAGACATTTGAGTTGAGCCATGCAAATGCCATAAAGTTGAATGCTTGGTTGCTTCCTTGACGAATCATGGTTGGGACGTTGCCTTTCCACAAGGCAGTGATGCCTTCATTTTGGACGACTTTCTGGGCACAGTCGATTGGACCAGTGAACTTGCTCACGCCAATCTCTTTTTGCATTCGCGTTTTGATCACTTCAAATGGCGTGACAATCAAAACTGACTCGAGACAACCCGTCAACAAGCCTGCTGAGAAGTTGACGCCGTTTGATGCTTTGGTTCCAGCCTGGGCACCAAGTAACTCTTTGAACCAAGCGAATGATCCAAATCGGAGAGCATATTTCAGCGTCAAATGCATCACAAATGGCGTGAGACCCTTGTACAATGCCAAACCCCCTTCCGTCTGATAGATGGTCTTTCCGCAGTGAAACATGCCCTTGTATACTCCCGTTCGGTCAAGTTGAAGTCGCGTCTTGGTGACATCCAAGGGCTGCAACACACATGCTTCGACAACACCACCGGCCATCCCGGCCATCATCTTGACGTACGGCGAGAGGGGTTTGTTCTTGAGCTCCGTCGTCATGACATCTTTGAGCGCGCTCGTGGCGACGGCTTGTTGCGAGGAAGGAGTCGGTTGCATGGGCGGCGGTTTGTTGTCGAATGGAAGTTTCCTTTGTCTGAGTGAGTTGATCTCACTCAGATTCTCCAAGATCTTTTCGCTTCGACCAATCAAACATCTGGATTTCAAATCAGTTGACTCTGATTGGCTTCTGGATTTTCATTTATAGCGAATCAAAGTCCAATTTCGACAGTTTCGCCGCTGGATTGGCTCGATTCTGTTGACGAAACGGATCGATTGGAAGCAACCGGAGGATGACGCAGGCGCATCATGCAACCTTTGGCACGACCAAGCCAATCCGAGCCAAGTTGAAGTTTGTCGGCGGAGATAGATTAGCCATCAGGCGAAATCTCTCTGCCCCGCATGCAATTGATTGCTGTGGAAAGTAATGCTCTGTCGAGTCCAATCACCCCTTGGTTTCAAACAGACTGCCAACGACGTCCTCCCCTCCATTGACCAGATTGACATAGACTCTACATCGTTGCCTCGGTCGACTACGTCCTCCATAATATGGAGGACGTCTTCATAATATTATTATGAAGACACAATGACTTGGAGAGCAGCAGTGCCAAGCAGCCCAGCAAGGCTCTGGATTCGAGTACAGCGTGTAGAGCAACATGGAGACCAAAAGGGATGGATGAGTGGTTGAGGCGTGGCTGTGCTTGCCACGTTCTATTTCAGTTTGCATGGCAAGAAGACGCCAAGGTTTTTTTGTGATCTTATCTCTAGTTTCAATTTAGAGTTAGTCATACTATTTAAGGTTGACACTTGCCGAGTCAGAAGGACGGCAGCATGGCGCAAGTTGGTGGGGAATGGTACCTCGACGAGGCCAAGCTGCTTGGTGCGGTGTCTCGAGCGATTCAAGGATACAAGGGGAAAGTGGCAGAGCGATGGCATGTTATCCCGATCGCTTTTAAGACGTTCAGTACGACGCAAGCCAATTTGTTGTCCGTCACAGAAAATCCTCAAGTCAACCTTGTCACGCGCGACGAAAGAAGTGGTGGGTTTGTAGCCTTGCTAGACGACGCAGCGTTAAACTCTCGCCTTGCACGACTGCGGGATGTTTCGAATGACGTCAACTTTGACTATTTCTCGATCATGGGCGGATTTACTCAGTTGGCCTTTGACGTGGAAGATTCGACTGGCACACGCTTCCAATTTGAAATGCTCTACAATGAAGGATCTGTGGACGCAAATACGGGCTTCTTCACCGTCGTTTATAACCGCGAAACTGGCACTGAAGTGGCGCATTGTGTCGTTGGCGGCGATATTGAAACTGCAATCAAGTGGGTTGACCACACCTTGCTCGAGCGGTTCAAGCCTCACGACGGTTTGTGTCCACCGACAGAGAATGGCCACTTGTCTCGATATGAGGTCATTAATGGGGACAAGGCTCTCCACCACGAGTTCTTTGACTCGAGTTTGGCTTATGATGGTCTACACGTAACCAGCGGCGACAGCGAAAAGAACCAACTCGAGCTGTTGCTTGCCGTCGCTGCTAAGCTGTGCAATCAAGATAAAGCCATCTTCTTTCCGAAGATTGTTCCAAATGAAGTCCTCGCCAAAGCCAAGACGGTCTACTTGAACCAGACACTGAGTCAGCTTCTCGCCAGCGATGCTTGCGGGCCAACGGGGCAGTTCTTGGATGATATGCTCTTCCTCGATCACGATGTCCAGTTTCGCGACCAAGAAGATTGGGATGATTGATAAGTTGCTTGTTTGTCCAATCCATCATGTAATGCAATGCGGTATCGTGGATGTTTCTGGCGTCGTATTTCACATCTCCACTGTCATTCTGCCACGTCATTCTCCTTATCCAAGTACATTTAACGTCAATACATGCAGAAGTCTGTGCGACAATCGCATACATAGACTATCTAAGGAAATTTCAGTTTCTCAACGGATTCAATAAAGTTCACGAGTCTCCATCCCAAAGCTTCACTCGTGTTCCAACGCTTCGCCCTACGCTAAAATTAGACTCGCTACGTTTCCGCGACGCTTGCCCAACCGTGAAGATGTCCAGCATCTTGGTCCTCTCACCAAAATCATCTCGCATGCGTTCTCCTCTCGGTGGATAAGATGGATTTTTCAGCTTATATGCGCAATCTCTCTCAACGGAGGTACTGCAATGCAAGGTCGCCCAACTCTGAAATTCCACCGTCGCGCAGCAAGGGCCTTGGCTTCATGGGCGTTATTTTTCCACATAGAGATGTCTTGACGGTGCGTCCTTGTCGCAGCGACGGTGGCGCAAAGAAACTCGGAAACATTTTGACGCGTTGCATGCATTCTCTTGGGAGATTCTTTACTTAATTGATCGCTGAATATGTTTTTCTTTTCATGAAATCCCCTCGGTTCACGTTGAAGTTCAAAATAACAGCCAATCAGAGCGCAGTATTTGATTTATTTTGACCAATCAAATGGTGTGAGCAACCGTCGTTCAACCATGTGACACCTTTTCGCTCCCCGACGGTTTGATCGAAGGAAACAGTGCCGAGATCCGTCATTTGCCATCTTGCTGCCTCCATGCAACACAATACCATCTCAATCCAAGACATTCCACGCCCTGCCAATGTCAACCACACCCGCGGAGTTGGCGACTCGGACAATGAACAGTTGCCGTCGAGCCCCCGTGTGGTGTCGCCCCACAAACCGCTCGTCAAGTCGACCACGATGCCTGCTACACGATTCCGCGACGATGTCGACATTATCGCCGACTATCTCAAGGAAGTAACGACGTGCCGCCCGTCGATCCTTATTGTCTGCGGCTCCGGCCTCGGCGGGCTTTCCAAGTGCTTGAGCAACACGACCACGATAAACTACAGCGACATTCCACGCTTTCCAAAGTCGACTGTCGCGGGCCACGCTGGCGAACTCGTCTTTGGTGACATTGACGGGCTTGAGGTCGTTTGCATGCGCGGACGGTTTCACACGTACGAAGGGCATGATGTCAGTGCAACCACTCTGCCGATCCGAGTCATGTGCCTGCTGGGAGTCAAATTCCTCGTTGTCACGAATGCCGCAGGCGGACTCAACCCAGATTACAATGTCGGCGACCTCATGATCATCGGCGATCACTTGAACATGCCAGGTCTCGCTGGCAAGCATCCTCTTGTCGGTCCCAATGACGACCGCTTTGGTGAACGCTTCACACCAATGTCTGATTGCTATGACGTGAAGCTGCAAAATCTTGCATGGCGTATTGCCAAGCAGCACGGAATCTCACACAAAGTCCGTCGTCATGGCGTGTACTGCTTTGTGAGCGGTCCAACCTATGAAACACCGACTGAATCCAAGCTCCTGCGGCTTGTTGGTGGCGACTCAGTCGGTATGAGCACAGTTCCTGAAGTCGTTGTTGCACGGCATTGTGGAATGCACATCATTGGCCTCAGCTTGATCACGAACATGGTCGTCATGCCTGGCCAGCAACGTACTTCCGTTCCCGCTAGCCATCAAGAAGTTCTCGATGCTGTAGCTGCTACTCAAGCTGTCATTGAGCATTACGTCCGAGACTTAATCGTAGCCATCGACAAAGACTACGACGACTCAACATTACTCTTTGACGACGATTGCTAGTTATCCTGTACATTAAGCTATGAACTGTGTATTTCATTCACTCATTTGGCATGGAGCGCAATGGATGTTACAAGAGCTTGGCATTGCGTAGTTGGGTTTCGACAAGATCAGCAGTCTCTTGAGAGGCTTCGACGAGAGGAAGACGACAAGCAGCAGAGCAGAAACCAAGCAGTTCCATTCCTTTCTTCAGAGGCTGAGGATTCACTTCAACAAAGAGGGTCTTCAAGAGATCAGTCTACAGAAAGCCATCACATCCTAGCAACAAATCTCGCTACGTACACAAGCATAATGAGCGCGGCGAGCAGCCTCGTAATCTCCACGGCGGACAGCATCAGTGATTGCCACAACGTGCTCTGGAGCTGGGATTGTGTCAGTTGCTGGCAATTCGAGTAGAAAATGTACCAAGGTTGCTGAGAACGCTCGTGACACCAGTGCCTCCGATTGCCATGATGGGCAATGTCAGCGCGTCATCCCCTGAGAGCACGGCAAGGTCGGTGTTCTTGATGACATCGCTGGCTTTCACTAGTGATCCAGTGGCTTCCTTCCACCCAACGATGTGCGGAAGCTTCGCGAGAGAAATGACAGTCTCGAGCGTCATGTGAGCACCAGAGCGGGCCGAGTTGCAGTAGAGAATGACGGGTAGTCCGACATCTTGCACTGCCTTGAAGTGCTCATACATTCCCTTTGCGGATGGACGATTGTAGTATGGAGCTGCCACCAAGCACGCCGTGGCACCAGCAGCCTTGGCTGCCTAAGTAAGACGCACTGCTTCTTCAGTGCTGTTGGATCCTGTGCCGGCAATCACAGGAACTCGACCCGCAGCGTATTCAACGACAGCAGCGTTCACTCGATCATGCTCTTCGTGGGAAACCGTGCAGAACTCTCCCGTGGAGCCCATCGAGAGGAAACCATTCACACCGCGTGCTACTTGGTCCTCAACAATGCGGCGCAACGCGACAAAGTCAACTTCCTTGGTCTGCGCGACGAACGGCGTGACGAGCGCAGTGAAGGTGCCTTCCAGACGGAGTTTGGTCATTTCGATACTGAGCGATTTGAGTTGCATCAATCATCACACAAGAAAAACACTTTCAATACACGTTTCGCCCTATCATCTGCTGTCTTCGAGGCGTTTTGCTAAATAGTCACTATACTTCACTTTATTTTATTATGGGATATTAAATGCAATGTTCATAATAGTCCACATTTACTTTATCACACTCAAAATGTTTGGAAAAAAGTGTATTTCCACAAGCCTTGGGTGTGTTTTCAGTGTAGGTCCAAGGTTTACAAGAGGTTGTGTGCAACGAGTTGTTGACGGATGATCTCCGCCGACTCGTCCGAGCACTGCACCATCGGCAATCGGCATGTATCGTTGCAGAGGCCAAGCAATTGCATGGCCTTCTTGATGGGCTGTGGGTTCGTTTCAATGAACATTGTCTTGCTCAACTTGATCTATCATGGATAACCTCAATCAAGCCATGTCGGTTTTGAACGTACCGTGGACAAGTGTGCGCGACGAGCAGCTTCGTAATCACCCTTGCGGACAGCATCAGTGATGGCCAAGACCTTTTCGGGAGCTATCATAATAGTTTCAATATTGTGCGACTGTTGGTGGACAAGTACCTGCGTTCGACAAGACACTGATGACACCTTTGCCACCGATAGACATGATTGGAAGCGTCAAAGTATCATCACCCGAAAGGATAGTGATGTCACAGAGAGCAGCGATTTCTGAAGCTTGTTCCAAGGAGCCGGTGGCTTCCTTGATCGCGACAATGTTGGGCAACTTGTACAATTCCGCAACGGTCTCAGGTGTCATGTTGATACCTGTTCGGCCGGGGATGTTGTAGAGCACGACAGGAAGGCCAACGTCTTGGATGGCCTTGAAGTGTTCGTAGAGACCCTTTTGGGAAGGTTTGTTGTAATATGGGTTGACCACCAAGCAGGCGTCAGCACCAGCGTCCTTCGCAGCTTTGGTGAGGCGAAGAGCTTCAGCAGTGCTGTTGGAGCCCGTGCCTGCAATGACAGGCACGCGGCCAGCCGCATATTGAATAACTGCGGCAATAATCTTGTCGTGCTCTTCATGAGAGACGGTTGGGCATTCACCCGTAGTGCCCATGGGGACGAGACCATTGATTCCGCTGGTAATTTGAGCTTCTACGATTCGACGGAGCGCTTCGTAGTCGACTTGTTGGCCGTCCGCCGTGAAGGGAGTAACGAGCGCCGTGAACGCGCCTTCGAGTTGCAGCTTGGCCATTGCTTGGAAGATTTCTGAATGAACGAATCTTCTTGGAGAATTTTTAGCCACGACCAATCACAAGAATTTATTTTGTGAATATCCCTGGGGCATTGATGTTTGTCCCAAACTATTGCATGAATGAGGTGGACAGACGGTCTTGGGACAAACCGTTTGCTTCAACATGACACGAATGGAAGGCGCCGACGCCATGGCGATGACGCTGTGCGTGGAGAAGGAGTCGGCGCGGCAGCCTTCAGATGGATGGATTGGAAAATAGGTGCCGAGGGATGTCTGGTCTGATGCACAGGTTGAACGCGACAAACGAGGGTTCAAGTTGCAGTTGTAAGGCAGAGCGCATTCTTGTGGATGGGAGCACGTCGCGACATGGGAGCGATCCATCTGTCCCGATGATGACAAGCGAGACAGGCACGCGTTCAATGAACGATTTCATCATATTAGCCCTATTAACGTACTGCACGCGACTCGCGCTCATACACTTTGATGCACCCATCGTAGCTGGCCGTGACGATATATCCTGTGCATGCTTTTCCGTGGACATCGACGCTTGTCGGAGGATCATGATTGACCAGCGCGAACGTACTCGCTGGGGCGAAAAGTGCGACAGTGACGACGCCGCCGGTTGCTGCGTCGGCCGCTACAGCTCAAGAATGAGCATTACGTGACGGAGATTGATAAGACGCACCCAAGAAAGATTCATACGTGTGGTTGCGATCTTGCTTGTGGCTCAAGAGGAGCGAGCTCGAGGAGATGGCACTCTTGGTCCAAATGTATACTTGCGCGTTCTCGGAGCCGCAAATGACGTAATCGCCGTCCTGACTGAAGCGACCTTTGATCTGGAGGTAGTTGTTTACAAGGCCCTTGTACTTGCACACTCGGGAATAGTTGTCGACGCTGAAGAGACGCATGCGAGAGTCGTTCGTGCTCACGAGGAAGTATTTGCCCTCGGGGGAGAACTCGATTCCGGTCACTTTGCGGCCTTTGCGCGTCGCCCCGCGGGCATTTCTGCATTCGATCTGCGTGTAATAGTTCATGGCTTGGTGGGCATTCACTTGGTAGAGGATGCACTGGCCATTGAGCAGCCCTACAAGATGCTTCAGAGCGACCTTAGTGGAGTTCTTTGAGACCAGCAATGACGCGTGTGCCGGACGGATGGAAACTCGCGGCTGTGATCATGACAGGCGTCTGGACGTAGGAAACAACGCAGCCATCAGGGATATTCCAGATACGGGCCTTGTTGTCAAAACAGCCAGAGAGGAAGAAGCGATCGTCCTTGGGATGGAAGTCCACGGCGGGGACGCTGTCGGGGTGTTGAAAGACGTGGAGGCAGTCGGATTTTGAAATGTGCCACAGTCGCACCGTCTAGAGTGCCATCAAACTGTCATGATGGTGACTGCGCGTCGTACCTTGTCCATCGATGCCGATAATATAAAGTTGCTTCGGCTCCAGGAAACGTCGACAATGGGCATGGTGTGGCCCTCATAAGCTTGCTCTGGCGTTTCTTCGAAGAGTCTGTCGGGAGTTTTCGCGTCGGTGAGAGATTCCACTTTCCAGACGCGAAGGATCGCATCTTGGCCGCCAGACACAAGTCGCGCCCCATCGTGGCTGAACTTCATTGTCCAGATTGTTCCGTTGTGTAGTGTGAGGGTCTGGAGCAATGACATGCAGTCGAATTCGCGTTTCTCTTTCTTGGACGACGTCACCTTGGATCAGCAATTCAACAAAAGCGGGGATTTAGACAAACCTGGACATAAGTCTTGCCATCGTTCATCGACATGGACTTGTCTCGACGTTTGAAGTTGAAGATCTTTGACCGGAAGTTCATTTCTTTCTTCTCGGGTGGACACTCTGGTTCATGGGCATCCCGTGGAGGTTCAAAGTTGTGTGGAAACATCGTATATCCGTCCACGACAGGGTTTGCTTCAAGTTCTCGGATGTCGTACACTTCTCCCGTGTCTTTATTGCGTACGATGAAAATATCCTCGAGTCGCACATCGCCACTGGTACTTTCCACGGTGGAGGTGACTGACTCAAGAGTTTCCTCCCTGCGAATTGATTCTTTCTCCGGGATGCTCTCCAAGTTCTTCGTGGTTGCATCTCCTACTCGATTCGTTTCACTTGTGCGCGACTTCAAGCTCATACCTTTGAGTGCTCCTCTTGCAGCGGTCGCAGCATTGATGCCGGTGGCTACGTCTCCCTCTTGAGCGTCGAAAAACTACATCCCCATGTCATTCAACACAAACCAAGAGAACGTACACTTTCATCCACATCCGAGACAAAGCGCTTCCTTTCAAGCGAGCTCCCACTCATCCAAAGATTCAATGGAGCTCTCCGCGCTTTGGGCTTGAAACTCTTCACGCAGAAATGCAAAACGGTTTCTCAAGATATCCGGATAATATCTTCCATATCCGGACATCTCTATTTATAGCGCTTGATGTGTGTATACAAACAGCCAAGAGTTCGAATCAAGAGCTGGATGCCTTTGCGATAAGGCTCTTCATGACATCTGCCCAAGTTCGGGCTGCTTGACGCTATCTTGAGGATGCACTAGAGCGTCAATGATTACGATGGACATCTCATTCATGTGATATTCTATCAATTAATAGCTTATTAATTTATACAGTTTTCTCATTTTAAAAGAGAAAAGAATTTTTGCTCCAAAATGCACCCAACGTTCACGCGACACGACGGCTTCCCGCTCCCGAAAGACTACTCGGCCGAGGCATTCAAGAGCGGCCAGACGCTCCCCGCCCGCGCCTCCGATGTGTTTGTATGTGCTTACCCAGACTGCGGCACGGCGTGGGTTTTAGGCCTCGTGAATTCGCTCCTACGTGACGGCGAAGTGCAACCAGCCGATGCCGTTGACGCGGCTTCGATTCCACATTTGGAACGCCATGGGCGAGACGCATGCGAACGAATGACCGCGAACGACTCAATACGATTGTTTAGAACCCATCTGCCGTATAATATGACGCCCCAGCATCCAGACGCGAAATATATCGTCGTGGGAAGGAATCCAAAAGACACGTCTGTGTCGTTTTACCACCGTTATATTCAAGATGAAGCGACATGGGACAACTGCTTTGAACGATTCCTCGAAGGAGATGTCGAATTTGGCGATTTCTTTGCCTTTTTCGTCCCCTGGTTTGAACGACACGTCGAGGACAATGTGCTTTTCCTCACGTACGAGTACTTGATCAACGAGCCACGCGACGGTCTCCTTCGTATTGCCCGCTTCCTTGGCAACGACCTCGAAGACCGTCTCTTAGACCATGATAGCGGCCTTCTCCATGCCATTCTCCAAGCTGTACAGACCGAAAAGGGCCGCGTGAAGATTGGCGAATGGCGCAATGTCTACTCCCCCGAGCAGTCCAAACGCATGGACGAACGATTCCAAGAAATGACGAAGGGCACGGGCGCGGAGCACATGTGGAGTGATGTAATGTAAAGAGTGACGAGTTGTCTCGTGTGTATTTATAGACTTTGAAGCGCCAAAAGCCCATCAATCGCTCGTTCCATCTCTCTTCATGAGCCGATGAGCATGGATCGAGCGGCGCTGGAGGAAGAGCTCGCCCGTCAGCTCGCCGAGGTATATGACGATGACATTGAAGACACGATTCATCCTGAGCTCACTTCAACGCCATTTCATCGTCTCGATCTTTCTGCCTTGCTTCAGGATGTCAGGTAGCAGCGTCGTCCCATCGCTTCCTCTTGATTCCGTAGATCCACGCCATTGACAAGTCAGGCGTACCAAGAGTACGCTGCAGCTCTCGTTGAATGCGATGCGAATTTGATTGCTTCAATGGAAGCAACACTTGCTGACGTCCAGACTTGTGTCCTCCCTCGATCTTGCGACCATCCTGTCGTCGTGTCTGTCGAGAGGACGGCCATGGAAACCCCTGAGCTCGTCAGTAAACCTGCTCGCGACACCTCAGAGTCAACAGCGGCGACGTTCTGCGTCGACCATTGTCCTCCATGCTGCATCGGTCCATGCAAAACCCACTGTCCTCCCGACTGCATCCTCTTTGTCGCTCTTTCAGATGCCAAGACCAAAGCCGACGCGATCCTAGCCGCTGAGGAAGCTGCGTTCATGCAGCTTGCTTTGGCCTCCGTCGAGAAAATAGCCGCCGATGTTCGATCGCAGCCAAAACGCGAGAGTTTGAACTCAGCGGCGGAGTGTTCGGCCGTCCCAGCAGTCGATCCGATGGCGACAAGTGATCCAGGGGCCGAACAAAAAGCTCGAGAGCGGCTGGAGCAAATTGAAAGATCGCAACAAGCTCTTGAAGCTCAAGAGCGAGCTCTAGCTGAGCTCGTTGCCGCTGAAGAGCGTGCCCAGAGAGAACGTGAGCTTGCGAGGCAGACAAAACTAGTGGCCGACGAACGACGACGCCAAGACGAAGCTCAGCGACTAGCAGCCGAAGCAAGAAAACAGCGAGAGATAGCTCAACAAGCGATCGACGCCATGGAAATGGCGGCGGAAGAGCGACAAATGCGCGCTTGGCTACGAGCCAAGGAGGAATCAAGTGTCAAGGATGCAAGACAAGCGATGGAACGAGAGGAAATGGCCATGCGCGAGTTTGAACGAGCGGAAAGACGACGCTTAGAAGTGGAAGCGTCCATGCGAAGACAGCGTGAAGTTGAAATCCGTCAGCGGCAGGAAGAGAGAGAACGTGAAGAGCTAGCGCGCATGGAAACAGTCGAACGAGAGCAGCGAGCCATCGCCGCAGCTGAGAAGGAGCGCAGACTGCAAGTGGAGAAGGAAAAGCAGGAATTGGAGCGACGCAGGCTCGCCGAAGCCAAGAAAGCTCTCGAAGAAGCCCAACGCCAAGAACGACAACGACAGCTAGAACAGAGAGAAGAAGCGGAACGAAAGGCACGAGAAGAACAGCAACGATTGGAAGAAGAAGAGACGCAAAGACGACAAGAGTGTGAGCGAAAAGCAAAAGAGCAACGACGTCTTGAAGAGGAAGAGCGTCAAAGAAGCCTCGAAGCAGCGACGCGACAGCGGCAGCAGCAACATTTTCAAGCCAAAGTGCTGCCGACGATGATCCAACGACATCGTGAGAAGCAAGAGCAACGTCTCGCGCTGGAATCCATGGCAGAAGAAGAGAAGCAGTCCATGCTTGTGGAAACGATGCTGAAGAAGGAAGAACGAGCACTTACTCTAGCCAAGTGGTTGCGTCGATGGAAGTCCATGGTAGTTTGCAGCGGTCGACAGAAAGCCATGGCAGCAAGCTGCATTCAACATGGCTGGAGACGGCAAAAGAAGCACGTCCGAGCAGCGCAAGCAGTGCAGAGGCGCTGGCGAGCTTATAAAGTCACGAAAGCACTGCGTCGACGGAGACAAGACGCAAGAACAGCAGCTCATGTTGCCAACCGACAGTTGGTGGCGTCGCGGCAGATTCAGCGCGCATGGAGACGATTTGATCGCAGGAAGAGGCAACAGC
Source organism: Aphanomyces cochlioides (assembly GCA_019828595.1). NCBI lineage: Eukaryota > Oomycota > Saprolegniomycetes > Saprolegniales > Verrucalvaceae > Aphanomyces > Aphanomyces cochlioides. The sequence continues at coordinate 3,267,892 of JAHQRK010000005.1, forward strand.
TCGAGCTCGAGGACGCTGCTGCGAAAGTTCAGTCAGCGTATCGTGGCTTTCATATTCGCAAGAAGCTCACGACTGCGCTCCAACTCGCCAAGGTAAACCAGCAGTGCCTACTCCTTCGTCATGCTGATTGTGGTCTAGTTCGTTGACGGCGATGAGTTTGAGTACGACGAAGTCAACTTGGATGAATTCCTCGGCGGAACTCCTGAAATCGACGACGAGGACGACGCCCACGACAACATTGAGAAAGAAGACAGCGTCGATGAAACACCCATTCTCCACCGCCACGCGTGGTTTCCCTCGATGGACGACGATCCGCCGCCAGTCGACCATCTCCCTGCCGTGGCAATCCACCAGACAACCATCCAACATGAAGCCAAGGGCTCTTCCAACCAGGAAAGCCCAGAGGTCAAGACGACAACGACAGCGTCGACAGCCTCCTCGCTGTACAAACGCATGCAAAGAGCGATTGCCCACGGCCGCCGCAAGCAAAAACCAACGAGCAAGCCAAAGCCTGACGTCGCGACGACGGTCACGTGGTCCACGAGTGGGAAGAAGGCAAAAAAAGTCAACGTACCTTCCCTTGTTGACCGTTTGCGTCGTACAACTGCCTCATCACGCTGACCTCGTTCAGTTGTCAGTTGGAAACCACCACAGCATGGACGACGACGTTCCATGGTACGCCCAGCCGTCTTGGCTTGAGGAACATGTTGTCAAGATGATGCATGGCTATCAAGGCAAAGTGGCCAAGCGGTGGCATGTCGTCCCGAGAGGCCTCTTGGTGCTGCGGACGTGGGAAGAGCAAGTGTCTCGAGCGCAGACCAACTACAAAGTCGGTGACACCGTTGTCGACACCTTCACGGTCGTGATCGAGCGGGAAGTTGGAGTCATGACTCCAACCCAGCGACAGCTCATGGAGGCGACGATCTGCGAACGAATCCTCTACCTCCGCGCGGTCACAACCTCCGACGACGACCTGGCCGAGCTCGGTTACTTGACGTCCTTCAGTTGGATCCTCTACGACGTCGCCGACGCTCGAGACCGTCGGTTTGGATTTGACATACTCTACTGCGAGGGTGACGAAGACGAATCGGGGTTCTATGCCGTCGTGTGGCGCCGCGATTCAAACCTTGTGGTCGCGCATGCTGAAGGCGACAGAGGGAAAACGCACATCAACTGGCTTGCACCGACGTTGCTCGAGGAATACACTCCCCACGGCGGCAGCTCTTTCCTTCCCCGCATGCGAGAGCGATACTTAATGCCGTCCAAGAAAGCCAAGCGCAACGGGTGGAACCTTCCCGCCGAGTACTTGGCGTCCACAGACAGTCGTCGCGGATTAGTCTTTAGCTGTCATGACAATGAGCTCGAACATTTAATCCCAGTCGCCGCGAAACTGGCGCAGCCGTGTAAAGCTGGTTTGTTTCCAACGCATGTTCCCGACACTGTCGTCCACGACGTCATCGCGTGGAAGCTGCTTGGCCTTGGGCTTACGCTCCACGCCTTGCCGCTCGATGTCTGGCAGCTCATCAGCTCGTTCTTCGACACGCTCATCTTCCGCGACGCCAAGTGCGCGACGCTCGGGCGCAGTTGAAACCGTCGTTGTATCATAATAAAGGGAGCTTTCGGTTACATATGAACAGTTACATAAGTGTTCCAAAGGCAGCATGACGCGACTCATGGGAGTCGCGGCGTTGCTTTGGAGCTGTGTCTGGTTTGTTGACGCCTTCCCAAGGGTGAGGATGAGCTTCATGCCGCTTGCCCCCATGCAATGTTCTACCGAGATAACCAAGAGTTTGCATGGCAGCTACAGTTTCATGCCCAAAGCTACGTGTGTCCAATGCACCGCTTCACAGTCTTGCTCGTCTTGCAGCTATCACCGCTTCATGCCGCACAAGACGAGCCATTATCCTCCTCACGAGACAACGGCTCCTTCACCCGCGGCGACGACTCCACAGCCCACGCCAGACAACCCAACGACTTTGAACCCACAGCAATCGGACACTACAACAACGGCAACGACGGTCTTTCCGCCATTGACAACTACGAGCTCGACTGGAAGCCAAGGGCCAGCGCCGACTCCAGCGGCAAGCGTTCCTTTGGACTACCCGTCGTCTTCTTCGTCAACTCTGCCGTCTCCTGGAGGAACCGAACTCTCAACTACACAGACGCCAGGGTCCTCGACTGCGCCAGATACAAATCCTTCAACAACGCAAGCCAAGGTGAACTACACGACGTCGCCTGCCCCTGAAGCAACTGAAAGCTTGTCCACTGGCAGAGAAAGTCAACTTCCTCGATTTCCAGACGCTCCATTGACTGAAGAGCCTCTTCGACCCTCTCCACCACAGAAGTCAAAGCCACCGTTGCCGCCATCACCATCATTGCCATCACAGCCTCCGTATCCACCAGATAACGATTCGCCATCGACGTCGTCGACAAGTAAACTGTCATCAGGAGCCATCGCTGGCATCGCAGTGGGTGCAGTCGCTTGTGCAGGTCTCATTGGATATTTGGCATGGCAAAAGAAGAAGAAGGTCGACGACGCGTACAATAATCTGCTCATACATGACCACATGACCGGCAGTGGGCAATATATGGCAATGTTGTAAGTTCAATCTAGAGATATCGTTGCATTCGACTTCCATGCGGGGTTTGTGTTGCTTTCAGCGCCTCCTTCAAGCTCTGTGTCAGAGAAATGAGCTGCTTGTAGTCGCACTGAAGTTGTTGCTTCTCGGCAGCAGATGTGCCAAGTTGAATGGTCAACACGGGCTTTTCAATGTGATGACGCGTTCGTGAACCTAGCTATAATGGAATGTGAAGTTGGCTTTGGTGCATGTCGTACCTCCAAGTCAAGGCGCCAATCGATCGAATGAAATTCAGGTACGCCTAATGCTGGATTCCATGCCACTGAAGCCTTGATTTGCTCCTTGTTCTCGGTGTAGAACTAGCAACATGGTAAGACGCTGAAGTTGGAGCTATACTGTACCTGCACAAGAACAGCGACATGCTCGGGGGACAGATTCAAGTCGACAATTGATAAAATGAGATCGTTGCACGAGATATCCTTCTAGAAACAACAAAACGGTAAGGTTGCAATGGTCGACGAGTGTACTTTGGCGGCTTCTGTCAATATTGCACTCAATCCCATCACGGCGCGTTCCATGTTTTCCGGTGTTAAACCGACAGAAGCTTCAAGACCACCATCAATTCACTGGGGACTAAACGTCATGTGTCTTACATGCGTGTCGACTGAGCTTCCTCCGCAATTTCTTGTCGGTTGGTCCAGTTGAATTTGGATTGTTGAGCTGCAGCATCGCACACAAGTCTTCCAGTTCTAACACTTATGTGACACATGATCAAATTCAGTTGAGATTACGTTGAGCAGAGATGGATCGGATGGAGGCTACGTCGCTCAAGACGCGCTGATCCAGCGCTAAGATGCCCATCGCAAGGGAAAGACGTCAAAATGAGATCCAAGTTGTGAAATCCGGATAAAGTACAGATATCCGGGTATATAATTGTCACTTTCTATTTCTCACAGTTTGATACTTTTATCAATATATTTATTTATTGTGGTACAATATATTTTCAAGCTTGACGTTGTTTGTGTCGATCCTGCTACATCTCACCGTCATCCAACGACGGCACGACACCACAACCACGTACGAGCCTGTATCAACGACTATGCACTCGCTTGTATCTGCGCGAGGTCGTAGACTTGACAAGGAGCATCTTGTTAACAAGATTAATTGGTTGCGTACCGCGGAAGGCGGTCGATGTATGATGTGACGGGAGGAATGATCATCATCATGGGTGGAGGCGGAGCTCGGTGCATGAACGATCCTAGCCCTGGAAGTTGTCCTCCTTCAGCTTTGACTGGAGGCAGTAATCGAGGCGGAGGTAGCTCCACTACTTGGGGGAAACTGCTAGAATGGAGCCCTCGCGGCGGCGGCAGCCGAGTCATATGTGGCGGAAACGAAGTCGGAATCGACGTCGAGTGGTACTGTGGTGTGTAGTGCGAATGCGTCGGTGGATGATATGATCGGTCGTCTTGATGAGGGAGAGGCAACCGCACGACTTTCTCGTGGACTTGTGTGTCGTCTGTGGTTGCTGGTGACGTCGGAGCCAGGCTGCCATTTGAGAATTGTCGGCCATGGCGCGCGCAAAAGCCGCCGCGTCTGGCATGCACATCGCATCCTTCGACGTTGCATTTGCGGCCACCGCCATGACGAACGCACTTTTTCCGCTTGTGCGCTTGCTTTGTACACCCTTCGTGGGTGCATATAGCTTTGTACGACTTGCCGCCATGCTTGGAGCAGAATTCGCCAATGCGCGCATTGAGATGACAGTCTTCAAAGCGGCATTTCTTCTTCCCACCGTGGCGGACACACAGGCTGCGGGCATACACTTGGTTGGCACACCGGTCGACCATGCATTTCGTCCGGTGTTTGTGAAGCGAGCACTTGGACGACCCTGGCAGCGCGGGGTGGTCGCAGTTGGTGAAGAAGCACGTGGCCGATGAACTCGGCGAGGATTGAGCAGAAGTTACGAGCATGGCAAGTCGAATGTGAAAATGTGGCGTCGCATGGTTGGGGGTTTGTGATTTGAACTGGCGAGTAATGTGTTGCGTCGAGGGAGGAGCGGCGGACGGTCCTTCGTTCATACAGTGTACAAGTCGACGTGGGTTTCTCTCGACGCAATTGGCACGTTTCACAATTGACAGTGGGTAATTCCATGCGATTACCCGCATCTGGTCCGTCGAGATGCGCAGAGGCGATGGAGAAAGTTTCGTCCACGGCCTTTGAGATTGAATTTCACGCTGTGGCTTGGACTTGCTGTGTCGACAGGCAACTGAGTGTGTGTAGTGGTTTGCGATAGCTCCTTGGTTTCGTACGTGGTTGTCAGGGTCGAACTAATCGCCACTGGATTGTCGATCCAACGATGCACATGATGAGCCCCGTCGTCACGAGTTGCTTCGCTCTGATTGTTCATATGGATAGAACATCAACTTTGATCAGCTCGGAGGTTGATACGCATGGCCTCTTGCACTCACTAAGGCGGTGGCCACTTCTCGCTTCTTTGTCGTCCACTGGTCCGACGTCTTGCGTTCCCTTCGTGAGTGTATTTGTAGGAGGTTGTTGTTTGTAGGCCACCAGGTGAAAATAGCGAACCGAAAGGATGTCCGTCGGATGCACGACAATCGACACAGCTTGACGGTGCACAGTACCGCGCTCAATCTCGTATCCTGGATCGCATATGGCTTTCCCTCGCTGGCCCGTTCTACTGCCAACGTCCCACGATACGTTTCTCCCCATAAAATGTGTACTCGTGGTCATTTGTCCGATGATTGTGGATGATCTATCGTGTTCCTCCCCATTGGGTATTTGCATTGCAACCACCATTTTTCATCGTCGCCATCGTGAGCAAAGCTACGATCCGCCCGCGGATTCCAGGCAAACATGCTTCTTCAAGCTGTCTCGTAGCCACGATGCAGCGACGATCCGTCCAGGCAGCGATCTTGGTGCCGTTTTGTTCGGGGTCGTGAATCAGACTGTCGTCAACCATGTCACTGGCGGTTCGTATGGGTGTTCACGAGACCCCAGGAGCAATTTATTAATCATTTCATCAATTAAACTTGAAAAATGTATACAAAATTAAATTTTGAATTTAAAACATTAGCTTGCCACCACATGCCGAGTGAATCTGCATGTATCTTTGTGCATCCTGTGGCGACACTCGGCGGGTGTTGTGTTGTGCTTGAATGCAAAGCCTTGCACGTTGTAGCACGAAACACCTTCTTTGCACTCATGACCGAGCAGTGCACGCTCTCGTACGTGCTCGCTGGCTTGGAAAAGGAGAATTGAAAGGATTCATCCTGAGAAAGGAATTGCTGCTGTCACTGCTCGTCTTGTTGTTCTTGCTGTTGGCGTTCCTTTCGAGTGAATTTACGGTATTTCTACAGTGAAAACACTGGAAATAGCACCAGTTCTGTTGTTGAATTTGGGGATTTCTTTCCATACACCATCGGTTTGGCATGCACTGTTTGCAAAGACGAAGACAGCCACAGCTTTCACTGGGAATGCGAGCCACGGTTGCGGCCGTTGTGAGGGGAAAGGCAACGGGGAAATGACATGGAGGGCAGTGAATTGTTTGCATTCACCATGAATGCGACTGCACGCACGCAGCATGATGAATTTAAAAGAGTCGCGACTGGATGTGGTCGATGTGGCCGGCTGAATTTCGGTGTGTGTAGACAAATAGTAATGGCTGCAAGGATGACGTCGGACTCAAAGCAAGAGCTATCAATCGCGACTACTCGTCTCTCTTGCGGTGCCATGTATCGCCAGGTTTGCTCTCGTCAGGCCATTCAAGAGAGAGTGCGATGGTTCATTCTGTCACTTGGATTGAAGACAGCTCTGAATTGTACTCACCCTGTGTGCTTTCATCTTTCGAGCTAGCAAGTGTCTCGCTTGGTGCTCCGCGAGTTCACGGAGAAAGCAAAGGTGTAATGAGTACTGGAACGACGCTGTATTACTCGAATCGCTTGACCCAGTCTGGTCGTGTCGCGGGATCACCTTTCATCACACGGTCTGTGACTTGATCGCTCACTACTTTTCCTTCACTAGTTTCAGACGTTGGGCGAATGAGATCCATGATCTTCTGTCTGTTCTTTCGCTGTCGTTCAATGTCGTCTTTGTATTTCGACTCCTGCATAAACCATGTCATCTTTGCATACGCAAAAAGCAGACACTCACCAGTATCGCACGCTGCTCATCTTCGTCAATGGGTCTAAACACAGCAAGCGCAATCGCAGTCGGCACGGTGAAAATGATGCCCCAATGAACCAGCATCTTGTAGATCCTCATCGTTTCCTGCAACTGCGGTGCTGTCCAATTGAGTGGACGAATTTCATTGGACGGAATATTTATTGAAATTCCAGAATATTCAGAAAAAATCGGAAAAATTGATTTTTAATTTCTTTTTTTTCAAAGAAATTGAACTCCATGAAATCGAGTGGAGTACAGTAATGACGATGCGCGCATGTCGACGATGGATCGTCCGGAGCTTCTCGACAAAGCCTTTAGTAGATGTGACGAGAGTACGGCTAAAATATCGATATCGCCAGCTCAATGCTGCTCGTTGTAGGCTCCGCGAGCGGCCTCTTGGTCGATTGAAGACTTGCATCGCCATCCCAATCAAGCAGATGTGTTGACTCGAGAACGAGTATGAAGTTCATTCACGTCATGCAGACGTGAACTTATCTTTCTCCTGTAGCTGGAAAATCTTGCCGAGCTTTGTCACTTGCATATTCCTGAAGAAAAGATGCCTACATTGCTCAAAGAAGTCGAAGACATTATTCAGTGCACTCGTGTCATCCAGGTTTGAGTCGGTTCTCTCACTGTTTGACAAAACTTGCTCGTAACTAGGAGCTGACTGTCAATGCCAATGTAGATGACGTCTATGCCAAGAGCGACTTTGGACAAGGTATGCATGTCTACCAATTTCCATCGTGACACAATTTTGAAGTCGCATTTGCACCACTACGAGATGATGCTATTACCGACGGCAACTATCCCGACCTCGTTCTAGCAAATGCATCGACAAAACACGGCTACTACTTTCAAGTGCCCAAAGTCCTTGAAGATTAGAATACATCTTATGCCTTGAACACGCCTAGTTCTGCCAAGTACTCCTCAACATCTACATCACGACACTTAGCTTTGGGCGATTCGCATGGATATGCATACCTTCGACGCGAGTATTGAGACCGTTGAGCTTGCTCAGAGTAAGCATTTGGTTAGCCAAGTTGCCGTCCTTGTACATGAACAAAGTGGGGAGATTGCTACAATCGCCCCGATGAAGGAAAATGCATTTTGCATTGATACGTACCGAAGTGGCCAATTTTCCACACACACTTGAGATTGGATCGACACAAACTTGACGTCGCGATGGCGAGCAGCAATGACGCGAAGGATTTGGTCCATTAGTTTGCAACCTTCATGGCTGCTTTCCCACAAGTATGCAATAACCCAGCTCTTTTGACTCGCTTCAGTCACTTCACGAGTCCACTCGTCCTTCGAAATAGGTTGAATGTCGCCGAAAATGTTGCGCGCGGCTTGTGCCTTCATTTCCGCAATGCGCTTTTCCCTACGGTGGCTTGAAACTCTCATAATGCTTTCTACGTCATACCGAATGCGTTGCAAAGCTTGATCTTCATCGTAGTCGTCCTAATCCACACAGATATTAGCACCGTCCCAGCTCAACAAGTCGTTACCTCCATTTCGTCCAATTCGTCGAGCGTAGCATTTTCTCGAGGATCAACTTCTTCCTCGCTTTCGTACTCTTCTTCCTCAGTCACTTTGGTCTTTGGAGCAATAATGCCTTTCTTGATCAAGATATCTTCCCATTCCGTCGTTTCGCCCGTGCCCACGTACGTCTTATTGCCACGATTCATGTTTGCCTAGCCCTTCGCTTGCTTGCTTTGAAATGCACCAGTCCCACCGAGTAAAAACACTCTTGTCAAGAAAATAAGTCGAAAATTCAATTTTAATTAAAATCCGAATAAAACAACAATTTTCTCGACAAAAGGACACGGCGGCCATGGATCAACAGGTGGGCTTGCTTTGCTGGATGGCGAGGAGGAATGGAAGTAAGGCCAATGGAATCAATTGTATCTACCCTTGAGGGTCAAATTCCAATCGGTCAATCGGTGCGACTCGCTCCATACAAATCATCGTTGGCAAGGTAACAAACATCGACAAACATTTCCATTTGGACGAGTTCATGATGCTCGGACAGTCCCAACGAAGTTGAGCTCACGCCACACTCTTGACTTCGAGATACAGTCGTTCCAGCGTCGTTCGAGGTGTAATTGATGCAGAGGGTGCTTTCGTGGGGCGCGGCGTCGGTTCCACACTGGTCAATATAAAAGGCCAATAAAAATCAAATTTGTACTTCTCCAAAGTGACCATGCCATGGACGGACAAGAAGAGTCGAGGGGCACCTCCGAGGCGGCGCAAGAAAGCGAGGTTTGAATTCCTTGCGTTGCTGATTGGTATTGTATTGCTGTTCCGATGGTGGACTGCACGCCCGGCGGATGGAGGTGGTGTGCTAAAGCCACCTCCAGTTTTGTACACTTTGCCGAGTGACTCAAACGTTCATGTGCTTGGCAAGTTCCCCCACGACAAGAAAGCATTCACGCAAGGCCTGTTGGTCGAGTCGCCTGGTGTCCTCATTGAGTCCACTGGACTTTATCAACGCTCGTCAGTGCGGCGTATCAATGCGACATCAGGGAAGGCTTCTCTCCACACCATGCCATTCCGTGCGTCCGAGTTTGGTGAAGGAATCACATGGAACCCAGCGACGAAAACATATTTGGCACTGACGTGGAAGGCCAAGAAAGTGTATGTGCTCCACAAGGACGACTTTGAAGTCATCTCCGAGTTTGACATGACTGAAACAACTCGCAATGAAGGCTGGGGCATCACTGCGATTGACGAAACTCAGGAGATCGTCATGAGCGACGGCTCCCATGTCCTCCACGTATGGGATCCCGTCTCGTATCAGGAGAAACGGCGCATTCCAGTTGTGGATGCTGATGATCAACCGGTTCATTTTTAGGCTGCTGGAACAGCATGACTCATCTCTCTGCTAGGTGTCCAATCTGAACGAACTCGAGTACGCACGCGGTTACATCTTTGCCAACATTTGGTACTCCAACGTCATCCTTCAGATCGATCCTGCGACTGGTCGCATCGTCCGTGGCCATGACTTTTCGTCGCTGAATGTTGAGAAGAACTCGGATGGAGATGTACTCAATGGCATCGCTTACTGCAAGACACTCGATGTCTTCTACGTCACTGGCAAACTCTGGGATTCTGTCTACATGGTTCAGATTGTGACTGATGAGGCAAAGGAGCCTTAGAAGCATCGACGCAGAAGAGTTAGGACGAATAAATGACAATGAGATTCAACTCCTCAAGTTGCTTGTTGGAATTAGACGAGTCGAGCTCGCTTACATGATGAGACCTTCGTACTTGGTGGTGAACCAGTTCATGGCATCTTGCTTGCGGAGACGGTGAGGGGCACCGACACGGGTTTGGCGCAACTTGCGGCGAGCGACACGCATGCCGGCGCGGGTCAAGACAACGAAGAAATCCATACCGTAAATACCGGTGGAAGGATCGTACTTGATACCCAAATCGATGTGTTCTTCGATACCAAAGCCGAAGTTACCGGTGTCGGAAAAGTTGCGCTTCTTCAATTCGTATTCCTTGACCTTGAGGCCACGGTCCAAGATTTCCAAAGCCTTTTCACCACGGACGGTGACGTGGCAAGAGATCTTTTCGTTACGACGAATGCCGAAGGTACGCACGGTGTAGCGAGCTATTCAAGGAGGTAAGAGAAACGTTTCGGAGAATACCTCCACCAACGTCCAAGCAGATATCCTAGTTCTCGCAAAGGAACTGAACGAGTCATGTAGATGCGCAATCGGGGATGAAACGAGGCACCAAGGCAACTCGCCACCCAGAAAGGCTCCGACTAGAAAGCACACCTTGCAAGATTCCAAGAATCTGCATGAAGTTGGTGGCCGAGAACGGGCCGGTTAGGGCACTGTGTTCTCTTCGGTCTCGAGGTCAGTTCATACCCTTCGAGTACACGGGCTTTTGGCCGGTCAATTGTTCCAACACACGAGCGGCACGCGTGAGCTTATCGCCAGATTCACCAACGCAGCAGTTGATCACCAACTTTTCCACCTTGATTTCGCGCATAACATTGTTCTTGTCGTTGCTCTACACCGCTCTTATCAGCCATCTCGATGCACTTTCCCATCGACCCACCATGATGCTCTTGAGGAGATTTTGCTAAAATGCTCTCGGTTGGTTGGTGGCCCATTGCCTCGTTGCCAGGACCAGTCAAAAGGACTCAATTAAATTAATTTTCAATATAATTATTGTATTTTCCACCTTTAAAACGTTTTCATATTAATGTCAAATGTATTTAAATATTCACTATCGTATTATTACTAATTTTCATGAAATAGAGAAATCATACAAATATCAACTCATAATTTGTAAGTGCCCAATTTATTGATTTTTGTCCAATTAAATACGATATTCTTTTTTACCAATCAGAGCACGTCTACTTGGTGCAGCTTTGCGCCAATCGATATCTTGACGCCATGTCGGACGGATCGGGCTCCGAGTCTGAAGAGTAACGATGGACGAGCGATGTGGATATCATCCTGCCTTGTAGAGAATTTGTACTTCCGCCTGGCTTTGAAATCGTCCATGGTGGCTCGGTCACGAAAGGCAGTTTGAACGACAAGGAGCTGTGGCTCTTCCGACTTCCCAAAGATGTAAGGTCGTCCTTGCTAGCATTACGTTGACTCTGCGCTGTAGATGAATGCATCAGTATTGAATGGCGTGACATTAAAGCTGCCTAAAGACCAAGGCAGCACAATCGAAGTCCCTGTCGAGGTTGAAGGCTCCACCAAGCAGTTCAAGTTGAAGTCGAACGATTCCCACTTGTACAGCCAAGTCGTGAACCTTGTGCCGGACAAGGCGAAAAGCCAGACTTATGTTCCAGGTTGTTCCACCACGCGTAGCAGTTGTGCTGACAATGCAACTAGGCAAGCCCTTCACTCGAAGCTTCTCTCTCTTTGAAACAATTACTGTGCCTCCAACTCCTGCCCCTCCAGCAGCTCAGACAAAGCGATCCAACGAGCTCGATGACGGTGCAGAGACGACTCCCAAGAAGAAAAAGAAGTCGAAGAAGCATCATTCCTAGATATATATAATGTCACCTCTCCAGTTCATGTCAACCTCGTGTTTTCAGCGCGCTTCTCTGTCAATCCCCAGCTTTGCCATGCTTCAACAAAACCCAACAAGTTTATTCCGTGTGGGAGAATTCGCTTTAACAGCAGGGGCTGTTGGAGACTGGCTATCATGACTATTGCCCCTGCCCACGTCATGAGGCCAACCGACAGCAGCTCGTCGATTGTTGGTGGCAATGAGGCAAATTCGCAGAGGAATGGTTAATCCTGGGTTTTTGTTGACTGCTGCAACGACAATAGCCCATACAACATTGCGCTTACTCCTTCTGATCTACTCAGAGGCTAACGCCAGAGATCACTCGACTGTGGCGTTTTCACCGTCTCGATGTCAATGCCACTGTGTGGATTGTTGATACAAAAGACGTGCGATGGTTCTGTTCACGTTACGATAATCTGTCGAACATATCACCTGGTGAAGCTCCCCTGCCTCTTGCCAATCCACTCGTGCCGTAGCTCTCCTTGGGTTACGACGTCTACACGGAGGGCGACACGTTGTCCAGTTGCACCCGTCCATTTCACGTCGCAAACTTGTAACTTTGTGACTTTCCCCCTGGTCGAACACAACTATGGTGCGTTTTAATTGGACAAAACTAAACCATTAAATCAGAATAGTGAAGTTTGATTGGTTAATTGAACGTTTGTGACAAAGAAATGACCACAATTTTATCCAATCAATGGAATTTTATATGAATCCACTACACAAGCATTGTGGAAATGCGCCACAAGAAGCCAAACGTGAGTGAGGACGAAAGCAAGTGGCCATGGACCGATGTTTTGCATTCTCATGAGCTCTTTGATTACATCACGGCCTACCAGAATGGGTACTTTCACGATTTTCAGCCATTTCAACAACTGGAACTCCCGCCCCTCCCTGAGTACACCAAGGATGGTATCTTCCATGCCCTGCACTGCGCAATATCGCCGTGGCTGGCGATGTACACCACGGATCGATTGCCCAAATTATTTCGCTACATGCCTTGGATGCGCGATGCGGTGATTATCCACGCTGTATACGCTGGTAACCTCTCGCTCCTCAAGTATTTGCACAAACGGCACTACTTGCGAGACTGTGGGCTGTTCCTGTTTGATATTGCCGCAATCGAAGGACATGTCAAAGTTCTCTCTTTCTTGGTCGAGACAATGCCGCTCAATCGGTATTCCTCACAGGCAATCGATGGAGCTGCCGGGCGTGGTCATTTGAAAGCTGTGAAATTTCTTCACGACAAAGTACCAACTGCTGCTGCCACAGTCATTGCCATGGACTCAGCTGCTGCTGGAGGATATCTCAGTGTGGTGGAGTTCCTCCACTTTCATCGCACAGAAGGCTGTACAACGAATGCGATGGACAACGCAGCTCGCCATGGACACCTCTCAGTTGTCGAATTTTTGCATGCCCATCGAACCGAAGGATGCACGTCAAATGCTCTGGACGGCGCCGCTGCCAATGGCCACTTGGATGTCATGCGAGCACTCATCTCCTGGGGTAAGCCTCTGACAAGCGAGTCGGTTGATAAGGCTGCTCTAAAGAACAACATAGATGTGGTAGAGTTCCTCACCCATGAACATCATGTGGTGTGCTCTCCGCGTGCTTTGGACTTGGCAGCATGGGGAGGACATCTCGATATGGTGAAATTTCTGCATGGCCATCGAGACGAAGGCGCCTCAATTGACGCTATGGTATGGGCGGCAGCAAATGGACATTTGGAAGTTGTGCAATTTCTTCATGCTCATCGATCGGAGGGCGCTATTGAAAGTGCGATGAACCAAGCCGCAGCCCATGGATATTTGTCCGTAGTCGAATTTTTGGATGTGCATGGCTACATGTGCACGACTCTCGCGATGGATTGGGCTGCTGAACATGGTGAGCTCGAAGTTATCAAGTACTTGCATGGACATCGACACGAAGGCTGCACGACTGATGCCTTGGATTTGGCTGCGTCAAATGGCCACTTGGAGGTCGTCAAATTTCTTCACCACAATCGCCATGAAGGCTGTACGACCTTAGCCATGGATGGTGCAGCAGAACATGGCCATCTCGACGTAGTTACCTTTCTACACCACTACCGCCGTGAAGGAGCGACAGTCGGCGCCATGGATAGTGCTGCTGCTAATGGCCATCTGGACGTGGTTCAATTTCTTCATGCCCACCGTAAAGAAGGCGGAACGTCGAGAGGTCTCACCGACGCGTGTGCAGGGGGTCATCTCGAGACAGTGCGATGGCTTCATCAACATTCCAAGAGGCAACACAATACAGAACTAGCGATGGAAGAGGCCGCCAAAGGTGGTCATCTTGCTGTTGTCAAATGGCTGCATGAACACGGGTACGAAGCTGCCACCCCTGCTGCTCTATGCGAGGCAGCTGTGAATGGACATGGCCGCGTTGTGGAGTATTTATGGCTAGTTCTTGGTCTGCCCTTGACTGAAGAAGTGCTTGCAAAAGCAATCGAGAGTGAACAGCCCCATGTTGTGTATGAATGCCGTCGAGGTTGGACACTTCAAGTGGATTTACTCTTGTCACGCGCCGCTGAAAGTGGTAATCTCTGGCTTGTTCAAGAGCTGCATCGATTCAATCGACCGGACAAATCGTTAAATGTGCGCGGCGCAGTGGCTAGTGGTTACGTGGATGTCCTCGAATGGCTTGTTGAGCAGAATATGCCTTTAGAATGGCTCTCTTCCGATGTCTCGACTGCTGCTGGTGATGGCCACTTGCCCATGATCCAGTGGCTGAGGGAAAGAGAGCCGTCATTGATCATAGACATGGATGCCGCTGCGGAGAGAGGTCGTCTCAATGTGATCAAGTGGTGTCATGACGTCGGATGCGGCAATTGGACACCAAGAACGATGGATTTAGCTGCAGCCGGGGGTCATCTCGGCACAGTCAAGTTCTTGCACGAAAATCGCACAGAAGGATGTACACAAGATGCAATGAATGAAGCAGCGTCTTCAGGATATTTGGCCACTGTTCAGTATTTGCATATGCATCGTCAAGAAGGCTGCACACCTCATGCCATGGATATGGCCGCAAGAGATGGCTACCTGCACATATTGACCTTCCTGCTTGCGAATCGGGATGAAGGATGCTCCCCACTGGCCATGGAGCTCGCCGCTGAACGTGGTTATGCATCGGTCGTTGCTGTCCTCTTTGCACGTGGAATGCGAGGGTCGGATGAAACACTTGAAGTTGCGGCAGAAAGTGGATACGTTGGCATCGTTCGGCTGCTTCACGAACAGGCTGGCATGCCATGTACCCATTTGGCGCTTGAGTTAGCAGCAGAAGGCGGCCATCTTGCTGTCGTTCAGTACATTGTTGAGCACGGCGACGGGAGTTGCATGGAAGCTCTGTACGTCGCAGCTCAGCACGGCCATGTGCATGTCGTACGGTGGCTCGTCGATCGAGGAACGACATATAGCGTGAATGAAGCCCTTCGACTTGCGGCAGACAACTACGCGATGATCAACTACTTGGAGCATCAAGACATCCTTCATGGCATTGATGTCACAAATGTGGAAGATCCTGATACCTGATTGGTTAGAATAATAGAGCACTTTGATTGGTCGCTTTTGGAGGGGTTTGGAAAAAGCCCGCGCACTTTTCGTTTCGTGAGGACAAGGAGAGCAAGACGATGAGCTTCCGCAAGGTCAACGCGTTCTCTGTCCATCCGCCTGGCGCTGGTGACTTGGACATCCTGCCAAATGGAATTGCAGTAACTTGTGGAGAAGATGGCTATGTTTGCTTTACGAACGTGAACGAATTGAGGGAGATCAAGTCGATGCGAATAGTCACCGACGACGGCACTGTCCCGTCGATTAGCGTGAGCGCAACGTTGTCTCCTGATGGAACACATCGCGATGTATTTGTTGCATCGTCAGACAATTACTTGCTCAATCGCTACAGTTTGGGTGCAAAAGCAACATTTGAAGGGTGTTATCTTCGCTGCACTGAAGAGATCAAACATATTGCATCATCCAAGGAATATGTCGCAGTCGTCAGCGAAGACTTACGAAGTCGAGTGGTAGTTCGCGCGAACATGGAACGTGTGCTGCTACTTGAAGGACACAAGGAACCAGTCAAGAGCGTTGCGATCGATCCTGTCGAAGTATATGTGGCGACTTCTGCTGCTGACAATACCGTGAAGATCTTTAACATTGCAGACGCAGACGGAGATACAGGGGAAGTGAATGCTGCGGCCACAATTCCGTTTCAATACCAACAGGGAGCGAATGAGGAAGTTCTTGCACGTATTGCCTGGCAACCTGGAACTGGGGCTCTTTTAGCTATCCCAACTCGTATGAACACTGTTGGACTTTACGAGCGTGGAACGTGGACTTTGAAGGCGAAAATGGTTTTCCCATCGTATGATGGTGTATTTAATGCTGACGTCAACGTCGTTGCATTTTCGCCAAATGGCTACTACCTTGCTGCTGCTTCGATGGCTAAACAGGTAAATTATGCCGCCTCTCTCTGATCTTAATGCCGCTGATAGATTTTTGTGTGGGACGTTGCAACCCAAGAATGCGTCTGTAGCTACGAATGTGACGACAATATTATTGCTCTCTCCTGGCTTGCTTATTCAAATGGATTTGCATTGCTGATGTCGTCGGGATCGATCGGGTATGCCAGCGATGTTATTCCAGCGTCCAAGGAACCACCATGCAATTTAAAAGCGGCCCCACCTTCGATTATATCGGCTGCACCACAACCCCAAGTAACACCTGCTGCACCAACATCTACCTCCGCACCTCCTGTCGATGTGCCTGAGGATGATAACGAGATGCAAGTGAATGCAATAAAACGCAGTTTTGGCTTTGACCCTCACATGTCCGTGCTGCCAGCCGATGCAACAATCGACGATGACGACATGGATCCGACAACTCAAGCCGCTATGGATGCACCTCTCCTTTCATCTGCTGTTATTCCTGTGGCCACTGCACAAGACTCTTTTCAACCCGGCGCTGTTCTTCAAGGTCCTGTTGTCTTGCTCGCGTGGAATTTGCTCGGTGACATTGAAGCTCTCACTTCTGCTGACCAAACACCGCTCATTGTGCTCCGTTTCAATGACAAATCAAAGCGTGGCTTCAAGTTTCATGATACATACAATTTGACGATGGCTGATTTTGATGATCATGGTGCTCTCTTTGGTGGTGCTGCTCATGATGATATTCCTGCCGTCGTATCGTACCGAGCTGTTGACTCCTGGACAAACAATAGCCAATGGCACGTTTCACTACCAGATGACCAAGATGTCGTTTGTGTCTCGACAGGTGGCTCGATTTGTGCAGTCGCAACTTCCAAGCAGTTTATTCATATCTACTCTGTCGGTGGAGTGCTTCTGTCCCTGTTTGCTTTGCCAGGTCGAATCGTCACAATGGCGAGTCACAAAAGTGGCCGGCTCGCCGTGGTATATGCAATTGGTGCCATCTTGCACTACTCTGTCTATGCAATTGGCCCTTTGGCGCCTCGTGTCAATCTCCGTTGCCAAGGGATTTTACCTGTTGCGAAGATCGAGTGGCTTGGCTTCAACGAAGAAGGCATGCTCTTTTGTGTCCAAGCTGCCACTGGTGTGGTTCTAGTGTTGAGCGACTTGGTGGGTCAGCAGTGGGTTCCACTTGTGAACCCAAGCCACACTCACGGTCCTATCTTCTGTGTTGGCGTGCGTGACGCGACTGTTTTCTTTCTACCAAAGATCCTGGACCAACAACTTCATTTGCCAAGGAAACACCGCCCTGTATTGTCAACCTGGAGTTACGATAAAGTAGAAGACAAAGGACTATGGCCAGCAATGAAGGCAGCCCATGATGGTTGGAGTGATGACACCAAAATCCAACTCCAAGCTGCTGCCGATAAAGCAGTTCTCTTGCGTATCAAGGCAGCATGTGGCGCGGACGAAGTGCAGAAAGCCTTCGATCTCACATCATGTCTCGAACTTGAAAAATCCCATACAATCGCGCAGCAAATTGCAATGCATTTCGGTCTCAGGGAGCTCCATGGACGACTCCTGCGACTACAAGCTGCTGCATTTCCCCATGACGAAGAGGATGATACCCACGAGCCAGAACCTCAAATACCTCGACGATCTGGTCCTTTTGGGGCAAATCGATCCAGAGAACCCAAAGCTGTTGCTCGTCCTACATCACCACCAATGGCTCAGACTTCTGCCCCAGTTGCTGATTCTTCAGCCAAACCAGCACCTTCAACCCAAACGGCACCCGAGCCAACTGCTAAGCCAACAAGTGGAGGCTTTGTGAATCCATTCAAGAAAAGAAGCGCAGGAGATAGCGACAGTACAGACAGCCGAAAAAGACAAAGATGAATGTACGCTGGATTGATAGATGTTATGTACAACAGTTAGGCTTTTGTGACAAATGCAACCGACTTGTCCACGCTGTCTTGAGGACCCACATGGGATTGGATTTCAACAACCGCGCCGCCGGCACCGACGATGACGTGGGAGCGTTGCACTTTCTTTCCTGGCTTCGAGCTGCCGAATGGTCCGATCAAAGCATGCTTAGGATCCGACAAGAGCTTGTATGGCAGTTCCTTCTTGGCCTTCCACTTTTGGAGAGCTTTGGGGGTGTCGCCGCCCAAAGCAAACACATTGTAGCCGGCAGAGGTGAACTTTTCATATTCATCACGGAAGCCTATGAAGTCATGACAAAGATCACATACAAAAAACATACCGCAAGCTTGCTTAGTGCAGCCAGGGGTGTCAGCCTTGGGGAACATGAAAAACACTGCTCCCTTCTCTTTGACCAAGTCATGAACATGCACGACTTCATCGTCTTCGTTGTGGAGCTCCACATTCGGCACAGTGTCACCAACTTTTAGTGTAGACGACGCAGCAGCCTTAGCAGGTTCTTCAGCTTTGTCTTCTGGCTTGGCAGCTTCGTCAGCTTCTTTGGCTGTCTCTTCAGCAGCTGGAGCCTTTTCATCGGTTTTGGTTTCGGCTGAAGCGTTGGCATCAACATTTTCATTGGTTTCAGTCGCGGGTTCTTCATCCTCCTTGTCATCGTTCTTCGCAGTCTTCTTCACTGGCGACTTCTTGGCCTTCTTAGTAGGTGCTTCCTTGACAGGGTCGGCGGCAGGAGTCGTGCCGGCAAGGCGTTTACTTCGTCGGGTCTCAGTCATTGTTTGTCGTTGTGGAGAGGAAAATGATCTGCGCTTTTGAATGCTGCGTATTTTGGTCAGCCATCCGCATACCATCCGGAAGCTCACTTGAGGACCAGATTTGAATATTTAAAAGCGAAGGGCATCTCATTGGCCAATTGAATTCTCGAAAGGCTTCTAGAACCGAATTTTGCTGAGCTATATTGAACGAGCGGTGGCATCAACCAAGCCCAGGTCAACCTCCGGGCAAGATCGACCCAGACAGAGAGCTGAGCTCTTTCTTTGAAGGAAAGACTAGACGAGCGTAAATAACATGGAGCTCATAACGCTGGAAAATCTTTGTCGTTGTGGTGGAAGCGACTGTTGTTCGATGACTGAACATGAAGCTACACAAACTGTAGGAAACGTTTGACAGTTGTGTAACTTGGAAAAGCCTCACGGATAAAGCAAAGCAATCATTTCTGTCGCGAGCTTTTTGTTGAAACGAAGACGTTTGGCCTGTTTGAGTGTCCGAGAAGGCGCCATGCTTCCATCGCACCAGTAAATATGAAGAAGTTGGGGACAGAACGCCTTTCCTTTTGCTGTCTCAACTGTTTGGTATGGCTACCGGTATTTCAGGCGGACGAATTCCTCGATTTCTCACAACACACCTAAAGCGCATTTTTGTTCAAAAGCTTAGAATCTGTCGCTTTAAGCCGCCATGGAGAACCTCGGGACCTGCTTCAAGATGACCGTCGGTTGAAGTTGAAAAGTGCGGTGGAATGCGCGCGAAACAACCATTCTTATGTTTCAGCCAATCAAATGCGAGACGTTTTGAATCCATCCAAGAAATATCTGAAATAGTGTTATCCAAATGTTAAATAGTGTGTTTTGGCAGAGAATCTCCATACTATAACAGTATCATACACTATTTTAGTGTCATCATTGTCACTATTACTGTCAATCACCAAGCGCATTTTCCGCACAACTGAGGCCCTTGGAGCATGGGTCGCCTAGTCTGTCCGACATGTCAATGCACAGAGATTGACATGCATGAAGCCAGCGGCGAAGCCGTCTGCGTATCTTGTGGTACCGTCGTCGAAGAAAACGCGATCGTATCGTCTGTGGAGTTTACGGATGGTCCTGGTGGCGCTGCTGGCGTGATCGGACAGTTTGTCTCTGGCAATGGATCGAGTGCAAGTGCCAATGTTGGGATGGGTGGAAAGCACTACGGATCCGAAAGCCGCGCCACTACACTGGCAACAGGACGACGAAGAATCAAGCAAGTCGCGGGCATGCTCCGTCTTGGTGAACATTATGTAGAGTCCGCAGATCGCTTGTTTGGCCTCGCTGTGCAACGTAACTTTACCCACGGACGAAGATGGCAGACAATTGTTGCTGCATGCCTTTATGTCGTATGCCGAAGAGAGAAGTCACCGCATTTGCTCATCGACTTCAGCGACAAGCTGCAGATTTCGGTTTTTCAACTGGGAGCTGTGTTCCTAAAATTTTGCCGCCTGCTTCAGCTGAGTATACCTCTCATTGATCCGTCGCTCTACATCCACCGTTTTGCCTCGCAGTTGGCACTGGGATCTCAAATGCACGTCGTGGCAATCACAGCACTACGTCTCGTTTCGTCAATGAAACGCGACTGGATGGAAACTGGCCGTCGGCCGTCAGGTATTAAACTTATCTCGTGATGTTTCTCATTTCTTTGAAGGTATCTGCGGTGCTGCGTTATTGATAGCTGCCAGGTCACACAACGTGCAATGCACAGTGGCTGATGTCGCTGAGGTCGTCAGTATCGGTGAAGGAACTCTATTGAAGCGGCTGTCCGAGTTCTCAGTAACACCGATGGGCCAGCTCACGTTTGACCAAATGGGCAAAGTCGAGATACAATTGCTCGAGTGCGATCCTCCGTGTTTTACCAAGAACCGCGAACGTGAGGCGATGGAAACTCTTCTCCTCGAAGCCGGCACGAGTGAGTCCCTCAAATGACATCTTATCCTCATATCTCGAGTAGATCAAATTGAAGAAGAGAGCTGGAAAAAGCGCATTGAGCACAGATGGACAGAATCAACAAAATCCAACACGCTGGCACTGCTTGAAGATGAAGACTACGGCTTTCAGGACGCGAACTCTGCTCTGCTGCAGAATGCATCAAGGCAGTCGGCGAAATTGCTCGTGGATTCGGTCCAAAAACGGAGTCGGAGGTGGCTCAACAAGCAAAAATCCGAAGCCTCTCTCTTTGCAACGCTGGAGCTCGAGTTGATGGAGAGCATCGAAGAAGACGAATCCGCAACAAAGAATGATGAGATTGACGATGCTGAAATCGATGCCATGATACTGACCGAGGCGGAAGCCGCTACCAAGACCAAGATATGGGAATCGATTCATGCCGACTACCTCAAAGCGCAGGTTTTTCCTAATACTTCTGGCATGTCTGTTCATGGTCGTTGTAGGCGGCAAAAGAAGCGTACTTGGAGACACAGCCTCCCAAGAAGAAGCGGCCGAAAAAAGTCAAATCAAACATCTCTTCGGTGGATGATGCGTCCATGCCGCCACCAGACACGGCGCAACATGCTATTTATGTCAGTGAAAGACTGGAAAGACTGCGGTTTGACTGAGTTTTGTGTGTAGACGCTGCAAACGAAGCAACGATCCAAGTCGAAGAACATCAATTACGACGTATTGGCGGAATTGTTTGCACACGAAGCTTAAGGATAATGGAAACTTACTTCGCATACAGAGGAATTTGCCACTTCTTGGAATGGTATGGCGATTCACCAACCTTCCAGCCAGGCACGTTCTTCATGCGTTCCTTTTCTTGTTCCAAGTAATGCGCTTCGTTTTGCAAGAATTCAATATCTTCTTCCGCTTGCAAGAAAGGCAACATCGCAATGCGGCGTTCACGCACTTCACGGCGCAACGCACGCGTTTCTTGGTTTGTTTGGCCCACAATGTAGAACCCAAACGACGAGACAACAAAGCACGTCGCGAACATGGCCCAGCCGGGAGGTCCACGCACTTCAGGGACGCCACGTGCAAAGCGCAACGGGCGGAAACCGCCCTTGGGCGGCATGTCTTGCACAGGACGACCAAAGTCAGGGGTGGCCATGATGCGTCAGCGGCTCGAAACCAGTTTTTATGGAGGTGCTGCCTTCACAATCTCAAGGCGGCGCACTTAATACGAATTTATTAAAATCATGAAAATAAAATATTTAGATTTTTAATATTATTAAGTCCAAAGTCCAATTTCGGACTTTATAAATTCACGAAAAATCCACTTTGTATCGTCAATTTCCTCCAAATTTAATATTCTTTCAAGTAAAATTCATATTTTTGATACAAAATTTGAGATGTCATCAACAAGCCGCGCGGAAACCACGAAGGTTTCCGCGCGCCGCCAAGAGTCCAGGAGCTTCTTGGTCCATGTCATGCTTGGATGCGGTAAGGACTAAAGCGCTCTGCAGGTTTCCCCCGTATGGACATGTTGCTGTAAGCTGGACACGGGGGAAAGCATCAATGGTGGAAAGAGAGTTGTGTTGAGTAACGTTCCAGCTGACAATGCAAAGAGTGAAGTGGCAAGGAGGATGGTCGTCATGTACATTAGAGCTACAGCAAGATATCGGCGGGCTTTTCGCTTTCGGTGTTGGAGCCGTGCTCGAGTTCGTTCAGTTTCTTTTTCTCTTGCTCGAGCAGTTCCTGGAGTCGAAGTTGCTTGCGCTGTCGCTTCTCGAGCTGCCGCAGCAGCTTTTCATGCTCGTCGCGCTCTTTCGTCTCCAAGATCCAGTCGTATTTAGATCGCGTGAGGCCCAGGAACGTCGCGACCACTTCACCGCCAAACTCCATGCCCGTGAAGATCTTGTCACCAGTCCAATGCGTCCAATGCCACACTTTCGTGCTCCACCCAAAGTCTTCTGTCGAACCTGTCTCCCAGTAGTACGGTGCTGCCTACAGCCAGCTAGGATTCACACGATAGAGCGCAAATTCTACCTCGATCGGCGCTTCGTTGTGTTCGCTCATGCTTCTGACGTTTCGTTCTCACGACAGTTTCATCATGGGATGGACTTAGATGGAGATGGGAAATCGCACTTTGAGAGGTCCATTCCAACAAATCGCGCTGTGGACGATGGACTCGATCCAGTTCACATCGGATGTGGGTCTCGGCAAGGTAGCAGTGGCTGGGTTTGGCCTTGGCTTTGTCATGGCGTTCCATGTATGTCTATACATCTGGGCGTATTGGCTGGTTGACGGAGGCTGGGAGTACAGGAATGCTGTCATTCAATGGTCCATCTACATTGTGTGCCTCACCTTTTTCCACTTCTCCGAGTTCATCAGCACAGCAGCCTTCAAACCTGGCTTTGTCAGCTACGAGTGTACGCTCTTTATTGCTTTTGTATGTCTTACATGTTGCCGTAGCTTTCCTCCTCAACCACAGCGAGGCGTACCACATCGCACTCGCGGCTGGCTGCGTTGAATTCTGGCTCGAGTCCTACTTCTTCCCCGACGGCAAGTATCAGCACGCCGTGGCTGGCTTCGGACTCTTTTTGATCCTCATGGGCGCCAGCTTTCGCGTGGGGGCGATGTGGACCGCGAAATCCAACTTCAGCCACCGGATTGAAGTCGCCAAGCGCAAGGACCACACGTTGGTCACCCACGGTGTCTACACTTACATCCGCCATCCTTCGTACTTTGGCTGGTTCTACTGGAGCATTGGAAGTCAAGTCTTTCTATGCAATCCTCTCTGCACATTGGCGTACACGGCCGCGTCGTGGAGTTTCTTTCGAGACCGCATTCCGTACGTCGTCGATCCTTCCTCATCTGTGTCCTCATGGCGATCTTTAGGTATGAAGAAGAGCTGCTCCTCGAGTTCTTTCCTGAAGAATATCCAAAGTACAAAGCGCGCACGATCAGCGGCATTCCATTTGTTTGATTTCTTAATATGAACCTCTCAATCTTTGCATCCTCTGCAGCCTCTCCATCTCATTCTTGGCATCGGTTTCATGCAGTTACGACGGTGGTGGTGGCCGTGCCGCCGTTTCACTCCCAAGCGCCACTCGTTGGGAGCGATTGGCTTGTAAATTTCCATCTCGACATGGATTGGCGTCGAAAAATTGCTGAAGAGTCGCCTGGTACGCGCAACCTGTAGCTCATTTTCCAATTCCACGCTCCCATGCGCAGTTGGACCGTTTTACTCGTCACGGCGCTGCTTGCTGTGGCTCCAACTCAAGGCGTCTTCCGCTCGCAAGGTGCTTCCGATTCCGTCTACCTCAACGATGAAGCAGCCTCCAGCGATATCCTTGCATCGGATGCCTCCGTTCTTTTGGACAATGAAGCTAACAAAGGCAAGGGCGGCAAGTACGGCCGCCACAACTCTCTCCTTGAAGAGGAGGCTGACAAAGGCAAGCGACGCAAGGGCGGTCGTCCGGCCTCTTTCCTTGACGAGAATGTCGCCTTGAGCAGTGTTCGACTCCGTGGCGCTAGCCTCGACGACCTCGCGCGCTCGAGTGACTTGCTCCAGGAAGTCCAAGAAGTCGAAGTCCTTCTCAACGACAACGCCGCCAACTTGTTGGGTCGAACCCTCGTTGACGACGAACCTCCTTCTCCTCCGTCGGGACGAAAGTGCTGCACGGGTTTCATGCCCAAGGCGCAATGCCCTGGCCGCTGCCCCACCGTGAGCATCACCGGTCAAAAGAGCGACTGCACGAAATGCCACTCGCACCGCTTTATGCCAAAGAAGACCTGCGCTCAATGCTCGCCTGAACTTCCTTGCTCGAAATGCCGCACTCACCGCTTCATGCCCCACGCGAAATGCTCCAAGAGGGACGAGTACGGCAACGTCGTCAAGCCGACGGCAGCGCCAACTCCAGCTACGACCGAAGTCACGACGACCGCGGCTCCAGCCACAGAGGCTCCTACGACAGCAGCGCCAACTCCAGAGCCAACGTCGTACTCGAGTCCTTCTTCCAACCCCACGCCAGAGCCCACATCGTACACGACGCCAAGCTCCAACCCAACACCTTCGCCAACAGTATACAGCACGCCAGAGCCCACGTCGTACTCTGCACCGCCGCCACCTCCGTCATCACCAGCTCCTTCTCCAGAACCTCACCCTGAACCTGCTCCATCTCCATCGTCCGTCCCGACGCCAGCGCCATCGTCTCCCGCGAGCAACGACAACGGCGGCAACACGAACAACAAAGCAAACGACATCAACAATGGCGGAGCTTCCAACGGCAGCAACAACAACGGCGGCAACAACAATGGCGGCAACAACAACGGTGGCAACAACATCGGCGGTGCTTCTAATGGCGGCAACAACAACGGCGGTGTGACCAACGACATCAACAACCAACCAAGCTCCGACACGAACACGGGCACTGCCACGACGACGCCAAAGCCAACGTCGAGCTCGAGCAACAGTTCGTCGTCCAAGTTGTCCGGCGGTGCGATCGCTGGCATTTGCATTGGCGCGTTGGCTTGCGCTGGCGCCGTCGGCTTCTTCGTGTGGAAGAAACGAAAGGATCAATCGCGTGAAGCCGAGATCTTCAGCGATCCACCGCATGATGTCGAGCAAGGCGGAGACTACGCGGCCATGTAGATCTGTCATCTCTAAAGAACATGTTGCATATTCGTCACGTCAAACCTAGTCTTTCCACGCGTCCAAGCGCGCTTTGGCTTCGTCGAGGCCGTTCTTTGCTGCTGCTTCGTAGTATTCCTTGGCTTTCTTCATGTCCTTCTCGACGCCACGGCCGGATTCATACAGCTGAGCGAGACACAACTGCGCTTCTGGAACGCCGCCTTCCGCCGCGAGGAAGAACGAAGCCGCCGCTTTCGCATGGTCGACTTCCACGCCACGACCGAGAGCATAGCAAGCGCCAATGTCGAAGCGAGCTTGGACATTCCCAGCGTCGGCGGCCTTGGTAAACATTTTGAATGCCTTGGCGTGGTCAGCTTCGACGCCTAAGACGCAATGAGTAATGGTGGATGAGCATGACGCAGCACTGACCGTCTCCTTGGAGATAAGCCTTGGCGACGGCGCGCAGAGCTTCCGACATGCCTTGCTTCGCAGCATGCGAGTACAGCTCGAACGCCTTCGTCTTGTCTTGGCCGACATGGACGCCTTTGTCGTAGAGATAGCCGAGATCGTACTGCGCTGCCGAGTGGCCTTGGTCCGCGGCGCGCTGCCACCATTGAAGTGCTTCAGCGCCATTCACTTCGAAGTGCAAGCCGTGCAAATGCATGCGCCCAAGTTGGTGGCAGCAGTTGGCATGGCCTTCGTCAGCAGCTTGCTTGAGGTATTGCGCGGCAAGCGCGTAGTTCTGCTCGACGTTGTCCTTGCCCATCAAGAAGAGATGGCCCAGCGCACTCGACGCTTTGACGTGCCCCAAGTCCGCAGCGGATTGCCACCGCGCCACTGCGCTTTGTACGTCTTGCTTCTGCAAGAACTTGATGCCTTCCAAGTACTCAGTGTTGCCAGAAGCCGCCGAGAAGCGCCGCGTCAAGAAACGGCGCGCGAGGAGCATTGATGCTTTCGAACTTAGCATGACGTTCCAACAAGGTTTGGGTATTTTCGAGAAACACCATGAGCGACGTACTGGACGACGAACTCGCGCGCTTCCAGGCCGAGATTGCCTCGTTGGAGACGGAGACAACGACCAAAAGACCTCTTGAGATCGACCCAGATGAAATAGCGCGCAAGAGGCAGAAAGCGATGGAAGTCGCCAACAAAATCCTCCAAGATGCCGCCGCGGCATCCCAACCAAAAGCTCCAGTCCAGACGACAGTGATCGTCCGCGCGCCGACGAAACGTGTGGAGAAGCAAGAAGAGGTTCCAAATCCCCCCGTGCTAAAGATGGACCAACCTGCCGCGCCAAATGTATCGATCATGCACGGACAGTCGGTTCCCATGGCGTCGGCCGTCCAAATGGAACTGATGATCGACCACACGACGGGCTTGCCGCTCTCGACGAAGGAACAGCTCATTTTTAGCCAGCAGCAGAGTGTCTACCGCTACAAACCTCAGCACAATTTCAGCAATGGCCAAGCGCCGTCGAGCGACAAAAAGTTTCTCCGCGCCGCGGCAGGCAAAGTGTGGGAAGACTCGACCTTGTCCGAGTGGCCCGAGAACGACTACCGCTTGTTCTGCGGCGATCTCGGCAACGAAGTGAACGACGACTTGCTCTCCCAAGCGTTCTCACAATACAGCTCGTTCGCCATGGCGCGAGTGATCCGCGACAAGATCACGCACAAGTCGAAAGGTTATGGGTTCGTGAGCTTCATGGACGGCCTCGACGCCATGAAGGCGATGCGGGAGATGAATGGCAAGTACATTGGCAGTCGGCCGGTCAAGATCACGAAGGGGAAATGGCAGGAACGATCACTCGAAGTGGTCAAGAAGAAGAACAAGAAGAAGAACAAGCACTTGTTTTAGATCCTGGTGGTGTGGCGTTGTCATGCGATGCGGGACTCGGTTGTCGTTGTGAGGAGGATTTGGTCTTGCAGCGCATGCCGCTTGGCGCGCATCGCATCCAGTTGATGACGGATTTGCCGCGTCTTGGCTTGATTTGCCGCGATTTTGACTTCGAGATGCGCGAGGACTTTGGGCAATTGAACATGCACCATGTCGTGAATAACGTTCCAGTTGGGATGCGCGGCATGGTCGGCCGTCGATGCGATCCATGCTGTGTAATGTTGTAATCGAGCGTGGAGATCGTCAAATTGCGCTTCCTGCTCGACGCGCGTTTCTTCACAGAGACTCCACATGCATGCACACTGCGATTCGAGCTCGAGATGCGTTTCCATTTCACGAAGGAGCGACTTTTTGTCGACTGCAATCGGCGGCCGTGACGTCAAGGAGGAGGAGGTTGTGGTGGGAAAGATGGACTTCAACGGACGCAGCATCTCGTACGCTATGGACGACCGCTCTCTGTTCGAGTCTCGACCAGGTCCTGGCGTCTCCAGAACCTGAAAGACCGTCGTCCCATCGCCCGAGTCGTCGATGGGGTTCATCGTCGGCTGATACGGAGATGCCGTCTGGTTGGTCCTCGAGACGACCATGTAACCGACAGATCCATATTGACCTCCATCACACCGGCACTCGTTCCTTTCTCTTCCTTCCACCACACGGCCGCATTCAAATGCGAAACGGCACGCCATCGCTCAGCAAATGTCCACTAGGTCGATTCCGCGTTGAACAAGCTAGCTTGGAGGAGAGTCAATTGAACATCGTCTCGAGGGGAGGACTCTACGGCTTCCTCCAGACGTCAAACTACATCTAGCGCGCTCCCATTGACTACACAGCAGACGACATCCACTCGACAGACTCGGACAGTTCATCTTCCATTGCATAATCCCGACGGACGACAAATTCGAAAGTTAGCGGCGGAGAATGAGTCACTGCACGATCTTGTTGAAGCACTCGAACGAAGCTGAGGATGAGACAGAGCGGACGCTTGGCGATCACTCATTTCATGGAATATGCAAACTTTATTTCTCTCTTCAGGTGAGCTTAGAAGACATCTTCGACGTAGAGACCCTTTTGGACCATCGCGTCAATCACGTGGACATGCTTGACGACTTGTTCCAACGCCTTGCGCACATTCGCGGTGGCCCCCTTGCTGCCACACACGTACACCTTGGCACCGGCAGCAATGAGAGACTGAAGACGCTCGGCATCCGCGAGCAAAATGTTGTCGATGTGCTGCTTTGGATGGCTCGGAGAACGCGAGAAGGCGACCGCCATGTGATCGACGCCAGGCTTGGCTTCGTCGCGGTACAAGTAGTCGGTCGGATCACGGCAGCCGTAGTAGAAGACGCGAGGAGGCGCGTCGGCAGGTTTGGCTGCGCGCCAGAAGCTGCGGAATGGCGCAATACCCGTGCCGTTGGCGACCCAAATCGTCGGTCGCACGGGATCCAAACGGAACATCGGACACGAACTCACGTACAATCGGACCGTGCTGTTGGGAGGACGCGTCGCGAGGTAGTCGGAGCAGACGCCGCGGCGAGGCGGACGAGCGTTGTGCGCCGCGGAAATGTACGCCAGGCGGATCGTGACGGCGATCGTGCCTTTGTCCATGTTGGGCGACGACGAGATCGAGTAGAGACGCGGCGTGAGTCGAGGCAGCAAGAGCACGAGCTCTTCGAACGGCATCTTGTTGACGACCGCGGCGTACTTGACGAGGAAGTCGCCGACGCTGGTCGCCGTCTCGTGGATCCACTTGGCATGCGACGCTTCCGACAACGAGTAGAACTGGAGCTCGATCTTGGCTTCCGTTCCCGACGACGCATACTCGGCCGCGAGTTGCGTGAACGCGAGCGAGACCGGGCCGCTCAAGTCGACGTGGTCGCGCAAGATGTCGCGCCACGTGTAGTGGTCGCCGTTCACTTTGAGCGCCTCCTGGACGGCCGCGACGGTCTGTGGGTCGTTCTCACACAGCACGGCGACGTGGTCTCCTTCCACGTACGAGACGGTCGACGGCACGGCAAAGCTGTACTCGATGGCTTCGCGGTGGACATTGGTCGTGAGTGTGACGGGAGGCAAGAGACAGCCTTCGAAGATGTGGTCGGCGTCGATCCAAGCGGCGTGGGACTCAACTCGACGCTCACCTTCTTGGTCTTGTGCTCGGGGAGAAGCAGGTCGTGGTCTTTGGCGACACAAACGACTCGAACGCGCTGACCGAGTCTTTCGTCTCGTCGCCGACGCCTTGGACAGCCAAGACGGCGCGCGCGCGCTTGAGATCGGCGGCGATCGCGATGGCACATGCATTGAAACTCGCATAGTTGGTCGACCCGAGACCAAAGACGTACGCTTGGACGTGGCTCAAGTCGCCTAGGAACGACGCGAGGCGGTCGCAGAACGTCTTGGCATTCGCGGGAGGACCGCCCGCACCAAACGTGGACGTGACGACGACTTGGTCCGCCGCGAGCGCTGCGAGGTCGCAGTCGTTGAGTGGACCAAACGCGACGACGTGGAGCGGGTCGAGCGTCTTGTGGAGCGCTTCTGCAAACGCCTCGCAGTTGCCCGTCTCGGAGCCGTAGTAGATGCGCACGGGACGCGTCGAGTGGTTGGTCCCTTGCCGGCGTTCTTCGGGTGCTCCAACAAGTGGCTGATCGTGTGGTCCGGCGTGAGGAAGGTCGGCTTGATGCAAAAGTTGACCATCTCTTGGTGGAAGATGGACGTCGTGGCGCCACCGATGGGAGGCGTGAGCCAGACCCAGTCGGAAGCCGCGCGTTTGCATTTCCTTGGCGTGGTGACGCACGAACGAGTCGGACGCTGTGTGGTGGTCCACGATCGTGAATTGTTCGCGTTGGAAACTGTGGAGACATTGAGTTCGAGCGCGGCGCGGTCTTGCCACTGCGCGCGAGGCGCACGGACGTCGAGACGAAGCGCGCGGCCGACGTCTTCCTGTAGCGCTGGACATCGGCCAAGTTGCGACTCGCCACTTCCGAGTCCATGAACCATCCGTTGAACGGCGAGCACGGGTACTGCAACCCACCGACGTCCAAGCAAAAGTTGGAGATCGCGGCAAACCAGCGGAGCTTGAGGTCGGCGATCGCGGGGTACTCTGTATGCGTGATGTCGACGATCACCTTGGCGCGCTCGGGGTAGTCGGCCACGATGGGTTCGCTCCCAGGGAGGTTGCCTTGCGCGACGAGCGGCAAAAAAGTTAGAACGGCGACTTGTGCAACTGTGCTATTTCCCTGAAACCACCGCGTTTCGTCAACTCAAACACACAGATAGGGGAGTGCCGCCTCCCGTGAATATGCACTTGATTGACTTGCGCAGTAGCTAGCAAAACACAAACTGAGACTAAGATCTAAATCTCATCTTCTCTTCCTTAACTTGTTGAACTCTTGATTGTCTTCTCACCGACCGTACGACAGTCTTCCGGCTGAGCCTTGGTCGTTGAGTCTTGGTCTTGATCTTGAAGTGACTTCAACGTGCAATTCACTGGCGGCAGACACTCGGCTGTTCAAAGAACAAGCCTGTGACGTGGCGGAGCATGGCTTAACCACGCCACCGCACACATCACACTCCCAAGCCATGCTCCGCTAGGAAACATGCTTGGTTGAAACCATGAGCTACTTCGCCATCGCAGCCTCAAGGTCTTCTCGCGCTTTCTTGGACTTGATCGTCTTTGCATACGCTCGCACCACTGCAGGACATTCGCGCATCAACTTGCTGAGCATCTCCCTTGAGGCTTCGATGTCTTCAAGGCCTTCCCAGCGTACAAGCAGGGCATACTCGCCAACGTCTCGATCGATCTTGTGCTTCAGAATGGCGCTAACCTTCAATAGAATACCTTGTTCTGAGATGTGATCAAGTATTTCTTCCGTGACTTGAAAGCTTTCTTCAGCATACAGCTTGATCCTTGACAGATGGGCTTGACGTCGCTCCTTCGTGAGTAGATGTTCGATTTCGACTGAATACTCGCCAACTTCTGTCACTCGATAGAGTCCAAGCCATGTCACGAGCTTTGGATGATGATTCTCGTCGACTCTTGACCATAACACGTAGTCTCCTTCGCACACATTGCAGGCTTCAGCGTTCGCAGTCGCAGCCGTTGCTTTCTGTGCACGTGTTTCGTTCTTCTGGAGGACTTGCTTGTGCATCGCTTGTAGACTCAGTCGCAGTTCTTCGAGGCTGCTTCGGACATCGACGCTGGATAGCTCGACGTCACGAAATCCTTCATCGAGACCTAGTACAATCACATCCAAAGGTGTAGTGGGTTCCAATCCTGTAAAGAGCTCCATAGACGACTTGTTTGCGAGGAATGGCACTGGCGTCTGATTGAAATTCGCTTGCACCACCGGTAGTAGATAGTCCCATTGATGGTCGGCCAAACGGAATTCGCGCAGCATCACTCGCATGACTTGTAGTATGTCGCGGTTCATTCGCTCGACTGTTCCGTTGCGCCAGGGACAATATGCTAGAGTGAAATCATGCTGAACCTTGAACTTGTGGGCCAGTGCTTTCACAGCCACGTTCTTGAAATGGGTTCCTTGATCGCTGATCCACACTCTTGGCATTCCGAATCGCTTCGCGCCAGTTCACAATCGCATCAACGCATACTTGACTTGTAGGCGCATCGCATGCAACGAGTTCGCAAAAGTGTGTCAAGTCGTCCTTGAGTACCAACACGTACTTCGCTCCGCCTAAAGAGTTTCCCATAAAGAGATAATCAAAATGTAGTCCTTCGTTTCTTCGCTTCGCGTGCCAAAGCGGTGCATACGGTCTGTGCACCACTCTCCCCCCTTTCACATGAGGACATAGAAGGCATCCAGCGATAAACGTTCCAGCTAGGTCTTGCAGCCGCTCGATCCAAAATAATCGCTTGAGATGGTTGACCAGCACGGCTTGTCCACGATGACCGATGCTTTCACAGTGTGCCACCACCAAAATGCGCTGAATCAATTCTTCGGCCGCTGCTGGTATCCAAATTCGGCCCTCGACAACCCATGGTTGGTCGTCAGAGGTCCGTAGCGCACGCGTCGGTCTTGCTGCTGCATGTAGCGCTTGAGCTTGAATAATGTCTTCAATACATGGCCAAACAAACTTCTCGTCATCGAGCGGTCGCAAAACATTCCGCTTCGGCACTGGTCTTGGACTCGTGTTCTTCCGTTTCTTCGTCCATCTAGCTGCCATGACCTTCTGGGTCGCCTTGCCTATAGCCGGCTGACCCCATCGACTCATCATGTCCGCCCATAGGTTGTGGATGCCGTCGATGTGCTCGATTGTATAACGATAGCCGCCAATGATTCCAGCCCAACGCATGAGCTTGCCTCGCGTGTGTTCAGGCCATTCCTTGCCGGGAGCAAAAATGTGGATGAGGTTCTTGTGATCGCAGTACATCCTAAAGCCGTCGGGACGCATGAGTAGATAGTTGAGTTTCTCGCATGCACGCGCGATAGGGTACGCTTCCTTCTCGATCACCGACCACGACTTCTGCGCTCCAGTAAACATTCCAGATTGACAAACGAGCATTTCGTGCTGATGTTCGTGTATCGCCTTCTCTTCGTCAATCTTGTCAACCTGTGTAACAATAATAGACCATCCTCGATCGCTGGCATCCGTGAACAGGCACAGTGTGGCGTCAGCACGTGGGTGCGACAAGTCCACCACCGCCCGCATCTTGGACTTCACAGCATCGAATGCAGCTTTTTCACCTTCAGTGAGCTCGATCTTGATGCCCGAGGCGATTCGCTTCTTCTTCGCTTTGCCTTCAAGAGCGTTGTTCAGCGCTTGTTGTAATGGTTCCACCGTCATCGCATATTCCGTAATCGAGTCGCGGATCCAATTCGCGGCGCACACAAACTGTTGCAGGTCGCCAGCGTTCGTGGGATATGGGATCGCGCAGAGTATTTTCGATTCGTTCCGGGTCTTGCTTGACTCCTTCACCGCTCAGTATTCGTCCGCACCACTTGACTTCTTTCGTGAATAGCACGGTCTTCGACGGCGATAGCTTGAAACCATGACGATCCACTAATCCAAAGAACTTATGCAGTGTTTCGAGATACTCTTCTGCGTTCTTGGCAAACACTAGGATGTCGTCAATCCAAACAAGCAGGTGCTTCAACAGCAGAGGAGCGTAACACTCCTCGCTCGTCGCTTGCACGTATAAAGCTGAGTCGACGTGGCCTTGCATGACGCGATCAGGTGTGTAGACGCATCCGTTCAGCATGAATGAGAGCATGTCGCGACTGTCTTCGTGTAGCGGAAACTGCCAGAAGCACTTGGGTAGATCGAACACTCCCATCGCTTGCATTCCCTTGAGATGTTGCGTAATTGTCGCTTGAAACGGCATCGTGCCCGCTTTCGGCTCTGTCTTGCTGTTGACCACTCGATAGTCGTTCGTCAGCCTAAAATGTTTCAATACATCATCGTCAGTCCATTTGTCCGCCGTCTTCAATGACTTTCGTCCTTCAGGCTTCATGACTGGGTTGACAGGACTGCACCACGCTGACTGCTGGTTGCGCTTGATGACTCCAGCGTCCAGCAACTCTTGAGCAAATAGCTGCAAAAATCTTTCTTCCAGCGGATTGTTCTTCCTTCCTTTGCATCGGTATGGAGCACATCCGGCTTTGGGTGTCACCCGCAATGGCTTTTTCATTCTTGAATTTGCCACGTGATGCCTCGATCGTGTCCATTTCTCCGCACCATGTCTGGGTCGATCCCATCGGGATGGCCGTTCCCAGTCAACAACTACGCCGCGCGGGAGACCGTCGCATTCGACCCTGCCAAGCTCGACGGACGCACGCTGTATGGTGTCGGATGCGACAACAACACGTGCCAAGGCGCGATGATGGACAAGACCAACCAGCCACCGGAGTGCGGACCCGCCGTCCAGGCGTCCATTCTCGCCACGAGAACGTACTTTCAGACGAACTCGAGTACGGCGTGCGTCTGTCGTGGCGCAATGCGTCGCGGTGCATCATGCGCGTCCAGTGGAAGAACATCAACATGATCGACGCGCGCGGACCGGACGAGCACCACCAAGTGACGAGCAAGGAGATCTTTGACCGATGCGTGGAGCATCTCGAGAAGGCGATCAGCACGGACGCGGACGGCAATCGCATCATCTCGTCCTACATGACCGCAGCTCTTGCCTGGCCAAGAGAGCGGCAAGATTTGGAACTCGCAGCTCCTCCGCTTTGCGGGCTACCTCCAACCCGACGGCTCCGTCTTGGGCGATCCCGACAGCGTCGAGCTCACGGAAGCGGCGATCCACTTGAAAGCGCGAGAAGACCTTGAGGCTGCGATGGCGAAGTAGCTCATGGTTTCAACCAAGCATGTTTCCTAGCGGAGCATGGCTTGGGGGTGTGATGTGTGCGGTGGCGTGGTTAAGCCATGCTCCGCCACGTCACAGGCTTGTTCTTTGAACAGCCGAGTGTCTGCCGCCAGTGAATTGCACGTTGAAGTCACTTCAAGATCAAGACCAAGACTCAACGACCAAGGCTCAGCCGGAAGACTGTCGTACGGTCGGTGAGAAGACAATCAAGAGTTCAACAAGTTAAGGAAGAGAAGATGAGATTTAGATCTTAGTCTCAGTTTGTGTTTTGCTAGCTACTGCGCAAGTCAATCAAGTGCATATTCACGGGAGGCGGCACTCCCCTATCTGTGTGTTTGAGTTGACGAAACGCGGTGGTTTCAGGGAAACAGCACAAAGTATACTTTAGTGATAGTGTACCGAGCACCTTTGGTTATCCGGATACGATGGATCCAACCGGAACTGAAGAGGAACACAAGGAAGGACAGTTTGAAATTTGCACGGAGATGGAACACTCTGGGACTGTCTTGCCGCAAGGCAATGACGGTCTAGGTGAACCTGAAGAAGCGACAGCCGAGCAAGAATATGAGGCCATAGGAGACAACGCGGACGACGAAGCGAGTTCGGAAGACGGTTCAGCGGACAGCTCAGCGGACGGTTCAGACGGCGAAGTCAAGGACATGAGCAATGTCTACATTTCCGAAGACGAAGATGATGACCGCGACTTGGACGAGAAGACGCGGAAGCACCTCGAAATGCTGGAGCAGAATCGGATCAACCGAGAACGACGTGAACGCCGCAAGATTGAGAAATATGGACCGAATTTCCGTCGTGCAGAGTCAGATTCCTCCGTCACATCCCTCAGCGGCGAAGACACCGATGGAAACAAGGAGCGTAAGTATCAGAAAGCGCAAGCGAAGAAAGCGGAGCAAAAGCGCAAGAACAAAGAACTCATGCGACGCAATCAACGAATTTATTCAACCGTGGTTGTTACAGATATCAAGCACCCGCGGATCACGAACTTTGATCGTAAGTTCCTAGTCGAATGGAAGAAGAAGCGCCTGGAGTACGAACGGCTGCTCCGAGACAAGTGTCGACATGCGGGCAATGCGAAGAGTCAAATGGTCGGATACATCGAGTCATGCGATCCGAGCCTGCTGCGTGCCATGTGTGAAACGATCTGGTTCGAACCCGACATCACGGAAGAGCGATTGCGTGAGAAGATCGAGGAGATTCTGAACACACCGTCTCATTCATTTGGAATTACTGAAGCTGACCTAGAAGATTACTGCCACGATCTGTGCATGCCGGCTACAGGCTCGGTTGCCAGTCGTATAGGCCTATTCATGATGCAAATCAACGATGTCATCGACAAATACGCATTGAAGGAAGACGTCGAAGTGAAGGGAAGTCTCAAGATGTTTTTGAAAGCAGTGGACTACCGAATTGACCCACCTGGACTGTCAAATCTAGTGCGCGATCAGATCAAGCGTGAACCAGTCTCCACGATCGTCGAATTTGCCAAAGTTGTGCGCGAACAAATGGACCGCATCGAAGCGTCGGACCGACTAGCGCAACAACAAGGCGTGGTCAGCAAGAAGCGGAGCCCGCCTATAGGGTGGACCAACAGCGATGTCAAGCGACGACGAGGAACACCAGTCAAGGTGCATTTTGACAAAGTCACGGGCTGGGGCGACGAAAAGGGAGTCGTGGGAGCCGGAAGCCAGTATGCTGAAGAGCAAGCGTACGACTTACTTCGCGATCATGAAGAACGCAAGCAGCGCGCAGAAGAAAGACGAAGAGTCTGGGAGAACACGCGCTACAACCGAAATTCGGCAAGTCCTGGTCGCCGTGGCCCCGCTGGTGGCTACGGGTCAGGCAACTCGAACTCACCCTTTAGGAACGACAAGTACGGAGCCAAGGACACGCAAGCGAGAACAGACAAGCCTGGTTATCGCGAAGGCAACATCGTCTGCTATGCATGTCAGAAGCCGGGACACAAGTCCAACGAGTGCCCCGAAAACAGTCCGAACTCACAACTCAGAGGGTGCCGCAAAGGAAAGAATGCGATAAAGCGATTCGAGCGGAACAACAAGAAGAAGCCGAAGGTCCAGCGTGCTTGGCTAAAGGCAAGAGCCGCTGTGACGAGCGAAACAGAGGAAGAAGAGCGATGAATCGTGCTGAACGATGCGCTTGAAGTGCCCTACTGTCCAGATACCGGCGCCGACCAGAACATTATTCCAAGACGAATGGTGGACGCACTCATCAATGAGCGACCAAGCGTGAAGATCGTGACGCTGGCTGAACCTATCAGTGGAACAGGATGCAACGACATGCAGTTTGAGACGAAGTCCTACGTCGAACTGAGACTCAGTTTGCAAACAGCAGCGGGAATGGTCAAGATCCCTGGAAGACGAGTGTGCTACATTGTTGAAGAAGGCGACGAATTCCTAGCTTCCCACGACACACTCAAATCGATCGGGCTCGATATTGATCGTTGGTTGGAGCAAGTCACGATTCAGCAGCGTGAAGCGGACGGTGACGATCTGGGTGCTGAGTCTGACGCCGGCATAGTATGTGCGCGGAAGTCGACCAGCGATGTCGAAGAAGAAGACCGCATGTGGAAGTCGACTCAAGGAGAAGAACACGATGACGACGATACGCGTATGTCTGACCCTAGTGGTCATGACGTCGGTATGCGATTGTCTCGTGCGCCGAGTGATGACGTCGATACGCGAGTGTCTGGCCCTCGAGGTCATGACGTCGGTAGTCGTATGTCTTGCTCGAAGACTGATGACGTCGATACGCGCAAGTCGGGCCAAAGCAGTCATGACGGCGGTAGTCGTGTGTCTCGGTGGATGTTTGATGACGCCGGTATGCGCGAGTCGGACCTATGTAGTCAAGATGGCGATACGCGAGTGTCTCGAACAAGAAACAGACGAGTCAAGAACGTGCGAGTCTATTCGATGCAGTTGCGATTACCCGCGGCCAAGAACAAGCTTGAAGAAGCTCTACAGGAGATGGCGGTGAGTGCTGTGAAGAACGGTTTCCACAAGAGCTGGCTGCGCATATGTGGACAGTGCTGATCGAAGACGACATCTGGAGAATCAAGTTCAACGGGTCAGATCCCCTTGCGAAGGTCAAGCCATTGCGGGTGACACCCAAAGCCGGATGTGCTCCATACCGATGCAAAGGAAGGAAGAACAATCCGCTGGAAGAAAGATTTTTGCAGCTATTTGCTCAAGAGTTGCTGGACGCTGGAGTCATCAAGCGCAACCAGCAGTCAGCGTGGTGCAGTCCTGTCAACCCAGTCATGAAGCCTGAAGGACGAAAGTCATTGAAGACGGCGGACAAATGGACTGACGATGATGTATTGAAACATTTTAGGCTGACGAACGACTATCGAGTGGTCAACAGCAAGACAGAGCCGAAAGCGGGCACGATGCCGTTTCAAGCGACAATTACGCAACATCTCAAGGGAATGCAAGCGATGGGAGTGTTCGATCTACCCAAGTGCTTCTGGCAGTTTCCGCTACACGAAGACAGTCGCGACATGCTCTCATTCATGCTGAACGGATGCGTCTACACACCTGATCGCGTCATGCAAGGCCACGTCGACTCAGCTTTATACGTGCAAGCGACGAGCGAGGAGTGTTACGCTCCTCTGCTGTTGAAGCACCTGCTTGTTTGGATTGACGACATCCTAGTGTTTGCCAAGAACGCAGAAGAGTATCTCGAAACACTGCATAAGTTCTTTGGATTAGTGGATCGTCATGGTTTCAAGCTATCGCCGTCGAAGACCGTGCTATTCACGAAAGAAGTCAAGTGGTGCGGACGAATACTGAGCGGTGAAGGAGTCAAGCAAGACCCGGAACGAATCGAACAACTCTGCGCGATCCCATATCCCACGAACGCTGGCGACCTGCAACAGTTTGTGTGCGCCGCGAATTGGATCCGCGACTCGATTACGGAATATGCGATGACGGTGGAACCATTACAACAAGCGCTGAACAACGCTCTTGAAGGCAAAGCGAAGAAGAAGCGAATCGCCTCGGGCATCAAGATCGAGCTCACTGAAGGTGAAAAAGCTGCATTCGATGCTGTGAAGTCCAAGATGCGGGCGGTGGTGGACTTGTCGCACCCACGTGCTGACGCCACACTGTGCCTGTTCACGGATGCCAGCGATCGAGGATGGTCTATTATTGTTACACAGGTTGACAAGATTGACGAAGAGAAGGCGATACACGAACATCAGCACGAAATGCTCGTTTGTCAATCTGGAATGTTTACTGGAGCGCAGAAGTCGTGGTCGGTGATCGAGAAGGAAGCGTACCCTATCGCGCGTGCATGCGAGAAACTCAACTATCTACTCATGCGTCCCGACGGCTTTAGGATGTACTGCGATCACAAGAACCTCATCCACATTTTTGCTCCCGGCAAGGAATGGCCTGAACACACGCGAGGCAAGCTCATGCGTTGGGCTGGAATCATTGGCGGCTATCGTTATACAATCGAGCACATCGACGGCATCCACAACCTATGGGCGGACATGATGAGTCGATGGGGTCAGCCGGCTATAGGCAAGGCGACCCAGAAGGTCATGGCAGCTAGATGGACGAAGAAACGGAAGAACACGAGTCCAAGACCAGTGCCGAAGCGGAATGTTTTGCGACCGCTCGATGACGAGAAGTTTGTTTGGCCATGTATTGAAGACATTATTCAAGCTCAAGCGCTACATGCAGCAGCAAGACCGACGCGTGCGCTACGGACCTCTGACGACCAACCATGGGTTGTCGAGGGCCGAATTTGGATACCAGCAGCGGCCGAAGAATTGATTCAGCGCATTTTGGTGGTGGCACACTGTGAAAGCATCGGTCATCGTGGACAAGCCGTGCTGGTCAACCATCTCAAGCGATTATTTTGGATCGAGCGGCTGCAAGACCTAGCTGGAACGTTTATCGCTGGATGCCTTCTATGTCCTCATGTGAAAGGGGGGAGAGTGGTGCACAGACCGTATGCACCGCTTTGGCACGCGAAGCGAAGAAATGAAGGACTACATTTTGATTATCTCTTTATGAGAAACTCTTTAGGCGGAGCGAAGTACGTGTTGGTACTCAAGGACGACTTGACACACTTTTGCGAACTCGTTGCATGCGATGCGCCTACAAGTCAAGTATGCGTTGATGCGATTGTGAACTGGCGCGAAGCGATTCGGAATGCCAAGAGTGTGGATCAGCGATCAAGGAACCCATTTCAAGAACGTGGCTGTGAAAGCACTGGCCCACAAGTTCAAGGTTCAGCATGATTTCACTCTAGCATATTGTCCCTGGCGCAACGGAACAGTCGAGCGAATGAACCGCGACATACTACAAGTCATGCGAGTGATGCTGCGCGAATTCCGTTTGGCCGATCATCAATGGGACTATCTACTACCGGTGGTGCAAGCGAATTTCAATCAGACGCCAGTGCCATTCCTCGCAAACAAGTCGTCTATGGAGCTCTTTACAGGATTGGAACCCACTACACCTTTGGATGTGATTGTACTAGGTCTCGATGAAGGATTTCGTGACGTCGAGCTATCCAGCGTCGATGTCCGAAGCAGCCTCGAAGAACTGCGACTGAGTCTACAAGCGATGCACAAGCAAGTCCTCCAGAAGAACGAAACACGTGCACAGAAAGCAACGGCTGCGACTGCGAACGCTGAAGCCTGCAATGTGTGCGAAGGAGACTACGTGTTATGGTCAAGAGTCGACGAGAATCATCATCCAAAGCTCGTGACATGGCTTGGACTCTATCGAGTGACAGAAGTTGGCGAGTATTCAGTCGAAATCGAACATCTACTCACGAAGGAGCGACGTCAAGCCCATCTGTCAAGGATCAAGCTGTATGCTGAAGAAAGCTTTCAAGTCACGGAAGAAATACTTGATCACATCTCAGAACAAGGTATTCTATTGAAGGTTAGCGCCATTCTGAAGCACAAGATCGATCGAGACGTTGGCGAGTATGCCCTGCTTGTACGCTGGGAAGGCCTTGAAGACATCGAAGCCTCAAGGGAGATGCTCAGCAAGTTGATGCGCGAATGTCCTGCAGTGGTGCGAGCGTATGCAAAGACGATCAAGTCCAAGAAAGCGCGAGAAGACCTTGAGGCTGCGATGGCGAAGTAGCTCATGGTTTCAACCAAGCATGTTTCCTAGCGGAGCATGGCTTGGGAGTGTGATGTGTGCGGTGGCGTGGTTAAGCCATGCTCCGCCACGTCACAGGCTTGTTCTTTGAACAGCCGAGTGTCTGCCGCCAGTGAATTGCACGTTGAAGTCACTTCAAGATCAAGACCAAGACTCAACGACCAAGGCTCAGCCGGAAGACTGTCGTACGGTCGGTGAGAAGACAATCAAGAGTTCAACAAGTTAAGGAAGAGAAGATGAGATTTAGATCTTAGTCTCAGTTTGTGTTTTGCTAGCTACTGCGCAAGTCAATCAAGTGCATATTCACGGGAGGCGGCACTCCCCTATCTGTGTGTTTGAGTTGACGAAACGCGGTGGTTTCAGGGAAATAGCACAGTTGCACAAGTCGCCGTTCTAACTTTTTTGCCGCTCGTCGCGCAAGGCAACCTCCCTGGGAGCGAACCCATCGTGGCCGACTACCCCGAGCGCGCCAAGGTGATCGTCGACATCACGCATACAGAGTACCCCGCGATCGCCGACCTCAAGCTCCGCTGGTTTGCCGCGATCTCCAACTTTTGCTTGGACGTCGGTGGGTTGCAGTACCCGTGCTCGCCGTTCAACGGATGGTTCATGGACTCGGAAGTGGCGAGTCGCAACTTGGCCGATGTCCAGCGCTACAGGAAGACGTCGGCCGCGCGCTTCGTCTCGACGTCCGTGCGCCTCGCGCGCAGTGGCAAGACCGCGCCGCGCTCGAACTCAATGTCTCCACAGTTTCCAACGCGAACAATTCACGATCGTGGACCACCACACAGCGTCCGACTCGTTCGTGCGTCACCACGCCAAGGAAATGCAAACGCGCGGCTTCCGACTGGGTCTGGCTCACGCCTCCCATCGGTGGCGCCACGACGTCCATCTTCCACCAAGAGATGGTCAACTTTTGCATCAAGCCGACCTTCCTCACGCCGGACCACACGATCAGCCACTTGTTGGAGCACCCGAAGAACGCCGGCAAGGGACCAACCACTCGACGCGTCCCGTGCGCATCTACTACGGCTCCGAGACGGGCAACTGCGAGGCGTTTGCAGAAGCGCTCCACAAGACGCTCGACCCGCTCCACGTCGTCGCGTTTGGTCCACTCAACGACTGCGACCTCGCAGCGCTCGCGGCGGACCAAGTCGTCGTCACGTCCACGTTTGGTGCGGGCGGTCCTCCCGCGAATGCCAAGACGTTCTGCGACCGCCTCGCGTCGTTCCTAGGCGACTTGAGCCACGTCCAAGCGTACGTCTTTGGTCTCGGGTCGACCAACTATGCGAGTTTCAATGCATGTGCCATCGCGATCGCCGCCGATCTCAAGCGCGCGCGCGCCGTCTTGGCTGTCCAAGGCGTCGGCGACGAGACGAAAGACTCGGTCAGCGCGTTCGAGTCGTTTGTGTCGCCAAACCACCACGACCTGCTTCTCCCCGAGCACAAGACCAAGAAGGTGAGCGTCGAGTTGAGTCCCACGCCGCTTGGATCGACGCCGACCACATCTTCGAAGGCTGTCTCTTGCCTCCCGTCACACTCACGACCAATGTCCACCGCGAAGCCATCGAGTACAGCTTTGCCGTGCCGTCGACCGTCTCGTACGTGGAAGGAGACCACGTCGCCGTGCTGTGTGAGAACGACCCACAGACCGTCGCGGCCGTCCAGGAGGCGCTCAAAGTGAACGGCGACCACTACACGTGGCGCGACATCTTGCGCGACCACGTCGACTTGAGCGGCCCGGTCTCGCTCGCGTTCACGCAACTCGCGGCCGAGTATGCGTCGTCGGGAACGGAAGCCAAGATCGAGCTCCAGTTCTACTCGTTGTCGGAAGCGTCGCATGCCAAGTGGATCCACGAGACGGCGACCAGCGTCGGCGACTTCCTCGTCAAGTACGCCGCGGTCGTCAACAAGATGCCGTTCGAAGAGCTCG
Organism: Aphanomyces cochlioides; assembly: GCA_019828595.1. NCBI lineage: Eukaryota > Oomycota > Saprolegniomycetes > Saprolegniales > Verrucalvaceae > Aphanomyces > Aphanomyces cochlioides. The sequence goes on from JAHQRK010000005.1 coordinate 3,310,694, forward strand.
TGCTCTTGCTGCCTCGACTCACGCCGCGTCTCTACTCGATCTCGTCGTCGCCCAACATGGACAAAGGCACGATCGCCGTCACGATCCGCCTGGCGTACATTTCCGCGGCGCACAACGCTCGTCCGCCTCGCCGCGGCGTCTGCTCCGACTACCTCGCGACGCGTCCTCCCAACAGCACGGTCCGATTGTACGTGAGTTCGTGTCCGATGTTCCGTTTGGATCCCGTGCGACCGACGATTTGGGTCGCCAACGGCACGGGTATTGCGCCATTCCGCAGCTTCTGGCGCGCAGCCAAACCTGCCGACGCGCCTCCTCGCGTCTTCTACTACGGCTGCCGTGATCCGACCGACTACTTGTACCGCGACGAAGCCAAGCCTGGCGTCGATCACATGGCGGTCGCCTTCTCGCGTTCTCCGAGCCATCCAAAGCAGCACATCGACAACATTTTGCTCGCGGATGCCGAGCGTCTTCAGTCTCTCATTGCTGCCGGTGCCAAGGTGTACGTGTGTGGCAGCAAGGGGGCCACCGCGAATGTGCGCAAGGCGTTGGAACAAGTCGTCAAGCATGTCCACGTGATTGACGCGATGGTCCAAAAGGGTCTCTACGTCGAAGATGTCTTCTAAACCTTTCATATAAACACGATGCATGTTGAAATGATCAGCAGAGCATGGGAAGCTTATAGACTTACAGACATTCAATGCATTGGAAATTACATGATAGAGCATGAACTTTCATCGTTGGCGGCAGCTTCCTCAGCGGCAGGAGCAGCTTGAGCTTGCTTTTCTTCTTGGCGCTTTTGGATGAGAGAACGAAGAGCTTCAACATCGCCCATGCTTAAGACAGAGCTGTTTCGGACAACGACGGATTCGGTCTCTCGGGTCAATGTTGGGATCGAAAGAGTAAGTTTGGTCTCGTCATCCTTCATACCAAGCAGCTCGGGCATGGTTGCGTTCAAAAACCCAGGAGAAGTCGAGACCATTTGGATGACCGACTGAAGACCACGGACGAGCCAGATCAAATCAGCAGCAGTCGGCTGTGTGGCTTCGCCATTCCTGAACAAAATGGGCGTCGGGTAGATCTGAGTGCTGTCGGAACTGGTGGCAATGCGGCAATTGTACCTGTGGTCACGAAATGAGGACAGTTGCACAGACACATCTTACTTGTCGATCGCGTCCAAATCGTCAAACGGCATGGACGTGATGCCACCGAAAAAGATGGAGAGTTCGCGAGCACCCCAATGCTGCTTGTCCTGTTGCTTGCTTGGATCAATGCAGTTGACTTTGTGGTCTTTCCAGTGGTTGCGCTAAATAAGGTGTTTAGAGATGTCATGACTGAAGTTGATTTACTTGGCAAGTAGCGTCGCAGTAGAAGACACATTGGCAGCGTGTGCATCGCTTCAATTCCTTGTCAGCGGCAGCTTTCTTGTCACACGTAGCACAACGACGGAGCGATGGGTTCTCCATCAATGCCAGTTTTTGACCTGGACGGGTTTAGCTTTTGTACATCAAGTAACGCGTACCAGGTGGTAGGACGCGACGCTGCAAGTCCGTGCGTGTGAAGAAGAGTGCCAGGCCTAGAATTAGGTCAACTTAAACACGCGAGAAAGGGAAATACCTTTCAGACTGTCTTCAGTCTCGGGATTTTCGACATGGCCCAGAACAGACACGTACACGGATCCGCCTTGTGCCTAAGCATAAGCATAACGTGAGAGTTATTCACTTTCTAATGAACATACAGAAGAATTGGACTTGCTGCTCACGGAGAGAGATGATGATGCGTCGATTTGAATGGCTTGGCGTTCAACGATGCGTAACCAGGGCTGCAACTCAGCGTACGTGGCACATGACTCATAGCTATACACTGAGATAAGAGAACAAATGGGTGAAGTCACCATACAATTCTGCCAATTGTTCAGGAGATAGACCAAGCGACATCAAGCCTGGCTTTTCGCTCACGGCGCCGATAGAAGCCATATCCTTGCGAACCAAGTGCCCAGAGAGCTCCCTATTCCAAGAATATTAATGCAATCGAGCTGCGTATTAGAACTTACGCAATGCAAGCGTCAATGCCTTCTGATTCAGTCAAGTACGTGCACTCAATGCCTATTTGTCATTCATAAAAGGAAAATGATAGATAAACCAACATACCCAATGCAGCATACGACACGCGCAATTCACCAACAAGGCGTTTATCGGCGAAAACAATCTTGTCAGGTCTGTGTTGAGGGATGCTGTTCGGGGGATCAGCCATGGCACTTAAACTCAGCTCCAAGATCTCTTTGGCAGATGGAAACTTCTCAGGTGGGTCGCAAATTTTCTTTGAGACAACCTGCACAATGAACACTCATGTTAGACAGGGCTGACGGCGTCGGAGTCCATTTACCTGACCCAAGGGGTAAATATTGTTGACAAGAATGGCATAGGGACGGCATGGAATTGCATCATCTCCTTCCGATGCTCCTTCGCTCGATGCACTCCACACACGAAGTTTGCGTACGACAATTTGCCAAATCTCCGACTTGGTTTGGTCCATGCGCTTGTACTTTTCCAACTGCGTTGGCGTCAAGAGCATTTGATCAATTACAGTGATGTCAGCTAGAGAGGACCCATAAATCCCAGGAAAAGAGCGCTCAATCCTACCGTCGCCAGAGTGATCAAACTGCGTGGGCTTAGCAGATGCAGGGATCGCTTCGTCATCTTCGTCATCGTCTTTAAAGTTGTCCCATTTCTGATACTTCTTCGTCAAGTATTCGTTCTCAAGATGCGCCATGGTGGTCAATTCCAAAAATGCCCGCACATTTCGAGACTATTCCGTGAAAACCTCTATGGAATAATATACTGTCTTTATAAATAGTTGAGGGTTGTACTTTCTCCTGTGAAAAATTAATGTAAAATATTCGTTTTCAAAGGTACTACAACTCCACGTGGCACGCGGAGAGCACAGCGTTGACCATCATAGCATCATCTTCATTACCATGCACTGCACCTATTGTTTAAGCCTTCTTTGCGGCGGCCTTGGCCATCTTGGTGGCGTTCGTGTTGACCTTTCGTTCATGGACGAAAGGCAAGAAAGTGACGCCGCCCATGAAGGGAACAAGCACGTCGGGGACACGGACACCTTCGGGAGTCTGGAAGTTTTCCAAGATGCACGAGATCGTTCGCGTAGTTGCGCACAACGTCGCGTTGAGCAAATGGACGTACTTCTTTTCAGTTTGGTTCATCTTCTTGATACCGCAACGGATTTCCATAGCACGTGCTTGATAGTCTGTGCAGTTGGAGCACGACACGAGTTCACGGAATTCTTGGTACGCTGGGAACCAAGCTTCCAAGTCGAACTTCTTGATGGCAGCGTTGTTCAATTCGCCTACAGAAGTATAAGCTACAAAACAACGGCCACGGATGCGTACCAGAGACGATGTTGATCACGCGGTAAGGCAAGCCCAAAGATTGGTAAAATGCTTCGGCTGTGCTGAGCATTTCTTGCAACATTTCAGGCGACTTTTCAGGTTCGCAGAGCACAAATTGCTCGACCTTTTCGAACTGATGCACACGGAAGATGCCCCAAGTATCGCGACCATGCGAGCCAGCTTCCTTGCGGAAGCAGGTCGACGTACCGGCATATCGAATAGGCAAAGCCGATTCCGTGATCCATTCGTCTAGAAACATTCTATGAGGATAAAGTGAACATGGTGGTAGTGTTACCTTTGTGGAAACCACACATGGGTTGTTCGGACGTTGCAATGAGGTACTTTTCGTCGTTCGCGTCGACACCCGTGACTTTGTAGAGAGCTTCATCGAATTCGCTCAATTGAGCCACACCAGCCATGACTTCCTTGTTCATGAAGAAAGGAGGCTGCAACAAAGTGTAGTTGCGCTTCATGAGGAATTGTTGACCGTACATGATCAAAGCTTGGTTGAGCATGACACCGTAGCCCTTGAGGAAATATCCACGGTGGCCGGCAACTTGAACACCCTTTTCAGGTTCATAGCCATCAATGCGTTGAAGAACTTCGTGGTGGTAATGAAGCGATTCATCGTGTTGACGGCAGGCACCCCATGTCGCAACGACTTCGTTGTCGTCTTCGTTTTGAGAAACGGGGACGGTGGGGTCGACAATGTTGCCGATCTTGTACAATTCACGTTCAACCTCTTCTTTGAGAGCATCAGCTTCGGCTTTAAGAGCAGGTTCTTGTTCTTCCAACGCCTTGCGTTCGTCCACCAGTCCCTGTGCTTCGTCCTTCTTCTTTTCCTTGTAGAGAATCTTAATTTGAGCTTGCAACTTGTTAATGTTCATCTTGACAGTTTCCAAGTCGCCTTGCTTCTTGCGCCACGACTCATCGAGGGCAATCACGCGGTCCACGAGATCCACGTCGGCAAAACGCTTACGTTGGCTTTCACGAACCAAGTCAGGATTGCCGCCTCGTTCGACACGTAGCAAGTTAATATCAATCGGCATGCTGGACACCCGTCAAATCTGCAAATGGCTCCAGCCCCATATAAAACGCCAATCAGATCTCCCATACAATTAAATAAAATCATGGCAAATCATACAAATAGCAAGTTCAATTTGAAATTTTGAATTTTATTTCATGATGGATTTTGGTGAAGGTCTTCGTAATTGGTTCCTGCCCACAATCAAATTCCGGCCAATCAACCCAAGCGTCATGCCATGAGAGATGAGGCAGCAAAGATGCGTCCTTGAGGCGCTCTACTAGTAGACGACTGAACAAAGAGAACAAAGCAAAGGAGGGCATGTTAGATGGCTATAGCGAGCAGCGAGGACATTTTGTGCCGTCTAGACGATGTAGTGCAGGGGTAATGATGGGTTTTTCGATAGTGGGTAACGGTTGAGATGGCGAGAATGGGCTCAGTGTGATGGACGCTGCGGTTCGACAGCTTATGCTCCTTAAAGAGACGCACTGACTGTTCCACCACTGAATTAGTCGTCACAAGATTTTTCAAACGTTGGAGAATGGAGTGATCACTTCCAAGGAATAGAAGAAGCTAATGTCGAGGACACCGCACGAATAAAGTTTAACATTATCAAGGCGAACAAACGTTGGAGTAGCTAGCTAGACCTTTTCGCCCACGAGTTGAGCATATTGCAGCGTGTGGATCGTCTTGGTCACATGATAGCTCGATGGAGATATCGCGGCAATCATGATCGTGTGAGATCCACCATGAGACCGCAAATGGTCGCGTAGAGCCAACGTCAGCTTGGATTCTCGGTAGCAACTCAAACTTTGTTGACCCATCGCTTGAGCTCGAAAGCAAGCACGCAACGCACTCAGCGACTTGTTGATCTCACGGCACTCCTGCTGTTCCTCCTCCGTCTTCTGGATACCGTCCGTGACTCGACCAGCATGCTCGGACCCAGCCAAGTCCACGAAGACCAGGTGACCTCCAAGACCCTCGACGCCTTGGCCCATCGCTGCTTCGACGGCAGCCTTGGCGACGACGATCTCCTTCTCGAGCTCCTTGTATCGCTTACGGTAAGCAAGGAGTTGAGCGCATTCTTCAGCAGTGCTCGGCACAGCGTCAGCTCGCTTGATCCACTTGCCTTCGAGTTTGTCGTGCTGCCGGACAAAGATGTCCATGTCGAGACGATCTCGCTCATAACCACATCGACCAAGTGCTGCTTCGGTCTCAACTACTGCCTGGCGCAGTTCCAAGATGCGATCACTCACGAGCTCGAGCTGCAAAAGTGCATGGGATCGAGAGCTCGCGCTGTGAACGTTTGAGTTTCCCGTCGCTCGGTTGGCCAGGCCTTGACGGACGATCACCAGGAGCTCTTCTTCCGTCGTGGCCAAGTGGCTCGACGAGAAGGCAGTTTTCACAAGTCCCGTCGCTTCGTCGACACTGGTCTCACTGCGGATTTGAACTTTGCCATGGCCGTCCTCGCGGACAAAACACTTGGCGCCGTCGTTCAACAGATCATACACATCCCCATTGTAGATCTCGTTGAACCGAACTTGGATCTTGAGATGGTCATGTCGGTCAATGGATGGAAGATTTCGTGTCGCAATGGCGTCAATGAGTTGTTTCATGGCGAGATGATACATGCCCAGTTCGTCGCCGTAGCCGAGGATGGTATGCGTTTTCCCACTGCCAGTGTGACCGTAGGCAAAGCAGCATCCCGTCCGACCAGCGAGTGCTTCAGCAAGTAATGGTTGAACGGTGGCTTGGTAGAACGTGGCATTGGAGACATTCTGGTGGACGCTGTTGAGATGGTGAAACGCTTTGTCTCGTCGCGGTTTGGCTTTGGGGATGCGGAATCCACCGAGGACTTCGACAAAGTCAATGTCGTCGAGTTCAGTCTTGGGTGTTTGGAACGCGATGCCGTGCATGCCATCTCGCGTGGTGGCAATGTCAAAGTCGAGTGGTTGATCTTGTCGTTCCAGTTCGCCTTCAATCATCGGTCGAATACGGACGTGGACATCCACGGGCTTTTTGTTGCGCGGCGTCGCTTTCGTGGCCATTGGAACGCGGACAAAAGCTTGAACTTGGTGCTTTGGATTTTGCGTTGGCATTGCAGTTTGAAAAGTGATAAGAGCGACGGAGGGCAGTGTGACTCGGGTGGCTGTTTGGAATGTTGGACATTTCAAATGTGTGAGTGAAGGTGAAAGGAAGTCGATCACCACAGTCAGTTCGAAAATCTATTTTTAGACCAAATAAAAATATGAGACTTAGACTTAATATTTGAATGTGTAGTTTATTCTTTGTAATAAATATGTCAAATTAGTCGACTGGTGGGAGAGGAATGTGTAAAATGAAACCAGCGGATTCGAGAGTGGGATGGTCCCCATAATCACCAAGCGTTGGTCGAGTCGCATGGGTGAGGCAGAAGGTCATTTGCACTTTTCTTGGCTTGGCAACAGATGACGAAAGCGACGCCGCGCACCAAAAAGCCCGTGGATGTCCACGTCCGTATTCGACCGATGATTGAAGGCGAACTGGAACGACAAGATCAACCACTCGACTTTGACATTGCCACCACGCGAGATGGCATGCACGGCATCGCGTTCCAAACACCCAAGACTGAACTCGACGACATTGACTTTGTCGAAGTCCTCGGTGGATTCCGCATCCCCAAAGCCAAACCGCGACGAGACAAAGCGTTTCACCATCTCAACAGCGTCCACCAGAATGTCTCCAATGCCACGTTCTACCAAGCCACCGTTCAACCATTACTTGCTGAAGCACTCGCTGGTCGGACGGGATGCTGCTTTGCCTACGGTCACACTGGCAGTGGGAAAACGCATACCATCCTCGGCTACGGCGACGAACTGGGCATGTATCATCTCGCCATGAAACAACTCATTGACGCCATTGCGACACGAAATCTTCCATCCATTGACCGACATGACCATCTCAAGATCCAAGTTCGGTTCAACGAGATCTACAATGGGGATGTGTATGATCTGTTGAACGACGGCGCCAAGTGTTTTGTCCGCGAGGACGGCCATGGCAAAGTTCAAATCCGCAGTGAGACCAGTGTCGACGAAGCGACGGGACTTGTGAAAACTGCCTTCTCGTCGAGCCACTTGGCCACGACGGAAGAAGAGCTCCTGGTGATCGTCCGTCAAGGCCTGGCCAACCGAGCGACGGGAAACTCAAACGTTCACAGCGCGAGCTCTCGATCCCATGCACTTTTGCAGCTCGAGCTCGTGAGTGATCGCATCTTGGAACTGCGCCAGGCAGTAGTTGAGACCGAAGCAGCACTTGGTCGATGTGGTTATGAGCGAGATCGTCTCGACATGGACATCTTTGTCCGGCAGCACGACAAACTCGAAGGCAAGTGGATCAAGCGAGCTGACGCTGTGCCGAGCACTGCTGAAGAATGCGCTCAACTCCTTGCTTACCGTAAGCGATACAAGGAGCTCGAGAAGGAGATCGTCGTCGCCAAGGCTGCCGTCGAAGCAGCGATGGGCCAAGGCGTCGAGGGTCTTGGAGGTCACCTGGTCTTCGTGGACTTGGCTGGGTCCGAGCATGCTGGTCGAGTCACGGACGGTATCCAGAAGACGGAGGAGGAACAGCAGGAGTGCCGTGAGATCAACAAGTCGCTGAGTGCGTTGCGTGCTTGCTTTCGAGCTCAAGCGATGGGTCAACAAAGTTTGAGTTGCTACCGAGAATCCAAGCTGACGTTGGCTCTACGCGACCATTTGCGGTCTCATGGTGGATCTCACACGATCATGATTGCCGCGATATCTCCATCGAGCTATCATGTGACCAAGACGATCCACACGCTGCAATATGCTCAACTCGTGGGCGAAAAGGTCTAGCTGATCGAGTCGTTGGTTGCCGCAACTACGTGGCACAACTTGAGTGAATTAACCAGTAATCTAGGTATGAAATGATCTTCTGAGCTTCTCTACTTCTCCGCGACGAGCTGGGCGTACTGAAGAGTGTGGATTGTCTTGGTGGCATGGAAGTTCGACGGTGAAATCGCGGCGATCATTGCAGTATGAGAGGCATGCGAGCGAAGATGATCTCGCAAGACCAGCGTGAGCTTGGAGTTACGATAGCAGCTCGTGCTCGTTTGGCCAACGGCTTGCGCACGGAAGCAAGCTTTGAGCGCACTCAACGACTTGTTGATCTCTCGACATTCCTGTTGCTCTTCTTCTGTCTTTTGAATCCCATCCGATTCTTTCCCAGCGTGTTCAGAGCCTGCCAAGTCGACAAACACGAGAGTGCCACCGAGGCAGCTCAAACCTATCATGGGCTGTCAATGGTAGCGGGAATATGTAGTCGTACCAGCTTGCTTGGCGTCGTCAACGTTGCGTTGAGCAGCTCGCTTTTGGCTCTCCACGAGAAGGTATTGCTTACGAAGGTTGAGAAGGCGAGAGCATTCCTCGTCGGTACTTCCTTGAGCGTTTTCCTTCTTGACCCACTTGCCCTCGACTTTGTAGTGCTGTCGGGTGAAGATATCCATCTCGAGCGTGTCTCGCTCGTGGCGAATCGCGGTGTACTCTTGCTCGAGGTCGTCCACGGCTTCCCGCAGACGCAGAACCCTGTCCGAGACGAACTCGACCTCAAGGATGGCGTGGGAGCGAGAACTTGCTCGGTGGACATCTGAATTGCCCGTCGCACGAGCAGCAATGCCTCTCTGCACGATTTCAATCAGCTCGTCGAGCGTGGATGCGAAGGGACTTTGGGAAAACGTCGTCGAGACAATGCCCGTCTCGTCGTCTACTCGAGTCTCGCCTCGAATGTGCACTTTGCCATGGGCGTCTTCCCGCACAAAGCATTTCGCGCCGTCGTTCAAGAGGTCGTACACTTCACCGTTGTAGATTTCATTGAAGCGGACTTGTAGCTTGGGTTGGTCCAGGCGGTCGACCGTTTGATGCTGATCCGCCAGGTCGTCAATCGCTTCAAACAATCGCTTGGATGCTAAGCGGTACATGCCCAACTCGCTTCCATACCCAAGAATGGTGTGCGTCTTGCCGCTCCCCGTGTGGCCATAGGCAAAACAGCAAGCCGTGCGGCCAGCTAGGGCATCCTGGACGAGCGGTGCAACCGTACTCTCAAAGAACTCGACGTTCGTGACATCGTGGTGAACGCTAACAAAGCGTCGAAACGTCTTGTCGCGCTTGGGCTTTGACTTTGGGACTTGAAATCCTAGGACTTCGACATATTCAACGTCGTCGGCGTCCGTCTTGGGCGTCGTGAGCTTGAGCGACGTCGACCCATCGTCGCTTGGAAAGATCGACATGTCCATCTTTGTATCCTGTCGTTCCAGCTCCTCCTTGACAAGTGGGCGGATGCGCAGATGGACGTCTACTTGTTTTTTTGCTTTGGACGGTCGAGTCATGAGAGCTAGCGATGTCCGTCCTAGTCGTCTTGGCGAGAAATGCCACGGCGGACCATCCACCATTGAAACTCTATTTTTAGCCATTTGGTCTATTTTTAGAGTTCAATCTCAAAGTCGGCAATGTACTCCATGACGTGGCAGCGGCACGTGAGAGGACGATACGACTTGGTTTCACTGACAAAACCACTATGGCTCCACGTGCCGCTCCACGCTTTAGAGCATCCAGTGGACGTGCTGATCTTTTGATTCTTGGCAAAGATCGACAGATCGAGGTCGCCGTCGTCGCTCGCGACGTCCTCTTCGTCCAGTGTGCAGAGTGTGAATGCGCTTTGGTCAAGGGAACTCAATGGAGCGGAGCTGTAGCTCGACCCGTTGTTGTTCCACTGGGGGGCAGTCGTTGCGGAGACTTGAATGGTCTCGAAACAAGTAAAACACGCTCTCAACTGCATGCGGTGTCCGTCTTGACCGTATCGGTGTTGGTCTGGAACTGATACCGAGCACTGCTTGCACGCTGCTTTGGAGCAGACTACGCACGTTGATAAGCTACACAGACGAGGAGGCGGCTTCTTGCATTGCTGGCATCGAGCAGCCTTGCCTTTAGAGGCCAAGTCATCCTCAGTCATGTCGACAGGAAGCAGAGCTGTGAAGCGAGCTAGAGTAAGCTGATGGGCAAGGTCACGTCCTAGCGGGAGCCAAGAGATTGCCACAGTCGCGGTGTGGATAGCAGCCACGTTTGCACACACGACGACCTTTGTGTGGTTGGGAAGCATTGAGGCTGCTGACGAGTACATGAGCCCCACGGTTGTGAATGGAGTCGACAAGTCAATCTTGTGTTCAATCTCGCCCACAGCGTTCATCGTACAATGGTTCGCAAGAGTCAGTGTTGCAATGCCGACGGCAGAGCCCAAGCGGCTCAATCGGTTGCTGTGCATGTGAATCCACACGTTGTTTTTGTCCTTGAAGAGAGTTAGTCGAGTTGAAATAGCATCAGACCGGTCAAGTCTTGTCAAGTGACTTTGTGGCAATACCAACGTGGCGAGAACGTCGGGTGCAGTCATGTAGTGTGCGACTTCATGAAAGCTTGCATTCATGTTAGTGTGATAACGGACGACATTCGTGCTCTCGGAGTCGTGCATGATCTGCATGCCTTGTTCGTCTGGAACATTTGCCCACTCGGGAGCGTCCAAGCCAAACACAACGAGGCGTTCTTGGTGGTACGTTATCAAGTCTAAGACAGCAGGGAGCCACGAAGACGTGGGATTCTCGATGATGAAGGACGCCAACAATTTCTTTGCAGGCATAATGCGTAGTGAGCCCAGCCAGCATCCAAACTTCACGTAGAAAACGAGGGGCTGCAACTTTGACACACGGCTGCATTAAAAGCCAGAGTCGTGCCATTGGTAATATGAAGCCACTGGAGCTATCTTCCTCCTTCTATCCTCGAGGACTGCAGCAAAGAACGGCAAAGATATGATGGACTTAAGGCGATTCCCCCCATGAGCTCAGCCCTGGAAGTTGGAAAGTAGAGGGGTTAAGGGGTTGACGAATTTATTCGGATATACCCGGATAATACCACTGATGCAATGTCCAATGATCAACTGCGTATCTGTGCAACTTCGATGGCGTCCAAGCGCAAGCGCGACGAGAACGACTCGGCCTTTTCAGGCTCTCGCTTCTCTTTCAACTTCTCAGGAGCTAATGAAGACACTAGCGATGCTGCTTCTGTTGCACCTGTCGTGGCGGAAAGCCATCCAGAATCTGCGTCGATCAAGCTACAATGTGTTGTTGGCGACTCTGTCTTGACGCCAGGAACGCTCATTTCGATCGACTGGGCACGCAGCTCTTGGTTAGAGCTTTACATTCGCGTGAAGGATACACCAGAGGCAATTGAAGGATTTGTCCATCCTCAATTTGTCTCCTTGCCACGCCATCGTCCATGGACTTTCAATGCCGACGATGAAACGTGGTGCTTCGACTATGTGTTCGACCCGACGTTTGCAGGGTGCAGGCTTCCTCTTCACTTCTCGACCGCACCACTGATCATCGAGCCGAATTTGCAGTCTCTTGTCTGGCCATTGCATATGTCAACGTTTCAGCGCGAGGTACAATTGTTCTTGAGCTTGTTGTCTTCATGGTCCAGCAGGTTTTCAGCAAGAAAGCCATCGTCGTGCATGGATCAACCCGTCGACTTGAGTCACTCCGAGAGGAACTTTACGACTTTGACGTGAACGAACTCATCCAAAATGCGTCGCGTACAATCGCATGGCTCAAGCAAGCTGCACCTCCTCACAAGATGCAGTACCTCGATGTATCCTCGCCTGAGATCGCTGCTGCCTGCTATGCATCTGGCCACTCGCTCTACTTTAACCCATCGCCAGAAATCCAAGTGGACAATTCAATCTGCGCTTTTGGTTAACTCTCAGAGTAGGAACGCTACATCAGTGCCCTCTGCAGCGATTTGGGCCTGAACTTCACCAGCACGCTCGACGGAAGCTATGGTGGTGACATTGAAATTTTTGCCGTGCAGTCCAAGCACCACACTCCATGGCACTTTGATGCTCAGCACACGTTCACGGTAGAGTTAGAAATCCTCGCATCCTTACTAAAATGCAGAGTAGATTCAACTTAAAGGAACAAAGCAATGGTCCTTTGCTAAAGCTCCATTGACCGACCCGATGACTAACTTGCATATCTCATCATCCAACACTACGTCTGTCCTCGGTATGAACTCCATTTCGACGTCGCTGATCAACTGACCGGGTTCAGAGGACACATTGACACATGCTATGTGTGGTGCAGCTGAGTTGACGCCCCCAACTACTGACTTTGACACTGTCACGCTACGTCCTGGATCTGTCTTGTACATCCCACCGGGTTATTGGCACAACGTGACGTCGTTTGAAGAAGGTATGCAATCTCATTCTTCTTACAAGCGATCCCTCTCGATTGTGTTAGGCTCTCTGTCGATGAACTTTTCAATTGACGGCTCGCGATGGATGGATCTGTTATGGAACCGACTTATGCCCGTGCTTGCTGGCAAACCAAAATGGCGAGAGCGACCAAACTTTATTCAAGGCGCCGAAAATGCTCGCCAGCAATGGAAAGCACGCCTACACACTCTAGCAGAGACGATTCAAAAGATGGCCGACTCGGCTGACCTTGTCTTTCCTGATGCAATCTTTCAAGAGGCCGAATTGGAATCGAATCTGTCGCTGGATCGTAGCGATATCGAGGTAGTGACATCGTCAGCCCCCCAATTTAGAATCCTGTCTAGGTGCGAGTGAAAGCACACGACAAATTCAAGCGAACTCCAGTCCACGTCGCGCAGCTCGTAACCCTCAAACCTTTAGAGTACACAATTGCCATGGGAGGCTACAGGAAATATGCAGACGGATGCAAAGCCGAGTGTCAAAAGACCATCGTCATTCCAGAAGGGTTAAAACCAGCCATCGAGGAACTTCGCGTAAATGACAACATTTGGACGCTCGAGTCCCTGCAAGCTCAAGTCGATGATGCTGCCCTCCATCCGAAGCTTCATCGCTTGGTCGAATATCTCTTTCAATGCGGTTACTTGCAAACTATCCCCGAGTAATAAAGAGCTCAATGCACGTTCATCAATGCGACAATGGCTTCGTCAGACGCCGAATTGAGGCCCCCTTTTGTGCAAAACGTTTGGGCCCGTCTCCCTCGAAGAGGTTTGCACTAAGCACCAAATCGTAGCTACTTGAGATATAAGAAGACGCAGACACTGTAGATCCCCCTTCGTTCCTGAATTGAAGGGGAGCTGAGAGCGCAACGATGCTACACGTTATTGGTAACCCCTTCACCCCTAAACCCAATTTTGGTCCTTACACTAATTACAGTTGTTTTCATACTATTTTCTACTAATATTGTTGGAAATTCTTGGAGGAAGGTCATGTCGCTGTCGCAAGCGGACTTTCGGCGGCTGCTGGAGACACCGCGCGTGGTTCCTCAGAGCGGAGATGGCGGAGCAAAGAATCGAAGTCAACTTAATTTCGGTGGAAAAAGACCTGGTGCGCCAAAAAGCAGCAAAGATCGTGAAAAATACTACAAGAAATTCAAGAAGACGTCGGAGGAAGAGAGCGATCCACCCAAGAAACCCCGTGCGACTCTGATGGATCCAACATATCAAGGCAAATACAGAGACCGTGCGGCCGAACGACGGGCTGGTGTCAATGTTGACGACCAAGGTCAGCTGTCATTCTACCACCACATTGAACTAAGGATGGAATTAGATGCCATGGAGATTGAGGCCACGATAAATCCAGTTGGAGATGGGAAGGTCTCAAGCCTCGCGAAAGGCTTGAACATGGACTTGCTCTCAAAGTTAAAACAAGAAAAAGAGAAGCTCAAAGCGCAGCATGATCTAATGATGGCATCCAGAACGGGAAGTGAAACAAAAGATGTTGAACCGACCCCTGCAAAGACATCCGCCTTGGGTTCGCCATCAGCGAGGAATCAGAGCTAATTTTCCATAGGTCTTGGTGTCCTGCGCATATTGAAGAAGTTGACAACGGATGCCAACGCCAAGCATGTATCGGACCTCTTCCTTCCCGGACGACTCCATTATGAATTTGAAATCAACTGCTTCGACGTCGACACATTACCTCGCTTTGTGCAAATCAGCAAAGACGACTGCCCTGAGCCAGAGCGAGCTGGTGTGAGTGGCTACATACCCACAGAACTTTTACTTGTATTGAGATCATATCCACCATCTTGATTGACGTTGACGTTATAGGATGTCCAAGACTGCTTCAAGCCCAAGGAACTGCGCCGGCGAAAGAAGGAAACGCCACCTCCTTCGTCGCAGGAAGAGAAATCCTTGACAACCATTGAGGAAGAAGAGGACGATGACAGTGATGGAGACATCTTTGCCGACGCTGGAGAATATGTCCCGCCAGGTGTGAATTGCCTTGACGACGCCTGCAGGAGTGAGAATATTTTAGGCGAAGAAGATGAAGTGGCGACCCCTGCTGTAGCCAAAGGCGATATCTTTAAGAACTTGAGCGCTGCTCAAGTCGAACGTGACACAAAGGAGCGTGAGAAACGAGTGCATGAGGAAAAGATGCTGGAGGCCGCTCTGTCCAAGGCGAAAGCCATGTACGAAAAGTCGGAAGCTGTTGCCGCCGAGCGAGAAAAAGCCGAACGACTTCGGAAAAAGGTTCTCGGCGACACTGACGAATATGGCGAATGCTTTCCAGACTATGAAGAAGTGGAAGAGGAAGGAGATGATGGAAAGAAGACCAAAGATGGCGATGGCAAGGAGAAGCCCAAGAAGCGAAAAGACAAAAAGACCGAGCAAATCTTAGCCAAAGAGAAAGCGAAAAACAAAAGTTAACATGCTACGAGTTGCCATCAAACTGCACTTCATTGCTTGTCAACAGAGGTTTCCAACCAAGGCTTGCCGACACCGCCGGTGCACACCTTCAAGCCACGTTGAACAGCAGGGCGAGCGCGAATGCGTTCCATCCAAGCGTGGATATTCTTGTACTTATCAAAGCTGAGGAAATCCTTGGCCGTCTTGCCGCTTGTGTGGTTGTAGCCCGTTCGAGTTGGTTCGCCCATGGGAAACAAATGATGTCGGCGAGGGAGTATTCCTCACCAACAATGTACGTCTTGCCTTCCAAGTGCTTGTCCAAAACACTGCAGAGGCGTTGGGTTTCCATGCCGTAGCGAGCCACACCATAGTCGCGAGCAGCTCCTTTGTCAGCAGGAGCGTACACGAAGAAATGGCCAAAGTTGCCTATCACCCAGAGTCAAAGAGAGAGATTAGCGCAAAACATACCGGCCATGGGGCCTTGACCAGCCATTTGCCAGAAGACCCAGTTCATCACTTCGGCCTTTAGACGAGGAGATGATGGGAGGAAGCGGTTATACTTCTCAGCCAAGTACAATGCGATCGAGGCACTTTCAAACAGATGAATGGGAGCGCCATCAGGGCCTTCTTGGTCGAGGAGAGCTGGGATCTTCGAGTTGGGGTTCACATTAACAAAGCCGCTCTTGAACTGATCGCCCACGCTGATGTTAATGACTACAAGCAGGATGTGAGCACTACAACTTTGATGGAGCCACATTACAATGCGCGTCGTAGTCGACTCCAAGTTCTTCCAGCAAGATCGAGACTTTGATACCGTTCGGCGTGCCCAACGAGTACAATTGCAAGGGCGCTTTTCCGACTGGCAGGTCTTCTTGGACACGAGCACCAGCTTCTGGCGAGTTGATCGATGCAAACTTGTTGCCCGCGGCGGCGGCGAACAAATCTTCAATCTTGTTGGGAGGGGTCCAGCCGGCGGAGCTGCTCATGGTGCGTTTGGTGAATTGAGGAATGAGCGCTCGGAATGCGGCTGGCCTCACAAGTATGTGCTTTATTATGGCTCGCGTCATCATTCTCGAAGCCATTTTGAAGTGAATGCCTCAGTATACTCAATCCAAAGTGTCTGAAGTTTTCATCCGATTTGACACACATTCTCTGTTCCATATCCGGATTTTTTAAATCGATTTTCCGGATATCTCGATCAATTCCGAGTTAACGTAAGAGACTTCTTGATCGCAAGGGGTGCGTTATCCATGTGGCGAATGGAACATTCAGTGGTTCATCCAGCGTGTTTGCCGGCTATTTCGTACGTTCTTTACATGAAGCGGATGCCATAGACAACTCGTCATATGGCCTCTTGCTGCGTGTGTGGACGTGGCACCACCCACTGTGGAAGTAGGTACCGAGCGATCTACCAGCGGGATCTTCTTATTTCCTGCGACCAACGTGTT
Source organism: Aphanomyces cochlioides (assembly GCA_019828595.1). Taxonomy (NCBI): domain Eukaryota; phylum Oomycota; class Saprolegniomycetes; order Saprolegniales; family Verrucalvaceae; genus Aphanomyces; species Aphanomyces cochlioides. The sequence continues at coordinate 3,327,290 of JAHQRK010000005.1, forward strand.
GAAAAAGTTGAAAAGATGGCGAGGGTGCAACAACATGCTCGTGCGCCACAGACCTCTGACGTCCTCCATGATATCATTCCTTTGTCGTCGCTTGGAACTCTCTCCTGTGAGTTGACCGCGCTTGACAAGCCGGGAAAGTGCCGAGTAGTGCAGACATGCTACTGTACAGTGGTGTAGTTTCGCAGCCCGAGTTGATATTGCTTCGGGAGCTAGTAGTACTCGACTGCACGCAAGGTCCATGGTTTACAATCGACAGGTTTGGCCAGCCTGCCGTGACGATTTGGTCGCCGCCCGTCGGCACGTCCAAACAACGAAATGGATATGCTGCATACACGCTTGCAAGATTGCCGCGTCGCGGTTTCCACAACGATTGTCAATGAAATTTAGATGCACTCAAGTGTGGTGGGATCGAGCCAGCCAGTTTGGACTCGAATCGATTCAGACATTTGTAATTGCATGAGTCCACGCGTGGTTGATACGTCTTGTCCCCGCTCGCGGCATCGCGCGAGCCTCGCAGCAGCGTACGCTGTGTCGATCGAGAGAGATTCCATCGACTTTCGATGCTTGAGATTGTATTCAGTGACGATGCAATGTCGTTTTTGCCTGCTGGCACATACCGTCGTTGCAAGTACGTCCAGATTAGTTCAAACATGCACCCAGTGACAACACAGGTTGCTAAGCGTCCACCTCTTGAACGCTGATGATGTCCCGTACGACAAGCAACGAGTCGGTCTTCTTCGAAGTTCGCACGGCCTTGATCCCGCGACTGGTTTGGACTTCATGACGTTCGCTCGATGGGTGTCTATCCAAGATCACTGGCCGTGGCGCTAGTCCCGCCGTTCTCCTCGCGGCTTCCGCCCACCCGACTCGTCATTCTCGACACCCTGTTTCCATCTTTTAAGGACGCCATCTCCACCGTCAATCTACGGTCGGTTGTGGCGATATACATTTCACATTGCCGACGCGCACTTTGGTCGTCTTTTGCATATGAGCTGCGAGTGCTGGATAGTCTCGAGTGTAACACAGAGAGGTCGATGAGCGGCAAGCTAGCGACACGTGCGATCTTGTTCAGGAGATGGACGATTGATACAGTCCATCTGACGAAATTCGTCTCGGTAGGCAGATTTGGCGTTTTCTTGCATCTCGGTAGGCAGATTTTAATTAGTGTGAACGAATGTCCAATTCCTTTTAGTCACAGTAGAGTAGGCTTCGTCTGGGAGATAAATAAAGAAATCCCTTTTTCGTGCACGTTGGGGGTTCGCTCCGTCGAGTCATTCGCCTGCAGACAATTTTACACTCGACCTCCGCTTCGCTCCGGTGAGCGCAATTCTCTGGGCGAATATCTGGTGTCGCTCACATGATATAATGCTCATAGTCGTCGTGCGTCCTAAAGTATCACGTAAATAGTGTAATTCATTTGAGCAAAATCGGAAAGGAATTGGACATTCGTTCACACTAATTAAAATCTGCCTACCGAAATGCAAGAAAACGCCAAATCTGCCTACCGAGACGAATTTCGTCAGTCCAGCTCTGTGTTAACGACATCCCGACGACGTTGAGTGTCCGTGTGAGTTGGAATGTCAAGCTGCTGTTGTTGGAACAATCCAACAAGTCGAAGTTTTCCTTCGCCGTGGGATGGGAACTTGACGACTCTTGGAATCCAACAGTCTTGCTGCCTCCTTGCGTTGGTAACCCACATGGGTAATGCGGGTACGCTCTACGTTCATTTTCAAATAACCTACATGGCACCTCCGTCTTCAACTGGCGGCACACAAGGGATGAGTCGATGCCCGTTTTCAGGCGCTGCCGCCCCCGTTTCGAAATGTCCGTTTGCGGTCACCCTCTTGACCACAAATGACAAAGTCAAGTATGACCCGACGCGCCTCTCGGCCGAACAAAAGACGCTCTACGGCGTCGGGTGCCAGGAAAACCAGTGCCAGGCCGCCATGATGGACAAGTCCAACCAGCCCACCGTGGACGCGAACCGCAGTCCGGACCAAGTGTGGCGAGAGGCGTATGAGTTCTTGCTCGAGTACTACCGCGACTGCCACCCGGATGGCTTGGCTGGCTTGGCCGCCCGTGCTGCCGAAGTCCAAGACACGATCATGTCCACAGGCACGTACTTTCAAACGCGGGACGAGCTCGAGTATGGCGTGCGACTGGCATGGCGTAATGCCTCGCGGTGCATCATGCGCATCCAATGGCGAAACATCAGTTTGATCGACGCGCGTGGCGCAGATGCGAACACCAAGTTGTCGAGCCACGAAATCTTCACAAAGTGCGTCGAGCACTTGGAAACGACTCTTCAAGAGCAAGATGGAAACCGAGTCATCAACTCGCTGATGACAGTCTTTCCCCAGTTGATGCCTGGCGAGACGACGAGCGCCAAGATCTGGAACAACCAACTGCTTCGCTTTGCTGGCTACGAGCAACCCGATGGCTCCATCCTGGGCGATCCTGCCAACGTCGACTTGACCAAAGTCGCGATTCACTTGGGATGGGTGCCTCCACAGCGTCGCACTCCCTTCGACGTGCTTCCCCTCATCACACAAGGCAATGCCCCCGACGCCGTTCCAGTCTTGAACGAGCTGCCTGACCATGTCCAAGTGCTCGTGGATATCAAGCATCCTGAATACAGCGGCATTGCCGACATGAAGCTCAAGTGGCACGCCGTTCCTGCGATCTCCAACTTCTGCTTGGACGTCGGCGGCATTCAATACCCCTGCGCTCCATTCAATGGCTGGTACATGGGAAGTGAAATCGCCAGTCGCAACTTTCTCGACATCCAACGCTACAACCTCCTCGAACCCGTGGCGAAAGCCATGAACATGGATACGACTGCCCCTCGCTCTCTCTGGCAAGACCGTGCTGCCGTCGAGCTCAATGCTGCGGTGCTCTACAGCTTCCAAGAAGAACGACTGACCATCATTGACCACCACACCGCCTCCGAGTCGTTTGTGCGTCACCACGCCAAGGAAATGCAAACGCGTGGTTTCATCCCCGCCGACTGGGTCTGGATCGTCCCTCCAGTCGGTGGCTCAACGACGGCAGTCTTTCACCAAGAGATGGTCAACTTTATCATCAAGCCGACGTTCATCATGCCCACCGACAACATCCGCACCCTCTTGGAACAAGTTCCGTCTGCTGCCACCGTCGTGGAAACCCCTGAAGAGGCGACACTGAGTCTAGTGTCCCATCCAGTGTACATCCACTACGGCTCGGAGACTGGCATGTCGGAATCCTTCGCGTCGGCGATCCAAAGCACCATGGCCTCCAACTATGTGACTTCTATCTGTGAACCTCTCAACGCCTGTGACTTGACTAAGCTCAAGGGGCGTTGCTCTCTCATCATCGTCACATCTACATTTGGCACGGGTGGTCCACCAGCGAATGCCAAAACCTTCGTGGATCAACTTAGTGACTTCCAAGGGGATCTTTCCCACGTCCAAGCTTATATCTTTGGTCTTGGCTCCTCGGCATATGCCAACTTTAACGCGTGTGCTCTTGAAATCGCGTCGCATCTGAACCGCTGCAAGGCCAACGTTTGCCTGGAAGCCTCTGGTGATGAGACCAAAGACATGAAGCGATCTTTCAAAGCCTTCTTTGGCGACTTGACAGTCGCACATGGCCTCACCGTCCCCGAACACTCACGCTTAGAAGTGACCATCGAGTCCTCGTCGACTCCGTTCACTGCCCCTCCTACCGACAATCGAGTTGCTCAAGGCACCATGTTGGCTCCTCTTATGCTTCTCAACTCTCCCGACCGCAAGACGATCAATTATCGCTTCTCGCTGCCAAAGGGCCACTCGTATAAAGAAGGCGATCATTTGGCCATTCTCCCCCAGAATGCTCCCAGCATGGTCCAAGATGTCCTCCAAACCCTCTCAAAGGTTGATGGCTTGCACTACATCAAAGTCTCCAACGAGTTCGCCCCAGCCTATCTTCGTGGCGGTCTTACCTTCCATGATATCATCCGCGACTATGTCGACTTGAGCGCTCCTGTTCCATTTGCACTGACCAAACTCGCTATGCAGTACGCTTCTCCAGGCAGCGACGCCAAGATTCAGCTCCAGTTCTACTCGCTGTCAACATTGGCTCATACCAAGTGGCTCGACGAGTCTAACACGAGCGTCGGTGAGTTCATCATCGAGTTCGCGACGGTCGTGTCGAGAATCCCGCTTGATGAATTGCTCTTGCTCTGCCCTCGCATTTCCCCTCGCTTGTACTCGATCTCTTCATCCAACAAGGACATCCCCGCACGCGTTGAAATCACCGTGCGCCAAGCACAAATTGGCGACCGCCTCGGTCTCTGCTCTGCCTACCTGGCCAACGTCAAACCTGGAGCTTATGTCCGCATGTACGTGAGCCCGTGCCCAGCCTTCCGCTTGGACACGTCGGTCCCAACTATCATGATCGCCAACGGTACTGGGATTGCACCATTCAGAAGTTTCTGGCGGGCAGCTCCATCCAAGCAACCTTCCACAGGTTGGTCGCGTTGGATCAACTCCAAGACGTCGTCGGGCAGTCCACAGCGTGTCTTGTACTATGGTTGCCGCGATGCCACTGAATTGTTGTACGATAAAGAAATCAAAACCAGTGTCGACCACCTTGCCGTGGCCTACTCGCGGTCGCCATCCCATCCCAAGCAATACGTGCAAGATGCATTGCGTGGTGATGCTAACAGACTGCGGGCTCTGATCCAAAACGGAGCCAAAGTGTACGTTTGTGGGAGCCAAGCGATGGCGTCTGACGTAAAAGAGACGATTGACAACTTGTTCCCGTACTTGCTCCCAACGCTCATCAAGACGGGCAAGTACGTCGAAGACATTTTCTAAACAGAAACTCCTAACTTAGCTCAATTTAAGAAGACTCCTGTAATATTTACGACCTCTTTGCATCTATCTTATTGTTCCATCTCCATCTTGTCGTCTTGGGAAACCACGAGGGAGCGACACCATGTCGCATTCGTCTTGACTTTTTCCATTTGGTCGGCGAGATCATTCATGTTGGCCTCCGTGACGACGCCGTTGCTGGTCGCTTGGTAAAATTGCAAAGTGACGCGGATTGGAAATGTTGGATCACGCTCGACGTCAGCATACTTGCTCAATTTGGCGAATGCACCGTGGGAGGCCCCTGCACCGACAAAATGTTAGAACAAGCAGCAATCTGGAACATACCTAAACCAACCATCGCCGGTTCCAAGTTGGCCGACATGTCCATGTTAATTGCTGTGTTGGTCATTGACGTTGGATTATACGATGGGACCGTTGGGCTGTAGGCAGGGGAAGTGGGGCTGTAGGCTGGAGAAGTGGGGCTGTAGGCAGGGGAAGTGGGGCTGTAGGCAGGGGAAGTGGGGCTGTAGGCTGGGGAAGTGGGGCTGTAGGCAGGGGAAGTGGGGCTGTAGGCAGGGGAAGTGGGGCTGTAGGCAGGGGAAGTGGGGCTGTAGGCTGGAGAAGTGGGGCTGTAGGCAGGGGAAGTGGGGCTGTAGGCAGGGGAAGTGGGGCTGTAGGCAGGGGAAGTGGGGCTGTAGGCAGGGGAAGTGGGGCTGTAGGCTGGAGAAGTGGGGCTGTAGGCAGGGGAAGTGGGGCTGTAGGCAGGGGAAGTGGGGCTGTAGGCTGGAGAAGTGGGGCTGTAGGCTGGAGATGTCGGGCTGTATGTTGGTAACGTTAGGGGATATGCAGATGTTGCCGAGTAGGCTGGAAGTGCTGGCGACGCTGCGGAATAATAGGGGGCGGTTGGGTTGTACGCTGGTGACGTCGGTGAATAGCGACTCGGCGCTAGGAAGACGTGAGCTTCTGGTGAGCATTCGAACCAAGTTACCCGTCAGTTTAATCAGTGGGATTTGGACAATCATGATGTAGTTGCGAGCTTCCTCCTCTTGCGTCATGGCACCTGTGATTTCGACACCACGTTTGGCTCGATCAGTGCTGAGTCGCTCAGCTTTGAATGTACGCTTCGTGCCACGATCGTTAAAGTACAAAACATCCCCGCGGCGATTGCCCTCGACGACTTGAGCGCTGCAAGATGAGTGAGATGAGAAGCAGGCGTCGAATTGGTCTACCTTGTGCCTGCATCGGTTGAAACAAGGACCAAGACAGCAGGAGCTGACGGAGTCGACTGGTAATTGAACAAACCAACGTGGAAATCCACTTCTCCTGACGGTGGAACCGGCAAAAAGCACGACTGTGTGCTTACCTAAAGCACTCATGAGATGCATTTTCAGAGAGAGGCCGTACCACAACTTGATCATCCTTGTCAGGCACGTACAAGTTCTTGTTGAGTTCGGTGTACTTGGAGATGTTTTGCAGGTAGTTCTCGAGAGAGATCTTCGTCAGTGGGGCGTCATGAGGCGATTCGTTTCCGACAGACACTTGGATTGACGACGACGGAACACTCATGATCGGATCTACGAGAAACCCCATCATCTCAGGACGCACAAGTATTATCTACCTGTAAAGTTAGGAACGCGCAGAACCGACATCCAACGATCGTTGACAACGAGCGTCATGTCCGAGATACAAGGACCCCAGCAACTATTCGGGAATCGCGCACAGTCTTCCCATGAAATGTTGACGAGCGAGAGGCCACGTTGTCTGGCCCAGTGTGTCGCGATCGGATGGGAAGCAAGGCTTGAAACTCTCGCTGCAGCTTCTTCCGCCAAAGCGCGCGCAGTCTCTGCTTTTGACGCACTGGGTGATGCTTGATCACTCGTGAGGACTGTTCCAGTCATGAGCAAATTCAAAAGTGACAAAAATTCACGACACCAACTCGTCAACTTGTGGTTGTCCGATGTACGAAAAGACCAACATTTCCATGGCAGGGTTTCGGTCCGACGGGAGAAGTCCCGTCCCGACGTAAGGTGAAGTATAATGATGTGGGATCGTCCTTGATAGTCGTATCGAAGGAAGGTTATGAGCTGCATGATTTGCCCACGTAGCTCATTCGTACGCAGTCTTTGACTTGAATGAACCGCTTGTATGGTTGCTTCGTGGCTTCATTGCGGTGTTTGTTAAATGTACGAGAGAAACAATATCGCTGTGTCCTGCACAATCTTACACACAGCAATGGGATGAACTCATGAGAACCCCAATTGCTTCTTTTACAACAGAACATGACTTCGTTTGCGTCCAGGAATATGCTTTCGAGAGCATCAAGGTCCACATTTGGAAGTGCAATGACCGCCGCGCCTTACCAGCCATTTCGATTCTTAAGCTTGGTTGCTGTGGGCTACCATGTGGCCTCACTTTAACTGACGATAGCAGTGTTGATTTTGTTCCCGTGGCCGAAAGCCAAGAAGAAGCGGGAGACGCAACAAGTCACCTCAGTAGAGAACGTTGAACAATGCTTGAACCATTAACTCGCTCGATCCATCGAGGAAGAATTATTGCAATTAAGCGTTTTCCTCATAGCCTGTGGGCATACAAAAGTATACCACAATTCGTTGGCATTTTAAAATGCAACAAGCCCATGAGGTCACCGAGCATGCCCAGGTCAGGTCAAAGACAACGATACACATGTAAAGCCAACATTAGTACAATATTGACTTCGGGTAGATTGACTTGTTTCTGCCCCTCACGAGAGTAGGGAAACTTTTGCGTACGACAGACTAACAAAGATCCAAATTTGAATGACCCGGGGGGAGCTCTTAGGCATTCGCAAGCAGAGTTGATCTCGCCCCACAAGCCACTGCTCGACATAGAGAGCGTGGAGGACGCTAGATATAGAGAGGGTCAGCTCGAAAACTACACACAGTCATTTGAGGGAACATGACGCGTGGAAAACTGAAATTTTGTCTGCCTGAGACTTCAAGAATCATGCTTAGCAAGGTCCGATGGTGAATCTCGACTCGTGAAGCTTTTCAACGTTGATCTTGGCTTTCACCAAGTCGATGGACAAAGATCTTGCGTTCGACAGTGTGATAGGATTCCTCATCACTGTTGCTTTCATGATGTTGATGAACGAGTTTAATTTTATTACATACATTTTTCAAGCTCAATTTTATTTTCATGATAAAACTCGATTGAAAAGTGATGTCTCTGCATACAAACTCCAAGTGAATTTTGGAAAAACACACTTCACTGCGTCCTTTTCAACTTTGGGCGAGCCAGCAGTGGAACTACTGACAAGTCTTGAATCCGTGAATCAATAGCAGATCTACCCAGCCGTGCTCTTTGCAAGAAGCTTTGTGATGGAACCAGACGTCGAAGAGACTCCTTGACATGCGCGGGGTTGTCCAATGGACGAACATCGGTTCAACCTGACGACACCAAATGTGAGCTCCAATGACGAGTGATGGTCTCGTCCGAGTGGGAAAAACACACGACATGACTCATTTTCCTTTTTGCGCCTTGAAGTAAACATGTCGGGTCCGTTCTTTCCACCAAAATCGTCGTCAACGCCACTCTTTGGCAATCCAGCGCCAAACTTGACGAATAGTCCCTTCTTTGGATCAACTTACTCGGCAGAAGGAGTCGAAAGCGTCGCGAATCTCTCACGAAACGCACAAGCAAAGGCATGGGCCAAACAACGCGGACTCGATATCGTCAACGTCTCATGGGAAGACTGTGCGAGAAATCAAGGGAGCTGCTGGGGTCCTTGCATCTCGGACATGACGCTCGTCGTCAACAATCGATGGATGTCCGTCCTTCGAGTTCCCAACTTTTCAGGTATGTTGTCTTCTTAACAACACAGTTTTCACCATCGACATGTCTTAGATCCCATCATGAGTGTACCGTCGTCAGCGATTCAAGTTTCGGTTGGAAATGAGTCGCCCCATGAGGTTTCATTGACAAAGATCTCTCTCGAAAACTATCTCAAGAACATTTCCAAGTACACCGAACTCAGTACAATCAGCAATTTATTCGTGCCGCAAAAGGATGATCAAGTTGTGGTACGGCTCTGTGAATATATCTGTGAATATGTATCTCACGAGTGCTTTAGGTGAGCACACAATCGTGCTTTTTGCCGATTCCCACGGCGGGAGAAGTGGATTTCCACGTCGGTTTGTTCAATTACCAGTCAACTCGATCAGCGCCTGCTGTCTTGGTGCTCGTTTCAACTGATGCAGGCACAAGGTAGACCTCGTTAGATCCATTTTCTCAACTCACTCCATTTTTGTAGCGCTCAAGTCGTCGAGGGCAATCGTTGTGGTGACATCTTGTACTTTAACGATCGTGGCACGAAGCGAACATTCAAAGCTGAGAGATTGAGTACTGATCGTGCCAAGCGTGGCGTTGAGACTACTGGTGCCATGACGCAAGAAGAAGAAGCACGGAACTACATCATGATTGTCCAAATCCCATTGATCAAACTCGTTCGATTCACTGGGGCACAAGAATGCTTTGCATCGGCTCCATGCAGGATCAAGTCTTCAGTCGCAGTCTCTAAAGCTAGACATCGAATCCCTAACAAGCAGATGGACGAATTTGCGGACGTCGCTAACGTTGAGCCAGCCATGGTTGGATTAGGTATGCCACCTCGAATGTTGCTTCTCTTACCTTGGACATGTAGGCTCTTCTCACGGCCCTTTTCCAAAGCTCAGTAAGCATGCCGACATCAAACGCGATCCTAGCTTTCCCATTCGTGTCACCTTGCAGTATTACCAAGCCACGAGCAATGGCGTTGTGACACAGCCCATCATTGACAGCCTCGCACGTCAAATGGAAGAGGTGAAAACGAAAGCAACGTGGTGCGGCTCTCTCGTGGTGCCTCAGAATCCCCACATGAGCGTGACTTGCGATTTGTGCCAGAATCAAATTACGTAAGTCATCTCGATCAGTCCTGGTCGAGTTTTCACGCGTCACTGCAGGGGCTAAATCCGGTACAAATGTCTTGTTTGTCCAGACTACGATCTTTGCGAAGTCTGCGAGGCCAAACCTGCGGGGTTTACATTTGCCCACTACCACCCTGAAAACCATCCATTTTTGAAGCTTACACACGATCGCTACGGCGCATCGAGCTACGTGGAGCACAACCGGTCGACGTTGACCCATCACGGCGTCACATGCACGGAATGCTACAAACCCATTGTGGGGATTTTGTACCAGTGCACGATGTGCCCCACCGTTCACCTGTGTGAAGTGTGCGAGCTCACAAAAGGCCATGCCAACTTCACGCATCCTCTGCTTAAAATCTTCCACTCCCACAAAGTCTAGACTAGGTCATGGTAATTCCAATGTGTCCGACTTAATTGTCGTTTGCTTTCAAGCGTAAATGAAATACTAGTATGACGCCGCGCATGATGAAAGCAGCCAGACAACTCCCAGCCATGGTAAGTATCATAATAGCTCAAATAAATCGACCCTGTCCACATGAAACGCATCATGTCCGAGGAGCGGGACTTGCCCACATCGTCTCATTCATTGCTTCACCCGCACAGTGGTCAATATCATCGGATTCATCGATTCATCGTCAATGGTTTGGATATCGCAATCAAATACGACAGGAGTCTCATGCTGTATTGCTTTCAGGCGCAACAAGAGAGCCACACCACGTTGCTTTCGTCTTCACTTCATCCATTTGACGCGCGAGGTTGTCAATGATGGACTGAGTCACAACGCCATTGCTCGTGGCTTGGTAATACTGAAGAGTGACACGAATGGGATAATTGGGATCACGTATGATGTCAGTATGCTTGCTGAGCTTTGGAAAAGGGCCATGAGAAGAACCTACGTAATCGCAACAATAAGAAAGATACCACCGAGACAGCTACAAACCCAATCCAACCATGGCAGGTTCAACGTCTGCATCGTTTTCCATGTCTTCTGCTTTTTTTCGCTTTTTCGTTGTCCGCGATCGAACGCTCCGTTTTCTTACAAGCGGGTCGAAAGGTTTGATGAGTGGGATCTGGACAATCATGATGTAGTTGCGAGCTTCCTCTTCTTGTGTCATGACTTCAGTGGTGTCAACTGCACGCTTTGCTCGATCGGTGCTCAGGCGCTCAGCTCTGAAAGTACGTTTGGTTCCGTGGTCATTAAAGTATAAAATGTCCCCACGGTAGTCGCCATTGACAACTTGAGCGCTGTAAATTAAGTGAGACGAGAAAGTCGACTCAAACAAATGTACCTAGTGCCTGCATCTGTTGCAACTAGAACCAATACAGCAGGAACCGAAGGCCGCGACTGATAATTAAACAAACCAACGTGAAAATCGACTTCTCCCGTCGGAGGAATCGGCAAAAAGCACGACTGCGTGCTCACCTAAGTAGAAAACACGTTCATAGCTAGCGAGTACAATGTCCTACCACAACTTGATTGTCTTTGTCTGGTATGAACAAACTGTTTGTGAGTTCAGTGTACTTTGAAATGTTTTGGAGATAGTTCTCAAGAGAAATCTTCGTCAGAGGAGCATCATAAGGAGATTCATTTCCAACGGAGACTTGAATCTGCGAAGATGGGATGCTCATGATTGGATCTACAACGAGTGTGTTGAGAAATCCGTGGAGCGCATGGAGCGAGTACCTGAAAAGTTGGGGACCCGAAGGACTGGCATCCATCGTTTTTTGACAACAAGCGTCATATCCGAGATACAGGGTCCCCAGCAACTCCCTTGAAACCTCGCGGAGTCTTCCCACGACACATTGAGAATATCAAGGCCACGCTCCTCGGCCCATTGCTTCGCTTGGAGGTCTCTCGTCAAATTGTCAACCCTGCGGACAGCACTCAACGAGGACTTAGTCAATGCGGTGCCTTCAAGGACAGGAGAGCTGGTCTCTGGCTCAGCAGACATGCCACCACACTGCCTCGGACAACAAATTCAAGAATAGAGATTTCGCAAATTGCCATTCTCACGAAAAATATCACAACTAAAAAGTCATGAAAATATCACTTTTAACAATATCCTGTAAAACATTATATTTTTCGTGAAATTTTTTCGTGACAAGGCCATTTGCGAAATCTCTCTAATGACCAATGACAGACTGTCTCAACCATCAACCAACACTCCTTCGACACATTCATTCCTTTTACCTATAAAATATGGTACTTCTATAATTCTATACGCAATGACTATAAAATATTGTAGGTAATAGTAGATAGTTGTATTTTCAATATTACAATAATCAATAACCTTTGATAAATAATAGAATCAGACATGGGAGTAGGCTAGAATCAGTACCTCTATCATTTTATGGAATCAGCTCATAATGATAAAAATCTATCATTTTATGGAATCAGCTCATAATGATGGAAATGGCTTGCGCATTGTGATTGTGATTTGATCAGCCGACTTGGAGCGCTATCCTACTCCTGTGCGTATATTGCTCACATGTGCAGCTTCCTACTCACCCATCTACTCGTCTCTCATGGGTCCAAAGTCTATAACACTGTAACTGACCGTCCCATCTCGCGTCTGTCGAGTTTGATTGAGAGAAGGCAAGTAGTCTGATGGGTATTGCCATGAACTGGCTGAGCTTATTGTAGAAAGAGTAAATAGGAGAATGTGAATTAGAAAATATCTTCGACATACTTGCCATTGGCAGTCAGTTTGCGTAACAAGTAGGGGAAGAGAACTTCCAACGTTCGCTTGACATCGGCTGCCATTTCTTGGCTCCCACAGACATAGACTTTGGCTCCGTTCTCCAGCAGCTTGCGCAGACGCCTTACATCATCACGTAGAGCGTCTTGAACATATTGCTTCAAGTGGAACCTTGACCTCGAGTAGGCCACGACACTGTGCTCAACGCTGGTTTGGATTTCCTCGTTGTACAGAAGCTCTGACGCATCGCGACATCCATAGTACAAGACACGTTCGGGATGAGTTGTCTTTAATCTTGGATTGATCCAGCGCTTCCACTGAGCTGGTGCTTCCTTGGAGGCGGTTGACCGCCAGAAACTTCGGAATGGCGCAATGCCAGTACCATTGGCGATCATGATTGTTGGGCAAGAAGCGTCCAAGTGGAAAGCAGGGCATGGGCTCACGTACATTCGGACGCTCTCTCCAGGCTTGACGCTAGCCAAGTAAGCAGAACAGAGCCCAAGGCGTTCACCGATTTGAGCTTGACGAAGTGTAATTTCCACTCGATGAGGGCTGTCTTGAGCTGAAGATGAGATCGAGTAGAGTCGAGGTGTGATGCGAGGGCAAAGCAAGAGAAGCTGGTCAAGAGGAATCCTTGACACCACGGTGGCAAACTCGATGATGAACTCGCCGACGCTCAAGTTGGACTCGTCAAGCCACTTGGAATGAGCTACAGCCGACAGCGAGTAGAACTGGAGATGAATCTTGGCGTCGCTGCCTGGAGAGGCGTACTGCGTGGTGAGTTTGGTCAATGCCAATGGAACAGGAGCGCTCAGATCGATGTAGTCGCGGACAACTTCAAGCCACGTGAGACCACCACGGAGATATGCTGGAGCAAACTCGCTGGAGACCTTGATGTAGTCAGTGCTGTCGGCTTTGGAGAGCGCTTGGAGGACATCTTGAACAATGTCAGCGGCATTTTGGGGGAGAATCGCCAAATGATCGCCTTCGCGATACGAGAAGGTATTTGGAATGGAGAATCGGTAGTTGATTGTCTTTCGTCCAGGCGTATGAAGCAGAACGACAGGAGCCAACATGGTCCCTTGCACCACGCGGTCATCAGTTGAAGGGGAGGCCAAAGGCGTTGAGGAGAACTCGATCGCGACTTCAGACTCCGAGTTTTCAGGCATTTTTAACCCATGAGCGACTGTCAAGTCGCCAAAGAAGGCTTTGAAAGATCGCTTCATGTCTTTGGTCTCATCACCAGAGGCTTCCAGGCAAACGTTGGCCTTGCAGCGGTTCAGATGCGACGCGATTTCAAGAGCACACGCGTTAAAGTTGGCATATGCCGAGGAGCCAAGACCAAAGATATAAGCTTGGACGTGGGAAAGATCCCCTTGGAAGTCACTAAGTTGATCCACGAAGGTTTTGGCATTCGCTGGTGGACCACCCGTGCCAAATGTAGATGTGACGATGATGAGAGAGCAACGCCCCTTGAGCTTAGTCAAGTCACAGGCGTTGAGAGGTTCACAGATAGAAGTCACATAGTTGGAGGCCATGGTGCTTTGGATCGCCGACGCGAAGGATTCCGACATGCCAGTCTCCGAGCCGTAGTGGATGTACACTGGATGGGACACTAGACTCAGTGTCGCCTCTTCAGGGGTTTCCACGACGGTGGCAGCAGACGGAACTTGTTCCAAGAGGGTGCGGATGTTGTCGGTGGGCATGATGAACGTCGGCTTGATGATAAAGTTGACCATCTCTTGGTGAAAGACTGCCGTCGTTGAGCCACCGACTGGAGGGACGATCCAGACCCAGTCGGCGGGGATGAAACCACGCGTTTGCATTTCCTTGGCGTGGTGACGCACAAACGACTCGGAGGCGGTGTGGTGGTCAATGATGGTCAGTCGTTCTTCTTGGAAGCTGTAGAGCACCGCAGCATTGAGCTCGACGGCAGCACGGTCTTGCCAGAGAGAGCGAGGGGCAGTCGTATCCATGTTCATGGCTTTCGCCACGGGTTCGAGGAGGTTGTAGCGTTGGATGTCGAGAAAGTTGCGACTGGCGATTTCACTTCCCATGTACCAGCCATTGAATGGAGCGCAGGGGTATTGAATGCCGCCGACGTCCAAGCAGAAGTTGGAGATCGCAGGAACGGCGTGCCACTTGAGCTTCATGTCGGCAATGCCGCTGTATTCAGGATGCTTGATATCCACGAGCACTTGGACATGGTCAGGCAGCTCGTTCAAGACTGGAACGGCGTCGGGGGCATTGCCTTGTGTGATGAGGGGAAGCACGTCGAAGGGAGTGCGACGCTGTGGAGGCACCCATCCCAAGTGAATCGCGACTTTGGTCAAGTCGACGTTGGCAGGATCGCCCAGGATGGAGCCATCGGGTTGCTCGTAGCCAGCAAAGCGAAGCAGTTGGTTGTTCCAGATCTTGGCGCTCGTCGTCTCGCCAGGCATCAACTGGGGAAAGACTGTCATCAGCGAGTTGATGACTCGGTTTCCATCTTGCTCTTGAAGAGTCGTTTCCAAGTGCTCGACGCACTTTGTGAAGATTTCGTGGCTCGACAACTTGGTGTTCGCATCTGCGCCACGCGCGTCGATCAAACTGATGTTTCGCCATTGGATGCGCATGATGCACCGCGAGGCATTACGCCATGCCAGTCGCACGCCATACTCGAGCTCGTCCCGCGTTTGAAAGTACGTGCCTGTGGACATGATCGTGTCTTGGACTTCGGCAGCACGGGCGGCCAAGCCAGCCAAGCCATCCGGGTGGCAGTCGCGGTAGTACTCGAGCAAGAACTCATACGCCTCTCGCCACACTTGGTCCGGACTGCGGTTCGCGTCCACGGTGGGCTGGTTGGACTTGTCCATCATGGCGGCCTGGCACTGGTTTTCCTGGCACCCGACGCCGTAGAGCGTCTTTTGTTCGGCCGAGAGGCGCGTCGGGTCATACTTGACTTTGTCATTTGTGGTCAAGAGGGTGACCGCAAACGGACATTTCGAAACGGGGGCGGCAGCGCCTGAAAACGGGCATCGACTCATCCCTTGTGTGCCGCCAGTTGAAGACGGAGGTGCCATGTATAGCTATACGGACTTTGAATCCTGTATGCCGGGTTCGGAACTCTTTGGAAAATGTTTCCACTCAGCATTCTCGACGCAACAAACCATTGCGACCAAACAGACGGCAAGTAACAGCAGGAAGAATACAGTCCGGCACCCGGTTCCATGAAAGCTCTACACCTAAGTCTATCCCAACACTCCCTTCGTGACAAGTCCTTGCGCATGGCCTCGCCGTCATATCTTAGCTTTCGTTTGTTCTATCTCTCTCCCGCTATACTGCAGCACCATAGAGCGTCCAGCCTTGCTGCAGTGTCTCGTTGATTTTTCCTGGCAGCAAAGTGACCGAGTGGGTTGTCCAGTGGCAGTCGAGTGGCCACGCCATGGACTTTCTCGATTACTGTGTCTGCCTCTGCCACGATTACTGTAGAGACACCATCATGACGCACGGAGACTCCAACGAATTCCTCTCTCTGTTTAGTTCACAAGGTCAAGTTTGTGCTCGGACAGCCAAATGGGTGCGCGACTGCATCTCGACGGTATGACGCCAGGATGACGTGAAATCGTGGTGTCCATAACGTAAAAGTCCAAAATCGAGCAGTGGATCAAAATCGAGCACCAATCCCATGACAGCAGTAGAACCTCCATAATATTATTATAGCGTGACGACGGAATTTTAGTACAAGTGGTACTTGGATTGTTTGAATTAGAGTGTGCATTATATCATCCAATGCGAAATAAACAAGTACGTTAATTACATATGATTGGACCAAAGTAGATAATCTTTACCAACTAATTTTTAAGGCTGTGATTTGAAATCATCACTAAATACAGCTCAAACAAGTCGAAACAAACATTTTCTTTGTTATCAAGCGATGGTTTCGAGTATATCGCGCTAAGACATTGGAAAAGAATTGAACCTCGATACAAGCACTGTGGGATTCCAAACTAACTGACATTGATTGGGTGAATATATGTCCCAACTGCAAACCTAAATTACCTGCAAATGATTGGACAATTGCCCAAGTACCACAGTGCCAAAATTCCGTCGCTCCCTCAGTAACGAATACTTCTCATAATTTATAATTCTTATGAAAACGAATGTCCTAACCCTCATGGCTCGGACATTCAAAATGAACATTTTTCCATACATTATTCCATACCATAACGACTCGGACATGCGACACGCTTCGGACACTTACTTAGAGCATTTAAACGGATAAAATACTATTTTCCGATAAAGTGTGATTCATTGCTCCACAGGCCTCGCCAGGGAGCGGCACGGCCTAAAGGTCTACCTGCCACTTTTCCCGACGAGAATAAAATAAAGATCATTTGGTTAACACGAGAGGCTTAGATCCGCGCTCTCGTCCGGCCGCGCTTGCGCAGACGGCCTCCCGGGCGCTCGGGGCCAACACGAATATACCCATTATGTGCCTATACAAACCACAGGTATGTCCGAGCATATTGCATATTGTCCGAGCGTTCGGACAAAATATGTTTCCGTTAAGTCCAATACAAACGTCAAGTATGTCCGAGGATTCATTCTCAGATATTGTCCGAAAAGTAATCATATTCTACAATATGAGACGCTGGCAAACATTTTGATGGATAAAGCGTTTTTTGTCATCCGAGAAAATCAACTTTGAAGTAAAAGTACCACTGTTCCATCCTCTTCCACGTCTTTCGAGAAATCGACGAGGAAAGGAAATGTAATAAAATAAACAGAATCATTATATTTTGGTAATAAAATAAAATGAGTGATCGTGGTGATGGTTCGGCCTAGACAATGCCTTCAGTTGTCCCCAATGTAGACAATGTCTTCAGTTGTCCCCAGTGGAGACAATGTCTCTACCTGGTAGTTGTCCCCATTGACAATATATACGGCATACAAAATGATGTTTATAGAAATTTAAAAAAGATACATCATTTCTCTGTCCGGAAAATTCCGGTTAAAAATATTTAATTGGCTGATTGAGCATCTTTTAGTGCGTTTTAGGCCAATTGAAGGCCAGAAATCGATAGCTCTCGCAAAATACTGTCCAATGGTGCAGAAATATTTTTTTCGAAAATTTTCAACTTCGCGGCATGGCCGCAGCCTCAATGGTCATAACTCCATCACCACAACGAGTTTGGGGAACCACAAGCCGTCAAAATGTAGCTAAGACATTGCTCAATCGTACTATATAGCTAACTCTAACTTCAAGAAAACGCGGTATCCATCATTTTGTCTGCCGGGGTCTCATGTAAGAGCAATATTCGATTTTGATCCACTAAAAAATAAGCAAGTGCTATGATGGCAATTCACTTTATACTTAAAACAAAGAGGAATTCGGCATATTTTGGTCTGCTTTGTTCTCTGACTTATTCTCATTATTTGTCTTTCTGGTTGCAAATGAAGACACGGAAAACATAATCAGACTTATTGCCAATCAGACAGTTTGGTGTTACGTATACAGCACTATCCCTTCGAGGACGACGGGTGCAAATTTGCACCAGATACACTGTTTGGGTTACAATTTGAATCCTAACTTTGCAACGACGACGACTCATGGAAATATAAAACGTCGATGAAGATCCCAGTAGTTTCAGCTTCAGTTTCACATAAATAGAACCTTAACATAGAACACTAAGGTGCCCATTTGGCCATTTGAAGATGTCTGTGATGTCGGGACCATACGCTGCACCCATGCATGAAAGTGATACAATCGAAGTCGAAGTAGTCGATGTTACGACCACTCTGCACCGCATGGCAATGGATGGCTTTATCCTGAATGATGAAGACTCCAGTGATGATAGCGACGAGAATGATGAAATACTCATTGACAATGAACAGGGATACATCCCCTTTGATAGTCAATTCAACAATCACGCAGAATCAGCTATATTACCCTTAAATTTGCGCCTCCAATTTATCCAACCGATTTCAATTTTCAGCCTTTTATTTACTTGTGACGATTTTGAATCTACTGCGACGAATACAAACAAGTATGCAATACTCAACTGTGCAATCTCATGGAATCCTGTGACTACGAAGGAGTTGAAAGTGTGGCTTGCAATTGTGATATTCATGGGAGTCCACCAAATTGCTACACCAGCAGAGTGTTGGAGACAAGATCCAAAGTCACCACGTTATCCATTTTGCAGCTACATGACAAGAGATAGGTTTAAGCAACTTCGTCGATACATACACATATCCGATCCACAAGTGGCTTCACAAAACTGGTATTCAAAGCTCGATCCATTTGTTTCAAATGTCAAGTCAAAATTCAAACAATATTACCTGCCACCGACCAATGTAAGTGTAGATGAAATGATGATTAGATTTAGTGGTAGGAGTACACACACTGTCCGCATGAAAAACAATCCTATCTCGGAAGGATACAACGTCATTGCATTGTGTGGACGTGGCTATTGCAATGCATTTGAACTGATATCCCGAGTTGAACAATCTAGCGTGGCTGCAAATCCTCACATCAGTGACACTGGAAATATTGTGATACACTTGGTCAAGCAATTGCCATTCACGCAAAGGAAATTTAGCGTCTACATGGACAATTACTATTCCAGCATACCATTATTTCAATTACTACGAAGAATTGGAGTTGGAGCATGTGGCACAGTCAGATCTAATTCCCGTCACTATCCACAGGACATGAAATTTAGGGGTCAACGAAATGCCCAGTTTGATTGGAACACTCTTAAAAGCAAGCCTGTCAATGGTGTACTTGTAGTTTTTTGGATGGATAATGGACCCGTGCAAATGCTCTCAACAATTCATCATGTCAACAGTGATCAATGGTTTATAAATCGTACAAGACGACGCCCTCGTGTGACTTCAACAAATGCAAACACTGTCCGTCGAGTGTTTGGAGATGACCACACAAAAGAATTAAATATTCCCAAGGTTATTGACGACTACAACTACAATATGAATGGTGTGGACATATGCAATCAACTTCGTAGCTATTATTCATTGCAGCTTATTTCCAATCGCACGTGGCTTCCCATATTTTTCTGGCTGATGGACACAGTTGTGATCAATGCTTATCAAATATTTAAATTGCAAAGCCCGAGTAGCAATTTATCGCACAAAGAGTTTCGTCTACAACTCGCCTGGCAACTCATTTTCGAGGGCACGACATATCAAAGAACGAGAAAACGCCGCAGGGAGCATGCTGCCAATCTTGATAGAACAGAAACTCCAATGAACGCAACCTACTTGACCAAACACATGGTTGAATTACCAATGTGTCGTCTGCATCCTGCTGGTCACATGCCTGTCTTCACGGCAACTCGGCTCCGTTGCTTTTACTGTCGGTTTAAGTTGAAAAGATCGCCGAGCAGCAAGCAAGCACCACAAACAGACATTGAATGTGGCTTCTGCCATGTGCCTTTGTGTATGTCGAAGAAGCGAAATTGTTTCTTCGATTTCCACCAAGTTCAATAAACATATGAATCATGACAATCTCTTTTGTACTTTGATTTTGTATTGAAATGTGATGCAAATTTGCACCGAATCATCCGTCCACGAAGGGATAGAGCGCGTCTGTTGCTACATATTAAGCCTACTTGGGGCCCAAGAAGTGAAATAGTCGCATTGTACCGACATACCGAAGTTGACCATCGGCGGACTTTGAAAAAATTTCATTTTTGAGATTTCTATATTTTTGGATTCGTCTTGTGGAGATCTATCGATTGCACCAGTTTAAATCATCAAAACAGAAAGAATACGACGTTTAAACTTGATTTAGGGCGGGTCTGGATGCCACCAAAAATGGCATAAAAATGCCAAAATATGCCATAATTTTCAATTTTGACTGTCTGGATGCCACCTTTTCAAAGAATTTTTTGTCAGAATTTTCTGGAGTTTTGGCCAAATTATGCCATAAAAAAATGGACCAAATTGGTCGATTTTTTTTACATATTTTCGTCATGAACGCAGTGATCGAGTCAAGCTTGAGATTCAGCTTGTCTTCTCTACAAAAATACACGCACACACTATATATTATCACTGTTGCATGTTCTAACACTCTGAGAAGCGACAGTGATCGAGCCTTGCTCATCTCTGGCTCATTTCAAAGTTTCCGGTCGGAAGAGACTGACACAGCAGTATGACAACAATCGTCTGTACCGATTATGTTGAAGTTTCTTGTGGGCCTCAAGTTGTGGCGTCCAGACAAATAACAAATTCACCAACTATTTCATTTTAAATTGTGAATTTGGAACTTTGGAAAATTTTTGCAAAATGTCATTTCAGTTTTATGGAATAAAAAAATTGATGGGCATCCAGACCCCCTTTAAACATATTCTAAACATATGCTTTCTCAATAACTTCAATACAATCCAAAATGTGAAGAAAATCGTTTTTTGTGTTTTTGCGAAAATAAGATTCCAGAGTTCAAAAACTTTAAAGCCCATTATCTCAGCAATTAATTTTGCGAGGAAGTCCGATTTTGTTTTCCGTGGCTTCAAATGTGGATCGCGAGATATTGTCATGAACGTTTAGGGCCCGTCTGGCAACCGAAAATATTACAATAAATGGGCCCAAAATGGCATTTTGAGGCCAAATTCAATAATTGAGGTCAAAATATGAACTTGTTTATCTCCAAAACTCTTGGTGATAAACAAGTCTCCAAAACTCTTGGAGATAAACAAGTTCATATTTTGACCTCAATTATTGAATTTGGCCTCAAAATGGCATTTTGGGCCCATTTATTGTAATATTTTCGGTTGCCAGACGGGCCCTAAAAATAAATATGTGCTCGATTTTGGACTTTTACATGGGGATGGGAAAGAATGTTCATTTGACTCCTGGGTGAATCTCTCGCTGCATGAAAACTCACAGAGGACGACGGGAGATTCCGCGCGAGGTTGGTCGTCAACGTGCTCGAGACTCAACGTGGTTCGATCTAGACACTTGGTCAGAGTCATCGCATCCATGTCGACACCATTAGTACACGACAGACTGTCAAATGATCCTACTACTGTATCTCCACGTGAAGAATCAAATGCAATGCCAACTCATGGGTGAACACACGCACGCGGTGGTGGCTGTGACTGCCAGTCGACCCACCGAAGAAAGAACTTTCCCGCGAGTTAGTTCATGCATGGACCGATGGATAGCAGCATGAAAGATGCAATTGATAGCGTGTTTGCATACGTTGGTACAGAGTTGACAGGCTTGACATAGGTGGACGTTGGGATACAAGGTGCGCTCATGCACCAACGCATTACGATGGGAAGCATGCTGTCATGCCATGACGTGCACACGACGTTGGTACAGTGCACATTATGCTTGGCACGAAGAAATGGATGGCCTTGATGCGTTGAAATGTGGAGATGAGCCTCATGTCTTCGTAAGAATGGACGGACGAGACACGACCACCAGTGGACTCGCCCTCCATGGATATCTTGAGGGAGAGAGCAACGCGGCGTGAGTATATGCGTGAGTAGTGCCCTGATATACAGTACGAGCCGTGACAGAGGACGAGCAACCCAGCTCATGCAAACGTCTTCATTGATGCGATCGCTCATGTCTCCCCTCGCATGCTCTACCGCATGATCGTGCGTACAGAGCTGCGCTGCCTACTAGAATCTGCTCAACGTGTCGTCATGGCCTGATGCATCCTTGTCGACATTTGCAACGTGCCTGTATTTCACAAGTCTATCTTGCACACCGTGGCTGCGTCAGGGACCGAAGCTTTGTCTAGAGGATGGCGCGTCGACCTCCATGATGCTTTTTTGAGTTCCTTGAGCTCATGCCTTCCATCCACAGTCGTTCAGCAGCTTTGGGGAAAGCTCTCAATTCCAAACGAGGATGGCTCTGTCGAGGGTTATGACAACACGAATACTATGGTGATGGCAATGGCGCAGAGCCATGTTAGCCATTGCATGACAACTGGATGACAACTTCACGAAGATTGCGAGTGAAAGATCTTTAGCAATGGATGGGAAAAGTTGGCGTGCCCTTTCAAGAGTTCACAGACTTCACAAAGACGGACATTGGGGCAGAACGTGCATTGGTACAAGATGCCCACGGCCGGACGACAGCATTCCAAACAGAAGACATTGTGGTGGGTCAACGTCGACTGGTTGTGCGTCACGTAGTTGGATTTGCTGTACGAACTGTGTTTGAGGCGGAGAAATGGATGGTCTTGAGGGTGGAGCGGTGGCAACTTGGGTGGTTTCTCTTCACAGACGAGGCACTTGTAGCGGACTCGTCCTCTACTCTTCTCCATCAATATCTCGCAAGGAAAGCTCAGGGGACTCACGTGATCTACCTATCACACATATCGCATTGCACAGTGTACGAACCATTCTCTGGGGCGACGAGAGATCCACACCACGTTCTTTACCTTTGCCAATTCACTCGAGGCGAAGGACGACGTGTCGGCCTTCACGAGGCTCTCCGTGAGTAGATAGCCCTTGCCTTGGGCTTGATACCATCCGTCATAGTCTTTCTGTACCTTGATGCGACTCATCTATTTTGTGTTGGAACAATCGTGGCCAAGATGACTTTTTCATCGTCCGAGGGAGAACTTGGCAATGATTCAAGTTGATAGCATGCACGCTGAATTGGCGTAGGGAGCGCCTTGGGAATGGCGTCTTGGAGTGTACTATTTGATGTGTGGATCGTGATGTAAATTCGAGCTTCTTCCTTCGTCAAGCTCTTTCCTTGCGCCACACTTGGCTCAATCTCTCAGCTTTGAACGTGCGCTGCATGCTATGGTAAGAGAAGACCCGAGATGGAGCTAGTATACAATCTTTCTTAACGACTCTATTGAATGGAGGTTTCTTGGGCTTCTTCCCTGAGCTCCCTTCGACTTGACTCCTCTTCCGCGGTGAACTGATGCTCACGATATCCCGGGGGACTATTTTGCTCGACACAGTTTCGAGAGGCATTTCACAACCTTGGAAACGCCCTTGGCGACTGTTCCACCACGGCGAGACTGTTTTCTTTCCGGAGAAGCACCTCGTTGAGGAGAAGAGTGCCCTGAGCTAGATGTTGAAGAAGCAACTCGTCGAAGAGTAGTGTGTCCTCCGCGGCGTAAACCTTGACGAGGACTTCCGGGAGGAGACATGGGGATCTTGAGATGATCTTTTAGCGTGACTCTGTCAAGACCTTCGAACGGACTCTCTTTGATCGTCTCCAATGCTTGAGGAGAACCCACGGCGAGCGCAACCAGGGCAAGCATGAGCGCGATGACAAGACGCATAGCTAGTGAATTTCAAAATGACAACACGCCCGAGTGCACCCATGAGCTGAAAGTGGACATTTCTCAAGACATCTTCGTTCCTATTTTCTTCATCACGACACCGTTGGAAAGCGTAAACTATCGCACGCACCTCTTGTCGCTGGCACTGTCAACTCCTGAGCTTGTGACCAACGTGTGATCCAGCGAACGGTGCGAAGGAAAAGCGTACATCGCGTCAAGGGGCGAGAGTCGACAGTGTGAAAGATCTATTTGAAGACGGAGAAGACTCGTGAGAGAGAGATGTCGCTCGTCGAGTGCACCCAAACGATGTATCACACGATCGCATACGGAGGATGGAATTCCACTGGACAGAGATTGCTCGTCCAACTTGAGTAATGGACGCATCACGACGGACAACCTTGCACGTGAAACAGGTTCCACGCCCATGCATGTACGCTTGATGACGGACTTGACGACGCACAATTGACGACAGGTTTCTTTTCTACTTGACAGCTCGGAGTCGATGTATGGGCTCACTTTGGGTAACTGGCCCCTCTCATTCCTTTGTTACGAGCTTGGGGAAAAGCTGTGAACCATTTCTTTGCCGAGAGAGAGCGATGCAAGGAGGCTCATCGGCACGGAGTAAGGCAAACCAGCGGCTAGCCCAACAAAGCCAAAGTAACAAATAGTGCCAGACGCACTCAAGTTCAAAGCGAATGCGTCCGAAACACGACATCATTCGTCGTTTTCCGCAGCTTGCTCGTTTCACAACCGTGTTGCAAACTCATAAACTGCGTCATCTGGTCGAGAAATCAATCGATGGCCTCAAAAGATAGCGTCATGCCAAGACCGGGCTACTTGACGAGACCACGGCAATGGCAGCTCTCCGTGAAGACGACGTGCTCCCTTGCACCCGACTTTTTCCTCGAGAAGGCACTGAGAGGTGAATATGCCCTTGCCTTGACAATCGGAGCTTAAAGTAGTGAGTCCGTGTCGTTCGTTCCTGTCTGGCAGTGCGAAAAGACCTTTGAACCCTCCTGAGTAGGCGTCGTGTCATGCGTAGACAGAGCTCCTCGGTGCACTTGTTTGTGATGCGACCAAGCTCTTTTAGTCAGCTGTACGAAAGCGAAGACCACTCAAGTCCAGCTTGTGGCGCTGAGGGAAGGATGGATGGGGTATACAGACATTTGCGACGTTTACCCTCGACAAACTACATGCTTTCAACTCGAGGTGGATCACGACTTGCGGCTATTGCGCCGCTTGAGAATGTCCAACGCCTCGTAGAAACCCGATACGTCCTTGTCGACATCGGCAACGCCAGTTTTGGGCACTTCTTTCTTGAGTTCCTTGGCTTGGTTGGGCGATTCAGGCGGCCAGGCGGCCTTTGGCGTTGGTTTCTGCAATGAAGTTGAGCTTCCCAAAGGTGTGAGGAGACAATACCTTTGCCAAATCACTCGAGGAGGACGACGTGTCGGCCTTCACGAGGCTCTCCGTGAGTAGATGGCCTTTGCCTTGGGCTTGATACCATCCATCAAAGTCTTTCTGGAGCTTGATGCGACTCATCTCGAGCATCTTTTGAATGTGTTGGATTTCTTTCTTGAGGTCGTTGAGTTGGTTGAAGCCGACTTTGTATTGTTGCTTCTTGGCATCAATCGTGGCCAAGATGGCTTTCTCGTCGTCCGAGGGAGAGCTTGGCAACGATGATGCGTCGTCCGTGACACTCGCGACAGCTTTGTCTTTGCGGATTTTTTCCATCTTGGTCGTTTGGTCTTTGATCACATTGCGCGCTTCGTTCACAGACGCAGCGAGGGACTTGGCCTGGTCGTATTTCTTCTTGAGCAGTGCCTTATTTTCCCGAATGACCTGCGCCACCTCTCAGACAAGGTTAGATCCATGTTGCGTACGTCGTTCTTTGGATATTGCTCTCGAAAGATTTCAAATGCCTTGGTCGGGTTGTCGAGCGAGACAGGATCGATCTTGACGTCAAAACCACTGAGAGGTTGCGGAGGTTGAGGAGGCGCTTGGTTGTTTTCAGGTATTGGATTGCCGATCGTCTTGAGCGTTTGCAGCACTGCAGCTTGGTTTCCTCCTTGGCCCTACAGAGACCAAACCTCTCACGCGGAATTCTAGACTTCATGGCGCTTACCTTCTTGAGCATGTTGACCAGAATAGCGATTTCATTGTCGCGCTGTTGTAGAGTCTGCTGGAGCTCAAGAAGACGGGCTTGACTCTAGACGATCCGCTGGTTAGAAGCTGCTAGATGAGGGATAGAGTAAGTACCTCGGGATCGCACGACGAGTGTGTCAATTGATTGCTTGTCGATGCAGCTCCACTAAAGCCACCACCGCTTCCTCCACTGCCACTACTGCCACCACCACCACCGCCTCCAGGATTACTGTGGTAAAGTTCCTTCAAGAATTGAAAGCACAACTTCATCTTGATGTAAGTGATCTCGCCCATGTTCAAATGCGCTTCTGAATCTCGGTCATTGGCGTAGTCGATGCACTACTCGACGCAGTTAGAGAGGTTCTTGGATGTCAAGTCGCGTACTTTTTGTCGTAGCTTGTCCTTCTCGTAGTCTTTCAGCTCATCTCCTTCTTTCTACAACCTCATATGAACAAAGAGGAGTTCCTTTCGTGTCGTACAGCTTCGCCCTTGAGTACAGAGAGTTCTTCCTGAAGAGATACAATTTGCGCTTTGAGGCGGCGGATTACAATCGCGGGGTCGACTTCTTCGTTCAAGTGTGCATCGTTGCGCACTCGAGCGACGCGCTGTGCAAACCGACACGTCGACAGCGATTCCTACACAGTTTGATCGACTCAATGAGAGCTTCATGGCGAGTGCCTACGTCTGTTTGTTCCTTCTCGGCACTGGCAGTCGCAATCATGATAGTCTTGCAATTCCCGCCAAGACTAACGTGAAAAGATGGAGTTAGACACTAGCCTAGAGAGGAGCGAACCTGTCCCGGAGCACAGATGTCATCATGGAATTGCGGTAGGGAATATGAGTCCTCCCTTTGGTTGTTTTCTCATGGAGGGCGACAATGACCATCTCCAAGTAGTGCAGCGACGTGTTGATATAGGTAGCTTCACGGAGAACTTTGCCCTTGGCGCCGGTCTTGTGCGCTCGTTCTGACCCGGCCAAGTCGACCATGTGCAGTTTTGACCTCAGGATGACTTCACTCCCCGATCGTCGCGATTCCAACGACACGGTGAAGATACAATGCGAGCGAGACGATGCCAAGTTCATCGACGTCTCACTCACTGCTCGATTCGTATCGCCCTGCCAACAACAATTAGCTTGAGCTTGGATGGATAGTCTACCAGGAAGAGCAGGTTGAGCGCTTCTTCCTCCGAATTGACGCGGTGCATGGAGAGATTCCGGAGGTGGCAATTCCCGTCCTCATCTTCGAGCATGGAGACTTTCCTGCAAGAAGAATGAGACCCAAAGCGAGGACCAACGCGATCTTACGGCAAATCCTCAATGTCTTTGGTGTTTTGATGGTCTTCGTTCAGGAGATCGTAGCCTTGGTTGTTGTAGATCTCCAAGTATGAGATATGCGCAGTCGTCTGTCGCTCAGGATGCTACAAACCCATGGGAATCGCCCATTACGAAGGTATACTCCTTGCGGTTGCTTGTACCTTTTTCATTTCTTCAAAGATCATGCTGAGACTTCGTGGAATGATGCCGCGGTCTTCGTATCGCTCGGCTCCTCCCGTGATTGTGAATGTCTTGCCGGAGCCCGTCTGGCCGTAGGCAAAGATCGTCGAATTGAACCCTTGCAGTGCACTAAGCAAATGGACGAACGTCAATCCCATGGGCATTCGTGAGCTGGAGAGTTACTTTTCAACGCAGGGACGACCGACTCGGTCAAACACTTCTTCTTGCTTGGCGTCCATGCCAATAAGTGCATCGAATTTAAACTTGTAGCTACAGGACAGTTAGAGCGGGACTCCGCGGCTCAAGGACGTACTGTGTGCGTGAGTTGTTGATCAATCCCGACGCTACATCCTTTGGAATATTGTATTCGATCTGGCTCTGCTCTTCCTCCCATGAGAAGAATCCCGAGACCTGAAGAAGAGTGATTGGATCTGAGGTTGTTTGCTGTTCTGGCGTACCTTTTTCGACGGCTTGATGCGCAAAAAGATGCGAATGTTGTTGTCGGAAGGTTCCCGCGGTGAATCTAAGTCGTCTGTGTCCTGCGGACGCTCCTCATTGTCATTGTCGGCCATTGTTGCTCGAGCGTCGCTTCGAGTCGAGTAACTGGTAGTTACACTTTGTCAGGAAAGCAAAGACAACAGACTTGAACACACAGGTGGAATTACGCTATACGATAAACTGTCCATGAGCCATGGCATTGAGCTTTTCCAAGATATTGGCTCGCATGGTTTGGTACAGCTCGAGCGCTGTTTGTAGAGCAGGAGCGTCGTCGACGTGGGCCGTTTCGATCTGTGTGCGCAATTGCTGGATTGTTTCTTGGACAGTGAGAAACTTCTTCGTCATGTCTTCAACGGGCTGAAATGTATCGACCTTCACTGGAACCTCGAGTTTTGGGCGCTTTTGTTGTTTCGGGACTTCTATGTTGGCACACACGGCTTGGTGTTGGTACAACGATGTCGTCGCGGCAGCCACGTCCTTGCCACACATCTTACAGTTTACAACAAGAGTTTTTCGTCCTTCAACCTTGTACTTTTCGCCAAAGTCGTCCCAGATTTCCTTGCGCTTGCGCGTCGATTGCGTTTCCCTTGGCAAAAGTTCACCGTTTGGTGTAGTTGGGGTTGGCGTCGTTCCGTCTTCCAGAGGTTCCAGCGGCCGCGTCTTCTTGCCACATACATTCTTGTGCTGGTATAGAGACGTGGTAGATGCACATATTTCTTCGCCGCACGTTTTACAGCGCACTAGAGGCGTTCGGCGGTGCACGGCGCGGTACTTTTCCGAGAAGTCTTGCCAAATCGGAAGTTCTGTGCGGCCCATCCTATCGTCAGTCGAATTTTTCAAAAATGAACAACAAACCTTAATTAATTAAACGAGCAGTTATTAAAAATCGATATATAAATTTCTAAACTTGAAATTTGTATACTATTTCAACGAATTTTTGTCAAAAGACCGGTTGGACCTCCTTAACTCAAAGTAAACAAGCTAATTAACGCTATCTTTCATGCCTAACAGTCCTCAAAAGGGTAGTAAAATATTCATTGAATATTTGTTGAATTTATTAGAGGAGTTCCAGCGAGGAGAATGCTGGAATGAGGCCGTCAGAATTTGCTATTTCTTGATTTGGAGGGAAATTCATCTTGATTCGTTATCCGGATAAATCGTTGCGCGATCCTGACATGTCCAGCCCATATTCTAAATTCTTGGGGGTCGCTAGCCTCAGCAGGAAAGATCAATAAGCTAGTCTAAAAGAAAGTGCAACGTAAAGATTGCTTGTTGTAGATCCTCGTAAGTTTTGGGCATGGAGAGCCAAGAAAGGTGGTATGGAGATTTTCGGTATCCGGATAAATCGACTTCAACGGATTTTTCAAATCTTTTCAAATTTTTCAAATGTTGTATGGTCATTCAACCCACTTTGATGGAGACAACATGCTTGGAAACGTCGTTGGACATGGAGAAAGAGGCTTGTAATGAATACGAGTCTCAAGGCTCACCCGAGAGTTCTTGCTGGTTTCAGCCAGAGATGGGGACTCTGTTTTAGTGTCCTATTCAAATTTCCATACAAATGATCATATCCGACGGGAACTGATGGGCGAAACGACGACAGCGATCGTCCATTCGTTCCATGACTAATCGCGCCACGGGCAATGTAGGACAGAGACAAAGGAGAGGAAGAAGGATGGAGATGACAAAATGTAATTCTACTACAACTTGCGGAACTTGGCTAGGTTTGTCAGCTCGACGACGGACTGGCCTGTCTTCATGGCGATTTGCTCGGCAGTCTCGTGCTTTCGGAGCGCATCGAAGGTGGCCTTGATGACTGTGTATGGGTTGCGTTGGCCATAGCACTTGGACACAACGTCCGTAATGCCAAAACAGTAGAGCGCGCAGCCGACCGTGTCGCTCACAGTCGTCCCTTGACCGTACTTGGCTGCAGAATCATGAGATACAAAAACATGCGAGGATCGTACATGGACGGATGAAAAGCTCGCAGCTGTTGAACTTGCCGCGCACTTCGTGGTACAACGTACGCTCGTCGAAGCGATCCACGTAGTCGAAGTTTTCAATGGCTCGGAGAGTGGCGCGATCGATGGCTTGGTCGATCTTAGCGCCGCGGCCGACAGCGTAACCGGCGGCACCTTCTTGGTTGCCCACGACAACCAGAGCGCGGAAGGTAAGAATGTTGCCCAAAGTCGTTGGCTACAGAAGTCGTAACGCTAATGATTGACTGAGGTTGGCTACCTTTTGGACAGAGTCGACAAAGACAACTTGGCTCACAAGACCCATAGCGTCCAAGTCAAGCGCGTTTTCATCGTCGAAGTTCCATGGCTCGATGGCGTTGGCTTCTTCGTCCATTTCGTCCTTTTCGTAGAGCAAACCCATATCAGGGCGAAGACCTGCCGACACACTCGTCATTCCTGGGTACGGACACATCCTGCTGTACCATCATCGTAGACGAATTGCGGATCGTCAAAGCTCATACCACGCGCGCCAAATTCATCGAGCAATCGTCGACGAGCTTCCGCCATGTTTTTGGGGGCGATCGCTTGGTATCTGTGTTTGCGTGCAGCCGCCGGTGCCAATTGACGGAATTCACGTCCTTCGTCCTTGTACTTGCCGTAGAGAGGTGCAGGGTCGGTTGGTTCATCTTCATCGTACTCGGCTTCGTCATTGACACGCTTAGCCTTGGCGGGCTTCAACTCGTCTATGTCTGGCAAATCGTCGTCATTGTCAGCGTCGTCGTCGCCTCCCTTGACTTTACGCGGGACGTCATCATCGACGTCACTCAAGCTCTTGGCGGCAAACTTCTTGGAGCTAAAAGCACGCGCGCTGCGCTTCAACGGCGCGCCGAACGACCTCGCCACGATGCGCCCAAGCATCTCTCAACGAAAATGACTGGTGGGAAATTCATTTTGATCTTTTTGGCCAATCAGAAGAAAGACATTTTGAAAGTGTGATTGGTGAATAAAATGAGTGCCGCCACCGCCGCCGCTGTGCTCGATCGATCCATGTTTCTCCAGACCCTCAAGGTCATGGGCATCTGCGCTGAAGGAAAGCAAATCGGCCACATTGTCAAGACCTTCTCGAAGCATTTGCTCAACCGACCAAAGCTTCGAAACGTCGTGCCGAACCCGCTAAAAGTCGCACCCGCCAAGTTGGTCCTCCTCAGTGAAAGCATCCAAGGCGATGCTCTCACCGGCTGCCCGCAAGATCTTCACACGTACATCCAAGACGAAAAGCTCGAGGTATTAGGAAAAGCTCGTCGTGTTTGATGACGGTGATGTAGGTGCAACCACACGAAATATCGCTTGATTATTCATTCTGGTCAGTTGAGCATGTCTTGCGCCGCCTGCTACCGGAATCTATCACGGAAATTCCATCTTCCTTCGAGACGATCGGCCACATTGCGCATTTGAACTTGCGAGACGCGCATCTTCCTTACAAACACTTGATCGGCCAAGTTATCCTTGACAAGAATACGCCGCGGATCAAGACGGTCGTCAACAAGATCGATGTGATTGACAGCGTCTTCCGAACATTTCCAATGGAAGTTCTCGCAGGCGAAGACAACATGGAGGTCGAAGTGCACGAAACTGACTGCACATTTGCATTCAACTTTGCCCAAGTCTATTGGAACTCTCGTCTCCAGCAAGAACATCTCCGTCTCGTGCGTTCATTGAGCCCGAAGGATGTCATCTGCGATATGATGTGCGGCATTGGTCCGTTCGCCATCCCGCTCGCCAAGAAGGGCTGCACCGTCTTCGCCAACGACTTGAATCCCAAGAGCTTCGAGTACCTACAGGTCAACGCCAAGAAGAACAAAGTCGAGTCGAAACTTCGAGCGTTCAACATGGACGGCCGAGCTTTCGTCGCGCATCTCCTTTTGTCCAAGATCCAATTCACCCAAGTGATCATGAACCTTCCCGCCATCGCGCTCGAGTTCCTCGATGCCTTCCCAGGACAGTTTGATGAGTGGCAAGGCGAGCTCCCGATGGTTCATACGTACTGCTTTACGACGGACATGGACGCTCCTGAAAAGGATGTTCGAGAGGTACTGGCTATAGAATAGGCTGGACCTCATGTTGTTGCTTCGTAGCGAACGGAAGCGATCCTTGGCGCTCCGTTGGAAAAGGTTACTGTGTATCATGTCCGAGACGTCGCGCCAAAGAAGCTCATGATGTGCATCTCGTTCCAATTGCCAGCCGCAGCAGCATATTCGCCAGAGAAGTACAAGGAGTTGCAGAGTAAGAAGCCGCGTCTCGAAGAGTAATCAACATAAGTTCATTGTGTACCAAACGAACGCGCCAGGATGTAGCAGTCGGGCGGCGTGATGTTCCTATAATAGTTGTGGATCGTCTGCGTGATTTCAAATCCGTAGTTCGCGTAAAACTTGATCGCCTCGGCGTTGCTGGTTTGGACATGCAGATAGATATGGTCTATGTGGCTCTTTTCACAGTAATCGAGGACGCTTTGCAAGAGCGCACCGCCTGCAATGTCGATGAGTGACATCAACTTTTGGAGATTCTCTCGCACCGAGTTTGTATCGACGGTAAGGCTCCAGCACGCCAAGCGTCATGATGTACACTCGCTCTACGCCATCTGGCATAGTTTCTACTCGGCAACATATCGCGCTCACGATAACATCCTCGACAATTCCTGGATGGATTTATGAGTTGCGACGACCTCAACAACTTGGATCCTTACCAAACTTTGTCAACTCACGAGGCATGGACAGAATATCCGAGTAGAACCCATCATTGTAGCGCACTGGGAAGATCTTTTGATTCAGCACGCGGAGAATTCCTACATTCTGCGCCGTGATGGCGCCAAACCGAACCGACAAGGCCTTCCTGCCGGAGGCGTCCATGATCCAAGTGAAGAGTGGTGGAAAACATGTTCTGAAGTTGAGCTTCAATACTGTATCAAACAATAACCTTTGTAAATAAATATTTATTGATAAGAAAGCTTTAAGGTTTTGTATCAATCATGCAACTCTAAAACATTATATCATCGTGTTGTAACATTGACCTCCAGCCAATGCAAATGCTCCAACTTGGACATGTCGCTATGTCGTAATTGTCCTGTCGTTAACCAAGACCACGTCGTACTTCTTGATCTGTACGATACGACTAAAGCACTCCACATCATAAGAAATGATCGATAACGCAAGCAACAGTCTAAAAATGCGTTCTTACGGTGCACATCAAGCAACAGTTTAGAACTGTATTAATTAATATACTGCTATATTGTATACTGGTGGTACTGTAGTCGTGTTTGCTGAAGTTGATCGATATCCATGGACATCGTTTGCGCAACTCAAGGCATCATCTCGAGATGATGGCACTGTCAAATTCAAATCTAAAGTACAAGGAGAGGGAAAGACCAAGTCGCCTTGGCTTGACGAGCTCGATTCTTCTTGCAGTATTCCGAAATGCATGGACAAAAACCTGTAGAAATGAATATTATTGGCTCAAATAATCAGACATGTTTGATTCCATGGGCCAGGCCCAGCGCGTCACGTGTGCATCCTTCCGTGCGGTATATTGTACGACTTGGGCATGGCCGTTTATGATCGCGCCGTCCATTGCTTTGGTCGTGCAGCCTTCATTTCGATGGGCATGAAGAAATTTCACAATGTCCAAATGTCCATACTTGGCAGCGGAGTCCATCGCCGCGATTGTTCCACCTTCTTGGCGATGGAAGTGTAGGAACTCGACGACTTGGAAGTGGCCATGCCGCGCTGCTGAATTCAACGCTGCCGCCGTACAGCCTTCCTGGCGATTGTCGTGCAAGAAACGAACAATGTCCAAATGACCATGGGTGGCTGCACCGTCCATGGCATCCGTCGAAGCTCCTCCTTCCTGAGGGTACAATTCGTGCAGAAAATGGACAACCTCGATGTGGCCATTTGTAGCAGCCCAGTCCAAGGCTCGACAAGAACACATGTGCCCTTTATCCAGTAGGTGGCGGAGGATTTGAATGTGACCATGCCTCGCTGCAAGATCGGCAAGGAAAATTGAAATGATCCTCTTGTTGTATGGGTCTGGATTAAGCACGCACATGAGATCAAGAGCACCGTCCACAGCTGCATAAACCGAGGCCATGGTTTGCATGGCCGGCCACAAATCACAGAGACGGCGAACGCCCGAATTTCCATAAGGCCCTTGTCCACGAAAAAGTTCCGGTTCTTTAAAATTACCAGTGTCAAGCCACACATTTGGACCAGCCTCAATTCGGTTCTACCAATTTTGTGTTCTAGAGCGACAATGGAGACACTTTCTGTCGCAAAGACTGATGGTTCCAAGGAGTTCCCGTTGAGTGTGGCTGGATGCATTGCCGACTCAGTCACGTTGACTACAGACATGCAGCAATCTAGAGCCATTGCAATGTGTTGGGCGCCTCGAGCTCTGCGCTTTGCTTCGCTCAAGAAGCGAACAGAGCAAAGCTCGAATGAAAGGACGAGATGACCCGAGCGATGATTCGACCTCACCTCTCGGATGCCACCGTGTTGAAACATTGACCATTGTCACCACAATCAATCGGTCGTCCATTGTAATCACTGCAGAACCAAAATCCGTCTCCAGAACCTGCTTTTGAGCGGAACCACCACGAGAACACAGCGCGAAAGGTCGAGACGCGCCGATCAATCGTAGCCAAGTCAGCCAAGAGCCATGAATGTATGGGATATCTCAGCTTCGAAAAGACAATAAATTCCTTCGGGATTCCCTCTTGAAACCCAACGATATGGCGGAAAAGACCATGATGGACAAGCACGACCGCCGCAAGTTGCATCGAAAGGATATCGCAAAATGAGACCTTCAAAATTTAATATCTTGGAGCAACAACATAAGATTTATGTTAAAGTGATGTTCTGTTATTACTGTATAACTTAATTTTCTTTAAGAGTTTATTAATTGTTATTTCGACGACATAATAGGCTAGTGTCAAATGACCTTTATAAATAAATATTGCATCCTTGATGTCGCGGAATGGGAATGAGAATCTTATCTTTCTCTCGTTCAAGAAGATCCATGTCGCTGCCAGCGAATCCATTGAAGCTCCGGGAAGAACCGCTGAGCGTGCCAAAGTCGCACCGAAAGCAATGGAATTCGTCGACCAAGTTGGGGACAGAGCGAACGAAATCCAGGCCTAAGTCTCCAAGCACCAAAGCTTCAGTTGCGACCTCCTCCCCACTTGAAGACATTGACAAAGATATGGTATTGAATGCGAGGGCTCTGGTGGAGAAAGCTGTGGAGTCAGCGCTTCACGATGGGGCTCCGGCGACGCCAGAGAAGCGCGAAGTAGACTCAACACAGCCCAACACTAGTGCGATCATACACGAGATTGAAATTGCACTTGTTCAAGATATGGAAATACGAGATGGAGCGCTTGCCAAAGAGAATAATGGTCAAGACTTCGAGACTCATTTGTACCTAGAACAAGTCCGACTTGAAAGAGCACGAAGGAAAATTGCCATCCAGGCATTCCGTCGACAAATTGAACGGCAGATGCAACGACTAGGAGAAATGCTGGATGAAGTCAACAAGCGCGAAGCACTCATGGACGCAGCATTCAACAAGTACGAGTGGTTACTCCAGCAAGGTCTAAAGTCGTAAAGGACCCAGGTAAAGCAGAGAAACCTCAACATATCCCATCACAAAATCTCCGAACAGATATGCACATGTGGCGATCAACAACTGGGAAACGTCCCTTGAGAACTGCGAGGACCGAACTCGATGGACTAACAAAAAGCCAGGACATCCAAAAAAATGACGTCATACCTGCCTTGGCTTGGGGGAGTAAAAATACTCTGGTCGTTTCATGAAACCTCTACCAGTTTCAAGAGTTCGAACTGTGCCGCCTGATGGAACCATGAAGAGCCTCGTCGAACTGTTCAACTCCACGAATCCCACGACAAGTTTGCTGGCTAAAGTCAGTGGCTTTGTCTATGTGGCCTTGACTGCAGCTGGATCGATTGTTTACCTGTACATTCTCTCGCCAAGTATCACAAACGATCACTGGTGGCCCAATTTCAACACGACAGGGGCTCAAACGTTCCTTGGAGACCTGTACAACGCAAAGTTGACCACAGGAGCACGTGGCGACTTGGACTTGTTTGCCTCTGATGTGGTCGTTTTCAAGAACTACGGCCAAGGCTTAGCCCACATGAGCACACGGCCTGCTGCAGCTCGAGCTATACTCCTCGGCAAGCTGCCTCTGAACCAAGTCGTCGGAATTATCCGATCCGAATCTTTGATCGACAACATTAGAACGCTGACACCATCGTGCTGGTTGGATTTCAATCGTACATACGAAATGGCCCACACCGCTCGACATCAGGAAATCTGCAACGAACGGCGAAAATCCAATGCTGCTGTGTACTTGGAAGCCTTGCTACGCAATATTCAATCGACCGATTTGCTCACGTCGTCGTACTATCCTGAGATCCAATCGACCATCTTTGACACTGTTGCAGCCTTGACTAGTGAAGGAGCTCAGTGGGTGAACGACATTGAACACCACACTTGGCTTCCAGTTGATGATGAAGTTCGCCTCTGGACTGCTCATGGCCTCGAATATTTCAAAAATCAGCTTCAGAATCTCTACCAAGAGGGCATTCAAGACACAATCGCCATTGTGAATGCATTGGGCATTCGTCAACGCATCACGATTATGAGTATTCCGTACGTGAGCCGTCCAAAAGGTGCGTGGACGTCAGGGTATTCGTTTTGTGGTTTTTGGAATGACCTGGATGCCGCTGCAATGATGAGTGCGAGTCTGATCCGTTCAGCTCCCAACTGGTTCGAAACTACGGGGTACACTTGGGACAACTATTACTGTGGATCAGCTGGCACTCCTGCAACGGCGCTCGTCCGATCAAATATGGGGCCATTGACTGTGATTGACATTTTCGTGGTGCCCCCTCCGTCAACTCTGGTGGCCCTTGTGGCAGAGGCTCAAAAGCAAATACTATCGAACGCCTTGCAAAATAGCCAAAGCTATGTGGCAGTAATTGAGCCGACTATCGACGCCGTGCCAACTGCATGGGTAAGCCCTGGAGCGGTCTACTACGGTGGAAATCCCGTTTGCCCCTATGGCCTTGCTCAGTCTTTCGTTCAGCCATCGTTTGGATATTACGACGACTGTGGCAGCCAAGAAAAACACATTATTCAAATGTCCCGAGACAGCGTCTTGTTTGCCCTATTAGCGACATCTCTTCCTGCTTCCAAAGCCTCATCCGTTTGCAATTTGGCTTCGGTGGATGTCTACACGTCGTGCATTCAAAGTCTCCTTGCTGCCACCAATGTGGTGAATCATCTCATCCAAGCTACAGACGCACTGGCAGATAAACTACGCGAAGCCACACGAGATGTCGTGGCTCTGAATACGACGTTTGTCCAGTTGGCTACGATCAACGGCACGGATCAAGTACTTCTGCAGCCCATGGTCACGTCGGCATTTTCATCTTCGCCTTCGTGGGATCCGTGGTCGTTTGTGGGCTGGATGACCATGTACGAGTGGATTAATGGCCAGCGCGAAGTTTTTTCCTTCGAGGGAGACTACGACACCTACATCCTGATGTCTCGT
Source organism: Aphanomyces cochlioides (assembly GCA_019828595.1). Taxonomy (NCBI): domain Eukaryota; phylum Oomycota; class Saprolegniomycetes; order Saprolegniales; family Verrucalvaceae; genus Aphanomyces; species Aphanomyces cochlioides. The sequence continues at coordinate 3,364,746 of JAHQRK010000005.1, forward strand.
CATCACGACTTCGTCATGCTGGCCGCGAATGCCATTGAATTGCCTCGCAGTGCGTGCACGTACTTGTGGTTTGTGTGCATTTACGTCTCTGCAGTCCTTCTCTTTGTTTTCTTTTTGCTTTTCATTTATGGTGCAGCCGCTCGATTCCACGTTGATGGGCGCAATCTCTTCTTCAGTAATCGTCTCATTGGTGGCGCTTGGATTGGTCGTCCTTTTCTATTCCTGAGAGGTATGACAGCTATCCTTGTCTTAAGCACGTCGCCGTCTACTTTTCGAAGCTATGGTGGCTTAACCACGTTTGATTTCACCCCCCGACCAGCGTGGCATTCTCTCGTCATTGCTGGTGAGGTCACGTGGATCACGTACGTTGCCAATGACATTTTGCTCCCTGCCACACAGCCTTACTCGGCTCTATGCTCTCCTTTGAGCAGTATTCTTTGCTGGCTGGTCGTCTTCTTCATTGAGTATACGATGCCTTACGTTGCCCAAGCGACAATTGGAAGAGACTGCGAGATTATTTCGTTCATGCAAGGCCTTCAGTGCAACAGTGGCGAAATCCACATTGGCAGTACTGGTCGCACTGGATTATTGCTCCTGATTGCGTTGGGCTCTGTGGTCGTTGCATTCTTGCTGACTATGTTGCCGACGTTTGCTGTTCGATCACTTCGACTACCAAATCGAACGTCCCCGAGCGTTTTACTGACAAGCACCTCTGAAGCATTTTTGTTCCGACATCCTCAGGAAGCCCTCGATGCTACAGCTTGTGTGCTCTCTGGCATTCTTCCACTGGGTGATTACGTCTTTGACGTCAAGAATTGGATCATTTGTAAAGCCATTCGCATTGGTGCAATGTTGTATTCCCTAGCACCAGCAACTTGTACAGTGCATCCCATGGACATCATGGAGCTCAGGAATGAAGACTGTAAATTGAAGACTGCTGCGTCAAAGAAGTCGCGAAGTCGCTGGGTCGGCCTTGTGGGCCTTGTCTGGTTGATTGAGCCCATCGTGACGAGCTTTCTCTTCTTTGACTTGAGCCGTTCATTGCTCACGAATGATTTCTTGTGGGCTGAATTCGACGTGACGACAACATTGCCCTTTGTTGCAAATTGGTTCAATTTCAATTTACAATTTTCTTTTCCGCCGTCACATATTCACATCGATGCTGCCAAATTCGGTGCGTTTTCGTCCACGACAAACGAGACGACGCGAAATGTCATCAACTCTGCACTGTATGCAATTCAGATACAAGACGAGGCGAATTCACTGTCAAATGTTGTCCAAGGGCTTCGAATGATGGATGGCTGCTTGCTTCCTTGGATTTCAACGGCGTACTGTTATGCAGATTTCAACCAGACTTGGGAGATGGCCCACAGCGATCAACGTCAAAAGCGTTGCCTGGATGAAAAAGCTAACGGCGCTGTGTACTTGGAAGCCATCTTGCGCAATGCCGACTGGTCTGAACTTAAAGTTTGCTGGGGAGACGCTTTGGACATTGGCATCTTTTCATCGCTACGGAGTACAAACCGTGGTCTCGACTGGATTGCCGCAGTAAAAAACAACATGCTGTCTGTCAGTGAGGAAGTCGCCCTTTGGCAATCCCACGACATAACTCGATTTACTACGCAGTGGCAAAATTACAAGAGTTTGGGCGTGACCGAGTCGCTCACTGTCTCGAATCCCTTCGGACTTACCTACCCACTCACTCTGAAGAAATCCAACAGCTCATTCCACGTGTCAGCAGCCACGTCGATGAAAATGTACTGGAGTTTTGCAAACGACTTGACAAGCATCGCATCCAATACATCGATTCTCTCTGGGAAAAGCTTGCTACGCCAGAGCGCCTTGTATGGTTTCCAAAACATTTCGATTCAAATGGCAATGGCGCAACGCGGCATCCTTTTCCTGCCGCTGGATTCAGCTTTGACTGTCTTTAACACTTTGATCGGACCGTTTGGCACTGTCGATATGAAGCGAGTCGCAGTGCCTACCACGTTGCGTGATCTCTATCAGTCCATGCGTCAACATTTGTTGACGACTTTGAATTCCAATCCAGTTGCTGAAAAGGCCTTTTGGTCGACATACACGCTCTACTTTCTAACGCCGATTCCACAAGCCTGGGACGGTCTTCCACTGTGGGGTGGCGACATCATTTGCGGCGTCAACTTTGGTGGCTCGCATAACACGCCATTTCAGTTCTTCAGCTCGACAGGGCTCTGTGGCAACTACCTGAACGATTTTATCTCGGAGTACTCTTACAATGTGATCTTGGCGGTCATAGCAGCGAATTTGATGGATTCCAATGCCACGGCTTGGCAATTGATCAACGATCGAGATCCGACGCACTCTTCTATCTTGACAAACGCGCTGAACTCTTCGACGTCCTTCTTGACCCGCTTTGTCCCTAAAGAAGACGTGACTTCGTTCGACGTCGAGAGTGCTAAAGTCTACATTCGCGATGTCGTTGGTCTGGAATTGATTCAATATTTGAGCTACGACCAAAGTCAATCAGTGAATCTTTCTCGAATCAATCTCTTCGCGCCGACAGAACCAGACTTTTATTTCTTCTCGTGGCTTTATCTCTTTTCATGGGTCGAAGGAAAGCGTGAAGTCGTGACGTTTCAAGCCGACTTGGACACGATTACGACGATCTCGACAGTCTTCACCATGGTTGAACGTACAGTCGGCTCTGAAGAATTGCCGACCAACTTGTCGTTTTACTTTTACAATATTGTGCTCTACATTTCGATCATCCTCGGCTGCGTTGGATTCTTGGCTTGTGTCTATATCATCTCAAGCCGAGGTTATATTGAAGGCAAGAACATGGAGCATTTCTCGTTGGTCGCGGGCCACGTCTGGGTTGGCCGTCCGCTTGTTCTTCTCCGCGGTCTTGCCGCCGCAGCATTTCTCGCCACGTCGAGGCTCAATTTGATCCGCCCGAATGGTGGCCTCGTTGCATACTTGGAGTCTCCCAACGAGTCTTGGCTGCTGGTAATTCTTTCCGCTGCTGAACTCGGCTGGCTTGTCAATATTATTCACGACACGTGCTCCGTCTTTACTCGAGAATTCACAGCACAATGCTTTACGATTAGTACTTGGATTGTCTGCGGTGTGGCTGCTATTTGGACGTTTGCAGCTCCAGCTCACCATGCCATCACAATTTCACGAGAGTGTCGAGTCCTCGCCGTCGACTTCGACGTTGAATGCCTCAGCGGTGTGGTTGAAATTGGCAGCTTCTCTCGCTTTCGTGGTCTTATTGGGGTCGCCATCGGTGGTTGTGCTCTCGGCTATCTCCTCGTGCGTATTCGGCACCGATGGTCGACACCTCCGCCGAAAGTGACGTGGCTATCGTACTTCTTGTATTCTGCCGCCAAGCACAAGTTTGAGCGAACGATTATGACGGAATGGGAGCATCGAGGCGTGTACTACTTGGACAAGGCGTCAGCAGCTCTCACGGGGCTCATCGCGTTGCAATTCAAAGGCGCTTGCTACATACTCGACATCAAGACATGGCGGATTTATGTCATTGACGCCGAGCAGCTAGCCAGTCGTGGGAAGGAGCTGCCCGCGCACATTTTGCACGCTTTGCCGCTTGTCGAGTAACTTTATATCGAAATCGAAATTGACATGAATGACGTGGCAGCACGGCAGGCTTCCATTTCAACAACATGAAACCGCCAAGTTACTCCATGGTCATGAAACCACAAAGGCACAATACCAATCGTCAGATATCCGGATGATATCCGGATATTTAAAATCAATTGGTGGTTTTCGTGCTGGACGGACGGATGACATGGAAAATTTAAATTTAAATTGGAAAATCTATTTATTGCATGATGTCCTAAGTCATTTGGTCGTCGGTCGTGTCAGTTGAGCCAATAAGAAACGCTCTCATATCCTGGCAAAGCAGGCCGCGAGATGATGCTTGCGACGGGAACGACCGTGCAGCTCAAGACTGCGATGCAGCTCGTGAAAGAGCGTCGAATTGACTTTAGAAGAGCGCAGAGGCCTGAAAATGCCGGCACTGCGCCGGTGAAAGGGTCAGTGAAGACCGCCAACACATCGAAAACGACGGCCGCGTCGTCGTCGTCGTTGACCGACGAGATTCGAGCCTTGGTCTTATGGACACAGCCGAGAAAGATCGGCCCTGGATTGATGAATCTCGGCAATACGTGCTACCTCAACTCGGTGCTGCAGTGTCTGGCGTACTCGCCAGCGTTCGCGCAGTACTTGGTCTCAAGACCAGCGTCTGCTACCAGCAAGACCCAGCAAGGGTTCCACGCTGAACGATCCATGACACGGCTGCTTGCACAGATACACTCACCGACAACGCCACGAGTGATCCAGCCACGCGAAATCGTCATGAGCCTCAAGCAGATCGCAAAAGGATTTCGTATCGGCCGACAGGAAGATTCACATGAGTTTTTTCGACACCTCATGGAGGCCATGCACAAATCGACCGCAAAACAAAAGACCAACGACACATCGACGCTCGTTCATGCTGTGTTTGGCGGCACATTGCGAAGCCACGTGCGCTGTCCCAAGTGCAAATTTATCTCGGAGCGGATTGAGCCCTTCTTGGACTTGTCCTTAGAAGTGTCGAGTGGCATTTCGTCAGTGCCAGCAGCACTTGGTCATTTCACAGCCGTCGAGACATTAGATGCCGAAAATGCTTGGAAATGCGGCGGTTGTAGCCAGCGAACGCGGGCTAGCAAAGGTCTGAACGTCCACGACGTCCCGAATGCGCTTGTTCTTCACCTGAAGCGCTTCGATGGCTTCTATGGCAAGTTGAAAAAACACATTGAGTTTGCCGAGACTCTGAATCTCAACCAAGGCAAAATCCTCACGAAGCCCATTGCGGTACAATGACGAAACCTCTCAAGATTGTCATGGACTCGATTGTAGGACGCTTCGTACTCTCTCACAGCTGTCTTGGTTCATGCTGGCGCATCGCCAGACTGTGGTCACTACTACGCTTTCGTCAAGAGTCCAGCCGGCACTTGGCACGAAATGAACGACGAGACTGTCCGCGTCGTCAACATCAACACGGTGCTCCAACAACGTGCGTATATGCTGTTCTACACGCGTAAAACAGCCAAGCCATTCAAGCCTGTCGTTGCGCCAAAGGCTGAAGTTACAGCACCGTTGCCAGTGCAGCAGGAAGTGCGAAAACCAGTGCCACCGATTCCAGCCAACATTGACCAGGGCGAAACCTCCCAAGAGAGTTTTAGCGACGAAGGTTCTGAGGAGTCCCAGAAAATTGTCGATGCCGAACCGGTGGAAAAGGAGACATCAAAGGTTGTCAAGGCATGGACATTCGGCCCAATTTTCACAGGCTCATTGCATCGATACCGACGGTTCCGAACTGCTTGGAAAAGGTATCAAACTACAAGTGTGGTCGTCACTGCCAAGACGAAGAAGCTTACTGCAGCCGCGACACCTGCACCACTCGTAGTGAAGAAGGCTGGCTTTGTACCTCATCGCAAGTTCCAGAATAGTTTACTCTCTGCAGATGTTCCTCAATGGCGCGACGAAGACGAAGACGTGTCTGCTGAACTCCAGAAGGAGCACAACCAAAAGGTCCGGCAGCTCAACTCCGAGTTGTGGCAAGCCAAGCGTAGCAAGCAGCTGGATTATTGGGACCAGACTCTAGACCAAGGCAAGCTGAAGAAGATCAAAAAGCGCAAGGAATTCGTCGCGAACGAAGGCAGAATGAACCAGTTCCAGCGAGCATTAGATGCCAAGAAAGCCAAACGACACTAACTTAACACAATTGAGTTGTCCTGTATATAAAGTCTCAAGGGTTGACGTTTTGTACATAATTAACTATACTAGTGTATTAAAATAGAAAGGTTTATGATACATTGATTTTGAGAAGATGAAAAATTGCAAAAATGTTTTTTCGCCTCCGCTCGGCAGTGCTGTGGCAGCGGCGCGCCTTAAGCACTTCGTCGCTTGATTTGATCGCTTTGATCAAAGCCAGCCAAGCCGACATTGCACTTGAAACGCTGTCTGATGGTGCCTCTTGTACGCCGCAAACTATGGACTGGGCCACCACGGATGCGTATGGATCCACAGCATTGACACTGGCAGCTCGTGGTGGCCACATTGCGCTTTGCCAAGCGATTCTGCCACACGTGACGTCTGACGTACTCAACCAAGCCAATATGTTTGGCTCCACTGCACTCATGTGCGCGTCAGCTTCAGGCCACATGGCAGTCTGCAAAGTGCTTCTGGAAGCTGGAGCTGACGTTCAAGTTCGTACTCGCTACGGCTCGACAGCATTGAGCAAAGCTGCCGAAGCAGGGCATGATGCGATTGTGACTCTTCTTCTCGCGAAGGGAGCTGAGCCAACGGCGAATGTCATGGGCAAGACGCCTTGGGATTTGGCAAAGGAAAAAGGCCACGTCTTGACCGCTGCACCTCCCGTCCAGAACGAAGCACAGCCAGTGAGCGCGCGAGTGACTCGCATCATAAGCTCTGCGCACGTCGAGTGTGTCTTGGCAAGCGATGGCTCTGCCGTCATTGCGACGAAGCAAGATAACAGACTCGTACCTGTGAACGCTGAAGTTCGTTTGGTTCACGATGACCAAGGCAGCTACAGACTCCATGAATTGGTCAGTAGCGTGACAAAGCAGCGTTGCCTGCATCCCCGTCGTGCCTACGAGAAGAAATGCGTTGACTGTCCTGAACGCCGTTAGGAATAGCGTATCCTTGCTTTCGGGATAAATGATTTCTCCGTCAAGCTACTGGTACTTGATCTTCATGACCTTCCTTCAACAACTTCAAGCGGATGGATTCTCAAGGAAGTTGGCAATGACTGTTCCAACGTTCTCCATCCTGATCCTCTCGCAATCCAACACAACTCGTTCAATCTTCATGAAGACTTCGCAACTCTTTCAGAGATGATGCCCTTCTATTGAACTGACTACTCGTTTCTTTTCACAGTCAATCCAACCTCACGGTAGCCTATCGTCTCTTAACTTCACAATCCAACGACGCATAGCTGGTTAATAGGCATGGATCTTACCGCGAGGACTCCCTTTTGGATGTTGTCTCCAGCCTGGAAGGCTCTTCCGTGCTCTACGTCCTTCCAATCCGCAAGACACCCCTGCATCTTCAGTCATCGCCATGGATTTCATTGCACGTCATATGAAATCCATTTGACGTGCAATGAGTTGAATTCCGGATAAATCGAATACTGTACTCTCAGTATGACCTCTGTTTAAAGTAAAATTGAATAATAACATTACTGTATAGTGACAATTAAACTATGTTTAGTCCTCATGGTGAGTAGGTTTTGTCATTAAACGAGGGACAATTAACATCAGCTGGGGGATTTCCCTTGAAATGTTATCCGGATGACGAAGGAATTGATTTTCTTTTTTTGATTGAGGGGATCAGTTTGGAATTTGCGCTCAAGATCAAAAGATGGCGCCGAATCATGGTCTTCCCCTCGATACGATGAATCAAACGGCGGATCCGCGCCAAGACTTTAGCGATTTTGCATGGGGCAAGTGGATTGCGAAGAATCCGATCCCAGACGAATATGCGTCATGGGGTATTTTCCACAAGTTGCGCGACGAAGTGTTGGCGAATTTGCGCACGCTCTGCGATGAATTGGCGGGACAAGAAGAGACACTTCAAGTGGGAACGCCAAGTGCACACGTTGCTCAGTTCTGGAAGACTGCCATGGACGAAGCTGGTGTGGAGAAACAAGGCGTGACAGCAATTGGTCCCCTTTTTGCACGTATTGATGCCGTTGAATCGGCTGAAGCCTTCATCGAAACTGCAGCCTTTTTGCATACACATGGCATTGAAAATCTCTTTTCAGTCGCTGTTGAACCTGACCTAAAACAGTCGGACATCATGCGCTTTTTCGTCGCGCAAGGTGGTCTTGGATTGCCAGATCGCGATTACTACACTGAAGCTGACAAAGCGCCTTTGCTTCAAGCGTACCGAGAACACATTGTCAAGGTGTGGAATCTCTATCATGGAGACAATGCCTCCGGAGAGAATATTGCCACTGAAATTGTTGAGTTGGAAACCAAATTGGCTGTTGTTTCGCGAACCCGTACTGCCATGCGTGATATTCAATCCTTGTACAACAAACGATCGGAAGCTGATCTCCGTGCTGCGCCATTTTCGTGGGAATCTGTGTTCCGCGGCTACAATTTCCCAATTCCCGAGTTTTTGATTGAAGCCACACCAGAATTTTTCACGTTCCTTGTCGAAAACTTGACTGTAGAAGCTTTGCCACGCTACAAGCAGTATGTCAAGTGGCAAATCCTTCGACAACTGTCGCCCTATTTGCCAGCGGTCTACGTCCAAGCCGACTTCGAACTTTCCCAAAAGCTTTCTGGCACGAAAGAACTCGCTCCTCGATGGAAACGTGTTGTTGGTACTCTGAACTCTGTCTGCGGAGAATTGATGGGCAAAGTGTATTGCGAAAAGTTTTTTTCGTCAGAGGCAAAGACCGCCATGCTCGAGCTTGTGAACTACCTCAAGCTCGCATTGCGCGAGAAGATTGGCCAATTGGAATGGATGACCCCAGCAACGAAGGAGCGATCTTTGGAGAAACTCGAAGCTTTCCGTGCCAAGATTGGATACCCAGACCAGTGGCTCGACCTCTCGACAATTCACTTGTCTGGCACATACGCTGACATGGTGCTTGAGCTCCATCGATTCAACGTCAGCGACATGTTCAGCCGTGCCAACAAAGCGCCTGAAACGTGGCGATGGGAAATGCCTCCTCAAGTTGTCAATGCTTACTACCATCCCATGTTCAATGAAATCGTCTTTCCCGCGGCGATTTTGCAGCATCCGGCCTACAGCGTACGTTATTTACTCCATTTCCTATCGACTAAGGACTCCGTAGTTGGACCGTGATATTGCCATGAACTTTGGTGCTATTGGAGCCGTCATTGGCCATGAAATGACGCATGGTTTTGATGATCAAGGTCGTCTTTTCGACTACAAGGGCAATATGATTGAATGGTGGACGCCGGTATGTCCTGGTGAATCTTTATGGAGATCTCGTGCAAAATGTCATTTGTAGGAGGATGTGACTGCGTTCAATGAACGTGCCAAGGTGGTTGTAGAGCAATTTAACGGCTACACTGTCTTGGGCAAGAATGTCAATGGCCAAATGACCCTTGGTGAAAATATTGCCGACATCGGCGGGCTTAAGATCGCCTACCGTGCAATGGAGCTCTATTTTGCCGACCATCCAAATGCTAAGCCAGGCCTCATCGATGGCTTTACACCTGAACAACGCTTCTTCTTGTCGTGGTCGCAATTCTGGGCCACCAACACGCGAGACGAGCAAGCTATCAAGCTCCTCTCCATTGATGTGCACAGTCCTGGTCATTTGCGTTCCTTTGTCCCACTCAAGAATTTGCCAGAGTTCCATGCTGCATTCAACGTCAAGGAGACTGATGGTATGTATCTCCCCGATGAACAACGCGCAGCCGTATGGTAGCTGCATTCTCCAACGCAACCTTCACCTCCATCTCATGTAACGCCTAGCTCCTCTAGCTCTTTTTTACATTGTTAACTTGATTCTATTTCACTATCTATCTCCTCTCACTGCACTGAGCAGCCACACTTAGTTTAATGACGCCCTCTGAAGCGGGTCCTCGCTAACTCTCGGATAGCATTGAGGATGCCCCCAGCCTTTCCTCGAAGATAGGCAGCTATTGGAGAAGCCTGTGAGGGATGTACATGGCCTGACGAGAGCACAACGAGTGTCTATTGCATCTAAAATATACATGGTCTTAATACGCCTGGGTTTCATTGAGCCACTTCTCGAGGCCTTTGATGGGCTTGGCCTTCAACACAGCAGCGCGATGTTCTTCGAGCTTCTTAGGCATGGCTTCCATAGCAGCTTGGATCTTCTTGACACGTTCTTCTTCTCGGCGTTCATTTGCGTGTCCCTTAGGAGGTCGCATGACCGTGTGCTTCTTTGGAGCATCCCAAGCGGCCAACCAGCCGCCTTGGCCAGGTGTCCATGTGCCAACCGTTCCATTTCGGATCGCCGTCTTCTTGATCGTCGCCTGTTGACGAAGAGACAGCATAGGCTTTTGCCATCGGCCTTTGACGAGCGTCGGACGCAACGCAGAGGCAGCTTCTTCCGCGCTCAATTGAAGGAACCGTTGCATCGTTTGGTCAAGTTGCCACTTTGTCGCCACTCAGTCCAGCAAGATGTCCAATCAATTCTCATTGGCTCAATAGAACAATCGTACTTAATTTACATAAAATTTCAGCCAATCAAATAATTTCAAAAATTATTTTAAGCCAATTAAAATGCTTTATTGCATTATTTTAGCCAAATTTTGTCCAATTATATTTTAAAATATCGTATTTAGTGATTTTTCGAGAATTTGTCTCGTATTTAATTGAAAATCCTGGAGAGGTGCAAATCTTTCCACAGTTGACAAGAAGCAAGGAACTATGAGCGACGATCGATTTGACGGCCTGTTGATGCAAATGGCTCAGCAACAACAAGGTATTGAGCCCATGCTTAGCACCGTCTTTGGATTCCTCCGCCGTAAGACGGATTTTTTCTCTGGCGCGACACAAGAGACGATTGAGCAAATGGTGTTGAATGTGCTACGCAAGGAAGCTGCGATTGCCGAACGCGAACGATACGATCGCAAAGTGCAAGAGGAAAAGGAAAAGAAGAAGCGCTTGGAAGCTAAACGAAAGAAGGAAGAAGCTGAAGCTCAATCTCGCTTTGAAGAAATCACTGACGACGAAGTGCCAGCAACTAAACCGACTCCAGCTACGAATGTTGTTGTGCCACCGAAGACGCAAAAGGTTGACAATCCTGCCAATGACGACAATGATGAAGGAAATGACGGTACACCACCGCTTGAAGGCAATGGTGGCAAGACAGACGTGTACGTATGGACACAAACGCTGCAAGAAGCACAGGTGACAATTCCAGTCCCTCAAGGCACAGTGTCGAAGCAAGTCGTGGTGGATTTGCGCTCGAAGACACTCAAAGTTGGACTGAAGAATCAACCGCTCCTAATTGACGGTGAATTGCACAAGAAGATCAAGGTTGAAGACAGTTTTTGGACGCTGGAAGACTCGAATCGCATTTGCGTGTACCTCCAGAAGGAGAACCAAATGGAGTGGTGGAAGTGCATCATCACCGGCGATGTTGAGATCGACACGAAGAAAGTCCAGCCGGAGAACTCGAAACTGAGCGACTTGGACGGCGAGACTCGACAAACCGTCGAGAAGATGATGTTTGACCAGCGACAGAAGCAAATGGGTCTGCCCACGAGTGACGAATTGAGCAAACAGGAGATCCTCAACAAGTTCATGGCGGCGCATCCCGAAATGGACTTCAGCAAAGCCAAGATAAACTAGTCTCTATGCATTCAAATCTGTCAAATCTTCAACATTTGAGCTGGGTGTGCTTCCACGCGACACGGCGAGAGCCGTCGCCATTTCCTCAATGAGTTGCTGTGGAGTGTTTTCTCCAGCTGTCGTCGTGTCCTTGAGCAAGATGGGAAAGTCGACTTGACCTTGCTTGGTCTTCCATTCGGAGAACAACTTGGCCGCCATCGCGCTGTACAACTACGAAAGTTGTGAGCAAGGGATGGAAAGCATGAGCGCATTGTACCTTGTTGACAGCGATCATGACATCTTTTTCCTTGTTGCAGATGGCAATAAGACGACCGCGGCGCAGAGTGACGAGTGACTGGACACTTAGATTGAGCAGCACGCAGCACAGTGGGAAATGGTAAGTTTCATCGAGAGAGGCAGCAAACAGCTTCGCAGCAATGTCAGGATAAGTCTCGACCAGATAGAGAATCTGTAGCAGGCCAAGCATACCAGCGCCTCGCAGGTCTGTGGATGGATCATTCCCTTGAAAACCAACGACTTCCCAATGCGATCCACTCAATGGACATTCGCCACGTACATTTGTCAACTATCCAAACAGAGCGGACTCAATAACGTGATGGAGTCGGCAGTGTACCCTTTGGTAGATGGTTTGTAGCATGCGGTAGTGCTCAGAGATGGATGAATCCAAACCACATCGCGCAATGCAAAAGACCTGCAATGGAGCCAGCATGAGTCTTGAGAACGACAAAACTTTCTGGGTCTTACGAGATCTCGCTGTTCAGTGGCTGATGGAAAGTTCAAGACGAGAGGACGAAAGCACGACAAGCAGCCTGACGACGGCGACGCGTCTTCATCTTCGACCACGATGGAGTCATGATGGATGTGAACGTAAGGAGCCTCTTGAAAATGGGTAAATGCTTCCTTGAACCCAATCAAGCGGAAGGGCTCAGTGTTCTGAGCTTTGCGCTCCTTATGGAAGGTCTCAACGTTGGCCCACTCAGCTTCATGGGCCGCACGTTCTTCATCAATTTGACTTTGTTCCGTGTGCACGTCGTGCTCTTTTTCTTCTTCGCCATCTTCCTCCTCGATGACTTCGATAGATCCACGATAAACTTCTGTCGCTTTTGTGTCTTTAACATCCTGCACGGCCACTTCTTGGTCTCCTAAGCCCCGCTTGTACATGTCGTGCATCTAAAGTTCAGATCAATAAAATTCAAACCATTCGAGCAAACCTCCGTCAAGACAGCTTTGCCACCGCTGCCGCCATCTTCATTGTCTTCTGTGATTGCAACGACATTTTTCTCTCGCTCAATATCCTCTCGCTCTTGTAATGTGGCTCGTAAAATCTCGGCAGATATATTGGCTTGCTTGGCCGCTTCTCTGTCGAGCGCAACTTGTTGCTTGAATGCTACTTCGACTTGGGATTCATCTTCCAGTGCGACTTCGTCAAATTCATCCGAATGAGCAATGTCTTTGGCAGAGTGAATGGGGATTCCTAAGTCTGCGATGTCTGTTTCGCCGCTGATTGAGTAAGGAGCGGTGGCGTCTTTGGTCTTTTTCTTTTCGTACGCAATCCCAAACGTCGAGGACGGTGCCGAGGCTTCGGCAATCTCTTGGCGTTCTGTGGACTCGATAGCCATGCTAAGAGCGTCAGCAAGAGGATTCTCGGACTTTGTCACTGGGGCTCGAACTGTCTTGGCCAGCTCAGGATTTACTTCAAGCTCGTCGTCATCGTCGTCGAATGTCGACGCGCGCAAGTTCAAAGGCGCTGGAACCTCAACAGGAGTGTCCTGTAAGAGTTCATTCGTTCAGTTCGTTGGTGAAGTGCTTTCTTACATCATCAGAGTCAGACTCGTCGCTGTCAAAATTTTTGCGTGACGGCGTTTCCTTTGGAGAAGCAGTAACTTCTTCACGCGATTGTGTTTCAAATACTTCTGTCGGCTCTGAAGGCGTGGGCTCTAGACGAGAGTCAGATTGCCATCTTCCACGCAGTGTTCGTACGAGCTGCCACATTTTCAAGATACGATGGCGCTGCAGGAGGATGTATTTGTTCTCGTGACTCGTTTTCAGCTGGTGGAATGTCTTGTGATGATATTTCATTGTCTGTCGGCGCTAGGGAAGACAACATTATTCGTGGACTGTCGGTGATAGACTTACTAGGCGACGTGACAAGATCGGCTGGCGCGACATTATCTTGCGTAATCTCAGCATAACAAGGTGGTGGCTCATCAATTGTGGGGATGTCAAATGGATTGGTTGAGTTCTGGGTTCCATTTTCCACCAGCGAGGTTTCCAGTGGTGCATCATCATCCTTTTCGACTGGCGTATTTATGTCGGAAGTGGACTTGACTGTCGCAGCTCCGGTCGCAAGAGCTTCGTCTTTTGCGTCAATCGGGCTTGTATCTTGGACAAGACTGTCACCTTGGATAGACTCTGGGGTATCTGGACAACGATTGTCATGGTCTGATGAGTCGTTCGCTGGTTGTTCGGAGTAATCGACTGAAGGATCAGTGTCGACTGGTAGAGTAGTGACGTCTTGAACCACAGTGTTCGCTTGCAGTTCGTCACCATCTACTGCGTTACCCGACAGATCATCTTGAGCCCCTGGAGATACGAGTCCAAATTCTTCTACTTGATCAACATTGCTTTTGTTGGCAACAGCATGGTCGTCTGGCAGGTCGTCGTGTACGCCGGGGGGAATAACTTGGTCCTCCTGTGACTCGTTGATGTGATCTTCACCGTCCTTTTGCACACTCTTTGCTGGTAGATCAAACGGTTCTGACGATGAAACAGCAACAACTTCAGGGGTATCTGGGCTCAGGTCTGACGCTGTTTCCTCAACTGCTTCCAAGGGTGAATCAGGTGTAACTTCGTGAAAAGCTCCATCTTCACTATCATGCCCGAACGCATCCAGATCTGGTAATGTGGTTTGGACGATATCTTGCGTTGTCTCCAAAGACTGTGTTGGGGGATTACTTAGAACAGCTTCGTGAAGGCCGCTTGGTTCCAATGTGCTATCAGTCTTGTCAGGATCTGCAGATTCTTTTTCAAGTGAACTGTTTGCTTCTTCTCTTAGTTCAGTGTCTTGGTGAACATCGTCATCAAGCGAGCGCACATCGTCGGCTTCATTTGCATCGTCAGATGACATTGTGGCCATGATGTCATTGACTAGATCTGACACTCCTCTCACATGAAATCATCACCTCGGTTAGCGTACCGTCTTGCAATGTGTCGCTGACTGGAGCAGGGGAGCTAACTTCTGTCCAGCTCGTTGAATCTGGAGAATGCTCATCAATATGAATAGCATCAAAGTACGATCCATCGTCACTTCCAAGTTCTACGAAGAGATCACAAACCCTCCTTGACAAAGATTCGTACGGCGTTCTGGTGGATGTGCTTGAGAGGGCGACGCTGTCTCTTCAGTTTCTGTCTCAAAGAACTCGTGGAACTCTTCGTCACTTTCCCCCGTCGGCTCGGCTGAGCGAACGTTGCTCTCGTCATTGTTTCGCGACGATGCTTTCATCATGCGCTTTGACTTCTTTCGCTTCACACGATGGCCCTCTATTCGTCGTTGTCTTACCATCAATCCACAGCCGCATCGTACCGATCATTCCTGCTGAAGCCGCAGGGGTCGCCTCCATCTTTCCTACCTTTTTGAACAATGGCATTGAAACTCCCAATTTAGCACCCGGATAAGTCTCCGGATAAAGTGTCTTTTCGTCCTTTCTACGAATGTTTTAAATTTATATACTAAAATCAATATTAAATTAAATTCGGGAAATAAAATAGATCGTGGATTCCATTTTGCGCGCCATTTCTGAATTCGACGCGTCATGGAAACGGGGACCGGCCTCATTGTCCTGGCAGTCCTCGCGCTACTTGTCGTCATCTCCTTGACCCTGGATGTCTACCAATGCACGATTGTGTCCAAGAGTGGTCTCGCGCTTCTTATTGGTGGACTTGTCGGTCTTGTCATGTCAACTGAAGACCCAGCTACAGGAACAAACCTGGATTTCAATCATTCGCTCTTTTTTGCAGTTCTCCTGCCACCGATCATTTACGAAGCAGGGTTTTCAGTAGAGCGTACGACATTTTTCCGTAATTTTGGCGCAATCGTTGCAACTGCCATCTGGGGGACATTTATCTCCGCATGCGTGACAGGCATTATGCTATATGTTGCAAGTATGTGAAATTCCCTATCGATATTTAACTATGCATGCATTTTAGGTGCAAGTGAATGGATCCCCCAAGTTGACTGGGTAGAAGCGTTTCTCTTTGGTGCGGTTCTCAGTGCTGTCGATCCCGTCGCGACCCTTGCCAGCTTTCAGAAACTCCATGTGTCCCCAGTCCTGTTTAACGTTGTCTTTGGAGAAAGCGTACTGAACGATGCAGTTGCAATCGCCCTATACAAAGCTCTATCTCGTGCAACTTCCCTCCCTATGCTCATTCTTGTTGTTATCGAAACATTTGGAATCCTTGTCGGGTCGATCTGTGTCGCGATGCTCATGACCCTCATGGGTAGCGCACTCTTTATGACCATCCCCACCCTTCGAGCTTTTCCAACGTACGAAGTACTTTTGTCGATGTCTGTCAGTCTATCAACTTATTTTGTCGCTGACGCATTTGAGTTCTCTGGTATCGTTGCTTTGTTTTTCAGTGGCATCCTCACAGCCCATTACCATTTCCATATCATGTCCCCAGTCGCTCAGCTGGTTTTCCACCACGTGCTTGTTACTGCGGCTTTTGTTTCGGAAACCCTTGTGTATGTATTTGTGGGTGTCGCGACAGCGTTGATTCTGAAGGGGTCATCTCCACTCCAGTATGAGCTGAGTTGGTCATTTGTCGGTCTGACGACCTTGAGCCTATTTGTCGGCCGCTTCCTAAACGTTTTCCCTCTCGTTACACTCACGAATCGATTCAAATGCAATCAAGACACTATAACACCACGTATGATGATTGTCATGTGGCTCGCTGGTCTGCGTGGTGCTGTCGCCGTTGCGCTTGTAATGGACTGGAGCTATGTTCGATCGGACGGGACAGATCGCAAGGCGCTGATGGTTACCACAACTCTTTTTGTTGTCATTGGAACGACGTGGATCGTTGGTGGCTTGACTGGTCCGCTCGTTCGTTTGTGTGGTCTAATCGACGAAACCTCTTCAGCCCCTGATCGCAACGTCACTCCAATGGGACGCCGCATGAGCTCCATTGACCTAGACGTTTCAGCAGACGGCCGATGCGCAATGGCTCGCGTTCTCCTCCACAAAATGTGGACTAATTTTGACGAGACATACATGAAACCATTCTTTGGTGGACGGCGGCGCAAATCCGTCCATGATAAAGTCTCTGGTAGTCTTTTAGACCATGTCATTGCCTCGACCGAAGATTAATCTGAAGTGCCACCGCATCAAGCTCGATAGGTTAAAGATTTTCTTTCCCAAATGGACCTCAATGCAGTTTTTACTTGACGCATGCAATTACAAGCCTTTCCGGGCAATATTGATGCCGCTATCGTCAGAAAATCGTTCCAAAAGTTGACAAGTACTTAAACTAGGAAGGATCTCACAGCGTGAAATGTCATCCAAGCGCCGTTGCCAGACACACTTGGTGTGATCCAATTTGAAATTGCTGCGTTGAATGAGGATGAAACTGTTGTTGTGCATTTGGTTGGAGTCTAAATTTAGAGAGGCGCCGCGATGCACACACCTGAGGTGTTCTATGTGCGTCAGCTTCTTTGGGATGAAGTTCGCAAGGCAGTCAACCAAGCAGAGATCGATGAGCTCTATCAAGTCCTAGGCCATCAATTTATTGACGAAAACCTGGTACGAAATGCATGGTCGAGCATGAGTGATGATAGACTTGTAGACATTACAAACTGAACTCCGTGCGCTGGTCGAGATCTTGGGAGACTATCAAAAAGCAAACGACTCTATTCGGGTGAGTGTAATCCACGCGAAGAAATGATTAAAGTTGTCCAGGACGCCATTCGGAACCGCCCCGCTTTGCCAGAACCTCCAGGTCGAGCATTTCTTATTGATGAGCTGAAAATCCTCGCGTCGAACTTACAAGACCGACAGATGACATCGCCCCACGACAAACAAATCCTCGGCTACATCTTCTCGGAATCACATGACGAGCAGCAATCAAATCCACCTATGACACCACGACTCAAGGGCTTTGATTCGTTCCCTGACAACGCAGTACTGATTCGTCCAGGCACTGCCGACGGCAACAGGAAACGACCCATGTCAAGGCCACCATCGTCAAGAGGACTCTCAAGTCGTGGCTCGGTTACTTCGACGGCGTCGGCACCAGCCGTCTTGGAGGATCTTGTAATAAGCTAGCTCGAGGTCCAACGCTTACAATTCTGTAGGGATGTGTGAACATTAGACAGATTGACTCGATGAAGGAAAAGCTTCGAGATGCGCTATTGGAAGAGAAGCAGCAGCTTTTAGACGACATCGAGTTTATCCAGGTATTCTTCCAGCGATCTCATGCCCAAAGTGACGTTGCTCGACATAGGGATGCTTGGAAATGGAGCAGGATTTAATTGAAGAAGACACCAAGCATACTGTAGTGCATCCTGCACCATCTCTCAAAGACTTGCATGAATTTCGAAAGACTCTAGAGCATGCTTGTCTCGAACACGTACAACTGCACGCTGCTCGTCGTCTCATCTTGGCGGCCTCTGGGCTTTCTAGGACAAGTTGGCGTACGTTCAAGAACGAATAGCCAAAGCAGACGATATGATCCTCCATAGACGAAAAAGGTACACACGAATGCGAATCTTTCGTAACTAGTACTTTAGTGGGGGTCCCCTCGATGTGCCAAACCGTACGGCATTCACGCCAGCGCCACCCAAGCGCGGTAGCAGCAAAGTCCATCAAGTTCGCGATGTTGTCCAAATGGCTCGCGATGAGATCTACTTTTCATGAAAACTTTCTAATTTAACTCCATTCCAGCGATTTGATTGGCTATGATTACAATTTTAAGCCAATTATAATCTAGAAAAATTACCAATTAAATTATTGTCTTTTCTATTTTTAACCAATTATTTAATTAATTGACATCTTATTCAACCAATCATTTGATAGAGATGTGAAAAATGATCTTTCACGACATTCGAGAAATGACCGCAAGGATGGTGGCAACATTGGCGATGTTGCTCGCCGTAGCGACTTCTCGGGAGTCTCCCTGGCGCTATGATGAGACCCCAAAATGCTTTGAGATGTATGCGTCACCAGAGAAGCTGGATTTGGGCGGCGATGTGGTTGTGTCGTGGACTGGTGTACATTCCCATCCCTCCGACTACCTCACGATCAGTTGCGGCCCAACACAAGGCTTGAACGACTACATCGAGCGGCTGAATGTAACGACGACGTCGACGTCATCTGTACGATTTGAAGACTTGCACATGCTGCGTTGTGTCTACACGGCTTCATACTTTCATTTCAACGGCTCGGCGTTCCATCCCCTTGGCCAAGTGTCCATCCCGATGAAAGCGTCCATCAATAGTCCACAACAAGGCCACATTGCATTCAACGAGCACTTGGACCAAATGGTTGTCATGTACAACTCGGCTTCGAACCGGACGCCCTCTGTCAAATATGGCCGTGATCCAAATCTAGCTCATGCTGAACTCCGTCGTGGCACTTCAACGACCTACAATGCCACCGACATGTGCGTCCTCCTTCTCAGTTCTCCCTCAAATTTTGTCATCAGGTGCCACGAGCCAGCTACAATTGTCGCCCAACAATGGTTCCGTGATCCTGGCTTTATGCACACTATTGTAATCGATAATCTCGAGTTGGCAACGACATACTTCTACCAATTCGGCAACGACCACGATGGATGGAGCGCCATTTACTCGTTTACAAGTCGTCCACCTGCAAATTCCACGTACATTCTCCTCATGAGGCGCTCTAACCAGTGCTGTTGTTTTAGTGCGCCCGTGAAATTCATTGCGTATGGTGACATGGGCGTTGACAATGCTCCAGCAGCTTGGTCGACAGCTATGCGCGTCTTCCAAGACATTGAGAATGGCTACGATGGATTCCTCCTGCATTTTGGCGACATAAGGTAGTTCATCCACTCCAATACTCATGGCCTCATTGCTCCCTTAGCTATGCCCGTGGCATTGGTCTTCAATGGGAGAAGTTCATGTACATCATTGAGCCCATCGCGACGCGCTTGTACGTCTTCCCCAGTCCTTTCTCCTCAATGTGATATCCTCTAGGCCTTACATGGTCAGCTTGGGCAATCGTACGCCCCATTCTCACCTTTGAACGTGCGCTGATGGCTATGATCTACGTAGATGAATATGACTACATTGGTGGTGGCGAGCATGATCCATCGCACCCATTGACTCCTAATGGTTTCCACCCCGATTGGGGCAATTACGGCGTCGATTCTCTTGGCGAGTGCGGCGTCCCGACTGTCCACCGCTTTCGAGGTAGCAACTTGTTCGTGGCTCTTCCCAATGCTCGTAGGTCCTGCGAATGGCCATGGACTCTTTTGGTACAGCTTCGACTACGCCTTTGTCCATGTCGTTCAATTGTCGTCGGAGCATGACTATCGCCCTGGATCGCTTCAATATAAATGGCTAGCTGCGGATTTAGCCGCCGTGGATCGATCCAAGCAGCCTTGGATTGTTTTGACGGCGCATCGCATGATGGTATAACCTCCAACTGTTTCATTTCCTGATGGAATTTCCTCTGTAGTACACGACGCAATTGGATGAAGTGGAAGACTACCGAGTCTCCGTGCATTTCCGTGCGGCACTTGAGCCGCTTTTGCATCAATTTCGCGTGAATCTCGTCCTGGTACATGCAGAACTAGCCTCAGCTTAATCACTCTGCTTCAGGTGGGCCATCAGCATTCGTACGAGCGAAGCTGCCCAGTGTACAATGGCACATGTGTCGATCAAGGCACAGTGCACATCATTGCAGGCTCCGCCGGTGCCGAGTTGGAAAAGTCGGGGTTCTCGCCAAAATTGGGCCCATGGAGCGTCGCGAATGTGAATGCATGGGGCTACCTCCGCCTCGAAGCGTCGCTGGATGCATTACACGTTGCATTTGTCCGCAACGACAATGGCAACATTTATGACGAAACGACGCTCGCAAGATGGGCTTAATGCTTTATGAGAAATCTGTCGCTTGATTTGACTGTCGAGATGAAGGAGGTGACGGCGTCGTCTAAGCCTTCCCTACATTTCTATCGCTTAAGACTTTGTGGAACAAAATGCAAGACGGACCTTGTGAGTGCACTGATCGTTCGTAGACTTGTCATGTGTGCTGATGGAATCGTGTCCAAGGCGAGTCGCTCTATGAGGGTAGCTTCATCCTTGGCAGTGGCCAAGTCTTTCTTGTTGGCAAGGATCAAGAGAGGGACATTGGATAGCTCTGGCGTGTCAAGCATGGTAACTAAGGAAGTTAAGACCTTGCGGTGGTCGAATGAACGTACAGAGCGCTGTCTTGGATTCCTCAAAGCGTTCTTCGTCCGCAGAGTCTATGACAAAGACTATGCCGTGGCTTTCACTGTAGTATTTGCTCCAAATTGCACGCAGTCGTTCCTGTCACATCCGTCTTATCATCGTTGATCAAACTCCAACACGTACTTGTCCACCCAAGTCCCAAAATATAACATTCGTCCGGGCAATATCGACCTTTGCAACTAGACAAGAGGATCGTGAGCATCGCGCGCCAATTTGTCCTTGTATTCATACTGTTGAGGCCAACCGTGGGTGGAATTTTGTCGAGCGGGATGCCCGCTTTCTTTCCAAACATCGTCTTGAGCTGCTCGAGTAACGTCTAGGACAATCCAACATGGGTAAAAAGACACGGCGGACGGCTTTTCTTACTGTTTTGCCGGCATAATCGAGGCCGATGATGAGCAAATGGACTTCCGCCTTGGTGAACAAGTACTGCCAGAATCCCCACAGCAACGAGAACATGGTCGATTTTTGACTCTCAAGAGTTCAAAAACCTTTTAAAATTAATATTTACATGAATAACCTCAAAACTATGAGGACATCTTGCTCAATCACGCAAACGAAGCCGGCAGCTCTGAGCCAATTCCTCTAGATCATCCCAGTGTATCTTCTTCTTGCCATATGTATCAACACAGGTATTGTGTCGAGCTGAAAGAGGCTCATTTGGTTCAATCCATGTGATTGGGATATGCATTTATAGAGGTTTTTGATTTCATTGGGTCTTCTTATATCCTGGACAGTTTCAAATATCGGTTCTCGAAAGGCGGCGCCATGAAGGACGCAGACGACGACAGCGCTGGACTTTCCTTCACTCTGGGCACAGAAGTAGACCGAGATATTGACGGACTTTGGTTCCCTGGAAGGATTGTTGGTGTTCATGACGATGAGGAGACGTATGATGTCCAGTACGACGAAGACGACAAGATTGAAAGACACATTCCAGCCGCGGAACTCAGGTAAAAATTCTCAAGACGAGTGGAGATGAAAGAGTGCTCGCAGGCGAAGAAAGCAAGGAGAAAACCAAGATGTAGCCGTGCCGCGATGCTACACTAGTCACGGACGTTCGGATGACACTCTACTTCGAGAATCGTCGCTCCTCATACAGACCGACTATGACCCAAATAAAGCGCCGACCGTCGTAGTACACAATAAAGGCGAAGCCACAGCAGGTAAAACATGAAATTGAGTGCCCGCATTGAATTACAAATCGTCTAGCCAACGGATACATTATTAATGGCTTGGAAACAAATGTCGCAGCAGGAAATGGACTTCGCGGCATTCGATGGCTGCGTGTAAACACTTAATCGACTTTTTTCTTTCGTCGGTAGCGCTTAATCTCTCGAACGAGACCACCGCCAAGCGGAAGCAACAGCGGCAACAAAAGCGGCAAGTAGACGGCATAGATCTGTTCCTCTGGAAAGTAGAGCTGTGATACCATGGTTGGGTCGTAGTAGGCATCTTCAACAGCTAGTCGCGCTTGACGAAGGGTAGCAAGATGGGTTTGGCGGCTTGTAGGGGATTCCATTTCGTTCAAATCGACGCTCTGGACGAGTTTGAGTGCCTTCGTGACTTGGCTTTGGATGCGCTCGAGGACAATCATCTGAGGCATATTTTCAACGAGCGTAGCAATGGACTGTAGCGTTTGAAGGGTTGCATGCCAATGGCTAAAAAACGTTCAGCAACTTGAGGAAAAGGACGACTGTACCGAACTAGCCAGCGCCGCATGAGAATATCGACTTCCCATGATGCTAAACCATTTTTCTTGGAAGGAATTATAGCAACTGAGTTGGATGATGGCAATGAAAGGCCGAGGAGAAGACGACAATGATGAACAAAGACTTGCATCATGCGAGGCACGTCCTGTGGCGTCGGGACAATTGTGACGCCGCCGTACGAAGGAATCAAAAAGGAATACGCTGCAGCACCTTTGTAGCGGATATGCAGGCTTGGTGAGCGAGGAATCGCACCCTACAGTCGTGTCGGCATCAAAACTTTCCTTGATTGCATTTACCATGAAGTGAAAAATCTGTTCTCGGTCCTCCAAGACGGACGACGTTGAGAAATCGTTCGCTGATTTGAACTGTTGCAAGTCATCAGGTGTAACGTATTGGTTGCCTTGAGCATCTTGACGATATGTCTATGACAGCAGGATATGTCATGGAGAAAAGGAAAACTCTGTACCTTGGCGAGTTTTGCATAATGGACAAGTTGCGACTCCAGGGTGACGTCTGCCAATGTCGTCGATAATGTATGGGCAAATGGCTCGATCCAAGACATAGCAGAATCCAACACGTTGCTCCATGCTTCGGCGAGCGATGCATTGTGTGGTACTTCATTCAAGATGGAGAAACTCCAGCGATACTTGAGCGCAGGCTTGATATCGGATGCATCAAATGATGGAAAGAGCGTGTCGAGAAGTATTTGTTGTTGCTCCGTCGACACTCGGCACGCAAACGTCCACGCATGACGATAGGCGCCTAGCTTGATTGCTGATGCATCTCCGTCGGCGTTGTCGCGGCAAAGCAAGACAAACACTGCTTGGTCTGCAAGTTTCAAATCTTGAAGCTGTTTGTACAGTGCTCGATCAATCTCTGCATCGTCGTTTGAACCATCCTGCACACTGATATCCTTTGAGGAAACCTGAATCTTCTTGATCTTTGGCAATATGGCAAACTCAATCGATGCATGATGTTTTCCTTGTAGAATTGCGAGAGTCTCTGTGGCTCGCAACGATGCGCGCAGATGCTCCGTCGAAGCTGCTAAATCCAGCACATGAATCGCCTCGAATGGAAGTGGTGATCGCGGTACAAGCAGCAATTTGTATGCATACGGTGCGATGAGCAGGATCGGCACCAAGACACTCGCAAGGATCGCAAGTCGCGTCCCCGCCATTTTCGAAATGGCTCCCTTGTTGTCAAGCAACATCCGGATAATTATTCGGTACTTTGACTTTAAATAGTGTTAGGTTTAACATTTAGGTTTTTAGGGTTTTAGGCGACTAAGATGGGGAAGAAAGTTTGAAGAAGACAAAGGTTTCCAAGGTAGATGGAGCCCTGAATAGAGGGGAGGACGCTGTAGGTAGCGAGCTCACCGCAACGAGAGATGGAAATCGCAGTTGTTTGATTATGTATTCAAAGATATATATATTTGAAGCATAGTTAGCAAGCGCGCCAGAGAGAGATTGAGTCCTATCGTCTACCATCCTTGATCTAAATCCTCAGGGGGAACAAACAAGAGCAGCTTTTCCCATCCATGAGCTTTCCACGAGAGCTGGAACGTCACGACCCACGCGATAAAGATGAGAGTCACGATGATGAATCCGAGAAATGATCGACGGACCCCTACAAGACAGATAGACATGAGGTACATCCTACAACAAGAAAGGATGGACGTACAGAGAGTCGTCTTTGGATCAATCGTCGCATCAAGGAATTGCGCGCGGTAGTGGAATACGTTGACGGCCCACAACCAAGGAAGCAAGCAGAGACCGCCGAAAAAGATCTTTCGCGCGACCGAGCCGTCGTCTTCCTTGTTCAAGTTTCGAGTAAAGTTGCCGCGGTTGTTGTTGGCGCGCTCTTCGCGGGTCGACTCCAGCACCGGCACATTGCTGTCGTCGCGGGCCATGCTCACAACTTCTTCGACTCTGGAACAAGATTTGACTTGGATTTACTATAGACGACGCATACCGAATAGTCTCCTATCAATTTATAATTTGGGCTATTCATTTAAAGAGGTAATTAGACCCTTCAATAAAGTATACAACTTTACTTTATTGAATATCAGATTTTATCGAACGATGGAGAAACGCAGGAAGGATGCTCCAGCACCCGAAGCTGCCGCTGGATTCGTACCCGTGGGCCAAAGCAGGACACAAGCGGTTGGCCTCTTTATCGAATGGCGCGAAACACAGATGGCATTGATTGTACTGATTCTGCTCGACGTTGCGGCTGCAACGATTGGAATCATGCTGGATCTGCAACCCAAGACGATTGTCCCGTCGTTTGTCGTGTACGCATTGCAATCCCTAAGTGGATTCACTCAAGTTTTGTTTGTCCTTGAGATAACCGCTCTCGTGTGGGTCTTCCAGTTAGCTCTTTTCAGTCACGTCGGGTATTGTATCGACTTTGGCGTTGTTGTGTTTAGTCTGACTTGGGAATTCCAGCGGCAATCTAAAGGTACGACACTTCTCCAAAGGCTTCATTCGAATCTTTTGGCAATAGTCGTGCGAATTCTCGGGTTGCTACGTCTATGGCGAGTCTTTCGGCTCGTGGAAACATACCTCAACGACGAGCGCGTCCAGCATCAAGCTACAGCAGCTTTACTCGAAGCGGAGCAACAGGTATCGAGAATCGATCAACTCTCATCCCTAAACTTTGTTAACATCTCCTAGCTAACAGCAAAACATGCGCTGAGAATCCAAATCCTGGAGGATGCACTCGAGAAAGAGTATCAAGCCAAGGCGCAGTTAAATCAAGTTCTGCAAGAGTACAAGGACGAGATCGACACGCTCAAGGAAGCGCTCGAAATTGCCGCTTTGAGTGTCATGCAGGATAAAGATGACGAAGAGGAG
This sequence comes from Aphanomyces cochlioides, assembly GCA_019828595.1. Lineage (NCBI taxonomy): Eukaryota > Oomycota > Saprolegniomycetes > Saprolegniales > Verrucalvaceae > Aphanomyces > Aphanomyces cochlioides. The sequence goes on from JAHQRK010000005.1 coordinate 3,390,158, forward strand.
GAGAAGGAAGAGGAGGACATTTGGTATGAGTGAAATAGAAATCACGATTTGACTCCTAAGGATTTGAGTTGACCAATCAGCGTGCAGAACTCGACGTTGAAGAAACAGCCAATCAAATCGCCTGGCTTAAAAAAACGAACCAATCAGCGGCTCAACTTCGATCATGCTTGGGTACGAAGTTGGCCATTTGACAAAGATCATTGCGCCGCAAGATGGCCAAGACGGCAGCTCTGAGCCTTCCAAGCACTTCGTGGCAAAACCAAGTCCAGCCTGTGAACCAATCTTCAGCAGGAGTAGCAACCACGGCGGCATCCACGTCGTCGTCGTTACCGCTGTGCAACAACAATGTGGATGGACCAAGTGACGAAGACATGCTGCAAAAGATGGAACGCATGGGTATCACCAAGGGCCGGAGCTTGTTTAAGTTTCACTTAGTCTCGAATCGATCGACCCGGGGTCGCAAGTCGACTAATATTGACACGTCCAGTAGCTCCGGTGGTGGAAGCAGCAGTCGACTCAATGCTCGACTCTTGACAAGAGGTCCATCGAGTACTAGGACAATGTCTCCACGGCTACAACCGCTGGGCAATCAAGGCGCAACGATCTCGCCTGAAGAATGTACGAAGATATCAAGTTCTTCGCAAGACGACGATGAAAGCGATCACATCCAGCTTCCTCGTACATCGACCTCGACTGTCCAGAACACGAGCAACAAGGAGCCACGGATGGACAAACTGGAGACGATTACGATCAGTGCTCGATCGCCATCGCCTTCCATTGTCGTCATGGGCAAAAGTTCGTCGTCTCGCGGTGCTGTGGGGCTCCAGAACCTTGGCAATACATGGTCAGTTCTCCATCTCTGAAAATCTTGATGAAAGTCCATGGATAGTTTCATGAACAGTTGCATACAATGCCTAAGCAATGTCGGTGCGGTGGTCAAACATTTCCGAAGCAATAGTCATCTCAACGAGCTCAACGAGACGAGTCCAACGCATGGCAAACTCGCCTGGTACGTTGGATCCTGCTCTTCCTTGTTTCAATCGTCCGCTTTGTAGTGTCTTTGGCGATTTGATTCAAACGCTGTGGTCGTCGGCAGAGTTTTCATCGACGCGACCAGTCGAACTCAAGCGCGTCGTGGGCAAACTCGCCTCGCGCTTCGTTGGCTACGACCAGCATGACGCTCAAGAATTCCTCCGCTTCCTCCTCGATGGGCTTCATGAAGACCTGAATCGGATCATCAAAAAACCTCCGTACTATGAAATCCCAGGTAGAGCTCACAGTTTGTTGCCATGCAGCTCATCCAGCCGGTAGATCGCCCTAATGCACTTGAGCGAGATGTCTCGGATGAGTACTGGCAATACTACTTCAAGCGCAATCAAAGTGCACTCTCGGACCATTTTTGCGGCCAACTGCGATCTGAAGTCACTTGCCAAACGTGCAACCATCGATCGATTTGCTTTGACGTCTTTTGGGACCTCTCGGTGACGAAGATGGTGACGAAAACACGGCTAACGCTTATCCTGTGTAGCTGCCAGTACCAAAGAAACCAAAATCGAGTGCGATTCGATTTGGCACGTTCAAATCGTCGTCAGCACATGAAGACAAGGACGATGCAAGTCTCTGTTCGATTCAAGATTGCCTGCGGGCATACACCGAGGAAGAACACTTGAAGGAAGAAGATGCGTTCTACTGCTCGAAATGCAAGACGCATCGCTCGGTGATCAAGAAGATTTGCCTCCAGAGGTAACATCCACAAGCTATTAAAGCATTCGACATGGTGGTTGTATGTAGATGCCCAAACGTACTCGTTCTCCACCTCAAACGCTTCTCGTACTCGACGTTCAGCCGCGACAAGGTGTCGACGTCGGTGAAGTTCCCTACTGAGGGCCTCGATCTCAAGGAATTTTGCAGCAAAGACAATGGCCGTACGTTGCCTCAACCTGTGCTGATCCTGACGGCAATGTAGTGTACGACAAGTGCTGGGAGTACGACTTAATCGGCATGATCCACCACATGGGCACACTCAATGGAGGCCACTACACAGCGTACGTGTCGAGTGGATCGACTGTAAATAATTCACATCGGTAGGGAATGTCGGAATCCTGAGAACGGCAACTGGTACGATTTCAACGATGAGACAGTATCTGCGGTGAAGAAACCTCCCACAGCGAGCTCGTCAGCGTACATTCTCTTCTACCAGCGGTGTCAACCAGGACCGAAAGGCATATAGAAACAGCAATCGTATAATTTAACAGACTCAAAGCGTCGTCGAAGCATTGGTCGGGGGGTTTTCAGTTGTGGGGAATTCCGTCGGGTTCTCAACAAATGGTCGTTCGACGTTCCTGCGTAGTGAACTCTCGTCCGAGATAACATTCATGCCATCTCGAAAGTTGGCTCCTAGACAATCCAGATCAACCTTTCTGGCAATACACAGGGCGAACGATCTCCTACCTATCAGAGCTTCATCTGGCATCATCTTGAACGAATACCAGAGCACGACGCCACAGAGAGAGCCGACAAGAGCCACGAGAGCCACAAGTGGAAGGCGGGCGACCATCATGCGCCAAGGCAACTTGAATATTGTGGATCCATCACTTTCTGCCAGAATTTCGAACTTTACAAAAACTTCGAATTTGGTCCACTCTGATTGGTTCATTAGATTCGAATGTTGTCGATGCGAGAGTCAATCCTAGGACCTTCAACTCCAAGTCCAGCCCAACGATCCCATCAAAAGACGGAATAACGTGTTGGTTCGTCCTGTGTATTTTATTGCAATGCTCTAGCAGTAGCTCTCATGATTTTTGCCGCATGGAGTGGATAGATCTGCTACTTGTCCGAGCGATAGTCGAACTTCGAAGATTCTTTTGCTAGATATTCGAACTTGGATGCCGCCTTTATCACAGTCAATGTTGAAGTGCATGAAAACTCATTTCCACTCGCGCATTCATCGCAATCATACGACCCAAAAACGCAATTCAATATCGGCAATTTTTTCTCTCTCCATTGATTTCTTCCCTGGAATCTCAAGAACATGCGATCCAATATGGTCTCCACACCCAATAAATAGTTTTCCATGTCAATATTGTGGTTTTAATAAAAAACTGGGGTCGTGCGGAATAAATTTTGACGCAAGCAAATTGACGCAACAATTGACGCATACAAATTTCAAGTGAAAAGAAATTGAATGTTTCGAGCATGTTTTTCAAACATTTAAGGGCCCGTCTGGATGCCAAATAAAAAATATTGTGAAAATTCGTTATGTGATATTTTGTATTTTGGTCAAAATAATACAAACCACGTATTATAATATCAGGATAATTAAAATTTCGGACTGTCTGGATCCCCACGAAAATAAAATAATACTACACCATTTGCCGGTTTAGTTCGTTTAACTTGCGATATATTTCGTATCATTTGCAATATATTTCGAATCAGTGCAATATATTTCGTATGACTTGCATTTAATTTCGTGGTCGGCGACGAAAATCGATTTATATTTCGCATGACTGGCATTATATTTTATACCTCTTGCATTTAATTTCATATTTTTATATGCATATAAGAAATTGTTTGCGTGAACTTAAATAGTGTATGCGTCAATTAATTGAAACATTTTCAAAACATCTCAAATTTCCAGTTTTGGACCCAAACAACAATAATTTGATTGGCATAAATTCGCGATCTTCGTGCAAATACTGTACCATCATTACACTTTAATTAGTGTAACATACATTATATAGTGTTTCTTGACAATACCACGACCTTGTCTCGACTTGTATTTGGAATCGTTTCCAATGGGCAAAAACACCCAACGCGGCGACTTCTATAGTCCAAATGAAGCAATCAGTCGTTGAGGCGCTTGTTCAGGTTGTAAGAGTCGACGATCGTCGTGGATGGCCGATCAGTTGAGTCAGTGGGATTTGATTGGGTATAAAAAAATGCAGAGAAATTCGATCTTTTTTGTGTGGGCGTCAGTGCCAAGCGAGCGTTTGTATCGCAGTTTGAGTGGTTGAAATGCGTGAAAAAGCCAGTTGCGACAAATTCCTTCGGCCGCTCATTCGCTGAAATATAAAAAAGAAGAAGGGGTCGGGGAAGGGTTTCAACTTGAAATTTGTATGCTGAGAAGCCTTGCGAAGGTTGGTTAAAATTCCGATATCCAAATTTCAAAATTCCAAACGCCGGATGAAGAATGAGGACCAAGTGCGCAAGAAGCGGAAACTCCGCAGGGACGACGAGGATGGCGAGACGAGCGAGCAAGAGGATGCATCTCTGAATGAAGAAGACAAGAAGAAGGATGCACCTGCAGGAGATGAGTCCGACAAGAAGGAATTGCCAAAGAAAGACGGCCCAGCAGTCCCCATGGCGACCATGATGTTTCCCATGACCATGATGATGCCCATGATGATGCCATACCCACAAGGCGCGGTTGGAGCTGGTGCGACAGATGAAATACCAAAGAAGAAGAAGCGAGGTCGGCCGTCCAAGAAATCGCTCGCGCAACAATCGACCCCGACACTCAACCCAGCCGATCAAAGTGTGCCAATGCCCATGTGGCCTTTTGGCATGCCCCTCATGCCGGTAGGATTCAAGTTTCCCATGAATCCCATCATGGTTGCGCCGCAAGTAAAGGGAGCTAAAGATCAAGAGTCGACTGCAAGCTCGCTGCTCACGAAAGCTGGCACGGTCGAAGAACAGTCTGCGTTGAAGGAAGGTACCCCAATTTCTCCGGGACACCTTGGTAAAATGGTTGTGCCGTCGACTATAGTGGTGGACGACATGAAGAAAAAGGTTCGCAGCACGACTGGCAAACCGCGTGGCCGACCGCGCACTCGCCCACGCCCTGGTGATATTATTACCCGACCCAAACTCATGAACTTGGCGCCTGCTGTCATTTACGACCACATGAATGGCGCCCACCTTGACAAAGATGCAAAGGAGTCTGGTGCGGAAGACGACGACGACGAAGAACCCCATAAGAGTGGCGAGCGAGTAGTGTAATGAACGAACGGGGGATTGAAACCGAGTCGAAACGCATCTTGTCTGTGCATAATCTGTTAAAATGCTTCTTCATCATATCCATCATCGTCGTCTTCACTTGCATAGTGATCAACACCATAATCCACGTCTTCTTCTTCTTCCATGTCTTCTTCGTCCATCTCCCCATCATCATCTGGCGCAATCTCATCAGCAGCAGCTTTGGACTTTTGCTCTCGTTGTTCCAAGGACTTCAAAGTGTAGTCGACAGGACGCGGCCGAAGCACCGTCGATCTTCCATTCGCCATGAGAGCAAGGTCGGTTGCGTCGTGGCGAATGTTTTCATTGATTTCCTTGGGCACAAAGCACATGTGTGGATCATCTAGTGCCATCTACGTCATGGATTTAGGACAGAGTTATATTTGACAGAAGTCAAACCTCGGGGAGCGTGACATGGACAATGTCGGCTTCGTCATCTGTGGGTTTTGATGCAGGATGCAAATGTGTCATTCGATCTGCTACGACGCGCATCTTTTCAACCAAGTACATGTCGGAGTGCGAGAGCTCGACCGGCGCAGGAAGCTTCACAGGAGGATAGAGCGCATAACCATCACCCTAGACAAGTCAATCACACTTGAATACACACAAGAAGACCTCGTACCGATAAATTGACCAATTGATTGTGAGACATACCTAGCTCGTCCATCGTACTGCCGACGATATCAGCCACGCTGATCCCACGGGAGCCAAATCCGCCGCCGCTACGGCCGCGGCCTCGTCCACCTCGGAAAGCCATGATCCAATATGTTCAAATTGGGTCAAACATGAAAACTCACTGGGGCATAGTAATCTTTCACGGGGAAAAACACGTAATTTTCTGTCCAATGGTTTTGATTCGTGGGAGAAAATCAAAGGTGCAAAATGTGAGCACCACTGGACTGGAAAGCCATTTTCGAATTTGCAAGGAAAGGATCAAGTCGAAGTGAGAGTAGGAGATTGATCGCATGGCAAGCTGCCTGGCAAATTGCTCACATGCTGCAAAGCATGCGGAGCTCGTTTTGTCAGAGTTGAATTCACTGTGCAAAAGCAAAATCCACGGACTTTTATGTGTGTAGAAGGAGCAGCGTCATCCCCCGCAGCTTCTTCAAGACAAAAGCCCGATATCTCGTTGACTTTGAGACTTTAGTTTTGGTAGATATCATAGCCTCTCCAAGCCCATTGAACGTCAATCCTGGCGAATGGCTTCTAGAAGTACAAAAATGTTGACTTCTTCCAACCTTTGACAAATTAGGGAGACGCCGCGGACCAAACCTCTTAATTATACTCAGCATGTCGAGTTATCTCCATATAGACTCGAGGCCTGAGTCCTCCTGGAAGCTGGTGACAATCCGAGGCTTCAAGCTCTCCGTGCTGGAAATTTGTCGTGGTCTCCTTGACTCTACATGCTCCTCGGACTTCCACTGAAGAGCTCTAAAAGTACTGTAGTAGATGCATACTAAACCTTACTACTACTAATAGTAGTGTGAGTCCCATTTTGAAATTTGAGCGCCATGTCGGAAGTGGAACGTGCGATCGACGCTTGCATCGAAGAGATCTGGGAAAGCTTCGACCAAGACAAGAATGGCTACCTCGACCGTGCCGAAACAAAGAAGTTCATTGATGCCATGCTAGCCAAGATGGAAGCCGACGGTGTTGACGTGGATGCTGCCGATTTTGACGAGTGCTTTGACGCCTACGACAAGAATCACGATGACAAGCTCAGTCGTGATGAAATGCGTGTGTTTGTTGAGCAACTCATGGGAGTCACGGCACCATAGACATTAACGTGGTTAACTAGCCAGTGCAGTCAGTCCATTCACGAGCAGCGTGCACAGTTCTTCCGAAGCGACTTCAATGTCGAGTGTGCGGTCGTCAGCAATGAGCGAGAGATATCGATCGCTCTTGGACGAGTCACCCGATCGTTTGAATACATCCGTTTTCATGCCTTGGACAACTTGGATCACATCTGCGAGTGCGATGCTCTGGTCTAATTTGGCCTTGAGCTCCTTCTTGTCAGGCTTTTGCCAGAACAATCGCTTGAACTCGACGTCGCAAAAAAGCTAAAATAAGTTGTCGGACGGGCAAGCGAAGAGGTATGAGAGGTACCGTGCGAGTATGTGGCGCACCACGTCGCCCGTGTTTGATCACGTCAAAACCAGAAACGAGCATGGTCTTGAAACGTTCCATGTCGACAAGTTTGGCAACCTCCTGTGCAATCATCAGACTCCATCGCAGCATTCCCAATCCAGTACCATCGATGGAGCTCGCTTTGGCGCAATGTTGTTGTCTTGCAAGTCGGTCGTCAAGCGTTGGATTTCATTTTCAATCTTTTGGGGCGCTTTTTCAATTTTGATAGAAGACACCAAGCGCGATTTCGGTGGGCTAAACTCCGTTTCTTCTGGCTGCGGCTCGATAACAAACGACTGCGACAGGCAAGTGAGCAATATTCAGCTCGATTGAATCGACCTTTTTGACCACGTCCTTGACTTGATTTGATGGCCCCTTTTTCGAACTACGAAGGATTTCGATGGCCTCCGTGACAACGTCTGGAATGGGTCGATCGGCGTCAATGTCGTAAGCGACCGAGAGGAATTCTCGATGCATGGGTTGGTTGTACGAGGAATAAGCTTCAATTCGAGGGGGGATCTTCTCTGCAGTGTCATCATCACGCTAAGCAAAGTCAGACAATATGCTGTACGATTGCTGGTACGTGGATCAATCGCACAGCCACTTCAGGATCGCGTGGCATGTTGAACTCAATGTGGTAAATATCACCCGTCTTGTTGTCAAAGCGACGACCAACTAGTCTCCCGCGGATTTCAGACGTGGGAAGCTGTAAAATATTCAAATGACATGCATCAAATGACACGGTTACCTCAAGAATGAGCACGACAGTCGGCGTGATATTCTTCTTTCGTAAAGCAACCGCTTGTTCAGTCGTCCTTGGAAAGCCGTCGAGAATCCAACCTCGTTCATTTGCCTTGGCCATTCGCTCGACAAGCATCTCAATCACAACGTCGTCTGGTACGAGAGACTTTGACGCGATGCACTTTTTGGCAATTTTGCCCAGCTCAGTCCGTTGCTTGATATGCTCGCGGAGGATTTCACCAGTCGACAGATGCTCAAGCTTTAGCGCTGCACATACCTTCTTGCAAAGCGTTGTCTTGCCACTTCCAGGGGGTCCGCTGACGTACGCGTGAATCATCTCTCGCTTTCCAAGACAGTTATACCGTCGAAACGGCCTGGTGGCGACTCTTCATCGCACACCTTGGGATTCAAATTTGAAAATGCGCAAAGTTGTTTGATTGGTCATCTACATATCGATTTTGATTGGTCATAATTATTGTCAATTTCAGTCAAATTTGTATTTTCGACCAAAAATCAAATACATTTCCAAATCGATTTGACTATACTGAAGCCAAGTTGAACCGAATATTGGCCAAATTAATTGCATGTGTATTAGGGTGTGTTTTGCGTGAATTAGCTAGATACTCGATTCTGATTGGCTGCGAGGTTGGGAAATCGATTAAAAAAATCGATACATTTCCAGCCCATCTCGCTATTTAGAATGAATCTCACAATACTGGATTTACATTGTTAATGAAATAAAGACCTTATTCGTATTTAATTGGCTAACTTATCAAATAGTTTCAGCCAATTATAAAGCTAAATTTATTTTTGAATTATATGATTGGTTGATTTTAGCCAATAAGATCACTGGGTTTGACTTGAACAATCCATTTTGGATTGGCATGAGTTGGCTAAAAATAGTTGATGCTAATTTAGATCAAGATGGAAGTGAGATCGGTTTGGTGGCTCATTCGCCGTCATGTCTCGCGTGACGCGGGTAAACGGCTTTCAGCGACCCTTTTCGCGTGATCAGCTCACGAGTTTGGTGCTTCAGCCGGTGCTAATCTCGGTACAGAAATGCCCATTGCAACGGTCAACTCATTCGTTATTCATTGTAGGCATTCCTTGCCCTCACCATCTCGTATCTGCATGAACTCTGGGTACTTGCATTACCTCCTTGATGGCTGGAGTCATGAGAGCTGTAGGCGCTTTGGATCTTGATTCCATATGCAGTCCTGATCATCATCACTGGAACGTGCTGGGTTCTCTGTGAATGGCGCAATCCTGCCAGCCCCCAGGCGACATCCACATGGTGTCTTCGTGTGCCTTCTAAACCTACGCGGTATTGCTCAGTATGCAACAAGAACAGCCCTGGCCTCGACCACCACTGCACATGGTATAGATATCCTATGACTCTAACCTTTATTTCAATGCTATAGGCTCAACACTTGCATTGGGGGCAGCAACTACGAGCCATTCTTTATCTTGATATCTACTGGTATTTGGTCCATGCTGCCGTCTTCGCTGATCTTGCTATGTAGGTACAATTATGGCTGCTTACCAAGCAATGATTGGCATCGTGATGGCCACTTTATGGCATAAGGATATGACATCATCATGGCACCCTGAGGCCAACATACCTGGCAGCTTGGTGAGTAAATCCTTGAGTCACAGCTGGATGAGCACTGTCGTAGGCGGCGCTATGGCTACATAATATTGTATCTATGCTTCTTGCCCTCGCCTATGGATCCCTTACGTCTTTCCATATCTACTTGCTCTACTTGGGCATGGGAACTTACGACTTTATCCTGAAGTATGGAGCTAACAATATGTGCATCCGCCTATTGCGGTGCCAGTGCTTCAGACGATCCAAGTCAAAGGAGCCGAAATCCCCACCAACCGACAAGGACAAGCCGGGAGAAAAGAGAGCAAGCAAGTCCAAGATCGGTGCGTCATCGGTTTTGGAAATGATTGCACCTTCCTCGTCTGGACATCCATCTGCGTCTGAAGTAGCTGCTTGGAAGAAAGAATGGCTCGACAAGTACCCTGACGATAGCCATCATGAGAGCGAAAAAGAACATGAAGTCGCTCGAGCACGGAAGGTCAGTGCGAGCAATATCCACGTTGAATTGGATCAACGCAACATCGGATCTGCGTCGTCTGTCGCTCCTTTGGCTGTGTCGCCTCCTCCTGACGACTCGACACCTGACACTGACCACTGAGCTAGTACTAGGTATCACAACAATAATAATGTACATTTGATAGAGTTATGTGGCTGGTTCTCGTCGAAAACTTCCAGTTTCTCCATCCTTTGCTGTCACGATCCGCGCAACGCCCTGCGCGGTTGCAAAGACTGCTGCCCAGTTTTCCATTATTCGTAGTGCCTCTAAACAAGGAAAAAACTCAATTACGATCAACCGCCATGGGAGAGCAACGTACTTTCGTTTTCTTCTTGGATAAGGTCGAATTCTTCACAGACTTGCTCAAGATAGAGCACCAAATCCCGCGACGAGTCACGCAGATGCTCCAAGCCAGCAAGCTCAGCTTCCATGACGTGAGCAATATTTCAAAATGAAGTATCCGGATAATGAGATATTTATCCGTATCTCACATTAACCGGATAAATTCGGATATGAGTTCATTTTCAAACAATGAGCTTGGGATCCCATGCCGCAGGAAAGGTGGCGACGGCGACACCTCAACAGAAGCAATGGGTGGAATTGCAGCTCCTCTGTCGTGGAAATTCTGGAAAGACGCGCGTCTTGCAAAGTCTTCTAGCATATTATCAAACGATTGCCCCACATATGCAGCAATTGGCATTGCCAACAGTTCCAGACCTCACGCTCAGCATTCCGCGCAGTATTGACCTCGTTCAATTGTACGAAGAAGTGGTCGAGAAGGGTGGATACGAATTCGCTTGTGAAAAGCAACTCTGGACAGGTATCGCACAAACCATGAAGCTGAAAATTCAACCAGCAAAGCTACAAGCACTCTATGCTGTGTAAGTCGTGCTTGGCATAGGACACACTCATCAAGTTCGTAGATGGCTGAAAGGATTTGAAGAGCATCAAGTCTTTGGCAAGAAACGGAACGCATCTGTAGCCTTCACAGAACTGATTGCAACGCATGCTGAAATCCAACTCACGACGAGCATTCGGCAAACCCCGCTTCCAGTCGTGACCAAACGATTAAAGACACATCGACAGCAGCTCTCTGGTACTCCTGAAATTTGCACATCAATGTCATTTGCTTGTGGCAGATCTTGGCACTATGCATCGCCTTGTCCTTGCTCTCGATTCAACGTTAGAAGACCACATCGAATGTGCTCTCAACCAATTGACAGTTCTGTCGTATGGTTCCACAAAGGAAAACGACTGCGATTTGCTTCTTGCTCATGTTCCTGGGCTCATGGATGCACTCATGCGGCAAATCTCACTGCCAACCCAGTCAACTCTTCTTGCCAATGTTCCTGAAACAGCCTCTGCTCTACAAGCTCAACCCGATATGCGTCTTGAAAGAGCCTGCCGCGTTCTCAACATCATTCGCAATCTTTCTATGATTGCTGACAATGAAGCCGCAATCGCTAGCCATGAAATCTTCCTCAATTTGGCGCCGCGGTTGCTCTCAACAAGCCACGACGAAAGCATCGACCTGATATGGGATATTGTCTGCCAAGTACTTAGTAACTTTGAGCCCACTCTCTGACATCTTCATGGTTAGGTATCCAAACAGATGAAGCAGCTTCAAAATGAATGGCTCAACTTTGTTATGGAGGCTCTTGTCGATCCAAAGCAGAAGCGATCGGTAGTGCTCCGAGCTGCTGAAGTTCTTTGCCTTTGGATGAAATCCTTTTGCGGGAGAATCATGCAACACGGACGATTCCATGCCGTGCTGACACGAGTCATTGAGTGCTGCTCGCGGAATCGACAGGTGCACGGACGATTCCGTTCGCTTGGGCTAAGATTCTTGTAGGATACGCTGATGGTCGAAGACGAAGAGTCGACATATCCTGAATTGGATGATGAAGATGATGATGATGACCACATTGGAGCTGATGAAGAGGATGAGGTTCCAAGCTGGCCAGCGCCATGGGAAGCCAATTACTCGTCTTCCGCGACAGGTATTACTAGAAGAGCTCATCTGTTCATGAATAAGATTCCGTGTAGAGATCGGTGCAAGCATGGGCATTGTTTTTGCGTCAAAGGGAGATGGCGAGCCGGAATTTAAGAAAATTGACCAGGAAGTCCGCGACCGGATGCTCCAAGTCCTTTTCCATCTCTCGGAACAGAACGATTGGATGCGAGTACGACGTCTGCCAAGTAACCACGCCTTATATTCTTTTGTAGCTCACAATTGCCAAGCATCCTGATGCCATGCGTCGCCTTGCTAATGTCATCACCACTTGTAAAGGCCGAGCTGAATCAGCGCGTTTGGCCTCTGGAGTTCTGGCCAATTTGTCGCTGGCCCCAGTGACCTTTATGTACTTTTTGCCCATCGAGCGAGAGCTTGCGCTCGTTGCGCTGTCAGATGCAAGTCTTGCTGGTATGGTCACGACTATCATGGCCAACGTCTTCGGCATCAATTCGATATGAAATGCTGGAAATAAAATGATAATATTGACTAATTTTCCTCTACAATTATAAATTGTATACTAAAATAAATATAAACTAATGCATATAATTTTATAATTCTTGTAAATGATATTTTCGAAGTTTTTGTGATTTTAACTTTGAAATTCAATACAAATGGCAAGATATTTCTGTTTTATTAATTAAATTATACGAATTTTGTAGACAATTCTAATTTGGAAGAAATTCGCGATCTTGCAAGATCTTTGGTCATTCCGGCTTTGGATCCAAACGGCACAAGACATGCACGACTACGAATCGGCCCAAGCGCATTTTCTCTACGAGCACCGCGAGCCCTGCAGCCAGATTGCTGTCGTCCAGCTTGTCGTCTTCCTCGTCTCTTTTATCTTTACCTATTTGACGTGGTGGGCAGGGCTCTTTGGTCTCTTGGTTGCAGCCGTCGGGTATTATGGCACGCTGACCCCCGTCGTCCAAAGCAAAGTGAGCTTCATTCAATTCGTACGTTTCCCCCTCTCAATCACCCTTTCTACTTACGGTGTATAGTATTACTTTGGCAATTGCTTCATCCTATTCCTCCAAGTCCTCTCTGCGATCGTCCTCGTCGTTGTTGTGAGTGAATGGCCTTCCATCACATCCTGGGGATGGGTTGTTATTGTTCTCGGCACTGTGTCGTATATCCTCCAAATGTACCTCACCTACGTCGCAATTCAAAGATCGTATTCGTACCGCGCTGAGCTCATGCGAAGTCCCCCTCCTGCAGAGATTATGGTCTATTCTCAGCAAAGCGTCTATACAGCAGTCCCTCAAATGGTCGGAAGTTACCGCGCTCCAGTAGACACCAAGTCAATCTAACCGATTCCTAACAATTCTTCATGTGTGTATACTGCCCATCCTGTTGTTCAATGGAGCACACAAATTGACATTCCCAGCAACACCCTGGAACGATTGCTATTGTGACATGGAGTTGCAGACACAGTGAAGGAGTCTTTGAGCACTGGGAAGGACAAAGGAGCTCGGTTGGAGATGAAGGACTAATGTGTACAGGATGCATTGCACTTAAAAGCCGAGGCCAGTCAAGTATTGTTTGATTTCCGCCGCGTAGTCTCCAACGACTTCAAGTCGGCCAGGTCGGCTCACGACAGGCTTTCCTTTGCATACTGTGGACAATTCTTGTTGGAGTTCGGCTTCATCGCCTTGGAATCGTCGGACAATAGTGATCACACGCGTTCGTCCATTGCGGTAGTCTCGGTACACTGGCAATTGAAGGCCCGTAGCAGTGCGCTTTACGTGGAATGGAATGCCTTCAAGAGGTCCTTCTGCACGGGCAGGAGACCAGCCATTGAAGCTCACCTTCTCAGGGACATACGTTGGCTGGTATTTCAAAGGCGGCAAGACATGTTCCACTGGGTTTTCAGCTTCCTTGCGGGCAATCTTACGCAATGTAGCAGGATGCTTGAGCTTGCGGTTGATTTGACGGTTGCTGGCCACACGGAGAGGCGCCGACACTCCGACGACGATCGAGCGTGGAAACATGTTGCCTGAACAATGCGGATTGCCAGCCAATGGTCAAATTTACGAAATAAATAGTGTAAATAGACTAATTAATGTAATATAATTTAAAATAGTGTAATTTAATTTTAATTTTTTAAAAAATAATTATGATGATTTAAAAGGGCGGTCATTTCAAAATTGCGCGGAAACAGCATGGAAGCACAGAGAGATACCGCTGCCGTGGAGAGCAAGATGGAGCAGGAAATCAAAGAATACGAAGCGAATATCAATGCCCTGAAGAATTTCAACGAATCTCTCCGTGTACTAAGCGACAATATTGAAGAAATGACCCAAACTGTCGAACAAACGAACGCATTGACGACAGGATGGTTGCGATTATGGATCAGGTAGCGTTGATGGATGGAAGTGATTAGGTCGACAGAATGAGAGCAATATGTACAAGATGAAATCGAGATTACTTAGTGTGTTCATCTTGTCACTCTATGTCTACACGCTATTAGGCACGGCAGTTCTCAATATCGAGCACAAAGATATCAGTCGCGCCAAGCTCTTGGAGATCGTCCATAATCTCTGCAACATCGTTGCGAGGAATCATTGCAGACACGGCACAGAAGTCATCGTTCAAGAGAGGGTTGATCGTCGGGGCTTTACGACCAGGAGTAATCTAGACAACCAATAACTCTATCGATGACAAGGAGCTCTTGTACCTGGATTGCGCGTTGAAGCTTTTCGCGGGCAATATTGTACGAGATCATGCGGTACTTTTGGGCAAAAAGGAAGCCAAGAAAACGTTGGTGGATCTTGTCGACGAGTTTACGGTGCTTCGTCTTAGGGTTCGAGATCAACACGGCTTCTGTCTTGATGATCGTGCTGACAATTTCCAAGCCGGCAGCCTAAAACGTCATGAGGAATTGGGAGAGGAAATCAATTCAAGGATACCTTCATGGTAGTGCCGGTTTCGACCAAATCAACAATACCATCAGCCAAACCAAGGCCACAGGCAGCTTCGACAGATCCGCCGACATACTTGATGTCTAGAATATCATAGTCAGCCACCGAGTCATTCGCTGCAAAGCATACACGTTGGCTTGTCAGTTTCGAATTGCTTGAAGAATTCCTTGGCAATGTTGGGGAACGACGTCACGATACGCTTTCCGGCAAGGAGCGAGACGTCCTTGATACCATCCTTCACTGGAGCTTGCACCGCAAGAGAGCACTTGCCAAAGCCCAAGTTCTATCAAGGTCACATCAACATATGCATCAAATAGCAACGAGGATCCTTACCATGAGTTCATTCACGGTCGTTTGCGATTCAGCAATGATATCTTGGCCAGTAATACCCAAGTCGACATTACCTTCACCGACATACGCGGCAATATCTGAAGCTGGGAGGAAGACCAACGTCACGGGAAGCGACGTGCAGTGCGCAATATCAAGGCGGTGCGGCTACAGCGATCAAGAATTAGACTTGAACTGCGCATAGAGAGAGAGAGCGTACCCGGTTGTAGTCCAAGCCAGCACCGTTGAGGAACTTGACAACACTTTCATACAAACGACCCTTCTTGGGCACCGCAAAGAGCAAGTTGTCTTCGACTTCCGTGGACATTTTGTGTCAATGGCTGGGTGAACGTTGCCGAATGGAAGCGTCGGCGCTCCCCAAGAGAGTGCTCAAACATCCGGATAACGAGATGGAGTGGATAACCTGGTTTGACGAGCATATGCCAGGTATTTCTCATATCAATATGACAAAAATACCTTAATAATGTCCGTAAAGCGAGGGGATGCATTTACTAATCTGAACGGAGGGTATGTTCTTGTGGTTTGACAACCCATGCGACAGTCCAGGACAAGATTCCCCAGGCGATTCATACATGGAAGTATACATTAAAGCAGAAAAACAAGATTGCAACACTTAAATGGAGACAGAAATCCTCCGACGTTCTTCTCGCATATCGAGGAAGCCGTCGTCTCAAGCGCAGTGGAGTTTAATCTGGCTGGTTTGGATCAATATTCACAAATCAAAACTATATAAATTTATATAGGATATTATCTTAAAGATTCATTTGTGCCTTTAAAATTCAGGCACAAAAAGTACATATATAAACTCATATAGGTTATTATTAACCACAGGTATCTACGCACAACAATGGGGTTAGAGCAGTTGGGGAGCATCTTCATTTGTTTGGCTGTGTGAGTCCACGGGGGGAAGCTGAGGCTTACTCTGGTGGCATTTTAAAAGCACAGCTGCAAGGATCAAAACCGTAAGGCCAACACTAGCCCCGACTGCCATCACGATCTGGGGAGCTTGCTTTGACGTTTCAGTCGAGGATGGATTCGACTCTCCAGTCTTGACTTCAGTGGTTGCATTCGGTGCCCCTGTTATCGCAGCTAGAGTTGTGTTTGGGGCGACAATTGACGGTGCTTGAGCTGTAGAGTTTGGTGAAGGAGGTCCAGTGCTCTCATTGATGGTAGACGCGGGTGCATGTGTCGTTTCTGGCAATGTCGTCGAGACAGACGACGCATCTGGCGCCTCCTTCATGCCATATTCAAGCTCATGCTCTTGGGACTCTTGAATCAGCTCAGCGAGTGCGAGAGATGTAACCGGAGTCGTCCGGTTACTTGCATCGTGACCCTTGACATGACATGCCTGATGTTGGCATGGCATCTGTATTGACCTCTACGTGTGAGCACCTGTTGCTCACAGCCATTCCTCTGCATTGAGCCTTCTAGGCCATTCGTATTCACTGGCCCACAAGCTCCGTTCGTTTATCTAGCTCTTAGCTTTAGTTAGGATAAAGCTAATTCACTTTTCAATTTGCCTCTTGCCTATCAGGCCTTCCTCTGCGCGTGTACACGGTTACACTTGGTCACTCTAGTTCGTCCAAGGACCTACTAGCCGGAAAAGTCACAACTCAACGATTTCGAAGTTTACAATGGAAAATGGTGACAGCCCTGTCCGCGAAGGGCGAGTGAAACTCGATGTACCCAAGTTTGGTGGTTCATCTTCTGAAAACCTTCTCGTCTGGGAAGCTGGCGTAAAAATTGCCGTGGAAGCCATGGACTTACAATGTGGAACCAAGCAAGTTGCTTTTGCTGTGTCGTGCCTCACCGGCAAAGCCCACACATGGGCAGTCAATACTTAAATGCGCGATACCTCTGCGATGGACACCCTGCCCAAGTTCATCGCTCTCATGAAGGCAACTTATCTGCCCAAGGACGCGGCTGTGCGCCACATGCATCAACTATTCAAGGCCACTCAAGGCAAGCTGACAATCAGCGTGTTTGCCCAGAAGCTCGAATACCACTCCCTGCCTGACAAGGCTCTGGTCTCCGAAGGAGCCATCGTCAACGTTTTATGCATGGTTGAAACCAAGGCCCTTCTCGACTTGAAGTCTTCCGTCGAATGCCCGAGAATATGGTTGACGCACTCAACATTGCCCTTGGCGAGCATTACTCGCAGTCTGCTCGCGCGATGGGCGTTGGAAGCCTGTCGACGAGGAGCGGTACAGTTGCGGGAGATATGTCCCATTCGCTGACAATTGTTGCAACGCACCGTGCGTCCTTGATTGGGATTCGATCGATTGCGGTCAAACTGATGATGTTCGCAATGATTGTTCGGCTTGCCGATTTGGCTAATTTCCAAGTCGTACTCGTCATGATGACCCGAAAACGAAGCCCAGGAACGCCACCGCGTCGACAGGTAAACTTCCTCACCCAGTAGGCGCCGGGCGGCCTACTGGGCAAGTGGATCAATGGGTCCCTCACACCGCGCCTTCGGTACCTGTTGATCTAGCCCCTGGCACTCTGTGCCGATTAGGAGAGCATCACCAGATGCTTTCCTACCTGCTCCCAATTGCTGGGTTCAGAGACCCTCTCCGTGTCTTAATAGACAGTGGCGCATCTGAAAACTATGCGCGGCGCGCAACTATTGCCAGAGCTCCTGACGTATCTACGTCTGTTGCTCGACCAAACGACACCCTACGAATCCGCCTAGCCGACGGTCGGATTATTTCAAACCCTCGACAAACTGTCGCCCTGCAAATTTCAATCGGCGACTTCTCGTCCACTGAAGAATTCTTCCTCATGGATCTCGACAATCGATGGGATTTGATCCTTGGAATTGGTTGGCTCGAACGCCATCAGCCCATCATTGACTGGCGCCTCAAGACTATGGCGCCGCCATCTCCACGTTCCCACGTGTCCGACCTAGCGCAGAGTAATGAACTCGCTATGGTAAGTGTTGACTCCTCGTCAACAAGGCCATGTGACGATCCTGTGGACTGTCCACGACAAGAACAAGTTGCTCCAGCTATCGAAGAGCCTTCAAACGAACCTGAAGGATTAGCAGCGCATGTACGATTTAGCGCCTATGGAAATTCCGACGACCACGACAAAGCGTCGATCGATGACAATCAGCTGGAAGCGAGTGAAACCACGCCAGTGGAACAAGAGCGTCCCGACAGTGTGTCGGTTGAAGAGTTTATACGGTCAACCTGTGACCTTGACGAGCTGCCAACAAGGGCAGACGAGATTGTGGCACTGCCGGAGATGAGCTTTCGCTCCTTTTCGCGACTCCTGCATGCCCAAGAACCGCTGAGTATCGCGGTTATCTGCGTAGAAGAAGATGGAACCCTCCACACGACATCCACGATGGACAAGGATGTACTTGACGATGCTGACAAGCAAGCACGAACGACATGGGAGTCTCTCAAGACTAGCCCGTATTACGACATATTGATTGAGTACAAGGATGTATTCCCTGACGAGGTTCCAGCGGCCCTGCCTAGTGACAAAGGCATCCGCCATGAGATTGACTTGGTTTTGGGGGCCAAGTATTGCGTTACACGACAGTGGCCATTGTCACGCGATCAAGTCGAATTTATCGACTCTTTCTTTGCGGCCCGCAAGAAGGCAGGCCATGTGCGCGAGAACAACTCGCCGCATTCAAGTCCGACATTTTGTGTCAAGAAACCTAGTGGTGGCTGGCGTATCGTCCACGCCTTTAACAAGCTTAACTAAGCCACCGTGCCGGCGCAAACGCCGATTCCCCGCAAAGATGTCATCATTGGGGAGTACCCTGTTCTCTACAATCGATTTGCGCGATGGGTTCTACCAGATTCTGATGCACGCTCAAGATATCACCAAGACAGCCGTCTCCACTCCTAGTGGCATGCTCTGGGAATGGCTGGTTATGCCTCAAGGTCTTTCCAATGCCCCTGCGACCTTCAACCGCATGGTCACGGCGAATCTTCGCCCCCTGCGTGCCTTTGCACCGTCTTACTTTGACGACATCTACATCCACAGCCGTGGCACGACCACCCGCTCCGACGTTGAGGTTCATCGTGATCACCTCCGTCAAGTCCTTACCGTCCTGCGGGACAATGGTCTCTATGCCAACATGGCCAAGTGTCTATTTGTGTCTTGGAAATTCCTGTTCTTGGTGATTTTGTTGGTGTCCATGGCTGTCGAGCCGACCCTGCTAAGGTGCAAGCCATTCGTGACTGGCCTGTACCGTCAACTCAACTGAATTGCGCAGTTGGCTTGGCTTAGCCACGTATTTACATAAGTTCTCGGCGAATTTTGCCGACCTTGCTCATCCTTTGTCGGCTTTGTTAGCCAAGGATGCCGCATGGATTTGGACCCAAGAATGTAACGATGCGTTCAACGCTGTGAAGGCCAGTTTGATGTCTGCGCCAATCCTGGCTTTACCCGATTTCTCTCGACCCTTTTCGGTCGTCTGTGACGCCTCTGTGAAGGCTATAGGCTGCTGCTTCACGTGACCGCCCTGTCTCCTATCAATCGCGCCAACTCCAAAAGGCTGAGAATGCCTACCCTGTCCACGACCTCGAGCTACTAGCTATGAAGTATGCACTGACCAAGTTTCTACCTTCTAGGTAGCAAGCCGTTCGTGGTCTATACAGACCATGCATCTTTACGCACTGCTGTCAAGTCACCTCACATTAGCCAACGCATGGCCCGGTGGTTATCCTTCTTTGCTGAGTTCAACTTCACAGTTGAATACAAACCCGGACGTCAAAACGTCCTTGCAGACGCACTTTCACGCCGACCCTCGACGGTGGATGAATCCACTCTGAATCATGTGTCACATGCCCACTCCAACCTTCTTGAACGTGTACGAGCATCGTACGCCTCTGACAAGTGGCTCTCCGAGGTTCTCTCCCAGTTGACAAGCTCCACCTCTTCATCGAAGCGATCCTCGCTCAAGAATTTCTGTGTTTCCGACGGCTTGGTTTATTACTCTTTGGCTCCCAACCCTCGTCGTCTTGCCATACCCGCAGACGAAGCTCTTCGTCGAGATATTCTCCATGATTGTCATACGGCCCAAACGGCAGGCCACTTTGGCCGCGACAAAACTTATCTCACAGTGGCCCGCAAATTTTGGTGGCCTCGTTTGTTCAAGGTTGTATCGCGCTATATAGCGCATTGTGACGTTTGTCAACGTGCCAAGGCTTCTCCAGCCACTCGTGCCCCACTGGCACCTCTGCCAATACCCGATGAGGTGTTTTCCTCAGTTAGCATGGATTTTATCTTTGGTCTCCCTCGAGACAAGCATGGCCGTACCGGCATTTGGACCTGTGTTGACAGGCTGTCGAAATATCTTATTGCAGTCGCATGCCGCGACACTATCACAGCCGAAGAATCGGCTCAACTCTACTTTGACCATGTTTTCTGCCGTTTTGGCTTACCCTCCTCTATTGTTTCCGACCGCGATCCTTGCTTCACCTCCAAGTTTTGGTCCGCGCTTTTTGCGCTTTGTGGAACCTCTCTCGACATGTCAACGTCTGACCACCCTGAGACTGACGGTCAGTCCGAGCGAGCCAATCGAGTTATTGAAGACGTTCTTCGCAGCTACGCTCAATCAAAGCCGCGTACTTGGAGCTCAATGCTCTCGCATGTTGCTTTTGCTTACAACAATTCCGTCCAAGCGTCCACGGGTCACACACCCTTTTATGTCCTGCACCTTCGGCACCCTCGCCTACCACTCGATGTGGATGCTCCACTTTTAAGTGGGGGAGGATCTACCCCAGCTCGCACTATTGCAAGTGGTAAACACTTTGTTGAGCGACGGAAGTCTCTACTTCTCCATGTCCGCGAGAATCTCGCTGCCGCTCAAGCGAAACAAGCTTTGCAAGCCAACAAGTCAAGTCGACGCAACACGAATGTTTATTCAGTCGGCAATTTAGTCGTACTACACGCGTCGGCTGTGCCAAAATCGGCGCTTGGCAATTCGAAATTGCAGCCACCTTGGCTTGGCCCATTCCCTATCTCGAAGAAGATTAGTAACACTGCGTACAAGTTGGAGCTTCCAGCCGAATGGCAAATCCACCCAACCTTCTATGTTGGCAAGCTCAAGAGGTATTTACCTGTTACGCCGAATCGCGGCGATCCATCGAGTTCCGCTCCTTTCTCCTGCGCCACAACGAGTCAACATGGCGCTTCATCTCCTCAAGTTGAGCAGCAGTCGTCTCATACTCCCGGCGAAATTCGCGCAACAATTCCGCCCTTGGATAGCGCTCAACTTGCTTTTCAAGCGCCTCAAAGCAATCACGCAAGTCTTGATTCTGAGCTTGCAGCTCCCGATTTTGAACTTCAAGATCTTCGACGCGCATCCCCAAACGAACGTGTGCCAACACCAGAAACCCATCTTGAGCCACCACTCCAGGAGATGGAGGTCGACTCGCCGACCGCGGACGACTTGGCGATTTCGGAGTCAACACAACTGGTGCCGCTGGCACAACCACGCTTCCAGAAACGCCTCGGTTGGAGCTTGGAACCTCCAACCGAGGCCGTTGAGACCGCTCCATCGCAGCATGCGATCGTCCCCGCTTCCGTTCCTCGCCTAGTGGGCAGGCGCTACAGTCCGGTCGGACTGGAATACCGTCTTTATCAATCACCGTCGACGGCAGCTGCCGATATGGAGGCTATTTGGATATCAGCTCGAGAAGCGCGTGAAATATTACCTCAAGAGTTGGCAGCTTACGAGTCACAGCGGCGGCATTCAAGACGCAAGCTTGCGCCAGACGCTGAAAGCCTCCTGAGCGTATTGGCCCTGATAGGGTCTTCCATCGAAACTCGGCGTAATTCGCAAGACGGTTCGTCCATTGGGCGATGGTTCTCGGCGTAGACCGATCCTCATAGTCATTATTGACTCGTTTGGGCGTGAAATACGCAAAAGCAAACAACAACAACTCTTCCTTGACGCTCGCTGCCCCAGCCTTCGGCTTCTCTCGCTCTTGGTCCACCTTGGCCTCTGCCTCCGGCTCCGCCGCGCCGCGCTCCGCTTCTTGTTGTCCCGCATCTTGCTTTCCCTCATCCGAGTCTCGGCGCATTACTTTGCCCATCGCGCTTGTGATTGAATCAGACGGTTGCACCGTCTCCAATCCAATTTCTCCAACTGTCACTCCTGACTGCTCTTTCACGCGTTCGCGTGATCCCTGCGTTCCCATTTTGACCACCTCACGCTCTGGTTTTGAGTGTGGGGAAGTGTAACCGGAGTCGTCGGGTTACTTGCATCGTGACCCTTGACATGACATGCCTGATGTTGGCATGGCATCTGTATTGACCTCTACGTGTGAGCACCTGTTGCTCACAGCCATTCCTCTGCATTGAGCCTTCTAGGCCATTCGTATTCACTGGCCCACAAGCTCCGTTCGTTTATCTAGCTCTTAGCTTTAGTTAGGATAAAGCTAATTCACTTTTCAATTTGCCTCTTGCCTATCAGGCCTTCCTCTGCGCGTGTACACGGTTACAAGAGCCATCTCAAGGGCAGCTTCATCCTGTGCCTCACTCACCGTCGTCGTTTGCATGGAGTCACGCATGGCCAAATCCAACGAGGAATTCCATCGGGCGTTTGGCCAAGGCTGGGCAGCGGCAGCAGCAGCAAGCGCTAGGACTAGGCTCGAGCGAGAGACCATCTCGAAAGAGTTTGATCCAAAATGACAAACTTGATGGCGATCTTCCGTAGAGGCCATGGACAACCTCATCCAGTGCAATCTCCAAAATGACAAAATCAAAACTTCTCACCATCCGTCCAAGCATCCCATCGGGTTCAATTTCAGCGATTTGGCTCCGCTTGCTGCGCGAATTGCAGCTACTGACAACAGGAAAGCTATTGAAAACGGCGGTTTACTTTGTATCCACGAGCTTTGTAGCGTGAAAAGTTCCAGGATGGCTTGGCCAATATGATGACCACTTGTGGTGTGACATTTCAAAAATGTGAAATAAATCTCACAAGTTCGAACGGAATGACGCGACTTTGCCGTATCTCGCTGCACATCTCCTCCAAAGAACGCACATGCTCCATGGCAAACCGTAGCCTCAGAGACTTCCAGCCTCTCTAGAAGAGGTCGATGGACAGACGCAGAGGATGCAGCGCCGTCGGCGCGAGTTTTGCGGTACTTTGAAGCTTTGGAAAGTGAGTCTTGCATTCGACATGGATTACAATTATATAATGACACATTAGACGGGCAGGTTGTCGGGCTTGGCGTCATGCGCGACGACGCCTTCGAGGGAGAAAGAGTCTTCCTCTGCGTCGTTCTTGGTGTCTTTGGTCGCGCATTCGACTGGCAGGTCGTTGCAGAACTCAGGCACAGGCGTGACAAAGTGTTCGTCCTCACGGCGGCGGTGGTTCACATAGGCAACGACCATGGCGACACCGGCGACCGCGCCAACGACGCCAACGATCGCCCAAGCAGTGCTACCGTCGCTGCTGCTACCGTTGCTTTTGGTTTCGTCGTTGGACGCCGCGACTTTAACGTCGGCGACTGGAGCTTCTGTCGCTGTCGTTGTTGGAGCTGCGGTAGTTTCGACAGCAGTCGTGGATGGAGCGGATGTTGGTTCAACAGCTGAAGATGGAGACGGCGAAGGCTCAATGGTCTCGTCGGCCAAAGACGGAGATGGCGAAGGCTCGATGGTCGTTGTAGCCACGATCTTTGTCGCTGGCTCAGTCGAAGTTGGCGCATTCGTGGTCACGACTGGGGTTGTAGTCGTCGAGTTTGGCGGGAGACTGGCGTCGTCGGCGGTGGATTTCTTGGACGCATTGAGCGACAATTCCCAGAGGCCGTTCATGAGTTGATCCAAGTTGTTGCCTCCCGTGTCCTCATCGCTGGCTTTCGCAAGGAGCAACAAGTCGACGATTGCGCGCTCGTCGTCGTCCGTCAATTCTATTCCAGACGACGACGGCGCCGCTGCGGCTCGTTCAAGGCCTTTGCCTTGGACGGACGCTTTGGCGCTGGCTTGGTCGGCAAGTGCTTGGTCATAGCTTTTCTGGATGACCGCCGCGCCGAGGATCAAGCGATCTTCGAGGCTCAGATCCATTGGGAGATCCGGTTGAGGTTGAGCTGCAATGGAGACCGCTTGGAGCGCGGCGACGCAGAGAGCGCTCTTGAAGAGTCCAAGCACCATGTCGATAGAGTATTGAAAAATGACCAAGCAGCAGAGACATGAGTCTCCAAGACGCGAGCCAGACGCGATCGAATGCCGACTTCTCCACATGGTCGAGACAACATCTGCGTTCGGCATGTTGTCACTCTGGATATCAACCAACGACGGAATGAGAGAGGGAGATCCAAGTCCAGCGCTGCCCAACGTCCAGTCGTTCGATCTTTTCTCTCTCTCCATGGTCATAGCGATGCAGCGTCACTCTCCACGAACAACTTGGCGCCGTCGACCATGGAGGGTGAAAAGATGAAGAGACACACTCGACAACGGTGTAATTGTCGTCTCCCTCGAGCTATGTCAGGATCTACGTCATGAGCACTCTGAATATGGAGATAGAGGTGTCCTCTAGCTGTCTCTGATCGTCCTAGGCCGTCAATTTGCGGCGATATGGTGTTGATAGGAACATGGAGTAACTACAGGTCATGACAGCTCCCATGGTAGAGATGGAATGGAGTTTGGAGAAGACTTCTAGCGATAGATGTCGTCTTGTGGGTACACGAATGACTCGCTATGTTGTCCACGATGGAAGGAAACGTCGCTTGGTTGCTTTTGTTGTTTGGTCGCTTGAAACTGTCAACGGGACACGACCTTGAACAGCGCCTCTTGAGCCAGGATGGCCGCGACAGTGAGTTCCTGTCAAGCTCTTCTTCTTCTTGCGCCATCTCCCAGCGCGATTGACGCCATCCTCACGTTGCTCTCGACTTCATTTCTTCAGAATGACGACATTCCTCCAGTTGAACTTCTCACAGAACCACCGTCCATTCCACAGGTCAGCCAGCTCCATCACTGTCCTCCCGTTCCTGACTTCTCACTAGATCCAAGCGTCAGTCGGCGCCATGAACCACATCGTCTGCTTACTCGCGTCGTCCCATCGACTTATCCTTCTCTGTGGCGTAGATTGGCTTGACCAAGCCGTTCGATCTCGACGCAGATGCTTTCTCATCCTGGCTTCAATTGGCCACGCCGCGAATCCCTCAAGAAAACGACGAAGAAGGCGCTCCTGCTGCTGCCGACAGCGCTGTCGTCGACAAGTACAAGAAGAAACTCGCCAAAGTAGACATCGATGCCTCTATCGTTCTCCTTATCCTTTCTCTAGGCGGACAAACGCGTCAAAGCGCTCCAAGCCGACAACCAAGTACGTCATCGTCTTCCCCTCCATCTCCTAACCTTCGTGGTCGTCTCTAGCGACTCCAAGAAGAGTTTGAAGCCATGAAGGATCGCCACGCGTCGCTCCAGATTGAAATGGAACAGTTTTCCCACGATGTTCAGGAACTCCAGCATCAATACACAAAGTACGTCCTTCCTCCTTGAAGTCGGTCCACTCACGAGAATGGACGGCTCAGAGTCGTCGAAGCGAACGAACGCTTGCTTTGGGACTACTTGCCGTCGCATGATCCATCGCTCAAACATATCCCGCCGATCGATCGTGTGATTGTCGAGACCGTGACGCAAGTCGGCGGCTATCTCTTTGACGCGACGATCGGGGAAGGCCAGTACGCCTCTGTCTATGCGTGCACGACGACCCAAGTGCAGCCTTTGCCTTCCTCGACGTCTTCACCAACAGTGGAAGCGCTCCTGCCGTGTTTGCCGACCAATCTCGCCGTGAAAGCGATCGACAAGAGCAAACTCCACGATGTGCTCGCGCTCGTCCGCGTCAATGGTGAAATCGGAGCGCTGAAAGACGCAAAACTGCGCCATGCGAGTCTCTTGAGCTTGCGGGATGTCGTCCACACGCCAAAGTTCATCTACCTCATCACGGAGCGCGGCGGACGCGATCTCTTCGATTTCTTTGGCTCGCATGAACGTACGTCAGGCTCTCCCTCTCGTCCTTGGATGGTGGACGATCGATGTAGGGATTCCAGAGGCCATGGCGGTGCGGATTGCCTTCAAGATTGTCGAAGCGGTCAAGCACATGCACAGCCAAGAGTATTGCCACCGCGATTTGAAGCCGTATTGCGCTTCCAACGACGTGCAGTTCGCTCACGGGTGTCTCTCCTGTAGGGAGAACATTCTCTTCACACCCGAGACGTTTGCGATCAAGCTTGTCGACTTTGGGCTCTGTGCCAAGGTCGGCGCGGCACCGCTGACGGATTTCTGCGGCAGTCCTGGCTTCTTTGCGCCGGAAATGCTCCTCCAGGAGACGTACGACGGCCAGAAAGCGGACGTTTGGAGTGTCGGGTGCATTCTTCTCGAGGTGCGCGCTATTCTGTGGCTGAAAATCGTTCTGAGGGAGGATTTCGTAGCTCGTCCTTGGCCATACATTCTTTGTCGAGACGTGGATGACAGCGTATCAACTAGAAGTCCTGAGCGATCGCCTGCTCTTCCACAAGCTCATTCGATCGGTACGTGGCGGACGACCGACGGACTCTTCAACTGTGTGGATGTTGTAGAACATTGCAGCGTTGCATCAAGCGTTGAATCGAGCGGACTGCTTAGTCTCTCCGAAAGGGAAAGCGCTGCTTGAAGCGATTCTCTGCGAAGACATTCACGCGCGCCCGACGATCTTTGAAGTCGCGGAGCATCCGTGGTTTGAAGCCCAGCAGCTCCAGCAACAACAGCTCCAGACTTCACCGTCGAGACGACAAGCATCGCCGAAACGAATCGACCGAGCGCTTGCTGCAGCGTCATCTTCAGCGCACGACGTGACGAGGCTCAAAGGAACCGAAGGACCCGTGCAAGTGTCACCGACGAGACCGTCGACTGCGACGGGAAAGATATCACTACCGTCGATCAAGAGCGAGAAGAATATGCCGCAGCCGCCGCAACCACGATGAAGGACGAGAAGAATGGAGCTATTTATTACAACGACAGACTTAGACGGCATCAGTGACGGCAGAGATCAAGAGCGGGAACGTCGTCATGAGGATGGGCAGCGAGAGACGATAGAATCGATCCATGGGCGCTTCCGCGTCGCCAGGCTGCGCTTGGAGAGTCGAGTCGTCGTCGTCGGCGTATTCACCGCCGATTGCAAAGGCTGAAGATGGGAAGGCGACGTCGTTTTCGTCAAATGAGTCCCAGGAAGCTTGGCTCAAGTGGCGCGACTCGCTCACAAACGAAGAGGACGACGTCGGCGGCGTGGTGGTCGTTGGCTCAACGAACGGATGCATATTGACAAATGGTGCGATCAAACTCTTATATCAACCGATCGATCAAACGTTTGAAGCCACGGCATGATAGCACCGCGGCGAGACTCAGGACGAGCGGAATCAGCAACGAACATGCGAGAGGAACTCCACCAGTCGTCGTCGAGGGAGGAGAGAACGTTCGGCCAAGATGAGGAAGGTTCGAGCAAGATCGCATGGCTCCCATGTAGCTGTGGCTCTCTCTGGGAGCTAGCTTATCGCACGATGGCTGCTGGGTGGAAGGGAGAGATGCTCGCGAGGAATAGCATGAAAGACAGGAGGTGGAGGACGCGCAGAGGAGAAGAATGTTCAGCCTAGACGAGAGGAACCTCAAGCTGGAATAGCGAGCATGACCACGATGACACAAGTAAGTGAGCTCGCTGGGCTCACGACGGTTCAAGATGACTGCTGGAGGCAAAGGCGTCTTGGAGGAGGAGGAGCTTGGCACCGCCGACGAGGAGTCGAATGGACAACGTACGTGAGAGCAGCTACGACGACTAGCAAGCCATTGAGAGAGCGAGAGGAAGGAATAGAAGAGAGGAAGAGCTCGACTCGTCGATGGGGAAGAGAACGTTCGGCCTAGACGCGTTGCAGCCACACATTCCGTTCGAAACTTTGTCGACTGTGATGTCCACCTGTGGCGCTCTGACTCCGACTTGTTTCTCGTGGAATAGACGGTCGAGTCGATCGCGAGGCAAGAGAACGCGTAGGAGCTCCTCCCTTGCGTGCTTCCAATCCGTGGCAGCTCTCTCTGTCGTTCACTTTCCAACCAGCTCCGCCGGGATGTCACCTCCACTGAGCGACCTCGCCTTGAATACAGACGACAGCATGCTCGACTTGGCCTTCTCGTCGCCTTTCATGGTCCTCACGCGCGGCCACAGAAGACGACGACAATCAAGACGAAATGGATGGAGAGACGACGAGCGAGCGATTCTACCGCCACTCCATGCCAGTGCTCATGCTCACGATCCCGCTCATGCTTTCCTGCGTCACGGATGCAATCTAAACTCTCATTAACGTAACGTTAATACAAATGTGTTCCTACCCTGCGACGATGAGCATGCTGTCGTGGGCAATCTCCACGGGGGCATGGAGCGCCGCTGGAGCGTCTATCAGGTAGAGGCCACTTCGTTCAAGCTCTCGCACGCGGTTGTAGTCTCGCTCGAGGATGTCCTTGTCTTCATGGACCATGAGGACGCAGCCTGGTGTTGTGTAGGCGTCGATGGTCGGCGACAGCTTGACGCCAGCTTCTGCGCGGACGCGGCTCTCGACAAACGACGGCATGGTCTCGACTTCGCGCATGCCGGGCATGCCACAGAGCATGCCAGAGTCGTACGAGACAAAGGTCGTCTTGCAGCCGAAAGCACGCAGCGACGTTGGCATGGCTGGCAGCGCTCGGAATGCTTTCTCATTGAAATACGCATCGAGCGTCGCGCTGGCGATGGAATAGCCCTGGCAGCGGTTCAAGATGGGAATATCCGTGCCGTCGCGGCCGTGAAGACGCGCGCCGACTTCAATCAAGCACGGCTGGTTCTCTTCAGGCAGCCACTTGACCTCGGCGTGGCCAGGGCCGTGGCGGATTCCAACGGCGTCGAGGACCTTCAAAGTGTACTGGACCAAAGCTTTCGTGATCGGACATGCCACAGGACGAAGCCAGACGCCAAAGTAGACAAAGGCGGCGCCGTTGACCGCGCGCTTGTCGTATTCCCACACTGCGACGACTTTGTGCTGCCCATCGCGACTGACGGTGTCAACGACGTATTCAGTGCCGCCCAGGTATTCTTGCACGAGGCATGCTGTGTTGACAAGTCCGAGATGGTTTGTCTTGCCGACGATCGCGTGGAAAGCGCGCGAAGCGTCGGCGACCGACGAGCAGAGGAAAACATCATCACTGCCCGCGCTGTCGACCGGTTTCACGACCACGGACGAGCCATGAGCGGCGATAAATTGCTCAATTTGCTGCCACGACGTTGCTCGGGATTGCTTGACTGCTCGCAGTCCCGCCGAGCGGATGGCTTCACCCATCACATATTTGTTCCGTCGGGCCGCCGACCCAGCTGCTCCGTTGGATCGGACGTTGAATGCATCGGCCAATAAGTCCGTGAGGACCACGCCAGGCTCTGCGCCAGCCAAGACACCGGCGATCTCGAAATTTAGAGCGCGGATTGCAGCCACGAGCGGCGCGATGGGAGCGTCCGCGGGGTGAAACAGCTCTTGGGTATATTGGGCACGGATTGAAGTGGGGACTTTGACGAGCCAGTCGACCATGTTTTCTTCGATGTCGCTGTAGACGGAGATGCAGGCAAAGCCGCGTTCCATGGCCATCTGGGCGAGGCACATCCCCGACGAGAAGGGATCAACGACGACGACGGCGCGGCGATGGACCATCTTGGGCTCAAATGTGGTTTTGAGGATTTGCCCTCGAAAAGTCGACCGATTTGTGTCGGGACGGCTTATCCGGATAAGTGTCGCCTGGATGAAATATGAACAGCCAATCAAAAAATTCCAAAAAGTTCGACCAGTCGATTCAAGAATCTCTCACCTCTCACGTTCCTCTCCTATAAAACAGTAGAAAGACGAACGCTTGCACGCGTCAAGACAAGCTGGAAATTCGTTAAATAAATTGTAGATGCCAGGAGAGTTTATAGGGTGTAAGGGATAGCGTGAGTGTGAAGATAGAAATTGATGAGGGTTTTAGTAATGGGTGTGGGTGAGATGTTATGTATGCTTGAACCATGTGACGATTAGAGAGCACTCCAAGTGACAGGTGAATTGTTTGCGACTGGCGACCGCGTTGGCTTGTGTACAATCGAGCGACAGCGCCCAGCGTGTGTCTCACGTTTGAGACTGAAATGGATGCGTTGTGGCGTCACCTTTTATTGAAACATGAAAATAGCCTGCGAGATTCAAATAGATGCCTCTAACAATAACATTCTATTTCGAGGAGGGAGATGTCATTTTTAGCTAATTTAGGCTATTTTTGGAATTTTATTTGGATTTTTATATCGAAAATAAGCAAAAAATGCCTATTTTCAATATGATTTGTAACAAGTCCACAAGATCCGGATAACCGGCCTCTCGCCATCGTGTACGGTACATGGTCATGGAACAAACGTCAAACGTTGGAGGAAAAGATGTGCTTTTCGTGGCGACAGCACTTTGGGTCCAATCCAATGACAACAGTTGCTACCACGTCGTTGAAGTGCACCGAACGCTAAAGTTTTGGAAGTTGACCAGTTGTACAAGTCGCTGGCCTTTCTGACGTCTCCGGATTTTATCCGGATACAAATGACACACCAAAAATTGCATCGACCCAACGACAGTGTTTGAAGCGTTCTCCCCTGTGCATGATGCGTTGCCCACCGAGAGACAACTGAGCAAGTCGTCAAGGTAGAGAGCATGACGAGCTACTGTGCGCTACACGATCACTCTGCATAGACCAGACTGGATGGGTATTTCTATGCCAATGGTGGTGGGTTTTGTCGCAAATGTGATTGAGGTGTGGCAGCTGAGACGTGTGAAATTTGTCCTGTCCAAGTGTTTGGTGAATTCCTCGCCTTCCATCCGCCATCGTACGTGAATCTGAAAAAATATTTGAACGTAATCAACTTATCCCGACCAAGTTGATCGCGGCTGGCTGGTTCCGACACCTTTGTCGTCGCGTGGCTTGTCTCTCGCGCAGCGGGCGATTACGCGTTTGTCGTGGCCACGAGTATTAAGACCCTGTTCGGTGATGAGATCAACTAGGAAAGTGTACTCCAGAGGA
Source organism: Aphanomyces cochlioides (assembly GCA_019828595.1). Classification (NCBI taxonomy): domain Eukaryota; phylum Oomycota; class Saprolegniomycetes; order Saprolegniales; family Verrucalvaceae; genus Aphanomyces; species Aphanomyces cochlioides. The sequence continues at coordinate 3,421,471 of JAHQRK010000005.1, forward strand.
GGTCGGCTTGCCATGCACGTGCGAACACACTCAGGAAGAAGAAGGGAAGATTCAACGGAATGATGAAATCATTCATCGTGGTGGTGGGCCATCGATTCGCGAAATATCACAGCTTTGAAATACCATGCTGCAACTAAAGCCGCATTTTTTAATTGACCTTGTCCTGCTCAAGAAGATTTTTGCCGTGCCTACGTTCCAAGTGTTTGACGAATACTACCACGAAACTTGCGAAATTGTCACGTCGGTTGTCGAATGCGTCAGCTTTTTCTTTGGCCACACCTGAGTCCAAGTTGCGAATGGCCGTCCGTCTGTGCGTGCTCTGTTTGTACAGTTTAAGTTAATCCCATGAATGCAAGTTGTTTCAGACATTCCCCGACTTAGACAAATATTTCCAACACAATTCCCATTTCGTGGAATATGAGATCGCTGGCTGCACATCTGTAGCTTCATGATATGCGTGCCGCCGGCGCAATGACCATCGTTAGCTGAAACTGCCAGTGTACGTGGTTTACACAACCCGCTCACGCTGTACGTCGAGGAAAATCAGCCATTCTCAAATTTACTCTCTTGACCATGGCATCTATCCAACCAGTCTTCCTCAAATCGAGCGATAAACTTTGGCCATCGTGAAGCCGATCCTGTGTGGATTCCTGTTGCACCACACCCACGCTATTCTCGCTCCGGAAGCTCCATGTCCTCCTCGGCAAACGATACGCCCCCGACTTCACCCAACGCTTTTAACAACTTTATGGCCTACAGTCCTCGCTCCATGGACCACGACCACGCTGCGTAAAGTTTGCTGGAGATTGCTGGGCAGTATTTATTAGAGGAGGTTCATGACGCCAAGAATATTCTAAGGAACATATAAACAGCTTTGATTGGTCAAAATTTGAAATAGAGATCATTGATTGGCTTAAATTGAGAAAGTACATTTCCTTCGACGTCGAGGCAGTGGCTGCTCGTAATGCTTTCTTCATTTGTCAAGGAGTGATATCATCGCCACCAAAGGATGACACTACAGCGCTGCTTTAGCTAATATTCTTGCATTAGAATGGAGGAACTTTCTATCAACGAGTCGTAGGAATGGCCATCGTCATTCAATATGTGATCTAAGCTTTGATGATATCATGGGCGCTTATGCCTCAGAGCCCAGCGGCATTCATTTGCATTTCAATTTCATCCCTGAGTGGAGCATGCCGACTTTCAAGCATCTCTTTGATACGTTTACGGACGCCCCCGAAGAGTCCAAGCATCTACTCTGACGAAGACATGGACGATTTCATGCTCCATCGCGAAGTGCGCAGACCAGGTGCTAGCAAGAAGGACGAAGCTTCACTTTTTCAACAAGATGCAACCGACGACTTTATGTTTTACCGTGGAAATGGAAACCGAGCTCAAGGGGCGGAACAAGCTTAAGTGATAAGTCGTGGAGGCGTAGTGCCTCAAAGTTTAAATGTGAATGCGTCAATAAAGCCACTCAACCTTACCAATTGAATCATTGGGCAAACCTCCTTTCAAGACGTCGCATTGATGTCCCCATGGTTAGAGCTCTTGAAAAGCCCCAAGACTGAGTCATCAAAGCGTCAAAGCCAAGGAAAGTGGGATGTGGTGTTTAAAATTGACAGACCCAAAGTCGCAAGAGCTCAACGCGCGATGACTAACTCGATCCATCATCTCCTTGGCCGGGTCAATATAAACTCAATAAAGAAGTCAATTGAAGATGAAAACATTGGCACCTTGCACTTCTGGTCCAGACAGTCCATTCAACATTCCTTCGAATTCTTCCATGGTTACTTCACAGTGGTGGAAAGCATCGAGGGGACTTCAACAAAAAATATCATATTTTAGGTAAGGTGCAACTTTGAATCAAAATATCCAGTTCTGACGTACCTGTGACAGAGTATATGTAGTTAAATATAAATATTCGAATGTTATTCATATTTGAAGGTTCAAACGATGGTCCCAAGTCCTTCTTAACCACTTAAGCGGTCACAAGGCACATGAATATCGTTGTTTATCGGATAAATGCATTATTAGTCTTTTTAATTCATGGATATGGAATTGAATAAACGTATTTTATTGCATATTCGTTCTCTCAATTATCGTCCATCATTTGCAAAATCAAAATAATCGAATATGAGAGACTTCGATCATCCAACTAATTTTTCTTAACCCTCTTGAAAAATTATGTAATCAGTTTTGTCAAATAATTTTAATTAGACAGGTAATAGAATATAAGGATGAAAAATGAATATCACCTCGAATACAATTCATCGTTTCTTGTAATCATGTGGTTTTAAAGGATTGTATTCATACTTCGTTATCACCAGAAAAAACTGCATATAGGAAAACTGTTTTTATTTGTTCCAGAGTGTAATTTATTGGGTCAAAACATAAAAAGTCCCCTCGATGCTTTCCACCACTGTCAATATCAAAATGTTGTTTGGACATGACGATGCACCCGCCATAGACACCACTCTTTTGCTATTCCGTCTTCAGCAATATATTCAAAACATTCATCCTTTTGTATAGCTCGTGGAGTGCGCACCTGTCGCCAAATGTATTTGCTTGTCGTTCTCATGACATTTTCACGATCTTGCACCAAGTCAAGCCCACGTTATTGATGGTCATGGGTACACACATACCGGTAGTCTCCGTACAGTCACGGTGCTCGATGTCTCAACGTCGCTGGTTTGTGAAACCAATGGCGGCCACAGTAATTGGCGGCCCACGCTTCCCGACCGTATTCAGGGGACTATCGTAGCACGAGACGCTTGCTTCATCTCGGTGGCAAGCGGGAAATCTCATGGAGAAAGAAATGCACGGCCATTGCACATTGCACCCGTCAATGGACAATACTGCATATATTCTAACTACAATCAATAAAAAATGCCATATTATTCACGTTCAAGGCCATATTGCAAATTGTTTATACAAATACTCATAATATTTTATCTATATTTTTTAATTTGATTTCCTACATTGAAATAGCAATAGCATTGTACGGGTGACGTAATGTTACCATTCCGATATAACAGGGGCAGTAATCGACGGGGCGCCCGCATGTTCCGTCATTCGATGGCCTGATTGGCTCGATTTTGAAAAAATAGATCTCACTGGGAAGCGATAATACGATTGTTTTGAGCTTTCTATCGGTTGAATGTTTATTGCGACACCGAAATGAATACAAATGAGGCAATAAAGTGGTTGTCATGTAATACGCGGAGTGACACGAAGTGCAAGTGGCATTTCGATATTCTCACAGTCGAGCGCAAGATGAACCAGATAAAGAACATTGTGGACGACTGCATGACAGAGATGTGGAAGGCGCTGGATCCGCACAACTCTGGCGTCTTGGACAAGAACACGGCGCGATACTTTGTGAACGTCTTGACAGTCGCGATTGAAGCCCAAGGCGGACAAGTCGAACCGTTTGACTTTGACAACGATTTTGACGACTTTGATGCCGATCAAGATGGAAAAGTCAACCAACGAGAGATGCGATCGTTTGTCGAGCAAGTCATGGGCGTTCCTCTGATATTCTACTTTCGTCACGGTGGAGGTACTGCAGATCCGTTGTCGCAACTCCAATGCGTGGAATCGCTCTAAATTATCTCTAATATAATATTCCAGTTCTCGACACAATACGTACTGTCCACGACGCTCTCGACACACGCGCAGCATTTCCATGACACTTGCATGTGATGGCATTGAATACGTCTTGCTGCAGACCTGTCTTTCTATCAAATCGAGCGAATCATTCGAGCGGCACGGCGGCAAATGCGTCGCGACGCTGCTACAGAGAATCCGCCTCTATTGGACGCTTTTCGGTTCTGAGAGTTTCTGCGCGTGGCTTGCATTGCGTGGATCTCGTCGTGACGTGGCACATTCACATGTCTCTTCCTAGACACACCCAAGAGGCGCTGGAGACGCCCCAAGAGGAATGTCTCGGCAGCGGCATTCACGCTTTGTCCGATAGGAAGTTTCAACGTTGCAGTTGGCCAACTTCAACCCGACCAAGTACAATCACGCTCTAAACTTTTATGATATCATATTATTGGTCGCATAAATTGAAATATAATATTTCAAATATAACTTATAAAATCTTTAATTTTGTCTATAATAATGTTTTAATTACCATGAGATACTTGACAAGTTCAATGGCTTTTAATGCCGTCGTGGACTTTGTGTGAAAGCGATAAGGTATATTTAATATGGATTTTTGTATAAAAATATGAGTAGTGTACTGGAGCAATCCAATCGATCAGGAGACCAAGCCAACCTACGCGTACGCTGCGAAGTAATTTCTCCGTGTATGCTCGACGCCGCTGCTCACAAACCAATCTGCCACGATGACCTCAAGCCAAGCAGCAACAGCGCCAGATCAACGAACGATCGATGAGCTATGGAACTCGTTTGACCGCGACAATACAGGCAAAATTGATTCATCCAGCGCAGATGCAATTATTCGCGCGATGAAGGAAGCCATGATCCGCGACGGCGTTGAGAACAGCGGCGCGAAATCTCTCATCATTACGGTCCTCGTCCACATCTACGCACGGATATTCAACGACATCTAGACGTGTTTGACTAATTTATCCATTTACTCCTTGGGAATACTGTTGTCGATCTCCTTCTTCAAGTCGGCGACGCGAGCGGGAGCCATGGCGAAGAGATAGTTGGCCAACTTGCCATCGTTCATGAGTGGCATGACAAGGCTTTTGGGGTTGGCTTGGACCTTCATGCCTGCATACAAGGCAGCATTGACCATGATCTTACCAATGGAGTTGCGAACCAAGATGCTACAGAGAGATGAGCTCATGGAGCAGTAGGAAGAGCGCACCGTGTCGCTTTGGTCGTCTTGTTTTGGAGCAATTTGAACGCATGCGAACCCAAGTTGGCCCATTCCTTCTCTGCCGACTTAAACTGCCGCAATCGGACGGCTTCCTCCTCAAAGAGCACGGTTTCGTTCGATTCCGAGTCACTCTACAGTCACCGCGACATGAGCATAGTGGCGCATTTCACAGCTTACCTTGATAATGACGGTGGCTTCTTCGCGTCCAATGTTTTCATCGTCTTCATCATCGTCCCCGCCTTGCCCGGCTGCTCCAGCTGGAGTTGCCGCTGATGCAGTCGCCGCGGGTTTGGGCAAATTGAAGCTGAAGCCACCGGCAGCAGGAGCCGCTGGGGCAGGAGCTTTCGCACCAAACGCAATGCCAGACGATGTAGTCGATGATGTGGCTGCCTCCCCAAGTGCTGGTGCTTTTGGTGGTTGGCCGAACGAAAAGCCAGAGGACGACGTCGATGTTGATGGATTGCCAAATGAAAATCCGCTCGACGACGAAGCTGCGGCAGGCTTGTCGCCAAAGGAGAACCCGGTGGAAGGCGTCGACGATGCTGCTGGCTTGTCGCCAAACGAAAAACTACTGGATGACGTCGATGTGGAAGCAGGCTTGTCGCCAAATGAAAATCCAGTCGACGACGCGCTGGAGGCTGGCTTGTCGCCGAAGGAGAACCCGTTAGACGACGTGGTGGATGCAGGCTTGTCACCAAAGGAGAATCCAGTGGACGAGGACGCTGGTTTGGCTGCATCAGAGGACGACGAAGGAGTTGCAGTGGTTGACGTGGTCGTTGTAGTGCCAAAGGTAAAACCACTCAGTTTGGTTTCGCTTGACTTGGAGCCAAAGGTGAAGGATGGTACACTGCTCGCCTTCGTCGTTTCTTTCTCCACGGAGGCTGGTGGTTTGGCAGCTGATCCGCTGCCATTTGAGGTCGATTCCTTTGGAGTTGTGGACGTTGTGGTGGGAACACCGAAGGAAAACGGTGCTGCCGAACTCTTGGTAGAATTCGCTGAAGAAGTGGGTTTCTTGCCGTAGAGGACATCTAAGTCCTCCTCTAGCGCTTCCACATGCTGAATGTATTCCTAGACTAGTGTTTCAGACCTCACAACAGAGCATGATCTTACTTGAATAGATTTCGTCCAGAGCGACATAGGATTTTCAACGACTTGCTGCTGCACGAACGCGAAAAACTCCTTATTCAAGAGTTCCATGCAAGTCGAGAGAGCCTCCTCACGGCTGGACAGGTTTGCAACCTTGCTTTCGATCCATGAAAACGTCAGCGATTTGCCGGAAGCAGTCGAGACACTTGATGGTGCAGCAAAAGTTGATACAGTCGGCTTTGGCACGACGGGAGTAGGCTTTGGTGACGGCACAGGCAGAGTTGACTGAGTTGAAGACGCAGGCGCGGATGGTGCCAATCCTTTGAAAGCTGCAAATGGATTAGCGCTCTCCGTCGTTTTAGCTGTTGTGGAAGATGTTGGTGCCGATGGAACGAGGCCCTTAAATGCTGCAAATGGGTTGGCAGATGTGGTGGTAGGCGCTGGAGCCGGGGCCAACGCAGCAAATGGGTTTGACGATGTGGTTGTTGAAGACGCCGCAGGTTTGCTAAGTGACGCAAATGCATTTGCCTACGGTCAGCAGATGAGTCTCAATTCCTTGAAATCCCATTGATCAACGTACAGTGGGCGGAGCTGGGACCGATGAGGTTGCACTGGACTTGCTGGCCGAGCTACGTTTGGCACCCTTTGCAACCACAATTCGACGCTTCGCTATGACTTCATCTGTGGCTCGCGCAGGTCCTCCAAAGCCTTGCGACGAATCATCGTCCTCCATAGCTTCGTATTCCTCTCGGCGGAGCTGAGCGTTGTCATTTCGTCGCTTCGACATGATCGCGAGCACTTGTTTGGTCGTGAAGATGTGTGGTCTTTGAAATAAAATTACTTTTAAAACCTTTTAAAATAATTAAAAAAAAGTTTAAAATATTTTAAATACTCAATTCTTATTTAAAATTAGCTCCAAATCTATCGCTTTGAAAGATTTGCATTTTCAAAATTCAGACACACGGCATGGACACACGGGCGGCGCGGCAGTATGCATCGTTGTTCGCCGCCGAACACACCCAAGACGGTAACGTTATGCATGAAGATAGTTGTCGAATTTTAGGACACTTTGCATGAAGTGTGAAATCCGCCTGGAGTGGCGTATACAAGCATATATGATCATGTAGAGCAGAATCTAACAGAGACCTTCGCGAGCCATGTCTTTGAGCGACTCTTGGAGGATCTTTCGGCGCTTGCGCAGAGACGTACGAAGCGCACCTTCCTTGGAAAAGAGGTTAAGGAAAGAATGCTGCACGTCTTCAGCTTTGCCAAGCAAGTTGTGCATGGCCGTGTCAATGTCGTGCTTGACCTTGTCCATGGCTATGTCGATTTGGATCGCCTTCTCCTTGAGGAATGGCACTTTCATCTCCTTGCCGGAATAGCCGCGCTTCAGATTACGTCGGATGAACGTATCGTACTCGCTAATGATGCGAATGATCAAGTCGCTCGTCGAAATGCCTTCTGTCCGTTGGGTTTCATGGAATTTCCCAATGGCTTTGATGTGGCCATAGACATCATCTACAATCTCGTAAGTCATTCAAGGGGCTAAACGAGCATACCAGAATCACCGGCAGTGCCGCTCGTGTCTGTGTATGGAATGGCATCGTGGCAGACAAAGTCAATGTTGTGTTCTTCGAGGAATTCGTCCGTCAAGACCCATGGCGATCCTTCAATCACTTCGTCGACCCATTTGCAGTGACGCACCGATTCGAAGCGTTCAGCTTCCGTCATGACGGTTTGGCCCTTCAAGCGGTGGGTCACTTCGTCGTTGCACACACCAACCTAGACAAACCGTTCATCCAACATGGTCTGAACGAACTCGAGGTACCAAGAGGTAGACATTTGGGTACGCTTGCTTGCATTGCTGAAGAGCACGAGCGTGTCCAAAATGGAATAAGTCAAAGATGCCGTCGGCAAAGAGACGCAAGGGTCGTCCTGTCAACGTGCCCGGGTCTCCTTCTTTCAACTCTCGGCCTTGAATGATGATGGGCTCGATCTTCTTGTCGCTTTCCTCGACCTTCGCGTCTTCTTCGACGTGCTCTTCGTCATCATCACGTTTTCGCTTCTCCTAAGCATCTTTAAGACGAGACCGTCGAGATTTCCATTACGGCTTTGGCCGCCGCCGCTGCTGTCGACTTCTTGGCCATCACGATACCAAACCGAGAATGGCTGAAAAGCGTGGGAGCCAATCAATTTCAAATATTTTTGGGGAAATCCTATGATTGGCTAAAAATACAAGCGGCGTTTCTGGAGCACATCGTGTGCTCCGTCAACAGGTGTCCCCATGCCGACGGTGGAATGGAGCTTACGGAGCTCCACGACCACAAACAAGCGCGGCCACAGGACGCAGGCGGCACAAGTAAAAAGAATCCCCAATAAATGCAAATTATTTATTTTAATAAATTCAAATTATTTATTTCAATTATACTTCGAAGTTAACTGTAATACAAAAGATTAAAAATGAAAACTTTATTGTCGTTTTAATAAAAACTGGAGTCGTGCGGAATAAATTTTGACGCAAGCAAATTGACGCATACAAATTCCAAGTGAAATGAAATTGAATGTTTCGAACATGTTTTCAAAAATTTAAAACGTTTGACATTACACTATTTAATGGTCACGATTGAGGACAATATAAGAAAAGTTTAGTAAACTTTAAATAGTGTATGCGTCAATCATTTTCAAAACATCTCAAATTTCCAGTTTTGGACCCAAACGACAATATTTGATCCAATTTAATAATACTTCCGTATCGCTTGCACCAAACCATTCATGACCATATCGGTCTCTGCGCGTCGTGGAAAAAACCACGAGCGCCATAGAAACTCATCCACATAGGAAGGCAATAACTCCTTGCGGATACCGCGCATGCACTTCATGCGGTGCTTAATACGGACCTCCCAGAGGCCTTCGATCGTTTGTGTGTGGGCTCCTGTCGCAGGATCCACGAAGTTTTCGGAATGATTCACCCAAAAATGGGTAAAGTTCTTGTGGCGCAGCCGAGCGCTCGTCGAAAGATTGTGCCGTCCATTTGACGACACGTACGAAGCGAACTTGTCGGACTTGATAGTCGTCCCTGGCTTGATGTGCTGGTCTATCACGTCCGACAAAGTCGGCTTCGTACGGTCGTCGTAAACAAGGCGAGCAAACCATTTGCCGATGGTCCGATCGACACCGCCAAAGAGCCAAAAATCCTGGTGGCGGGTCCCGCCGCGGGACCCGCTCAGCGACGTTTCGTCAATCTCGACGATGGATCCATTTCCACCGACCTAAAATAGTGTTAGAAAACTGAAATTGGTGTGAAATAAAATAGTGTAAATCAAAAATAGTATAGAATACCTGCATTTCATCCGACAAAGCTCCTTGGAGCAAATGTCCCGGCACCATTGGTAGAAGTCGATCGCGAATGGCTTTGACACTTTCTTCTCGCACTTTGCCTTGGGCACAGGCTTTTCAGAAGCCCAGTCCCACATGAGTCGTATGGACTGGCACAATGATACTCGCGAGCCGGCGAAAAAAGAGCCGTGCTTAATGCTCAACTCGAAGCCTTTACAAGCGGCTCTTCTGCAGCGCCAGCGTGTTGGCTTGTCCTTCGTCAACGACAGTTTCATTGGATTGGCGCACTTGGCGCAGTGTGCCGATGACTTGAGCAAGCTAACACGCTGGCACCACTGCTCACAGTCTCGCTCGTTTGTCGTTGCAGCCATGATGACGTCAAATGAGAAATCGGCCAAGAAGCGGTTGTCATAACGCCCCACATTGTGGGGACCTTGTGCATTGCGTGCCATGAGAAGCGAAAGACGAAGTGGGGCCCTCCAGCGACGACCTAACCCTACATAAAACAATTCTTATTGGATAAAATAGTCGAAGTAACGTTAAGGGCTAGTCTGAATACCCATCAATTTTTTTATTCCATAAAACTGAAATGACATTTTGCAAAAATTTTCCAAAGTTCCAAATTCACAATTTAAAATGAAATAGTTGGTGAATTTGTTATTTGTCTGGACGCCACAACTTGAGGCCCACAAGAAACTTCAACATAATCGGTACAGACGATTGTTGTCATACTGCTGTGTCAGTCTCTTCCGACCGGAAACTTTGAAATGAGCCAGAGATGAGCAAGGCTCGATCACTGTCGCTTCTCAGAGTGTTAGAACATGCAACAGTGATAATATATAGTGTGTGCGTGTATTTTTGTAGAGATGGCAAGCTGAATCTCAAGCTTGACTCGATCACTGCGTTCATGACGAAAATATGTCATAAAAAATAGACCAATTCGGTCCATTTTTTTATGGCATAATATGGCCAAAACTCCAGAAAATTGTGAAAAAAAACGCTTTGAAAAGGTGGCATCCAGACAGTCAAAATTGAAAATTATGGCATATTTCGAATTATGGCATTTTTGGCATTTTTATGCCATTTTTGGTGGCATCCAGACCCACCCTAAATTGTTGTGTGAATTGACATTAGTCGACCAATCATACTGTCAAATACCTAAGAAGCACTAAAAGTAGCGCTCCACAAAGGGAAATTGCACAGATCTTGCACGCTTGCAATGGCTAAGCACCATACCACGCGGACGACGTCAGACATCCGCCCAGAAAATTGCGCTCACCGAAGCGAAGCGGAGGTCGAGTGTAAAATTTTCTGCAGGCGGATGACTCGAAGGGGGGGGGGCCCAACGTGCACCAAAAAGGGTCCTCTTTATTTTAATTCTCATCGGGAAAGGCGGCAGGTAGGCCGTAAGGCCGTGCCGCCACTCTGATGAGGCCTGTTTGAGTACTTGGCCTGTTCAGCTTGATTGTGATTGACTGAATGTTTGTCAGTTATTCGTGATGATTGGTAGATTATTTTATCCAATCAATTGGGCTCGGACGTCGCTGGAGTGGTTAATTAATGGGCTCCTTAAGTTTCCAGCTAAATTCCGGATAAAAGCTATTATCCGGATGTATTTTCCCGCTAATGGTCGGATAATGTGGTTTTATCCGGACGCTATATGCCTTTGTGTTGTGTTAATTTATTAAAATAAATAATTTTCATTTATTGTTGATTTTCCAGACCCCGTTCAATCGAATCACGCCGGCGGATCGATTCACCAATCGACGCCATTGGCTAATAAATATTTTGGGCGATTTTGATTGGCTGAATAAAATTTTAAAGAAAGTACAGTTCCCATGAGAGAAAGTACTGTTCTAATTTTCATTCGTCCAATGTATTGGCGCGATTGGAGATTGATACAAAAAACGAGTCCAAATTCGGAAATTTCTAGCGAATCCACAATATTGTGCCGCGTGGCACAAGTAACGCGGCACAAGTAAAAAGAATCCCATATATATGGCATATAACGTCCGGATAAAACCACATTATCCGACCATTAGCGGGAAAATACATCCGGATAATAGCTTTTATCCGGAATTTAGCTGGAAACTTAAGGAGCCCATTAATTAACCACTCCAGCGACGTCCGACTCGGACGGTCCGAGCCCAATTGATTGGCGCAGTTGTAGTAACGCTTGAAATGACAACACTCAATGTTGAAGTTTGCATCGAAAACGCCACAGAATTGCGACCTGGCGCTTGATTTAGAATCAAGGAACACCATTGATTCTTGCTTGGAGCAGCGGAAGACCACGGGAAATGAAAACGCGAGGCAGATGGACGCCGGAGATCTTGGATTTGGTCAGTTTTATGTGTCCCCGGCAGAGAGCCATCCATGGAAAGGCGCTCTGAGCAGAACAGTGTCAAATCGAAGAGATAACATCACCAAGTCCTCATCGTAGTGCCATACACAGCCGCGAATTCCACGGAAAGCTGCCCAACGACGAGGCATCGCGTGCTCTCGCCACGCATTTCCTGAAGCCTCTCGACCCGTATTTAAGCATACAAGACTGGATATCCATGGGTGTCTCACACCCACGAACATTTTGTCATCAAAGGCGCACCCAGCGACATTGCTGGTTGTTGTCGCATGATGCTCATTTTTCAATTGACTTCCTGGTTGTCGATGGGCCGCGCGAGAACGAACAGCAAGAAGGGCATCGTGCTCTTCGATCCAGTGGACTTCGTGCAATCCGCCGACAGATGCTCGAGTTTGGCAGACTATGCCGCCGTTGTGCGTTTGAAGAAGCGATCTTTCAGGTCATTGAGCATGACCAAGTCTTTGCAAATTGCTCTGGAGCCCCCTGTGAAACGCCAAAATGGCCTGAATGCGCCACGTTCCCGCAAGGGGATCACGCTCTTTGACTCGCAAGAATTCACTCTCGCGACTGGCAAGCGCTTGCCGAGGAAACGAAGCTTTGTGAAGCAACCCGTGAGCACTCCAAACGAGACAAAGTTGGCCGTCGAAAGCGTGGCGTATGAGTTCCATTCGTTCAACCCAACTCTAGCTGAGGCCATCGTGGTCGACGATGAAGAGTCGTCGCTCCGTGGAGAATGCTATTCATGGATTGACATCGCCGCCGACGTGGAGGACATTCCAATCCTCGAGGAAGAGCCCGTAGCCTTCAAGTTTTACGCCAAGGAGATCCTGCTGTAGTCCCAACGGCGTCGTCATAGATAGAGAGCGAGGCTCGACCGACGGAAGTCGCAGTCTCCAGTATTTATAATCGATCTTTCCATCTCAAAGTCTCAAAAGTTCCGCTACGTACTGCTGTAGCCCTCATAAAGCTCTCGACACTGCTGCAAGGCGAAGACAAGGACAGCTAGAAGGCACCGTCCCCACCGTGGAGGCGGCGGAGGCTACGTGGAAGAGCGCGCTGAAGTTGTAGAGAGTCGATGGTTGTCGTGTTAGAATTATAAATACATGACGTGTGGCTACCAGTGGCCACCGTTTGCAGTCTAATTTTGAAGAAGACTGCCGACGATGATGCCCCAGAGGTTGGAGAATCCCTTCTTCTTCATGACCGCTTCCGACGCGGTTGCTTCCTGTACGGCTGTCTTGCGTGACTTGTCGGATCGGCTCTTCTCGCTCGATTCCAGGCGGGCGTTGGCGCTGCGTGGAGCTTGCGCGGCTTTGCAGCGTTCATTGTCTAATGAAGTCCGACGGCGGGAGACTGGAGCTGTCCGCGGTGGCGAGTCAAACTCGGACTTGGCTCTGCGCTTGGTGTGGATCACGGACTGCATGGCAGACGCGTTGTCCTTGGCAAAGTCAGGCTTCCAGCTCAAGTAATTCCCCGTCAAGCGCGTGTATTCCTCCGAGTCAAAGAGAATGATCCCCTGCTTGGGCGCAGCAGCATTCGAGGTGGTGTCGGGGCGTGCCATGGCGTTCTTTGCGACGTCGAGATGATTGCAAAATGATCTTGGCGAGCATCTTTGACCAACTTTTCAACAACATCTGCCCAAGACAATCAACAAGCTTGTAATGCCGCTGCCGGGTGGAAATCCCATCGAGCCTTTAATCTCAAAGGTCAATGCCTCCATCAATCTATCCTCATTGCCAAGCTCTCCATGAGCAGCTCTCCATGGTCATGGCGGAATGCCAGCTAGCGTAGAGCTCATGGTGGAGCATCCTAAAGTCTACAGTGTACTTCGTCTGCATTCCAAGGTAGACAACTTGGCGCAAGACGTTGGATTACTTACAGGAAAGCTAGCTTCAACGTCGCAGGATGAGCTTTTCAATGGCCACGACACGTTGGCCACCGTGCACTTTGCACTTTGGAGTCCATGAGTGTGACAGAGTCGTATGACAGACTTTTACAAAAGGCAAGATGGAATTCGAGACGGCAATCTCGACAGAGCTACGAGTAGAAGCGGCGCTCATGAAAGGCAAAGCCAGATCTACGGAGCTGTAGATGGCGATGGACGAAATCTCATGCCGCAAAGAGTGAGTGGAAGACCCAACGTGGATCGGTTGGGGTGAGATTGACCTCTTGCTGCATCTTTGGATTGTACGAGAAATGCGAACGCGCGTTCTTTTCGGCAGCACCACACGGCAGTCGGAAGCTCATTTTTCGTTGTTTGCTCTTGCATGCATTATGACACTGCGAGCAAGTGCCAAGAGAGGCGTCAAGCTCTTTGACCCGAATGAATTCCTCCAAACGACGGGAAAACTTCTCGGATGGAAGGTCCCCCCGCAACCGTCCAGAGTTCTCCCCACGCGAGTCAAAGACATCGACATGACGCTCGCATCGGACGCAATGCCAAACTACTGGAATGAAACGCTGCGACCTGATCCTCCTGCACTGCCTGGCATCATGCTCTTCGACGCGGAAGAATACACAAAACGAACGGGCAAACACATGAGCCCCAAGACGATCTTTGCGGCGGAATGCCCCCCTCAACCCATCGAGATGAATTTCGGCGCAGGATTTCAATCCCAGCGGTCGAGAGCACCGCCGGAGACACTCACGTCGCGGTCGTTTATCAAAATCCCCATCGCCCCCTTCGACACAAACATCCCCGCCCCGATACAGCCCAGCGGCGGGTGGAAACCTTTCTTCCTTGAGAAGACACGACCACGACAGAAGAACAGCTGCTGGAATTTCTTCTTCCCCAAGAAAGCCCGTGCTTTCCCCAACGACGTGGAGCCAAGGACTCCAACAGCAACGTCGTTCAGATCGACTCATGTTGCTCGCTCGTCGCAGCAACACAGGCCAACGGAAGCGTCGATCTTTGACATTCTATTCCCCCGTCGCCCCATTCGAATCAAACTCAAAGCCTCGAAGAAACAAGTAACGATTATGGGCGACGACATTCCCATGCTCGAAGAGTCGGACGACGACGACGACGCCTTCGACGAATGGTGGACCATCAGCACGATGGGCCGCCCGAACAAACACGCGACTATTCAACCACACTTTATTACATAAACCAGGCTAGAGCCACTGGAAGCTGGAAGCCTGTAGACAACGTAGCATATGCGCAGTCAAGACACACGTGCGCGATTCTAGTAGTGATGAACAAGTCTTACCTGCTACTTTATAAATCAAACCTTATACTCTATCAACCATTGCATGGTTATACTCTGTCCCTAACCTGTCGACAGTCGTCTGTAAGTCTCGCAGGATCTTTATCGCTCAGCGGAATAATGTCCCCCCACTGCCCCCAGTCCCCCCCTTTGTTCTCTTTGTCAGAGGCTGTTGACACACCCAAGTGAGGGATCAATTAAATCGCGCACGCTATGCATAACGTTCTGAAAGAAATGTGTAAGTTGATGACAATGGTTGTTGATTGCATAAACATTTTGACAGTGAATACCGGTAATCACCCATCCAAGACATCAAGGTTCTTGAATCTTGACGAGAACAATCCGCGCGACAATCTGTGATAAACAAGCTCTCTGGCGCAGTGATAACACGCGGAGCATTGCACTGACCACGGCGTGGGGGATGTAATTGCCGACTGTTCTTGTCGTTTTCCTCGACAATGTGACAAACCACCGGACAAAATAGTCGGTCAACATATACCAATAGCTGGTCGACTGGTGCTAAATTTGCCAACTTTTTGGGTTATTTTGACGGAAATGTGAGCTATTTTGACTGATATGGCCTGTATCGACACCTTGAAAACGATGGCGGAGATCCGTGTCCATCATATGGCCCGCGTTTCATGCTGGACGTTGTTGACCACTTCTCAGCGTGGGCCACTTCTCAATTGGGTTCATGGGGATACAGCCAGGAGCTACGACGAAGAAGGGCATCGTGCTCTTTGATGCTGAAGACTACGCTCGAACGACAGGAAAACGCATCAGCTGGAAGGCTACAGGGGCAAAAAAGGTGGCTACTGCCATGGATATCAAGCCGTGGGTTTCCACCACCTCCGCCGCTCGACGGTGTTCCTTGGAAACTGTCATGCGAAGACGCAGTTCGCTCTACATGCTGCGCCAATTTGTAGCCGAAGCGTCCTACCTCGACACACTACGCTCAAAGCCAGACGACGACATCGATCGTCCCTCTCTCACGGAAACAGTACTCATGACGGAGCGCATTCCCATCCTTGAAGAATTTGACAGCGAAACTACCACAGCGCCGAAACGAAAATCCAAATGCGCCATGCGTCTCAGGAAGTTTTGGAGGAATCTCCTTGGAAACAAACGAAGAAACACGACCACCACGATTTAAACCAGCCACGATTCAAGGGCGTGGACCATCGGAAGTCCATCGTGTTCACATGAAGCCTGCACGCGAATGCAAACCCATCGTCCAGCCATTGCTAGACTGCATCCTGTGTGTAACATGCGACGTAGCTCTCGTGTGAGTCGGATTTATACACATGGCTCGATGACGAAGAAAACATTTTGGAAGAGTTTAGGCAGCTTTCGTCGCTTGGTTTTCTTGGGCCGTTCGTCTTGGAGGCGAGGCGATTCAAATAATACATCGGATGAGTTGACTGTCGATGCGCTGCTTCGTTGGTGAGAGAGCGAGCTCGTGGGTTTCCTCGGTGATGACTGCATCGACTGGATCGAGGTTGGTTTAAAGTTTATGACGGAGGAAGACAGTGGCGAATGGAGTGAAAATGTCGTCGAGATGATCTCGAGAAAGTCGTCCACGCTTGTTTCAGCAGCGTGGTTGTAAATCGGTCGCACGATTCGAAAGGATGCAGTCGACAACCGAGGATGAGGTGACGATAAGCTCGACAGAGCCGGGGACTGCATCGTCAAGATATCGAGCAAGACTTCGTCGGAATACTTACGCCGAGCAACTCGGTGTTGCATGTTGTAAGCAATGATGTCGTGCAAGTATTCGAGATCGACTGGCGCGTAGTCGTCCTTGGTCGGCAGATTCGATTCATCGTAGAGAACGATCCCTGCTGTGCGAGCCATGAAAAATCGAAGAGTGCAAGCAACCAAGCCAAGTCCACAGACGACGTGATATCGTTTGCATCTTGTCTTCTGATGCAATTCAACCTTACAATCTTCCACGAATCTGGAAGTAGAAGCCACGTTGCATGGAGAATCAACATGTTGACTGATGGAACTGAAGCCATCCACGAGGAGCTGTCAGCTCATCGATGCTAGCTTTGCTACAGACCTTCATTTATCGATCTTAAGGGCTTATTCTCAAGCTATTGGACTGCTCAAGAGGCTAGGCCTGTACGCAAGTCCATGGCCTTTGTTGAACGTGCTCAAAAGTTCAGGCAAGTCCGACCATCGATCCAGTTAAAACACATTCCGCTTCTTCGTGTATATGTTTCTCCAAGCCAAAGAACCACAGACTAGATGAGTACTCGAGTCAAAGAAGAGAGTCAAAGCCATGAAGAAATGGTTGAAGCATCTCAAACGCGTGATACAACCTCTGGAGCGGATTGTTGGTAAGAAACGACGAGCTGAGAGACTGCCACGTCATCCGTAAAGCCAAAAAGTAGATATCCGGATAAACCTATGAGATTTTATATGATTTTGTACAGGATTTCAATCCGTCCCGACCACCAATTTCAAATTCCAAAGGAAATCTACCATGGACGACGATCACGACTACGATGGCGGCATGGACGACATGGACAACAACGAAGACGAGCTCCAGGAGGAAGAAATGGAGAACTTTGAAGAAGATGTCGGTGACGGCGAAGACCGCGTGGAAATCCTCAACGAAGGCGAGAAACAGCCCAATGCGAATCGCATTACGACGCGATATATGACCAAATACGAACGGGCGCGTGTGTTGGGCACCCGTGCGCTCCAGATCAGCATGAATGCGCCCGTCATGGTGGACATTCAAGGCGAGACCGATCCGCTCAAGATTGCCATGAAGGAACTCGCGGAACGCAAGATCCCGATCATTATTCGACGCTATTTGCCCGACGGTTCGTACGAAGACTGGTCGATCGACGAGCTCATCATTGAATAAACTCCTAACTATCTACAGCGACGACTTCTCCCCACTGCGACTGATGGAATGCACTGGGAAGGATGCAAGACGAATGTTTCTATTACCAAATTTAGTATGCACAATGTAAAACTCACGAGCGGGAGCGGATCTCCACCGTCGCTTAATGCACTGTGCTCTGGAACGAGCAGTAGGTGCCATAGTACCCTGGAAAGCACACGCATGTGCCGGTCTGCTTGTCGCACTTGCCACGGCCACCGCAGTCGCGGCCGTTCGACGAGCCATGGCCGAGCAAGACGTCGGGACCGCTCGGGCATTCCTTGATTGAGCAGTCGGGGCCGCGGTAGCCCAAGTCGCACACGCAGCCGAGTTGCTTCTGCGCATCCCATGCGTTCACGTACAACGTTGGCGAGTTTGGATTTTGAGCGATGATGGTCGAGAGCGTGAGGCAGATGCCGCGGCGGGAGCACTGGTTCGGGCACGACGTACGTTCGCAGGCCATGCCTTCGTAGCCAGGAAAGCACTGGCAAAGTCCGGTCGAGTGGTCGCAAAGCCCGCGGTTGGAGCATTCCGTCATGGCGTGGGCGGCGTTGTTGGCCGTGGGGACGTCCACGAACGCCGTGCCGCGCGGACACGTGCGCAGCGAGCAATCGGCGCCTTGGAACATGGGTTCCTGCGCCACGGTGAAGTCGTCGTTGCGGAGGTAGCACGTGCACTTGTCGTTGGCTCCACACGTCCCTTGGGCATTGCAGCCATTGGGGCAGTACGCCGCCGTGGGTTCTAGGAAGAGCACGACGAGTGACGCGGCGACGGAGGTCAAGAGCTTCATGGGAGGAGCAAGCGCCTGGACAATTGCGAAGTGGTTGCGAAACGAAGATTAGCCAAGAGGCGCGTGCGTCGTTTCACATTTTCGAACAACTGGAGCAAGCCACAACCGGAGAAAAGCATCAACCGCGTTTCGAACGTTTAGCAAGACGACGGCGAGGAACAACGAGGACAGGACGACGCCGCGGCGGCTATAAAGAGCTACAGCCTCTTCCTAGCGTCGTAGCCGACTGTAGTCGCGACGATTCCACTAGCTAGTTCGAGGACTAGACTAATGCTAGAGAAAGAGTCGTGCGGATGCAAGCGTGGCGAGGTGGTTGCTGTCTCGGTGGAGGATGGTTTGACACACTCTGGCGGCGTGAAACGCGCTGGCTAAATATAGAGACTGGCGGCGGATGACATGGACAAACTCCACCGTCGTCCTCGCTCTGAAGGCCGAGCCGTCTCTCCACCACCGCCAGCAGCAGCGACGACGACGTAAGCAGTGCGTGGTGTGCGCTCTTTGAATGTCTTGTAGCCCAAGCAGTCCAGTGGGCAGACCAAAGACGACACCGGTGAGTCGACCAACGTGGAGGTTGCGACGATGCGGTTGTAGAAGCTTCGGATTCAAAGAGTGCTCCGCCGCGACGACGCGACGGCCGCGATGCAGACAGAGCTCTTCTTCATGACAAAACTCTCGGATTCACCGCCCAAGCCTGTAGCCAACGTCGTTCTTGCATGTGGTTTCACAGAGCGTTTTGGGTAGGACGGAGCGCCGCGAGACGCCGAGACATTGATGGAGGAGGATGCAATTCTCACCGCGAGATGCGACCAAATGCCCGAAACGACAGCGCCAGACGAGACCAGGAGCGGACATCGAGCTCCTCTACCTAGCGCTCTAGATGACGACGACGACGAGGAGCCGCGGGAGTCCAACGAAATGGACGACGAAGCGCAGGAAGGGCCGACTCCAAAGACGTCTGAAGGCGGCGGCTATTATGCCAAGTGGCGGCGCGACATGGTACGTCCGTCGGTCGACGTGAATGCGCTGAGCGGTGGTCGCCATCGTGCAGGAGAAAGCCCAATGCGAACGAGATCAAATGGAGCGCGAGCTGCGTGAATACCTCGACGCTTTGACAGCTAAAGTCGACGACAGAGGTGGCTAGCGGCCATGGAGAGAGCGCTAAGTTGGTGCAAGTAGGCGCGGCCGTCGTGCATTTCCCGGACAATTACGACGAAGTCGTCCAGTTGATGACCAAGAGCGACGTGAGCGATGACTCCAAGTCGACGTGGTCGCGCGCTTTGATTCTCGACGGCATTCTACGGCAGCAAGCGTTTGTAAGCCTCGAGACTGCTCGAGTCGGCGCTCATGTCGATCGTCTCTAGGGCGTCATCGCCGGCGACGACGTGCCGAGCGAGCTCAACGTCAAAATTGCGCACGGGATCGCGCAGATCCGCAAAATGGACGCCATCCTCGACGATCTCGACAAGGTGAGCGGACTCTCTCCATGCTCTTCAAGCTCAGAGATGCGGTGGTAGAAGCTCGACGGTGGCGGCGGCGGCGCTTCCAAGACGTTCCTTCAGGCAGCCAAGAAGAGCACGAGCGTCCAGCGGATCAAAAACAAAGTCCAAGCTGCGAAATCCCTCGGCGAGACGGCGCAGAGAGGAGGTCCCGCCGTGGATTTCATCTCGCGCAACAAGGAAATGAAGCAAGCGGGGACGTGCTTGACGCTAAGTGAAGCCCAGCGCGTGGAGAAATTGATTGAATGCGACGACCAACTCAATGACAACGCGCCTCATGTTGACGCGACGACAGCACCGGCAGCGGTGGTCAAAACGCCGTTCAATGTCGACGACAACCGCGCCGATGTGATTGATTCAACGCTCAAGGTAGAGCCCGACGCTGTAGCTTCGTGGAATTGACGATGCTGTAGGAGATGCTAGCGAGGCGGCGGGAAGACAGCGCCCGCATGATGACGCCGATGCCAGCCATGGCGCGGTTAGATTTAAGCCAGCGCTTGGTTGCAATTGACGCCGCGCTGCAGACGCTTCGGTATGGCATTTCTCTGCTGCTAGAGCTGGAAAGACGAGCGTTGTGTTGTCGTAGAGATGAAGAGTTGGCGAGTGAAATGGGCGACGACGACGGCACTGCGTCGATGCGCAGCGGCAAGAGCAGTCTCTGGTCCAGGTCGATCGTCTTGCTGATGGTTTCAAGAGCTTCAACGCCGTGTAGAGCATCGACACGGGCTGTGAGCAAGAGAGAGATAGCAAACATTACTTATAAAGCCAAGCAAGAGGTACAAGACGATGAGAAAGCGCCGCCAGAGGCGATCAAAGAGGTAAAAAAGTAGCGCCACGGACATGCATGGCAAAGTTGATCTAGTTGCTCGAGAGTCTCTCTGCCATCTCGATTGAAATCAAAGACGACGACGACATCGACAGTGAGAGCATAGCTGCTCTACCGCTGCCTCTATCAACTTCACCGATGGAGGAATCAACGACGGGAGTCCACAAACCAGAACCACCGGTCAGAGCATCCGCGGACGCATCGTCCAGGAGGAAAATCGCGATGAAAGCGCCGTCCACGTCATCGTTCAGTCACTTGTTTACTCTGCCGTTTGAAGCCATGGGACCAAGGACGAAGCCAGTCCATCCAGCGCACTACCGATAGCAAATCTAATTAACCACGACAGTCTTGTAGCATCTCACGTCCAGAGTTTCGACGGCGGAGAGACTGCTCTCGACTTCTCCTTCCGGCGAGAATCAACCACTGCATTGACAGATAGCGCTGGTAGGTTCAACGGACTCTTTCTAGCCTAGAGCGCTTGCAATATGATGAACACTCCATGACGTTCTCGCATGGATGCGGTAAGAATGCCACAACTTTGGCATTCCACGTGGTTGAAGTTAAAAGGGGCCTTCTCGTGAAATGGACCAATCAGAGGCGAGGATTGGCGAGAAAGTCCAATTTCACACGGCTCAAATGTCGCGAGAGAGTACGGCCACGCACAGACAAAGCTCGAGAACGTGGTCGTTTCATTCCAGCGACGACAGAGCCATGTGGTTGAAGCTTGGCGCGATCATCTCGACGAGATTCAAGGGCTCTGTCGCATGGAGAAAGTCTCATTTTCAAATTTGACCCAACATGTGCCAGACGCCATCGCTCGACGCGACAGAACTCGCTTGGAACACTCCAACCTCACAGAACTGCGAGCTTCCTCAACGAGAGAGCGTCGAGATTGTCACGACAGCGTCGAAACAATGGGCGGTTTGCCAAACGACGACGCCAAGCACATCCTTCTCGATCCAAGCTGCAGGATGTCACCATCTCATTCTCGGCTTTGCACCGCGTGGATCGACAAAGTACTCTCACGTCCAAGGACTCCATCTAGACTTCCGCACTGGCCGCGCTTTGTGGTCTCCTGAAATCAAAACCATCGTTGACAACAACGACGAGAGCCTCGTCGCGACTGGGGATCAGCCTGTTGTCTGGACAGCAGCGATTCAAGATGGCACGGTGCACTTTTGGCGAAATGGTGCGCTCCTCGGCGTTCGAGTTGAAATCCCAGCGAGCTTGTCAGCCACAGATTCCAAATCTTGGTTTCCAACCATTGCCACGAAAGGCCACGCAGGAGGAAGCGAAACGAGCGTGGCGTTGATCAACCGACGGAGTAAAGTCGCCGACGTCGTAGCGTAAAGTCAAACGGGATTTCATTGTTGCATTATTTCTGTACGCGTTCTTGAGCCAAGCGCGCTAGCTCTGGCCAGTTGGTAAAGTGGATCATCGTGATAAAGACGAAGAAGCAGAGCGTCGTGCCGGACGAAAAGCCAAGCCAGACGCCTTCCAAGCCATACTTCCATGCAAAGCCGACCAAGTACGCCATGGGAAGGCCAAATGCATAGTACGACAAGATATTGATCACTAGAACAGCAGCAATCAGTAAGAAAATGGTCCAAGAGCACGAGGATATACCAGCAGCGACGGTTTGACGGCCCATGCCTTTGAAAATACCTTCGCAAATGCCATTCAGGCCGTCAAAGACACCAAGCGGGATCATCACAAACATGGCATTCGCGACGTTTCTACACAACGATGAGATGGATGAACTTTCGGGGAGAAAACGGACTCGATGGTGGCGGCATCACTGACGAAGAAGATGGGAATCGTGTGGCGAAAAATCATAAAGATCGTGCCCATGAAGACTGCCGAGGCATAGCCACCGTACAAGGCAAGACGCGTGATGAGCTGAGCTCGCAGCGGCTGGTTCGCACCAAGAGCATTGCCGATCAAGACGTTCGACGAGACGGATATGCCCAAGTAGATCATGAAGTTGAGCGTGAGGAGTTGACCCAAGACGGCGTTCACGCTGACAGCTTCGATGTTGTTGGGGAGCAAGCCAGCCAGGAAACCAAGAGTGCAGAAAGCCCACCAGCTCACGGCAAGCATCATCATGCTGGGAATGCCCAAGGAAAGGAAGAGCCAGACGTGGTCAGCAGCTTCGCGCCACTGAAAGCCATTCCACCAAGTCGACGTCGTCTTGTGGTCAAAGTAGAAATAGATCACGATCGAGAGAGGCAGCGCAATGTTGCCGCAGACACGACCAGCAGCCGCGCCAAGGAAACCCCAAGACGTGTGGTAGGTAAAGTAATAGCCCGTGAGGAGATTGACCACGACGCCAATGGCAGCGACGTACATCATGGGCAGGACAATGTTTTGCGACTGTTGGAGCTTCTTGATGAGTTCGTAGACGAAGAGAAACGGAATGCCCCATACTGTGACGCGGGAGAATTGTCCAGCGTACTTGGAGATCTCAGGGTCTTGGCCAAAGAAGAGCATGATCGATTCGGCTTCCCAGCTCATGTAGAAAACGGGGATCAAGCAAGCACCAAGGACGAGCACACCACTTTGCAAATACACACCAAGCTTGTCCATCTTACGAGCACCGAACGCTTGCGAGCAGAGCGTGTCCATGGCGGACGCCAAGCCAAATCCAATGGCAAGGGCTGTGATATTCGTCATCGTCGCTGATAAATACGCAGCATCGACCAAGACGCTCGTGTTGTTGCCTTGAATATGGCCGACAAGCGCGACACAGATCGGTCCTGGCAGTGTTTCGAGTTGGTACGCCAAGAACTAGATTCATCCATTCTTAGACAGGCGTCGAAGTTTAAGGACGTACCACGGGCCAGGCGAGGTTGAACATGCGGGAGATTTCAACACGGGCAGACGGAGTCATTTCAACATCCGCCTTGACGTCAAGCGTGCTGTGATCGGCGCTGTCGACGGCGGAGGTGAGCGGGACAGTCTCGGTCGACATTGCAAGTTCCAAAAATGAGAGAACTCCCCATCTCATATGAGGACACGGAAAACAAAAAGTACCTTAGCCACCTTTTGCATTTTTCGAGAAAATGGCCTTCAAAGTCGATGCATGATTTTCAGTGGTGATTATTCCGATTGACGAAAATCGAAAAAAACAGTTTGAATACTACCTCCTGCCAAGAATAAGTGCAGTTCTTGCGACGAACGCAAAAATTTGGTCCTTTTTCTTCAATTAAAAAAATATAAAAAACACCATACACTTACGAGGACGAAATATATTAATTGTCCAATTTCCACTTCGAAATTCATTCTGGAAGGCGACAAGAATTCAACAATGAGAAACAGCATACTGAAACTCATATAATATAATTGAAGTACCAGAAAAACGTATCCGGATCCGTATAAAAGAACAGGAGATCATTTTCGTCGTCTCCAGTCAAGGGGCAAACAGCAGCAAGAATCTCACGAAGGAAGAACGCCGGGCGGTTGTGGATTTTCTTCTCAAGCATGTTAGTGACAGCGACAAGCTACAGTATGGCGCATTCAAGCTTGCCTCGGAGTATTTCCAGTGCCACGCTACGACCATCAAGCGCATATGGGACCGTGCTGTTGACAGAGACAACGATGGCCAACTCGTGGTGGGGGACGTGTCCAGTCGTCGCCGTGCTTGTGGTCGCTCGTCAAAATACCCCGACTTGCAAGCAAGGATCGCAAAAATTCAAAAAACGAAACGAACGTCAATCGAGGCCATTGCCGGCGAGTTAAAAATGCCGTACTCGACGCTCCAATGGTACATACAGCGTGGCGTACTTGTAAAGACATCGAGCCACATTAAACCCAAGCTTTCGGATGCCAATAAAATTTGTCGTCTCCACTGGGCATTGAACTTTGTTCGATCGGATCTTTCTTTCGACCCGATGTTCGACCAAGTACATATAGACGAAAAGTGGTTTCACATGGCGCGTGTCAGAAAGTCCATATACCTGTTGCCGGGCGAGCTTCCACCTGAACGATATTGCCAAGCGACTCGATTTATTGGGAAAGTCATGTTTATCTGTGCTGTTGCCCGTCAACGATATAACTCAAGTACCGACACTTGGTTTGATGGTAAAATTGGACTGTGGCCATTTACAACACGTGAGCCGGCTCAACGAACCAGCCGAAACAGACCTGCTGGAACCATGGAAACGAAGCTTGTTAATGTTGATCGTCAAGCATACAAGGCTATGCTGCTTGATAATGTGATCCCAGCAGTTAAATCCAAATGGCCAAGTGGAGAAAGCAAGACTATTAGGCTCCAGCAAGACAATGCCCGGCCCCACGTGTCACCAGAAGACTTTGATATTGTGGAAGCTTGCTCGAAAGACGACTGGAAAATTGTGTTGACTTGTCAGCCACCTAACTCGCCAGACCTAAACGTTCTCGACCTGGGATTCTTCCGAGCGCTGCAGACTATGCAACAACGTCACAATTGTGCCAATCTGGATGATATTATCTCTGCCACAAACGATGCATGGAAAGATTTGCCAATGATGAATTTGGAACGCAATTTTTTGACACTCCAAAGTGTCATGGTGGGGCAATCACTTCAAAATACCCCATATGAAAAAGACGGCTTTGATGGCAAAAGGCATGCTACCCGAAAGCATCAACTGCAATATCGAGGCTTTCACCAATGCGTGTTCAATCGTGGTTGGAGACTATATTGACGCACGAATGGAAGAAATGCAGCAACAAATGGAAAAGGAATTGGAGATTCAAAATTTGTGTAATGGATTGGCTGGCACATGCATGGATGCACAAGACGATGAGGGCGAAATCCTGGCTGTACTTTTCGAGCCACCCAACCTTACCTTTGAGGACGACGAAGAGTTGTAACATGTCATGAACTCAAAGTATTTTGAAATGTAGGATGATTGTAGAGAAATAATGTGCGTTTTAGCTTCACTTTTCAAGAACTGCACTTATTCTTGGTATTTTGAAATTTGAAGAACTGCACTTATTCTTGGCAGGAGGTAGTAAAAAACAGTGATCTGTTGCAATCTGTCCCCACGAGTCCAGCACTCCAGCTGAAAGAGCGTCGGCCCTTGCGGCGACAACATGTTGTCACCGAAGCTGTTTGATAGGCAAAGAGCAGCACATCTTACATTTCTTGGAGTCCTTGCAGTCCTTCGACAAGGCACAACTCAGCGCCTGCTTGTATACTACGGTTGAAATGTGCCAAGCCATGGATGCCAATATCGATGGTAAAAGAAAACGCGGAAAAGGCGCCAGAGAAATCAAATTCAGGCTTGTGGACACGATAGAAACCACTTCAGAGAAATCAAAACCAGTCTTATTGACACGATAGAAATCAAAATCAGTCTTAATGCCACCATTGAAATCAATTTCAGTCTAATTGACTTGCTCGAAATCAAAAACAGTCTTATTGCCAAAACACTGTTTTAAACTATTGAAAAAAACATCAACGCACTTTTCGATTCTATTTTTCTATGTCATTGAGTATGAATTCATTGATCAATACAGTATCAAACGATTCAGCACAAAATTCTCTTTTTGGAAATACATAAATCTCAAAATGATATTTTTGGTCGAAAATTGGAATCCATCACCTTCAAGCCTTCATAACTTTGGACTCGAGCGTCATTTACGAGATGTTAAGGTGTCAAAATGTAGCTCGAAGACTCTGGTTTGTGATGCAATAGCTAACTCAAATGTTGCACGATGGTTGATTAGCCACTTTTTGTTTGATGGATAAAGCTTTTTTTGTCATCCGAGAAAATCAGCTTTGAAGTAAAAGTACCACTGTTCCATCTACTTCCACCTCTTTTAAGGAAATGTAATAAAATAAACAAAATCATTATATTTTTGAAATATAAAAATGAGTGATCATGGTGATGGTTCGGACGAGTCCGACTTGGCGTGGTGTGTGGAAGCCTCGGAAGAAAGTGATTATTGGGACGACCCCTCAGACAATGCCAGCTCAAGCGAAGACAACGACGCTTCTGCCCAAGCGTCGTCGGACACACCAATCACCGTGAGTGAACTTTGCGCGATGGAATGTTGCGAGAAGAATTGCATGGCTGAAAAACAAGAAGAGATTGCTGCTTTCCTGGCTTCGGTGGCGCGAATGACAAAGCGTGAAAAACAAACATGCATGCTGACATGTCTGTCTTTGCTGTGGAAACCTAAGACCGAGGCAGCCGACTCCAAGAAGAAGACAAGGGTTCGCTTTCAGAAAACAGCAAGCTGAACACTGAAGGCTACCTAGTTCGTAATACCATATGGTACGGCAAATAAAATAATGTTTATCAAGGTATGCGGCAAATAAAATGATGCTTATCAAAATATAATAAAAATTTCACAATTTTTCTGCCCGGAAAAGTTCCGGTTAAAAAGTTTTAATTGGCTGTTTGGACATCTTTTAGCACGTTCTAGGCCAATTGGAGGCCAGAAATCGAAAACTCGAGAGAAATACTGTCCAATGGTGCAATAAAAATAATTTCGAAAAAATTGAACTTCACGGCATGGCCGTCGCGCCGATGGTCATATCTCGGTGACCACAGCGAGTTTGGGGGACCACAACCCGTCAAAATGTAGCTAAGACACTGCCCTATCACATTGTGTTACTAACTCCAACTTCAAGAAAAGGCAGTTATCCACCATTTCGTCACTCTAAAGAGCAATTGACAACTGAATTCAAAATCAGTCTTATTGCTCGTTGTTTAATACATGTGTTTTACAGTTTAATACAAACGTGTTCTTTTCGCATTGTTGCTCAAGCAGTTTGTATACGAAAACAACATCAATGAATAGAGCACACTCAGAGGATTCCAAAAATGTATAAAACTCAAAAACGATATTTTCAAAAATTGTCGGCGATTCCATCCGCCCGTGGCAATATCTCCACCAATTCTGCGAAATAGGGGGTGCATGATAGCTTAAAATGTAGCTCTTGATGTGCTCTATAGCCTTGTGGGCGTAACTCGAAAGTACCTAATTGGCACTAAGACCGATTTTGTTTTCCCGGGCTTCATATTGAATCTACAATCGACAATAGAGTCGAGTGACTTCAAAATTCATTGCATCATCCGGATCATCCGGTTAGTTTCGGTATTATATTAAAGTTTGCATCACCTGCAGAAAAGATATCGTTTCACTTGACTCGTCCATTACATAGGACTGATAGTGATATCTGTCTCGACACACTGCAACTCCATGGAGCTAATGGTGGCCAAGTCCAAGACGACAAGGATGGCACAACGTGCATCAGACACCAAAACGAATGGATGCCAGCGACAAGAAGTTTCATGTAGACCACGCTGAGCTGAGTTGGACCGAATTCGACGCGATTCCAACGAGATATGGCACCAACAGAGGAAAATTCACCAGACAATCACTAACAAAATCGCTCCAGGAATGGTGTTGACAGCAGTACAGTAAGTGCCACGGAGAGTTTGTGTGGCGTGGCTGGCTCCTCCACACAACCACAGGACACATTCTGGATGAAGGATGTCGAGGCACGTTACACCCTCGAGCTTGCGGTGTCCATGGGCGTCGGATTGTTGAAGATACACAACTCATAAGCTAAAGGGGAAACATGGAGATTTGGATTACTTTTGGACACGTTCCTGGGCCAACTTGGCGAGATACGGCCAGTTCGTGCACGAAATGGTCGCAATAAAGATGCTCAAGCAGATCACCATGCCCGACGCAAAGCCGTACCAGATGCCAGGCAAGCCGTTGTCCCACTTGAAACCGGAGACGTAAGCCATGGGGATGCCGATGAAATAGTACGTCGAGAGCATAATGCCTAGGATGGCGAGGGTGAATTCGAAGAATTTTGATGGTGGAGACGTACCAGCAGCGACGGCGGGACGACCCATGCCCTTGCAGATACCTTGGCAGGTACCATTCATGCCATCGCAAATGCTGACGATGACCAACGCCAAGATAGAACGAGAGGCGTTTCTAAGCATTGTGCATGAGTCATAAGCGATTGAAAGCCATGGACTTACTCGATGGTAACAGGATCGTTGACAAGCAAACCAGCAATGAAGTGGCGGAAGATGAGCAGGATGGAACCAAGCACGAAGGCTGAGCCAACACCACCGTACAATGCAAGGCGAGAGAGGAGTTCGGCACGCTTTGGTTCGTTGGCGCCAAGAGCATTGCCCAACAAGACATTCGACGACACAGAGATACCGAGGTAGATGACGTAGCTGATGGTGTTGATCTGGCCAAAGACGGCATTCACACTCACGGCAGCAACGCTGTTGGGAAGCATACCAGCCATGAAACCCAACGTGCACATGGCCCACCAGCTCATAGCAATCATCATCATACTGGGCACGCCAAGGGACAAGAACAGCCATGAATGAGCCACAGCTTCACGCCATTGGAAGCCAAACCACCAAGTCTTCGTGGTGGCTTCGTTCAAGTAGAAGTAGATGGTAATGGAGACAGGCAGGGTGATGTTGCCACAGACACCACCAAGAGCAGCACCAAGGTAGCCCCAAGACGTGTAGTAGGTGAAGTAATAGCCCGTGGAAAGGTTCACCGCAATGCCGATAGCAGCAACGTACATCATGGGCAAGACAATGTTTTGCGATTGTTGGAGCTTCTTGATGAGCTCATAGATGAAGAGGAAGGGCACGCCCCACATGGTCACCCGCGAGAAGCGGCCAGCGTAGAGAGAAATCTCAGGGTCTTGGCCAAATGCAAGCATGACAGATTCGGCATTCCAGAGCAAAAAGAAGATTGGGATCAATGAAGAACCCAAGACCAAGATGCCACTTTGCAAGTACACACCAAGCTTATCCAACTTGCCTAGGAGGAGAAGCAGTCAATATCGAGCAGAGTGTAGGGAGTCTTACCAGCTCCAAAAGCTTGCGAGCAAAGGGTGTCCATGGCGCAGGCCAAGCCAAAACCAATGGCGAGGGCGGTGACATTGGTAGCCGTGGCCGACAAGTAGGCAGCATCGACCAACATACTCGTGTTGTTGCCTTGCAAGTGCCCAACGAGCCCGACACTGATGGAACCAGGGAGGGTTTCAAGCAAGTAGGCCATGAACTATCCAACAACCGTGGGGCGATGACCATCTAGATGGAACTTACCACTGGCAACGACAGCCAGAACATTCTCGACAGCTCATGCTTAGCCGACGGCGTCACCTCCGTGTCGATTTTGACGTCGATCGTCTTGTGGTCCGCTTCACGAGTGGCGTTGAGTGGGGCTGTTTCGCTCGACATGGTCAATCACAAAATGACAAATCCACGGAAGTTGATGGGGATTCTGTCTGATATGGGTCGCGTGACGTTGTCTGTCTCTAATTATCCGGTAAATTCCGGATATAATGCCCAAAATCCCTTAAATCAGTTCATAAAGTACAGTATTTGGGACACCTTGGCTTTATTTTTGCAAATTTGTAATGCACATTTTGGTCACGCGATGGATTACCCAGAGCAATTCCATAATATCAGATGATTTATGATCATTCATCCAAATGACTGTGTGCCCAACCAGGAATTTCACTCGAGTCAACGCTACTCACAGCACAGGAGCCGTTCGGAGCCTGCTCAGCCTTTGAGCCATCTCGCCATTCCCAGCGATGAATGAAGTAAAGAAATTCGCTTTTTCGTACACGTTTTAGGTATGAATTTAACGGGGATCGTTCGTGCAGTGGCTGGGCATTTGATATTGTGAGAAAAAAAATCAAATTATGTGGAATTGCTCGGATTACCCGTGGAGAAAGGAACAAAGTGCCTGTCATGTGGCAACTCCATGTGGTTCGTCGACGTCGCGGCAGACTGTTGAAGTTCGCCGTCTCCTCTGCGACGTTATTAGAGACTTTTAGCAAGTCTGAAATCTAGTTTTCACAGACTAAAACTTCGATTCGAATTTCGAACTTTGGACACCTAGTCTGAAAACTACCGTATTTCCTGTAAGGTTGTCACCACTATTTTTTCCCATTGAGTTGTCACCACTGATATAATTATTTAAATGATTCATACAAACTTATAGTATACATTTATAATACAATCTGATGAAATTTTTTGGAGTTCCCCTTGAGTTGTCACGAGTCAGATCTTATTGGAAGAAATGCAATGGCTCAATTTGATACCAGGGCCATAAATTTGTCGTGTTCATGCGTTGCAGTCGGCAAACCTGGACCCAAATGAGCGTTGCAGGTCTTCATTCTCCCAAACTGGAGTCAGCCACTCGTAAAGTCGACATACGACTGCGAGGTGTTCATGATAATAATATGATTGGTAAATAAGTCTAATTTTTACCCAATCAAATGTACCTCGTTTTGATATCTGATTTCCTTTGGACTTGTCACCATTTTCGAAAATCATTCGTGGTGACAACCTTACGGGTAGTCTGAAAAGTGAGGAAGTTTACAAACTTTTGGCCCTGAAGTCCAGACTTCAGACTTTGTACCATGTAGGGTTCAAAGACATCCTCGGCCAATGAAATACTTCTTCACTTACTGTATTTTTTCCACGAAGTCATGAGCTAATGCACGCAGGGTCGGCTGTGGGGTCTGCTCCTTGATGTGGATGTTTTACACTTGAAATTGTCGTCTCAATGAGAATGAACCCTCGAAACAACGCAACGTTCTCGCGAGGAATCCTCGCGAACATTTATCCCTATGTCTTTCTACTCATGGTTCTGCAGAGCTGTCGGTCTCAATAGCATGGCCTCCTTCTCGACGCCCTGACAGTGGACGAGACCACATGTGTCGGCCTGTTATCCGACAATGGCAGGATTGACTACAATAGAACATATGTATTGAAATATACTTTTCGGTGCTAAACCTAATTTCTGAAGATTTCACACTCCATACTTCACGAAAATCGAACGAAGAAAAAAGTTTGCAAACTCTTCACTTTTCAGACTTGCTAAAAGTCTCTTCTAGAGACTTTGGTGCGAACCAGCCCAAATCTCTCGCTCGGGCAATACATATTGTATTCTAGCCAAATGTCATTTGCTCGGCGAAATTTGCTGGCGACAGCATGCCAAACTCGGCATTCAAATTTGCCTATGGCCTGGTGATGCGTTGTGTGGTTTCTTAAAAGTTCCACCATTCGGTCAGGATTAGAGCGAAACCAAGCGAGATAAAACTTTCTTGCTAAGTAAGCATGGATGACAGACTGACTACTGCACGTTGTTGTCCACCGCGTGTATAAATGAAGAGAGCTGGTCCGAGCTCCATCGCCGCTTGGCCACATGGGCCTTGCGATGCATGCATGAGAAAGGGTGGAACGCGACTGGTGGTGGTGGGGAGGAGGCGCACGGACAAAGCTGGTACAAAATGCAATCGTGAATCTCTAGCCCTGATAAAGAAAAGACAAGATTACGAGCCTTTTAGCTGTCGTGTAGCCAGTCGAGAATGGTGGCTTCATGCTATTAACGTTCTATATCACGCCGTCGATAGCCACTGAGTGGCTTCATCCCCCAACAGTTTCTTGGATAACTCGGCAACCTTCAGCCATCAAGTGGAGGAGCATTGACAAACAAATATTTATTGTGACACTATTGTGGAATATTGGCAATATATTTTTAGATTGGATGTGTTTATTTGAAATTCGAATGTCTTTATTTTATTAGCCAATCAATGGGCGTAGAGTTTATTAAATTAGCCAATCAAATAATAGAAATGGTTATTGCCTACACAGTGAGCAAGTCCACGGCACTGTCTGCATGTCGGTCAACGTCCAACTTGCATTGTCCTGTCGCTGCGCATTATACTGCATTGACATGATGTGGAGTTTGCATGAAAGCGAATAATCGTTTATGGCATCCCATCCACGGAGAGAGAGCTATACTATTACGTTATCAAGACACACTCGCATTCCAATGATTGAGAAGAAAGTTGGCAGCAATATCGACGCTGCTCTCATCCCAATACGAGAAATAATACAAGCAGGGAATTCTCTATGAGGACGAGAGCTGCCTGGGAGTTCTTTTAAGACACTGTTGGCTTCAATTACCAAAGCCAAGTCACCGAGGAAATGCGCCGCTAAACATTTTAAGACTGAGCAGGGTTCCATCTCGTCATTTTCAAGGGTGAATAGCCCGGAGAATTCGCTTATCCTCATAGCACAGGCTGACATTCAACTCATGGAGACAGGATTGCCTTCATTCCACCGGCGCCATTAAATTCAAATGTTGAGTCACTGCCGAATGAGACTCGTGATTTGATGAGGTTGATATATAAACTTTATGCCAACCAGAGGATCATTGCATCGTTCACGAACGAGTTTCATATCTTCTTTGCAGTTTTACTCGGAACAGGCTCTTGTGTAGAGCATCGCTGTTGGTGTCAGTGGTTGGGGCGACGTAGACGTCTTGGAGGATCCCAGGAAGTTGGTTGCCCGAGTGGTCAACATCTATAATTTGGAGCATCAATGACCATAACTTGACCAGAGCTGGCGACAGACAGGAAGATGAAGATAGTCATGCCACCAGGTAAGAAATCGCCACAGCGAACAAGATCGCCAAGACGCTATCAGCAATGAATTGAGTCTTGCGGGCGAACCAGACGCTCTTCTGGTTTGTGACGAAGTAGGTATGACGCAGCGTGTATCCGATGGCCATGAAGTTAGCAATGAAGGTACAATTTTTTGGGCTCGCTTCGGTCATCGCCGTGCACTAGAATAACGAGATGGTGGTTGAGAGGAGAACAAAACCACGGGCGAGGAGAAGCCATGTAGCAGGGTACTTCATGAATGCAACAAATGCGAGTGGATTCAAACTTCGAGAGGTGGTTGTGCCCTTCTTACTAGTATGCGCTTGACGCGTTGAGGGAAACCAGGAAGAAGATTGTCCCTCAACGATTTCCGAGACGCTGCAGATCGCTGGATAGTCAAGCAGACCACAGTCGGGGAGTTTCAATGGACAGAGTGGACAATGCCATGAAGGATCAATAACGATTAAATGAAAATGCAAAGTTAAGCTTGTGCAGCAGCTTGAGTGTTGACGTCAGTGGTTGGGGTGACGTAGGCGTCTTGGGGGGTCGCAGCAAGTTGGTTGCCCGAGCGATCAGCACCCATGATTTGGAACACGATGACAAGAACTTGGCCCAAGGTGGCGACAAACATGAAAATGAAGGTGACGGTGCCAGCAGCTGGGATCTTGTACCAGGGGTAAGCGATCACGGCAATCGCCCCAGCCAACAACAGGATCGCCAAGACGCCATCGACAATGAGTTGGGTCATGTGGGCGAACGAGACGTTCTTCTGGTACGTGACATAGTAGGCATGAAGTAGCGTGTATCCGATGGCAATGAAGTTGGCAATGAAGGCATAATCCCCAGCGCTCGCCCCGGTCACCGCCGTGCAGCAGAAAAACGAGATGATGGTCGAGAGGAGGACCAAACCGCGGGCGAGGACATCCCGGTTGGCAGGGTAAGTCGTGAATTCACAGTCAGTCAAGTCAGCCATGGTGTTCAAAGGAAGGCAAATTGGAAAGTGAAGGCAATCCTGGGATACATGTCATGCTGTGTCGCACTTGAATCTGCACCTAGTGGGTGGACAAAGTTGGTTTTTATCATACGCTTCAAGAAAGTTTAAGCGCGTTATATCTGTTATCCTCTTTCTAAATAGTGCAATATGATTGGTCGAAAGTAATATTTCCCTTAATCCGTACAACAACTCGAAGTCTTCTCACCTTGGAAGACCAGACGAGAATTCTCGACACCCCCGTTGTATATCCAGCATTGCTACCAATACAGTGTAAACCATAGCTTACCATTGCTACAGAGTAGCCCTCCTGTGTACCAACAAACCTGTGCAGTGTTGTTGACGGTATCATGCAAAGCAGCAAGAAAAACAAGTGAACAGCCCCCCCCGCCCCTTTTTCCAGCCGAGGCCACGAAAATAACGAATAATGACTACTTTACTGGACTATCTAACGAACACTTACGCCGAGCATGCAGAGGGTTCAGCCTGGTAGATGGTATGTACTTGCAACAAGTCCCCCTTGGGATCAACATGAAAATACAGAATGTAGCGCAACAGCGAAATCGTGGCGAATTACGCAATTGTAACCAGTGGAGGAGACTGTAGGCTCAACATGCTTTCAGCGAGACAACCTTCTTGTTTGACGAGACGATTGAGAATGAAATTCTTTCCAAGTAGCAGAAGTATTGTATTAAGGTAATTTGGTGGTCGATTCTAGTACGTTAAAACTCGATGCGGTATAGGTATTATCCATAAGTGTGTGTCTGACAAGTTCTGCTGAAAAAAATTGATCATGGTCGAGCTGACCACAGAAACCACCCGACGTCCATCATCACAGCCACGCCAATGTACTTCCCGTGGCGGCGATGAGGAGGAGGGCCACGCTCTTCTCTTCTAGAGCTCTTTGCAACCTCCCGTGGCCATTGCGGTGGTGAAGACGGAGGAAGCGACGACTGGTGGTTGTGATGGATACAGCTGTACAATGGCCAAAGGCTAGTGACGAACATTGGATTGATCGGTGGACATCCTTCGCTGGAGAAAGTCTCAATGGAATTCACTGACGCAAGAGAATAAGCTTTCCACGTGCGCCATTCTTGAAGCACACGATAGCTATGCAAGGAAACTCAACTTTCGAGAGTTTTCGATGGGAAACGCATCATGGCATTGGTGGTTGTGTCCTCGATGGGTGCGGTGTGACTTTGGATTCATGGAGAGGAAAGCAGGGTGGATTCGTCTGTTGCAAGCAGAGATTTGCCAGCCGCATGATAGAGAGCTCATCCTACTTGCCAGTGTTGCGGGAGTGCTGGGGGAGCTTCTGGTGGTCGAGGTGCAAATCTCACAACCTTCAAATGTCACCTGACCATTCTCCCTGACTGACTGGCAATGGAATCCAACTTCGTGCTGCTGTGTGAGAAGATATGGAATAAGTTTAAAGATTTCCGTCATGATATGCTTAACACTAGGCACACGACTAAACTTGTTGCTCGACTTCGGACTTGGGGGCGTCGGCAACTGGAATCGGTGCGGCAACGTAGACGCCCTCAGGGGTCTCGGATGATTCTTGAGTCGATTGCTTGGAAGAGAGAAGAGTCATGACGATCACAACGACTTGGGCGGCTGTGGCAAAGAACAAAAAGATCACGGCAGCAGTGCCGGCTCCAGACAAGCCAAACCAAGAGGCCCATGGTGATGCCACGACTGCAAGCGCCCCCGCCAAGAGCAAGATGGCCAAGATGCCATCCAAGATGAGTTGAGTCATGGAAGCAAAGCTGACGTTCTTCTTGTACGTGACAAAGTACCCATGGAGCAAAGTGTAGGCGAGCGCGATGAAGCTGACGAGGAAAGCGTAGTCGCCAGCGCTAACACCCGTCACAGCCGTGCAGCAGAAGAACGAAATGACCGTCGAGACAAGAACAGCCACACGAGCAATCAAGGCGCCAGTAGTGTAGTTGGTCATCGTTCTCTCAAAGGCACGAATTGAAAATGGCGTCGGGGATGCAACAAAAAGCTGCTTGTCCAAGGCCCCGTCGGTCACCCGTAATTCTGGCAGGGAGGGGGAACACGTTGGACGAACCTGGAACAATCAGATCACATGTGATAGTTCCTGTCGTGCCCAAGACGACACGAGAATGATATTTTCACGCCATGACGCCATCGCCGAAGGTCTCTGCCGCCTTTGTCCATGGGATTGAATCGAAGAGAGCTCTCCCGATGGATCAGGGCAAGCTGTCCATTCATCTCATGGAACGCGTTGTCGTAGACGGAGAGGCTTGTCGTATTTTGGCAGTCCTGTAATGAAATTCAGCCACGAAAAGCTTGTCGTCACACTTTGGCGATTGGCATTGCCTCGGGAGATTGATAAGTTTTCGACTTGAGATCTGGCGTCAACGACAATCAAACACGAATCTGCTTGCTCTCCTGTCGTCGTCCAGTGGTGGTCAGATAAAGTCGATCTCTGAGTGAGCTGGATCATTCTTTGAGTGTTCATGAGCTCTGGGTCATGCCACGAGCGATAGGAGTGAGCGAGGGTTGTCCACCACGCCACTGAAAGATGACAAGATGTCCAAGAATCTCCTGGCTACCGGCAGTGTGCTTGTATCCACAAACAGTATAGGAATGACGCCATGGCCACGTTTGAGCTCATTGTCAATGGATGGGACATTCACCAGGCAAACTTTTTGTAACGTGACCCGAATGTTTTCGCCATGATCGAAAACTTTCCCAAGCGCCAAACTCCAACGACTGCGAGGCTCTCTGTAAGGTCATGACGCAGCATGGAGGCGACGAACGGAGATGGAGGCACACTTGTGCGACTTGTGTCCAATGGTTGAATATTCTCACACATTTGAAATGTCATCTCGTGTGGCTTTACATGGAACCAACTCGCGTCGGAGGCAGCGGTCGTCGCCACTCAGTCTTGTCTTTACTCGCTCTCGACAGGCCATGGATAGACCGCAACAACGCAGCGAGATGAGTAGAGTATGGCCAAAGTTACGGAGGGACTCTGAGGATCGTCGTTGGGAGACAAGTGGGCAATCTCAAGACCGTAGGGGCGACGCGCATGGTTCGCTAACGACGAGGATGTAGCTAAGAGACCGAGGAAACTCGCATGATCTTTGTAAATTAGCGTATGGAGCAATAAATTCAATCCTTATGGAAGGGAATGCTAAGCCTGCAGCTCGACTCCGCGCTTGCGAGTATCGCCGGCGGGAACTGAGCTCGGCACGTAGACGTTCGGAGGGGTTTCCAACGTTGGTTCGTCCGAGCGATTCGCAGCCATGACTTGCATGACGATGACAGCAATTTGAGCCGCCGTGGCAAAGAAGATGAAGACAACAGCGGCAGTGCCGGCTCCTGGCAAGCCATACCACTTCGCCCACGGCGATGTCACGACTGCAATCGCACCAGCGAACAACAAGATGGCCAAGACGGCGTCAATGATAAGTTGAGTCATGTACGTGAAGGTGACATTCCTCTTGAACGTGACAAAGTACGCATGGAGCAGCGTGTAGGCCAGCGCGATAAAGCTGACGAGGAAAGCGTAGTCACCAGCGCTGACTCCCGTCACGGCCGTGCAGCAAAAGAACGAAATGATCGTCGAGACAAGGACGACGACGCGGCCGATCAAGGTGAACATGGGCAGCTTGGCCATCGTTTGGTCGAGTGGAAATTTGAAAATGCGAAAAACAGCGTTGGGTGCATGCTCGTTCCAGGTGCGAACAATCTCCGCGACGTTCATCGACGACACGACGTCGCCTGTCGTGTCCAACGAACTCGATTCAGCACGAAAAAATGTGCAAAAAACCCGGCAAGAGGTCAGTGGGAAATCCATCAACATGCCGACACCTGTTCGAACGACGCTGCTTGGTCGTGCACGCCGCGACAACTCCACGACCGAGCCGCCGAATTCCAGCCGATGGAGCTTGTCAAGCCACAAACTCTAGTGCGAATAGCCCGGAGAGACCAAAGTCCATGGAGTTTCAGCGACTTGAGAGTGCGAAAAGTGCGGTCGAAGAGACGACAACGTGGCGGTGGCAGTAATGGATTTCAGTCGACTCGATGGATGTTGTAATGAATTTTCAATTATTTCGCCATGATGCCGCCTGGCCACTGCGCAAAGAAAGGCCTGGCGTTCAGTCTACGCACTCGTCGCACCAAGGTGCTGGGCCATGTCGTGCGTGGGCGACCAGACAAAGCCGAGCTTGTTGAGCTGGAGCATGCGGTCCAGTGACATCGTTCGTTTGCTGGATTGACGCAGCTTCACGACGATTTCACCCAGCGCGATGGGCTCCCCGTCCCATTTGACATTCTCGCTCGGAAGTTGATACGTTGGAGGCACGCGGAGGTGGCCATACGCGTCGTGGAAGGCTTGCAACGCCATGAGTTTGGTTTCGAATCGAATGTTCGTTTTGAGTCCATGCCATTGAAAGTCCAATGCGTCGAGTTGGTCTTGTTTCCACATCGCACAGATCAATGCAGATGGCGCGCTCTTGCTTGAGCGAAGAGGACGCCGCGATGGCTTGTGCCATGTAAACCCAAGCTGTGTGAGCTGCTCTTGCTTCCAAGCGGCCAACTTGGCATGGCGAACTTGACACATGCGAACAAACTCGCCGAGTTTGAGCTGCCACAATGCCAGCGGCCACATTTGCGTCAGTCTCGGGATGACAAACAAGAAGGGAACTTCAATGTGGCCTTCGAGCTGGCGATAGATTTGCAGTGCCAAGATGAGCAGTCCCCACTTAGTCGCGTACTCATCTTCCTTTTGTGATGGCGGCGCTTGCTTTGTTGCAGTCTCGGCTTGGAGGAGTTTCAAGTTTGGAATGCACACTTCCAAGTCCACCAGCTCGTCGTGCGTCTTTGGCTCCATGATTGCGGCAGTCCAGGGTCTCTTTCAACAGTGAACCAAGCACTTTCTTCGCATCCCACGAGTCCATTCGTCTCTGGAAAGTCTGGCCAAGCATTGCACATCACAGGTTTGATTCTCCGGACGGGAATGGTGCAACATGGCACTCGTGCAATCAAACAGGAGGAGACCTTTGCATCAAGTTCACGGCGAGATTTGGACGCCAACGCTTCGCAATCCCATCACGACGTCATATCGAACGCTCTGTTGGAAAGTTTGCGTCCTTACTGTACCGGGTTGCGCCCCACAAGGAGAAAGATTCGTGACGCAGTCGAGATCTACTGTATCAAGGCATTATATAATTAATTTCACATGTATGAAATGTCCATCGTCTAATCATCATGGGCAGTCGTGCCGCCGCCACCTGCATTACTCCATACGAAGCCCATCTTGTTCAAGAGCATGCGTTTCTCGAGCGCCATTTTGTCCTTCCCTTGACGGAGCTTATTGACGACGCGGCCAAGTGGCATGGGCTCGCCGTCCCACTTGACATTGGCGCTGGGAATCTTGTACGATTGCGGCACGCGGAGGTGGCCGTACGCATTGTAGTAGGCTTGCAAGGCGTCGAGTTTCTTTTCAAACGCGATGTGCTGCTTGATTCCGTCCCATTTAAAGCCGAGCGCGTCCAATTTCTCGCGCTGCCACACTGGCATGGAACTTTTGCGCTTGATGCGGTAGTTGTGCACGCGATGGCCGAGTTTGAGCCGCCAAACCGCCTTTGGCCACCGCGGGTCGTCCGCAGGCACGACAAACTTTTGTTGGACGTTGACGTGGCCTTTGATGGCTTTGAAACACTCGAGCGCTTCGATCGTGAGAGTCCCTTGAAAGTCCGTGACATTCCAGACAAATCCAAGTTTGGTCAGCTCCGATTCGATCGTCGGGTCGAGCTGTTTCTTGTGGCGGACATTGCGGAAGCGCTTGAGGTTGAATTCGTAGCCTTGGATGCTGGGTGGCGCCGACTTGTCGTGCGTGATAAACGTCTTGCCGACGAGTTTTCCCGGTGGCATCCATCGCACGAGGTCCACAAAGCGCGTTTGGGTTTCGACGGAGAAGACGTTGGGTTTTCTCTTGACTTGTTTCTTTGTTGGTTTGATCGTTGGGCTACAACATCTCCTGCGTTTCCGAGACGCAAGTGGCGACTTGTAGTTGGTTTCTGGGTCCGCCGCGGCGGTAGCATACGTCGCGCCATCGTCGGGGTTGAGCAAGAAACCGAGGTTCATCTTTTCTGCCATCAATGAGGAACGAATTCTCAAATGGAGCGCAGCGTTTGCTTGGTATCTTAGAGTAGCGCTGGTGTCTCTTGACATTGAACGGTGCGTTAGTGTGCATTGCATCCAAGACTGAGAGAGAGACAGCAGCGACGAATCTCCAATCGTCTCTGAGGATTACGCGCACTCCAGTGCACTTTGACGTGGTTCTATTTCGATCAGATGCATCCACATTGCACTTTTCACTGCAATGTCGTCCTGTCTGGCGGTGCAAACTCAGCGATACAACCACACTGTCCTTTGCAAAATGTCCAGGGTTGCAACACGACGATTGCAGCACCAGTAGCTCATGGCAGATTGACGCCATGACAGTCAAGAGACGATGGTCTTTTCACAAGCTGTAGCAATTTGATGACCGGGACGGACAGCCATGAACTAATACGTCTGCTTGGTTGTTTGCCACACTCGTACAACTCGCAGATGACCCGAGAGCACGAGCCACACAACGCACGGAATGGCTGGGTGCAGACAACTCGGAAATGTTCTCGTTTGGCTTTGCCCAGGGAGAGAGCTTGCGACCTCGGTTGAAGAAATTGAAGCATTGGACGAAGAAGGTAGCACAATATGCTGGTAGACAACATTGACTTTGAACTTTAAAATCGAACCAGGACCACGCGCCGTCAGTTGCGATCGTTGTGCTCGTGGGTGTCTTAATGGATGAGATGTATACTGTAGTTCCCGAGTTTACAGTACGCGTCTCGAGAAGCCGTGCGTAAACTGGAGTCGCTTCAGAGACGAACGCTCACTTCATCTTGAGCTTTTTCATGGCGACAGAGGTGGCGTCTATGGAATTTTGAATCTTCGACAGCCTGCACTTCTCGGTTGAGAGCTTCCAATGTACAGGTATGGAAAGCTGATTTCGGCGTGGCGTATCAGCTCTCTCTCTCGTTGAGAGCATTATGGAGCAGTCCATCTATACTCTTCAAAAGCTAGAGTATGCGAAGGAGCGCAAGAGTTGCTCGTCCAAGGTGGTGACGCGCACTTCCTTTCAATCCCACGATCGCAGCCCTTCAGGAGGATATTTTTTCCGACCGAACGACATTGCAATTCGTTGAGCACGGATGTATGAAACGCCCTACGGAAAAATTACTCTTGAAGTTTGTAAACTATATGTACGTATGCAACTTACTTACAATTGTACTACACGTACAGATGGCTTGAAATATTCCGTCGAAATAGTTCAAATTTGACACCAATATTCGGTTATTTCAGTCAAAATCTGTGTAATTTATTTAATTTTGAGTAAATTTTGAGAAATTTCACTATTATTTAAATTTGGTCGAAATATTTTCTCCGGTCGTGAAATTTGGTGAGTAGTTTGTCTGTAGTCTGGTCGTCCACCAAATATTTCATGTGCTGGGTTCAGACTCTCGTTTCCTCGGTCCAGTAGCGCACGTCCGTCGATTGTGGAACATGCCGGTCAATACCCGCGCGTCTCGCCGCGTCAACAAGATCGCTTCTGCCTCCTTGATCATCACATGCCTGCGCTCTATTCAATCGCTCGCGACGCTCATGACGATGATCTTCATGCTCATCTCGTTCAGTGACATTCTACTCAAGGACGACGGCAAGAGCTACCGATTCGCGCAGCTTCCGCACTTCTTCACAGTCATGGTCGGCATTCTCGGCTTTGCGTACTCTCTGCTGTATTGCATCCTCGTCCTCGGTCTCGACTACTGGTCCCAAGATGTGTTGCTCGAACGTATTGCCGACTGCGTGTTCACGATTTTGTTTGCTGTGTTGGGCTTCTTGGTCGGCAAGAACGCAAGCTGCGATGCTCCACCAGCGCTCAATTTGAACTGCTCGAACGTTCGCGGCACAGTCGCATGCCTCTACCTCTCCGCAGCTGTCTATCTCGCTGCTTTCGTCTTCAGCATGCTCACGGAAGAATTGCCAAACCCTGACTCTGCTGAGAACCTTGTGCCTCGTGGTCATTATGGACCCAGTCCAGCCTCGCCTGCTGTCCCTTCTGCCTTCGATGTCTCGCAAGAACCTCTGAACGACAACACGACGGAACTCAAGCCACGCGGAAAGTTTGGCTCAATCCAAGAAAAGTCACGATTGCACTCCGTTCACAGAGACAACAGCGGTGGCCTTGTTTAATACCTAATGCACTTACCGGGTATTGATTTTGGTAACACAAACCCACCCACCTTGGAAGCGCGTCATACTGCGCCGAAGGGTCGTCTACAAACAGTAATGATTGACAAAAGAGTACCAACGACAATGTAACCTACAGTGAGAATGGCCAGCTCTGCGTTTCTGCATGGCTTGGATAGACAGAGCAAAATATAGCCTCCACGAGAAACAGAACTCAATACACTCGCTGGACTGTCCATGTTCCTCCACGCTGGATACAATTGGCGACGTCCACGGGTTGAAGACTGGGTGGCATTGTCACGTTGCCTCCAGAAGCAACCTCATACATAAGGAGCAATATCAAGTTTCACAGGTATTTTGTACCAAAAGTGAATACTCGAAAGCCGCCTTGGCTGCTATCTTGCGATGCGTTAGATTTAGATTCACCACCCAACTTGCTGACGTAGTCAATCTCATCTACTACGTCAGCAGGCATCAAGCACAATCAAACCAAACGCATGGGTGCCTAAATTGCAATACCAGTACATAATGTGGATGCACAATTGCTCCCATCGTAGCTTTGGCTACTGGTGTATTTGTGTATGAAACTCTAGGTAAATTACTTCCTAAAGTTGAAACGCATTGGTAAGAGAAGGTGGAAAGCAACGAAAAATTAAACAGTTGATGGAAAGTGTGCAAACGCGTTGAGCTGTAGATTTTCAGGGTTAACGTTCAAAATGACATATTAAGTTATAGAGTTATTTATTTCCAGCGTATTGCCAAAGAGTGTAAAAGCTGTTCGCTTCTCATGTGTTCGTGCTAGAAACATCCATATATCGCTTCGGGTGAGTAACAAGTTTGGATGTTTTCTTGCAGCTCCGACGGTCGACAAGGCTACAAACCGCACGCTTTCTCTTAGTGAAGCTGCTGAGCATGCCTCTACTTCGTGCTGGGATTGCTACGCATTTTTCTAGCCAAAGAACGGGGCTACTGGCGCAGCCATCGTTGACGGACGTTGTGTTATGCCATGGCAGATGGTCGAGCAGAAATTAGTCAACTGGTCTGGCTCGTTCGTGACTTTTCTTTGTACCAACGACCCACTTGACATTTGACGATTTGCGAACAATGAAACCAATGCAGAAGCGCCAGAGTAACAGAACGGTTATGGCTGTCTTTCGCGTGCTTCATGCGGCCATTGGGGTTGCCATCGTGGCAACCATGATGGAGTCCTACCCGACGTTCCGCTTAGATGATGGAGATGTCTATAGATATGCCCAAACGTACCATTTCTGCGTCGTTGTGGTCGGCTACACTGCTTTGCAATATGGTACAGACCCCTTCACTGATCGTATTCTTACCGCAGAGCCTCGGCATCGTAGGTGCGTGGTATTTTGTCTTTGTCAGCTACATGAAGCGAATGCGGATTGATATTATCCTCGAGCGCCTTCTTGATATTATTCTTCTCCTTACGCACGTCTTGTGTGGATATTTCGCAAGTGTCAAGGCGTCTTGTCCGCCTGAAGCCACCAAGGCAACGAACCTTCGATGCTCTGGGCTCCAAGCTACGATGGCTCTGTGCTTTTCGAATGCTGGCATCTTTCTCCTCGTCCTTATCTATGGCTTCGTGGTGCGCCTTCCATCCCATCCAGACAGCATGGAGAACCTCGTCCCTCGTGGAAACTACGGTGGAAACTACCGCAGTAGTGACCAGACGCCAGTTGACGCCCACGTGCCACCAGTCGACAGTGACCAGCCTGGCCGCAAGAGCATGCCCATGTTGAGTCCACTCTGGGATGTCCTCAGCACGGCGGACAAGGCCCCAACACATGAGGACGACAAGACAGGCAATCTCGTTGCTCGAGGGCAGTTTGGAAATGTGAAGATCGAAGACGTCGACAAGACGGATCGATTGCTTCCCCGAGGAAACTTTGGCTCGCTTGCTCAAAAGTCCGCCCTTGACAAGTGTTAGATGTAGACCTTAAATTATCGTTTGTTTGGCCTGATTCATGGGCCAGGCCTTCCAGTCTCTAAGCTACCCCTTTCCCACATCAAAGCCAAGGTTATAGCCCCAAAGCTAGCTAAACTCTCAGACTCCCCCTCACTTGTCGCCTCTTGGTATTTTCCCGGCGTGTTGTGCAATACAACGTTGACGAGGGAATCACAGAGAAGCAATGCAAAACTTTGGATGAGGGTGCGTAAGCGCATCTTGTCCTCTGGTCCATCACAACAAGCA
This sequence comes from Aphanomyces cochlioides, assembly GCA_019828595.1. Classification (NCBI taxonomy): domain Eukaryota; phylum Oomycota; class Saprolegniomycetes; order Saprolegniales; family Verrucalvaceae; genus Aphanomyces; species Aphanomyces cochlioides. The sequence goes on from JAHQRK010000005.1 coordinate 3,466,246, forward strand.
AGGCTCATGTAGGATTGTCGTTGCCACTGCGGCCAGCAACTATTGAAAATAATTTATTGCAATATCCGATACATTCACTCTCAGTATCAATAAAAAGTGCAAGTGTCAGTTTTTATCAAGACTACTGTATTGTATAGAATACCCACAACTAAAATGTTTTCATCGTGTTGTGCTGCCAATAGCTATCAAGCACATGGACCGAATGACTGCAGAGAAGAGTAGTTTGATTTGTGGCTGTGAAGTCATTGCTTTCTTACGAAAAGCTCAGCTTTGAAAAATCTCATTCATAAAAATGTCATTTTGGATTAAATATTTGCAGAAAGTCCAACTGAATATTGATTTTGAGAGTGTTTCGCTTGAATATCACCAGTCATTCATATTAAATGATAGAGGTCATTGGTTCAAATCACAAAAATGTTGCGCGCGAGACAAGGGCGGCTGGTGCAAGGAATCCTCCGTCAACGACAACGCGCTCTTTGCTCTACCTCGTCCACAGACGCTCTGCATGAAGAATGGAGGGCAATGAAGAGCGATATATCGAAGGTCAACGCGAAAGATATGGTGCGTATGTGGCAGTCGAGTTGCAGGCATCCAGACTTGTTGCCTGATGTGTGGGCGACGCTGGAAAAGCATTTCCCGAGGGAAATTACACAGGTACGATCGATCTGTAGGAGTTTGAGATGATACTTGCGTTGAAGGAGGTCCTGGATGTTACGTGCTATGCTTTTTGGATGCATGGACGAACGACCGACGTCATTTACCTTGCGAAGACCCGAAATGTGTCCAAACTCAGTGTTGAAATGGTCGATCTTATCATCCGTGCGCACCTGATTGAAAACAACGTATCCACAATCTCTGTACCGTTCTTAAAGTCGTCCTTAGATCGATCAAGCAGAAGATGTACTTGCGTCGTCATACCCGAATCACATGACGCTTCAGTCGCGATTGCTCATTGCATACGCCTCTCAGAACAATGTTGCAGAAGTACAAAGCATCCTCGAACGACTTATCCAACTGCCTGCTCCAATGTGGACCCCACAAGGCTGCCGTAACGTCATGACTGCCTTGGGTCAACTCCAAGATGTTCCTGGTATGTTTGAGGTAAGCTGCTTTTCGTCTTAGGAATTCTTCGCTGACTTTGACATTAGTTTCTGCGCCGAATGACTGACAGCGGCATCATGCCCGATGCATTTATTGTCTCCTCTCTTTTGGATGCTTGTGTAGCAACAAACAAGTCGGCCGAAGTAGCTCAACTTCTTCAAAATCTTCCCAATCTCCACCTCGAGAGACAACCCGCGTACGTTCCATTGCAACATCTGCCATCTTATCCTCTCAGCAGACTACTCCACGCTTGTATCAATGCACATTTGCACGTGGAGAATTTCAACGCTGTTCCAGCCTTAGTCGACGAACTCAAGGCCCTTCCTCCACATCCCTCCACGGAGCGCACGCTGCGGCATGTCATCGCCAAAGCTGTCGAAGCTAAACGCGATGACATTGTCACAATTGCTCTGTCTCCCACCGGTGTCTCTGAGTTTTTGTTCACATACGTCTCTCAAGATCCCTCACTCGTCCATTGCATCCTCCAACACACTGAAGATCTAACGATTCTGTACGAATGGAACCTCGTCCTAGCTGCATGCTTGCATATTCAAGAGTAGGATTTCTTCCATTGGCATCTTGACGAACGAAGCCATTTAGGTACTGTGCAGCACTGGAAATCTTTGTCCAATGCCCATTGCGACCGGATACAACCATGCTAACAACAATTGCTCAGTGCGCGTCCGCCGCCTCCATCTCGAAAAAATCCGATCCTGTATTTGTACAATTGGTGACAAAATGCCAGGAGCTCGTCCGCGGGCCTTCGTCACTGCCGCTGTTTGCATCCCGCCGCGCGGCGCTTATGGAGCTCTGCAATGCAATCGATCGCCCTGATCTCGTCCTGGAACTCTTGCCATCAGCACCAATAATTTGGACAAAGCCCATGGCCTTAGCTGGCATGAACGCCGCTGCAGCTCTTGGCAAACAGCTTCGTCTGCAAGAAATCTACAGCTCGCTCGGCCATCGTCTTCGAGATGGTCAAATTGAAGCAGCCTTTCTCGAACACCGTAGCAGGCTCCAGTCTTCACGTCTACCGCTACCTCCACGCTTCGAAGCAGTCTTCACCCTCGTCCAAGAGCGTGATTACACATCTGCCCGGCGAAAACTCCGTCGACTTGTCCAGCAGGGAAATTCGCCGAGAGTCTGGGACGCGTTTATTGACCTCCTTGTACAAGAAGACCAGTGGTCCTTTGCTGCCGATGTATGTCTCCTCCTAAGTCGGTGCGTTCGGAACTTCAAAGCCCTCTAAAGCCTCCTAGATATGCCCAAGTGATCGACCTATTCGTTGCTCGCGTCGAAACCACTCCACAGAGACCATGGATTCCTCGAAGTGTCGCCATGCTCCAGCTCCATGAAGCTTGTCAAGGCGTTGGCGAGGAGGACCTCAAAATTGTGCGGCAAAAGCTCGAGCAAGTGCTCGTCGACCTCTTTGATGGCTATGAAGAGGCGTTCCAAGCACAACATCTATTGGATTTCATGCGTCTCGCGACGGCAATGCAATCCCCCGAGCTGGTATCGCTATTTTTTCACGGACCTTCAATCACTTATGGACTTCTCCCTAGACACTTCGCTTCGTGCCCGAACAGGCGAAGAAATGGGTGCTTCCAATGGTTCCTCTGGTCATGAGCGCTGCGGCCCAAACTAACCAACTTGATGAAATCGTCGAGAAAATTCCAGAGCAGTTGTTCCAGGAGATTTCAGCTCAACGCGCCTATGTTCTCAGTCTCCTTCAGTGCATTCCTGTCAACTGGGACGCTGTCGTCGATTCTGCAAGGAATTTGGCTCAGCGTAAAGCCCACTGGCCGATTCAAACACACCTTCTGGATGAGATGGCCACCAGGAGAGAATTTGCTCGTGTCCTAAAATTGCGTCCAGACATTTCCATCAACTCGCTTGCGGAACACGAGTCGTGGGTCGATTTTCTCGACACGCTGGCGCCACCACTAGAGCCTGGTCGAGACATAACACATGAAAAAAAAATTCCTTAGCAGCATCCGCTCTTGTTTTTGCCTCCTCCGTATGGATCGACGATTTCAGGCAGAGCATGGTTGTCGCCAGCAGGAGATGGCAATTGCTGGCTGATGGTTTTGAACAAATCCAGCACGTTCGTGTCGGCTTTGGCACTTGTTTCAATAAAGACGGCGCCAATTTCATCCGCGTAGGCTTTGGCAGTGGCCGAGCTCACTTCCTACATCGGATAAGTCAGCACTCAGGCTTTTTGGGGTCGTAAAACTTACTCGCTTGTCTTCGAGGTCGGATTTGTTGCCGGCGATCGCAATTACAATGTTATCAGGTCCGAGCTGCTTCAATTCTTTCACCCAGTTCTTCAACGTCACGAGGGATTGCTTGCGAGTGATATCATACACGACTATCGCGGCAGCAGCACCTCGGTAGTACATAGGCGCTAAGGAATGGTACTTTTCTTGACCGGCTGTATCCCAGATCTGGTACTTGATCGCTTGATCGCCCACCAAGAGCATTTTGCTCATGAAGGACGCGCCGATCGTACTTTCCGAGTATGGTCGGAAGTTATTGGTGACGAATCGAAGCACGAGCGACGATTTCCCCACGCCAGTGTCTCCCAAGAGGACAACTTTGACTTCGCGCGCCTTGGTTCCTTCCGCTGCCATTCTGCGTCTTCTCCAAATCTCAAGAGAGCAGAGAATTTAGTCAGTCCAACTCGTAGATGTACATTTTTCGTACGTTTCTCCAACATATTTTAATCAAGTTCTTTAAAATATGGTACATTTCTGTACTTACATATCTGTACAATGTACTGATTTTTCGCATTACCCAATCAGAAAAGTTCTGGAAAAACCATGCAATTACATAACGGATCACAGAAGATCGCAAGGGACACGAGTGCCAGTCTCTCGACATCCAGCGCCTCCGTAGACCTCACGTTGCGCCCAGAAGGCTGTCGATGCTGACATGCTGATTGTTGACTCTTAGAATTGGGCGTGCGTCGTTGGACTTGGCAGGGATTACGGCGGTTATTACTACCGCCACATGGCAGTGACAAGTCCGATTGAAGCACCGCAAGTAGCATTGCAACAAGAACTGGGGAAGATCTCACACAGGAATGGCGATATCGTGAAGACAATAGGAATTCAGCAATCAGTCTACACTGAAGGTGACTATCGTCGTTTGATCGCCATGAAGAGTCTTGCCAGTGTTAGGTTCACTGAACGACCCAGCAAGCAGTTCAACGAGTTTCATGGCTTTGTAGTGTCTGCCGTGCAGGATATGGCAGTCAAATCAAGAGCCACGAGTGATTTGGAATCCCTGGCCCTCTGAAGCCTTCAATGTCGAGTACAAACGGCGTGGTGGTCATTATTCGAGCAGCTTGCCCTGACTGATATCACTACCTCCAGGTATCGTGATTTTCCTATGCTGAAGATTCATGAAACCTTACCAAATGCAAGCAAGAAACCATTCTAGCTCTGTTCCAAGCACATTTGGACGTTGAAAATCAGCCGCAACTGGCCTTGTGATATGAGCTACGACGCGCTTGCGTTTTCCTCGTGCAATGCAATTTGTGAGATTGGCCTCAAGACTCATTCTTCAATTCGCCTTGTCAATCTCCACATGTCGACCATCAAAGCTCGCATCAACAACATCATTGACAAGTGCACGTTTACGACGCCCAATGCTGCCCCTGCCAACACATTCGAGGCCGACACTGACGAAGAAATCGACGACTTGATGTTCCACCGTGAAGACCGCGACCCCAATGCCGGCCACGACAAGAAGAACGAAACTTTGTTGTTCCGCCAAAACACGTTGGATGACTTTTTGTTCTACCGCGGCAATCGTGCGACTGAAGCCGAGCAAGCTTAGATTGCAGATCAAAGCCCGTTGTATGTTAACTTGCGTTAATGTCAGTACTCAAAATACTTCATGATCTCCACTTATCCACACTCCAGTCGACAGTAAAGAAGTAAGTTATCCTTTGGTAGAGTATGTCCACGCCGGTTAGAGCGCTTGGAGTGCCATGCATAGCCGAGATTTGTTGTAAGTACAATCCACCACAAGACGTGATGATACTGGAATTGCAACCATTGTAATTTGATCTGTCGTGGGAATAGAAGATGTCGGAAGTGTGACGAATGTGAGTGGGAATAGCGAACTGGCGATTGATATCACTAAGCCCTAGGCTCAGGACAAAAGAGATATAAAGCTCTTGGAGGCAGGAGCTGTCATGAAGAGATTATTGATCAACTTTCTTCTTTTGTGCAATGTCGACTGTCCAAGCCCGCATCAACAACATCATTGAAAAATGGTCTTTGGCTAATGCAAACGCAGCTCCTGCTAACACATTCGAGTGCGATACGGACGAAGACATTGACGACCTTATGTTCCACCGTGAAGACCGCGATCCAAACGCTGGCCATGACAAGAAGAATGAAGCGTTGCTGTTCCGTCAGAACACCTTGGATGACTTTTTGTTCTACCGCGGCGAACGTGCGACTGAAGCTGAACAAGCTTAGATCGTCCGATCAAAGCACATTGTTTGTCAACTTCATGTTGTGCCAACCAGCTCAACCAGCTTGTAAATGTTTCAATGTAATAAGTTCAAAGGGATGAAATGCCCGCGTTCATTTTACAATTTCCTCTCAGACCGTTGCTCTAGTCAGGTGAATGGTTCTCGCACATTGATATTATGGGAGATATTCTCGAGTTGATCTCGATTAGAAGCCGCGAGGAATGTTTCGATATCATCCACGATTACTTCTCCTGGAGGAGTGATAAGTATAAAGTACACCGGTGTCCTGTCGACAGTGTGGCCACACGTTGTAGTCGACGTACTATCTCTACAATCTTATGATCTTCCAAAAGGTGTAGACATTTGAAAGGTGTGAACTCGATAGCTTCTCAACTCATGGTAGCCCACTTCCCACTATTTTCCGTGCTTGGAGTGTTCAAAGACCAGCAGTACACTGTAAAATCAACGAGAGAGAGCGCTCAAGGTGGCCATTCAAGCCACTTTGGCATTGCCGAGTCCAACATTTTTGACCGCAAATCAGTCGGACAGGCTAATAAAGTATGACCGACTGCCTTACCAGGTTTGAATGCAGGGATGTCAAGTACGTTCCATGTCAGAACCAAGATGGATGCATGTCTGTCTGGGTGACGTGAAATTATCGAAGCTGTTGTGTGCCGCCACTGGTTCATCTGATTTCTCAAGTTGTAAACCACGTGTAGCGGCCACAACGATCTTCATTGACAAGAAAACCCTTGACGGATCGTGAGATCTGTGTGAAGCTGTGAAATTTATCAAAGTCTTCCACTGCCTCCGTTGCGCGTAGATGCGTGACGTGCTTGATATCACTTTGAAAGGCCAATGGTGAACATTTCAGCACTGATATGAGTGTTTCACACGATAGATGCCACTTCTCTCCACCACGCAAGTTGCATACGCGGTCGCGGGGTTTGCTCTATCGATTCTGATCATTCTTCAATTCACCAAGTCACCGAAATGTCCACCAAGCCAACCTGCAACCCACTCGTTCAGCCAAACACTTTTGTCGTGCCCACGGAGCCTCCGATGACATTGACCAAGTGCGAAATCGACTTGGAGCAAGACTTTGAAGATCACATGTTCTTCCACCGCGCAGAAGACTTGGACGATCTCATGTTCCCAAACTACCGCGAGGACACAGCCGAGAACCCATTCTATGAGGAAGTCAAGAAGGGCGAGGCGATTCTCTTCCGCCAAGACGCCTTTGACGACTTTCTCTTTTACTCTGAAGGCCATGCACTTGAAGCCCAGCAAGCTTAAACGCTCTCTCCTCCATCCACTCATTTTATTTCACTCTGCCTTTTAACACAATATAATTCACACATCTCAAGTGTCCTTCCACAAAAGTTTATCTCACAGGACGCCATCGAGCCACGAACTCTACCGCTACTGCCTTAACTCTACACGCAAATTGACAGAAAGATCGACTCTCCTCTCTTCTGAGCTGGTTTTCACTGGATTGGAATCGAAACAAGCGCAACAATCCTCGAAGTTTCTGCAATTGGGTTGGAAGTACCTAATGTAGTACACTGTAAGTACTTTTGCTTCAATTTACTCGTACCATTTTCAAGTTTTACTCTAATGTAAATCGATATAACTATGGAAAAGAATGAGTAATTTGAAGCAAAAAAGTACCTCACGACGTTGAATCAACTGCAGACTGCAGTCACTTCTTTGGCTCCGTTGGAAAATATCTTGTCTCTTTGAGATCCAACGCATTGCAGACACGACACAAAGCGTCGATATCAGTGCTATCCACGCGGGAGTGGCGGTCTCTCGCTGCATTGACATCATCGTTGAGAGTCCGCCGTTCGAATCGCAGGAATTCAACGGCAAGGAGGACGAACACGATCCAGCAACAACCACAAAATCCCTACAATGTGAAGCATTTCAAGCACGTTAAGAGCTCGAAAGAGCTATCAACGGCCTCGTAGACGAAGCTGTGATCGCATCCAGTACGAATCCAAAGCAATCCGACCTGATAGCACGTCGAGAGAGTGAGACTTTTCGATCACACGCAGTTGATTGTAGTCCATCAGACGAGAAGAGTGCAATCCTTTCCGTCGTTGAAAGAGTCATTTTCCAACTTTCCTAGCTTTCAACATGTCGACCATCCAAGCTCGAATCAACACCATCCTTGAAAAGTGCTCCTTGACGACGCCAAACGCAGCGCCTGTCAACACATTTGAATGCGACACCGATGAAGAAATCGACGACTTGATGTTTCACCGCGAGGACCGCGATCCCAACGCTGGCCACGACAAGAAGAACGAGACGCTCTTGTTCCGTCAAAACACGTTGGACGACTTTTTATTCTACCGCGGTGACCGCGCGACGGAAGCCGAGCAAGCTTAAACTTTATGCTTCCACGACATATTAAGACCAAAGATATAAAACTTTTCACCGAAGTGAGCATTTACTCTACAGTAGAAGGCAATGACTGCCTTCTCGTGGTGTCATTGAGGAAGGCACTGAGCTGCAGTGGCCTGTGATGTTCGCCACACTTTCCATTTAGCATTTCACCCAAGACAAAGGAGCTGTGGTCGTCAAGCTTCACACACTTACAGCCTTTTCGTCGACGCACAAAGTCCATTTCGAGTGCTAGAAGATGCTGGTCGTCGTAGCGGTCAACAGCCACTACTGTTAATTGTCGTAGCAGGACGCTTGAGTCGATATTTAGTCAAGGAGAGCGTGGCTTCAAGAATCCTCTGCCGTTCGTCGTGATGCCTCTGCGTTGAATCAAGCCATTCGCACGAGTTGCTGATACGGACGCCAACAAATTGCTCACGCTTCATGGCAACTATCATTCCCTGCACAGAGCACACCCAGACAATCGACATGCAGTACCGCAATGGCCCAAGGAGCTTTCGACGATGTCGTTGATCGAAATGATAAACCATAAAAAGTAATGCTCATATGTATTATGTTTGACAAGAGTAATGCTGGTGGCATCACGATTTCCATTTCCCGTGTAGATCTATCGTCAATACATTTAAATTTTTGTATTCAATACAAGGAACACAATAGGGAAACGGAAATCGTGCGGTTCTGTGCACCACTCAAATGTAGTAAACTCTCATTGGTTGAAATTCAGGTGCAAAGAACACGTTAGTCATTTCCAAGTTTGTCATGCCAGTCGAGGATTTCACGATCCAACGCGCGCGAGCCAAGCGGATCTCCGATAGCACGAGAAAAGGATACATATCGGGTCTCAGACAGATTGTAAAATGGATAAAGGTATGTAATTTAATGTTACTGGGGCCATAAACCACGCGTAGGAAACAAATATGACTCATCTACTCACAGTGAATGATAACGGCGGCGAGATCATTGACCTCACAGTCTTTACTTACGAGCATTTCAAACAATTCATAATTCACACAAGGCAGTCAAAAGATTTGGAGCCAAATACGCTGTCAAAATATAGAAGTTCCATCAAATCACACTACAAAGACATGAGGATGCCGATTCCAGACGATTACGGCGAAGATCTCAAAGAAATCCTCTCAGGTAGAAGTCGTAATCATCAAAAATTTATATTTATTAGGCATTAGAAAAATGCATGCTGAGAAGCTGCAAATTGGTGAAAAATTGTCAGGGGAAAGAAACCCCTTCATCATGCTCTTTACTCAAACCTTTGCGAAAAGTCCTTGCTCCTGAAAGATGGTGGCTTCACGCACCTTTTTTTAATCCTTACGTGGAATCTAATGTGTCGCTCCAAGTCAACAGAAACAATTCATTTGAATCATATTTTGCTTGAAAATGACTCCATAGGAATATGCTTCTTCAAGACGAAAACACAACAAGATGGTAGCATATGCATCATAACTATAGTTTATTAATTGTACTTCTTAGGTCTAAACTTGAAAGATCCCCGACATTGCTATGCAAATCCCATGTGTCCTCATACTTGTCTTTTTCTAGCCATTGGAGTCTATTTGGCATGTCATCCAGAACTTGGTGTTGGTGCGCTGTTCCCAGGATCAAACCAACGCGAAAGATTCGGCAAGTCGCTGGATAAGTTGCTTATTTCTTCTTCTAATGATTCACATATACGTCCTTCCAAGAAAGAAATTGGAACCCACTCCATTCGAAAAGGTGTAGCGACTTTTGCATGCTCAGGGCCCACAGCAGGTCCAACAATTGTAAGTGTGTGCTTGCGTTGCGGGTGGGCTTTAGGCAATGTTCTGGAGCGCTACTTTCGATATGAAAGTGCTGGAGACCAATTTTGTGGTCGTGTCGTTGCAGGCCTACCACTAGACTCACCTGAGTTTGCTGTTCTCCCTCCACAATTTACGCCATCCACCTCCGTCCAGAATGCCTTAGCTCTCATGTTTCCCAACCTGTTTGTTCATGTATCACTTGTCCCTGTGCTTGAAATCTTGCTTGCCTCACTTGTTCACCACTCCGTTTACCTTTCTTCCAATTCGCCTAGTACACATGCCTTGCTCTCAACTCCACTGTTTCGAGATCCTCGGATGCTTGTTATTCTCCGCTCATGTCTTCTTAATGACATGGAGAAGTCTCCAATGAAGCCTTCTGGAATACCACCACACGTTCATCTTTATGGTGTAATTCAAAAAAATTTCAACTCAATTGAAGCCTTGCCTCAAATTGTACTTGATGGAATTTCCAAACTGCTTGAAGAGAAAGGCGTTATGGCTGGCAACATTACAAAGGAAGTACTTGAATCAACACTAGCACGTGCATTAAACTGTTTACACACTACAACTAGCCTGGAATCAACGTCACTCAACAGCTCTAGCTCAAAACAACGTATGAAGCTTTCAGTTGGCGGGGTCGTTTTCATCATCTTCCTGAGTCATTCGTCTTTCCAAGTGTTGGTGTCTGTGCTGCATGGCATCTTTGGTGGTGTGGCAACGCGTCGCAACGCTGGTCTCCTCTTTGCCAAGCATCGTTTCATGATTTTTCCTGTCGCACCGTCAGAAATACTTACTATCAATGGAAATATGTCATGAAGAAAATGGTCAATCTCTTACAGGAGAGATCACACGATGTTCCACGGGCTGGCTCGGACGGCGATGTCGTACAGAGGGCCTTTGATCAAGCCATCAAACTTCTTCAACACGAAATCAAAACAACCAGAAAGAACAAACCACGTCGACTTGAGCAAATGAAAATCTCAACAATAAGTCGCCTCCTACATGAGAATGAGATGTTACGTGATGCATAACACAGAAGTTAAACCTTGTTTCTTGTCGTAATAAAGGATTCATGCCTTTTCTTTGTTGTCTTGATATGTCCTTGTCGAAACAAGAGCGTCTTGAATTGCGTCGTGTGCGCATGGCCGAACACACAATGCAAAACCATTTCCATTTGGTCTTTTTCATCCAATCATTCAACGTCAAAATAGGTGATTCTCCCTGCATTACGATTTCCAGAGACTGCTGATCAAGCCAAGCGGCAATTCAGGCTTGGCAAAAGTATTTTTTAAATATTTTTTCATTTATATTTTTTAAAAATACTTCGAAGTACTACAGGGAGCGACGTTGAATAACAGCGTGGCATAATTAAATTTGAATTGACCAATCATAGATCTTTATTTCTGATAACAAAATTTTATTGGCTAAATTTTTCGCGGCACAATTTCCCATTCTTTTGAATTTGACAACCGCGAAAATTGATAGCCTCGGATGAATGCTACCAAAACTCGACGTGCCAGACCTACCGTGGCTGAGAAGTTGCGCGCTGTTTCCATCGCTGAAAGCACATCTGTTCGCGAAGCCGCAAGAATTACCGGGTGGAACGAGAGTTCCTTGCGTGAATGGATTCGTGACACTGACAAGTTGAAAAATTTCAAAGGCTCAAAGGCACGAAAGAAGAATACTGGCAACTGTGGGGCCAAGCCAATCATCCCTGACAGCTACGAACTTGCAATTTATGTCCGCGACTTAAGACGTGAAGAGAAGGCCGTGACGACCGCTCACCTTGAATGGATGCACGAATTCTCCTTCTTGAAGTTCTGCATGATTTAAATATGCTACCTTTAATACCTTGTGACCTTTGTTAACTGTTTCGTTGTTTCAAGAATCATCTATGTGAATTTCCTCTTATCAACAAATAAATTGCTATAATCTATAATTTGTCAATGAACCAGCTGTCGTATTTTTATTCAAGGGTTTGATTAGCTCGATATGATTGGCCATATAAGTCCAATTTCGTGGCCAATCAAAAAGCTCATACGCGCTGTTATTCAACGTCGCTCCCTGTAGTACTATTAATAGCACAACCAATGTCAACATGTATTTTATTAGATTTTATTCCTTAGCTCAATCTGACATGATTTCCTCGGTGTAGGCCTCAAGTTTGATGCATGCGCTTCACAATGGCATGCTGGCGTAGTCTCATATCATGTTTTTTCTTAAGAATACCAACGTCAATTTTGTATAGTTATTCAAGTCACTTTATGTTATCTTATGATTAGAGGCAATTCCAAGTACAGTAAAACCCCGAGTTAGTCACACCTTTCTAATTTTATATTTTATATAAATTGATACTTTATGTCCAATAAAATTTGAAAGGTGAAAGAATAAGTGGTGGCAACGCTAACTTTGAATCTCAATGCATCGCCAACGTATCAGTCTCGCCGACAAGCTCATGATCAAAGAAGAGCAATGGGCCCAAGCAGCGTGGCAAGAGGTCACTGAGTCAACAATTTCGAATTGTTGGCGCCATACAGCAATCCTCGATGAAGAACTGTATGAATTGGATAACTCGATCAATGCAATTGAGCTTTAAATTTGCCGGGTTTAATGACATGAATGATAACATGACGTAACCTTATAGTCTTATACCTTTACAACTTTATAACCTATACTCTGAAAATTGATGTGACTATCTCGGGGTTTTACTGTAGTTATCGAAAATGAACGGAGCCAATCAGAATCGTTTCCGTCGTTCTTTGAAATTCGTTTTTCATAAATCGGAAAATATCGTAATATATCCGTAAATTTTGCCTCATCGTAGTGCAGGGAGCCTGACATTTTCTGTTTGTTCAAAATTAACAGGAGTCATAAAAAAAAAGAAATCACTTTCAATTTGTATGTAATAAAATATGTTTGATATTTAAGGAAACCCAATAAGAATTCGTTGGGCTGTGAGCCTGACGATAACATTACCCAATAGAATCTAGAGAAACTCACGATATTTGTCTGTGCTGTGTCTTATCACGAACAGTGTGAGTGTGAGCCGATAGTTTTTGGACTAGTGGCGACTTCGCTTTAGTCCAAAGCGTTCTTTGATTGCTTTCAAGATAAAGCAATCAAAGAAGGCTACGGGCTTCGTGTGGCGAAATAAGCCAGAGCAATTAACTACTATGTGTGCAGATGACACCATCCAACAGCAATGGTATTGTAATTAGTGAACACGAGTGAAAACACTCACTGTTGCCTGGCACATGTTGGGCTTAAACTAATAAATGAGTCTGTCGTTTCTTTGCGTTCTCGATTACGCGGTGCACGTGTGCCATCCACTCGATGAAATTGTGAATGCCTTCACTCCGACCATGTTGGCTCCTCACACGAACGACTACTAAGAGCCCTGGTGGTCGTTAATTAGCTTTTGCAAGTGCTAAAACATTTAAAAATACATTACATTGTCCTGCGGGCAGACGAACATGACACTCATGCATCATTTTCATGGTCACTTCATGCTTGGACGCTGACGTGACGCATGAACGGAAAGTCAATTTTGGCCAACCGCGATATAGAATGCATTTAATTGGACGAAAATGAAAGAGTAGTGCTCCCAACCCGACATTTTCCATTCACAAATCAAAGTATGATGGCGAGTCATGTTTTCATCGTGTTTTGACATATTCTGTATTCCAAGTCCAGACCACCCATTTCACGGAGATGAACAACAGCAACATTGTCGTTGTTTCTGCGGTCCTTGGTGCGGCGAGGGTGGTGGCGACAAGAACAACACCAAGATCAACCCAGTATATCCTCCGTACGGACACGTGGAGCACAATTCAAGAATCGTGCATGTTCGATGGCTGGTTCATTCGAAACCTGCGATGTACAAGACAAACGTTTTACCAAATTGTGGCTCGTGTGGAATCTCGGTGGCTGAGTGTGAACGAACGGATCCATCACAACGCAGTATTTTGGATTTGCGATCGTGTAGCAGTGACGCTGCACTACTTGACATACAACGATGGATTTGCCTCGAGCGGTCAAGTGTTTGGCGTCAGTGCTACACGAGCGCATTGGTACGTCAACCAGGTTATGGGCGTCATTCATACCTACTTGGCAGAGACAATATCGCTGCCGAAATGTCATCAAGAGTGGATGGAGATTGCTCATGGTTTTGAAACTTTTGGTGGAATCCCAAATGTCGTTGGAGTCATAGACGGAAGTTTAATTCCTATCAAACGCTTTCAAGACTATGAGGGTTGGTATTGCCGTAAAGGCTTTCCTGCTTTCAATATCCAAGGTACTTGTTTGAGGAATACATCAACTCTATTCTAAGCCAAGCTTATTATTGTAGGTGTAGTTGATCACAAGTTACGCTTTATGTCATATTCCATACGCTCGGGATCTCAAAACGACAAATCTCTCTTCAATCGATCTCAATTCGGTATGAACGTGCATAAGGTACCAATCGTGTACTGTAAAACCTCTAATAAGATGGCACCCTGAAATAAAATAGCACTCCAGTTTCTAATACCTGTGTATATAAATATTTCAAACAATTAATATAATTTGAAGAAAGTGCATTGGTGTTAGGCATCATCCACAATCAACAGGTCATCAAATGCATCAACGATGGAATCATCGGCATCATTCGACAAGTCGACACACGTAGACGACGTAGTATCTAGGGCAGCTCTGAACATTTGCCCAAGCGACTCATGCTTGAACAGGCCAAGCTCAGTATCATCTCCAAGGACACATCTGACAAAGCTTGTGGTAATGCTTTGGCGCGAGACTTGATTCCACGCGGTTTTCACCCATGAGCCGTATACATCACAAGTCGGAGCACGGACACGATTGCCCTGAGTATGGCTGTGCGATCCCGCGGCCTTCCAGTGGTCAATTTCTTTTACCAGACTAGTCTTCAAAGACTTGAACCACGCGTAGTCTGCTGGCTGTAAATATGGAGTCAGGCCACCAGGAATAACCACAAATAAGATGCTGTTAGCGTGCAACCATTCTTTCACTTTGTTGCTGATATGGCTCCGAGCAGAATCAAATATGAGCAATAACGGGCGCTTGTGATATCTGAATTCAAATTGAAGATACTTGATGAAGGCGTCCGAGTTCATCCATGCGTTTGCCACAGGCAAAATCACCAATCCATTGAATTCAACAATGTCATTCGCTTCGGTTTGGCCAGGCTTGACGAGAAGGCATGGCTTTTTCTTTTCTCCATTCGCGTTTGCACAAAATACACCCGTGATGCGCATTTTCTCCAGACCAAATGAGCGAAAAGGTATGTCACGTGATCCTCGCAAGTCAATCGTGGTCTTGTTGGAATGATCGAAGAACACTGCCGACTCGTCGAGGTTGTAAATACAATCGTGAGCTACAGCATGATCACTGACAATTTTTCTCACGTTGTTGTAGAAGCTGATGGCACGTTCAATGATTTCACGGTCTTGAAGCACAGGCTTGCGGGTTGCATGGCGAAGAACAAGGTCATGTCGCTGTAGAAAGCTCTCGAGCCAATCGTTGCTGCAGGCCAAGGGTACGTCAAGCTCGTCTTTCAGCTGCATTCCCCAATCTTTGATCATCGTTCGTGTAACACGCCAGTGTAATGAACGCTCATAAATTATGCGCTCAAAGAGTATTTCATCCAGTTCACTACTCGTGAGACGGCGGCCGCCACCCGTTAACCTTGCTGCTGTTCGATCTTCTTCAAATCTTGCTCTCAATTCATCTTCTTGTTTGATCCATTTCTGAACGCTTCCCCTCAACGCGCCAAAGCGTCTCGCTGCATAAGAGATATTTGAAGTCTTTGCGAGCTCAATGGCTTTGAGCTTGATGCGCATTTCAAACTTCTTGTTTTTCTTCTTGCCTGCTCCCTTCATGATGACTTCATTGTTGATGAATGAATGAATGGTCAGAGAAACAAATGTCCACAAACTGAATACTCTTTAAATTTTATAGTTTGCCTTGCTCAGGATGATAAATTTATGGGAGTAAATTAAATAGTGTGGCATCTTGAGAGTGCCATATTGACTACTATAGCATGCTACACTACAGGAGAAACCTCTCTCATTGGAACGACTAAAATTGATATAATACCTTTCATATGAAATATGAAAGGTATTATATCTCGACAAACATATTAAGTTTCGAAGTTCAAATGAAAGAGTGCATTAGACAGACAAAAATTGGATGGTTGGAGCGTCGGGACTAAGACTTTCGAGTTCGCTGGCCACTTCAGCTACCTGCTCACCAACAAGAAGCGTGTGCTTCCAGCAGTTTTGTATTGTGGCTGACGAGACGTTTTCCCAGGCTGCTTGGGCCCAACGAATTGCGACCAAGACGTCTACAATGAACAGGTCGGATATGTCCTTTCTGCTTGGCAGGCATCCTTGTGCTTTATGTCGCCGTCGTAGGACTTCAACCTTCTTCGCCAAGTCATTGTTCTGAAGCCTTTGGATATGCTTTTTGAGAGAGGCAATGATGCCTCCGTCGAGAGGCTGCAAATGGGACGTCGTATTTGGCGGCAAATACTCAACACGGACGTTCGATAGCTCCTCGGTCACGCGATGTGGGGAGGCATTGTCAACCAAAAGAAGAGCTTGACGGTCATCCTTCTTCATATCGTCGTTGAATCGTGTCAACCACGCATTGAAGATGGATGTATTCATCCAGCCCTTCTTATTGGCATGATAATCGATGTTCAGCTCATTTGGAGTCAATCGACCGAAGCATCTTGGCGACTTGAATTGGCCAATAAACAACAATGGGATCTTCTGCGAACCATCGGCATTTGTTGCGGCGGCCAGGGTAATACGTTTCTTTTGCTTCTTTTGACCACTCATGTTGTGTCTCGAAATAGCACGATGCGGTGCAAGACAATAGAAGTACGCACTCTCGTCGAAGTTGAAGACATTGTGAGGCTCGTACAAGGCCATCAATTCATCGCAACGTTGGCGGCCGTCTTGTATGACATTGTCTTCGACCGCTGGTGATTCACCAAACACTCGACGCGAGCGGAATTGATGGCGTTGTAGGAACCTCCACATCCAACCATTGGAGAATTTCAAGCCATGGTCCTTGTCGTTTTCGTCACCAGCCAATTGCGCCATAGTCTTGAACACACTGCCACTTACAATCGGGCAATTCATGGCTTCACAATCATTGATCCATTCGACGAGGTATGCCTCAATCAACGGTGATTTCACATTCCTTTGACCGCGCATGGTCGGTCTTGCTTTGACAGTTTCGACACTCGGTGGATTCTTGAGGATCCGTGAAATGGTTTGCTTTGAGGGGACACGATGCAGACGCATCTTTTCTGTTGCCCATTGGGCCAACTGCGAGCACGTCAGGGACGAATTTGCCTTGTGGTAATCATAAATGATACGCTTGTCTTTTATTGACAGACAGATATGACGTCTTGGCTGCTCCATGTAAGACAACGAGATGACAAATGACGTCTTTGGCTTTGACAACTTAAAATTTGAATTTTTGAATTGGACCACATGCAACTTTAAAAGTGACATACACCTTATAATCAAATGTATATAACTTGATAAACTGATAAAGGGTATAGAGTTTGACAGAGTTCCAATGAGAGGGGTTTCTCCTGTATTGGAGGTTTTACAGTAGTATGATGTGAGCGCTAAATGAATACTAGTATTTAGATCATGCCTCGGGGAACATATTTCCTTGGTGATGCGGGCTACAAGTTATACAAGCACCGTTCGACATTCGTTTACGGATGACAAATGACGAGTCACACTACAACTATATTCACAGCGGTACACGCTCAATCGTTGAGCGAGCGTTCGGACGGTGGAAAAATAAGTTTAGGATATTCAAGAGCCCTCTAGATCATCGCACTCCAGAGGGTAAGAACAATCTACTGTAGCTGGCAACCGATAATGTCTTTATATCGTAGAAATGGCACGAGTGATTGAAGTTTCTATGATTCTACACAATTGGATTGTCGACTTGGATTAGGCTGAGGATGATGAGGAAGATGATTTGGCTTCCAATGAAGAGTGGATGCATATTGGCGGTGACATCACCAGATCAAGCCAACGAAACCTAGTCGACGGAGAAGAAGCCATCAATGCGAGAAATGCATTGAAAACATATCTTTATAATTGTGTTAGAAAATAGACAACATGTAAGGTCATTTGAGAATGTGATATTATCGTCAACTGTTATTCATACGCTGAAGATGGCTTAGTAGTTCACGCTGAAGAGCATTGCCTTGGACAATATTCTCCAAGAGCGCAGAGTGGATCTTTTTTTACTCTTCCAGCGTCTCAAACAGAGTGTCAATTTTCTCACTTGATCGCAAAGCACCATTTCCAAGAGCAGCGGCATCAACCAATCCTTTTGCTAATGTTTCGCCCAATTGAACAAGACCGTTTGCCACACTCGATGACCCTGTCTTTCGACGCTTTTCGTGTCTCTTAGATGAGGCGGACGACTCACTGCCAGCAATTTCGTTTTCAACATCCTGTGGCTGCTCCTCGTCGACAACAGTCGCACTTGATCCAAACTCGTTGTGTCCAAGCCCACGCTTATCACCCAGATACTCGACAACATGGTCCCAGTAGGCAGGGTAGATAGGACTGATTTCGACATTGTTTCCAGTAGTTTGTTCAGATACACGAATTCGTGAATACTCTTGCTTCAAATTGTGATACTTTGCTTTCGCTGCTGCATGAGTGACGGTAACTCCAGCGGATACACTGAGTCGCATGGCAATTTTTTCCCAGAGGATGGAAAGTTGTTGGTTGCTTTTCGAGCCTCGAAAAGACTGGTCAAACGTGCGCAAACGAAGCTCGATGAGCTCTTGCACCATATCAGATGTCCATACTGTTTTCTTCTCACTAGTGGAGGGCAACGACGTTTCATTTTTGGCTTGGACTGAAGCAACACTTGCGGCCTCTAGCCGAGCGAGGCGCTCCGCCAGCTCCTTCTTTGTCAGCGCTTTGGCCTTGCCTTTCGAGGACATTCCAACACTGCTGCCTTGGAATAATGAATAGCAACATATCATTGGACTCTTTTTAACTAATCATATTATGCTATTCAAGCATGCAGTGGTCAAAAACGAGATGTGCAAGCACAACAAAGTTCACCACCAACCATGATCAGCCAATCAGACCCAAGACCAAAACACGACCAAAAGACGACAATATCATGACGAAACAACGATGAACTCAGTTTGCGTTGTGATTTGTGTTTCAAATACAATTTTACTTGGAATTGCCTCTTAATCTTATCATCCGAAATCTCAAATGACATAGTGTCAAGACAAAGCATGCACATTCAATCCTTTTTCCAATTCATTTTATCTCTGCCTCATGGTCATGGACCAACTGCAAGGCCAGCCACAGAGTCCACTATCAGTCTCCAGTTTTAAACCTTGTAGCCTCAAGTGCATCATCTGAACGGGGATTTCCCTGCAAGGTTTCATTCACTCGAAATTGCGCAGCCGCCTCAGCCACGACAAAGTTGAGAAGCTTGTTTACATCAAATCCAACTACAATGCCTTCAAGGAATTTTCCTTTGAGCTCAGCGACGCTGAAGACTCAGAAAACGATGACATGATGGCCTAGTATGCTTAGAATAAATTAAGTGCATTTTCATACAATTAAATACAAGTTTTTTTGTAAAGAAAAAGGACAAAAAAATTGTTTTGTGACAAAGAGGAATACGCAATTTTATTGGTTAAAATGCATTAATATTTTGGTTGTGGATTTGGGACTTGCGCTTTTTGGTTGAGCGAGAGACGGCGAACCCATTCAACTCCCGTAGGAGTTTGGCAACGGTGAGAACCTTCAATTGAGCAAACCGTCGTTCACGCTTGCTGGCAGTAGAGTGTTTCAACGGCTCCCAGTATTCAACGGCGAGTGCAAACATCCTCGTCACGTCCAAGGACGAAGTGGGGATTTGGATGTTGGTTGGGAAATGCGATCTGTAGAACTCAATGAGGTGTGTCATCAAGTATTTCCAAGCCGAGAACTCTTTAACTTTCTTGCGTGTAGACAAATCACGAGTATCAATCAGGCGATACGGAGGTTGTTTGGATAAGCTGTTTCCCAGCCACCACAGACGCCACGCCGACGAGACGTCGACCGACGGAAACTCGAAGTTTTCGGGGAGACGACGAAGACGTCCACCCCATGTGTACACACCAACTAATGCATGATCAACTGGGCTAATACTCGATTGTGTTGTAGGCTGATTATTCACAAAACTCGCAAGGGCTGTCGCGATCGTCGTTTCGAGCAGTTCTCGTGTAAAATTTCCGCTGGCAACCCCCTTCTCATCAAGTAATTCACTTATTCGCTTGACTACAATTTCAGGAATATTTAGAATGGCTTCATGACTCATGTGCAATTGATGATAAATCTCAACATGCGGCGAAATACCACTTGCTCGAATGACAGGAGATTCAAATCCAGATATCACAAAAGGTTTTAAGGACTCTAAAACATGACGGTTTTGAAAGACATGCGTAGATAACAAAGGATGAGTCGAGGCTAGAGTAGAAATCAAAAAATCGGAATGGTACACTAGACTTGCGAGGCATAAGGAAAGAATACCACGCAAACTCTCCATATTCCATATTTTGGGAAACAATTCTCGCAGGCAATTGGAAACAACCTCTTGATTCTCTGTGTTGTCAAAGTGAGGGGGAAGAATTGAAAACTCTCGTTTGTTTAAGGGTAGACCAGCGACGACTCGTCCAAGGTATTGAACACCAGCTGATTCATAACGAATATATCTTTCAATAACGTCACCAAGAGACCAACCACATCTAAGACAGACCGACACAATAGAAGGACCACCAGTACTTCCACTGCAGGCAAAAGTAAAAATACCCTTTCGTATCGAGTGTGTTCCAAAGGACAATGTCTTTGAGGTCGCCTTATCGTCTCCAATTATCGGGCCTATAAGTTTAGAAAATATCTTGCAAAATCTATCTTTTTGATTTGAGCCTGGAAAAATAGCAGACCCATCAAGCTGTGAACAACAAGCCAAGTAGACTGACAATGCTAGGACAACACAAGTGGTTGGGGACAGTGGGTTTGCAAAGCAATGCCGTGGCTCCTTGGGTTTTGAACCCTCCTGGTCAGTTTTACTTTGAAAAAATGTGACACCAAAGCTGTCATCATGAAAAGATAAATGCTGAAAACGAATGGTTTCGGTCGACCGTGACCGACACATCAAATTCCAATCTAATGTCAAAAATAAATGGGCAAAGCCATTATCCTGTAAATAAAGTGTAGCAGCACACATTTTCTCGTAAATGGAGTAGCTCAGGGGTCTCTTTCCAGTTTCTCTGCGAGAACCGGTTTGAGTTTCGGTTGCGATCATACGTTTGATACCTACACTCTCTTAGACTCATTTAAATGTTAAATTACCCTGGAAAACCTCCTTCATGTCGTCGTTATAGCCTACAGGGAGTGGTTTTGACTTGACTTTGTACAAAATTTTTATGGCGCTTCTGTATCCTGATAGTGTAGTGACCGCAACTTTCTGTTTTTTGTCATTTACAGTGTCCTGTAAGAATGCCAAGAAATCTGTGTATTGAAACTTGTCCAAGTCGATTTCTCCATCTAAAAGTAAATCCTCTTTTCCTACTGCTGAATAAACTTGTGCAATTTTCATCGAAGTACCTTTTGCTCGGATCCATTTAATAATCTTGTTTATTCCATACTGATAGCCTTGCCGAGTACTTGCTCCAACTCGGTTCAAGCGAGCGAGCTCGATAGAAAACTCTTCACGAACGTCGGTTGCAAAGTGAAGCAATTCAGCTTGAAGTGCTGAATATCTACCAATCGAAATATTCCATTTAGCGTGCGACAAACTGACTTCCAAAAGTCAACAAATTTTGGAACTCGATATTTATATTGTCTTTTTCGTCCAAATTTACAGTTTTGATCAAAATCGACGAAATTTGTGTGATCAATCTTGCAATAGTGAATTCAAGTATAATCGGAAGGTACATGAATTAGTGTGTGTGTGTTGGTGTGTTTTGTGTGTGTTTTAAACAAATTCTGGACACTGATTGGCTGGTTCGATTTGGTGATTGATTCAAAGTTTGATCGATTTCAGCCAAGTTCGGAAATTTTGAGTAAATCAGACAATACTGACTCTTTGTATAAAAGAAAAATTTACTTTGAAGAAAAAACAAGACAAGTTGTCGTCCGAATCTCATATAAAACCCAAGTATGTCTTACAAAAGTGGGAGAAAGGAAGATTTTTTTGTATTTTGCCAACCCTGTCTGTGGAGGGGACAGTGGTTCCGTTCCTTCTTGAGTGGAGTACGTAGTACGAGGACATGTGTATTCTATTGTAAAGTCAGGACTGATGCGCTGTCAACTCCAAGTCGACGGCAAATGCCACGACTACATCTCAAGGACTCTGCCCCCAAGCAGCACAAGCACAAGGTGCTCTAATCCTCGTCAGAGTCTTCGCATTTGGCGCTGTCGTCTTGGAAAGCTCGACGACTTTGCACTTTGTCGATACGCCCATGTGTTTCCCCCGACAGTCGCTGTTGGTTGTAGTAATGGGCGATCGAATCCCATCGGTCAGGATGAAATGCGTTGCTCCACGGCCTGCTCCTCTCCCGTGGAGTTTGCCACTTTCAATTTCGACGTAGGCGCAACGTTCATGAAGATTCACTCGACTGTCGCCTTCCTCGCCTCTGCGCTCGTTGCGTTTGCTAGCGCCCAGCAAGTCGGCACCAACCAAGAGGAAGTTCATCCCGTCCTTCAGACTCAAACGTGCACCAAGGCCAGCGGATGCTCGACGCAGAATACCAAGATCGTGCTTGACTCCAACTGGCGATGGCTCCACCATGTCGGCAACTACAACGCCTGCCGAGACAACAGCGGCAACTGGGACAAGAGCGTCTGCGCCGATGGAGTCTCCTGCGCCAAGAACTGCGCGTACGAAGGCGTGGACTACAAGGCGTCCGGCATCACTGCCAGCGGCCAAACTCTCAGTTTTGAGTTGAACAAGCGCATCTATCTCCTAGAAGACGACAACAACTACAAGCTCTTCAAGCTCCTCAACCAAGAGTTCTCTTTCGACATTGACCTTTCGCAAGCTGGCTGCAACTCCGACGCTGGCATCTACTTCGTCGAGATGGACAAGACCGGCGGCCGATCCGCCACAAACACTGCCGGCGCCGCTTACGGCACGGGCTACTGCGATGCTCAGTGCGGTGAAGGCGCTCCGTTCGTCAATGGCGCTGCCAACTTGAACGCCAACATCGGCACCTGCTGCACTGAAATGGACATCTTGGAAGGCAACAGCGTCAGTACATCGTTCACTTCGCATCCTTGCAACAAGCCCGGCGTCTACTTCTGCACGACGCCTCAAGACTGCGGCGACGGCAATTATCACTACCAAGGCACGTGTGACCGAGATGGCTTCGGCATCAACCCATGGGCGATGAACAACCACACGTTCTACGGTCCTGGTGCGTCCTACACGCTTGACTCGTCCAAGCCCCACACCGTCGTGACTCAATTCATCACAGACGACAACACAGCCAGCGGAAAGCTTGTCGAGATCAAGCGCTTCTTTGTCCAAAACGGCAAGAAGATCGACCATCCGAATGCCAACTGGCCTGGCATTAGCCCAGGAACCAACTCGATCACGGACAAATCTTGCGCCGAGTCCAAGAAGGTCTTCAACTCTATCAATGATCATGCTGCCAAGGGCGGTCTTGCGACGATGGGCGAAGCGCTTCGTCGCGGTCTTGTCCTTGTCTTCTCTTCCTGGACGGGTCAGCTCGACTGGCTGGACGGCCCGATTGCCGGCAAGGACCCCAACCAGCCTGGTGGATCCATGGGTCCTTGCCCTGCGAATGCTCCAATTCCGACAGTAGCCCCCGTCACGTTCAGCAACCTCCGCGTTGGTGACATTGGCACGACGACTGGATTGCCTTCCAACCCGACGCCAACCCCATCGACGACCAAAGCCACGTCGGCACCAACTGTGAAACCAACAAGTGCACCAACAACCGCGGCGCATACTGCCAAGCCTACGAGCGCCCCAACCACTGCCGCTCCCACGAGTGCACCAACAACAAAGACCCCTACAGCCAAGCCCACGACTGTCCCAACAATTGCCCCAACGACGTCAAAGCCCCCTGCGACGAGCGCTCCATCGAGCGGAACTGTTGGTGCCTATGGTCAATGCGGTGGCAGTGGCTACTCTGGTCCAACTGCGTGCATCCAAGGCTACACTTGCCACGTCTACACGCAATGGTATTCCCAGTGCATTGCCAACTAAAGCTGCTTCAAGCTCGTCTCTCATGTTATATCTGTAAATCAATGAGTAATTTTACCCGTGCGTCTCATTCGTCCATGCCGTTCGTCAACGGCGCTGCGGAATTGAACGCCAACATTCGCACTCGCAGCACTGAAATGGACATCTTGGAAGGCTATCGCTTCAGGTTCCCATCGCATCCATGCAGCAGCCCTCGACACCACCTCTGCACGACACCCCAACTACAGCCAAGCCCCCAGCACCAAACGCTCCTTCAGGTGGTTCAGTTGGTGCTGATGGACAATGTGGGAGTTCCGCCTACTCTGGTACGTCCTGACTGTACAGTACTAGTGAATCAGTCATCGAGTTTGGTGGGGAGGAGGACTCTCAGAATGTTTCACACGACTCGAGAGTGACAACGAGATCACTTTGTCAGGAAAGCACTCCAATGAGCTCTCAGTCGACAAACCAACAGCCAGCGTCCAACTAGAGATATTCCCCTTTCGACTCGAGACGGGATACATTGGTGGTCAAACTACTCTCCGACGACGGAGTAGACGCAAACATTGACTAGTCAATGAAACCTACTGGGCAAGCCACAGAATAGACACGTTTCGAAGATCCAACAAGGCTGTGGAGCACTTTGACGAGGACTTCATGACTCTACTGACGAGAACAATCCTCCGGGAATGAACTGAAGTGCCATGAAGAGAACAAGAAATGTTGCGGAAAGACCATAGACTGTTGCTTGACGTGGTTGTTGCTGACTCAAGTTGCTGATACGTGCTCAGTGCGTTGCGTACGCTCGAGGATCAACTATCATATCGTCCAAGAGAGTGTCATTGTACGTGACTGGTCCGCCTCCTCTGTAGCAGCCACGGGGGATTTGATTATGCACGCAGTCAGGTTGATGCTCTTGCATCAACTATGGCTTGTGGCTGTCGACAGATTTGTGGCGAACTTTCCCCAGTGCGACGGATTACCCAAAGGCTGAACGACGTGAGTACTCGAGATTCCACGCCCAGCCAGACTCTACAGTAAAATATCGACCGACCACGAGAATGGATGAAGAAGAGGAGCAGCCCATTCGTGGGCGAACTCCCTGCTGTGGAGGGACGCACGACGGTGTTGTTACCTACTGCTGCAGGCATCCCAAAGCACTGATCGAGCGAGGGGGAGGCTGGAAAACAGCGCACGGAGCTACAACATGTGACAACTTGACGATTCACGGAACGGTCAACAGACGTCGTGAGTAACACAAGTGCGTTTTTGTGGATTGCAGTCTTCTCTTTCGGTCGCTGGGGGATTAGAGCGCAACGTCGACTCAGTGCGAGCTTGACATGGTTCAAAGTAGAGGCTCAGCGTGATACGAACGTCATAGTAGCATGAGCCCAAGAGGTCGTTTGCTCCATCCACGAAGCTGCGACTTCTGATTGCCGACAGGTGTCTCGAAGAACAGCCGCTGTTTGTTGTTGTACAGTATGGAAAATGCACCAAGTCGCTGTGCGGCCTGCTACAAATCTCGTGGCGTGTTGAGCCATTCTCCATTTTCCACACTCGACGAGAGGCAACTTGCAAGGACTCATGAAGCTCCACACGACGATCGCCTTCCTCGCGTCGGCCCTTGTGGCCTTCTCCAATGGCCAGCAGATCGGCGCCTACTCGCCTGAAGTCCACCCTGTGCTCCAAACCCAAACGTGCACCAAGGCGGGCGGATGCATCACGCAAGACTCCAAGATCGTGCTCGACTCTAACTGGCGCTGGGTCCATGAAGTCGGTGGCTATTATGCCTGCCACAATCAAAACGGCTGGAACTCGACGATCTGCCCCGATGCGACCACGTGCGCCAAGAACTGCGCCTTCGAAGGCGTCGACTACAAGGCGAGTGGCATCATGACCAGCGGCTCCTCGCTCAGCTTTGAATTGAACAAGCGCATCTACATCTTGGAAGACGACAACAACTACAAGCTCTACAAGTTGCTCAACCAAGAGCTCACGTTTGACGTCGATCTGTCCCAAGCGGGCTGCAACGTCAACGGCGCGTTGTACCTCGTCGAGATGGACAAGACTGGTGGTCGCTCTGCCAACAACCCTGCCGGTGCGACCTACGGCACGGGCTACTGCGACGCTCAGTGCGGTGAAGGCGCTCCGTTCGTCAACGGCGCGGCCAACTTTAACTCCAACATTGGCACCTGCTGCACTGAAATGGACATCTTGGAAGGCAACAGCATCAGTACTTCGTTCACGACGCACACGTGCAACAAGCCTGGTGTCTACTTCTGCACGACGCCTCAAGACTGCGGCGACGGCAACTACCACTACCAAGGCACGTGTGACCGAGACGGCTGCGGTATCAACCCATGGGGCATGAACCAGCGCACGTTCTACGGTCCTGGCTCTTCCTTCACGATCGATTCCACCAAGCCATACACCGTCGTGACTCAATTCATCACGGACGACAACACAGCCAACGGCAACCTCGTGGAAATCAAGCGCTTCTACGTCCAAAACGGCAAGACGGTCGAGAGCCCGAACGCCAACTGGCCAGGCTTCACCCAACCGAGCAGCTCGATCACCGACAGCTTCTGCGCCCAAGCCAAGACTGTCTTCAACTCTGTCAACGACCACGCTGCCAAAGGCGGCCTCACTGGTCTCGGCAACGCACTCCGCCGCGGTCTTGTCGTCACCTTCTCCACTTGGACTGGCGATATCACTTGGCTCGACGGTACGTTTGCCGGCGCCGACCCCAACAAACCTGGCGGATCCTTTGGCTCGTGCCCATCCAACGCTCCTACCCCCACCGTCGCCCCTGTGACTTTCAGCAACATCAAGGTCGGTGACATTGGAACTACTTTCCCAGCCATCACAACGCCAACTCCATCGACAACCAAGGCCACGTCGGCTCCAACCACTGCCGCTCCAACGACTGCCCCAACCACCACGAAAGCCACACCGGCACCGACGACTGCTGCTGCTACGACTAAAACCCCAACGACTACTACTCCTACAACGAAGCCAACGACTGCTCCAACGACCAGCACCCCTTCGAGCGGTGCTGTCGGTGCTTATGGACAATGCGGTGGTGCCAACTACAAGGGCGCAACTACCTGCATCTCTGGCTACAACTGCCACGTCTACTCGGAATGGTACTCTCAGTGCATCCCCAACTAAACTCCTCTGTCAAACGCCCGTTCCTAGTTGTCCATGTGTAAATCGACCAGCAATGTTCATCGTGTTCGATTCAATCTTCTTCTCGTCTTCCAGCGTTACGCTCAACTTACTGCAGTCATCCAGCATCAAGTACTAGCTCTAGGAGCAGTCGACGTCTCCATTAAAAGCCATTTCGTCGTCAAGATGTATCGCCGTTCAAAGGCATTTCTGCAACCTGTAACAGCTGTTACAGTGCTGAAACGGCTGTAACTGCTGTAACCGTTGGGCAAAGTTGAGGAACTGACCGGCGCAATTGCCCGAGTTGAACGCGCCGGCGTACATGCCAATGTTGTTGTCTTCAACCAAACCGATGACAAAGACGATCATGGGCATTTGAAGCGCAAAGACCGTTTGCTGCGAAAGAGAGACCAAGACGACGATGACCTGGTCGACGACGACAACCTTGCAGAAAGCCATGACGATCAAGAGCACTTGAGGGACACAGGCGATTACAATCACCCACTTGGCGCCGATCTTGCGCACGAGGAATGGCATGGCGGCCAAGTAGACCCAGCCAACGATGTTGTAGATCGTATCGGTGAAACCACCAGCAAGCTGCACGCCGTCGTTGTAGTCCTTTTGGCGTTGGGTGCATTCAGGGTGGCCAGCAGTGCTCACCAATGCAAATTTGGAAATGAAATCTTGACCGACGTGCAGACTCGAGCAACGCGATCAAGTTGGAACTTCAACGAGGCGACATGAACCAGAGGCCGCATGTAGTTGAACACACTATGATCGAGGCGTGGCGATACCTCGGTGAGTCTGGGCGATTTTTTGTCAAGTTCAAACAGCTTGTACGCTGTCTACCGTCGAGCGACATCAAGCGTCATGTGTCGTGAAGCGCTGCTACGTTTTCGCAAGCGGCTTCTAGGTGAACGTGGGTGGTAGATGCTCTTCCAGCTGTGCGAAACTCCAGCTCCACCCTGTTGCCGAGAAGGCGAGGAGCGCTCTTCAGCGACGTCTTGGAACGCACGCTGCGCGTCCATATCGCTCGTGTTCGAACCGCGCAGTTGGACATACATTTGGTCTACCGTGGCGAGAAAAGTCGTCGAAGGGAAAACGAGGAAACATTGGAGGTGGATATCCTGTTGCTGAAGAAAGAGCCACGATATCCTGTTGCTGAAGAAAGAGCCACATATGCTTGAGGAGAGCGATGGCGCCCATGATAAAGTAGATCGTAGCTTGTATTCCGAGCTGCAGGTGATATCTCATGAAGCCAACAGGAGTGCTTACCCGCAGATGCCGTCTGTTCCTTCTCATCGATATATCTCAAGAGTCTATTCACCGCTTGATATACTTCATGGAGCGAATAATCAAGATGATGGCTTTGCGCTAGAGGCTTTTTGGTACTGACAGCCCAGAGAAGGTGGTTGCTATAGAAACAAAGGCGTCGTTCCAAAGTTATAGTCGCTACGATGTACAGCGTCACATGGTCGCATAGGAAACCAACCGAAATCTATGGAGACCTTGAAAGATTTCCCAACTCCACTGATGTTGAGAATCGCTCAACAAGACTGGAGGTTCAAGGAATTTTGGTCTGAAATTACGTTTTCCCCGTCGCCTCCACTGAATTTCGACCCGCTCCTTGAAGGACACACAAGAGCACTCCACATGGTTAAACGTCGCCTCTCAGCTGCAAATTCATTTTGTCTTGAGGCACAAAAGCTCATTCTGGACCGCGGCTCGCATTATTCGTTGGCTTCATGGCAGAGTTTCGCCTCAAATCTCTCGTGTGGTGCACTGGCATTGTCGTTCCATAAACCTGTCATCCACTCTAATTTCAGCTCAGAATTTATTTAGTGTTAAATATAATACAATTAGACTAAAATAGTGTTGATTGTACTGTACACCACCGCGGCGACAATTTTTTTCCGTGGCGAGGGAAAAACTCTCCATCTTGGGACTGACGAGGTTACAAAAGGAAATCCATATCGCCCTGTCAATGTGGATGGTGGCGTTCTTTCCTTTGAGATTCAAATGGCCCCACAACAAGCGATCTGAGTGCCGCTGGCCACTTCAAGTAGCTCCCTTGACTGACAGAGTAGCTCGGAATCGAGGAATTCTATCATTTCAGTACAATTCGGATAATGTTTCGTTATCCACCGCTATGATTGGCATCCGTCAAATCATAACGAAACGACCACGCACTACACGAACGATGCAACCTTATTATACGTACTCCCGTTGTAGTGAGCCAGAGGTGGAGAGTCAAACTATTATCCCAGAGGACAACTACCTTTGATGAGGGCGATCCCCCCTTGGAATTTCCCCCGTTCAATATTTCAAAGGCAACGAGTTCTAGAGGTTATATGTATTGGCCACCACGGAGCTAGCTATGTAGCCTTGTACGGGTTTCAACCTGGGCTTCTTACGCATTTGCACGGTTTATGCTGTCGAGTTGACAACATCGTGGTTGAAATCTATCCGGATAACATGGTACCTGAGGAAATTCCTCGCTGGGAATGTATCTCCCAGTGAAAAGTGATAGGTTTGCACTGACTCTGCCCAAATATTTCACCAAGAACGTCTCCTGTTCGATCGTGTTCGATGCTGAATTCCTCCTCTCCATATTTAATCCGAACAAAACAGACTGTGCTGTCATCTCTATACAATTACACAGAGCCTGCCACTCTGTAGCGTGTTTAGCTCACTCTGCTAAAGCTAACAGCTGTAAACTTGAAAAGACTCGTTCTCGAAAATTTGCGGCTTTCGGCATTACCACCTGGAACGAACACATCAACGTTGGGAGATCTGTCACACATCCACGTCGATACAAAACGCACGTCTCGACGAATGCGATGCCACGGAGAAACGCCCACCAAGGCAAACAGAGTCCTTTTCGAATGTCCCAAGCTCTTTCTTTAGATATTGCTGCCATCTTGCCGTGAGGGAAGGAAACCCCCCCGAGAATTTCCATCAAGTGATGGTCTCGCCATCTTTTCTCTGCAAGAAAGCCTTAAAACATTGAACTTCAACAAGTCAACTCGCCTACATAAAAAACGCACCGGATTCGATACACGACGATATTCCTCATTTAAACAGTTCCATCCCATTCGTCACCATCACAATCTTAGAGCTTTGATCGCTAAGCTTTGAGTTTTTATCTTTGGGAGTGTTTTTAGCTCGAAAAAATGTGGAAGATCCACGTCGATATGGCTGATGTTCTATGGGTCGATCTTGGAATCTCCAGCCTGGCTGTGGAGATTTTAAATTTTAGCCAATCAAATTGTCGATCCGAAGACGTGTTTTTTCCACATTTGCTGAATTGGGTGCGTGTTTCTATGAAGGATATCTTTGCGACAAAAAAGTTGGCGGCTGCCCAAATGACTTGGAGTTTGTATACTCTGTCGATCCGACAATAGAAATGGGATGCCACAACTCGGCATTCCTCAATATTCCTGGAACCCCACAAGAAAGATGGTCGATCTCACCGCCTTCACCACGTACCCTGCCAACCGCGTCGTCCTCGCGCGTCTCGGCGTGCTCATCACGACGATTATCTCGTTTTTCTGCAGCACCAAAGTCACTGGCCCAAGCTACGGTGACTACTGCTTCCTCGTCAGCTTTATTGCAATTGCCTACACGTTGTTGCATTCCTACTATGTGACCTACTTGAACGCTGTGCCGGTTGTCCATCTTCACCAACTCGTGACGGATGGTATCCTTGCCGTCTTGCTTTTGGCTGGTGGCATTGCCTTGGCTGCGTCGAACTGGGCCTCGTGGGGCTTGCCTGCTGCCGGCACGGTCACGATTGTCTTCTTGTTCATCGCGACCTTTTTCCAAGTCGCTGTAGTTGTGCTGCTTTACATCAGTGCTGCTCCTGCTGCTGGCCATGTCACGGAAACGCCTGCCAACGACTACGTCACTGTCAACACCCCTGTGTCGGATGAACCTGTCGTCAAGACCGTCGACCAAACTGCGTAATTTAGTGGACTAAAGTATTCAATGCACTCTGCACCTTGTGCACTTGTACTGTCATGACTCATGTCTTTCAACTTGTCCATCAAGAGATGAACTTCTCGATTGCATCCCATCACTGCCTGACTCAAACCTGACATTTCCATCAAGAGAAGACGGACGTGCACCCTACGTCTTCTCCGCCTCCTCCATCGCCTTGGATCTAGATGAAAACAGCACAACCACATGGAGAGATTGCGTCATGGCTACCTTTCCCACTGATGATGGTCAAGTCGATGTCAACCAAGGAGTCCAATTCCACCCGCAATACCCAGCTACTTCATTCTCAAGTTCCCATCCTCTCCCAAGTAATTGGCTTCACTTCACAAAGCCAAGAGATGATGCCGACGAAATTTTCCAAAGCGCAAAATATAGCGGACGTGCGCGTGATAATCGAAATAAACCTTGAAAACCTAACATAGTTGCAAGGTTTATTTAGGTTTATTTGTGTGTTCAGGTTAGGTTATTAGGTTGTTTTAACGCCAGTGCAGATGAAACACTGCTCTGACCTCGACAGCCTTCGGTGGCTATCGACGCCAGGGACTCTAGATGGCCAAAAGACGATCGCTCCACTTGGCCCTGACCTTGTCAACTGGTTTGCTTGTACTGAGAGGCCAACGATAGCTTCAAACTCGACTGGATTCTTTTCTTTTGTCACCTCTTGCGACGATCTCACAGCCAGAAACCCCCAACGACTCTCATCTTTCCTCGAGTACATCAAAAGAGAGCTGTCGACTCACAAAGCCCCATGGAAATCGTCCCAAGAGTTGTTGACAATACCATATTTGACATGTTATAGCGGTGTGTTTTCCATTCGAAAACCTCCTAAATATAGTATTTTTGAGCAACTGTCAAAAAACTTATTTGAAAGGTATTTAATTCTTAAGGTGCTTCAACATTGATTGCACTGATAGCCTATATGTCTTGAATATTGAAAAATCATGAAATATTTTATTTCATGATATTGATATAGAGTTGTGTTCGTATGTCCCGAATAATTTAATAGAATTATTTTTATTAAATTAATCGGTTTTAAAAACTATGAAGCCATTTTCTTCAAGACGAATGAATCAGTCGGCTCCATGCGCACGCTTCGGTAGAGTCGACTGCTAGGTGTAACTAGGCTAAAAAGCTCCAGTACATAAGCTGCTTCATTCAATGCATATGTACGTCATGGTTCGTTGCACGTGTGAGCGGTGGACTGCAGTGAACCTACGACCAATGCTCCTCGATCCATGCTCCCCGACCACAAAAACAAATATCATGATAAAAATATACATGGTCAGACCTGAATATTAATATCATGATATCCATGGCCTGTTTTCATGATATTTCGAGTGTCTCCGAACACACGAAAATTACAAAATATCACAATAATTTCATGACATCCGAACACGTCATAAAATAATAATAAACAAATCATAAAATACAGAAATTCTGAAATGATCTGACAAAGGCAAATTCTGTAGTCACATGCTGTGTAGTCACAGGATTGAGAGATTAGACCCAACTTTGACAGGTCACGCCCTGTCAAAGACATGGCCATTAAGCGCATAATGATCATTTTCCAAATTGCGTCCATCAGTACACTCTTAGGTCAATTGAATTTGAAAAAACCTCAGCATTTGATTTTTATTGAATATTAGAGGTATTTCCGTCAAAGTTTTCCTGTGCATTCAAATTCCATTTTGTGCACCTTAAAAATACACAGCTATATTGTCAAATATGGTACGTTTGCCGTCATCTCTTTAATGTAGATATGAACCGCCAGCGCCATGTCATCCATACAACATTCCGTCTTACTCGGTCATCTTTCTCGTCCTTGACATTATTCACGCCGGAGCAAACGATGATTGGCTGGATTTCGTTCCTAGAGCCTTTGGAGCTCCACACAGTTGTCACTTGCGACCTTGATGCCAACATACATTTCAACATTGCAGAGTGAAGGAAGCGCCCCCCGACAGACAGCCATAAAATTCATTTTCGAATTGTCGTTGTGATTCTCAATGGGGTTCCTCACGAAGAGGCGCGCTGTGATTGCTCGCTGGTTTGTCGTCTTGACGGCGTTGGTTGCGTTTGTTGGCTCGACCAAACTCACTGGGTTCCCAGGCGGCGACTTGTGTTTCCTCGCGTCCTTCGTCGTCTTTGCATACAGCGCACTCCAAGCATATTCGATGACCCACGAGAAGATCCTTCTCCTCTCTCGCACAGCGCAGCTTGTCTTTGATGTGCTGATCGCTGTCTTGATGATTGCTGGCGAATTTACCTGCTTCATGATCGGATTGCCGTTCACTGACTCATACTACCTCGGCCTCATCGTCACGATCATCGTCTTCTTTGCCTGCATCGCTCAGATTATTGTCGTGGCGTACATTCGCGCTACGCCAGCGGCAGGAACCAACGTCAACGATCTCTCCTGCGACTTGATCATTGCCGCTTCCCCAACGACTGCCAACGAAGTCTACGATGCCAAGCCCGTCGCTTAAACAGAGAAGAGATCAAGGCATGTTCTATCACAAGTAAAAGAATTCTTGTCTTGTTGGATTTGAGATCGCACTGCGAGGCATCATTAAACTCTGTACATAGCTCCCCACCTGAAGGGGGAACTGCTGGAAAGAACACCACGACGTGGGTCTCGACGCGGCTGCATAATAGTCAAATGGTCAACAACTAGCTTTCCCCTTCCTTGACAAGCGAGTGTTGTAGTCTTTGGCCTCATGTTGTGGCTATGCACTGCGAAATCTCTTCAACCACCATCACGATATCGCTCTCTAAGGCCAAGTTGACGACATGGAGCCATGAAACTGTCAAAGCCGTTAGCTTGCACTCCATGTCATCCACTTTGTCAAGATTTGTCGTTCTATGGCCTCCACAACGTCAAGATCTTCTGGGTTGACTCTGGCAACGACAACTCTCTCGCCTATTAGTAATCCATGGCTGGTTATGGCTCCTGGAACCAACGGAGGCACTCTATGACAAATGTCAAGACAACTTACGACCGCCATGCCAACAAACACTTTGGCTGCAGAGTGAAGGGATCAGCCCACTCTGCCAGGTTGAGCTCATGGATTCCATTTTGAAAATTTCCTTGCAAGCCATGACCTTCCTCACTCAAAGACGCAGCGTCATCGCTCGCTGCCTCGTTGCTCTCTTGTCTCTAGTCGCGTTCATTCGCTCCATGCGGATGACTGGATTCGTTGGGATAGACTTTTTCTTCATCTCGTCCTTTTTTATCTTTGGCTACAGCACACTCCAAGCCTACTCCAAGTCGTACCACAAGATCCTTCTCCTAAGATAGCGGAGATTGTCGTGGATGTCCTCACCGCCATTTCGTTGGTGATCTGCACAGTCGCGTTCACTATCTTTGTGTATGGCTTTGGCGAAGGCGGCTTGGCTATTTATGCCACAGCTTGCATCTTTCAAATCTTTGTCATTGCGTGCCACTGCGCTACGCCAGCGCCAAGTTCGAATACTGAGGATCAAACCCGCGATTTCATCATCGCCGATTCCCCAACAGCCATCAAAGATGCCTTTAATGCCCAACAAGTCAAGTTCATTGCTTAAGTTGATGTTGCTGAATCATGTAGTGTATCTAAACCATTCAATGAGCTCTTGTCTCGTCGACGCGGGGACGAGTGCTACCTGCCATCAGCTTTGTCACGATATCCCAGCATGAATTTTGCCATGTCTGTGTCCCCCGTGGAAGATGAATGCCAAGCTGCCAGTGATTCATACTGAAACATCCGCTGCCATGGCTTTCCTCACTGAGAGACAAGCCGTCCTTGCTCGTTGGTTTGTCGCGGTCTTGTCTCTCTCCGCATTTGTTGGCTCCACGCAGTTGACTGAACACGCGCAGGGCGACTGAGCCAGCGCAGCTTGTCCTGGATGTCCTCACCGCCCTTTTGTTGGTCGCTGTCATTCTTTACTTGCTGGGATCGATGTATTCTATCTACTTGTTTGACCTTAGCCTCGGCGGCTTGATCGTTGTCGCCATGGCTTGCTTCTTTCAGATCTTTGTCGTCACCAGCCATTGTGGTTCTTCACCAGCGCCAAGCACGAATGACCAAGATCAAACGCGCGACTTGACCATTCTCGACTCCCCAACGGCCATCAGTGAAGCGCACAGCATTCAGCAAGTCAAGACCATGTCGTGGTTTTCGTCAATATCTACAACATTAAAACGAGTTCGAGTTGTGTTTTCGCTGTCAGCCTAAAAAGATGGCAGCTAAACAATCAGCCAAGTCGCGAGCAGAGGCCTGGAAATGCCACAGGAATGAATGGATGGCTCCCAATCATCCATTCTTTGAATTGGATGAGATCAAACACTCCGGCGCATACATCGCTCTCGGTCCCATTAGGTAACAATGACGAGGTGGCTGTGTTGTCTTTGACTTTTAGGAGTCTAGGAGGTCGTCCTCCTAGTTCAAGTCAACTTACGACCGTGAATCCAGTCGCCAGTGCATGAAAACAAAGTCTGATTGAGCATGAATAGCACATATGACATCCGACCATTTTGGAATTTTCATTGTCCAGCGCAGCCATGGCCATCCTTCTCTCTGAAAAGCTCTCCCTTGCTGCTCGCTGGCTCGTCGTCGCCACGTCACTCACCGCGTTCCTTGGCTGCACGAAATTGAGTGGCTACGCATCCACAGACTTTTGTTTCCTCGCGACGTTTGTTGTCGTCATTTACAGCACACTCCAAGCCTACTCCATGAGCTTCACAAAGGTGTTGGCTCTCTCTCGCAAGGCCCAACTCGTCGTGGATGTCCTCTGTGGTCTGTTGATGCTCGCCAGTGGAATTATCCTTTACTTGAAGGGAGTACCATACTACTTCGCCCATGACGAGTGGAACCTCGCCAAGATTGTCAGCTACGTTGCTGCCTTCTTCCAAGGCCTCGTCGTGCTATGCCATTGCATTGCGGCAGCGCCAGATGCGAGTGATGACAACCAAGCTGACAGCTACGGCGTTGGCAATACCCCAACGTCTATCGCCCCAGTCAAGCAAGTCTAAGGAGTCAACTGAGCTCATAAATGTAGTGTTATTTGCATATATCTACAACATGCAAACGAGCTCTTCGCTTGTCGAGGTATGTTATAGCTCGCAAGACGCAACGTCAGCGGCAGGTTGGTAGTCGGCGCGAGGCGTGGTGACACTGGCTGGGTCCAAAGGCGTCGTGGAACCGTAGACAGAGCGGCCATAGTAGAGCACTCCGAGCATCAAGAGTTGGTCCAGCACACCGATGAACAAAAAGACGATGCACGAGTAGAAAGCGCTGCAATTGAATGCCGTTCGAACACCCGATCGACACAAGATACGCCACGAGCTGGAAGCCAAGGCAATGCCACCTGCCAGGAGACAAACCAGCAACACGGAGTCGACGACAAGCTGCGTCGAGTAGAGCAAGAGCTGTCCGCCTCGGATTTGCTTGGTCATGGCTTCAAAGGTCCAAACGCTGGCGTAGACAAACACAATAAAACTGATCAAGTAAGCGTAGTCGCCAGGGCTAACACCTGTCGTGGCAGTCGCAGTGATAAACGCAATCAGCATAATCACGGCCTGGGCGCCACGGAGACCAATATGCAGCGGGACATTGTGCGTGACTGCAATGTGCTCAAGGATAGCTCGTGTCATCGTTCGCTTCTCGTCGGAAATCTGCAACTGGCCGGGGAGTTTCGACTGCTTTGCATCTGCCCGTTGCAAACATCATCTTCGACATGGCGGTTGAAAGCAGCGGAATCGGAACAGCCAATCAAATGTGTCAGAACAAAATAGCGGCTATTGATTGGACTAAATTTGAAACGGTCACCAATCAAATCACTTCGTTATGCCCATCACTTAACAACGTTAAAACCTACTCGTCAACTACGCAACGGTTGCTACAGGCTTGGTAAGAAGGACTGGAAGCTCCAATGACACTTCTTTCGTCGCTCGCTCGGGCTTCTCACGCTCCCCTCGCATAGCAAAGCACGCTTGAATCAAAGTTATCACGACTGGAAGACCGAACAGCAGGGATTCCACCATCGTAAACGTAAAAGTCCAGCCTAATCGCTCGCATTGGATATGAGCCTTGTGGCGACAGAGTGTGAATGCCTCGTCTTTTGATAAAAGGACAGTCGCGACAAGAAGTAACAGGCAAAGAGTAGTGTCCGCCAGGATTTCCAAATAGCCCCTAGTGTTGGCATCAGAAGTCAATCTCATGAAGGGATTACCTGGCAGGGACAAAATCTCCGTACTCGCCACGCTCGCAAAAGATAAAGAGCACGCTGCTATAGATTGTAGCCACACAAGAGAGCAGAAATGCAAAGTTGAACGCGTAGGAAGTCTCGAGAGCCGAAGCTGAAAGGCTTTGGTCGCGGTGGTGCGTTAGGTATGTGCCAGCGAAGCATAGCATCGCGACAAGCGCAAAGAGGAACTGGAGAAGGCGATAGAGACTCAACATGACCAATTGCACACTGAATTGGTCGCAGAAAGGGCTGCAAAAAGCCGTTGGATCGAATTGGCCACTCGTCCCAAGTTTGATGCGAAAGGACATCCGAAACTATTCCGAATGACATGTAGTGCTCGTCCGTCGTCCTAACCACCGCCAGCGGCCATAAACTCAATGCAAAGGTCTTTTATTACCACAGACTGGATGGCTAGATAGCTACACGGTCTTGTTGGCAAGCTGTGGAGAATCAAAACATGTCGATGGGGATGTAACAACTACCTGTTCGCGGGTGCGCAACGCGAGTAACCTTCCGATAGCAAGCAGCAGTAGAACCATGAGAACAACAGTACACGATATTTGACTACAAGGAGCCAAGTCAGAGTGAACTTTGGATCGAATTTACTCACGAATGCACTCTTCGCTCGGGGGAGACGTAAACTGTCCAGAGGAACAGACGATTGCCGGAATTGAAAGGAGGGAGAGCACAACATACCGTGGAGGAGATAACCATGAAGTTGATCATCGCACAGGGAGGTAGACGCGTGGAATCCATTGGAACATGACAAAATGAAGCATAACAGACGTAGGAACATGGGCGAAGCTGCTTATTCAAGGCAACAGGAAGAACTTTAATAGACAATGAGATCGCCAAGACTTGGGGGATTCAAGTCGGAGAGCAGACAACGCAATGATTGTTGCAGTGCCTTCGGGGAAAATCATAGTTATTAATCTTTTAAGCTCGCTCCAGGCGCGATGAAAATAGACTACAATGTCAGCGTCACGAAAACAGGCAACCGTCCGTTGGAGTGAAACAGACAACGATGCAATGCCAATTCCAAGAACATTTTAAACTGACGGTCAAACTACATGGACCTAATTGAGAGCTCTGTGACTTTGGCGCTGCTACTGACGTCATGAACTAGACTGTCTTGGTGGGAAGCTGCGGGGAGCTAAAGCCAATGCATTTCGGCGTCGATGCTGGTGTTCTTGGTTCCTTGTCAACTCCTCTCGCTGGACGTAAGAGCCCAATTGACACGATCATCAATAGCAACGCGTCGACCGAGAACGCAATGCTTAAGGCCAATTTCAAATGTTCGCAGCGTTGCGACGCGTCCTGTCGACATCGCGAGGACTCATCCGTTGCGTCGGTTGCGCTCACAGCCACAGCAGCGAGACCCAGCGCAATGCTAAGTGCTGCATTCGTGCGGGCTTGGCAATTGAGGCTACGTCAAACCATGAACAGATTGGAGACTTGGCAGCAGCTTACCTGCATGTGACGTCGTCTGGACAATAGAGATGATAAAAAGCAACACATGCGTGCGATATCGTCCCGAGCGCAAGAACGAATACGGGGAAAAGATGCCAACGAACGAATGAGAGTGGAGCGCTCGGTTCTTCAGCGGTGGCGAGGACGTCGAAAGAAGCAGTTGCGACCATCGCAGCGGCTGACACGACGCCCACGACAACGTACATCCACGCAATCCACGTCGACATTGTGGCAAACAATGCAAGTTGACCAGAGGAAGCAAACACCCGTTGGAGCGAAAAGATGAAATCATTCTCAACGGGTATTTCTACTGCAAACTGTCGTCTTGGGCGAGAGCAGCGTTGATAGACCATGACAGAGACAAAGGTATTTTCCACATTGATTTCAGTACAAGAGTCTGCACCGATAATGCTGAGGACAGCAAGATAGAGTAGAATCGCTGCAGTGGCGGACAAACCACCGGACAGAGCGATTATCAATAGCAACACGTCGACCAAGTAGAAAAGAAGTTGGCTGCAGCGTCGCATCTCTTCCTGTAGACAGCCGAAGCAAGCGTTAGATGTGCTCACAGCAGCAAGCACTAAAACGACGCTAATCGCTAGAATTGGGCGTTGAGACGACATAATGCCATGAACAGATTGAAAACTTCATGCAGCTTCCCACAAGCGACGTAGTATGAGTCCCCATCAAAACAAGG
Source organism: Aphanomyces cochlioides (assembly GCA_019828595.1). NCBI lineage: Eukaryota > Oomycota > Saprolegniomycetes > Saprolegniales > Verrucalvaceae > Aphanomyces > Aphanomyces cochlioides. The sequence continues at coordinate 3,505,874 of JAHQRK010000005.1, forward strand.
GATGCGAAGAAAATATAATAAAAAGCAGATGACTGCGGATCTGTTGAATGTTCGATGCCGCACAAAGCAACGACAACGTACGTCCACGCAAACCATGTCAACATGGTGGCAAACAATGCAAAGTATACCACTCGAGGCAAACACCCGTTGGAGCAAACTTGTCAAACTGTCGACAACTAAATAGGTATCAACCGTCGTTTCGTCAAGCTGCGGTCAACTACATCGTCTTGGTTGGCTGGGAAGTGAGCACCGTCCAACTCGGACAAGTTTAGCGTGACTGGACTGGTTTCAGCCACCCTCGTTGTCAATAGCGAGGAAGAAACCAACACTAACAAAATCGCGACAAAAGACAAGCAAGCGACCCTTAATTTTGATTGGTCCATTTATGAAACTACCACCAATCAAAACATGAGATTGGAAATATCTTTATCCAGTTGGACCTTAAAGTCCGTTAGAAGTATTGGCTTTCGTTAATAGCGAAGTGGGGAGATCATAGGCCGAGAAAGCTCTCCAGACCGCCAGCTTGCTCAGAGTGATGAAGAATAGCATAAAATCAACGACTTATCTCGTGAATTATCACGAACTGGATGGCTAGATATCAACGTGGTTTTGTTGGCAAGCTGTGGAGAATGAAAACGTGTTGACGTTGGCGCTGACTTCGGGGTCGTGGGATCCTCCTGGCGTGAACAGACTTGGAGGCGACTATGAAGGCCAAAAGAATTGAGGAGACGACGTTCAAACCGATGGCTGGTAACAAGATAATACGACAGAAGAGCGGAGTAACGTTCTTGGTCAGAGCGACCACCAGGTCGAGTTTACCCACGAATGTAATCTTCGCTCGGGGAAGACGTAAACTGTGCAGACGATTGCCGGAATTGAAAGGAGGGAGAGCACAACAGACCAACCCATGCATGGCTTTTCTTTACTAGGGGTTTTCCGTGGTGGAGGAAGTAGATCATCGCAGCCGACGAGGCGAGACGGACTAGGAGGTAGACGCGTGGAATCCATTGAAAAACATGGCAAAATGAAGAATTACAGACGTAGGAACATAGGCAGAAGCTGCTTATTCAACCCAACTGGAAGAAGTTTGATAGACAACAACATCCTCCTCGTCAAGACTAGGCGAATTCTGATCGAATAGGGCGGAGAGCAGTAAACGCAATGATAGTTGCATTGCCGTCACGGCCAGCCAAAGTTAAGTTAGGTTCGCTCATGGCTACACTGCTGTTGTGGAGAGCTGAGGATGCCGCGCCAACGGCTCCATCTCGGCTGCGCGCACTTCTGAAATGAGCACCACGACTTGGCCCGCCAAGAGAATCGACGCAATCAAGAAGAGAATGATCGCACAGAGCAAGAAATAGCCATCGTGTGCATGCACATTCTTGTGATCGTTGGGAAACGCGTCGAGTAGAAGCAAATCCACAGCGATCAGTAAGAAAAGAATGCTCAGAGTTGCCGCCGCGCCAACTTTAAAACCAGAGCTACACACGAGTCCAGATCAAATTTGTAGCTGACTGTCAAACTACATGGACCTAGTTGGGAGCGCTGTGACTGTAGCGTTGCTACTGGGGGATTGTCTTGGTGGGAAGCTGCGGGGAGCTAAAGCCAATGCATTTCGGCGTTGATTCTGGTGTCCTTGGCTTTGTGTCGACTTCTCTAGCTGGAAGTACGTGCCCGATCGATGCGATTGTCAATAGCAACGCGTAGACCGAGCAGAAAATGCTCATGGCCAATTTTAAGTGGTCGCAGCGTTGCGACGCTTCCTTTCGACACCGCGAGGACTCATCAGTTGTATCGATTGTGCTCATAGACACAGCAACGAGCACCAGCGCAATGGCAAAAGCAGCATTCGTACAGATTTGGCATTTAAGACTACATGAAGCTATGAGCAGTTTGGAATCTCGAGCGCAGATTACCCGCAAGCGACGTCCTCATCGCGGGAGAGACTACACCAAGCAAAACATGCATGGAAAATTGCCCCCAACGAAACATAGTATGCGAGAAGAACATACCAAAGAGCAGATGACTGCGGGGCTTTTGAATGTTCAGTGTAGTTGATCCAAGACAAAGCTACGGCATTTGCAGTGACCGAGGCGAGAACCGCGGCAGCGTAAGTCCACGTCATCCATGTCGACATTGCGGCAAAAAAGCAAAGTTCACCAAGGAGCAAACAACTTGATAGAATTTCTAACTGTCGACAAAAAGTTCTCAACGGGCGTGTGTTTATTGAGCCAACTACGTTAGCTGGGAGCAGAGCGCCGTGAAACTTTGTGGCGCTTGGCGTAGCTAGTCTGGTGTCGTGACGTTGGCTTGGTGGGTTTCAGTCCAACAGCACGGCCATCGCAATAGCCAAAAGCAAGGAAGAAATCAAAGCTAAAACAATCGCTGATACAAAGGAATTTGCATGCTTGCGGAAGTGGGCTGGACTGTCAAGCGCAGCAGCAGAGAGTTTGGAAGATTCATTGTCTGTACGTGGTAGCCGAAGAAGACTGTTTTGGACGCTGAGCGATACTAAAGACCACAAGCTTTGTCGCTAGCTCTGGAATTGTTGCTCCTTGTTGGTCTCCTCAGACATCGCAATCAAAGCTAAGTCTCATTAAAAGACAGTCCATACTTGATGCGTACACTCTCCATTTCATTGTTAACTTTTATAAAGATTGCTGACATTTGATTGGTCCATTTATGAAACCACCACCAATCAAACATAAACTTGTGGAAGTTAATCTTTATCCAGTTGGACAAAGAGCGAAAAGTTAGATTCATTACCACCGCGAGAAGATCAAAGGCTGAGGAAGCAACGCATGCAAGGCGGGGAAGCTCTCTAAAGGTCTCAGGCATGGAGTGCTGTCATGGTAAATGTAGCTTTGAGTGAACGGTCGTAAGATAGGTCCACGCAGTAAGTTACGATATCCGGACATCGTGGACAATTATCCGGATACGCTTGATGTTGCATCCTGTTCCTCTGGCTGTCGCGGTGTCGGTCGCGGCGACTGGTTTATGGCTATGGAGACGCCTGAGGACTCTCCAGGATGAGCTTGACAAGTGTAAAGAAAATCTTGCGAAGAAAGAGCTTGCAAGGCAAGAAGAGCGAGTGGGTCGCACGGCTGCGGAAAAGGTAAGCATGAGAGACGCCTCGAGCAGCTTGACACGCTTCGTAGGAACTACGACTCGTCCTGGCAGCGAAATTGAATGTCTCGGCTGGGTATTATGTACAGCCGATTGGCGCGGTGGAGTCGTGCTTTTCGCAGTGTCTTGGAACTCCTCGTCAAGGATTGTTGGCGCCGCATACTCGAGCCCGCATTGTCTTCAATCGAAGCATTTCACCAGAAGCATTGGATGGTCTGAATGCATTTGGACATGTTTGGATCACATTTGTCTTTCACTGCAACACGAATGGCAAGAACGCGCGTGCACATGAAGGTCTTCGACCTGATAGCCACGGCCACACTTCAGGGTAGATTGTCCTCAACTCGACCAGCTTGACTCAATTCGTTCCAGGCTAAAATCTCTCCACCGATGCTGAAGAAGCGGGTCGGCGTCTTCGCCACGCGCACACCACATCGTCCGAACCCCATTGGGATTACATTGGCCAAGATTGATAAAGTTGATGGGCGAATTCTGTGGATCTCCGCAATTGACTTGGTCGAAGGAACTCCAGTCTTGGACATCAAGCCCTACGTTCCAAGTATGAGCTCTATCTCCATGCATAGCCTCTGAAGAGAATCTCCGTAGTGTACGACAGTCTGCCGCAAAGCGCCGTGCCCGCTTGGATTGCTGAGACTTATGGCACACAGAGGTAATGGATTCGATTGACGGCTGTGTGACTGTTGCTTAGCTCTGTTCGCTTTGCTGAAGAATGCGCCGCACAAATCAAAGCGTGCTGTCGGATGTCCAAGTTCTACAAGGATGAACCAGAGAAATTGCGCTCAGGTGAGCTGGGGACGGACGTCGAGCCTGAACGATTGATATACGAAGTTTAGCCATTGAAGAAGTGCTCGCTGTGGACGTTCGAAGTCAAATGCAGACTGCGAAAATGCAGAAGTCGACGAATCTACTGGTGTTTGACAACGCCCGCGTGGAATATGAAGTCGAAAGTGATGCGTCGGTTGTCGTACTTGGAGTGCATCGAGTCGAAACCTCTTCATGACCTACTCCAGGCTAGTCCCGATGAAAGAATAGATCTCCATCACACGAAATACATAATGCCATCGCTGTAGATACGTATTAGTCCCTGGCGCCCTTGCTAAAGACCGTATGCCATCACACCTCCACGGCGTTCTCATCGACGCAGCACAAAGACAATGCACATACCGTACAACTTCTCGTGTTGTTCATCATGTTCTTGCGGCAGTGACCGACTATCCCTGTTTTCATGGCGGAAGCTAGCTCGAAACCAGTCCATATTGACTTCCTGGTCTTAGAAGATCATTTGACTCGGAGTCGTGGACTTCAACATGCGTCTTGTTGCACCCGCACACACCAGAACGCTGTACTTCATCATCGCCGTTTCGACTGCACCTGGAGAAGCAGAAGCGCGATGAGGCAGGCGTGTATATATATAGCAGTTTAATGATGGAATTCGCGGCCTTTCGATCGTTTTCTCTGCCTCTCGGACCTTGATGGGCAGCTCATGTCGGTTGGGTCATGACATTGCGATTTGCTCCTTTCCGGTTAAACATTTTGCCGCACTTAATCGAGTCAGTTTCGTAAACAGACAAGAAAATAAAGAATAAACTCGATAAAGTGCGCCGTATGCGACTGCCCTAGTCGACACTGCGCCATTTTCAGCCACAGCATCAAGCGCATCATGTTCCAAGTAAGATCTCACGTCGCGATATCTCGTCATCTTGACGCTTCTGTAGACCACGCTCCGCACTCTCTCTAGCCGAGTCACTTCTCGCTTTGCCTCGACCTTAGTTGTGGCCGAACACAACGGTGAAAGCCTCACTGGAGGCACCCTCAGCGCCATCACCGCTGCCTCCAAGATCGGCGGTGATATCACTGTCTTGGTTGCTGGATCCAACTCTGCCAATGTTGCTCAGGCTGCTGCCTCCGTGCAAGGTGTCAAGTCTGTCCTCCACGCCGATGCTGCTCAATTTGACCACTCTCTTGCCGAAGAAATCAGCTCCTTGGTCGTGACTGTGCAAAAGGCATCCAACTTTACGCACATTGTCGCCCCTTCCAGCAACATCTCCAAGAACTTCCTTCCTCGTGTCGGCGCCGCTTTGGATGTCTCTCCTTTCACGGATGTTTTGGCCGTCGTGGATGAAAACACCTTCCAACGCCCCATGTACGCTGGAAACGCTATTGCCACCGTCACGTCCTCGGATGTTGTCAAGTTGTTGACTGTGCGCCCCACTGGCTTCGACAAGGCTGCCACGACTGGAGGTGCTGGTGCCGTGAGTGCCGCCCCTGCTGCTCCTGTTGCCGGCTTGTCTCGCTTTGTGTCTGAAGAAACTTCCTCGTCGGACCGTCCTGATTTGACCTCTGCCCGTGTCGTTGTCTCTGGTGGCCGTGGTATGAAGAGCGGCGAAAACTTTGCTTTGCTCAACACCTTGGCCGATAAGTTGAAGGGTGCTGTTGGTGCCTCTCGTGCTGCCGTCGACGCTGGTTTCGTGCCAAACGAATTGCAAGTTGGTCAAACCGGTAAGGTCGTCGCCCCTGAACTCTACATTGCCGTTGGTATCTCCGGCGCCATCCAGCACTTGGCTGGTATGAAGGATAGCAAGACCATCGTTGCCATCAACAAGGATGGTGAAGCCCCCATCTTCCAAGTTGCTGACTATGGTTTGGTCGAAGATCTCTTCAATGCCGTTCCAGAATTGACTGAAAAAATTTAAGAGCAAAACATCCGGATCCGGATAAAGATCGCGCCTTTTTCTACATCTTTCAATTTCGTGTTTCTCCTCGTAATGGACAGCGCGCACGGACAGAAAGTACAGCAATGACACCGACGATAGAAAGACGTCAAGAAGGAAAGAGAGGTGATTGATGGAAGATAGACCTGAAGCAGTTACGTTAGTCGGTTTCAAGGGGAAAGTGCAGTGTCGGTTTCACATGGGCAACGAGATGGACGAGTCGCGCGTCGAGACCGAGTGCCATGTAGTATTTATCCTGCAACCCGATGGTTTCCGTCACCGAATTGTTGCAACGGCGAATACGACGCTAAAACAGATCAAGGAACAAGTCATCTCGGAGCTCAAGCTGACCAGCAACTCCCTCTCGATCCCTGAACTCGACGATGGTACATTCTTTCCTCAAGATCGTTGTAACATTTGGTAGCATGCGCGGCGAATGGAATCCATCCTGCCGACTTCACCCTCGCTAACGCTGGTCTCATCTTGAACAGCGACCAGGAAATTATCCTGAATGCGACTGTTGCTGCCAGGAAGATTGGATCCAGTGAATACGTAATGCCATCCGAAATTGACGTCACTGTTACCACAGGTGATTTAAAAGCAGCCTCTGCTGTCAAAACTCAATGAGAGTTGTAGATCAAGGAGCACCGCTAAAGACATTCACGGTGCATATACTCAAGTTTACGGGTCACAAACCTTACTTGGGTGGCTACCGACACAAGATAACAGATCAAGTCTTTCACCATGCCACGGCACAGGTACTTGTTGTCTACCTTACAGTTGCTGAAATATGTAGACTGTGGTGACGAAGCAGAAGATTAGACGTGGGCCAGCTCGATTCCATCGAGAGACGCAGACCCACAAAACAGTGACAAAGTCAGCTCAGACTGTACGCGAACATGGGACGCAAATGACTCGCAATGACCTTCTCGTGGATGAGCGAGGAGATCGCAAGATTGTGCCAAATGCGTATTTTGACTCGGCACAACTCGATTGCCTCAGAATGGATGCTTGTTTACGACTGCAATGCCAATGGAGAGCGTACAGGATTTATGATATCATTTCGTTACAAGTTAGGATTGTAGATACCGCGCACGATGCTTTGTTCATGCGATTCGACAGAAAAAACTCGAAGCATACTCCAAGGATGAACAATTCGCTGTGGAAACTAAAGCAATGCTGGCGAACAAGCAGCGTCAAGAAATTGATCGACGGATGCATCCCATGTCGCAGCATGATTTTGAAGTTCTTTACAATGAATTGGATCAGTGGAGGCTTTACGAGACGAAGAAAGTTCAAGAGCAGACCAATTTGGATGAAAAAGAAAGGACGGCTGCACTTGCTGCAATATTGGCCAAAGAAACGAAACTCCTTCAGACAATTGATCGGTTGAAAGCCACTGCTACGTCTAAAAATCGCAGCGCTCGTATTGAGGCCATGCTTGATGTATTGTCTCGGCCCAAGCAATGGCAAATGAGTGATGGCATCATCAAACCTGTCGACACGCCATACACGGTTTGTCTTGGCCCATGCGTACCGTGAATATTGAGTCTTTGACCTAGGTCCGTGCCAAGGAACTGAGCGAACTCTACCATGGCTTGAAGCTTCCTTTGCAGAGTGTCGAAGAACGTCTCGAAGTGCTATTGCATGTCAAGTGGACAGTCAAAGAATTTGAATGCCCTCTCACACAAGAGCTCATGGAGCTCATCGACCGTGAAGCCGACATGCTCAACCGTGGTCGCCCTGTGCAATCTGTCGAAGGTCTTCGCAAGCGCATTGCCAACTTGTTCCTCCAGTTCATCGAAAACCCAACGTTCAACCCTGAGGCTGCTAGACTCCGCTCTGTCATTGGCAACTCGTAACGCAATATATTACGCCATGTCTGTTACTTCATGGTCCGTGCCTGCATTTGGGTTTTGGATCACGATGAGCGCATACTCTTTATCAGGAGCGATCATGATTTCGTGTTTCTTGGATCGGATACGCAAGAATGTCATGTCGTTGCTCGGGTCCAATGTTCGAATCGTGCTCTTGGCTTTCGCAGCGAGTTGAGAGAGAAGCGCTGCGTGGTCGATCGCAAACTCTTCATCATTTGTGCTCGAATAGATGGGAACACCGTCGTTGTTTACAATTAGCACGGCTTGGACGCCCTTGTGGCTTTTGATTCGCTTGATCGTTTCCTCAGCTTCATACCCAGACTACGCATGGACCATTAGACACCGTCATGTTCCCACACACCGACCATTCTGCTTTGGCGATTTGGAGGATTTTCGAAAGTCAAGCGCTTATCCGGATAAGATTTCCTTTCATTTTAGAAAGTCGCTACAGCTCATCCTTTGCCACAAGTTCATCCTTGGCCATGGCTTGCTTCTTCTGGATGCGCTCTTCCAGTTGCTTGATGTTGGTTTCGCCTTGACTGACCAGTGGATGGAACTCGCCATGGTTCTTCAACGCGATCTTCTGAGCTTTCTTGAGGTATTCTAGCGCTTTTGTCTCGGAGCTGAGGTATGTATTGATCTAGGGGCACGTATATCCATTGAGGATAGAGCAACAAAGAAGAACGTACGCCAGCCATCAAGTTGAGGGTAAAAGCGTACGCCATGGACGTTGCACCTTCACGGCGTTTCATGATACCGCTTGCCACAGTCGCGTACGTCAATGCCTCCTTGAGTTTATTTCTCTTCATCAAGCATGATGCCAAACCTTGGTAGATCTCGCCAACACCAGCTTCATGGGCAGATGCGGCAAGATTTTTCGGGATACTTAGGTGTCATGGTCAATAGCTACGAGTGTGGTATGGATTACCTTTCCCCAAGACCCAGGTCACTGAGAACATCCTTGTACGCTTGAATGGCGTCGTCAAACTTATTCAGCTTTTCGTATGACTCTCCAATGCGACGAGCAGCATCAACGACTGTCTCGTGGCCTTTCCCAAGACCCTTTTCCGCATGGGATTTGAGATCCGAGTAACTCTTGATCGCATCTTCATGCCTACAATCAAGTCAGTCAATAAAGCTGCAAATACATATGCGCACTGATCCAATGCAAGATGAACTTCGCCAAGATTACGGAGTGCCAACGAGTACGAGGGATGGGATGGTCCAAAGAGGCGCTTCGAGAGGTCTACTGCTTGCTCAAGCACTCGTTTGGCTGAAAGGAATTGCTTGTCCGCCATGAGGACATTGCCCAACTCGCTAAGTGATTGAGCCATAAGCGAGGCGTCTGCTGCACGCTTCTTTGGATCAGTACGGGATTCGTGCAAGTCACGAAGTCCACGGATTGCTTTGTCCAATTTGGTAATGGCCTCGCCGTAATTCTTTTTGTCTTTCAGCTTGAGTGCGTCATTGCGGAGAATTCGAATCTCCACCAAGGCTGGATCGTCGTCCTTCACGGGAGGATTTCCATTCACAACCAGGACAAGAGTCACCGCCAGCAAGATGAACCACCGCATGCTGGAAGTTCGAGTTCTTGGTCCGATTTCCGGATAAGAGTGCATCCGGATAAGCCTCCGGATAATTTAGAAGAATCAACAAATAAATTAAAGGAACACTTCGTTTTTGTATTCTGAAATATTCCAGTTTTCAATACTAATCTTGATTTTTGTATTGTCTTTTCGATTCAAAATTCGAATCGCCGGTTGATTTAATCGATTTTACAAATCGATTTGTGTGTGTTTTGACGTGTGTTTGTCGTGTATTTTAGCATTACTAAATACACTTTAGTAGCTATTACTTAGCATTCGGATGTGTGAACTACACCTATTATCCGGATTGTAGCATGATTTTGTCCGGATAAGCTCTGGGTTCCGGTTAATTTGACAAATAACCGGATATATATCGATTCCAAAAATGAAGAAATCGGGATAAAATTCGAGTTTTTGCCCGAAAAGACAATTTTTAACCCCCTATTAATTAGGGGATTTCAAAGTAATATAAATAAAAAATATATATATTTTGAAATAGTTGTGGTTTGTGAAATATATGAGCCGGATACCTACAGCGAGTGTGAAATGTGAAATTTCACAGTGTGTATAGACGGGATATATTTCTACTTGAAATTTGTATTGAATGAAAATATCATGATATATATTCGCTTTGTGAAACAGGCATATCCGTAATTTTGTTTGCATTTTGCCCCACAGACGTGAACCTGCCTGGAAGTCGACAGGCACAATGAGCTACAACGAAGATGGCACACATCAATGGGAGAATGACGACGACGTTGTCGAAATGCGTCTCTCGACAAATACACGCTACCAGTACAATACTATTCTGCGGAGATTTCAAAGTTGGCTAGAGATGAACCATCCCGCGTGCGTCGAAAGTGGCAAAATTCGACTGCCTCTCGATCCCAGACTCTGCAAACAGTTTTTGTCGTACGAATCTACCGCGGTGGGAAAGAATAGAGCTTCGAAAACAAAGTTCAAGTCGTCTTCAGCCATCAATGGATGCAGGAGCGCAATTGCACATCTCTATAAAGAGTCAAAGGTTAAGATGTCCGATGAGATGGCGACTCTGCTTTCTGGTACTCTAATCTATGTTTAATGTGCTATACTTATGTAGATTTCTCGAGTGGATACAAACGAAAGGTAGCGAAATTGAAAGAGGAAGGAGAAATGCCGATAGGTGAAGGGAAGAATGCAATGACAATAGATGGTAGTGTTTACCGCAGATTATATCTAACCTGTCTAAGGCTATTACTTCTTGTCAAGAAAGGCAATCCAGCGAGGAGAGAGCTACAAGGACTATCCCAATGCTCATGCCTTCTTGGTGTTTTGCTGGAACCTGGTTGCTCGTTGCGCAACAGTCGGTTCGATCCGATTTGATCATATATCTTGGGAAGGTACTGTTGACCGCATTGATTACATTTGACATGATGTAGTTGATGCATTGGTGGTTCAATATGCAATGATGAAAAATGACCAAGATGGAAAGAATTGCTCACCTCGCAGAGTCTTCGCAAATCCGCAAGATCCATTTATTTGTCCCATCTTAAGGTAGCACAGCCACATCACACTGGATTCTATAGTCCCTCGTAGTCTAGCACTCCTAGTATTTACCCGAGGAGCCCAACGACAAGGTTCCTCGACTCTCATCTTTGGTGAAAATGCAAAAGATCGATTTTCCGCTTGGCTGTCTAAAACATGCTTGCGCTACCGTGATGAAATGCTTAGTCTAGGAATATCAGCGGAGGAAGTTGGAACCCATTCTTTCAGAAAAGGCGTAGTGAGTAGTCTCTCCAACAACCCTGGTGGTCCAGCACATGCGTCAGTGTGTCTACGAGCAGGGTGGTCGCTCGGGCCAGTTCAAGGCCGATACATCTTCTCTGGACCGGGCGGTGACCAGTTTGTTGGACGAGCGGCAGCAGGCTTGTGTGTTCCTGTTGTCTAATCTAAATGACTGCTAGGATTGAATGTCTACACTAAAGATTTTGCAAGTCTCCCACCTCATTTTGTGGGGCAAATCCTCAATTTACACGAATGGGAGACGATTTTACCTGGCTACGTGGACTTCTATCCCTCCTCGTTCCGTTCTGCCATACCCTTTATGCTTGCATCCTTGGTTCAGCATCAAAACTGGCTGCGAGAGACACTGGATGAGAAGCACCCCTTGTTCTTTTCTCCTGTATGGATATCTGGCCTTTTGCCAAAGCTAGCTCACCGAGTGGAAGTTGGCTGTTTGTCTAATGAGAAGACCAAAATGAAAGCCACCGGAATTCCTCCTCATGTCATTATATCCGACCAAATTAGTACGCTCCAGCGACAAATGCGCGATATCATTTCGAGTATGAACGACATGCCATCGTCCGTCGCAGATCTTGTGTTGGCTCGGCTCAACAACATCGAATCTATCCAACCCCCAGAGGGCTTAGATCCATCTATAATCGATCAGCTATGCTCGAAAATCGTACATGAGATCCAAAAAATGAATCAGCAAAACGCCGACAATTTGCGCTCTCAACCGGCTGAGCTACCTCCTAGCTCGTCTGAAGTCCAATCTCCATGGTGGTCAAAAGAAAACCAATCTCAAATTGCAAGTGCAACTTGTCCTAAAGGCAAATTGTTTGATATGTGGAATTTATGGTGGGGTGGCTTACCTGCTCAAAAGCTGCCACCTTTGCGACTTCGGTCGGCAAAAGACTTTTCTCGCTCGGTCGATCGTGTGAGCTATTCAAAGCTCTCAAAAGTCATGAAAACACTCTTGTCGCACTCGGATGTAGATCCCCTTCATGTCCCGGGCCTCGACAATCCATCTCGAGCTGCTCTCTTCGTGACGTGCGTCGACCGTCTTGCGAGCGACTTGAACCTTGGGACGAAGAAAGAGCGGAAACTCGACGAAAATGATGCACTCTACAGTGTATGCACTTATTGTGAAGCATGAGGATCGTCGAGGCTAACCATAGCGAGCGCTTTGTGTATCTTCAGTGTCCTTGCCTTCATGCCACGCCCACAACCAGAGTCAAAATGCAAGAGGAACAAATTGATTTGCCTCTTTAATTTAGTATTATATATTGAGGGTTTCATGAGGATTTCACAAACCCCTTTATATCTGTAATTCTTATTTTTTTCTGAAAAGATCTCAAAATTGTGACCTTCCAAGGTTGTCAAATCTTTGGCGGCCGATGGAAGTGCAAGCGACTGTCGTGGAGCATCACCCGATGCGAGTGCTGGAGAACCGCCTCCCCTTTCGCGACTACGTTCTGGTACTGTTTGTATTCTATTTGGCATCATTTGCAGTCACGTGGTATCGAATTTGGTGGGATACGGTTCTTGCTACTGTCGTGACTGCAGCAGGCGTGGCTGCATTGTGGTTCCCCATGACGAAAGAAGCATTTTTCCTCGATCTAGTAATTCTTCCTGCAACCTCGACTCCCTCATTCTTGTCTAGTTTTACTATGGATCCTTCTGCAGTGTCGGACTCCATGTGATAACGATTGGATTTCTCAGCTACGACCTTGTCCTCTCGGACATCGACAAAACTCTCGGCATCCAGTCATCCCTTGAGGCAGCTCATGCCACTTGGGGTTACTTTATGACTCTCATTGTGATTGTGGTCATTCAATCGATTCTAGCAGTACTGCCTCCATCATCGACATTGTTCCTTCTCACGAAGTACGTTCGTTAGGCCGTGACTCTGAATTACTGCTTTCGTCTTCGCTTGGAAATCCAGCGGAACAGCCTCATGAGCGCAGTCTATCCAGGCTACACAGCTCGTCCAGCATAAGCAAAGAAATCACAAAACTAAGTCTACTTTAAGTTACGTGGAATTTACGCAATGAAAGTGCCGTCGATCACATTGGCATTTGTTGCGGGTGTTGGGGCAGCAGTAGGTGCACTTGTTGGAGCCGCCGTCGCTGCAGCATCGGACTCGACAACATCGTCGTCATCATCGTCATCATCATCATCGTCGTCGTCGTCATCGTCATCGTCGTCGTCATCATCATCGTCATCATCGTCATCATCGTCATCGTCGTCGTCATCATCATCGTCATCGTCGTCATCATCATCGTCATCGTCGTCATCATCATCGTCATCATCATCGTCATCATCGTCATCATCGTCGTCGTCGTCGTCGTCGTCGTCATCATCATCGTCGTCATCATCGTCGTCATCGTCATCGTCATCGTCGTCGTCATCATCGTCGTCATCATCATCATCATCGTCGTCATCGTCGTCGTCCTTCTTGGCCTCGGTGGCAGCTTCAGATTCAGACGCCTCCACTTTGGCAGCAGCTAGACGACGTTCGGCGAAGGCGTCATCTTCATCATCGTCATCATCGTCATCATCGTCGTCATCGTCATCATCGTCGTCATCGTCATCATCGTCGTCATCGTCATCATCGTCGTCATCATCGTCGTCATCGTCGTCCTTCTTGGCGACAGATTGGTCGGCTTCGGCCGAGAGAGTGCGAAAGGCGTCAACTTGAGCTTGACCAGCTTCGACTTGTGCGACGGCGGCGTTGTCAGCTACTTGGGCCGAAGCAATGGCAAGAGCACAGGCGATGATGGCGGCGAAGACCTTCATGAGTCTGTTCGATGGCTAATTCGGAAGTGAGCCAGTCGCGCTCGACAATGCAACAGGCAGAGGAGATCGTCAAATTGACATGAAAAGGTCCAAAAGAACGACAAAAATATCCTAACTAGGAGAAAATTCGGACTTCCAACTGCAAATCGTGTTGTCGATCGGCGGCAAATGTTCGACGCACGGCTGAGTTGTGCCACTCTGGCCTGAAGCCACCAATCGACGACGAAAACTGCGTTGTCTGCTCGTGCCAAGAGTGCCTCTGCTCACGAGCAAGGACACATGAGCTTTCAGGAACCCATTTTTCAGCCGACTTACCACGCAGCACCACCTGACGAACACCGGAGAAAGTGACCGGAGTAGAAGCGACATCCATGGAAGATGGATTCAAGGGGGATGTCCATCAGGGTGTAAGCTGGCGTTTGCACGTTGAGCTGTGTGTGGCAGCCTCGTGCCGATCGGTTGTGTCATGAGCACTTCTGGTGGTTGTAGAATGAAAAGCAAGTGTCTGCTGTTTAGAGTTAAAAGGTGGTTTCATTCTTTCGTCAGCCAAGTTTGATTTCGCATCACACGCATGCCATTTGACACCTTTTCCACCCAGCGTTGTAACCCATGAAGGTTTGAGAATCTACAAATGTACTCGGTTGCTTCTTGGTTAAACAAGAGCAGATCCATACGCAGTAATGGCAGCGAGCAGAAGAAGACTGTGGCCATGCTAAGCGATGACAGCTCACGAAATGTGCATGATCTCAGCGATGGAAGTTGATGGCTCTGGTTGGCTAGACTTCTCTGCTGGACTGTCTGTGGTCAAATGCAAGATGGAGATGCGACTGAAGACTATCAAGTTTGATTCCAGTGTGCTATGTTGATGGCATGAATTCCGCGAAGTTCACCGGCCAGGAAGGTTAGATGGAAAACACTTTTGATAGCTATCTTTGCTTTCGCTTGCTGTGCTCTCATTTTCAATTGCACGTGAGCGAGATGCCTTTCACATCATTCCGTTCACTTGAAGACACGACTGACTTTGAATCCACAATTGACTGCCTAAGATGGAGGAGTGAGCTAAAGCCATAGGCATCTCAGTTGTGGTAACCTTGACGACGAGATCCACAAGTTTTTCGACTGTCTTGTTAGCTTTCTCCTTTGTACCCATCGGAGAGTTCAAGCTGCTTGTGCCGGTAATTGTAAGAAGGGTGCCAACGACGTAATTTTAGTCGTCGGATGTGGTGGTGCCCGGATCCAAAAACCGAGTCGGCGAGTACTGAACGCATGAAAATTTATACCTTTATTAATAAATAAATTTACAAGTATCGAATATGTGAGTATTCTGTGTCTACTACCTTGAGAATCCAAATACAGTCCGCGCGACATGGCTATACGATCACCCCGTCTTGAGGCTGTTCAATTTTAACCAATCACTTCTGGGCATCATAGCCAAATGCATAATGAAGTATTTTGATTTGCCAATATTATGGTGCCATCAGGGATAAAATTGATGGTGTTGACTCTGAGATATTTGCCTTCAAGTGAGCACAGGTATGTCAACGCGCGACATGGCTATACGATCAAGACGAATAACGCAGTCCCCTGACGCAATGCAAGCGTCATTCGTCAAGATCGTAGTCACAAATAACGCGTTAATCAATTTACGTGACTTGACGCTCACTTTATTAAACATGTAGATGCCTAGAGGAAAGAAACTGACCGAGAAGGAGCAGGCCCAAATAGAGGCCTGGAATGTCGCCAACAAGTCTCAACGGTGGATTGCAAAGCAGCTTGGACGTTCACAAAGCTGTCTCTCAGCCTTCCTAACTTCTCCCGACACGTATGGCTCAGTAAAACGGACTGGACCGACGTCAAGGCTGAACCCCACGGCAGTCCGCGCTCTCATTCGAGACGCCTGCAAAGGCAAATCGACGGCTGCACAGCTCCAAGCCGAAAACAAGTTGCCAATAGGCAAAAGACAAGACCAGAGAATCCTCCGATCAAGTGACCGTCTCAACTGGGAGAAGAGAAAGTCTGGTCCCTGGATGACAGCACAGCACTGTCGAAACCGAGTTGAATGGGCGACCCTCCGTATTACTGAGGAATGTCTGTGGCGTCAGATTATCTTCTCTGATAAAAAGAAGTTTAATCTTGACGGCCCAGACGGTCTTCAGTACTACTGGCGGGATCTCCGGAAGGAGCCCCAGTATTTCAGCAAACAACAGAGTGGTGGTGGGTCTGTCATGGTTTGGGGTGGCTTTGCTGGTAGGGGGAAAACTCCTCTTGCATTTTTAGAGGGAAAACAAGACTCCACGAAGTACAGTTCGACTTTGGAGAATTTTCTCCTCCTCTCTGCGGCTCGAATTGGGGGTGACTCTTGGGTCCTCCAGCAGGACAATGCGCCAATCCATTTTTCCAAGGCGACTAAAGATTGGATGGCCGCCAACAATATTCGTTTGTTGCCATGGCCTGCACGTTCTCCTGATTTGAATCCTATGGAGAATGCGTGGGGCCAAATGGTGCGCACAGTTTACAAGAATGGCCGCACCTACAGTAGTCGGTCCGATTTGAAGATTGCAATTCAAAATGCGTGGAACCAGGTCAGCCAAAGCTCTCTCGACAAACTCCTTGCCTCAATGAATAAGCGTTGCGTCGAAATTGTAGCATTGAAAGGCCGTAGCATTGAAAGGCCGTAGCATTGACTATTAACTCAGTTAATGTCATGATCGTATAGCCATGTCGTGGGTCATTGAAGTAATATGTAGTTTGGTTAGCTTCTAACACACAAATGTCACTTACATGCATTGCATTCGAGCTCTCATGTTAAACTATCACTGTTCACCTCATCTAGCAGCATTTAATATGGCGAGGAGACCAAAAATGGCTCCCAAAAGGGGTGATCATATAGCCATGTCGCGGACTGTAATCGTGACATATTGAGAATTTTCTTCAAGTCAATTATTAATATGTCTTCGGAAAGTAATTAGGGGTAATCAAAGCTCTCAAATTGTGTCGCTTTTATCGTAATTTTATTCAAATTAAAAGCAACAATATTGAAAGAAATCACTCCAAGAAAAGTGAACTTGAGCAGGGGGAATCAAAGCTGAAGCAAAATGGTCAGTGAAAATGAAAGTTGTTTAAACCACATAAGACGATGCCGCGGATGTCAGTAAAGACTCTATCCTTACAGCTATCAAGGTTTGTGTTATGTAGCTTGCTCTTCGGCATCCGTTGACGCTGCTTAAGCTCCACAGAGCCTTGTCTTGGAAGAGGCATGGATCATAGTACCCATTTGACTATGCTATAATAAAGTTCATATATATATAACCAATAAAGCAGCTTTTATTTTCAAAAGCACCTCCGGAGACGCTTTAATTTCTCAGCTCAAATAAAGCGGATTTTTCGTTATTTTATTTCAGAAATAAAAGCGAGCCGAAAATTTTAAAGCGAGAGCTTTGATTTGATTACCCCTATTGACTCTCCTGTAGAAGGAAGAGATTACGTGACTACGCAGTGTACAACCAACGACATCATTGCGAGTTTTCCTGACAGACCTGTTGATTTCTCATGGATAAATGAAGCAACAAGGTCCCATATAGTCAATTTCATGATTTGTTTCGCTTTTGACATCGTTTTACGATATCCCTCCAGTCAGGTAACGACCACAACTTGATATCTTGAAAATATGATATCATTTTTACATAAGTTTTCAAGTTCACAATGGTTTATGTAGAAGGTCCTAACAAGATAATTTATACCTTCAAAACATTATATATTCTACCCTGTTCCAAAGCATACAGATATCAGTATCTAACTTGGAAATGAGTACCTCTCTACGTGAATATTTTCCGACCAAAGTACACCTTTCACCACTCGCAGACTCGACTGTATCTATGTTATCACGAGCCTTGGATCGTCTTCTGCTGCGACTGCACCCAAGGAAAACGTATCCTGTTACAACAGTCGAAGCTGATGGTCGAGTAGTGTCCTGACTACTCGAAGTCCATCCAAAAGTACAAAAGTCTCAACTTGTCGGCCCGGTGCTACTACACTCACGCATGTCCCAAAGCAGCATCGACTCTTCGTTAAAATGTTCACTGGCCAGCGCGTTTCAACCCTTTGTTTTACGGCGGGGGACCCATTCTAGTCTCCATATGACTGCATGTGGCCACCATCTTTCACTTGTTTGCGATACTAAAATATATATAAGAGTATATTATACTCTTCCCCATTCGTTCTCACAATTGGCAACCCAATGTGTTTTGGATCACGGCGGCATACGCTCCATTGCTCATTTTCCAAAACGATTCCTCCATGAAACTCTTTACTATTGTCCTCGCCTGCGCCCTCGCCCTCGCCACCGCTCAAACGGCAGACTCTCCTGTCATGGTCCAAATCCAAGAGGCTGAAACTCAACTTGACGCTGTTCGTGGTCTGGCTGGTGAGGCTCAAGAAGCTGTCGCTAAGAAGGACGACGATGACGATGATGACGATGACGATGATGACGACGACGATGACGACGATGATGACGATGATGATGATGACGATGACGATGATGACGATGATGACGACGACGATGATGACGACGATGATGATGACGACGATGATGATGATGACGATGACGATGATGACGATGATGACGACGACGATGATGACGACGATGACTTCGCTGAACGTCGTCTGGCTGCCGCTGAAGTGGAGGCGTCTGAATCTGAAGCTGCTGTCGAAGCCAAGAAGAAGGACGACGATGACGACGATGACGACGACGATGATGATGACGACGACGATGATGATGACGACGACGATGATGATGACGACGACGATGATGACGATGACGACGACGATGATGATGACGACGATGATGATGACGATGACGATGACGATGTCGCTGCTGATGTCACCGCAGGTGCAAAAGACTACGAAACCTCCAATGAGGCCGTCATCAAGAAGCTCGAGAAGAAATCTGGCTCGGAGATCCAATCCGACCTTTAAGGAGAGCTTAAGAAAAATATGTATTGACAATTTTCATCCGACTGCAACCCCGCAATGTTCACAAAACTGTGTCACCCATTCAACATTGACGCAGCTGGGACGGTGCCTATAATGAACGCAGTGAACTGTGCCATGTGCATGGCATCGGTATTTGCTGCTCACCATTCTTGCCGTGATGTTGTTATCCTCTTTGTCGCTTCTTTTCGACTGTATCAAAGCCACTTGGACTGGTCTAAGAGCGACAGGAATTTTGAGAGACTGAAGCAGCTTCGTCCTCTTTCGTCATGGTCAGACAGACTGCAAACGCACAAGCGACGCTAACGGCTCGTGATATCCTCATGGATCCATGAGCACAAGCGACCAGACCAAGACTGCTGAGCTTCTCGATAAGACGGCCATCCATGATGCAACATCTATTCTTCTCTCAAGTGTCTCCATCATTTTGGATAAGTCGCATGTTGCATTCTGGTGGAGTGTCTCGACAGCAAATGTTCGACGCAAGCTCTCCATGGCTACCGGTACAATGCTCAACGAGCGGGACGTCTGAGCTCGCTGAACATCCATGTTTTCAGCGGAGTGTTGTGGATTTACCAGCATCAGCCCCCGTTCGCGGAGATCTGGTCAAACGGCGACGGCAATCGTTCTGCTATCGGCAGTGAGCATTCAAGATTTCTACCTTCTCTGATGGCGGGCTTTGTGATTGATAACTTGGGGCATGCTCAGGGAAGTTTTGGCAGTTCATGACGCGAATAAGGATCAAAGCGATAGCTATAGATGACTTGTTTCCTGGACTTTCGTTGCGCGATGTGTCTATACTCGAATGCAAGGCGTAGATTTGAGCAAAGAGTGCGAAGACAACGACTAGCGTGCTGACTTCAGCGTAGCTAAGCAAAGATAATCGACGCACCTGACTCAACAGCTCTGTAGATTAGACATCGATCCTGAAGGCTGGCTATCTTTGTTTCAACTGCGGCAAGAACAGTGTGGAATCGATAGTGAGTGAACGACAGCAAGGGCCACTGCAGTCTTTGCAAGCTTGTTAGAGACACTCACATGTAGGGCCTCCGAGAGATTCTTGTCAAGATCTCCTCCGCTTTAGAACTGTGATAAAAGCAGTGCTTTTGCCGTTCATGCTCGTCGACTGTTGTGCATCCAAGCACGAAGAATCGTCCCTGTCGTTGTATTCACACGAGAGATCAGTCCATCCTCCTCATCGTGAAATGTCTGCTTAATGCAGTGTGTTTTCAGTAGATGGAGAACTTGATGTTATACTCTCGAGTAAATCAAATGATTTACAATTTTGATAAGTTAATCTTTTATTTCACATTATTATTCAAAACAGTATGAATATTTGTATGAAATTTAATAAATTTTCTTCGGAGAGAAAACGCAAATCCACAGATTTACTGGAAGGAGAGCCAATCAAACATCAAAGAATTCACAAAAATTTCCCCAATTATGATCGATGTTGCACTGCGAAGCAAGCAAAAACCGAAGCAGAAGCCTGTGCTCAAAGGCTATGCATCGAACAGTGAACAGGTAAATGTGGTTAGTCTTGACCAGCACGGCAACTTCCTTCGGCCGAGCTCTGAGGCTAAAGATGGGACAACATTAAACTTATCGACTGGTGAACGTTGTGCCATCTTTAACTCCAGAGCTTGGCCATTTTCTTTCAGTTCCAGAGATGTGTCGTGCATGTAGATTATGGAAGGACATATTTTAGTTTGTGCTACTTGCGCAATCAATACATTGTTCCTTTAGCGGAATCAAAAGCCGCTTACCTTATATGCGTACTTCTCTGGATCGTTCCATCAATCTGATCCAGAGAAGCACTGCGCTGCAAGCTGCGTGCAGAAAGTTTGGCTAGACTTCATGTAGTGATCGGGCTGGTGCCTTTCCAAATTAACTATTTCAGCCAATCTCAACACATCATCCAACTCATTGCACTCTAATTGGACGATAATCTTGTGTAAATCCACCGATTTACGTTTTCTGACAAGTCATTTAATCGAGACAACACTGTTGCTCCAAACTGGCCATGCGATGGTTTGAACAACCAAAACAAAGGACTCCACGAAGATGATTTCAGCGCATGTCCCAAAGCAGCAGTGACTCTTCGTCCAAATGTGCATGGGTTTCTGTGGTGGAGGACTCTGTCTCGTTGCCATATGACTGTGTGTGGCCACCCAGACAACCTGGTTGGACTATGCACATACTGTCGCCCAATCGTCCTCACGATTGACAACCCGAAAAGTTTTCGATCACGCCGGCATAAGCCTCTCATTTTCAAAAACAGATCCTCCATGAAAGTCTTCGCTCTTGTCCTTGCCAGCGCTCTTGCCTTCGCCACCGCTCGATCAGCGGACTCTCCAGTCATGGTCCAAATTGAAGACGCTGAAACTCAAGTCGACGTTGTCCGTGCTTTGGCTGCTGAGGCTCAAGAAGCTGTCGCCAAGAAGGACGACGATGACGACGATGACGATGATGACGACGATGATGACGATGATGACGATGACGATGACGACGATGATGACGATGATGAAGATGACGCCTTCGCCGAACGTCGTCTCGCTGCTGCCAAAGTGGAGGCGTCTGAATCTGAAGCAGCCATCGAGGCCAAGAAGGACGACGACGATGATGATGACGATGATGACGATGACGACGATGACGACGATGACGATGACGACGATGACGATGATGATGATGACGATGATGATGACGACGACGATGACGATGACGACGATGACGACGATGATGACGATGACGACGATGATGACGATGACGACGATGATGACGATGATGAAGATGACGCCTTCGCCGAACGTCGTCTCGCTGCTGCCAAAGTGGAGGCGTCTGAATCTGAAGCAGCCATCGAGGCCAAGAAGGACGACGACGATGATGATGACGATGATGACGATGACGACGATGACGACGATGACGATGACGACGATGACGATGATGATGATGACGATGATGATGACGACGACGATGACGATGACGACGATGACGATGATGATGACGACGACGATGACGACGACGACGACGATGACGATGACGACGATGATGATTTTGCTGGCGACGAAACGACAGGAGCAAACGACTACGAACATGAAAACATCTCTGTGGTGAAGAAGCTCGAGAAGAAATCAGGATCGGAAATCCAAGCCGACGCTGATCTTTAAACGATATAAAAATAATATTTTCATCCTCTTTGGACTTGGAGCCTCCAGTCGGCCATGCTCGTCGTCACCACTTCATTTGACTGCTACTCCATGGAGAGTCTCCTGACACAAACGATGAAACGATCAATCCATACCTGCCTGGGATGTTGTCGATGTTGCCAGTTGAAAAACGATATGACGACTGGATTTTTTTATGTAAGTTCCCATATCTCAATACAAAAATCAAGATAAATTGACCTATACTATGAATTATATTTTTATACTTGGTTTTATTATGTAGGTTTTCATATTTTCATTTTTTTCGCTGGAGTGAAAGTGCCATGAGGATGTCACTTGCTGCCATGATAGCTTGTATGTTTGCCGTCAACAGTCTCTCTACAGGAACTTCAGCTCTGAAGGAAGACTTAGCAGCGTCTCTGACGCATGTAGATGACGCTGATTCGGATATTCACCGCTCTTTGACGAGTCCAAGTGGCCTTGATGATGAGGAGCCAGAGAACAACGAGGGTGATCATGACATTGACGAAGAAGAAATCGCACGACAAAACGACCCAGAGTGGCAAGAATGGCGAGCAAACACTGATATCGAGTACATTCCACCGTCGTTGGCTGACGAGGAATACGACGAGTACATTGAAGCTGATGCATTGTAATCCGGATCCTTCATTTGAACAGTGCAAGTCTTCTCCTGGCCAACGCGCAACACTGAATAGCACAGCAAAGTCGAACGTTCGACTGCACTGTCAATCACCATGCATATGAGCTTCTCACTGAGGACGGTGGAACTTTTTAAGCTGCTGTTCGTTTGCAGTCAATGACTTACCGTCGAGTTCCTCCGAGTGCTTGATTGCTCATTGGAACACTCCTTCAAACCTCTATACTAGACGAGCACTGTCATCATCATCGCATGTTCACAGTCCTCGTGGATTCCAAAATGCTCCATCAACTCAAAGTTCATATGCAATGGAACAACCAGAGTCTTCGCGCTTATACCGTCGAGCATCGTGCATTTGGATTGATCACTCAAGCCACGCTGCGTATCAATGACGATGCTGCGGTCCTTTTTCCTCGAGCGGCGGACCTCACTGCAATCTTCCATCCATGCGCTAACTCAGCTGGAATTCATCTCCATCTAGAATCATCTATATGGCATGTGCTTGTACTTTAATGCCTTGCCGTCAATCCTTTCGTCCGTGGACAAGTTCTTGCCTCGAAGGAAAGCCATGATGGACACTTGACAGCAGTGAAACATGATGATTATTCTCACACATTTGAAATGTCCATAGTATTCTCATCCGGATATGTTCCATTTATCCATCCTGGATGAGTGACCAGTATGTGCTGCCGAATCGGTCGAGTCGTGGGTCGCGCATTCATAAGCTAATCGGCGAAGCTGCTGAAGCTGACGAAGCTTTCTGGGGCCATGAAGTATGGCAAGAAGAGGAAGACGAAGACTACTCTAGCGAAGAAGAGGAGGAAGACGTTGTCGACTCGGATTTCGACGAGGACGAAGACCCGGACGAAGATGTCCACGATGGTGAAGTTGAATTGAAGCGACAAGTAAATCCCAAGAAACGCGCGCCAAAGACTATCGTGAGCAAATCTGCGACCTCCAGTGCGCCGAGGAAACCCCGAACGACGACTTCTTCCTCCGCCGAGCCCTTTATTCCCCAGTTGATGGGAGTCCGATCCTCCACAGTCCAGAAACGAGTGCTGTCCCAAGAACTCCAACAAAAGTACGCTGACGAAGCGCGCAGTATGCAGGAAAAGGTCACGAAACCTGTGGTGCGAATGACACAAGCGCAGTTGCTTCAGGAAGCCGTGCAGACCGAAGTCGAAAACTTGGCGTCTCTCAATCGTCTCGAACGTCTCGAGGAAGAGAAGCGCATGATCGATGAGATCATGCCCAAGGCCAAATTTACAGGACCTGTCGTGCGATACTATAGTGCGATCGGCAAACCCAAACTCATTAGTTTCTTGAATGTCGAGAGCTTTCCAGACGTATTTACCAAACGACAAAAGGTCGAATAGATTTAATGCTTCTTCTTCTGTGCTTCCTTGGCCAAGACGGCGTCCGTGGCTTTCCAGTAGATGAGGATTTGAGTCAAGAGCGTGCCATTGAGAAGCATCGAAATGGCAAAGCCAAGCAAAACAACTTGGTCCCCCGTTTCTTGAAGTGTCGTGAACAAACGAGCCGCCGAACCGCCAAAGTTGAGGAACAACGTCAAGAACGCCAATTGACCAGTGTGTCCTTGTCGAAAGTTCGAGATGATCTACAGATAGATGAGAAAGAATCTCATAAAACGACGAGCACCTGGGGAATGCGAGCGGCGACAGACAATGGAATGCTTGCCGAAGGGAGAACCCAGTCGAATTCAGAGGGAAGGTGATACATACCTGCTCCCAAGCCCACAAATGTGACGACGCCCAAGAGTTGCGTCGTCTTGGGAGCACTCGAGTAATACCAGAGGAGGACGACGAGGAGGACGTTTTGCACCAAAATGACCGCCGATTCACCCCACGTGCTGATGGGATATCCACGGATTACGTTGTAAATGACACTCGCAAGGAAAGTGACAACTTCAAGGTAGAAAGACGAGGGACTGAGACCCGCGACGTTCCCAGCCGCTACAATCTTGAGGATTTGAGGCAATTTCAAGATGAAGCTGCCAACAATGATGAGATAACCGAGGACCTTGGACACGACCGCCTTGCCACACTCAACTTGGAGGAAATCGAAACGCGTGAAGTACGCATCAAAGCACTCGGGCGTGAAGACTCCATAGAGGAGCGTAGCAGACGCTTCTGGGGCGGGAGCCATCTTGGTGGTCAACTGACGAGTGAGGGATTTCTCTGCGTCACAAATAAAATATATTTTCTAACAATTGATTTTCCAATATATTTATTTTGGAAACAATTATTTGCAACACGTTGACCGCGATCTCCTCGTTATGCGTTGTATTACATGGTTAGCATCTTGCGGAAATCTGACAGATTGAGCTGGCCATCTTTGTCAGCGTCAGCAGTGGCAACGAGAACACGAAGGTCGTCGTCGTTGAGTTTACCATACCCGAGGCTTTCGAAGAGTCGAGAGAGCACGTCAAAACTTACAAAACTACGAAAATTGGGGCTTCACATGGGGGGGAACCATGGTTCTTACCCTGTGCCTTCAGGATCATACGCACGAAATGCCTCGGCAACAGGATCAAAATCTGCAATGTCGTTTTCAAGAAGCAACTCGCAAAGTGATTGTTCCGTGAGCTCGCCCTCGTTGTTGAGCAAGACGCGATAGTCGCGTGGTGTCATGTCCTTATAGAAAAGGCTGAGGCGGCTCTGACACAAGATAAGCTAGAGACTATGCCAACACTCACTTACCTTGAGATTATCCAACGTAATGCATCCTTTATGTTCCACGTCAAAGAAATCAAACGCGGCCCGGATTTGCTCTCTCGTGATCAAAACACCTCCATGCGCCTGGAGAATGGTCAAATCATCATTCCAACACTGAGCCATGGGAATACATTGCGTAGCACTTGGTCTGAGATCGTTGACTCGACTGCAAATGGCGAAGCCTCTTCATGTGGCGCTCCAACTTTCTTTGTGCCAGGGCTCTTCATCCCGTTTCAACAACTCACTGTCAGTGGTTAAACGTTTTACCTTTTGAAACCGTTACCAGTTCCAGCATAACCCCTGAACCCCCTCTCTCAAGAACCCTTTCGTCAATGATTAACCCCTGCACCCCCAAATTCTTTCAATTGTCAACCGGGCGACATTCGGACTATTTTCATGTCGATGATGCCGTTGTCGCATCGTCTCTCGATCTCATCCGACAACCGCAGGCAAAGCACAAGATGAGAAGCTTCAGGTCCCTCGGATGGTTTCCAAGAAGCCATGCAAAATGCAATTTGCATCCGTGAATCCATGTACCCAATCCTACCCTTCTCGACATTCAACTTGGCCACTGTAGCCCTCTTTGCCTCCTCCAACTCTTGCAAGTCGACTTACAGCCAACAACCATTATTAGCCACGCCAGGAGAGAGTCAAAGGAGGACGTTCCAGTTGGCTCTCGCACTCTCGGGCGGTTAAATATACACTAGCTAGCGTCCAGTCGAAGAGGCTCGCCCCTGCATGTTGTCACCATTTGGCGTACATTTCGCAGCACGGCCTCCAGCTTGAGCTATACTTAAGCCCCGGCCATCTGGTCTACACGAAAACGCTCTGCAGATTACAAGTGCAGATTACAAGCGGAATTCAGAGTCGAGCCGAGCCATATGACGCTAAAGCATGCACGTATCGCCCTCTTGTTCATCGTCTAATTCGCCTTGTACCGCTGAAGATGGCCCAAACAAGCCCGTGGAGTAAAGAAGTCGTGCCTGTACTAGGCAAAGCCGCCTCGACATCCAGCATTTGCCAGTCGTGCCAGCTTCCCATCGCCCAAGGCCATATCCGCGTCGGCCTCATCTTTCACCACATGAACGGCTATATTGGCCTTGACTGGCATCACTTGGCATGCTGCGAAACGCCCGAGCAGCTTCCATTCGTCGAAGGCTACGACCTCCTCACGCCGCAAGACCAAGACGTGATCCGAGCACTCGCGACAACGACGTCATCATGAGCGCGACCTTGTCTTGAGCCTTATTTATAATAACTTCCATTCTTACTCCCTCTTGCAGTACTTGGAGATGTGTATGAGATTGGAAACGTTAGCGAGATCCTGAAACCGTCGTTTATTTCTCGACGGGAGTCGATGGGCACGGCGTTGTCGCGCAAACTCGCTCGGATATGGACACGCAACGACCGCCGGGTCCTGCTGTTAGGTCTCGATTCCGCCGGGAAGACGACGATTCTATACCATCTCCGCTTGCACAAAGTGATCCCAACCGTGCCGACGCTCGATTTCAACGCGGAAACGCTGCATCTCCACGGCCTCACGCTTAATCTATGGGATGTGGGCGGCCAAGACACGCTACGTCCATATTGGCGGCACCATTTCACAGGCACACAAGGAATTGTGTTTGTCATTGATAGTTCTGACAAAGAGCGCGTCGAATTGGCCAAAGCCGAGCTGCATGGCGTTCTCCACGACGATCAACTGCGTGAAGCATGCCTGCTCATTTTGCTCAACAAGCAAGATCTCGCTGAAGGGCAGAGAGATGTCGTCTCCCAACTCGATCTCACTGAAATTTGCCAAACCCGCAAGTACAAGATCCAGCCAACAGTAGCTACTACAGGCGAAGGACTCGAAGAAGGCTTTGCATGGCTCTGCGACAACATGACACCTCTCTAGAAGCTCTCCATCGAGATCTTCTCTTCCTTCCACACTCTGAAGATGGCAGAAATTGTTGTAAAAAATCAAATAATCCAATATTTTAATTGATTTTCTCTTTATTTTTCATCAAATTCCTCCGGATTTTTTCAGAAATTGGACGAAAACCAGTGAAAAATTGCCGCCAGATATGCCCCAAGCCAGCGCGCAACACCGTCCCAAGAATGGAAAGAAACAGAACCACGCGTACAGAGTTGGAAGAGAGATGGCTCACGTCCTTGGAGAACGAAAGATTCATCTTGTTGTACGCGTCGTTTCGCTGATCGGAGAGCGATTAGCGCGAAGTGTGTTGTCAGAGACGCTTGCGATGCACAAGGAAGGCAAGACGTTGAAGACAGTCACAGGGCGGCCACGAACGCTCGGTGGCGCATTCTTTACATTACTGAAAGAACGTGTGACGAAGGAGACGTATAAGGAAATCTACGCGTTGGAGGAGCAAAAGAAGAAGGAACTCAAGAATAGCAAAGTCCGTGCCGAGCGAATCAAGACTGAGAATGCTCTCATGGGAGGATTCAATACCCAACTGCACTTGGAGGACCAGCACGATGAACTTGAAGAAGGTGAGGACGAAAACGATGACATGATCGAAGATCGCGGCGACATGGATCAAGGTTAAAGAGTAAAAACACCATGGTTCTATGAGGTATTACATCAACTGTTCTAGTTGTGCTTTCGGCAGACCAAGAGATGAACGCCGTAGCCCAAGACAGCCAAAGCAGTCGTCCACATGAAAGGGCAAGCAGGAAGGACGTGGTAAGGGCACTTTTTCGCCACCTTCGTGCCAGTGCGGGCACGCAAATGGGCCATTTCAATTGCAGTTTGGGCCCATTCAACGCCGTGGTTGTGGCCGCCTTCTTCCAAACCAGCTCGGATGCGAGCTTGGGTTTCGTTGAGCACGGTGAGGACGCCAAACAAGACTGGCACGCCGGTTTCAAGGTTGAGCTTCATGATACCTTGCGTCACTGCTTCGCAGATGTACTCGAAGTGCATCGTATCGCCCTTGATCAAGCAGCCAATGCAGATGACAGCATCCACATTTTCCGATTGGATCAAGCGACTCGCCGAGTATGGCAATTCGTATGCGCCGGGCACTTTGTAGAGCACGATGTCGTCGACGGCGACACCAGCTTCAGTCAAAGTGCGCACGGCGCCTTCACGCAACGAGTCGATGATCTCCTTGTTCCACTCGGTCGTACAGATACCAATGCGGAGGCCACGGCCGTCCAATTTCCTCGAGCTCAGCGCTTCCAACGCGACTTTCTTGACACCTTCGGCGTGCATCTTCCTCGGGCCCTTTCTTTGAATGGGTTTCCTTCGAAGCCTCTCGTTTTTTATTATTCTTAAAACTGTAATATGTTATATTTTGTGAAAAATAATATTTATATCCTCTATGAATGAATATATTCATGGTTTCTTACTGCTGGCGGCATTGAGGATCGCCTTCGCGCTTGAGTCGTTCCTTCAAGGATTTGCGCTCGTCTTCAATGACTTGATCAGGCTTTTCGTACTGGAATACATCAGATGAGGTATGAAATATGACTGGGCAATACCTGAATCACGAGCGTGTTGTTGCTGTGCGAATGAGACAGCGATGTACCGTCCAGACGCAAATTGGCGCGTGCCATCGCTGGAATGCGGAAACGTTTGAAGTACTTCTTGTTGATTGTGCGAATGACAATTTCTTGCGTCGTGTCGTCAATCGAGATGAGATACGTCTCTTTGGGATATGGTAGATTGCGAACCCGCCATTCCCAAACATCTTCTGCTTCACGACAGAGAAAGATGGGCTACATCGACAAAGTCAACGGATGGCAAGAGCGATGAAACGTACATTGACACCGCTCAATGAAATCCCAATGTCCTTCTCGCTGCTTCCGTCACCCTAAACATCGTTAGCAACGACGCATGATTTTGTGCACACAGACAGGTGTAGCTTCGCCGATTTCGTACATCCATTTCCCATCCCCTCCAAGAGTAGTAGGAGCTTTCCATCGCCGAACTATACAACGCATCGTTAATGAGCCGAGGCGTCGGTTGCTCAACAAACCCAAGAGCTGCGGTCGACCATCGGCAGTGTACTCCTCAACCATTTCGACTCCATCCGAGTACGTCGTGTGAATCCGCGATCTTCCGCCTGCCACAGCGCACGTCGACGTTCCTCCAGAATGCTTCTGGAACTGCCATCGAGATTCAATCCATTGACATCCACGAGGAAGCTTACCATTGCCTTGCTCATCTCACTTCTTCGCCAAACGATCTTTTTGACCGAAGGGTCGCCAATTCCCAAAGTTTCTTCTGATATTGCTGACCAAAATAAAAATTAATATGCTAAATTTATATTTATTAATTAATATTTATTGATTTAAGATTTAGAATATTATTCACATTTAAGCTAATTACATATTATTTGTTGGCTTTCCTCTAAGAATTAATATTGCATTTCGCATTTGAAACATGAGATCGAAGGCGGCAGACCTTTGGGTCCTCTTGGTTCTGCACGGCGCGGCGCTCTTTCTCTTCACAAATGGCTTCTTCCTCACTCGATATGAAGCCACAGACGTCAGTCCATGCTCTCAGATGGCTGCTTTCTCAACGATGCAGCATTTGCGGCACCATGAACCATCAACCTCAGGATGCTGGAGCAATGTGAAGTTCCCAAGAGTCGTGTACATTGTAATCGACGCCTTGCGGTTTGACTTTATGCACGAAGCATCGCTGGATGAGCAAAAGCAGAAGTCTAGAGATGGCGGCAAGTTCTTCTTGAATCACATGCCGCACGTACATCGATTGCTGCACGATCGTCCAGCACACAGTTTGCTCTTTCGATTCGTGGCCGATGCACCGACCATGACCATGCAGCGGTAATTACACGACATTCAATGCTTATATCTAACCAGGGAGACTGTAGGCTGAAAGGACTCACGACTGGTAGTCTTCCAACGTTTCTCGACATCAAGGACAACATGAACAGCGATGAAATTGTCGAAGATAGCTGGATAAAGCAGCTTGCCGCTCTCAACAAGCGTATCGTCTTCATGGGCGACGACACATGGGACAAGCTCTATCCCAACACATTTCTCCGCAACTATTCTTACGACTCGTTCAATGTCAAAGATCTCCACACAGTCGACAATGGTGTCCTGAAGCATTTCTTCCCAGAGCTCCACGCCAACGACTGGGATGTCTTGATTGTCCACTTCCTCGGTGTGTAATCTCCCAACAAAGACATCTAATGCTGAACATTCTTAGGCGTCGATCACATCGGACACACGTTTGGACCAAATCATCCAACGATGGAGTCAAAGCTGCATGAAATGGATGCATTCCTGGCAGAAATGACGGAACAGTTGCCGCCTGATACGCTTGCGGTATCTCTGCCTGGCATACTGGCGTTGACTTGCCTCGATTTAGGTTGTCTTGGGAGATCATGGGATGTCCAGTGATGGAAACCACGGTGGCGCATCACCTGAAGAGACTGGCGCTGCTCTTTTCCTCTACAGCCGCAATGAGCCTCTCCATGCTATCAACGTCAAGAACGAGTCCATGTACACGACGTTGTTTCAAAGCGCAGATGAGGTAGCTCAAGTGGATTTGGTGCCTTCGCTGTCATTGCTCATGGGTTTGCCCATTCCCTTTGGGAACCTTGGTGCGATCATTCCCCATCTCTTCTTCATGTCCTCCTCATCTGCAGCTTTCAATCATTCAGAAGCTCTAGCTCAAGTGAATGAAGCGCTTCTGGTCAATGCTCGTCAGCTTCGTCATTACTTTCACACGACGCAGACCATCCGCATGGATCTGCCAGCCATGCTCGACCTTGAAAACCTCTTTGCCTCTGCATTAGCCGCCACTGAAGACGCCATGGAGCATCATCGTTTGCTTCTAGCTTATCTCCGCGACGGGTTGTCCTTGGCTCGTTCGCTCTACACTCAGTTTGACTTGGTCGGCATGGGATGGGGCATTGCTCTACTCGCATTGTCGACTTTGGTTGTCCTTTTGCAGGCTCCTCTGCGGTCTTTCCTCCATGTCGGGATGGCAGTCGTCCTGGGCTTGGGATTCACCTCACTCTGGCCTCTCCTTGCTCCACGAGCCTCCTTGTCATGGCTTCCTGGGGCATTTCTTCCTCGATTTGTTGCCACAGCTGGCCCCTTTTCCATCCTCATGGGCTTTGAACTCCCTCGCTTGTCGTCATTTTGTCTACAGCTCAATCGAACTTCCATTACGACTGCCGTTCTTGTCGTGCTCCATGGCGCGAGTCTTTTCTCCAACAGCTACATCAACGTCCAACCCAAGCTATTGCTCTTCCTGTCCGCCACAGCGATCGTCCTCTTTGGTTTCGATCTCGTGGCTGCCAAAGACACGACTCGTGGTGCTTCCTTCTTTCTCCTTTGCCTTCTCTTTCGTACCTACGTCGACTGGACGCCTCCCAACATCGTATACACTGCAATCACACCATTGGAGACGATTCTTCCCATGATTGGCCTCGGTCTTGTCGTCCTGAGGGTCCATCCTCCAAGCTTTGTAAGCTATCTTTGCATTTGGTTGTACTGGTTCGACGTCTTGCCTCTTGTCCTGCCTTGGCTTGTCTACGTTTGGACTCTTGTCCACTGCAGTCAACTTATTGCTCTTGTCCTCGTCTTTGTCTTGGTTCTTGGACCTTCGTCACCTGGTGTCGTCTTGCTTTTTCTATGCTTGAGCTATCTCTTCCGCCCATCCGAGTCCACGAGTCGCGCTTGGGGCTACTGCTTCCTCCTCCACAGCTTTTACTTTCAATCAGGGCATGGAAACTCCTTTGCAAGTCTTCAAAATGCCGCTTCTTTCGTCGGTCTCTCTGAATTCCACTATCACACCGCAGGCTTCCTCCTGGCTCTCAATACCTTTGGGGCTTTTGGTATTGGCGTCCATTTCGTTCCTTTGAGACAACTCAAGACTGTCCTTGCGTATTTCAGTCTCTCTGCCCTCTGCACGACGATTTTTGCTGCCATGAGTCGTCGCCATCTCATGGTATGGGCTATCTTTGCTCCGAAGTATGTTTTTGATGGCGTAATCCTCCTTGTGGTGAATCTCTTTGCTGCCCTCCGTTCAACTACTAACATCGTCCGCAACAAGGTGCATTAGTCGTATAAACTCTCGTCGTACTCGATGTGATCTTCCAAGTTTTTCGCAGCACCATTCAGAGATGCCCATGCCACGAGCTCTTTCTTCTTGAGCACAAACGCAATTGTATCCTTTTTCAGTTTGTAGCTCGCCGATTCGATCTCGCCGTAAAGTGTTGGCACGACAAGAGATCGCACGTCTTTCTCGTCAAATGTGATGTCGAGACTCAACGACATCGGCGTCCACTCCAATTTGATCATGCTGTCATCGAGGGTGGCTGCCTCGGGATGGTCCACGTAAATCGTCACCTATTTAAAAGTAAGACAAGAATTGAGATGCTCAAAGACGTACGCTTTTGGCTCCGTCAGACCATCCATATGTCGAAATGATTTGTCGCACTCGAGTTGGGGCCGCGTCTGACACTTCGCGCACCTTGTGAGCATAGTAGTAGCTCATCGTTCCATTGCGTTGAATGTTTTCCTCAAGCGCAGATTTGGCTTCAGAGGCTGGAACTGCCTTAGGCTTCTTGGGAGCAGCTTTTTTCTCCGCCTTCTTCTCAGCCTTTTCCTTTTTAGCTGGTTTCTTTTCGTCTTTCTTGCGAGACGAGCGGCAACAAGTGAAGAGAATCGTCGCGAGAACCACCGCAAGCGCAACGAGGACGCTGTAGAATTGAGAGACAGACAATGGTACCTTGACGCTTCCCCATGGACTCACGACCTCTACGTATGAGCTGTCGGGGCTTGGAACGTACACGTATGGAATGAAGAGTTCGGTTGACGGACCCGCCATCCTTTCAAAAAGTGCGGCGATCATCATGAAACGTGGCAAGGTATCCGAATAAAGTATCCGACCCATATCCGGATTTGCACTTTCCAGAAAAATTCCGGAAAACGCTATGGTGGATATGCGGATACGGATAAATAAGAAGTGTCCGGATAACTTTTCAAAGAACGATCAGATTCGGGACAAAGAAAAAGATCCACATGCTGCGACAATGGCGAAGTGCGTTGGCGCGAGGTTTCCACGGCTCCGGCTTCACGGGCGTCGTTCCTATGGTGCTTGAACAAAGTCCACGAGGCGAGCGAGTGTACGACATCTACTCGCGGCTACTGAAGGAGCGGATTATCTTCCTGAATGGACCAGTCAACGACCACATGGCCTCTTTGACCACTGCGCAATTGCTCTTCCTCGAGTATGACCCTGGCTAGCGCTGTTGAATTGGAAGTTTGACGATGTTTTCTAGGAGTGAGCACCCCGAGAAAGACATCTACATGTACATAAACAGCCCTGGCGGAGCAGTTACGGCAGGACTCGCAATCTACGACACCATGCAATACGTACAACCACGCGTAAGGACTCTATGTATCGGACAAGCAGCATCCATGGTATCAGCTGCTCTCTTTCAAAATTTAATCGCGCGTTATGTAGGGTGCTCTTCTTTTGGCTGGAGGTGAAGCTGGATGTCGATCAGCCTTACCCAACGCCCGTATAATGATTCATCAGCCATCTGGAGGTGCGCAAGGCATGGCGAGCGACATCGCAATTCAAGCAGAAGAAATTCTGCAGTTGCGAAACAGGTATGTTGCCCTTCACGTTGAGCTAGCCTTGATGGCGCCCTCAGGTTGAATCGACTCTTCGCGCAACACACCTCTAAAGACTTATCCCTGATTGAGCAAGCCATGGATCGAGACAAGGTAATTTCCAGACAACTCTATGGGTCTAACGCAAAGCCATGCAGTTCATGGACCCTGAAGGGGCGATAGAGTTTGGTCTGATCGATTCCATTCTGCGCCAGCGCCCCAAGACAGCTCCTCCAGCCTCCACGTAATAATAAGATGGAAAATGAATACTACACCATTTGCCGGTTTAGTTCGTTTAACTTGCGATATATTTCGTATCATTTGCAATATATTTCGTATCAGTGCAATATAGTTCGTATGACTTGCATGTGGCCAGCGACGAAAATCGATTTATATTTCGCATGACTTGCATTATATTTCATACCTCTTGCATTTAATTTCATATTTTTTTGCTTATATTTCGTATCACGTGCATTTTAATTCGTAGTAATGCAAAATATGTATGTATCACGAAGTTTTTGACGTGTCATTTGTACAGCGATCGAAACTTTTTAGTCGCATTTGATATATACTACTCTGGTCCGCATAAATTGCAACGGTTGTTTGTAATTGGCGGGATTTTTCTAAAGCTCCTCTTTCGTGTAATGTGATTGGTTCGCTTAAAACTACAAGATCTCGCCTTTGATTCGCTTTCCAATTCCTTATGGAACGCGAGATCTGTGTCGACAAAGTTGAGGGACTGGTTCTCGTTAAACGTATCGTTTCGCTACATCGTCATAACTCAATTTGATAAGCTGATATCAACACGACTTGAAGAAATACTAAGCGGCAATGCCCTCGTCTAGTTTGCACCACTCAAGAATCGATGGTGCTCTCGAACGCGAGCATGGAAACTTGACGAGAGACGAACGGCGCTCGGCATTTGAAATGCTCTTGGCGATGATGGTAGGGAATACCCTTCCATACGGAGCGGTATCTGATGTTGCCCGTCGGTTTCAATGTCATCGAACCACAATATATCGCCTATGGAAGCAAGGACGCAGCTCTCTTCTCCGCAGAGACCTTGCCACCGACATTTCATCGAAAATGCATGGTAATACCTCTGAACATTTATATTGCTCGTATTAATATTCATCTTCACAAGAATAAAATTTAACGGGTTCACTGATTTAGCGAATACCGGGATTCAACGCACGAGAACACACGAGGAGATTGAGGCATCTATCAAGGCTGTACCTCACGAAGACCGGCAAACACTGAGATCACTGTCAACTCACACTGGAATTCCAAAGACAACAATCATACGACACATGCAAGAAACCAAGAAGCTTAAAGCAAGATCGAGCCATGTCAAGCCAGCATTGACGGAAGAAAACAAGATCAAGC
This sequence comes from Aphanomyces cochlioides, assembly GCA_019828595.1. Classification (NCBI taxonomy): domain Eukaryota; phylum Oomycota; class Saprolegniomycetes; order Saprolegniales; family Verrucalvaceae; genus Aphanomyces; species Aphanomyces cochlioides. The sequence continues at coordinate 3,541,297 of JAHQRK010000005.1, forward strand.
GCCTGCGTTTCGCGATGAGCTTCCTCTTGCCTCGGTTGGATGGGACCCACTTCTTCGCCAACATGCATGATCGTGTGCATCTTGACGAGAAGTGGTTCTTTCTAACCAAGACAAAGAAGAAGTTCTACGTATACGACGACGAGGAAATGGCTTTGCGTGCAGTCCAGTCCAAGCGATTTATTACCAAGATTATGTTCTTGGTTGCCGTGGCTCGCCCACGTTATGACCCGCACCTCAAGCGTTTGTTTGATGGGAAACTCGGTGTCTTGCCCTTTGTCGATCAAGTGGCTGCTGTTCGAAGCAGCAAAAACAGACCAAGGGGTACACTGACCACAGTACCCCAGATTGTGGATTCGCGCGTGTACAACAAATGTGTCCTGGAAAATGTTGTGCCAGCGATTTTATCCAAGTGTCCAAGAATGATGTTGCAGCGGGAAGTCGTCATTCAGCAAGGCCCCACAACAATTTGACGATTGACGTGTTGCGGGCGCATGGCGTGAATTGTATTTAAGTTTCAAATCAACCGCCAAATAGTCCAGACTTTAATGTACTGGATCTAGGTTATTTTAATGCTATTCAAAGTCTACAGCACCAAAAGCAAGCTCGTTCCATCGACGAGCTTGTTGGTGCTGTAGAAACTTCGTTTCATGAGTTACCAGTTGATACATTAGCCAAGTCGTTTATCACTTTACAAAAAGTGATGGAATCGTCTATAGAAGTATTTGGTGGGAACAATTTCAAAATCCCCATTTACAAAAGGATTCCAAGATCAAGGACCTGGGCTCGTACTCTGTTGAATGCTCTTCTACGATCTTGACGAGCGCTCAAAACTTTTTGAATTGTCTCAATCAAGTACCTTGAATTTTAATGTCAAAAACAATAAAATTTCACCCTTGTCACATTAGTTCTTGCAATTCAATACAAATTCCAATATGTACAAGATGTATCCAGTATACTTTATTCAAGTATAAACACCGTTGCAATTTATGCGGACCAGAGTAGTATCAGAATTTCATTTTGACTTGATTTAGTATACATTACTCTTGGTAAAAAATATACTCTTAGATTCACGAAACTTCACGAACACGTTTTATCCGGATGAGACAATTCGATGGACAAACGGCAACTGACTGGAATTCACAGTCAGTTCCAACTCTGGACCAGACAATGGAGCGAGCAGAGACGATCTGTGCCGACGACACTGGCGACAAGATCATTGATGGTAGAATAGCATCGAGTACGAGAAAGCAGTACGAAGACATCGCAAAGCAAATGCTCAAATGGTCGCTCAAAGAGGATCCCGATATTTCTAGAGACGGCAAACTTATGCTACCGCTGACTTACGACGCTTGCAAGAAGTTTCTAGCATACATGACAGTCAAACGAGATAGAAAAGGCAAAGCGTACGAGCCGACTCAGTTTAAGTCATTTGCGGCTGTCAACAAATGCATCAGCGCAATTGCATATCTCTACGATAAGCACAACATGGCGATAGCACACGATATAAAAAAACTTTTCAAACGTAGGAAATTGGACGTTTGCCAGGGCTTATACGATGTGTAGAATTCAGTAGTGGTATAAGCGGCAAGTTGCTCGACTTAAGCAAGAGGGAGAGCTTCCCATGGGTGAAGGGAAAGCTGCAGTCTCGTGGAAAGGTTGATATAATCGCTTAGAAAAGCTGAAATCTATGTAGGATATGAAATGGTATGCAAGCATGCATTTTCAGGTGATATGAAACACACATCTTCGCTCGCTTTTCATCCTTTCGTCACTTTTTGTTGGAACTTGATGGCGCGGTCAGTGTCTACAGCTTCTCTGCAGTTTGAGCATATTACATGGAAAGGTATCTTTAGATTTTCATTCAAAAGTGACGTCCTGTCAGGGGATGCTCTTTTAGTTCAATTTGGTCTCACCAAGTCCGACCAAGAAGGAAAGTTTAGCTTTCCAAAGCATGTTTATGCAAATCCTATAAAGCCCGAGATTTGTCCTATTCTAAGGTAGACTTGTTGATAGTGTTGAAATTTCTATTGTCATGTAGTCTAACGATTCTGGTGTTCTCGAGATGTTGTCTACCTGAATACTCTGCATCTCTTGTGTTTGGGTCTGGTGCCAAAGAGAAATTTATGACATGGTTGTCAAAAGTATGCAAGCAATCTGGAGACGAGTTTGTGACTATTGGCACTTCGATTGCTGAGATTGGAACGCACTCATTTAGAAAAGGGGTTGCATCAGAATTATCAAATACGCCTGGTGGTCCACAGGCCCTCTCAATTTGGCAACGCGCAGGTTGGAGCTTAGGCCCCGTCCAAAATCGCTATATTTTTCGTTGGAGCAGGAGGTGATCAGTTTGTTGGTAGGGCGGCGACAGGTTGGTTGGGTTTAATAATTCACATCCCACTCATAATACATAGGACTCAATGTCAATTCAATCGAATTCTCTGTTCTACCTCCACATTTCGTCGACAGCAACTTGTCCCTCAATACATGGAACACGATTCTACCAGGCTTCAGCAATTTTTATCCAGAGCAATTTCGAAGAGCGCTTCCATTTTTACTCGCATCGATTGTGTTTCATGCTAAATGGATCGAAAAGTCCCTGTCATCCAAACACCCATTGTTTTTTTCACCACTTTGGAGTTCTGGCTTGCTTTCTTCGCTTGCCTCGAGCGTCCAGTGTGGCTTTCTAAAGAACGACGAGTCCAATGTGTGTGCGAGCGGTATTCCCCCTCACGTTGTTCATACAAACCAAATCCACATGGTTCACACGAAAATTGACAAGCTTGAATCAAAAATTGATGAATTGAAATGTAGAGTTCAAAATCTCTCCCAGACAGGACAGGCAGGAGTGTCTCAATCTATTGTGAGCTCTCTTGAGGCATTGCAAAAATCAATGAATGAAAACTTCTCAAAGCTACAAAGCTCATCAACCAATCGATTAGATTCAATAAGCTCACATTCTCTTGTCACCAGCCCTCAAACACAACCGAACGATGTGCTTGCATTGCGACCACCTGCTACTTGCAAATTGAGTGCATTTCCTGCAGCCAATCTGTTTCAGTTATGGCACCTTTGGTTTGTTGGCTCTAACAATGAGCAAATACCCCCTCTGAAACAACTTCGTGGTAAGGACTTTTCTTCTAAATCTGCGGCTGGTGCACTCTCTAAAGCAAAAGCCATCATGAAAACCCTCATTTCTCTTTCGGGAAGCTCACAGCACAGCATTGAAAGGATGTCAACATTGGCCAGGACAAATCTTTTTGAAAGAGCTTTGAGGATCTTTTGCGCAAACGTTTTTGGATGTGAAAGCCCCGGTGAAATGCAGGCATTAAATATCACAAATCTCAAGATTCACACTGTGTATGATGCTATGCGCAAAAGAATTAGTCATGAGTAAATATATGCATACGTACTACACTTTATTTGCCTCACACAATCGAACGAACGAGTGGAAATTACTCTAAACATTCATATGATTGTCCTCCTCACTGCTTTGATGCTACCACTATTTTGCAGCGCATGCTTTAGGGCAAACGGCACGCTCCCACAATAGAGCAAGCAATCCAGACGACAGGCAAACTCAGAGCCACACTTTGTGATTGATTCATTCCTAACCATACATGGAATGAGCTAGTTCCTCCTGCCAAGTAATGTTCTTACCTTTTTCCTTGTTATCGGGTCAAACAACCAGAAAATTTGCTGAAAGGCTGCCCATATCTCACAAACGACGCCATTCTCACTCACTCTCCGTTGTTTTTGTGTGCATTATTGTGTACTTTGGTGGTTGCGTCATCGAAACAAGAGCATCGGTCCGTTCAGACATCGCATCATCACCTTGCGCAAAAGGATAACTCATGAATAAATATATGCATACGTACTACATTGTCTTTGCATCACACAATCGCATATTCGATTGGAGATTACGATTACTCTAGACAGTCACTCCATTAACCACCTCACTGCTTTCATGCTACCAGTATTTTCCAGCACATTCTTCAGTCATGTTCGTACTTTGAACACAATCAAAGTTGCGGAGAGACTCTAATTCGAGGGTAAACGACGCCCTCTCGTCTAGAGAGCAAGCGATCCAAGCGACACGCAAGCTGAGAGCCACACTTCATGATTGATTCATTCCTAACCACACATACAATGAGCTATTTCCAACTACGCAACCATGTCTTTACCTTCTTCGATCTTGTCATCGGGTCGAACAACGAAGAAATTTTCTAGTAGGCTGCCCATATCTCACAAAGGACACGATTTTGACTCACTCACCGTTGCCCTTGTATTCATGATCGTGTACTTCTGTAGGCGCGTGGTCGAAGCAAGAGCATTGATCCGTCCAGAAGTCACATCATCACCTTGGACTCCATGGCAATCCAAACGATACAACCAGCCAGAGTCAACACTGTCAAATTGAATAAAAGATTAAGAAACACGGTTTTTCGTGGATTTTTCGCAACCCCTCGAATAACGTTAAATATATTCAACGTCCTATTGAGATATGAAGTTTCACATGTGTTGCAGTGTTGGCTTGAGCTATGAATTTGCGACGGGCAAGCGCATATGAACTCTGCCGAGCTTGATTGATGCTCGCATTGACTTATATGGTGATTGAAGCGTCCCATCAATTTCTTATGAGGTCGATAACAATTTTTTGTTAAATTTTCTATGTACTTTTTCTCTTTTCTGCGAATTTAAATGCACGTGATACGAAATATAAGCAAAAAAATATGAAATTAAATGCAAGAGGTATGAAATATAATGCAAGTCAAGCGAAATATAAATCGATTTTCGTCGCCGACCACGAAATTAAATGCAAGTCATACGAAATATATTGCACTGATACGAAATATATTGCAAACGATACGAAATATATCGCAAGTTAAACGAACTAAACCGGCAAATGGTGTAGTACTTTGTGCTTTTGATACAAAATTGTGAGGAATGGTTTGAATCGACCGAGGTTTCGAATCGATTCTGAATCGAACGGGCTTCTCTGATTGGCTAGAATTAAAAAATTAAAATTAGTCAGCCAATCAGTATCGATCAGCCACCTAACCCAACACTGACACACACCACTTCAGTATGATGAAATCGATTTGAAAATGAATTCGCTTTTTGGTCAAAACCACAAATTTGGTTGAAAATGACAATATATATTGTCTGATTGACTCAAAATTTCCGAACTTGGCTGAAATCGATCAAACTTTGAATCAATCACCAAATCGAACCAGCTAATCAGCATCCAGAGTTTGTTTAAAACACACACAAAACACACCAACACACACACATTAATTCATGTACCTTCCGATTATACTTGAATTCACTATTGCCAGATTGATCACACAAATTTCGTCGATTTTGATCAAAACTGTAAATTTGGACGAAAAAGACAATAACCTGTGATAACTTATGACAAGATGCCATTTTCAACCTTGTCCTCGCGCAAATAGCATGCCTGGCGACGAATCGTTGAGTGTCTTCGTGAGAGACTTCCCGTCGCACACGACAGATGGAGATTTCAAACGATTCTTCGCTGACTGCGGAAGGATCGTCAAGATTGACATCAAGGCTGATCCGGGGAGAGCGAGATATGCATTTGTCGATTTCGACGACTTGACCTCATCACGACGTGCTGTTGCAAAAGACCGAACCATGTTCTTGAACAGTAGAGTCACGGTTAGTTACTCGAAGAAGAAGCCCTATTTGCATTCAAGCCCACGTGTGACACCACCTCCAATGGTATCTCCGCCGCCGTTGACTCCACCCCGACCGATGACACCACTACCTCCTACAATTGTTCGGACACCAGCCACGAGCACACCGTTGAGCGATTCAGATCCAACTTCACAATGGCTCTTTTCCTCGACACAGTCTGAATTCATGACCCCATCGTACCGTGAAGGCATTTCTGCCGATTTGGAGCGTCAATTGCGACACACGACGTCATGGTACATCACAGACCTCCAAAAGGATCTCAAGCTTCCGCTTATTGCAGCAGTCTCTGCCCAAATGTACATGAACCGATTCTTTATGCTGCACTCCTTCTCTGCGCATGACCGCTTCCTTGTTGCTTCTGCGTGCCTCTTTCTCAGCGCCAAAGTTAACGAATGCGCAGTCAAGTTGACAGAGCTGACAGAGAGAAGCCTCATGTTGGTCGATCATTCCACAAGTGCTCCGTCACCAAATGACATCGAACATGTCAAGAAAATGATTCGCCAGTACGAAGTTGTCCTCCTCAACACTCTGTCCTATGACGTGGTGGTCCCTCAACCTTTCCTCGCCCTCGGCAATCTCGTCGACCAAGCTTTGACTCAAGTAGACTTTGATCGAGAACAGATCATGCTCATAGCGCACTGGTTTCTCACGGATGCTGTCAGCGGCACTTTGGCATTACAGCTGACCATGGAAGAATTGGCGGCAGGAGCGCTTTATCTCTCCTGTAGAGCCCATCAGTACGTATGGCTTCATAATCACTTCTGACTCTTCGCTTCTTCATAGCCTCGATTCCTGGGTGGAATCTTCGACGTTCTTCTCACATGTCCGAATTGACTTCGTCATTGCGCAGTTCCTCAACATGTATGCTACGCACAAGAGCCGATTCCCACCCCAACTGCAAGCTCTTTTTAAAAAGTAGCGCTCTATTTAAGTTTTGTTCACTTGGACGAGATCTTGGCCTCATCCTCAAAGTTGTCTTTCTCGTCTGCGAGCATCGTGCTGTCGACAAAACCAGACGAGGATTTGTCCTCTTTCGGCATGGTCAATACGATCTGGGAGTCTTGATTGAGTTTCTTGAAATTGACAATTTTTGTAAAAAGGAATTCCAGCACGTGCTTGGCGTCGTTGCGCTCTGGATCGAGTTTGGACAAAATGCCAAGAATGCCAGCACTCTCTTTGATGTAGTACTCGAGGTCGTCGTCCGAGCACTTGTTTGTGAGCTGTGCAAGGCGCAACGACTCCGAAGCAAAATGTTCGTCGAGGTCAAACTGGTCCAAAGCAGGAGGTGGAGGTTCACGCAAGATGGGAGGAAAGACTGCAGGCTTCAGCGGAGGCAAAGGGGTTTCAAACTGAAGGACCATCATCAAGATATCAATCATGCGAGCATACCTGAGGAGGTATCAACGACAACGGCTCATGCTTAACCCCTAGTTCCTTAAAGAGAGCAACTGCATCAGGGATCAGCGATGTGTCAAATTTGAAGAGTGTGTTGTCGAAGAGTTTTGTGAAATCCTTCGGAAGTTCCTCGCCTTCTTGCATACATGACCGCAGCCGCTCAGAAAGAGCTTGCGTGTCAGGAAGACGATTGTAGTCACTCAAATCGGGATCTTCAGCGTCAAGTGGGTCCAGTTGAATCTCTTTATCTTTCAGAAGCCAACGGAAGAGAATGTCCTGCAGTCGGCTGTTTTCATCCCTGTCAAGCCAGTCATCAGAAAAGAGATGCAGAGAACCGAGAACGGCCAAGCGTCCATTTTTCTTTTCCTTCGCTGGTGCGCAAACCTATTGTCTTATTGTAGCGATAATCATCGTGATGATCATACCCCATCATGTGCCCAAACAGCCCCGATAGGACGATTCACGGGGAACGAAATGAAGCCAGAACTTAAAATCGGAGCGGCTGGCTTCTTCACGTTCAATGTAGCGCCGTAAGGATAAACGAAATTGAGTCCCTTTTGATCCTTTTCCATCCCATGGGCTTTGTCAGCAGCAGGATCTCGAGCAAAAATGTCCTTTCCTTTTCCTGACATCACATTTGCCTAAGGGAAGCTGTCAAACCACGACAAGGACCGTGACGCTTACCACACGAGCAATCTCCCTGTTGACAATGCCGCTCGTGATGTAGACCTCTTTGGGGTGATGGTACTTATGATACACTGTGCGAATAACAGCGTCAGGATTGACGACAATTCCAAACTCTTTGAGGAAGCTGTTGAGATTCGTGTCCTTTTCGCCACCTTCACCCATACAAAAGAGCAAACTTCCACCTTCGCGCATATAATCTCTCAGTGCTTGAAACTCAGAAGAGCTAAATCTTTCCCGTACACCAGAAAATACAATCAGATGAGCTTGCTTGAGACGCTCTGAAGACAAGTCGTCCTTGTTCACTTCAATCTTATACATGGTCTTGAGCTTCCTTGCGAGCTTCTTGTACCCAGAGGAAGGGTAGAATTCTTCTTTCTTGGATGCATCGAACATGACGACAGTCGAGACTCCTCCTGCCGCAACCTTGAGCGACTCATCATACCCTGGACCTTCCGACATGTTGCGTCGTCAACAAAAAGAAAAAGTGCGAAAAGATATGAAACGTTGCGTCCGGATATTTTATCCGAATGATTTCAAAAAGTGCGCGAAAAATCTATTCATTAATCAATATTCGTGGAGAAAGGCCACGCCCTCGTACTTGAAGGCACCAGGAAGCGCTGTTTCCGGCATCAAGACAACGCCATCGACGGTGAACACGGTCACATAGGCTGCTTGTGTTTGCAGCTCTTCGTTCTCCATGCTCTTGAGCGCAACAATGACAGAATCTTGGGTGCCAGGGACAAACTTGAAGCTTGAAAAGCCACGCTCGGGAGTAATTGTGCCCACAGTGCGAACTTCGAAATCGGTGAAGTCCTCGTTCGCCAAAATCATCGTGTTGGAACCACGCTTTTCGTCCTTCATGTCGTCATAGGGTTCCCTTGACACTCGTCGCGGCAAAATGAACCACTTCCGGTGAACGGGGCTCCATTCGATAGCTTCATGGATCACATATCCAGGGTATCCACATCCAACAGCTTCGCGGACTTTCTTGAATCGGTCAGTCCAGTCTTCGTGACGGATGGCACCGTTGCGAGCCAATATACTGACCCACATATTGTTTTCATGAATAACTTGTTCTCCAGAGGTGAACTCCTTGCCGATACTTCCCATGAACAGCTCGCCATCTTTGACAGTCGCCCATTCATGTTTTTGTCCCTTTGGAGTAGTGCCGTCACCTTCCATTGCAATTGACACTGGAACAGCGCGCATTTTGTCGGAGCCATCATGAAGACCAAAATTCTCAAGCCGGAAGATGATACCCGTTCGATCATCAAACGAATGAAGATTTCCTTGGAACCACGCGAGTTCACTGAGTTCAAAACCCCGGCCAGCTTCGTTCAACGTCGTATTGAAGGTGGCGATATCATGGAAGACAATCGAGTAGTCGAACAAATCGCTGCTCCCTTTTCGGTCAACACGGGTCAGCACAGCCTTCTGAAAATATGACTTGAAGAGTGGCTTCTTGCTGTCAGAAACTTTGCTCGCCTTGTCAAGATCAGCAACAAAGCCAAGTTCAAAGCGATCGGGAATATGTTGCCAAGCAATCGTCGGCGGGTCAGTCTGGCGGCGGAAATACGATGTGGCACGGAGCGAAGTGTTCATGGAGGTCATCGCCATCACAATGAGAAAGACCAAGAGGGCAAGAAGGCCAACTCGAAGTCGGGACTGGTCAACCATTGGAGAAGACGAAGGAAAGTAGTCCGAGATGCTGCTTGTCTTCCGCTTCTGCTTGCTCCCCAGCCCCAGTCCTCCAAGCATGAGGAAGTGCAGGTATAGTGCACTAATTTTAGTTTCCACCAATCATACCTCTAGATATTCGGAAGCTATCCGGATCACAGCGATTTCAAAAACTGTCCGTCGATCTCTGCTTCAGCAAACATGTTACAAACTTAGTGATAGCCTCTGTCGAACGGATGCGACGAGAGCTGTAATTTGAGCGTATCTGTCGTCGACCATTGTCGAGTGGGTCACTTGGGCTTGATCAAAGTAGAAGTACCGAGTGAGATGCAGCTGGACGACGGGATTTGAAGTCAGCAGTGCGTCCACGATGGCTTCGTCCTCTTTGTCAAGCAAAAATCCAAACGAAGCGGCAATGACTTCCCGCGTCAGCTCTACGTCCAATTGCACTCGAAGTTCGATACGCTGGCTGTCGACGACACAAAGGCCGAGTATGCTTTTTGGTCCTGCGAGGAATTTCGCCGTCTTGGCCCACCCGTCGATAAATACGTCGAGTGGCTTTCCATTGTTTGTAAAGTCGGGGGAGAAGTTCATCCGCATGAACTGAATCTGTCGTTCACCGAACTGAAAGTCGCTCAAGAGCTTGATATACTCGCCTACGACTGCCGTCGCCATATCGGATTGTAAGTTGAGTGATCGATACAATATGATCTTGCGGCTTTCAAGGTGGTCAATGTCTTGCTCGAGTCGGCGCACAGCTACTTCCAGTAGCTCCGCTGATCTCCGTCGTCTGTCTCTATAGTTGCGCATGTTGATCTTGCATTGGAGTCGGCGGCGGATCTGCTTCTCGGTCGGAACGGTCATCGTTGTCAAAATACAAAACTGGCACCTCTGTGAGAAATCCCTCATTGAGGTGTCATTCTGCATTGAAAATACAGACGAAAATCAAAAAGTATACATTTTGCCCTATAAATTTTCAGATGATTTCCTGAGATAGACATCTTAGCTGCGTCGAAGGAGAGAGTTTAGCAACTGATATGGATCAACTGGATAACTCATCGGGGCATTGCGCCCTTGGACCACATGAAAAAGTGCATAGAAACAGGCTCTCTGCAGGGCAGACTTGAATGATCCGACTGAGCTCTTGGAGCGCCTCTGGCATTTCATGGAAGAAGAGCTGAGGCGACCAGAATATCCACGATGAATGCATGCAACGTTGACTCAACAGCATTCGCCAGATCAATCCATTGGATTGATATGCAGTGTGGAATCCCACTACACGCCGGTCAGCTTCACACGGAGTTATCAGTCCGGCGCTGTTCCGTTCGTGGAGATTCATCATTGAACGATGTCTTCAAACCACGTCAACTGTATGAAACTACTCCAGGCACACGCATCATAATGACTGACGGGCGTCAGACCAAGTGTCCACATAGAGGAGGCAGAGATGCGACCACGAAACTCGCAAAGAGCGTCTTGCACAAATTGCACAGTGACGCGCTCAGTGGCCAGCAGAGGACGCCCACGTGTCTTCCTCACAATCGTGACGCCAGAATCGCTGTAACAATGATCTTCGTGGGCTAATCAAGTGGGCGTATCCATTTCTCTGATTGGAATGCCTGCAGCTGAGAGACAATCGTCGATTCTTCCCGATAGTCTCTCAGTTTGAACCATGTTGGACGCTTTGACTTGAGCTGGATTGGCTAATTCCATGACGAAAACTGATTTAAGTCATATACTTTAATCGATATTAATTCTTATTTTTGTCTTTTTATTATTACGATTTTATGAAATTTAATTATTTTACTACAATGTAGTATGACATATAATTATTTTAGCCAATCAAAGTCGTATTTGTTGATTTGCCGCGGCAGTTCTGGCTGGAATGGACCTCATCCAAGAAATCGACGCATCCGGCGTCCTCATTCTCACGTTGCTCTGCGTGCTCGTTGAACTTGCTCTACATTTCCTGCAACTGCGAGGAAGTCGTCCGTCGGCACAGGAAATCGCCCTTCAGAAAGAGCATGCCACATTGGCTGCCAAAGCCAAGAAGCTCAACAGCGTCGACATGTTCGTCGAGCATTCCAAGGTCCTGCGGCAGATGAACACCGTCAAGAAACAAGAGCAGACGCTGGCTGTCGAGCGTATTGCAAAGTCCAGTGTCCCTGGATTCGTTGGCTACGTGCAACCTCTCCTTCTCATTGCGGTAGTGGTGTACTTCTGGTCGTCTCCTCTCGTGGTCTTCCCCCCAGGCCATCTGATGCCCGTAGAACGCCTAGTTGCAATGCCGCTATTTCCCATCGGCTCTGTCTCGGCCGGTGGATGGTGGATCCTTTGCAGACGAGTTACGTCTAGATTGTTAAAGTAATCTTTAATCCGTTCGCGTCCAGAATCAGTCCTCAGGCCGAATTTAGCGACACAAAGTTAGCAAGGACGCATCTCTATTATCCCAATGCATCTCCACCGTAGCCGCCACTTTGACCACCCAAGTAGTCTCGGCGGCCTGCGTTGAGTTTTCTCGCTTGGGTATCGAGTTTCGGGCAGTCTGTGATGCGATGGCCCAAGGCTCCACAGAAGGCACAACCTAGACAGTGTTTGAGGGACACCTTAAACTACTTCATCTTACCTTTTGAGCCCGTTGAATTGTCCTGGGAATGCTCCATTGGGTCTTCCAGAGCTTTCAGTACAGGCGGAACGCGCTGCTTGGCTTCCACGAGCAAATGTTTCAAGTCCAAGAGCGCACTCTCTGGTACATTCTTGTTGATAAATGTCGTCGCAACGCCTGGGCTTCAAGTAAATCCATGAGAACACTCTCGAAGAAGCTAACCTGTCTTGCCGCAACGTCCAGTACGACCAATGCGATGGACGTAGTTTTCAATTTCAATCGGCATGTCAAAGTTGATCACGTGTTGAATGTCTGGAAAGTCGAGCCCTTTGGCCGCAATGTCCGTGGCGACCAAGACATCTCTGCGTCCCCGGCGAAATTGATCTATGGCATCATTACGCTCTTCTTGATCCTTGCCACCATGTATTGAGACCGCTTCAACGCCCTTGAGGAGCAAATACTCATGAATATCGTCGACATCTCCCTTGCGCTCGCAAAAGATGAGCACAGGTGGCGCTGTTTTCTGAAGGCATTCCAATAAATAGACGATCTTGGCTTCCTGCTTGACGTATTCTACTTCTTGGAGGACATCCAAGTTGGCAGCACCAGCACGACCGACATTGACAAGCACAGGACGAACCAAACTAGGCAGAAGTGAGCAATCAAACATGAGGAAGGGCAGCAAAGACATACACTTGCTTGGCGAAATCCTGAAACTTCTGAGGCATCGTCGCACTGAAGAGCAATGTCTGGCGCTGGTACTTGAAATGGTTAAAAATCGCAGCGACTTCATCGTCAAAGCCAAGATCCAACAGGCGATCGCCTTCATCAAGGCAAATGTACTGACACAAGTCCAGTGTCATCTTTTTGAGCATTAAGAAATCTTTCAGACGGCCAGGTGTTGCCACGACAACGTGCAGGCCACGTTTCATAAAGAGATCAAGCTGATCTCGTCGATCTTGACCACCGATTGCCAGTGTTGACCGCAGTTCGGGAAACCTGCGATTTGATGAGGATGGCCTTTAAGATGGAAGGTCACGAACCCTGCTTTGTAGAGCGCTTTGAAGAAATGCTGAACGATCTCGTGGGTTTGCCGCATGAGTTCACGAGAAGGCCCTAGGATAACACCAAATGGACCCTCTCGAGCGATGAACGGCATCTTCTTTTCTTGCTCGAGAGCCATCATGATGAGCGGAAGCGTGAAAGTCATGGTCTTCCCACTGCCTGTAAACGCAATGCCAATGATATCACGACCTGAGAGAATGCAAGGAATCGCTTGGACTTGAATGGGCGTTGGTCGAACAATATTCTTCTCCTTGAGAGCGCTGAGAATCGGTGGCGGGAAACGCATTTCAGCGAATGACTTAATGGGAGGTGGAATGTCGTCGCCATCAACCAAAATATGCCACTTTTTGCGAACTTGATCGCATTCTTCCTCTGTCATGCGCGCAATATGCCGTGGCGGCGTCCAGGTCGTCTTCATAGACTCTGTGTATCGAATGCCACTGGCACGTTCGGCTGCCGAGACCAACGATGCTTTCTGAACATGTGAAGCCTCATGGAGTAATTGGACTTCCGATGTGGTTTGGAGGCGCTCTTCTTCATCCACACCTTCATTTTCGCGCTTCTTCTTGAGCTGGAAGGACTGGTCCAGCAAGCTAACAGTCGATCGGACTGGCGCGACATCATCAAAGATGGCTGGAGGCTCGGGATCCTGTCTGGGTTTTCGAGACACCTGTTCGTCTTCCTCTTCTTCGTCCTCACCAGTGACCTGTTTTAGCTTCTCTTGGATGATCTTTTGCCTCTTTCGACGGCGCTCTTCCTCTTCTTGGCGCCTTTGCTTCAGCGAAACATACACCTCATCCTCCTTGTCGCTCATGGTGGCGGCACGAAATCCAAAGTTATCCGGATGGTTGAGAAATATATTGAAACAATTCAATAATTTATTTCAAACTCTTCCCAGCCTTTGAAAGCAGTATGAACTTTATTTTCTCCATCGTGCGAGGTTCTCGACGATTGCTTCGTCTTTCTTTATTGGCTGTCGGTAGATTTAACGTCATAGCTCATAACCACGTTCGGACAGCGTTCTAAAAACTGCAAGATTATTACATAATAGAGACATTTAGCAAAACCGGAATATGGCCAAATCGCGGATTTCGACTTCGATTCCAAACTGCAAACTTGAAAGTGCAAAAGAGTTTGCACATTGGGTGGTTCCTGAAAACACAATTTGTGTCGTACACATTTCCAAAAATATAAATCATTCAGCAAGATTTAATTGTCCCTTGTGATAGGTAAAAAAAATATTGTGCATCACATCATTGTAGTCGTCGTCGCCTAGTGAGCTTTGTCGTCAGTCATATGATTGACTTCACCGTGTTTCCGAACTCCTCGGCATTTCCTTTTGGAACACAATGCAGTCAAGCATGACATAACATGGCTAATCCATGCAGAGCAACGAGCTATCGAAGATGATAACTGTTGTGGTCGAGCTTGGCCCAAAGGAGGTGTTCCGACGGAAGGATGGTTGACAAAATGTGTATTTGAGATTTGCGATTTGCGATTTGTATTATTTTAGAATAAAAGTTCAGAAATTTGTGTCTTTTTTGCACACATTTACATTTAGCAACTTTGAAATTTCACTTTCCGGCTGTGCAAGCATTACTATCACGCCCCGGTGCATCGATTGGATGACAGAGCAACGACGACATCTGTAGTGCAGTCGCATTCGACATTTCGCTCATGAGCCGACGGAGTAGACTCGTCGCTTTACGTCTCGCTCGACTTGCGCGTGGACGACCATTGCTTTTCTGCCGCTTGCGTACTCTCCTTCGCCGTCGAACCACCCACCAACTCACAATCCCTTGTGTCAACTTTTCTTTGTTCATCTACAACGACGCCGACTGTCCGGACAAATTTCGTTTTGCCAAAACGGATATTGAACGTCTGGTAAATTGCCTCGGGCTTCCCGACGTGATTGTGACAAGAGAACGAACAACATGCAACAAAATCGAAGGGTTGTGTATCGTCCTAAGACGGTTTACCGTGCCTGATCGGTGGTCTGACTTAATCGTGATGTTTGGTCGATCTCGAAGTGGCATGTCAAACATATTTCTGCACATCATTGACCACTTGCACGAGCGGTTCAAGGACAAGCTATACCTTGACACGCGTCGTATATCAGACAAACTGCGTGAATTTGCCGACGCGATCATGCAAAAAGGAGCTGAAATTAACAATGTATGGGGATTTATAGACGGAACTGTACGGCCATGCTGTCGTCCAAGAGGTGGCACTGAACAAAGAACAATGTACAACGGTCATAAACGACTGCATGCTTTCAAGTTTCAAAGCATTGTCACCCCCGATGGAATAATTTCCCACATTTATGGACCCGTGGAAGGTCGCCGACACGATTTAACACTTTTGAGGAAGTCTCGATTGGAGACTTTTATAGGGCCCGAAAATCGCTTTGAAGGATTCCTTGTTTACGGCGACCCTGCGTACGGCCGTTCAAATCAAATATCCTCTCCATTTGGTGGTGCTAGAGTTTCAAGAGAGCAGCAAATTGTCAACTCAAGCATGAGCCGAGTACGAACTAGCGTGGAGTGGTCATTTGGGCAAGTCGTTCAATATTGGCCCCTTGTTGATTTCAAAAAGAAAATGAAAATAGGTTGTGGACCAGCGTCAAAGCTCTACAAGATAGCAGTCCTGTTGACGAACTGCGTGACCTGTGTGCGCCAAGTAAACACAAGTAGCGCCTACTTTGGACTGAGTCCACCAACGTTAGAAGATTATTTAGACATCTCAAACGACGAAGTTTATGTTTTGTAATCGTAAACTTATTAAGCTTAGATGTTATTCTGTTGGCGACTTACTACACCTTTTTTCGGTTAATTTGAAACAATTTCTCGGTTAGTTTCATCAACACCCATTGCAATTCAAAATATAGGCAAGCTTTTCGAAGCTTTCCTCATTCAAATTCATCCACATGTTTTGAAACACCATTGTAATTCGTGTGTACCCTTTATATTTCATTTCGCCATCATCTTGTTCGATGCTTTCGCCGGTATATTTTCATTTGATGACTAAGCGAATAAAAGAAAAACATCAAAGATTTGGGACCTCCACAAATCAAGTGCTTTAAGCACCAACCTCCATATTGTCCATGTTCATCGCGCGAGCATAAAAATGCTCCAAGCGACCTGTATAGCGATGCAATCGGTTCACATCGACAGCTCTATAAACAGAAAAAGTAAATACCTCTAAATTGACTCTCGTACCTTCAATCACCTCATTTGCAACATGCTCAAGGTACGCCATACGAAACTCCGTTCGCGTTTGACCATCGGGAGCTGGCGCCATGAATGCAGCAAGTCTTTCACGCAACAAGGACTTGACATGAGATTTCATGGCAGACCAGAGGTTCTCAATGGGGTTAAACATTGGTGAATAGGGGCTGAGCTTCAGTAGAGAGGCATTTCCAAATTCCTCTTCATCAAACACTTCATGAAGTCTAAGCAGTTGTTAGATCCTCACAAAAATATCGTGCTTGGAATGACAAGGAGCGTTGTCGGCCACAATAATAATTTCTTCCAAGCTCCCGAAGTGGTCTCTTGCCGCACGTAGCATCTTACGGAGCCACTCGTTTGCATGGGCAGATTTGAAGGCACCGCGCTTGGGAGTGCAATAAAAAAGTTGTGGGTTGACATAGCACCAATCAAGTGTAAATTCTTCCCCTTTTGTGCGGCTCCTCGTACACTCACGGCCCTTGTTCCTCTTTTCGATCTCCCCTTCGTTCGTGCCGTGAAGAGATTGTGATTCGTCTCATCCATCCAGATTGGAATTTTTTCACGCGCCAAATATGATCGCAACTCCTGACATAGTTCTTACGCTTGAGTTTAAACTCCTCCAAATTCATTTGAAGAGGCTCGTAGTGTAAGTTCTTGTAAGTGAAAACACGAGCATCAAGCTCTCGATGAATTGTCGTCGTCGAGACTTCGATGTGGTGCACTGTGAGCAAACGAGCTTGGATCTCACACAGTGTGATTTGATTGTCGTGTTCCACCCACGATTCCATTTTATCCACCATTTCATTACTCAAGAGTCGAGGTTTATAGCCACCTAGATGAATAACGTTAATAGCGTATGTAGCCAGCCAACATTTACCTCTCTTTTTTGGTGTGAATGACTCCATGTGGATCCATCCTCGAGCTGTCGAGACATTCACACCGTTGGCTTCAGCAACAGAAGCCCAATCACCACCCGCATCAGCTGCTGCAACAATTCTCTTCTTTGCAGAGAGAGATGTTCGCTTGTATGGTCCTCTGCGAACCTACACACAACAATTTCGGTGCAAGGCGTCAGATAAGAGCGCCTACAGGGGTATTCGGAGCTTGTTCCATTGCTGGAATATTTGGAAATGACGATTTTCGCGCGCTTTTCCAAATGAACTGTATCTCTTTCGAAAAAGCGCGCCAAACTCGCCATTCTCGAAAGATCTATGCAATAGAACAAGATCCGAATACCCAAGTCACTCCCTTACACCTGATACCCTCAACGAAACTGTTAAGTGTAGGTACGCAATGTATCTTGCAGTACATTTTGTCTTTGAAATTCTTTATACCACAAAGGAAACAAACCTCAAACAGACGTATGTCCTGTAAAAAAATATTTAAATATTTAAATATTTTTTATCTAATAAATGATAGTTTTGTGCCTCATCAAACATCTTCAAGGCACGAAAGAACCTCCTTGATATGAGGAACAGGAGTCGTGGACGTGCGAGGAGAGTCTCAAATGGGTGATTGTTTGCATTGGAACGGTGCTACATCAACCTTCAATCTTTCAACTGCATTCACAAGTTTGCTGCTATAAGTTTGTCCATTCAAACGAGTGACTTGGTCACTGATACTGTACGTGCGGCAATAGAATACGCTGGAAGCTTGTTCAAAATTCCCCGTGTAGCCGACAACGCTGCTTGTCATTCCAAGTACGAGGTATTTGTGCGGATCCAGCATTTCTTAGAAACAAGAAGTGTTTGATGATAAGTTTATATGTGTGTCTATCTCGAACTGAGCCCCTCCTCATCAATATTTAAACCGATTGACAACCTCTGGTATGTCATGAAAAGCCGGATGTGAAATCCCTCTCTTATGAAACATGAGCTGCATCTATGGGGCCTGGCACGAATGGACAAACTCGAAGCAAGTTTGTATGGGTCTGGTAATCATTTCGTAAGCGGAGTCTTTGTTATTGCCGAGTTCGGGGCACTTGGTATTTGGACGTCCCAAGTCGTTGATGTTACTCTTCTTTTCGTTCAGTCATCAAACGAATTAAATCTTACGTTGCGTGAAATATATCGGCGAAAGCATCGAACAAGATGATGGCGAAATGAAATATAAAGGGTACACACGAATTACAATGATGTTTCATAGCATGTGGATGAATTTGAATGAGGAAAGCTTCGAAAAGCTTGCCTATATTTTGAATTGCAATGGGTGTTGATGAAACTAACCGAGAAATTGTTTCAAATTAACCGAAAAAAGGTGTACTTGGGCTAACAAGTTAACAATACTCTCCATTTGCGCAGCTTGTGAGCGCCGCAATTGTTGCTCTTCTTTGTCCAATTTAAGACGCTCCATTCGGTATTCATGTTCATCTTCATGACGTTTCTTTTCGAACTCAAGTAAATCGTTTATCGCAGATTCACTGTTGGCGTCGTTGGCATTGTCTGGCGTGATACGAGCTCGTTTTGCAACACGCGTCTCTGCTTCTTGGCAGAGTCTTTCACCCGTTGTTTCAAGCAAGTCCTTTTTTGCAATTTCACTTGCTTGTTTTCTCTTTTTTGAGTTGTTGACTTCGTCAATCCTCATGACGATGTCTTGCAATAATTGTACTTTCTCAGTGACAAATTCTTCTGTCCCGCTGGAGCTGCGTTGGGCTTCGTCGACCGCCTTAAAGTTCTTCATCAATACGTCGAAATGCTCACGAGCTGAACGGAAATTCATCTTCGGCTCTTCGTCCACCAACGCATTCGCAACGAGCTTCCAGCGAGGCAAAAGTTCGCCATGGTCTGCCGCAAATGGCTCAACACGTGTAACCTCACGAAGCAAGGAGACGTCGAGGTCTTCAGTCCATGCGATGCGCTTCATGTGTATGGCCGATCTGCAGTGGCGGCAGATGTTTGTTTAATGTGTAATACAGAACAAGCACTGCCTCTTTTCTACTGTTGAACACTGATTGGTCGAACTCCAACATGGAGTCAAAAGTACCACTGGACGATTCGAGTGCGGCGAATCGTGAATTTGAATCAAATTCCACCCGGAATTTGAGTCGAACGAATTTCGAAGTGGTGTTGAACACGAAGTTTTCAATCCGAAATTTGAAATTTCGGATTTGCTATTAGAGGGTTTTCGCGATCACTTTTGATTTGATATTCAGTTGAAAAACTTGTGACATTCGATTTGCCTCCAAAACTTAATCTCAAAATGGTGCTATATCAAAACCTTTTGATTTCCAGGCGCTGGAAATGAAAAGTGATTGACTCGTTGAGTTCGGATAAATTCTCCTGTATCCGAAGCCAAAGAGGTGGAACACACTCCATTCGCCATTTTACCATGCCTCACACAACTGGAGTCGCGGCTTCCATGAGCATCGAAGTGCATCCGGATGAATCTTCGTCGCGTGGAAAGTTTGCGTGCCGTGATGATGTTTCGCTGCTCCAGCAAGTTTCTCTATGTCGCCCGTGGGAAGCTGGATATGGTAAGGTGATGGAACATTGGGCCGAGATTGCAACAAAACTCAAGGACACCTCAAGCTTCCGCTTGAAGAAAAATGCTCCTGCTTTGAAGACGCGCTTTGAAGCCATTATGGCAAAATTTTCAAATGGCGAAGCAGCGTCGATACGCAAATCAGGTACGGTTGAAGAATACGATGAGCGAGACCAGTTGCTCACAGACATCAAGATGCGCATGAATGACTTTGCTCAAAACGAAGACCTGCGCAAAGACGTGGAAACACGAAAGCGAGAAGGGATTGAAAATTCGGGCATGTTGATGCGCACCATGGCGATGGCGGAAATGACGTCCGTTGATCCAGACTTCTCGGCAAAGAAAAGGAAAAAAGCATCCCCACAAAAGCTCCAGAAAGACGATCAAGTGAAGCTTCTGATCGACGCAATCAGCTCTGGTCATGCCCAAAAACGTGAGCGCGATGAGAGTATTGGACGCTTGAAGCAAGAACGCTTGCAATTCGACAAAGATCAGGCCATCATTCAACAGCACGCCGACAATCAGCGCGCCATGCTCGCTTTTATGCAGGCGCTTGGAAAAAATAAAAAAATAAAAAGTTTCTCCTAAAGATTAAATTTTAACTCTATATTTTAATATTTCAAACACATATTTATATTGCACAAAAGTATATGAATTTCTGTATGAATAAAAATCATTATTAATTAAATATCATTACCAATTCTCAAGTGAAATATATTTTGACAAAATAAAATTATTATTCACCAATGCATTTTATTTAATCAAAATCAATTTGTTCCCAAGTACTCGACAAGCAATGGAGCGTCGACTCCGAAGTACATGGAGATCTGGTTGCCGTGCTGCTGGAGACAAGTATGGCAGTTTGTCAGAAGGGTGGCTACGAGCCACATCTTGCCGATAGGGGATGCACGAACTTTCATTTTCTTGTCCCAGTTGACAAATGCCCACTTGCTCTTCACCAAGTTGAAGCTCCACTCGACCGATTCCCGTACAGAACTCATTGCAGCATTGAAGTGTGCTTGGGCCGTGCCAGGAGCAGCATGTGGAAATGGACTAGAAATGCATTCAGAGCAACCGTAGGCTGGATCACCGTAAACGCAGAACTTGCGCAGCACGGCGTTACTCTTCATTCGATCCAGCACACGGCTCATAGACAACATAGTAGGGTCATGTCGGCGTCCTTCTACGGGTCCATACATACTGATAATTATCCCGTCAGGCGTCGTAATTCCTTGCCAATTTAGGCAATGTCGCCGAGGATGCCCATTGTACACAGATTTTTGTAGGTTTTCAAACGGGGCCGGGTTGCTTCGAGCACTTGGGCGACTTATAAAGTGCTTTGTTCCGTCTATGAAGCCGATGCATGTGAGCAAGTTACTTAAGTCAGACGTTCTACAAATGGCAGATGCATACAGAGCCGCTCTTGTTTCAAATAGAGCTTCGTTAAGTAGATCAGATCATTGAATGATGTGTACAGAGTTTCAATTACCGCACGAAGGATTCGACAAATCGACGACACTGCTCGACCAAATGAGTTTGAGAGGGGAAATAAACGTGATGGGTCAGTCAAACGGGCGCACATAATGGCCAATGCCTCTACAGCATCAACTTGGTCTCCACTTCTCGTTACGATCCACGCTGGCATGCCCAATTTGACAGAAAGTGACTTCAATTGAGAGATTGTAAAACGAAATCTTGTACTTGCTGCTCCATCATCCATAAGTCGGTCGAACGAGTTGTTAAAGTTCACAACAGGTCGCGCAGCTCGATATCGAACAATATTCCGGGCGAACAGCACTTCCATGATACAGAGAAACTCGTCGACGTCCCCATTGCAGGATGCAAGGATGCCCAAGGTCAGCTCCACGATGCCGCGACGCGTGATATAGGGTAGAAGCGGCATTTTGAAGATTGACACAAGAGATGAATGGATAGCAGAGATACAAGAGAGTAATTCGGATTAGTGCACACCGGCTTATTGCTTATACAAATATCCAGTCTGAAAAGTGCGATTTTGCGAAATTCTTCGTTTTTTGAGGTTTTGATATTCATCATCGAATCTCAATAACAAATCAAAAGTGATCGCGAAAACCCTCTATTGTCCTTTTCAGTGAAATGTGGACTTGGCAGGCCATTGGCCAAATCGCATGGCAATCGACTATGCTGAATTTAATATGAAATATTGTATAGTATACAAAGTTTAGTACAATTTCTTCCTAGCAATGGTACCTGCATCCCAGAATACCACCACGCATGATTTCTACGCCAACTACTACCTCGCTATGAATTAAGATGCCGCGCGTATCTTCCGCGAGTCAGCGTCCATCATGGCCTTTCCCCATGGCCTTTCCCCAAGTCACAAAATTAAGGTGATTGGATTGGTCAAAATATGGGTAAATGATTGGCTAGTCGGCAAGTCGATTCGATTCGACAGCTCAGTCCAATTTGGAATCGAATGAATAATAAAAGTCTCTAATAATAAGAGCAAAAATTGGATACACGACAATCAAAAATATGAGTACAACAAGAATATAAACTGAAGTGTCTTGTCCTGTATCCAACGGATATTTGGACAAGTAATCAATATTGAGCAATTGGGTACAGGAGTAGATGAAATACATAAATGTACTGTACAGTAAGTGGTAAAGTAATAGTGTAAATCTCACATGATAATTCTCTTTCCAGTGGACAAGCTGCATGTTGCAGGATTGCCAAATTGCACACTCCTCGTCCCTTCCTTGGCATGCGTCGCCTCTGGAAAGCAAGCCGTGCTACTCTACATGGAGATTTGCAGGCAAAAGCATTCGTTGTACATGTACAGAGCTGTGAAGTCGTGGTTGGTATCTCTTGTGCTCTCCTGAGAAATCACATCGTCGATCTCATCACCAGAGTGAGTTGTGGCGCGATCAAACGGGAACAACCAATGCATCTACTAGGCCTCTTTGCTTGGAAATCCTCGCTCTGTCGTGTTGATGAGCATCTTGTCGCCGTTTCCAAGTCCCTGCATCCACAGGGTTGATGGAACCTACCGCAGCATCTATCATGGGTTTCGTTTACCCACCTGAAACCCTGACAGGCGTGACAACACGCAGGATTCTTTTACGAGCGCTGACGAGCTTTCATGCAAGTCCGTGGTGATTTCCAAGCAGATCTGTCGAGAGCCTTCTATTCTCGCCACGATCGTGGCAATGATACGGAGAGTTTGACCATGCAGAGCATGGCCATCGACGTCTCTCTCAATTGCAATCAACGTGTTTGGCCGAGCAGACGTTGTTTCCCGCTTCTGGATGTCCATTCCACTGCAGGATTCAAGCATCCAGGTGAGAGGGAAGCTGCGATTCGGAGCGGCGGGCGAAACACATGGAGGAGCAGTTCCGCTCATGAGATCCTGTCATGGAATTCGAGCCCGTTTATCAGCAGCCTTGCTACATTTTTGTATACAAATTCCAAGTCAAAAGGGGCAGAAACGCTACAAATCAAGATTGAAGAGCACCGACCAGCTGGTCGTTCCATCGACAGACCTCTTCCAACCGGCTCATTTCTCATCTTGATCTATGGCGCACCGACCTTTCCGCGGCGCGTCGGTCCCGGACTCGACTGTGTCTGGAAATGAAGCCCAAGGATGGCTCTGGAAGAAGTCGGGGCTCTTTGCGGTGTGGAAACGAAAGTACTTTATCCTGCGAGGCCCCCTCCTGAGCTACTATGACAACTACCCCGCAGAAGAGTTCAACAGCTCAACAACGTCACGAGGGGACAGCTCGCCGCTGGGCGTTCTGCGCGTCGTCCACGTCGACGCGGCGTCAGTAGGATTCAAAGTTTACGGCTCGAGCGGCAAAGTGATTCACATCCGGGCGGACAATTCCAATACCGACAAGAAATGGATGAAGGTGTGTCTCCGTGCTGCCGCATTGCTGCAACGACGGAAAGAGTCTGTCGATTCAGAAATGAGCTCGATCGACAGCTACGACACATCCACAAGCACAAGCAGCTCATGCGACTCGTACGATTTCAGTGGATGGCTTCGCTGCGAGAAAGGGATCAAATACTTTGTCGTCCAAGGCAACATGCTCACCATGTACGACAACAAGCAGCCCTGGTGCGTGCCAACCTACCGCGGCTACATCCAGACAGTATCAAAGAAGGGCTCTTCTGACTTCACAGTCGCGCTGCGGTGCGGAAAGGCCTACCATCTCCATGCGTCATCAACATCAGAGCGAGATCAATGGGCACAAGTTCTGTACCAGAGCAGCAGGGTGATCCGAGGAGGCTAGAGAGGAGGACCATGACAATCCAACGTAATTTATTGATGTCTTATGCGACGAATCGCGCGCAGTTTGGCGCTGCGTCCTCTTGGATTGACTTGATTCTGCTCGTCAGTAGCCTGGATGGCTTTGCGCTGGACGAGCGCAAATTCAGGCTCATCTTCTTCATCGATAGCATCCCTGAAGAAGCGCTTGATCCATCGGTCTTCAAGCGAATGGAAAGCAATCGTCGCTGGGAAGCAAGATGAATATTGCATGATGGAGGACGAGCAGTACCTAACTGTCCATCAACAGCCAACGAGTCGAGGAACGCCGGCAGCGCCATCTACAACAGCATGAGGAAAGCCACGGAGAGAAACGACAAACCTCCAAGTGGTCCAGCTCATGATTCACCGCGATTCGAAGCGCCTACGATCGTCGTGAGAAGGTCAGCCAGGTGCATAGAGCAATGGACTTGGAAGACGCGCGTTGCGGGGTGAATAGACTTGCCGCTGCCTTGTTTCTTCTTCTTCCACTTGTCCGCGATTGCTTCCACGCAGCGCTTGAGCTCGTCTGTGCGCTCAAAGGCCGTGGTTTCACGTCGGCGAATAATCGCCTTGGCGTATTCTTTCCCAAGGGGTTCATCGCCATAGCGCGTAAAGATCTACAGGATGACAATCAAAGCTTTTGAGCAGACGCTCACCTTGATGAGCTCGACTTCCGACAGAGAATTCACAAGATCGGCAGCAGTTGGGATCGCTGCCGATTGATCAAAGCGCATGTCAAGTGGTCCATCGTGGTAAATGCTGAAACCGCGTTCGCCCGCGTCCAAATGGTGACTAGGCCGCACTCAGCTTGATAAGGAGCGACTCTAACTTACCTGTTCACGCCCAAATCGACGAGAATGCCGTCCACATGAGCAGGAAATCCTACGTGCCAATGGTCAATCCACCATCATTCGTGTTGCTTCCAACCTGCTCGAGGCAAGATCTTCTTGATGTCCTTGTAAGTTCCCAACTCGAAATGGACACGGCCAGCGTATGCTTCTAGTCCTCGCTTGGCTTGCTCGAGCATCTAGACAGAGAAGGAAGCGGTCCAACATCTCAATGGTCAACATCGTACCTGTGGATCTCGATCGATGCAGAGCAATTGAGTGGACGACGAGCTCTGCTCCAAGAGCAGTCTCGCATGACCGCCAAGCCCAACTGTTCCATCCACGTAGAACTTGTCAGGGCTATTCCGATGCGGCGCCCACAGCTCAAGCGTCTCCTTGGGCAGTACAGGCACATGACGTCTGATTTGCACCCACATGGAATTAGTGTGGGTCAGTTCTGTTTTGTCGATGGATGTAACGTTGTTGGTGTCGCCGCGAGCATCGCCGTCCAAGCCACTCCTCTCTTCAGGGATCCACGCCATTCTATGGATTTGGATATTTGCCTACATAGGCGTCGCTGTTCGCATTGGCCTGACGGAAGCATCCGAGCACATGGAGACGTCGCAAGCCAAGCCGACGCTCCTCACTGCGATGGGACTCTCGTTCTTCCTCCCAAACATTGTCGGATGCTTCATCATGGGACTCTGCCAGCCACTCAAAGCACGCTTCAAGCAGTACGACGAAGTCTGGACTGGAATCACGACAGGATTTTGCGGTTGCTGCACGACATTCGCAACGTGGGAGCTCCACACAGCGTATCAATACCTCTCACATCTTCAAGTCAACGCCACGTTCGTCTTCTGCGCTCAGCTCGTCTGCTGCTTTGGCGCACATTGGACTGGAGCATACGTTGCGTCCCAGCCGTTGTCTCCTCATGCAGATGCCCAAGCACTCGTCAAGCGACTTCAGACAAACATCACTGATGTATGACGACAATTCTGTGACTTGACTTGAAAATCGTAGGAGGAAGAGCGCGACAAGTGGCAAGCTGTCATGGACGCATTGGATGCGATACCGGCTCCTCGACCAACTGCAACTCCAGATCAATCGGTCGCCGTCGCTAGATCGTGTCTTGCATCGTTTTTTGTCTCGTTGGTAGTCGTCACAGCCTGTGCGATTGTTCATCAACCAACATGGAGCTCCATGTGGATCGGTCCATTTGGCGCGCTTTTGCGATATGATCTTGGAAAGCGCTTCAATCGATCTGGACATATTCCTTACGGGACGCTTGCCGCCAATTTACTCGCGTCCACGATCGATTGCTTTATTGTGTTGTACGTGAACAAGGTATCCGAGTCATCTCTTTTCCTTCTTATCGTCTGTGATGTAGCCGGAATGGCTCGGCCCTGCAATCATGACTGGCTTTTGTGGCTCGTTGTCGACTGTCTCGTCGTGGGTGAACGAACTCAACACGCTTTCAGTCCGAATGGCCGTGAAGTATGGACTTCTGACGCATATCATCGCCTTGGGACTCTGCCTTCTCGTCTTGGGTACGATTCTCTTGATCTTGACGGGTTGAATCACGGAATGCCGTAGGAGCGTCCCAGAAGATCGATTCCATCAACCTGTGAGGGACACGACGATGGACATTTCAATCATGTGAGATTAATTTTAAAAGTTCAGTAATTAGAATGTTTGCATACAACTTGCCGCGAATATGCAAGCTGGTTCTTGCTTCGTTCAAAGCTGAGATCTGCCTCGGAGATATCATATCTCTTCATTTGGACTAGAAAGAACGCTTCCATTAACACCAGCAGCTCGCGCTCCACGCGGAACCATTCGACCCGTTGAGTCTGGCACGGGACGCAACATTGACAGTATGATACACCCATCAACAACCAGGCAAAATCCTCGTCTTTCGCAGGAAATATCCTATTTTAAGCGAAATTTGAAAGCGAAGTTATCGTTTCATAGGATTTATCCCATGCATTACTGAAGGTGCAGTCCTGACAGTTTCAAACTGCACATCCCAACTCGACCTTTCAGTTCGAATGCCATTCGAGATGCTAATTTGAATATTTTCTAATTCTTCATGTCCATCAAAGTTGTTACAAGTCCAGACGAGGGAGGCTTTCCTCGGATCCTTCCGACTTGCTTCGAGACTGTACAGTGTATGTGTGATGAATAATCTCATTGAGAACGTTTGATCAAATATTTAGCCACCCACTGGAATGCAGATCGTGGAAAATATTTTCGCTGGATTTTACCATGTACCAGGTCGAGAATGCATCTCAGTCACTCGCCAATTTTTCACTTGATTAAAGTATACGTTTGTATGCATATTAACTTGTGACCAAGGCGTGGGAGATTTCGTTTGGTCGCTTGTCACGAACGTGTCAAACGCCTCCAAGGAGATTCCGATCGGTTCGACGACTCTATTTCTCAACTCACAGCCTCTCCGTGAAGCTGTCCAGCGATGGTCTTGAGCATACTCGTCCTGTCCGAAGCCGCCAAGACACACGACGGTGGAGCGACAGTGCGAGTGTCCAAGACATCCTTCATCATGATCTACTTCTGCCTCTGTCTCGGCAGCAAGTATTACATTGCCAACCAACCTGGCAATGTGCTCCAAGGACTCCTCCCAGATTCCCGCGACAATCCTCCTTTCATCCCGATGGAAATCGCGCCATCCATCAACCTCAACACCCTCGTGTTGCCCAAGTCACTTGTGACTGATCATCCCATCCATGCCGCTATCCTCGCAGGATCTCTCGACATGACACAAGCTGCGTTGGACACCTTTGCTGATGTCGACGTGATGTCCAAGCAAAGGACGCCTCTCATGCTTGCTGCGACCCTTGGCCGCGTCGACATTATGGAATATTTATTGGATCAAGGCGCCGATG
This sequence comes from Aphanomyces cochlioides, assembly GCA_019828595.1. Classification (NCBI taxonomy): domain Eukaryota; phylum Oomycota; class Saprolegniomycetes; order Saprolegniales; family Verrucalvaceae; genus Aphanomyces; species Aphanomyces cochlioides. The sequence goes on from JAHQRK010000005.1 coordinate 3,569,172, forward strand.
TGTTTGCTGAGAACGATGAAGGCAACACTGCTTTGCACTTCGCCTGCGATGCTGGCCATGTGTATGCTACGTATGTGCTCCTCACTGCTGGCGCCGATCTTGACCTACCCAACCATGCCCGCAAGACTCCCGAAGACGTCGCCATGGCGCACCTGCAAGATCTTCTCGACACGAACGGAGTGATCGACGAAGCCATCGTGCGTGCATGGGACCGTCACTACAAAGCCTATGGCTTTACCATCCCCACCTCTGTCCTCAAGCAGAGACGGAAGCGGTACGGACGCTTCCTCCACAATCTTTCCATGATTCCCGAACAGAATTAAGTTAAAAATGAATTGTATCGTTAATTGTCCAATCAGATCTCCGGATTTCTAGAATTTTCGTTTTCCGGTTAATTACAACCTTGAAATTATCCGGAAAGTCACTTATCCGGACATGTGTCGTCCATTTTGTGATTATTTGCGCCGCCAACAACACACCATGTCGTACATGCTGCCGCACTTGTGCACTGGCTGGGCCGTGGACCAAGCCATCATGACAGAAGGAGAACGCGTCGTCGTAATCCGCTTCGGACATGATCACGATCCGGTATGCATGCAAATGGATGAAGTTTTGTGTGGCATTGCGGAAGATGTCAAGAACTTCGCAGTCATTTACGTCGTCGATATCACAGAAGTGCCAGATTTCAATACTATGTACGAGCTGTATGACCCATGCACAGTCATGTTCTTTTACCGCAACAAACACATCATGATCGACTTGGGGACTGGTAATAACAACAAGATTAATTGGGCCTTCAACAACAAGGGCGAAATGATCGATATCATCGAAACTGTGTACCGTGGTGCGCGCAAAGGCAGGGGTTTGGTCATCTCTCCAAAGGATTACTCGACGAAGTATCGCTATTAGATTGTTGTCCCATCCACGACACATATTGCTCTCATCTTGAAACTAACACAATGCTCGTAGAGCAGAAACCTAATAAACAATGATGCAATGTTCGTGCCAACAAGTTTTGGGATTGCCTTCTAGATACAAATTCCATTGAACGACTTATTCCTCTTGCTCTTGTGCAAACGGATTCGCAATTTCTTCTGTGCCTTCAACTGGAGATATGAGCATAACTGACGTTCCACGGCACACCAAGAGGCCCAATTCGCGAGTCTTTCCCGGTGTTTCAAAGTACTCCACAGCATCATCCAAGACCAAGTTGACAAGTTGGTCGTACCCCTTGAGATTTCCACAGACTTCTCGTCCTCCAGCAAACTTTACTCGGACCGCCTGGTCGATATACTTGGCCAAATCCAGGATCGGGTCGCGCTTGGTGCCACTCATGACGCTGTCCACGAAGATTGAAAATGTCACCTTTAGTAATTTATGTCTCTGCTAAATTAAATATAGGAAATGAAAGGAAACCTATAAGAAATGATATCCTATTTAATTGGACGAACATTTCAAAATCCATGGAGATCTCAATGAAGGTGTGCTGTATGGGCGCTGGGTATGTCGGAGGACCAACCATGGCTGTCATTTCCAAGTTCTGTCCGTCGATCAACGTGACGGTCGTCGATGTCAGTGAGAAACAGATTGCGAGGTGGAACTCGGACGATTTCAACCTTCCAATCTACGAACCTGGTCTGGTGGATCTTGTCAAAGAGAACAGAGGACGCAATCTCTTTTTCTCGACAGACATTGACAGGCATATCAAGGAGGCAGATCTCATCTTTGTCTGTGTTAACACTCCCACCAAAGTTACTGGAATTGGAGCTGGAAGCGCTGCGGATACCAAGAACGTCGAGTTGTGCGCACGTATGATTGCTGAGTACGCGACAAGCGACAAGATTGTCGTCGAAAAGTCGACAGTCCCTGTACACACAGCTGAAGTTCTGACGACCGTTTTCAATGCGAACAGCCAGTATATGGATGATGTTAGTCTCGTTCTCATGGATTATCGTTGTAGAAGCAACATCCATTTCGAAGTGCTCTCGAACCCCGAATTCCTGAGCGAAGGAACAGCCGTTCATGACCTCATGTCACCATCGCGAGTCTTGATTGGGGGTGCCAACACTTCATCAGGGCAAGCCGCAGTTCAGAAGCTCGTGAGCATCTACGAGCACTGGATTCCACGAGGTGCAGCATTTGTGCATACCATTTGTATCATCTCCAAGTAGACAAAATCCTCACAACGAATGTGTGGTCGTCAGAGCTGTCCAAGCTTGTTGCGAATGCTTTTCTAGCTCAACGCATATCTAGTATCAATTCTATCTCTGCGATCTGTGAAGCAACAGGTTGAAATTCTCCCTGATATGGTCATTTGAACCTCCATGGCGCAGGTGCTGATGTCACTGAAGTTGCTAGAGCAGTAGGAACTGATCCTCGCATTGGCGACAAGTTCCTACAAGTTTCAGTTGGATTCGGCGGTTCATGCTTCCAAAAGGTAAGAGTTCCACAACAATACCTCCTCATGATGCCCGGAAGGATGTCCTCAACCTCGTGTACTTGGCTGAAAGTTTCCACCTCACTGAAGTTGCAGCCTACTGGAGAAGTGTCGTGACAATGAACGAGTACCAAAAGAACCGCTTTGCCATGCACATGGTGCGCACAATGTTCAACTCTGTGACGAACAAGAAGATTGGCATCTTGGGCTTTGCTTACAAGAAAGACACGGGAGACACGCGAGAGACACCAGCGGCCGCTGTCATCAAAACTCTCGTCACTGAGCGAGCTAAAGTATTTGTCTACGATCCCAAAGTCGAAGTGGAAGATCTGGTGAATGAGCTGAGGTATCATGGCATGACCGAAGACGAGGTTCGAAGCGTTGAGTTCGTGCGGGATCCTTATCAAGTTGTCGACAAGGCCCATGCTTTAGCTGTCATGACTGACTGGGAAGAGTTCAAGACGTATGACTACACCCGGATCCACGACTGCATGCTCAAGCCGGCCTTTCTCTTTGACGGACGAAACCTCCTCCCTCATGAAGATCTGCGGCGCGTCGGCTTTACGGTCCATGGGATCGGCAAGAAACAATGATGCATTAAGAAAATATGATCTACACTGTAGATACCGACTTACCATTCACAATCTTTGTAGTCTTCATATCCATCCCCATAACGATACTCGACTTCATGGCCATACGAATAGCCATCGGAAATCCATGTCCAGTAGGTCTTCTTGCAGTTTTCGCACTTTTGTTTAGATCCACGGGCAACGGAATCCTCATCGATGAATTCGCTGTCCGCCCAAGTGTTACAGTAGCAGCACAAAACATGGCCAGCAGCTCGATGGCTCTCCTCGTCTTGTTGGGCTTGTGCTTCGGCTTGTGCTTTACCCATGTGAGCCAAATAAGCCGCGCTATCTTCGCCTCCATGGTAAGACGCGCCAACCTTTCCAAAATCCTCTCGATCGCTCTCAATGAGCTCTTGAAGCGCTTTCTTGACGCGAGTATTCAATGCCGTAGAGGGCTCGAGGTCGAACTCCTCTTGCAACCGCTTCTTGATCTTGGGCAGACTCACGAGGGTCGCTGAGTTTTTTACAATGTACAGAATGCGGTCTTTTAAACTCTTGGCCTTGGAAGCTGCGCTGCGCTTGGCTGCTGGAACCGCCGCTGGTTCTTTTGCCTTGCTCCTCATCTGTCGGTTTCAAATGTGGTGGTCACACCAAGATGGTCAACCGACCACCACTCTCTCCATGGTTTGATGACTGGAGTGAAGGTGCCGACGATTTCAATTGCAAACATGAAACCAAGTGCCAGCCACCACTCAGCGACTTCAGTGCTATGGCTTAGGATTCAAATCACCTCTGAAGAGCAACGGACTTGCCAAGTTCAATCCAACTGAGTAGCTGGATTTCTCCATCTCCAGTAGTTAGATGGAGTACATTTCGCCCTGCATGTACCATGGGCAAAAGGCACGAGCTTTGAGAAAACAGTGCAGATGCATCCACCGATGCTCAAAGCAATGAGGCCTAGAAGTAAATATGAGGCATTGGCATTGACGACGGCCGTTTGACTCGTTTGACCGCGTAGCTGAATCTTTAAAGTGAAACTTGTGAGTTCGAGACTGCTCGGAGGATAATTTCTGCCAGCCCGCAGGGACAACTGATCGACAACTGATGCAGACTCCATTTTCAAGTGAGCGCGTGCTTTCTCCCATCAAGTGCAATGCACGAGCGTGACTTCATGTCTTCACTCGGAGTGCAGCTTTTTCAACTGAATTTTGTGAAATGAGTGTCAAAAAGGGCAAATAGGCAAGCTCGTGTGGAGGTTCAACCTGCGATCACTTGCATGTACTCTGTTCTAACTAGCTTGACCATGGGCTTGATTCACTGCGGCATCCTTTGGTGCTTTTACCAAGATGAGAGTGCTGATCACCAGCATTCTTTAAGTGGACATGAAATCATCCGGATAAGGTTATCCAGATTTCTCTCTCCTTCCCCATTCCGATATTCGCCAAGGAGCCATGTTTGACTTCCTCAAGCGACCGACGCTCGAAGACGAGCTCTTCAAGATGCGATTCACCGCCAAGTCGCTCGTGCGCAATGCAAAGAAGTGTGAGAAGAATCAGGTCGCACAAAAGGCCAAGCTGAAACAAGCGATCGAGAAGGGAAACATGGAGGGAGCCAAAATTTACGCGCAAAATGTTATCCGCGAGAAGAATCAAGCGCTGAGCTACCTTCAACTTAGCTCTCGCATTGATGCTGTTGCAGCACGTGTCCAGACTGCTATCAGCATGGGCAATCTCAAATCCAACATGACAGGCGTCGTGAAAGGCATGAGCGTCGTGATGGATTCGATGAATGTTGAAAAGATATCCAAGACGATGGACCAATTCGAAAAGCAGTTTGAAGACCTTGACGTTCGTGCCGCGTACATGGAAGGCGCTATGAACAGTACAACTGCCGGTGCAACCCCTGCCGATCAAGTGGACGATCTTATTCAAATGGTGGCTGACGAAAACGGCCTCCAAATCGCAGGACAATTGGATTCCGCCGGTGCAGTCGGTACGCATATTCCAGTGCCAGCCCCCGCGCCGCAAGCAACCGACGACCTCAGCGCGCGCCTTGCTGCTCTCCGAAAATCTTAAAAAGTGAATATTTTCAAAAATTTGAAGAAATAATAAAATTCATGAAAAATTGAGATTTTTCACAAAATTCAAATAATAATAATAATATAAACAAATTAAAATTTACACAATCCTCTTGGTTGAAGATTTCTTGCGCACGATTGTCAAAACTTTGTCCAGCTTGGCCAGCGCGCGCATTCGATCGACAAAGTCATGCCACGCAAGAACGCCAGCTGGCTGGGCGAGGAACCGCGGAAACTGCGTTCGAAACATGCTCTGCAGCAGCTCCTTGGCAACGGGCTCGAATGCGTCAATAGAGACTGCTCCTGAGGTTTCCCATGTGAGCTTCTTCTGCTGGTAGATGGAATACCATCGTAGCCCTATGTCTGTCGCAAGAAGACATTGCGGCACGAGGCATTCTTGATAGACTTGGGTGGCAGCAGCAACTGACGGTGCTTCACGAAATTCATGCATTCGTTGCCAAGCGAGGAGTGTTTCAAGGTTGAGATCCATTCGAGCAAACTCGAGGAAGGCTCGATAACCATCCGGGTGCTGAAGAAAGGAGAGAAAGCTTGAAGCATTTGGAGTTGCCATGCCTCGGCTTGAGGATGCGGTGGAGAGAACAGATATTCGTTGGGAAAAGAGGCCTTGAGGACTGCGGACATGGTGCAGGGGTTGGATGATATTGAAATAGTAGAAGACATGAACGGGAAGGCATACAGTGGCGTCGACAATGTATAAATCAAGGATCCATATCCAGCCAAGAGCGTAGAAGCCAATCGAACATATTGTCTGCTGCACCATACATATGAGAACACCTTTGGCAGTTGCAATGTTTGATTCCCTTAGTCCAAAGTTGTCCACAATGCGGCTTGACTGCACCGCGAGCGCCAAAGAGAAGCACACGAGGAGAAAAAACTCCCCAATGATCAAGTCCATCGTGAGCTGGTCAAAGCATGCACCTCGCTTCTGGGTCATGAGGGCACTGAAGTCAAACGGGTAGAACACGGGTACTGCGAAGCAGACGTTGGCGATTCCCCATAGCGCTTCTTGGATGGAAGGATGCAAAAACCAACGATATCGCATCATGCGTCGAGTCGTCTCTGCAGTTGCCAGGCTTGGTTGCGCAAGTAACTCTGTGATTTTGAAGGTCACGACTTGAGATAATTGAACGAGCAAGTATGAAATCCTACAAACATGATGAGGACAATGTCTTGGTTCCAGGCAGCGTACACTCCACAAAGACACAAAACAAACCACAAGGCGTAGAAGATGCAGCTCGCATTGAGGATGTCGACCACTGGCAAGATGAGAGCGAAACCCATGAAGCACACGGCAGGAACTGCCATCGCACGCGGTTGGCGGTATTTTATGCAAACATGTCGCCTGTGTTGGAGGTATATTGCCAGCGCTACTGGCATGTACAGACAGGATATGCCGCTCATGAGAAGCGGCAACATCGCCGTCGAAATCGGTGCCATCGCGGCGAATAGCGTGTGGTCGTTCAAAACGCCCACGTTGGCGATCTATTCTGAGCTAGCCACTCCGCATGAAGCTTTAATCTTGACAATTCCAATACCGCACAACTTTAACCCAACATGTCCCCAAGCGTTTCTCCTGTTTGTGAAGGCTCTTATCGGCCTGCATCATGCATGTCAACATCAACACCCCCAATCAACTTTCATGTCGTTTGGTTGGTCATACCAGAGACCCTTGGATACAGTAGCCTTTAACTATTAACGTAAGGGCGTGCTGAACCACCGGACAAGACATCATCACTCAGGAAGCGCTTCATTTACTTCATCTCACGACTTTCAGGACGAGGGAGCGAAGCGGCGCGTCAAAGTGGTGAACCATGAAGGTTGTTGGATGACACTACAGTATAGTTAATGAATGTCTTTAGTTTTGATTGGCTGAAAATATTGAATTTTTATCCAATCAGATTGAATAAGGTCTTTGATTGGCTATAATTTCATGTGAATTTGATTGGCCATTGCGTCGTATCGAGTTTGGTTGGTTTGCAAAGTGGAGGATTCAGTCGTAAAGAAGACGTTGTCCGGTCCATTTACTTAAACCTTAAACAAGGTAAGATGAATATGGACGAGGCGTTGGTCAAGTAGACATCTCTAGATGCGTCACGTTGCTGCTTTCCTTTTGGTCGTCTTGGGCGGTAACGCCACTCCTTCCTTTGCCGATGTGGAAAAGGTCATCACTGCCGTTGGCGGTGAAGTCGACACTGAACGCCTTGAAGCCCTCTTGAAGGAAGTCGAAGGCAAGGACGTGTACGAACTTATCGCGGCCGGCCAAGCGAAACTCGCGACTGTCTCTGTTGGTGGAGGTGCTGCCTCGTCTGGTGCTGCTGCTGCCGCCTCTGCTGGCGGTGCTGCTGCTGCCCCTGCCAAGGAAGAACCCAAGGAAGAAGAAGCTGACCTTGACCTTGGTGGTGGCATGGACATGTTCGGCGGCTCGTCTGACTACTAGACGTATTTCTCCCATGACCTCATTGCGCAGAGTCTAAAGAGTAATACCAAATGACGCACGCGTTTCGCTCGTGTTAGGAAACTACACCTTCAACAGCTAGCCATGTGGAAACGTGAAATGAAACAAGCTCGTCAAGTCAGGTTGCGTCACTGTCATTTGACCCACAGGTTGACAGCGGGCTTGGGCTGGTCCAGTGGCTTTCGCCTTCTTCAGTGACATATCTTTATCTTCCAATTTGTATTCGCTCGTGCGGCGCTTTGCTGGCTGCGGGGCTGGCATCTCCATCGTCTTGGGGCTTTTCAAGATATGGAAGAACTGAGAGCTCTCAAGTTTTTCCGAAAGGACATGACGGTTGCATTCCTCGTGTCTTCCATGGAATAAATCTTGTCGGACGCTGGTTATCTCCTCTTGTATCTGATGAGATCTATCGCAACCTCATCCCCACAGCACTTGGCAAACCGCAATGACTTCCCCAGAAATTCACCAGTCCTACAGGAGAGATAGTTGCTGCTCAGTTGGAAAGCCTATGCAAAACAACTTCGATCCTCATGGGGAGAAAGCCCTTTTGAGCTTGCGGAGACCGTCTTCTTCATATAATAGCGCACTTTGTTTGCTTCTTGTAGGCTAGTCTTGATTCCTTGTATCCATCTTCAGCAAAGGCGGCCCTTTGTCATCGAGATCCATGGCGGAACTTCCATCTATCTTCGAGGGATGATTTATGAAAAATGATCAGAAGGTATCCGGATACCCATCCGGCCAAGTGGCGTCGCATCCTCAATTCTTCTGTGTGTGTGTGGAGAGCATGTTCGAGAAGACGCTCGCCGATCTCGTCAAAGGCATCCGCGCCTGCAAGGGAGACGTCTCTGTCTACATATCTCAATGCATGCAAGAGATCAAGACGGAGCTCAAGTCCACGGACCCATTCGTGAAAGCGCAGGCGATCCGCAAGTTGACGTACCTCAATATGCAAGGATACGACATGAGCTGGGCTGCCTTTCACACGGTCGAAGTCATGTCGTACGAACGATTTGCCCATAAACGTATCGGCTATTTGGCTGCAAGTCAGTCCTTCACCCAAGGAACGGACGTCGTCTTGCTCTGCACCAACTTGTTCAAAAAAGAGTTTGGAAGTGTCAACGAGTACGAAGTGGGGCTTGCACTCAATGCCATGGCCAACATTTGTACTTTGGATCTCGCACGCGACTTGCTCGGTGATATCCTCAACCTCATGAACAGCCACAAGCCGTACGTGCGCAAGAAAGCCACGTTGATTTTGTACAAACTCTTCCTCCGATATCCACAAGGTCTTCGATTAAGTTTTGATCGCCTGAAGGAACGCATGGAAGAACCTGACGTGTCCGTTGTCTCATGCTCTGTTAATGTTATTTGCGAACTTGCGAACAAGAAACCAAAGAACTACGTCGGTCTCGCACCACAATTTTTTCGACTCCTCACGACAAGCTCCAACAATTGGATGCTCATCAAGGTTTCGTGTCTGTGTGTAATGGGATGCTTACCTCTCGAACTAGGTTGTAAAGCTCATGAGCTCTCTCGTCCCTGAGGAGCCACGCCTTGCTCGCAAGCTTTTGGATCCCCTCGCGACCATTATCCAAAATACCCCCGCGAAATCCCTTCTTTACGAATGCATTAGCACAGTCACGACTGCTCTTCTCTACACTCAAAAGAGCGACGGAACGCAACCACGCAACGTTCCTGCCATCGTCAAGCTTTGTAATGATCATCTCCGACGATACATTGAAGACCCTGACCAGAATCTGCGTTACTTGGGTCTTGTGGGTCTTAGCAACCTCATGCAGAGTCATCCTCATGTAATCAGCGAGCACCAACAGATCATTCTCGAGTGCTTAAACGTGGAAGACACGACGATCCGCCTTCGTGCGCTCGAACTTCTCGTCGGCATGGTTTCTCCTGACAATGCTCCTGCGATCATCCAAGAGCTCATGCGCCATACCATGGTGTCGGATGGTATTTACCGCCAAGAACTCATGAACAAGATCCTCATGGTTTGTTCGATCAACAAGTACCAGAACGTGTCGGACTTCGAGTGGTACTTGACGATCTTGGTCCAATTGGCCAAGGTTCCAGGCGAGAACGCAAAGAATGCCGCTGAAATCACGCGACAACTGGTCGACTTGGCCGTTCGTGTCAAAGGCATACGCGCCATGCTTGTTCAGAAGATGATTGAATTCCTTCTGGACGAAGAGGCACTGACCGGTCCTGGAGCACAAACAACGTGCCAAGTCTTGTACGCTGCAGGGTGGATCATTGGCGAGTACATGATGGAATACGTCGAAGACGAGGATGAAGATGAAGAGGAGGAAGAAGAAGAGAGTCGCTTGGACGATGTCATGAATGCTGCTGACCATATGCTCTTGCCTCGAACGACCTCTCTGCCTGGTAAACTCTTCGTCTCAGTTGGACATGGTTAACGCTCTTTGCAGCTCCAGTGCAAGCAGTGTACATGCAGGCGCTCCTCAAGTTGCTCATGGTGATGATCGAAAAGGCAGACGAAGCGACGGTCGACTCCCTCGCACAGATGATCTTGGAACGTCTTCCTGCATTTGTCCAGGTAAGCATCCTCTGGTTGGTTCCACCGCATATGAGCATCAATTTGTAGAGCGAACACATTGACGTTCAAGAGCGAGCTTGCGGTGTGCAAGAAATCGTTCTTGGACTTGGCTTGGGCTTGAATGCACTCAGTGCTGATGAACGGGCGAATCGCGTCTTTGATGCCGCTCCTTCCTTGAGGTTGTTGGAATCAGTGCAGCCTTTCTCATCAGTGTCCAATAGTGCCGACGCCCGCGTCGAGCTGCTCACTGGTTTCTTTGCTGAACCTCTCGCACCTGTTGGCGCCAAAGCTCAAGGAAAAGTCCCTCTTCCTCCTGGTAAACAAGCCAAGGAGGAGCATGATACCTTACGGATGTCAACTAGGTCTCGATCTGGAGAAGCCATTTGATCGTGACGAAGCTGCATTCCTCACTGCTGGCGGTGATCTCGACGTTGTCCTTGACGAAGTATATTAGGAAGTCGGCGGACCTGAGCTAATTGTCATGTCTAGGATGCCGAAGTGTCGTTTGTGAACCAAGCTAGCGGAGGTCCGGAACAAAGTTATCTGCACATTCAAGGTGGATTGTCCTCATTGCTTACAACTAAATGAATCAATTTTAGACGTTCGATCGAGCAGTGAAAGCGAAGATGATCTCAAGTTGGACACGAAAACTGTTGACAAGGAGAAACTCCATCCATTCTACATAAAGTCAAGCAGCAATGCTGAGCAATCCAACGTACGACAATTCCAACTCACAACTTGACTGTGCATAGATGGTGGGCAATTTGCTTCAAGTGCTGGAAAAGCAAAAGAAGAAAAAATCGAAGAAGACCAAGAAGATTGTCATTTTGGACGACGAGGTACTCTCATGGCATGCCCACACAATGGACTCAATGAATGTCTAGCCCGACAATGGCTCGAGTGACGACGATAATGCTACAACTCATCGCAGGAGATCGTCCAAGAAGGCGCAATACGACGACTTGAGTCAAGTTGATCTGACAATACCTCTTGGAGAAGACGAACGCATCCCAGACTCGCATTGGCACCATCGTCAAGTGGTTGATCCGCCGTCAACGACTGAGGTTTGTCTCCTTGTCGATGGTATTTCCATTGACATGGTTTGTAGAAAAAGAAGAAGAAAAAGAGCAAAAAAGAGGATGAAAAGGAGCCAAAAAAGGAGAAAAAGGAGAATAAGGAGAAAAAGGACAAAAAGGACAAAAAAGACAAAAAAGACAAAAAGGAGTCGAAAAAAGAACCGAAAGTCGAGTCCAAAAAAGAAGACAAAAAGAAACAAGAGGGCAAGAAGTCCAAGAAGTCCAAAGCTGCAGACGGCGGTGGCAAGACCAAGCGCGACGAACCGCTCCTCATGTTTTAAAGCACGGCTGCTCGCTTCATCATGGAAAGTTAAAGAGAGTGTGTCGGTTTCATAAAGATTTGCGACGGGGGTTTTGCATTCTCTCAATTTGTTCCCAATGGCATCCGTCCGACGACGATGCCATGCCACCACCGATCGATTCATTCCATCCCGTGCAGCTATGAACGTCGATTTGTGCCAGTACATGCTCTCGTCGTCCTCTTCTAGCTATGTTCCAGATTCTTCCTTCAACATGCCCAGCCACCGCGATCTTCTCTTCAACACACTTGTGGCCCATGCCGACGATGACAGCCGCCTCTTGCGCTTTCGTCCGCGAGATAGACAACCTCATCCCAGCATTGCACCTCCACCCAGTACTGGTCACACTACAAATCGATGGAAACGGAGGCATGTCTCGCCTACACGGGTTTTGGAAGCGCCGGACTTGCGCGACGATTACTACCTCAACCTTCTCGCTTGGGGGCCGACGCTACTTGCTGTCGCACTGGACAAACTTGTCTACCTCTACAACGTCGACACGGGTAGCGTATCGGCCCTTAACACGTTGACGAGCGGTGAAGAGTACGTCACCTCTGTCACCTGGCTGAGTGATCGGTCACTTGCTGTGGGCACGAGTGACGCCCATATTCAGATCTGGGATGTAGCGACATCAACGAAAGTACGAATGTTACAGCCCCACGAAGATCGAATTGGCGCTCTTGCATGGAGTGCCGGTCAAGGCGTACTATCATCGGGCTCAAAGGATGCCAAGGTTTATCAAACTCTTGTGGATCATCGCTAATCGCATCTAGATCATGCTCCACGACATGAAGACACCACAAGGCCAAGTGGCGACTTTGCGAGGACATTCTCAGGAAGTATGTGGACTTGCATGGTCTCCTGATGGCAAGACACTGGCGTCAGGAGGAAACGACAACAGGTAGATCATCTCTCTCTCCATGAAGTGAGAAGCATGAATTAGATTGAGTTTGTGGGACGGCCCGATGAGCCATGCTCCAAGGACAACTCTAATGCAGCACTCGGCCGCGGTCAAAGCACTCGCGTGGTGCCCATGGGAGCGCCATCTTCTAGCATCAGGGGGCGGTACTGCTGATCGCTGCATCAAAATTTGGCAAAGTCATTCTGGAGTGCTTCAGCAAAGTGTACAAACTGGGTCCCAGGTAGAGTTTTATCCACTACAAGTACCCTCAAACAGTCGTAGGTTTGTGGGCTTGTATGGTCGCCAAAGGGAAAGGAGCTCCTGTCGTCGCATGGATTCTCTCAAAACCAACTCTGCTTGTGGAGCTACCCCCGCATGTCACGTCTACGCGAGTTTACCGGCCACAGCGCGCGCGTTCTCCACATATCTTTGTCTCCAGACGGTCAATCTGTTGTATCCGCTGCCGCAGACGAGACCCTTCGCTTCTGGAACGTCTTCTCGTCTGCCAAGTCGCCTGTTCAACCTCGCCTCGGCACCCAACTCACGACCCTTGGGAGTATTCGCTGACAATACTACCATTAATAGTGTGCTGATACAAACCTTAATAGCGTAACAGTACGTTGAGTAGTTCTACTCCATGCGGAAAGTTAAGGCATTTTGTGAAAAATCCCGCCAATTAAGGCGATGGTTGGAAAATTGGAGTGTTTCAATTGGTGAATCGAAAGAGGTGGTTGTTGTACATGCGATAAAGCAAGCAGCATCGTAAACTGCCTTCAAATGGCAAAGATATGAGCATTTATCATTTCCCTTCCTGGTTGGCATACGGTTTGCAAGTGGTACTATGGATATCAGATGTCTTTTGAAATCCATTATGAATTGTGGTTGGCTGAAACAGTTGAAGCATGGATCATTTGCTGAATGGCCTTATTATCGCACGTCAAATTCGTTGATTTAGCCTTAACTTTGCGCACGGAGTAGTAAGTACTAGAACCAAATGTACTGTACAGCTGTACAGTGCTACTACAATAGGGGGTTTCAATGCTGAATATCAACGGTGGATGATGATGATGAGAAGGGATAGGTTAAAAATTTTTGATTTGATTGGCAGAAAAAGTTCTGTTTTCTCTTCCTTGCCCACCACCGTTCACCGAAAAATTTGCTGGTGGAGGCAAGGTGACACTGGTGGAGACTGGCAAGACTTTCAATTGTGAACCAATACCATGAAGAGCACTGTCGTCTTTTGGCACAAAGACTGTTGTACGAACTCAACGTGTATGTGCGGCAAGTCGTCCATTGAACTCCTCTTGGACTGGCTTTCAGTGCACGACGGCCGTGAATATGTCAACTACACGCGCTGGCGAGGAGGCACGAGGACTAAGGACGGAGTAAACAAGATGGGACTCGTCGCCGAGATATCTCAAATGCTTCTGCGGGAACACGGCATTTCGAGAAACGCTGACAGCATCAAGTCTAAGATCCAAGGGTTAAACGATTCCTACAGCAAGGCTCGCGATTTCATCGCGCACACAGGCGAGGGCGTTTTGTCAGCAGCACAGGATCGCCTTGGAAATGTTGACGACCCTGAGTATCAAAAGGAAGTTCTGTCCATCAGAGTAAGTAAATGGAATTTCACATCTAATCATTGCATCCAGGAGAAAAGAACACGACTTTGTAAATATTGGGACACTTTGGACGAGATCATAGGCGACAGAGCATCCGTGGTTCCAGTTTTCAGAACGTCAAACGAGGCGCGCGAGACGATTACCCTGCAGCACTTAATACGCAGTACAGACTCTGGTAACATCAATTCATTCTGGATGATTTCCATATTATTGCTTAATAGCCGCTGACAAAGATGAACGCAGTGACGAAATTGCACCTGGAGTAGACTTGTACAACCCCGCCCCCCCCCGAAACCCGAGGGTGCAATGAAAAGAAATTTGGGCGCTCGTGTTCATAGCGAGACTCTGAAGAAAAAGCTCAAATTATCGAGCAAGAAACCAGTCAAATTGGCGGAAACAATTGTCCAAGGAATGCAAGCCCAAGCGCAAGTACAGGTAACATTTTTCGAGCACAAACGAAAGCAAGATACGCTTGAAATCGAAGTGAAACAGCGGGAAATTCATTTAAAAGAACGTTCCTCTAGACATGCCGAAGTGTTGGAGCAGTCGAAATTGATGGCCAGCTTGGGCTATTTGAAAGAGGAAGTAATGGAGTACCTTAAAGATCGTTTGGCGAGACTGGATTAAGCCTTAAAAATCAATTCACTACTCTTCATCACCGTACAAGCTCCAGAATGTATCAGTATAGCCCCTTCGAATTGAAACCATTCATTTTGATTTGCAACTGGCTCAATGCTGTCCAACCTTGAGGGCTCTGAGCCTTCGTCGTCCAACTCGGTTTCATCAAACGCGTAAACATTTGTATCCCAATCGTCTTCGTCTCTGAGCAGGAAGTTGTGTAAAATAGCAGCACAACGTACAAAGAGTGTCATTTTGATAGCCCCTTGTTTGGTTGAAATGTCCATCCTCATGCCACGCAACGACTGAAAGCGTCCTTTAAGCAATCCAATACAGTGCTCGTTGACGTATCTGCACTTTGCAAGACGTTTGTTGAACAATTCTTGAGCCCGAGTTAAACCGAAGCCTCGTACCTTTCTGTAGCACGACAAAATGTGGCGTTGATTAGAATACCCGCTGTCCGCCAGGAGGAATTCGTTTGGTCTGAAGTACCTGCTTGGATGCAGCACAAAAACGCTACTGTTCCACACGCGTTTATCATTTGCACAGCCAGGCCAGCCAAGGTCCAGATGAGTAATTCGTTTTGTATCGTCGCACACAACCATTCCAGCCATCCCATAGAAACCTTTACGCGAATAAAAGTCTTCTCCATTCTTGGAAGGTTTGGCATAAACAGGAAACAGTGTTCCATCCACAAAGCCAATGCAATGTTTAAATCCATGGCCGACAGCAACTCTGCGACTTATTGCGCGTCTTTCGTTTGTATCTGGCCACACGACAGCGCTTTTCTCCAACGATAAAATAGACACGACGCAGTGCTTCACATACATGTCCATGCAGCCTTCAGACAACCCAAAGTAGCATGCCAAGATGCCCACACTTCCGACGTTTCCATAACGTCCCAACTTTGATAAAAAAACCAACAATTGATCCTCCACGGGGGCTTGAGCCAAGTTACTCGATGATTGAAAGACTTTGTGTCTGTTAATTCTCTCCACGAGGAAGAGAAAAAGCTCCTTTGAAACTCGAGCTTCTTGTCTGAAACGCTTTTCGTCTAAACCGAATATGAAAGCGAAAGGTCCAGCTTGTTTTGGGATATGCTACCATCTTGGACTCAAGACCGAGTACACGTGATTGCACAGTACAGCTTGGCAATGCAATCGAAGCTGATAGGGTCGGGAGCAATGGACCTTCATTGAGGCAGACGTCACACGCATGCCACACACCCAGACAAGCACAGCAGTCGTGAAGCGCGTCCTGGCCGTGTGGTGTGATGAGACTGCGATAGGCAGGTACGAGAGCCAACAAGAACTCCAATTCTTTGATAGTTTTCTGACGATGCGAGAACCTCACCATGTTGTTCCGCCTCCACCCTCCACCAGGCAAATATGGGGTTCTGACACACTTGCGAGAGTCTGCAATGGACGACTGTGATTGGTCAATATAATAGGGCTACTCACACTGCTGTTTTTCCATCCTCCATCGTCATTTTCAGCTTTGAAACCCCCTAATGTAGAAAAACTTGAAGTTGGACTTTGGGGACGTAATCAGCAGATCAGAAGTGGTTGAAGTGCACTATTAATAGATAAGGTCATTACAGTATTTTGTATTCGATGCACACGATTTGTTCGCTTATCCGGCAAATTATCCGTACACTAATCATATTAAAGGTGTTTCATCTTTTCTGGCTTGTAGATGACATCTCGCAGCTAAAATGTACGAGAAAACAATGACGTATACTGGATGAGTATCTCTTCGACTGGTAAATCGAGAGAAATGTATGGCAAAGTATTATGGGAATGATGTCAACGCACTGGTGAATTTCCTTAAATAAAGTGTCAAAATAGGAAATTGGTTTAGTACTGATTTCAGTATTAGCGAACTTTTTTCAATTAATTTTGAAGGATAATCTCGTATTTTCCAACATGCAGCTTCAAGACGCGACAGCAATTGTGACTGGCGCGGCGCGCGGTCTTGGCTTCGAGTTTACACGAAAGATCCTCAATGCAGGCGGACGTGTGCTCATGACGGATGTGGACATTCTGCAATTGGAAGCGAGCTACAAGAGCCTCGCTCAGGAAAATTGTGGCCGAGTCGACTTCATGAAGCAAGACGTGTCGGACCTTGATTCCTTTGACGCTGCATTCAACAAAGCAAACCAATCCTTCTCCCCAGCTAAAGTGAACCTTCTCGTCAATAATGCCGGCATTCGTTATCCCTCGGAGAAGTTTTACACGGACGACTCGACGGCCTGGACAAAGTTGGTGGATATCAACGTCACAAGTGTCCTTCGCGGGACGCAGGTATGCAATTTGATACGACTTCAATTGACCTTCCTTAGGTGGCCTTGCGACGCTTGTCTAACGAGAAGGGACAGCCCGTCATTGTGAATGTGTCAAGCATGGCGGGATTCATTGCTGCCCCAGGAGCTCCTATCTATTCAGCTACCAAACATGCCGTTGTGTCGTTCACCAAAGCTGTGGGCTCGGCTAAAGCTTCCCAAGTTCGTGTCGTTGGACTCTGTCCCGCGTTTGCCGAATCTGAGATGGGTACTATTGCTCTCAAAGAGGCCCCAAAAATGGTCAAGCAATTCGGCGGACTCATGACCGGTGCTTACGTTGCAGATGGTCTCGCGAAGGTCATCGTGGAATCCGACAATGCTGGCGCCTCGCTTATCATCACCAAACGACATGGCTACAAGTACATGGGCAAGGCCAAGGCAAAGAAGAGCAAGTTGTAGATAGACCAGACCCTGTTTCGTTGCCCAAATACTACGTAGTATCACTTTTTTACAGGTAACAGCTGTAAATCAAAACAAAAAACAAAAAAACAGCGATTATTGCAATTTCTTCGTCGTGCTTGCACACAGACCAGAAGGATCTCCGTCAGTATAAATTTGAAGCTCTGACTCAATCATGGAGCTCAAGGACGCGACCGCCATCATCACTGGAGCTGCACGGGGTCTGGGACTGGAATTCGCTCGATCTATCCTTGCCGAGGGAGGACGAGTTCTCTTGACAGACGTTGATGCCACCGAGCTCGGTAGTGTCGGCGCTCAACTTGCAGCCGTGTATCACGACCGCGTTCATGTGCAGCCCCAAGATGTGACTGATTTGACGTCCTTTGACACTGCATTCGATACTGCCAATCGAGTGTTCCATCCACATGAAGTGAACGTTCTTGTCAACAACGCCGGCATGTTCCGTCCAATGCTTCAGTTTTTCAAGGAGCCTCGAGATGCGTCATGGACAAAACTCATCGATGTCAATCTCACAGCCGTCATGCGGGGAACTCAGGTACTCACTGGTTTTCGCACTCAGTGGACTGATTCTTCATTTTAGGTGGCTCTCCATCGTCTCTCTTCGAAGAAAGGACAGCCTCTTGTCGTGAATGTTTCAAGCTTGGCGGGTGTTACGCCATCAGCTTTCAGCCCTGAATACTCAGTTACCAAGAGTGCAGTCAACATTTTCACTGCTCTTCTTGGTAAGTTCATCAAACGAACCAATGTTCGCGTTGTCGCCCTCTGTCCGTCGTATGCCGACACGAAAATGGGCAAGTCGTCGGGCGAGCAAGATGCAAAATCGATCCAACTCCTCGGCGGCTTCATGACGACAGAATACGTCGCAAAAGCATTCGTGAAATGCGTGAATGACAGCGACAACACCGGCAAAGCACTCGTGGTCACACCAGCAAAGGTCCATTACGTTGAGACTGCGCTGAATCCTCCACCTTTCAACAGTAAACTCTAATAGACAGGTTGTATCCACAATATTCCATCCCAGCCCCCTGGAGTCAATGCAGTAACGTCGACGGTGCAAAGTTCTTTGGACAATCCAAGCAGACAACCTCAAGAGACTGTACCCAACCTCACCATGAATCACAGCGGCATGCTAGCGTGCGTACTTCAGTGCTGGCTTGTATCGCTCATTGCACTATGACTGTCTTGGCAATCATGTCCTTGGACGTCGTCGACATCGTTTGACATGTAAGTGAAAATCTTGGACTGGCTGGTTGGAGATGGCGCTTAAAACACGCCAGAGTCCATGCACCTTGGCTGCTTGGCATCAGGTTGAATATTTCCATACAAAGACGATATAAATTTTTGAATGGACATTACAAACACTACCGAGTGTCAATGATGAGCGAGTTCCGAGTACACGTTTTGTAAATGCACACCAACACGGCAGTGCGTGGTTGGCCAGTCGTGAGTTCATTTGCAAAGTTTACTTGTGCACATGCGTTGGTTAGCCTATCTCCTCTCGACTGCCTTGGCGTTAGATGCCACCACGTCGCTTGCGCCAACAACTGCGATGCCACGTCGACCAGGGTATTGCACGGCTACCGGTCGTGAGTGCAAGAGTTTTGGCACAGGCTCGGACTACGTCTGCGTCGCCGTCGAATCGAACGTTCCTGAGTTGTTTGGTTTGGCCCAGTGCGTCAAGCAAGTTGACGACCGAGGCTCGAATATCTGCGTCGGTGATCAAGCTGGCATTTGTCCGACATTTGGAAGCTGGCCATCGACCTACCGAGTTGCCCAACCCATCTGCGCGTTTGTTAGCGTTCCTCAGTGTAATCAACGTACTACAACAGCAAGTCCATCCCGGCTTCTCCAAGCGAACACAACTAAAGAGCCATCGCTGAAGTGCTTTACTAGCAACTTTCAACTTGGTAATGGCTCCACCACAACCATTCGCGGTATCTACAAGTGCGTCGACTCGACTGTCTATCGTCAAAAGTCGCTTGGGTTCGACTTAACCAACAAGCAGCTTCAAGCGTGCGCTGGAAATGGAACGAGTAACTTTAATGCTGCTCTCTGCAATGGCCATGGTACATGTTCGCCCAAGTCCCAGTTCAGCTCCGAGTACGAATGCAGGTGCAATACAGGCTACGACAAGAAAGACAATTGCTATTTGCCAGTGAGCAATGTCTGCGACGCACTCGGTCAATGTGGTGCCCTAGGACAATGTGACTCGAAGACAGGTGAATGTATTTGCAAGCCAGGCTCGAAAGGCGCCCAGTGTTCCGAGTGTGATTCAGCCGCACAGACTTCGACTGTGTGTAGTGGTCATGGCACGTGTGGTATTGATGGAAAGTGCGTTTGCGCTGCTGGGCACGGTGGCGCTCAGTGCGAAGTTTCATCGTTCCGAACACCAGCTCCTAGTACAAGTCCTGTCCCTGCCACTCCATCGTCCGACTCGACTGCAGCGACCGTCGCCACCGTCGCCAGTGTCTTGATGGCAATCCATACCTTGTCCTATTAATAGAACACAACATAGAGTATCATTTCAAAATATCAAACGCTCAAAAGACCACACTTAGAAAATATGATACAAAATTTAGCAGGTGGCCAATATCAAAGTGATATTTCCCATGGCGGCCAATAGAATTTCTGCAGCAAGAATGGATTTATTACGTGGGGAGTAATCTTCGTCTTTCTAGTCATGACGACAGTCCCTTGCATTGCAATTCTTCGAGCTTGCGATGCCAAGAGGGCGATGGGTTTAGCAAAATATTCGTTTTAAACATGAGCGCCGCGCTTTTGTAGTCCTCAAACTGCGATGGTGCTGTCGAGTGAAGATCATATTTTTGGCAAGCTGATCAAAGGGTTGCTGTACTTGAAGTTGGGTGGCATCTGATACAAATACAGAGGACAAAATGCAAAAATAGATTAGCCTTTATCTTGAATAAAGTATAGTTTTGTCGATAATTTCCTTGGAAAATTAGATAATTGGATGCGAGATAGGCGAAAATGGACCTGAGCGTTGTTGACAAATCTGTTCCCCATAAGAGAAATCGACGGAAGGATGCAACTCAACGACACAACCGCTGTGATCACCGGCGCCGGACGAGGCCTTGGTCTCGCCTTCACGCGAGCTGTCTTGACGGGAGGAGGACGCGTGCTAATGACGGATATTGATGTCCAAGAGCTGGAGAAGGCTGGCCGTCCGTTGCATCGAGATTTCCCAGGCCGAGTCCAATGGCTGAAGCAAGACGTTACGGATCCAGCTTCGTTCGATGTTGCTTTCGATGCTGTCGCTCGAGCATTTCCATCCCATCCCGCCAATGTCCTCGTCAACAACGCAGGCATCGCATTGCATGGATTTTATACGGACCTCGAAAGCACCAAGTGGACAAAAGTGATTGATATCAACACAACGTCCGTCTTGCGAGGCACTCAGGTACACATGTCTTCTTTCTACTGCTCATGAGTTCCAAGGTTGCATTTCGCCGTCTCTCATCCCAACGTGGCCAACCTGTTGTGGTGAACATTGCCAGTATGGCCGGGTTGTACCCCATGTACGAATCACCAGACTACTCTGCCAGCAAGGCCGCTGTTGTGTCGTTTACCAAGGCCGTGGGCAAATTTGAGAAGAAGACTGGTGTTCGTGTGACTGCGCTCTGCCCTGGATTTGCTGATACGCAAATGGGTCAGTCTGCCTCCAGTTTGACCCCTGATGTAGTCAAAAACTTGGGTGGTCTCATCACAACGGAACAAGTCGCTCAAGGCCTTGTGCGTGTGTTGAACGATTCCGACAACTCTGGTGAAGTCCTCGTTGTGTCGAACCGCGGCCTTAGATACCATGGTCGTAAAGCTCCTGCCGCCAAACTCTAATTGCCTGTGCTTAACAATCAATTGCACGATTTGTCTGTCATATTTGGCTCTACCTCATGGAGGATTAGCTCTTGTGGCTTATTACATCATGGATAATCGCTTGTTACTCCATGCTTTGCATTTTAGCTGAAAAATTGTCATCATTGAGCCTCTTCTTATGGAGAGCCTCAGTCATGGTTGCATTTTGGATGAGATGGATGAATACTTGGTCGATGTACAAAATGCACTACACAGTACTTTGATGAAAATGGCGCGGTTGAGCCAATTAGTCCGTGGTCAGCGCTATGTCATCAACTACTAAGCGAGAGGGACCTGCGTATGCATGACAAATCGATAAACGAAATGAGATATGGACTCATATTCACAGTTATACACACAGAGTTCCAACTCTTGATTGAACACGAACACGCTTATTGGGGAATGCATTGAGAGTACCATTCCGAGTACAAGTGGCAGGTGTAGCCAGAGACGCAGGCAGTAGGGCCGTTGTAGTTGTTGCCACCGCATTGGCCCCAGGCACCAACAGCACCAGACGATGGCTTCGTGGTCGTGGGGGCCGAGGTAGGAGCAGGGGTAGCACGGGTAGTGGTGGGGGCGGAAGTTGCATGGGTAGTGGTTGGAGCCGAAGTCGGACGAGACGTGGTTGGAGGTGGGGTAGGAACGGTAGTTGCGGGCGACGTAGTTGGCGCTGGAGTAGGTGGGGCCTTCGTGGTTGGAGCAAGCGTCACAGGTGGGTTGGGTGGAGATGTGGCGGTGGTCGATCCAATGTCACCGACACGGATGTTGCTGACCGTGATGGGAGCGTAAGTTGGAATGGGCGAGTTTGGAGCGCAAGAGCCTTGAGATCCACCTGGCTTGGTTGGATCGCTGCCGGGGTACGAACCATCAAGCCAAGGGAGATCACCCGTCCACGAAGTGAAGGACAAGACCAGACCACGTTGAAGAACCTTGCCCATGGCAACAAGACCACCCTTCGCCTTGTGATCGTTCACAGAGTTGAAGACAGCCTTGACTTGGTCACAGAAGCCGTCTGTGATGGAGCTTCCAGGTTGGCGAAGTCCGGGCCAGTTGGGATCGGGGTGGGCAATTGTCTTGCCATTTTGTACGAAGTAACGCTTGATTTCAACAAGGTTGCCGATAGCAGTGTTGTCGTCAGTGATGAATTGAGTGACAACTGTGTAGGGCTTGCTGGAATCAAGAGTAAATGACGAACCAGGACCATAGAAGGTGTGGTTGTTCATAGCCCAAGGGTTCACACCACAGCCGTCTTTGTCACAAATGCCCTTGTAGCGATTGTCACCGTCACCGCATTCCAAGGGGCTGGTGCATTCGTACAAACCGGTTTGAGTGCAAGGATGCGAAGTGAATGACGTGTTGATGCTGTTGGCCTCGAGAATATCAAATTCAGCACAGCATGTTCCGATGCTACTGTTCAAGTTGGCCTTGCCATGAATAAATGGGGCTCCTTCACCGCATTGGGCGTCGCAGTAGCCCGTGCCGCAGGTTGCACCAGCGGGGTTCGTCGCAGAGCGGTCACCAGTCTTGTCCATTTCAATGAAACACAAACCGGCATCGACGTTGCAAGTATTTGAGACAAGTCGATATCGAACGTGAATTCTTGATTGAGCAGTTTGTAGAGCTTGTAGTTGTTGTCGTCTTCCAAGAGGTACAAGCGCTTGTTCAAGTCGAAGTTGAGGGTTCCTCCAGTCGTTCGGATACCAGAAGCATTATAATCAATGTTTTCGTAAGCACAGTTTTGGGCGCACGAGACTCCGTCAGGACACACTGTGGTGTTCCACACTCCAGCATCGCTGCGGCATGAACTGTAGTTGCCCACTTGGTGAAGCCAGCGCCTGTTCGAGTCGAGCACAATCTTGGTGTCTTGGGTGACACAGCCGCCAGTCTTGGTGCACGTTTGAGTTTGAAGCACAGGGTGCACTTCCGTCGAGTAGGCACCAATTTGCTGGGCATGAGTTTGGGCAACAAGAGCCGACGTGAGGTAGGCGATGGTGGTTGAGATCTTTATGGCGCCGGTCAAGATGCTCTTGGCTTGGACGGAGGAAATTGATGAATGAAGAGTCTGAACAGCCACTGATAACGACACGCTCGTGAAATTGAGAACGACCACAAAAATCCCGTCGAACCAGATATCAGGTGAACAAATGCGACGCTTTCTCAGTACCGATACAAATGCGGGAGCTGGCAGTTGTTCTCAAGCCTACAACGCACTGGAAAGTTACGATTGGCGACATCCTTATTATCCTTATTGCAGTGAGCAAATTAACGTGGTCTCTTAGTGAGACTTGCACCAAGCTCTTGTCTTTGAGAATAAATTTGGGAATCGACCGAATTACATGGAATCTGAGATACACTGATATTTCTTTGCATCTGTGGCCACCATCAACTCGTGTCCCATCGCTACATCGATCAAAAGAATGGATTACTCATGCTGATGTGCACCCCAACCGTACGCACTTTCAAAGCGGAGCTCGCAAGCTGCTCGTCATGCTCCTAACTTAGTTCAAAGAGATGGAAGGAGTCAAATTGTGGGAACAATACGTGCCTCGAACACTTGTCCGCGTTTGCGTCACGCCAAAAAAAGACTCAAAGAAGCAAACATGATGCGTCTCCTGCACATAGTTCAATCTTGCATGTACTATGACGTCATGGGACCAATACGTAACACAGCATGGAATGCCGCGACAACGCGGGATGGACGTATGGACGTGGCAGGTCGCAATGGATACAGAACAATGTATTTCAAGGTCCACTTTATCAGACTGGATCATGTGTTTTTGATTTTCGGACAGCGACAACGCCGCAGAGCATCTCGATGCCACAACAACAGTGACCTGTACAGATTGGCCAACCTAGCAGGTCAATTGGCTTCTGTCCTTCAAATTGACGTTCGGGATTGATTATGAGCAGAGATAACAAAAATTTCATTTCATCCACAACGAAAAAACAGCGAGAGTCCGGTTTGTCAGTTCGTTTAAGCGCAGCAGCGACTTTGTGATTTTTGGAATCGACGTCCAATCAAAGGAACAGTCTGATTGGCTACAAATATTCGTACTATTATTTGATTAGCTGAAAATTGACAAGAGGAGATTGGTCAGGTCGCACCAACCTCTATGACCTCCTAGTGTTGAGACTCTAATCTTAACTTTCTAGAGCCTCACAAAGGTTGCATCTAGAGAGTCACTACAACCTTTACATCAAGATACGGATATGCATGAACATGTATTGGAGATTCTTTACATGATAAGCTACATGATTAACTACATGATACTAGTAATTCACTTTCCTTTCCACTTCTAAGAGGTTAAGAGCCCTCTTCCGCTACCGCCGCCACCGACGTTTGGCCAAGCCTCCGATGCTCGATCTCCCGTCTTGCTGCCCTGCCTAACCTCCGTTTTTCTGTCTCGACCACCATACTCCCGTCGACCAGCCTTACCCAAAGTCGCCAAAGCGTGCTCAGAAGACTAATCACAGTTAGCAGCACTTCAGTCCCCCTGCCTGATCTCCTTTTGTGAGGACTGGGATGAGTACACTGTGGAAAAGGCTGTACACTAACTACTGATTGGCTCAATTCCTAATTGAATTTGCCATTTTATGAAGACCACCGTCTCCACGATCGTCTTCAAGACAGAATGCAACCGGATTCGCAACAAGAACCCAGTCAAGGCGACGAAATCTGCGACTCTCCAAGATCAGTTTTGTCACATCGATCCCAAGTGAACTATCGAAAAGATTCACAAGGACCTAGTCGACGCTTGCGAACGAGCAAGCCGTATCACCAAGCTCCTCGAAAGCTGCATTCCACAAGAATTCCCCGGGAACAAGAATCGACCCCTGGTGACAACACATGAGCCCCACTCAAGAAAACAAGCTGGAATATTGACCAATCAATTGAACAGCGCAAGAAAGACTTTTTACAAGAGGCTGAAACTTTGTACAAGTCTGCCTTTAATCAAGTCTCGAGGTTACATTTAACTCGACTTTTTCTTTTTCTTCAATGACTTATTCTTTAATCCTACTCTATCTATGGGAGTTAAAGATTACGTCACAACTTTTTCTGGAGAGAATTTCGTCTGATGGCGTTTATGGAATTGGAAGAGGGGGTTGATGTTGTCATCAATAACGAATTACCTTCAACTGCTGTAGATTATACCTCCAAGAATCGATTAGCGTGAACGATAAATTTTGCTGCTCGTGACGGCCTACATGTCCACATGGTAATCAACTGTACCACTGCAGCCGACATGATGGAGCTTTTACGCGAACGTTATGGCAACAAGTTGGTGAAACGCGTGTCCAAGCCATTTAAGAAGAAATCGACAACGTGTTCATCAGCATATTTAACGCCAGAATTATTAGCGTCATCAATTGCCAACTTAAAGCGGTTGCAATAAGCACGTTGTGTTTTGTTAGTCTTCATGCGCATGTGTGTAACTTCATCGATAAGGCGACCATGGCAAACGAAGAACTTCCATACAACTTCAAACTCACGTCTCACCTCCGCAAGCACCAATGTCTCACATAGACGCTCCAACTGTCATCCTGACTTTGTTTCCATCTTGATGCCTTCAACGGCTACGACAAGCTCAAGTTCGTTTGACGAAGATGCACTTTGCGAACAGTTTGAGTCTATGGCAATTAGTGTCAACAGCATTTTCCGCCCTGATGAGGCAAACTCAAATATTGATGAACAACTACTCAACAAGCAAAATCGAATTCTATTTGTTTTTGCCTTGCAAAGAACCGGGCTGCCTTGGACAATTCGCCAAGCCCATGTATCACCAGAGAAAGCTGAATGGATTAAGGCTACTGATGCCGAATATAATTTATTGATGCACCACAACACTTGGACTCTGTGTGAACTACCACCTGGCCGTAAACCCGTCGGATGCCGATGGATCTTTACAAAGAAGTACTCCGCTGATGGTACTTTGTTAAGCTACAAAGCACGCCTTGGTGCTCAAGATTTCACTCAAGTTATTGGCGTTGACTACACGGAAGTCTTTGCTCCCGTTATCCGCACTTCGAGCATTCGTTTTATACTTGCTCTTGCTGTGATGTACTCCATGCATATCTATCACATGAAAGTACAAACTGCCTTCCTCAATGGTTCACTTCATGAAACAATCACCATGAAGCAACCTCCGGGTTTTGTTCAACCTGGCTCTGAAAACCTTGTTTGTCGCTTGAACAAAAGCATTTACGGACTGAAACAATCATCACGTGAATGGAACTCTGCATTGGATTCCTAGTTTAAGTCTCAACGCTTTACGGAACTCAAGACTGATCCATGCATCTATTCCCGACGAACACCCCAAGGCTTAGTTTTGGTAGGCGTATATGTCGACGACTTTATCCTTCTGTCCACGAGCACCAACATATTAGACTCTACCAAGCGTGCACTGTTCCGGCTCGACCCAAGCGGACACGTTGATTGGAGGAAGGATGAAAATGTTGGTAGACACGAATGACTGGTCCTGCCAGCCATCCTCACGGAAGTTCCCCCAGATAACTCTCAAACATAGACACTCTTGTATTTTTCACCAAGGGCCTCTCGGCCAACAATCGTGACGAGAGCACATTGAATTCAATCTCGATCTGTCAAGATTTATGGAGAGAGAAAATTTGAACAGACGACTCTTCACGGATACTGGGACGCCAGATCCGGTGATGATAGATCAAGAAAACGCTAGACTCGCACGAGAGCAGGAAAATATTGACAACCTCTACAATGAGAGAGAGGCGCGCAAGACAGCTGCCGACAAGTCCGAAAACCACGGTTTTCAGACTTAAACTTCGTTTCGATTTCAGACTTGAGGCTGAATCTGGTCTGAAAAGTGATGAGGTTTGCAGACTTTTGGGTTGCAAGTCTGCAAACTTCTCACATGAAGGAGAGCTAATGAAACATCAGTTAGTGGGGACTGACTACTGCAGAATGTCATTCAACGATGGGTAAAGCGATGCAGAAGCAAGTTGTGTGGACTCCAGAATTGGATGTTGCTCTCCTTCGTGAGGTTACGCGCGTCCAACCTTACGAAGGAGAGTATGGAACTTTGATACTGCGATGGAAAACGGTGGCTTTGAATCTGTCCGCTTGTTTTGAAACGGATATTCCCTATCGATCCGCTCGAGAACACTATGAGCCGATGGTCGAACAATTCAAGACATCGGATAAAGCTCAAAGAATGTGGGGCACTGGAAGCGAGGAGGAAGTTACCGAACAAGTCCAACTTCTTCAAGACTTAGTGGACCGCCGAGATGCTACCGAAGAATAAAAAAAGTAAAAAAAAGAGAAGGACAAGAAAAAGCGCGACTCAATTGAATCAACAAATTCTTATTTTTCAAATAAAAATATTGCGTGTATTTGCGAAGACCGATTTTTCGTCTTCGCATAAATGTGTTTTGAGTCGATTCATTTTCTTTTGGACAACAACATTGTATGAAGAACTTAACCCGCTTGGAAGAAACGGTTGGCTAAAGGTCGAAAGAGCGTTCAACGCGTCGGAATATCCTCCGCGCGACGCCGACGCTCTCAAGCGAAAGTTCGTCTCACTCAAGAATCATCCAAAACCAACCGGAGACCCGGAGTGCCAGCCTGATGCCAAACGGGCGAAACGAATCTGTCGTGAGATCGACAACCACGTGTCAGTTCTACCACTTTGCGACGACCCAGACATTTTAGATGATGAGAGCAGTGGTGAGAATATATCCTACGGCAGTGGTAGCACTTGATATCAAAATCTCTGACGCTTTAACACCCTCCTATAGATGAACTAGACTATCCTGAGGCGAGAAATGAGATGGCTGACGACTCGTACAGGCAAGAAAAGCCAAATCGAACTTGTATGCCACGCAACGAGCTTATCGAATTGAGCAAAGAACTCCGAAAGAACAAGTCCACGACAGCATCGGCGGTGAGCCTCTCATACACTGCCAAGAAGCGACAGAGCTTGGACAAGTTTATTGATGACATGTCAAGAGCATCAAATGAGTCGTCGGACTTCATGTCTATGTAGGTCTTGATGGATGAACGAGCAGCAGAACAGGAAGACAGACGTCGACAGCAAGAGGAAGAAAGAGAAGCGCGCCGTCTGGAGCGCGAATATCAATGGCAACGTGAGCAAATGGATCGTCAGCTCAAAGCGGATGAAGATCGTGCTGAGAGAGAGCGCCGGCGCGATGAAATGCACATGACTATGATGAGCAAATTGTTTGGATTAAAATAATTTAAAAATTATTTTGATTAATTATTTATGTATTATCCACCACATATACTAAATTCTATATTAATATTTATATTAATTTTGTAATAATTTACAATCCAAACACGTGTTTTATTTCACTTATGCCCGTGCGGCGCCGAACACGAAAATTGTACAGTCGGAAGATGTTGTTCAAGCGAACGGCTCTCAAGTCTGGATCCAATGGCAGCGGAAGATTTATCTGGCGATAACCTTTCCAACGGCCCCCATTCCCCATTCGGCTGCTTGACGTAAGGAGGTAATTGAGTCACTTAGAGCTTGTAGTGCAATTCGACATTCAGGTGGGTGCCGCTCCAACTCGTCAGCTTTCAGTGGTGTAATGATTCGTCCCTCACAGCGTCCATTGATGGGAAACGCCGAGTCAGGCGCAATCTTCATTCCATCGGCCAGCTTTCCAGGTAGAGAGATGAGCTCTTGGAGACCACGACTCATTTCCCCATCATTCCACGACCCAGGACAGTTATGGCGACCCCATATTATAGTGCCATCCAAGCCAAAGCATAGCACACCAGATACATACACAGAATGAAGCCATCCTATTAGTACATAAGCATAATTAGAGTCCATTCCTTGTACCGTTATATAGAGTATTTTGCAAGTCAGAGTGGCAGGGAGTTTGCACGCGCAGATTCTTCCCGTCAACAAATGCAAAAACCCCATGGATTAGCGGCTCCTTGTTGTTCGTCTTGGATGCCCATAGCTCTTGACCATGATGGTTGGGCCAAGCTATTCGTGCTTCACTAACGTTGTCCAGAGCACGTGACAGGGCTATTTCAGAGCGCCGAAGAACGCGTGAAAACGTTGCGGGGGTCACACCAAAAAGCTCTTGCAATGTCTTGTGCTCAACTGCAGCCGTATAGTAATGCAGCAGCACCGCCAAAACAGCGTGGGTATGGGAAATTCGTGGTGGTCGACCAGGCCGTCCTTGTCCTGACTTAACTATGTACAGTTTTGCAAACTCTTGGAGCAAATCATTGAAAGCTCTGGGCGGCAAGGAGACAGTAGAGACAAATGATGCTGTATGACCGGAGCGATACATAACATACCAAGGCGCTAGTTCCTGGTCAACGATACGAGAAACGCCATGAATCGCGCGGCGCTCTCGAACCATCAATCGGAGTCGCAAAGCACAGGCAAGACGATACAGTCGTTGTCGTCTTGTTGCCCGAGCGATCAGTGCCACCAGATCCATCCCCATGGGGGAAGAAGAGTTTTGAGCCAATCAAAATCGAGTAAACTTTATAAAAATGATATGGTTTTGGTGAACAGGTCGGACATGTCCTTTCTGCTTGGCAGGCATCCTTGTGCTTTATGTCGCCGTCGTAGGACTTCAACCTTCTTCGCCAAGTCATTGTTCTGAAGCCTTCGGATATGCTTTTTGAGAGAGGCTATGATGCCTCCGTCGAGAGGCTGCAAATGGGACGTCGTATTTGGCGGCAAATACTCAACACGGACGTTCGATAGCTCCTCGGTCACGCGATGTGGGGAGGCATTGTCAACCAAAAGAAGAGCTTGACGGTCATCCTTCTTCATATCGTCGTTGAATCGTGTCAACAACGCATTGAAGATGGATGTATTCATCCGGCCCTTCTTATTGGCATGATAATCGATGTTCAGCTCATTTGGAGTCAATCGACCGAAGCATCTTGGCGACTTGAATTGGCCAATAAACAACAATGGGATCTTCTGCGAACCATCGGCATTTGTTGCGGCGGCCAGGGTAATACGTTTCTTTTGCTTTTTTTGACCACTCATGTTGTGTCTCGAAATAGCACGATGCGGTGCAAGACAATAGAAGTACGCACTCTCGTCGAAGTTGAAGACATTGTGAGGCTCGTACAAGGCCATCAATTCATCGCAACGTTGGCGGCCGTCTTGTATGACATTGTCTTCGACCGCTGGTGATTCACCAAACACTCGACGCGAGCGGAATTGATGGCGTTGTAGGAACCTCCACATCCAACCATTGGAGAATTTCAAGCCATGGTCCTTGTCGTTTTCGTCACCAGCCAATTGCGCCATAGTCTTGAACACACTGCCACTTGCAATCGGGCAATTCATGGCTTCACAATCATTGATCCATTCGACGAGGTATGCCTCAATCAACGGTGATTTCACATTCCTTTGAGCGCGCATGGTCGGTCTTGCTTTGACAGTTTCGACACTCGGTGGATTCTTACGGATCCTTGAAATGTTTTGCTTTGAGGGGACACGATGCAGACGCATCTTTTCTGTTGCCCATTGGGCCAACTGCGAGCACGTCAGGGACGAATTTGCCTTGTGGTAATCATAAATGATACGCTTGTCTTTTATTGACAGACAGATATGACGTCTTGGCTGCTCCATGTAAGACAACGAGATGACAAATGACGTCTTTGGCTTTGACAACTTAAAATTTGAATTTTTGAATTGGACCACATGCAACTTTAAAAGTGACATACATCTTATAATCAAATGTATATAACTTGATAAACTGATAAAGGGTATAGAGTTTGACAGAGTTCCAATGAGAGGGGTTTCTCCTGTACATACTTGCGCTCCAGCACATCAGAGTCTCGATGGGTGTGATGATCATCGTCAAACAAAAAGGGGAGTACGACGTCATGCGCGATCTGCTTGAGCATGAAAAACAAAAACATGTCGACGACCACGCCTATCGAATGGAACGATTAGAATTCGAAAAGGAAGAGCAGAAAGTGCGTCTTGCACAACTCGCAGAAAGCACACAACGAAACGTGCAACTTGAAAGGCTTCTACAAGATATGAGTGAACTAATTAAAGCTGTAATCAAGAAGTAGATACAGAGTCGTATTTATTTTTGGTTAGAGCCTAAGTGCTCTTCAATGGATGGAGGGTCAATGGACGCCTCCCAAAACCTACACAATCGGAAACAAACGCAATTGAATTATTTATTTTTATAAATCTCATAATCGTAATTTTGCGAAGACCGATTTTTCGTCTTCGCAAAACGTATTTTATCACTTTCTTTTTCTTTTTGTGCATCCCTCAACTGGCTGTGATGACGAGAGGCGGACGTGGGAAAGGTTGGTGCCAAGACTCGGTGGCCCTCTTGCTCGACCACGTCGAGGCCATCAAGCCCCTGGGGGAAAACTGTTGGTCAAAAGTCGAGGAGGCTTTCAACCTTTCATTCCCACACACCCATCGAGACTCTGATGCGCTGAAGCGCAAGTATGCATCGCTCAAGAACAACACGAAGCCCACTGGAGATCCTGACTGTCTGCCTGAAGTGATCCAGGCCAAGCGCATATGCCGAGCCATTGACAACTGCGCTTCTGTGTTGCCGCTATGTGATGAAGACGATGACGACGTTGACAACGATGAAGCGATAGCCGATTGCGAATCATCAGAGCATGACAATCAGTATCTTGGTATTATGCTATCTCACAACTTACCCTTCGCACATTCTTTAGACTCAATCATTAATGAAAAGCCCAACCGTACTGGCGCAAGTCGCAATGAACTCGTTGATTTGAGCAATGAACTGACCAAAACGAAAGAGTATTTCACAAACCATCGGCAACACCGGAGCAATGTCATACACGGCGAAAAAGCGGCAGTCCTTGGACAAATTCATTGACAATGTAACGAAAAATGATTCCACGGATCTTATGGCTGTCATGATGATGCTTGACGAGCGTGCAGCAGCAAGGGAAGAGCGCCGTGTAGAGCGTGAACTCGAATGGCGCCGAGAACAATTCGAAAGACAGCTTCGCGCTGACAATGAACGTGCAGAGAGGGAAAGCCGCCGCGACGAGATGCAGTTCATTTTGATCAGCAAGTTGCTTGGAGGGAAGTAGTCTTATGATCATGTTGGGGAATTCTCAGTAAAAATGAATTTTCATTTTTCAAGAATGATTTTTTTGCCTTTTCATACAGTTTGACAGTATAAATTATTTAACTATAAATGTATATTTATTAACAGCCAAATACATTTTTAATCTCACTTATTCCAGTGCGCCGAGCGCGAAGATTGGAGAGACGGAAGATGTTGTTCAGCTGCACAGCTCGAAGGTCGGGATTGTATGGCAAAGGCAGAAGAAGCTGGCGATAGACCTTGCCAACAGATCCCATTCCCCACTCTGCCGCTTGTCGCAAGGAAGTGATAGAATCACTCAGAACTTGAAGCGCCAGCCGACATGATGGAGGGTGGCGCTCAAATCTCCTTCCTTTAACGGCGTAATGAGTCGTCCAGCGCATCGTCCACTGACAGGGAAAGCTGAGTCGGCAGTGATCCTCATTCCAGCACCCGTCTTGTCAGGATTTGAACCACGGCTCATCTCGCCATCGTTCCAACTGCCAGGACAGTTGTGTCTGCCCCAAATGATCACTCCATCGAGGCCAAAACAAAGCACACCTGTGACCAACACACTGTGTAGCCGACCTAGAGTAGAGCATTAGAAATTAACAAAGACAATTCAAACAACTATTGTATTGTGCATTTTGCAGATCGACATGGCTAGGAGCTTGAACAGGAAGGTTTTTTCCATCGTCGAAGCCAAACACACCGTTCATCAACGGTTCCTTCGTGTTCGTCTTTGACGCCCATGCTGCTTGGACGCGCTTAGACGGCCAACTGATTCTTGCTGCTTTCATTTCCCGCAGCGCTTGCGAGAGAGCAATTTCTGCTTGCAACATGACTCGAGAGCATGTTGCTGGTGGGACGGCGAAAAGCTCTTGAAGAGTTTTGAGTTGAACCGCTGCTGTATAGTAGTGTAGCAACATAGCAAGTACAGCATGCTTGTGTACAATGTACCAATTGTACGCTAGTTTTGATGAAATTTTAACCGATAGCATGCAGTAAAAATAAAAGAATACTTCAGTTTTGGTGGAGCCTTGAGAAGTTGTTGTCGCCAATCCAGGCGAGTTTATAAAAATACAGAAAGAAATTTTTTGCGAATTAGAAATGCGAAGGTTTTGGGAGGCGTCCAATGCCAAAATAGACACTGTGTTTCTTTGACGAGCGCACGTGATGCAATTTGTGAGGAGGATGGCGTCTTTGTACATCTTTGAAATCGGGCTGTTTCCAATGCGAAGTTTTTTCTTGTAATCCACAATGGGCGAATATTGCAAAACTTGTCCAAATGACCATTCTACGCTGATTCGTACGCGACGCATGCTCTTGTTAACTTGTCGCTGAGAATCAGTCAAGCGAGCTCCACCAAATGGTGAAGCTATATGGTTAGAATAGCCATACGCAGGATCACCGTAAACTACAAAACCATCGAATCGTCTGTCTTCGGATAAGTAGTTTTCAAAATTCGACTGGCGCAGGATCGTAAGATCGTGCCTTCTGCCTTCAATGGGGCCGAATGCATGAGCAATCATACCATCTGGAGTAACCAAGGTTTGGTATTTAACTGCATGGCGTCGTTTATGCCCATTAAACATTGTTCGTTGTCGCTCGTCACCATAAGGACGGCAACACTCTCGCACGGTGCCATCTATGAAGGCCCAAACGTTCTCAATTTCGCCACCTTTGTCTAGTATGGCTTGGCTAAAGTCGTGCAATTTGCCACTTATGCGATCTCTATCAAGATATATAATGTCAGCAAAGTTGTTGTAGATGTGGTCCAAGACGTGCAAAAAGATGTTGCACAAACCGCTTTTAGATCGGCCAAAGATTGACATGAGGTCGGACCATCTATCTGGAACCACAAAGCGACGTAGTAAGATACACAGAGCTCCCAATCCCCAACAAGTTGTTCGTTCCGGTGTTACGACTCGGTGGGGTATCCGCAGACACGCCGCCAAACGACGAAGATCTGCCTTCGAAATTTCTCGATACAATCAGCCTCGGAATAGGAATTCAAAGAGAAACGCACGGCTGGTATTGTCAGCTGGGAAAGTTGAGCTCTGCGTCGCAGTAGCAGTATAATCGAGCAGAGACTGACGAGCGTCGCACGAGCATGAGGTGAGATTGGTACATTGCCAAATGAAGACGAACTGGATTTATGTTGACATATGTTTTATTTACGACTTTCCGCACTTGCTAAACATGGCGTCAACAGATTTCAGACTGACGACTCGTGAAGAATCGAAGGTAGGGAAGTCTGTGAAAACTCCTCACATTCCAGACTTGCTAAACGTCTCTAATGCCTGGTGGTAGAATCCCTGCTCCTCTTTTTCAGGGCGATGTACCGCATTTTGACAGGTCTATGTCTATTGCGGACTTACAAACGCCTATTCGTAACCCTTTCGAAACGCCAATTGACCGACCCAGGGTCAATGGCTAACCGTCTGGATTTGACCTTCGGGACTCGGCGGAGCAACACTGCCTGTTCCCCCGGCAGCGGTTAACCAGTCCCAATTGCAAGCCTTACAGGAGCAAGTTGCACAAATGCAGAGAATGTTCCAGCATCAGCAACAGCAAATTTTGATGTATCAAGACGCAATTCGAAGCGGTGATACCGCTAATGTCCATCGTGATGGACCAAGGGTTCATGTTTCAACTCCTTTTCAAAGTCATCCGCATAGTGAAGTTCCCGTGTCAACCGTCCCTCAAGCTCCTCTTAACGATTTACCATCATTCCCGTTGCATCTACCAACATTTCAGCCAATGATACAACGCACTGGAGAAATTCCGAAAGCGCCTGTATGGACTGGTGGTGGACTCACAGAAAGGAAGCAAATGTGGCTGAAGTATGAAGCTTATGTCAAGCAATGTCATGCAGCCTCGACGCCGACGAACCAGATTGTGCTGATCGCAATTTCTATGTGCATGGACTCATGTGAGCAAGAATTTATTTCAAGATTCGAGTGGAACATGTATCCTGCTATGATGACGGACAATCACTTCATTGAATATTTCCACTCTGCAGTGCAGAGCAAGCGAGAATCAGTGGTAGACATGGTGCGGCTGGTGAAGTCAAAAGTGACCATGATTACAGGGTCACGGCATGCTGGTGATGTTATGACAAGATGGAAGAGATCGTATTTTCAATTGCTGGAGAAGTACAGTTATCAGCAGTTTAGCGCCGACCATCCCAAAGAAGCAATCAAAGCACTCATCAAAACAATAAAGCCAGTTGACGTGCGGGAGTTGGTTAATAGTTGGTAATGATATGGAAGGAGAATTCAAGCCGAGAAACCGGGAGCTTGGCACATTTTTTGCGCTTGTGCACAATCGCCTGGAGACGCGCTTTGCCTTTTACACAATGAGAAATGAATCAGCGGCTAAAGATGCGAAGACCGCTGACAACACGGCTGGCTCTGGTTATAAAAATCCAGCCCATCCAAGCGGAAGGCATAAAAAGAGACAACAACGAGGCCAGAGCGATCTCCCGACTCTCTTGGCGATGGTAGGGGGCCATTGAAGAACATGTATGGCAAGGAATACACATGTCTTAACAAATCGTGTGGTGGGAAGCACAATGCTTTTTCACTGCCCAAAGACGACGTATCGTGAAGCGCAGCAATTGATGAGCGAGTGGCATGCATCAACAACAAGACAGAAGCAAG
This sequence comes from Aphanomyces cochlioides, assembly GCA_019828595.1. NCBI lineage: Eukaryota > Oomycota > Saprolegniomycetes > Saprolegniales > Verrucalvaceae > Aphanomyces > Aphanomyces cochlioides. The sequence continues at coordinate 3,605,191 of JAHQRK010000005.1, forward strand.
TGCGAGTCTCAACTGTTGAAGCAGCGTCCAGCGAATCAACCAAGTCGCCAGCCGCAACAGAAGCTCCGACAACAGTGACTAACGCTGACCAGCAACAAGGCGGTCAGCAGCAAAGATCACTGACAAAGAAGGTCGACAAATACGGCAACTCAAGGCTACAGACGCTGGCACGTGCAGAGCAACAGTCGAAGGATGCCTGGAATTAGAAGCCGTCTTATGGGACAGCGGGGCCGATCAACCAGTAGTTACAAGAGGGCTGCGGTTCAGTTGGACGAAGTCGTCTTCTACACTTCAGCCGGTAGAGTTGCGGGACGTCGCGGAAAGTTTTACGTACAAGAAACCTCAAAAGTCGCAATGGTCATATCGAGGCCAATCATGAATTTGATGGGTTACAACACGGATGCCTTCCTTGTGCGAGCGAGGGATATCCAAAGCGAGTGGGATCTGGCAAGTGTCATTGCGACTGGATAACAACAATGAGCTCTGACTCTAATCGAAGGCGACGACGAGATGCCAACTGACGGTGAAGAGGACCCAATACCAGATGTCATGGACAGCGTGCAGGAAGCCGAGCAAATACGACAGTTGCTACCTGGAAGCATCGCAGCGATCACAACGTTGTCATCCGCGACCAAGGAGCAGCTACAGAGGACCCGTAAAAATACACGTACAGTGGTACTAACGTTTGATTGGGCAAACAGCAACTCACCCAGCATATTAATTTTCATAGTACTTTTTCCAACTTATGTTCCTTCAGAGTTCATACATAGATCTGTTCTTGCTAAGAATTCAAGGTAGAGCTATCATCTTTGAAACCAATATACTACAAAATTCAATACAAATACGCTCTATCTGAATATACAAGAAGCAAGATTGTTCAGCACTCAAGATTCTCCTCTCCAAAAACTCCGTAATTAGTATTAGTACATGAATGAAATGACATGTACTAGTGTTATATATCGAGCCAATTTGCGTCTTGGAATAGCCTTTTCAAAGGCCTTTTTAATCGTTTCTGGGGTCATCATATCCCAAGCTTTGATGGCACGCTTGATGCATGCCATCCTTTTCTCCACTGCAGTTGAGGGATGATACGTTTCTTGAAGCCACAAGTTTCGTAGCTTGGCCTTAAAGGGGCCCATAACCCCAACATCGAGAGGCTGTAGCACAGATGTCATATTCGGGGGAAGGGTGCATACAGTAGAACTGAGATTTTCCTCCACGAAAGCGATGTTTTTCGGCGTCAGGTGAGCCTCAAAGTTGTCGACAATTATCAAGGAAGGTCTTTCAATATCAGGTCTAACACTAATTAATGGAGTCAAACACCAGTATATTACCTTAAAATAGTGTCTAGGTAGAAATTCCAGCCATCTCCATCGGTCCATGCATTCTTCTGAACAGCGTAATAATGCCCCAAAGGAAAGGTTTGCAACTCATTTTCATCGATGAATCCTCCAGGCTTTCCTTTGACGATAAATAGAATTGGTAGTTTATCACCTAGTTGTACAATATTATAACAATTAATAACAATATATTACCGTTACGTTTCGCTGCTAAGACGGCCGTTAGGCGGCAGGACTTGTCAGCATGAGAAATGCTTGCATCAGCACCCGTTTGGGCAAGGATATACTTCGGTGGAGTGTCGAAGTATATGCCGGTTTCATCACAATTGATGACATCACAGTCATCGAAATGGTCGTGTTCGCTCCAAAATTCTTCGACAAATTTCTGTCGAACCTCTAGCATTTGCAAAGAAGTCATTGCCTTTGCTGTGGACGCTCGACGGCGAGAAAATCCATGTCTATACACAAATTCTCTACAAAGTTTAAATAACGATTTATATGGGTCCTCTTTAGAGGCCGAATATTGCGTTACCCATTCCTGATTGTGAGCTTTAACTTGTTGTACTACATGGTAGGTTGTCAAGGGAAAATGTTTCCTCCGCATCGCTACCATGTAGTCCAATAAGTCCTAATAAAGAGTGAGATATGAAATAAATAAGACGACTTACATTGCCACCAGGAAGGATTTCTGGACGACCTGGCTGTCCAATATTCAGCCTTCTTTTCGCTAGAAGCGACCTTTCGATTTTTTCCCTCTCTCGCACGAAATTCTGTATCGTGCGGAGAGGAATCCCGCTAATATTGGCGACGTGCTGCTGAGTGTTCTCAGACAGCGCGCGCAAAATGTTTCTTCTTGTCTCGAGGCTGTAGCGTCGGCGCGTCTTGACGATCTTGACTTCTTCCATTTTGAAAATGATCTTCTAACCTCTACCATCCAATTCCCTCGCATTTTTCCCTCCAAAATATATTATTGTGAAAAATTATATTATTAATTGTTTAAGGTTTCTTTAGCTGACAACAGAGCCTTAGTACCACTATACGTGTATTTTTACGGGTCCTCTGTACTAGCATTACTATTCCGTTATCTCGACGTTTTCCGACTTCAAATGCAAGCCACTGACGAGCCCGTCAGAGTTCCTCCGTTAAAGGTTGAGCTGAAAGCAGACGCAACACCATTCAGGTGCAAAATGCGACGATACGCTCCGACGCATTTGGATTATCTCCGAGACCACATCCGGCAATAGATTCAACCACGCCGTCTCCAGAAAGTCTCAACGTCCCGGTACGCCAGCCCCGCGTACTGCGTCCCAAAGGCCAACGGATTGCGAATGACTCAAGACAGCAGAGCCCAGAATGCTCAAACGGACCCGACGGTTTTTCCAATGCCCGATCTGGAGTCGATCCTGAGCAGGATGGGGCAATCCAAGTGTTTTTTTAAGATTGACGCCTTCAAATACTTTAGCAGTTGACGCAGCACGCTGACAGCCAAGAGTACTATACATTCATGACTCCTCTGGGGCTCTTTCAACCAACGAGGGTCCCAATGGGTTGCACCGATGCCGTAGCGTACGCACAAGCGACGATTCAAGAAGTTCTGGGCGACGAGTTGGTTGATTCACATGTTACAGCTTGGATCGACGACGTTGTTGGATATGCTCACGACGAAGCCGAATTGATATCAACACTGGAGCGGGTTCTCGAGCGTTGCCAACAGTATGGATTGAAGCTGCTTCCGGCGAAATGCGAATTCTATTTGACCGAGGTTTGTTGTTGCTGTGGCCGAATTATTTCCCCAAATGGAATCCGCCATGATCAAGCAAGAGTTCAGGGACTCGTCGACATGTCGCCTCAGCCGATTTGCAGCAATTGCTGGGTGCGACTGGGTGGATGCGGTCAAATATTCCTCGCTATGCAGCTCTCATAGCACCCTTACGTGAATGCCTCGAAGAGGCATGCAAGCAAGACAGCGGGCACGCGACAAAAGCAACGACTGAAGCGTCTACAGCTCACGGATTTTGGCTGGACTGACCACCATCAAGTTGCATTGACAGCTCTAAAATAAGCACTGTTACGCATGGTGCCGCTGTCTCAACCGGACCCACAACAACGCATTTGTCTTTTTACGGATGCATCCGACACGGCGTGGGCGGCGATCGTGACTCAAGCCCCAATCGACCAGCTTCAACTGCCTCTCCTTGAACAGTCGCATCAATTGCTTGCCTGCCCTAGTGGCACATTTAACGGCCCAAGCGCATATTGGGCAGTGATAGAGAAGGAGGCGTTTGCTATCGTGAACGCTTGCCGACGTTTGGACTACCTTCTTTTGTACCCTGGAGGATTCTCACTTTTTACTGATCACATGAATCTCATCTACGTTTTTAACCCGTATGCCGTCACCACCGTTCAACGTTATCAAGCGACCAAGCGACCAAGCTCGCCCGATGGGCAACGACGTTGCGAGCATTCTCCTACTCGATTGAGCACGTCTCGGGGGAGACCAATGTGTGGGCCGATCTGCTTTCGCGTTGGGGAGCACCGATCCCACCTCAAGAACGTAGACGTGCAGTATCGATCAAGGCTCTATACACAGCGGTAGAGCATGAGCCTCTAACATCATGTGACAAGCCATGGCCAAGCCGGCGTGAAATTCGAGACACCCTAGATAAAGCGTTGAAGGAGAAAGACGACTCCATACGCCAGCAAAGTTAGTTTGGACCATGAGCGGATGTATTCGTTACTTCGGACAACCGAGTTTGGACCCCGAAACAATCCAGAGATCTTCAACTTCGAATTTTGGTAATTGGGCATATGGGTCACGGGGGTCATCGAGGAAGAAAGACAACAAGAATCAACATCGGAAGCGAGTTTGCATGGCAAGGCCCCACGGAGATGTGTGACGAATTTGTATCTGGCTGTCTCCATTGCTTGCGCACCGACGGCTCAACAATGTCAAGACCTCTTGGCTCAGCAATACATGCAACAAGGCCCAACGAAGTGATCCATTTTGATTATCTCTATATGGAGGATGGATATCTACTTGTTCTGAAGGACGACTTCTCAGACTACCTCAGATTAATCGCTCATGACCAGGCGACCAGCGAAGCCACAGCAGAAGCGCTGATGGAATAGTTTGCAGATTTTGGTATCCTAAAATTTTGGTCAGTGATAGAGGATCTCATTTTCGGAACAAAGTATTGGAAGAATTATTGTGGATTCGCTCGAAAATTCCCAATTTGGATTGATTTTTTGTATCAATCTCCAATCGCGCCAATATATTGGATGAATGAAAATTAGAACAGTACTTTCTCTCATGGGCACAGTACTTTCTCTTAAATTTTATTCAGCCAATCACAATCGCCAAAATATTTATTAGCCAATGGCGTTGATTGGTGAATCGATCCGCCGGCGTGATTCGATTGAACGGGGTCTGGAAATTCGTATCAAATCAACAATACACAGACGATTCTCTTTGCAACACCACTTTACTCTTGCATATTGTCCTTGGTCAAACGGAACAATTGAGGTCGCCTATCGTGCAATACTGAAGATAACCAAAGCGTTGCTAAGCGAGATGAAGTTACCGACATCATCTTGGAAGAATGTTCTACCTGTTGTGTGCTCATACAAACGCCTTCGGAAAGGTTACAAGGAGTAGCACCTGTCACAGCATTTTTGGGGCCACCTCCAACGAAACCAATATCAATTATCACACACCCAAAGTCGCTTGACACAGTTCAGCTTGCTCAAGTCATTGAGTGTCAAATGGAATCTATTAAGCAATTAGCCGTGGAGTTCGATAACATGCACAACAGATTACAAGGTGTAGCGGACGCGAATGGTCAATAGCGTCGGGAAAAATAAATGAGCAACGACATAGACGTCAGCCAAACTTTGAAGCTGGCGACTACGTTGTCGTGGCAAAACAGCAAGAAAAATACCTTCCCAGGTTGCATGTTCGTTGGATGGGCCCAAGTCGGGTAATTGGCAGCCAAAGCGATTGGATTTATGAAGTCGAAGATCTCCGCAGCAAGGCAACTAATTGGCACCATGCTACAAGGCTTCGACATTATCGGGACTCGGCTCTGAATGTCAGCGAGGAGTTGATTGAGTCGATTGCTAATGTTAAGGGTGGGCACTACGTTGAACGTATTCTGGGCATACGCCAGGATAGAGCGACGAGAGAATGGACGGTCAATATCAAGTGGATGAGTTTGGAGGACATTGGCGCGACGTGGGAGACTCTATAGACGATGTGGGAGGATATCCCTAAGCATATTTGTCCAAAAACAGCCACTTGTCCCTGGTTCGAAAAGTTCGTGATGCCAAACCAGCTTTGATGTCTCCAGTGGGCAGACAGACTCTTGCATGAAGGGGAGTGTTCCGGCTCGACCCAAACGGACACGTTGATTGGAGGAAGAATGAAAATGTTGGTAGACACGAATGACTGGTCCTGCCAGCCATCCTCACAGAAGTTCCCCCAGATAACTCTCAAACATAGACACTCTTGTATTTTTCACCAAGGGCCTCTCGGCCAACAATCGTGACGAGAGCACTCACTTCACGCTTTACAATGAAGGATTTTGGACCTTTAACTTACTGCCTCGGCACCGAAGTTGAGCGCCTTGAAGATGGTTCCATTTTACTCCATCAAAATAAATATGTCTCCGACATCCTGGCTAAGCATGGCCTTGCCAACGGTAATCCTGTCTCGACACCCCAAGACAGCCATTCACCTGCTTTCCACTCGTCGAGTTCTTCACCCCCGCTCCCATTTCCCACTGTGGTGGGCGAACTGCTATATCTTACGACGACAACACGTCCAGGTATAGCTTTTACTGTTACATTGCTCTATCGGCACCTCAACAATCCAGCAGAGGAACATCAACACATACACGTAGCTAAACTTGTCCTCCGCTATCTTCTAGGATCGAAAGATTTTGGCATTTGTTACCAAGGAAGACTCGACTGAGTTTACCATTGAGCTATATGTCGATGCCAACTACGCCAATGATTCATCTACACACAGATCCACCTCAGGCTATCTACTTTACCTGAATGGATGTTTGATCTTGAAATCCAAGCTTCAGAACATAGTTACTTTGTCCACCTCAGAAGCCAAATACATCTCAATTTCGTATGGACTCCAAGAAGCACTATGGCTCAAGTCACTGCTTCAAGAACTACAACTTCCAATTAAGCTGCCCTTTATCGTGTACGAAGACTATCAAAGCACAATTAAGATAGCCGAGAATTCTACTCTTGAACAACGAACCAAGCACATGACGTGCGCCACCATTTCATTGGAGACTTAGTCCGCGAGCAAATGATCAAGATCGAATACAGAGCCCTGGTAAAAATACACGTACAGTTGTACTACATTTTGATTGGCCAAATGGCCAGTTTTACCACATATCAATTTTAGAAAGACCTATATAAAATAATATACTTTTATACTGAATACAATGTGTCTAAAAGTGAGCTTCAAATGCTTTCAGTGCTACGTCCATAAGCTTATTTCATCCCAAACTTAATTATATGATCAGTATTCACTGTTAGAGTAGATGTCCAGAGAGAATGAGCTCCAAGTAAAAACAAAAAACCATAGAACCTACAGCAACAAATGACTTGATTAAACTATGTAGACATCCAGGTTATTTGTACGTCATTATCCAATTTGACTTCAACATGACTGTCCATGTTTTCCAACCGCCCTTATCGAGATCCAATGGTTTCCTACAAGCATGATGTAGGGGAGTAGCGAGGATGTTCATGCACTGCATCGCGTATGCCTTGGTGTATGCTGAATCTCAGTCCAACATCATGCAATTAAGAAACAATGGATTTTCATAAGGGCAGGTGAAAAACAAATTGGACAGTTTATTATCAAAGATAGCTACAACTAGCTACGTCTTGGTATAGCCTTGTCGAATGCTTTTCGAATAGTCTCGGGGGAAATCTCTTCCCAAGCTTGAATGGCTCTTTCAATGCAGGCCATTCTCTTTTTCACTGCACTGGAGGGGTGGTAGGTTTCTCGCAGCCATAAATTCCTTATCTTGGCTTTGAAGGGACCCATCACTCCCACGTCTAGTGGTTGCAGCACAGACGTTGTGTTGGGAGGGAGTGTACAAACGATAGTACTAAGCTCTTCTTCGACGAAGGCAATGTTCTTTGACGTCGTATGTGCATCAAAGTTGTCAATGACAATCAGAGAAGGCTTTATAATTTCAGGCCTAGCATTAATTCATCTTAATTCAACTCACTTGTAAGAATTACCTTAAGATGTTGTCAAGATAAAATTTCCATCTTTCACCGTCGATCCATGTATTTTGTTGGACGGCATATAGATGCTCTGGAGGATACAAATAAAATTCATTCGAATCAATATATCCCCCAGGCTTTCCCTTAAGAACAAACAGAATTGGCAATTTTTCTCCTAATAGAGTGTGAATTTTCATGTAGACAAGAGAGACTTACCATTACGCCTAGCAGCTAACACAGCCGTTAGTCTGCACGACTTGTCCCCCTGAGCTATGCTGGCGTCAGATCCTTTTTGCGTCAGGATGTATCTTGGGGGTATCAAAATATATCCCCGTCTCGTCGCAATTGATGACGTCGCTGTCTTCAAATTCGCCGTGTTCATCCCAGAATTCCCGGAGAAATTTTTCTCGGACATCATGCATTTGTTGGGGATCCAGAGTCTTTGCGGTTGAAGCACGACGGGGAGAAAAGCCATATCGATAAACAAAGTCTCTACATAAGTTAAATAAAGACTCGTATGGATCTACTTTCAATGCAGAGTAAGCAGTTACCCAGTCCTGGTGGTTTGCCTTGACTTGCTGGACTACATGATACGTCGTTAGAGGAAATTTTTTTCCCTCATGGCAATCATATAGTCCAATAACTCCTAAAGGAATAGATTAGACAGTACAATATTGATATTTTACATCGGCACCAGGAAGGATTTCCTTACGCCCAGAGTATCCAATATTGCGACATCGCTTCGCACGAAGCGACGCAAAGATCTTGTCCTTCTCACGCACGAAGTTTTGAATCGTGCGGAGTGGGATGCCGCTGCGAGTCGAAACTTCCTTTTGTGTGCATTCATTTAGTGCACGAAGAATGTTTCGCTTTGTGTCGAGACTATAGCGGCGGCGTGTCTTGACAATTTCGACGCTGCTGTCCATTATAAGAATGCAATTCATCAGCCTCCACAGCGACCCATTTTCATAATGTGTTTCCTGTAGAACTTATTATATTAATTTATACAGCACATAGTTGGATGGCCCCGAACTGCAAGTACAACTGTACGTGTATATTTTCCAGGGCTCTGTACTGCGCAACAAACCAAATGCTTGCCGACATGCTTACTAAAGCGCTACCTCGTCCAAAGTGTCAAGAACACCTCTCAAATGTTATGACTCCCCACTCTCTATACAACGGAGACGAAAGTTTCAATTAAGGGTGAGTGTTGAGGACAAGATAGTCGTGGTGAGAGACGAGTTCTTCAGTCTGGGAGTGACACGGAGCGTTGTCGAAGACAACGACAATCTTCTTGCCGGTAAATGAATCTCGAAAGGATTGTGGCCCCTTAACATAATTGTAGATCGTCTCAACAAACGAAGCATTTTGTTGCATACGAATGCTCCCTCGTTGCAACTCATACGGAACCAGTCCGTCGTGGACCGACATCGCACATTGGCGTTGCAAGTTTGGGCCTTTCGTTGCCGGCATTTTTTCGACAGAATGCGTTCCTTTTTAGCTCTCCCTCTGGAGCGTCTACAATAGAGGTTATAGTTTGTATCATCAAAATAAACGATTTAGTCCTCATCGGCAATATGAAACATGAAATTTGCAGCAAACGTCCGGCGTTTTGCCTTGTTTACGTTGTTGTTGCTAGCAGCTGATTCCAAGCGGGTCTCTTTTATTGTATAGAGCATCCCATCGATTTTTCGAATAATTTTTTTAATTTTGAATTTAAACCTTGTTGATTATTATTATAAAAATAAAATATCAAAGAAGGGACTCGAACCCTTAAAATTTACATCTTAAGTGTAACGTGTTTACCAATTGTCAAACGGCAGATTTTATCGAGAAAAAAACAATCGTTGACGTTGACACATCAACATTAAATTCAGCCATGATCATGTCTTTGAGTTGGGAAAGTGGTCGAGTGCACGAGTCATTTATGTATCTTTCCAACGCCTCGACGATTGCCGGCGTAACCACAGTTCCAGAGGCTCTTGCACCGCCGCGTGGTAGAGAGGAGGTCCTATTAGACCGAATGAGGCGTCTGGCCGTTGATATGGACATCCCGTTATTCCTAGCGACGGATTGCCAGTCTTCATTGGCGTGGAAGACAGCAAGAACACACCCCTTTTCTTGGATTGTAGGCATTTCGCAAACTGCCCATGAAGACTGGTAAGCTGACTTTAGGAATAAAGTGATAGTCTGTTCACTCTGATTGCTTGTGAAATCACATTGATTGCACAATATGGTCACATTTCAACTCTCTCCTAGGAAGTACGGTTCAAGGAATCATATTGATTGCTCTAGCGGTCATTTTGGTCGGGAAAGGGAGAGTCGCTACAACCTTTACATCAAGATATGGATATGCATGAGCATGTACAGGAGACCCTTTACATGATAAGCTACATGATTAACTACACGATAATTCACTTTCCTTTCTACTTCTAAGACCTAGAGCATTCCATTTGAGCAAACGCTCTTAAGCTTGCGTGCAAGCAGAGTGGTGACATCACAAGTTGCGCAAGCCAAGCGACGAATCTTCGTCAATATCGTGGACCATTCCGTTCCAAGTTTCAACCAAGGGGTCAAAATAACCTTCTAAACTTTTTAATTGTATAATATTTCAAAGGTCCGGCGATTCTCCGGTGGTTATTGAACCCATTGCCGGAGGAAATTTGGAGTAGAACATGCAATACATCCCACAGACTGCGTTCAACACACGACACATGTGTTGAACGAAATACAGATAACCGCATCAAAATCTGAATATTTTTTAATGTAGTCATGGAAATAGAAAGGTTGAAAATCAGACAATTTGACCCAAAATACTTCATTAACACAATATATCTGATTGCTTAAAAATTGAACTTTAACATCTCTGATTGGTGGAGATAGAACCGCCAAAATTCAAAATCTTGAATTCGAAACGACACCATGTCACCACACATTTGGAGGGAATCAATATAGGAAAAACATGATTTTCTGACTTCAGATTCTTTTTCACCAAAGCATTCACAAGAAAATGTCGGATAAAATATGACGAAATATCGGAATCGTCGGAAAAATAGTCGACCCTTTTCCGATAATATTTTTGTGATGGGTATACAAATCTCAAGTTATTGAGATATTACACATGAAATTGTCGGAAAGATAATCGGTGCTATTTGATTGGTAGTTAATATAAATTCTACAGGCAGTCGTTGCCATCAAAAAGGGATATCATGATCCACAATTTCAAGGTGAAAATTACAAGCCCCATGCAGCTATTACGATGACTCTAAACGTCTCGTAGTTGATTGTTATCAACATGAATATTGATCTAATAAGCTTTCAAGTGCCGGTACTTGTGTAGGTTGAATTACTGTCCAAATATCTTCGGAACTATTGAATCACAAATAAACGAGTGGGGTTTATCTGAATACATTGTATGTAGGATTGACATGCATTAGTATAAACGAGTGGGGTTTATCTGAATACATTGTATGTAGGATTGACATGCATTACTCCTCTACATTCCTTTAAAATGTTCGTTATCCTCTCAGACAAGGAGCATTTTACCATTTTAGAATCTCAACCTTGTTGATCAAACTGCATTACGTTTGCGACAAACTCAAGTACTTTAGCTTGCAACTGAATAATAATATTTTATCTTTAATCGAGCGAAACATCTCAAAGCTCCCTTTTGCGCTAGAATTGTAGGACAACATGCTATTCAACACATACACTTAAAGTCTCTCTCTAATTCAATATCGCTTCAATTTACTACTCTGACGGGATGTAAAACACGTCAAAATACTCACTATTTGAAAATAGTGACTGTGATGCATGTGGCTGCCTGATATTTGGCTCACATGAACTCCATGAATAACTTAAACCTCAGAAATGTCTAAGGCGATCATGACATTCAAATTTCTTTATAATATTAACCAATCACATCACCAACGTATCAATTCCGAAACCTCGTCCAACAAATTCCCAGTACAATACAAAAGTTCCTTCAGAGGTCCTTTTGGTTTTGTAGAATCAAAATCAAGACAGTATAGACAGAGCATTTTATTATAACAATGTCACATAGTCATCAAAGGCAGTAGAGAAAATTTTGGGGGTAATCAGGGAGAGGCGACGGGACCACGCGAGCGAAGCGAGCTTTGTCACAAAGGGGTGAATTAAAAATTAACGCTACAACTACGGAGCGAAGCGACCACGCGCTTTAGCGCGTCATGCCCGAAGGGCGTCCGGAGGCTCGTTTTAATTGGTTGTAGGTACTCGTAATCTAATTTCATTGGTCCTTTCGTTTGCCTTCTTCAGTGTGAGTTATGTCGCTGATTGTGCAAGCATGAAGTGACTGAGGGGATCAGTTAGTCAGTTCAGAAGCTTGCCAGCTTTATCCGGAGTTCCGGATAAGGGGGATTTCGGGGGCCTCTGGGGGGATTTCCATGGGGGTTTGGGGGTAAGCAGGGAGAGGCGACGGGACCACGCGAGCGAAGCGAGCTTTGTCACAAAGGGGTGAATTAAAAATTAACGCTACAACTACGGAGCGAAGCGACCACGCGCTTTAGCGCGTCACGCCCGAAGGGCGTCCGGAGGGTCTGGGAGGCGGAGCCTCCCAGGGCTCGTTTTAATTGGTTGTAGGCACTCGTAATCTAATTTCATTGGTCCTTTCGTTTGCCTTCTTCAGTGTGAGTTATGTCGCTGATTGTGCAAGCATGAAGTGACTGAGGGGATCAGTTAGTCAGTTCAGAAGCTTGCCAGCTTTATCCGGATATCCGGATAAGGGGGATTTGGGGGCCCCGGGGGGATTTCGGGGGCCCCTGGGGGGATTTCCATGGGGGAAGTTCCTTGGGGAGGAAGTTCCATGGAAGTTTGGGGTTTAGGGGTTTCGGGGTTGGGGGTTTCGGGTGTTGGTGGTTTCAACCCGACACCTGTACTAGTTGTCGAGTAGACTAGCAGGTGTCGGGGTGGTGTCTAGTTTGAGTCGAGATGGACTAAGTTTAGACTTTAAGGTTGGTGGTTTGAGATAGCATATTGCTATGCGATCTACCCCGATTTGTCGTAGACCTTCTTTATATGAATCAAAGTATAATAGTCTCTTCAATTCGTGAGAAGAAGGCCCGTTTGGATCATACGGAACTTTATAGTATATGACTTTCTCATGTGCTTTTGGTTTCGTGACTGCGTCAAGTGCCTGACGAAACAGTCGTAAGAGAAGTTCCTTTCGGTAGCCTCTATACATAAGGCGAGTCAAAAGCTTGTTAATAAAGTCTTTAAAGTCACTATCGCGAGGGTTTTGTTTGCGATATTTCTTTACAAGTCCGTATAGGAGTCCTTTGAGTACACCAGGAGGATGTGCACTTGTTGCAGGGATGTATAAATACAGGTTAAGAGCCTTTTGATGGGTTCTATGTGTGTACTTTGATCCGTCTTTGATCACCCATAAATCCAGGAAGGGGATAGTGTTTGAATCCAGTGTATGGGTGAAACTTAGCTTCGATTCTCGTCGGAATAGTGCAAAGAGGTGATTTGCAAGAAACCGATTGGTTGAGAAATTACGAACGATGAAGAATCCATCGTCAATGTATCGAGTGTAGTACTTCAGTTGGGAAGTAAACATGGGAAGTAGTACTGTTTCCTCAAAATAAGCTAGATACAGCGAAGCGTACGTGGGTGCAACAGGTGTTCCCATGGCTGTACCGTTTATCTGAAGCCAGATTGTGTCGCCGAATGTGAAATAGTTGGACGTGAGAAGTAACTGCAGTCCATTTACAATGGCGTCACACCATGGATCGTCTCTTACAATGTACTGTATGATATGTATTGCTCGATCTGTAGGGATGTTTGTATACAGAGAGGTTACATCGTACGTGACAAGCATATCATCATCATCCGCATCCAACGTCGAAATGACATCGATAAAGGAGTCGGAATCTCTGAGATATGATTGTGTTTGCAAGAGGTATGGTTTCAGTTTGAAGTCCAACCACTTAGACAAGCCTTCAAATATAGTGTATGAGTTGGACACTATAGGCCTTAGTTGAAGGGTAGGCTTGTGGACTTTAGCCAAAGCATAGAATTTATTGATATCCTTAAATTCCAGTTCATGTTGGATGATTTTTGTGTCTTTCCAATCATGTCGATGACTGTAGTCGTCGCGAATCGTTTGGTAGAAGCGTCTGACGCGCGTGCGTAACAAACGAACGACTGCATTGAGTGGTGATAGGGATCTACTGTATGTTGTAGTGTCTCGTAAGTGTGTGAGACACCACTGGATGTATTGTTCTCTGGTCATAATAGCTGGACCAAGATTTTTATCCGTGGATAATACATGTAGATTGGACGTTCGAATTAGTCTAAGGAGAGCTTTGTGTTCACGGTTCAAGTTGGACTTGTTTCGTGAAGGTAGCACGATAGATCTAAGAGCTAATCGAGTTGTGTCTAAAGCCTCTTCCAGTATGCGGGACGCTGGAGGTGGCTGAAAAGAAGCGTTCCGAACGTAGACCGGAGATGGTTTCCATTCGCGTTTCCTCTTATTAGACGAATTGGCAAGAGTTTCTGTCGCATGCATATTTTTTGGACCGGTGTCGGTCACTCGCGGGACAAGATGCATATTTTTTCTAGAGTTAGCATCTGACCTTTCGAAAAGATATTTTAGTCGAATGGTTCGTTCAAAGTAATCCATATGTTCCCCCACATCAATGGGTGTGATGTGACGTGGGGTGGGACAGAATTTCAGGCCAAGGCCAAGTAAACGTTGTAAAGCAGCAGGGACCATCGTTTCCGATGGTGTCAGGTCATGGTAGGCAAGGTTGTAGGGTTCCAAGTCGACAGCACCGACATAGCGACACGCAAATATATTAACTGCATTACGTATCGTCGACGCTGAAGGGTCAATCGCATTGTTGACCAAGACTAATTGTCTTTCTTGGCGTGTTTCTTCTGGCTCGGTTGAGCCGGCTGTTTTTTCTTGGGTGCGCCGCCTGCTGCGCCTTTCGGCGTTTCGTTGCGTTTCTTTGGCTTGCCGTTGCTTCCGCCTTGCGGCGGACCTCGGGCTTTTCCTCCACCTTCGTTTCGGGGAGTTGGCGTCTTTCCATTCTTCCCAATCGGTTTGCCAGGCCGATTGGGCGGGTCGTTTAAAGAGCGTCGATCAACTTTGTCCTTTAACGCAGAACGTAACAAGTTTACTTCTTTACGTAAAGCGCTAACATTCTTGGAAATTTCGCGTTTGACTAGTTGTCCCACGAGGATGTCGTTGGGAGTGTCAACTTCCATGGCTTCGGCGGCGGCTCGGGCGGCGGCAACTTCGGCTTTCTTCATTTCGCGAGCTTGGCTTTCGAGGACGTGCTTGTAGCAAGCGTTGTTGAGCGCATCATTTAAAAAGGACACAGAAAGGGAAAGATCTTGTTGAAAATTTTGTTTTATTAAATTGATATCTAGCCCTCCAGCGGCCAGAACCCCAGGCCTCCCCGGGTTGGCGTTCGCGGCAGCGCTGTCGAGGGATGAGCTACAAGATTCAAAATACCTTTTGAGTTGGTCCACATAGGACGCACGCATTTGTGGCAGGGTGGCTTCAAGGGCGGCGAGCTCGGCTCGAGCGGATGCCTTGATTGTTGCGTGGAGGGCGGCTTCGTTGGCGGCGAGTTGGCTCGCAAACTGAGTCTTGAGTGCGGTGGCCTGGGCTGGGTTCACGGCTTCCAGCATGGCAGATGTTTTCAGGTCCATCTTGGTGGCGATGGATCTTGGCGCACGGGCGTCGAGGCGGGCGATGGCGTTTCGCTTGGCTTCGATTCGACGCAGGAGGGCAGAGAACTCTCGGACGCAGTTGGTCACGAGGTTGACGGCTTGGGGCGGCGGGCTGCGAGCCTGGGCGGTTGCTACAGGCGAGTCCATCCTTAGGCGGGTCGGTCGGGACGGGTTTGGGGGTAAGCAGGGAGAGGCGACGGGACCACGCGAGCGAAGCGAGCTTTGTCACAAAGGGGTGAATTAAAAATTAACGCTACAACTACGGAGCGAAGCGACCACGCGCTTTAGCGCGTCACGCCCGAAGGGCGTCCGGAGGGTCTGGGAGGCGGAGCCTCCCAGGGCTCGTTTTAATTGGTTGTAGGCACTTGTAATCTAATTTCATTGGTCCTTTCGTTTGCCTTCTTCAGTGTGAGTTATGTCGCTGATTGTGCAAGCATGAAGTGACTGAGGGGATCAGTTAGTCAGTTCAGAAGCTTGCCAGCTTTATCCGGATATCCGGATAAGGGGGATTTGGGGGCCCCGGGGGGATTTCGGGGGCCCCTGGGGGGATTTCCATGGGGGAAGTTCCTTGGGGAGGAAGTTCCATGGAAGTTTGGGGTTTAGGGGTTTCGGGTTTGGGGGTTTGGGGGTTTGGGGGTTTGGGGGTTTGGGGGTTTGGGGGTTTGGGGGTTTGGGGGTTTGGGGGTTTGGGGGTTTGGGGGTTTGGGGGTTTGGGGGTTTGGGGGTTTGGGGGTTTGGGGGTTTGGGGGTTTGGGGGTTTGGGGGTTTGGGGGTTTGGGGGTTTGGGGGGGGTTTGGGGGTTTGGGGGTTTGGGGTTTGGGGGTTTGGGGGTTTGGGGGTTTGGGGGTTTGGGGGTTTGGGGGTTTGGGGGTTTGGGGGTTTGGGGGTTTGGGGGTTTGGGGGTTTGGGGGTTTGGGGGTTTGGGGG